>CM075351.1:150109500-151539000 GCA_037693485.1 Kitagawia praeruptora | reverse complement strand
GGGGATAAAGTCTGATTTGATCTGGCTTGTTCTCTTGCCATATCTTCCTTTAATCTTAAGATCTCGGCTTCATAAGCCTTAATCCTCTCAGTAGTTGTTGAAGGGAGCCC
This sequence comes from Kitagawia praeruptora, assembly GCA_037693485.1. Taxonomy (NCBI): domain Eukaryota; kingdom Viridiplantae; phylum Streptophyta; class Magnoliopsida; order Apiales; family Apiaceae; genus Kitagawia; species Kitagawia praeruptora. Next base: position 151,538,890 of record CM075351.1, on the reverse strand, counting down.
ATCGTGAGTAGTTTGAGTTCTTCCTCGAGGTTCTTTACTTGCACGTCACCTCCTTGGAGCTTCATCACGTTCGTAATCATCGTCAGAAGATGACTCATCCGTATAAGGACCAGAAAAATCGCGATAATCTCGATCTCGGATATACAGGGCATGACCACTTGATCCAGCTCCTTGGGTAGGAGGGTAGTTAGGCAGCCCATATATCGGATTGGTGCTTATGGGGAGATCCGTAGTGTGGATCTGAACCCCTTGTGGAGGGTTGTTGGGATCTACAATCAAGGAAGAAACCCCCACCTGGAGGGGGTTAGTCCTTGGATTTGTGTGGACGATCGGAGATAGCGTACTCTCAACATGGGAAGTCGTCCCTAGGGGTTGAGAAACTTGATACGGAACGATAGTCCCGGATGTTGGAGGTACTTGTTCAGTGATAGGCGGAGCAGAGCTAAGAGGTAGAGCCTCGGTTGTGATTGGCTCTGTAGTGCTTGGTGCTGTTCTTCGTGTTTGAACCATGGTTGATGTCTTCTTCCCACAGACGGTGCCAAATGTTGTGGATTAAAATCTAGGTCACGAGTTTGTAATTAATGCTAGGGTTCGGGAGCTTCTTGCTTCAATGGCTGTTTCCGTGTTCGAGACTAATCGGTCCTCACAGAGTGCCTACGTATCTCGTTAATGATAATCAAGCCAAGACGTAGTTCTGAGAATGAGGGGTCAGACCCTTTATATAGGCTGAGAAGCCCTAAAATCGTAGTAGGGTTAGGTGACTTGGTGGGCAAGTCACCGACTAGAAGAAGGTTCTAGTCTCCTTCCATGTATGAATCAGTTTCCATGTTGAGATATGTATCTTGGAGGCTAAGTCAGGCAAGAATCATATTCTTGTTTGACTCTTATTTGCTGAGCTGTTTTACTACCCTTAATATTAATTACGAAATTAATATTATAATTAGGGTTTGGGCCCATCTGGTGGGCCCCACGTTTGGACCATTCTAGGTTTAATTAATGCCACATTAAATGTGTCTTTAGGGCTTACTTTCAGCCCATATCATATGCTTACATGCTTATCTTGTTAACCCCTTTTCTGATGATGTGATAAGGGGAGAAAAACATGAATACATGTGATTGAAAGGGCTATAATGTTATATTTTATACATGTTTGGGATTTATCAACTAGTATTTTTATGCAGGGATGATTTGTGTTTATATCTTATTGCATACGATGATATATGTTAACTTGATTACATGATTATATGTTGAAATATTTTGTTAATCAGGGGGAGCATTGTTTTAGGGGGAGCAACATAGTCTCTTCGATGTATTCTAGTATGTCATCATCAAAAAGGGGGAGATTGTTGATGTTTTGATGATGAATACAAATGTTGCTTGTGAATGCTTCACACTTTATTATCTAATTTATTTTACTGGAAGCATGGATTTAGGGGGAGTTTTAGTCTCCTATAAATTATTGAGTAATCATCAAAAAGGGGCAGATTGATAGCCTCATAGTTTTGATGATCACTCTGTCAGCAGATAAACTTGTAACCGCATGTTATAGCTGATAAGTTTTAACCGAATGTGTTGTAATAGAAAATATTAGTCCAAATAAAGTATTTGAAAGTAAAAAATTTTAGCAACACAAATATATTTAATGTAAATTTGAAATTAAATTTTTATAATCAAATCGAAATTAATAATCCAATTCAGGGGTCATTTGACAAATCCAAATTTTATTATCTGAATGATTAAAATTTTTGAATGCGTTAATTTTTGAATCATTAGTATGAATGCTTAATAAGATATTTGGTAAATCTGAATCACATTAACTGAACAATTTAAACACGATTTAAAATTTTAAATGAATAAATTCAAAAATGAAGAATATAATTTAATTATAAAAAGTATAATGTTGATACTAAACTTTTTATATAAATTAAAACATAAACTAAGGATCAAGAATAAAAGTCGTAACATAGTAACAAGAAAGATTCAAAAATTATTTTCTTTTAATTGATATTAAAATTTGAAATAATTAAATTAAAATAACTAAATAAAATGAAAGACAAGAGATTAATTTGCAATATTAAAAAGGATATTTACCAAGAATACTATATTTAAAGTTTTTTTTTTGCAAAAATACCACCTTCCTTAATAAATTGCAATTTTACCAAGAGTTAATTCCGTTTCGCATCCCTTTGGTTTCAGCCAACTGCAATTTTTACCCATACTTTACATAATTGCACTATGCATCCCTTTACTAGTTTTGGCGCGGCAATTTGCACCCCTTTCGTATATTTTGATTATTATCATTAAAAATGGCAGGGGTAATTTTGGAATTGATAATGTTGAATTGCATTTTGACCCTTAAAGTGTGACACATTGTACACATAAATACTTAAACAAAAAAATCATGCATTTTTGGCCCTCATGTATAAATACTATATAATTTAACCATTTTTAACGTATCTTCAAATAAAAAATAACAAAATAGATTATTTAATAAAAACAACAAATAAATTTATCGAAATTTTATTCTCTAAATATGATCAGACCTTTATTTAAGCTTTTTTATTCTCTAAATATATGATATTATTTTGGAAATTTTCAAAGAACAAAGGTTGCTAAAAATGAAAAGATTTTATCGAAATGATAAGGCCAATGAGAAACGAAATTATAACGAACGGGGAATTTGATAGAACATACACAAATAAATTTGCAAACTGGAAAACAAGTTCTGATTTTTTTTTAATATTTCGTGAATATTTTAAAAATAATATGGGAAAACACCATAAACGAAAGTTGTGGGCAATTGGAAGGATTTTTGAATCATTAAAAATTATCAAAATATGACATAAATTGAATTTACTATGAATTTTATAAGATTACTAACTTTTTAAAATTATTCAACTATTTTTTGTATATTTTCTTAAACGAAAAATTTTATTTGAAAAGTTCGGGATATTTTGCTCAAATTTTTATAAAATAATCTATGTTTTTCGTTTTTTATTTAAACATATTCTAAAAATTCAAAAATAAAATAGGAATAAATTTTAATAAACGGATTATATTGTACAATTTTTATAGTTAAGGGGCGAAAATGCTTGAATTTTTTGTCTAAGAATTTATGTATAAAATGTGTTATACATCAAGGATCAAAATACAATTCAACATTAATAATTCCAGAATTACCCCTGCCATTTTTAATGGTAATAGTCAAAATATGCGAAAGGGGTGCAAATTGCCGTGCCAAAACTAGTAAAGGGATGCATAGTGCAATTATGTAAAGTATGGGTAAAAATTGCAGTTGGCCGAAACCAACGGGATGTGAAACGGAATTAACTCTTTTACCAAACAAAGTTTCAAATTGCAAAAATACTAGGCCCCTCCTCCCTCAATTTCTCTCTCCTCCCACCTGATCAACACGCCGCCGACTTCTGTACTTTTTTTTTTTAAGATGGGGCTATTTTGGTGGATTTTTGTTTGCAACCACATTCAACTAAATGCAACCAAATGCAACTTTTTTTAAAAAGGTGGGGTGATTTTGGTGGATTTGGGTTGCAAGGCCCCGCCAGGGGCAATATTCAACTAAATGCAACCACATTCAACTTTTTTTTTTTTTTTTAAAGGTAGGGTGATTTTGGTGGCTTTGGGTTGCAAGGCCCAGCCAGGGGCAATATTCAACCAAATCAACTATTTTCAATTATTTTCAACTAGTTGCAACTATTTTCAACTACTTTCAAATAGTTTTTTTTTTCTAATTTACTTTCAACTAGTTAAAACTAGTTGCAACTACATATTATTGGTTTGAGTGATTTTGGGTTCCAATGCCCCGCCAGGGGCAATATTCAACCAAATCAACTGTTTTCAACTATTTTCAACTAGTTACAACTAGTTGCAACTACATATTATTGGTTTGGGTGATTTTGGTGGATTTGGATTGCAAGGCCCCGCAGGGGCATATTCAACTGAATGCAACTGAAATCAGAAATTAAGTTGCTGATTTCAAGTTCCATTTTTCATTTGTCATTTTCGACCTCATTTTTGGGTTCTATATATATATATATATATATATATATATAGAACCCAAAAATGAGGTCGAAAATGACAAATGACAAATGGAACCTGAAATCAGAAATTTAGTTGCATGTGGTTGCATTCAGTTGCAAATTTAGTTGAATATGCCCCTGCGGGGCCATGGAACCTAAATCCACCAAAATATCACTCACCTTAAATATATATATATATATATATATATATATATATATATATATATATATATATATATATATATATATATATATATATATATATATATATATATATATATAGCGTTCAGGTCCACAACCACCGTGGGTTGGACAAGCCACCAGGATAGCCGCAACCTTTCAATGCGGCAGAAGGGTCCGCAACCTTTCAATGCGGCAGAAGGGTCCGCAACTTTTAAATGCGACAGAAGAGTCCACAACCCTTCATTGCGGCAGAATTCTTGTGAAAATTAAATTAAAAATAGAAAAATAAGATAAAATTCGAATTTAAATTCATAAAATTTCAAATATTAATACTCATTAATTCTGTGATTAATTTTACATTAGATTCACTAATTTTCTATTTTTTGAGATTTTTACATTATTAGGAGTACGGGTCAAATCGATAGTTGACCACGACTTTTACCTTCCAAATTAATTTATTGTTTTTTGAAATATTGGGAATATCACTAAATTATACATATATTGATTTACGTGCGGTTGTATCGTCAATAAGTATTTTTTAAAAAATAGAAACAACAATCCGGGACAAAGCACTAGTTAGATGTACTGGTCAAATCGATAGTTCACTACCACTTTTACCATCCAAATTAATTTATTATTTTTTGAAATATTGGGAATTCACTAAATTAGACATATATTGACTTACGTGCGGTTGTATCGTCGATAAGTATTTTTTAAAAAATAGAAACAACAATCCGGGACAGTATATGCCTGTCCCGAATTGTTGTTTCTATTTTTTAAAAAATACTTATCGACGATCCAACCGCACATATGTCAATATATGTCTAATTTAGTGATATTCCCAAGTTTTGAAAAAATAATAAGTTTATTTGGATGGTAAAAGTGGTAGTGAACTATCGATTTGACCAGTATATCTAACTAGTGCTTTGTCCCGGATTGTTGTTTCTATTTTTTAAAAAATACTTATCGACGATACAACCGAACGTAAGTCAATATATGTCTAATTTAGTGATATTCCCAATATTTCAAAAAATAATAAATTAATTTGGAAGGTTAATGTTACCATCCTGATTTATTTTTCAACAGTTATCTAAGATTGAGATGTACATGGCATTCCATCATTATTTAAACTACATAACATGTAAAAAATATCCATATTACATTATTAAAGATACTTTAAAGTTAAAATTAATATATTTTATTATTTTGATGCATATTTGAAGATTTAAAAATTAAACAAAAAAAAAAGAAAAAATCTTAAATTACTGCCGCAATGAGACATTGCGGTAATTTTTCCTGCCGCAATGTTTGGTTGTGGCTCAGAAAAATTTTAAGAAATTAATTATGTTTGGTGGCTGGTAATAAATGAACCATCCGCAGCAATGGTTCATTGCGCCAGTTGGCATTTAAGGCTTCCTGCCGCAATGAAACATTGCGGTAGGCGTGAAATCTGTTTCCTTTAAGGTTACAGAATTAGTCTTTTTTTTTCACTTTCCTTTTTTCCAAATAGCAGAAAACACCAACGAATTTCAAGGGTTTGGAGCTCAAAAATTCATCCAAAATTAAGGTTAGTGCTCTATTCAATGGCTTCATTTTTATTTAGCTCTTCTAGTTCATCTAGTGAACGTAATGGTGATGATTATGTTACGCCGCCCGTTAAAAAAATCATGTTTCTCGTAAATTATTCGTTGATGATATAGATATTGATTGTTGTGGAATAAAAAGTAGGGTGTAATTAATTCGTGTATTGATTCCTAGGGATTGAGAGCTTTGAGCTTTAATGGTGGCTGCTCTTGCTGTCGGGACAAGTCGATCCTAACAAGATGCCTACGTACCTTGATGAATATCAAGAATCAAGCCAAAACATAGTTCTAGAGTTGCCTACGTGGCTTGATGCGCCCTCGCGGCGTAGTGACGTAGTGGCTTGTATGTCCTTATTCGAGTATTAAGCCTAAAACGTAGAGTGACGTATTGAGCTGTGCCCCCCCCCCCAAAAACGTTGTTTGGAGAATGAGGGGTCAGACCTTTTATATAGGCATTGGGTGCCTTGGAATTAGGGTAGGGTTTGGTGTCTTGGTGGACAAGATACCCGTTTTAGATAAACTTCTGGATCCTTCCATGAGGAAGGCTGATTCCTATTGGACTCCTATGCCTTGGGGACTACTCCTTGAAGATTTTGGGTCCTCATTGGACTCAATATTGGAGTCTCACATTGGCTGATTTATTTAACTACGAATTTATTATCATAATTAGGATTTTGGGCCTCATAATTGGGTTTTGACCTTGGACCGTCTTAGGTTCATTTAATGCATCATTAAATGTGTCTTTAGGCCTTACTTTTAGCCCATATCATTTGCCCCCCAACTTCTAGGAAAACTGATCAGGTTTTCGTAGAAGTTATAATTGTCTTTTTCGAGACTTGGGGTCATTTTTATCCCTTACCTGGGACTCCTTAATTTTCCTACCCTCATATGGGATTTTGTTTTACACTAGTGTTTCACATATATCGCCTTATTGAAAAGTGTGGAGCGACCTACACATTTACGACGATTTGCCTTATTCGAGGCTTTATCTTGTGTTTGCTTTTAGCAATTTCGGCACTTTCATAGAGCTTTTATGCATTATTAGCATAAATTATTGCTCAATTTATCAAGAAAATATTGTTATAATTTTCCTCATACTTTTTTGTACCTTTCCTATTACTTAAGGAATTTTCGTGTACTCACAAGTATTTTCCTTAATTATTCCTAATAATTTAGGAATTTTTTCGTACCCACAAGTATTTTTCTTAATTTTTCCGAATAATTTAGGAATTTTTATGTACCCACGGGTATTTTTCTTAATTTTTCCTAATATTTTAGGAATTTTTTCGTACCCACGGGTATTTTTATTAATTTTTCCTAATAATTTTGGAATTTTTTTCATACCCACAGGTATTTTTCTTAATATTTCCTAATAATTTAGGAATTTTTATGTACCCACGGGTATTTTTCTTAATTTTTCCTAATATTTTAGGAATTTTTTCGTACCCACAGGTATTTTTCTTAATTTTTCCTAATAATTTAGGAATTTTTATGTACCCACGGGTATTTTTTGGGTTATTCTTGACAATTTAAACATGTCATTCACGAATTATCTGGTCTTATACGAGACTTAAAATAATTCATGGGACCTCAATCCTACGAAATTTGAAATTCTCGTAATTTTTAGTGTCACCGGACACTTTCTTGAATATATTTTCGAATATTTTAATCAAAAATATTAAATTTGTGCAAACATGCATTTTATGGGGATCATTTCGTAATTTTCCAGGAACTTTTTGTCAATTTGTAAACTGCAGGGACTTTTGTGTAAAGTTCCAAAGTACAGGGGGCTTTGTGCTAACTCAGCATAACCTAGGGTACTAAACTGTAATTTGCCATGAAATATTAACCTGGTCGAAAATCGACCAGGAACGTGGTCGACTTAAGTGCCATTTAAGCAGTCTGGTCGACGTCCTTTAGAGCAGGATTCCTGCTCGAAAATCGAGCGGGATTGTGGTCGAAATATTTTTTTTTCTTTTTTTTCTTTTTTTTTGCACTTTATTTTTTAAATATTACTAGCTTAAAATCCGTGCGATGCACGGATGTTTTTTAATATAACAGCATTTTTTTTATTAGAATTCAAAATTTTAAGACATAAATTTTCTTGGCTTAAAATTTTAAAAAATATGATCTGATATAATTATATATATATGTTGTCCGTGATATTTTTAGAAAATGATTGATTTTAGTTTGAAAATATTGAAAAGATATAGAAAATATGAAATATTTTAGCTGAAAAACGTAATCGGTTAGTTATTGGTTATTATATTGTTATTATTTTATTGTACTTAAATAAAGCAAACCAAATAGGTTTTTCTGAAAAAAATAAAAATAGAAAAGGTAATGTATTTTAGCTGAAAAAGGTAATTGGTTATTTATTAGTAATTATAATATTTTATTTTATTAAACATAATTGCTCATAGTTTTTTCAGAAAAGGAAACATTTTAGCTAGATAAACTGTATTTTACGTAAAAAAAAAAAAATAATTGGCTATTGAAAAATAGAAAATGTAGCATATTTTACTTGAAAAAGGAAAGAATTTCTCATATTTTATGTGAAAAAAGATTAGTTATTGAAAAATATAAAAGGTAACATGTTTTACCTGAAGAAGGAAATTTATTAGTTATTAGTAATTATAAATAATTAAGTAAGGATAATTACGTAAAATGACATGTACCATTAAATAAGGGTAAATAAATAAAATTAATTGAAAAAAATAGAAAAATATAAAAGGTAACAAATTTTAGCTGAAAAAGGTAATTGATTAATTGTTAGTAATTATAATATTTTATTTTATTAAACAGAATTGCTAATAGTGTTAAATAGAACCGCCGGTGATATAATTGGAAAAAGAGAGATTTTAGTTAGAGAAAATAGAAAGGTAAAATGAAGATGACATGATTTATGTGAAAATGGAAATTGATTAGTTTATAGTAATTATAATTTAATTATGTTATTTTATTAAATAAAATTGCTCATAGTTTTTAGAAAATGAGAAATTAATGTTGCTCGTTATATTTCTAGAAAATAAAGGGAATTTAATTAGAAAAAGAAAAGATGATATATTTTAGTTGCAAAGCTAATCGGTTAATTATTAGTATTATAATATTATTATAATATTTTTATTAAATAGAAACGTCCGTGATATAATTGGAAAAAGAGGGGTTTTAGTAAGAGAAAAGAAAAAAGGTAACGTGTTTTGGCTGAAAAAGGTAACCGTCCATGATATAATTGGAAAAAGAAAGATTTTAGTTAGAGAAAAGAGAAAAGGTAACGTGTTTTGAGTGAAAAAGGTAATTGATTAGTTAATAGTAATTATAATATAATTATGTTATTTTATTAAACAAAACTGTTCGTAGTGTTTTTAAAAAGAGAAATTTTAGTTAGATAAAATGCAAAAGATATTCTTATTTGTTAGGTCGAATACACAATAAGCAATCAAATACTGTATGAGTAACTTAACAAGAACACACTGTTTAACAATTAAAAAAACTGTTTGGAATTAATAATTCCTCTCTCAGTGATGTGAATATCACAGAGAGCTGCTTAGGTTACAATGGATGAATATCTCAATGTTCGACTACCCTTCTAGGGTTAACCTAACTGTATTTATAGAACATACAGCTTCGTACAATCAGTAACTGATACTCCTAAAATCAAGCTATACAATTGATATCAATCACGATTGCTCCAGTCTTCCAAGTCAACTCAATCTCTTTGACAGCTTTCCAATCTTCAAAGATATTGCTTCCATATTTATCAATCTTCAAACACTGTTGACTCTTCAGACAATACCGCTACAGAGTTTAACAAACTCTGTTTGCGCTTCCAGTCAGTGTTTAATCAAACTCTGACTGCTTCCAGCTAAACTCTGTTTTCTGACTTTAGCTTCCAAACACTGTTTTCATCAATCATTTCTAACAATCTCCCCCAACTTGTCCATTAGCAAGAATGTACAAGTTTTACAGTAAATGATGATGTCAAAACAAATACAAAGTTTACAGTGTTTAACATACAAACAGAGTTTAAGCTATTACTTAACAAATTCTACATGAAATAAGAAAATTCTTACAGACTTTAATCTCTAATCTCTTGAAGATCAGGCACTGTTCTGAGATAGTCTATAAGCAACCTTCTTTCAGCATTTTCAAGCTCTATCTGCATAGCTTCTTTGATTTCTCTCAACTGAGGATCATTCTCATCAGTTTGATAGATAGCAGCTCTAAGATCGTAGATTTTGTTTCTTCTCATCTCATTTCCCAGCCTAATGTATTTCACCTCTTCAGATTTTACATTGAAATCCAGAACAGTAATTCCAAGATCTGTTTTCAGCTTTGTAGTCCCCTTCTCCATTTCAATCAGATTGCCATTCCAATCTCTGTATTTAGGAACATACTTACTGTTGAATTTCATTTGCCTTCTTGCAAGGTTTTGAATCATTCTTTGTTGAAGCACATTTGCAACTGACTGAGCTCTTTGATTTCTCACTCTGAAAATATACAGAACATATTCAAGTTCTTCAGCATATTTTAGTTCGATATCCTTTTCAGAGACTTTAAATACTGTTCCATCAGCCATGAAATATAGCAAGAAATCCTTTTCTAGACTCCTTTGATATACAAGCTGTACTGATTCCAGTTTGTCTAAACTCTCTTGAGTGACACCACCTCCTGGAACAGACAGTGAAGAAGGATCTCTAGGACCAACATATTGTCTTTTATCTCTGTGTGAGCCTATCCCTTCTTTGTTGTATCCAACTTTACCAGATAAATCTCTACCATCAGAAAAATCCATTGGAATTGTAGCTTCTAGTCTTGGATCATGAGGAGCACCTCTTTTAAATGTTGATTTCAACTGAGAAGACACTAATGGTGTGGTCACAACTTGTGCAGCAACAGAGGTTGTGTTTTCATTCTTCTGTACAACATGTGTATCAACAGAGGTTGTAACTATACTTTTCAGCTTTTGCTTGGCTTCTGCATCTGTTGGTTTTCTGAATACTTGCATTCTTTGATCTGTACCAACAGGTTCTTTGATTTGAATACCTTTAAGAACAGGCTTTGCAGCTTTAGCAACTTTCACATTCTTCTTTCCTTTTTCAGACTTTAAAGCTTTCAGATGTTTTTCTTGTAAACTCTTCTCTTCAGCTTTAGCATCTTCTATGGTCACTCCTTCTGCATTCTCTTCCATGAAAAGCTTAACAGCTAACTCCTCATCAGTCTTTGGGTTTGATGTTAATTCCAAACTCTTGATCTTTGAGGTACCTTGAGTTTCAGTGTTTGTTCCAACAGACTGTGATTTAAAAGATTTGCCAGATCTCAGAGTTTGCCTTTCAGAGTTTAAAACCTTGCTTTTATCACTTGCCCCTCCATCTCCAGCATCATCCTTTTGAGTCAGAGTTTGAGAAACTTTGCATTTAGACTTAGTCACTCTCTCCCCCTTTTTGACATCATCAGGAATTAGTATTGATGTAATGAGCTCTAAAGAGTTTGCAATTGAATCCACCTTAGCAGATAAAGCAGTCTGATTTTCTTCAACCTTTCCTAGCCTGGCAAAGAGAGTGTCTTGAACTTTGGACAGCTGAACAGCTTTTATCTTAGACTCTCTTTCCATCTTCAACTCTCTTGACTGAATCTCAGTCTTCAAGGAAGCAATTTCTTGTTTAGTGTCAGCAAAATTTCCTTCCAGAGTCTTGACTTGTACCACAGTTGCCTTTAAACAGGATAATATTTCTGGATTTGAAATTTGCTTTGCAGTTTGCTTAACAAACTCAGATGCTCTCCCTTTTGGAAAAATGCAATCTTGTCTATACCAATTTTCAGCAGACTTAGCAAGATGCTCTGCTTCAACTGCATGTGATGGACAAGGCTGAGCAAAAGGTGTATGTTTACTATCTGTCTGTGCAGGTGCACTCACAAAAGAATCAGAGATTGCATCACTGTCAGATTTATCTTCATCACTTGCACCTTGAGCTTGACCATCTTTGAAAGAACCACTGTGCTGAGCATTGTCAGCCACAGCTTCTGCAATAACTTCTGCAACCTTTTCAATAATCACCTCATGTTGCACAGGCTCTGCAACAGAGTTTGCCTTAGTAGCTTCATCACCTTTGTCTTGAATTTGAGAAGATACCAGCTCTGTGTGTGATGCCACAGCTTCAGGAACATGTACTGCAGGCTCATCAGCTACACCAGGAGCTTCAACATGAACAACAGGTGAGACAGGATCAAGAATTGATTCAGGAACATCATGTACTGGTGACAAACCATCTCTTTGATCCTCTTCTACAGGCATTTTATCCTCTGTAGGTATTTCAACAGTAACATTATCCTCTGCAGGCATTTCAACCTCTGCAGGTATTTCTACTTTGTCATCCACAATATTCTCTGCAGGCATGTCAGCTTTTGCAGGTACTTCAACATTCACTGTATCCTCAACAGTAGGTGTTTGCTGTGAAACCACCTCTGGAGCTTCAACAACATTCTCTGCATCTGAATCAGAAAGAATTAGTCTCCTTTTCTTGATTGGCACAACAATCTCCTCTTCATCTTCACTTGAGCTTTCTTTTGGTGGTGAAAGTGAAGGTCTGTTTGCATGTTGCTTCATTCTTCTAGTATAAACAGCTCCAGGTAATGTCTGTTTAGCCTTTGAATGTTTAGTGTTTTGGGCAGTGTGCTTCTTTCTCTTTGGCTTGGTTTTGGGTTGTTCAGTAGATGCTGGCTCAGGGTTTAAGGTTTCAGTGTTTAAGGCTTCAGTGTTTAATGGTTCAGTGTTTGATGGTGGAGAGTTTATTTGTGGAGAGTTTAAGGTTTCTGGTTGTGGTTGTTGAGATGTAGTAGGTGCAGTAGTTGTGGGTGTTGGAGGTGTTGGTTCAGAGTTTATGGTTTCTGGTGGTTCAGGCATTTGTTGTGGTGATTGAGGGTCTTGTGGTTGGTTTACATAGTTTCGTAAGGCTAAAGGCATAAACAATTCAGGTATTTGCTGTTTAGTGACATCTTTGTTTGTCAAATCAGTGAACATTCTCTTAGCAACTTGAAAAGGCTGAATTACATCAGCTTCATCAATTGGAATGTTAGGCACACAGGCAGTAAATAGCAATTGACAAAAACGAGCAAAATAAACAGTAGTAGACTCAGATAATCGCTCTCCCAAGTTCATTAGTACTAGTCTACCAAAATCGAAGTTACCTCCATATAGTAGAGCATGACCAATTTGGAGAGTATCCAGAGGCAGTGCATCCCAGTTTGTTGTCTTCTTTCCAAAAGCCCTTGTTATACAATCAAAGAAGAAACTCCATTCCTTTCTCAAACTTGGCCGTCTTAAAGACCCTATCTTGTTCAAGTTTCCTGCACAGCCAATTTGTTCCAACATTGTCCTCAATCTATCATGACCAACAACATTGTAAGAAGTGTGTGTCTCAAAGTCCAAAGCATCCCTGACAGTGGTTGGAGTAATGATATACTCTGATTCTTCATGAGTGAAAATGATTGTTGGAGTGCCAGCCTCTCCTCCATCATCATATTCAGAGTTTGTCCAGAAAGTAGCAATCTGTGAAGCAGATAATGTTGGTGGTGCAGTTAGAGCCGTCCCTATCTCAGAATCGTTCAAGAAGTTTTGGAACAAGTGAAACGCCTGTGGAGCATTTTCATTCTCCAATGGTGCTGCATAATTACTAGGGAGAAAGACTAACCCTGCTGCATCAAATGCTTTAGTTGCCATTAGTAACAAGATACGAAGATATGCAGAGAAAAGATTTGAATGCACTAAAAGTGTTTATCAAAAAGTGAAGGAGAGAATAAGTGAAGTGTGAAAATGAATAAGTATGTAAGTAACTGTAAGTGGGTGAATGTGAATCGATAAGGAGTGAGAGACTAAAGACGATTAGAGTAAAATTAAAACTCAATCGTTTATTCAGTAAAAACGCGCAACTGTTGTAGAGTAGTGTGTGAGTGGGACACAATCATGGGACACGTGTCAAACAGCCAATGGATCACTTAATAATTACCGCTGTTTTTCCTATAATCACGACACTTAGACACATTAACACTAATTAACAGTTGTCAACTACCCCAATTACTCCAAAATAGTCAAATCATCTCAATAAGACTTTACCTCAGAGTACTTAACACAACTCAACAGTGTTTATCAATTTTCCAACTTTATCACTAAAATCCTTTCAAAAATTGCACAGTTGTGAATATGAGTGTGTGTGAAGCAGAGTTTACTAAAATCAATTTTTAGAGCATCTAATATTTCATAAAATCCATAACAAACAGTTAATAAACACTGAATGCACAAACTCTCATATTAAACACTGATTGTTTGATGAATGCTAAACTCTGTAGTTACTGTAATACAGAAATCTGAAAGCTTCTATTCCCTTTGATGTCCATGATTATCCAAGTAAGCACACAGTCTTTAAAGACAAAAAGATCAAGAGATAGAAATCAGAGTTTCATTCAGTGAATAACAGTCATAAACTGGATATTCTCACAAACTCTCAATGCACACAAGTTTTTAGGTGAAGTGTTTACACTCACATTCAATCAGAAATAGCAGAATCTACCATATGCTTGAATGTCCACCAATTCTACACTACCTTGAGTACATGTATTCACAAATCAAAAGGACTTTATTCAGGGTTTAAATGGAGTAAGATCAAACAGATGAAAAGAGATATTTTTATTCAAGAGTGACTTCAAGCTGAGCATCTTAAGAGAACAAAGTGTTCAGTCACAGTATATATTTGTACAAGATCAGTATATATGCTCTTTTTCTTTTTTTTTTTTTTTTTTCTTTTTTTTTTCTTTTTTTTTTTTTTTATTTAGCATATATACTGAGTAAACTTTTTCTTTTCTTGAGAAACACTCATCTGTTTGAAAAAAAAATATTTAACTGCTCTTAATACTTCAGAGTATTAGAAAAAATGAGCAGTTAATAAGGCTCAAAGGAGTTTACTAAAGATGGAATTTATGAACAGTGTTTATACAGTGTTTGTACAATGTTCAAAAGAATTTCGAACAGTGTTTGAAAGAATGGTAAATCCTATTGCCTTTATCATTTTCATGCACACACATATCCTGTAGTCTCAAAATGGTTTAATACAAGTTCTAGAGAAACATACTACCTGATGAATATCACACAACAATAAATACTGATTGATAGAAAATGTATCAATCACTGATTTGGCTCAAACTCTCACAGGGTGTAAACATGAATCTGAACTCACCAAACTAATCACTGACACATCTCAAGTTTTATGATTTTCACAAGTACAAACAAGGAATCATCATGAACCATACCTTTGGAAACAGAATGTCACTGATCAGAGTTTAGAGTTCATCAATAACCAAAATTATTTATGAGTGGCCATGCACACAATATTCATAGACTCAGAGTTTAGGACTGAATAAACTAAGAGATGCTATAAATATGAAACAGTATCATGCTGTGTTGATTTACTGCACAAAGTCTGATTAGATAGCAGTGACTCAGAAAGAATCATGATTTATTTACTGAGAATCATGCTCCATACAATTTTCTTCATTGGTGTTTTCATTCAGACAATAATCAATTCTGAATTCACTGAGTGTATCTAACATGTTAACAGTATTTAACAGACAGACATGCTGACAGAGTTTAAAAAGATTTAAACATGAGCATGCAGAACAGAGTTTAATACTAAGGTTCACATAGCATTTAACAATTTACAGAAAACATGAGCAATAAGTTTTTGAGTCTAACCAACATCTCTAGTCAAAACTAGAGACCATTCCTAGTTCATTGACCAGTCTTGTAAATGTAGCTTCACTCAATGGCTTGGTGAAGATATCTGCAAGTTGTTGTTCTGTAGACACAAAGTGAAGCTCTATGTTGCCTTCCTCTACATGCTCTCTGATGAAGTGATACCTTATGCTGATGTGCTTTGTCATTGAATGTTGCACTGGATTACCTGTCATTGCAATAGCACTTTGATTATCACAGTAAATAGGTATCTTGGAATACCTTAATCCATAATCCAGTAGTTGATTCTTCATCCATAAAATCTGTGCACAACAGCTACCAGCAGCAATATACTCTGCTTCAGCTGTAGATGTAGATATTGACTTCTGTTTCTTACTATACCAGGAAACAAGTCTGTCACCCAGAAATTGACAACTTCCACTGGTGCTTTTTCTGTCTATCTTACATCCAGCAAAGTCTGCATCAGAGTAACCAAGAAGTTTAAACTCTGATTCCCTTGGATACCACAGCCCCAAAGTTATAGTGCCCTTCAGGTACTTGAATATTCTCTTTACTGCTGTTAAATGTGGTTCTCTTGGATCAGCCTGGAACCTTGCACACAAGCAAGTTGCATACATGATATCAGGTCTGCTAGCTGTCAAATAGAGCAAAGAACCAATCATTCCTCTGTAGCTTGTCATATCTACTGATGACCCTGCATCTTTGTCCAATTTTGTTGCAGTTGCCATGGGAGTTGTTGCAGATGAACAGTCAAGCATACCAAATTTCTTGAGAAGGTTTCTGGTATATTTTGCTTGATTTATAAAAATTCCATCATCTGTTTGCTTCACCTGTAGGCCTAGAAAATAACTAAGCTCTCCCATCATACTCATTTGATATCTTGAATGCATGAGTTTGGCAAACTTCTTACAGAGTTTATCATTAGTAGACCCAAAAATGATGTCATCCACATATATCTGAACTAAAAGCAAGTCAATACCATTTTGGAAGTAAAACAGAGTTTTGTCAATAGTACCTCTGTTAAATCCACTTTCTAGTAGAAATTTGGCAAGGGTTTCATACCATGCCCTTGGTGCCTGCTTAAGTCCATAGAGAGCCTTGTCTAACCTGTAGACATGATCTGGATATTTTGGATCTACAAACCCTGGTGGTTGTTCCACAAACACTTCTTCTTCAAGTTTTCCATTCAAAAATGCACTTTTCACATCCATCTGAAACACTTTGAATTTCATGTGGGAGGCATATGCTAGAAAAATCCTGATTGCCTCCAATCTAGCCACTGGTGCAAATGTTTCATCATAGTCAATTCCTTCCTGTTGTGAGTAGCCTTTTGCAACCAGTCTTGCCTTGTTCCTTGTGATAACACCCTCACTGTCAGTTTTATTCCTGAAAACCCATTTAGTACCAACAATGGATCTGTTCTTGGGCCTTGGTACAAGTGTCCACACTTCATTTCTTTCAAATTCATTTAGCTCTTCTTGCATTGCTGTTATCCAGTCAGCATCTTTAAGAGCTTCTTCCACTTTCTTTGGCTCAGATTGTGACAAGAATGCATGAAAAAGACATTCATTTGTTGTTGCACTTCTTGTCCTTACTTTTGCATCTGGATCACCAATAATCAAATCAGGTGTGTGAGATTTAGTCCATTTTCTTGCAGAAGGCAAATTGCTTCTGTCATCATGTGATCCTCCCCCTTGATCCATGTTCTCCTGATTTTCCTGGTGTCTTTCTTCATTTTCAGATGCTCCCCCTGAATGTGACTGCTCAGAATTTGAATGATCAGAGTTTGAATCAACAGTGTTTGATTCAGAGTTATCATTTGAGTCACTATCAGTGTTTGAATTTTCACTTTGATGTGATTCTTCATGCTCCCCCTCAACTGGTTCTTCCCTTGTTTCTGATTGAAGAGTTTCTTCAGTATTTACCAGTAGAGGTTCAGAGTTTAGATCAACAGAGTTTGACACATTAGTCTGATCAGAGTTTACTTTTTCAGAGAATAAATCTTCATTTTCAAAGTGCAGTTGATCATGTTCATTTACATCTTCAAGTCCAGTCATTTTCTTGTCATCAAATGACACATGAATTGATTCCATGATCACTCTAGTTCTCAGATTATAAACTCTGAATGCCTTTGTTGACAGTGGATAGCCAACAAAAATTCCTTCATCTGCCTTTAGGTCAAACTTGGTCAACTGTTCAGGATGAGTCTTCAACACAAAGCACTTGCATCCAAAAATATGAAAATATTTTAGATTTGGCTTTTTCTTCTTCACCATTTCATATGGTTTTTTACCATGCTTGTTGATCAGTGTTGCATTTTGAGTAAAACAAGCAGTTTGAACTGCTTCTGCCCAGAAATATGTTGGTAACTTTGCTTCATCTAGCATGGTTCTGGCAGCTTCTATCAAGGTTCTGTTCTTCCTCTCCACTACACCATTTTGTTGTGGAGTACCAGGTGCAGAAAACTCTTGTTTTATCCCTTTACTCTTGCAAAATTCTTCCATAGATGAATTCCTGAATTCAGTTCCATTGTCACTTCTGATTATCTTCACTTGATGCTCTGACCCTTTTTCCAGTTGAATTACATGTTCTGTCAGTGTTAATGCAGTTTCATCCTTCTTTGCAAGAAAATATACCCATGTGAATCTGGTATATTCATCAACAATGACTAATGCATATTTCTTCTTTCCAAGAGACAACACATTCACTGGACCAAAAAGATCAACATGTAGTAGATGATAAGGATCAGCAATTGAAGACTCAGATTTACTTTTGAAAGATGTTTTTCTCTGTTTGGCCTTTTGACAAGAATCACACAGTCCTTCTACATTCAACAAGGACTTTGGTAGACCTCTTACAAGATCATTCTTGATTAGCTCATTGATGTTGTTCAGATTCAAATGAGAGAGTTTCTTGTGCCATTTCCAACTCTCTTCACTGGACATCCTTGTAGACAGACACACTGCTTTGCCATCAGTGTTTGTTGACAATTTGATTTCATAGATGTTATTGTGTCTGTTTCCAACTAGAGCAACTTTCCCTGTAGATTTACTGATCACTTGACAATATTCAGGCTGAAAATCTACATGATATCCTCTGTCACAGATTTGACTCACAGATAGCAAATCATGCTTGAGTCCTGGAACAAGAGCTACATTTGTGATGATGACATTTCCAAGATTAATGTTGCCATATCCCAGTGTATGTCCTATGTTGCCATCTCCATAGGAAACTTCTGGGCCAGCCTTCTCCTCAAACTCTGATAGCAGGGCTTTATTTCCTGTCATGTGTCCTGAACATCCACTGTCCACGACTAGGGTACTAACCCTGGTGCCCTGCAATCACAAACAATCAATGATTATTAGTTTTAAGGATCCAGACTTGCTTGGATCCTTTGGCTTTCTTAAATCTGTTAGCTTTTGCAGCGGAATTTTCATTAACAGAGTTTAAGCTAACTTTTTCAGAGTTTACATTTGCAGAGTTTACTTTAACCCATTTCAAATTTGGTTTGGGTTCATAGTAATTATAGTAAATAGCATGATAATCTCTGCAAGTGTAAATAGAATGCCAAGTACTTCCACAGTGTTTGCATAAAGTCTGTGGTCTAGTTCTTACATAATCACTCTTTACTGCAGTTTTAGAAGGCAAAGAATTAATGTTCTTATTCTTACTGCAGAAACTAGCAAGATGATTAGTGCTACCACAATTAAAGCATGTTTTTCTAGGAGCTAATGAAGCAAGCATTGGCTTAATTCCTGAAGTTATGCCTACTTTTCCATTTTTGTTTTTCTTAGGCAATCTCTGTTTGTTGACAGATTTTATCTCCTTAAGCTTATGCTTGAGTTGTTTATCTGTCATTAAACCAATGTTAGCCTCTTTAACAAAAGTTTTAGCATATGACTCCTTAACAGCCTTTTTCTGTGCTTCAGTCTTAGGTCCACCTGTTCCCATGACATTACCCTCAGATGAACAATGTGGTCTAACCTTTACCTGATTTTCAAATCTAAGTTCATCTCCTACAGAGTAACCTAGACCTACTGTGTCTGACTGAAACACTTCTTGAGTGTCTTTACCAGAGTGTGTCCAAGTTTTAATGATGTGTTTAGTATCCTCCAATTCTGATTCTAGTTGCTTATACTTACCTAGCAACTCCTGTTCAATAAACACTGCATCATCTCTCTCTTTTTGAATTTTATTCATGTTCTCTAACTGTTCCTCAACAAGTTTATTTCTTTCTTTGAGTTGAGAACACTCAGACTTTATCCTCTCATTTTCTAAAGTCTGATCCCTATAGCTGATATGCAATGCTTTAAGATAAATTCTCAATTCAGTTATATTATCAGTGTTATAAGCATAGGTAGTTGGAGGTACCTTGAGATCATCATTTTCAGTCTGAGTAGTAGCCATGAGAGCATAGTTGACTTCCTCATCTGAATCTGAAGTGTCTGCCCAATCTCTGCCTTTGGTGTAGAGTGCCTTTTCAGTTTTACCCTTCTTGCACTCTGGAGCATAGTGTCCCATCTCCTTACACTTGTAGCATTGAATCTCAGACTTATCTTTCTTTCCAGATTTGAAGTCCTTTCCCTCAGCTTTCTTGAAATTCTTCTTGTCAGACTTTGAGTAGTCCCTTGAGAATCTCTTTCCCTTCTTGAAGTTCTTGTAACCCATCTTCTTGAAGGTCTTTACCATCAATGCAGCCATTTGCATCATCTCTTCATCATCTTCAGAATCAGATGATCCATCTGTGTTTGAGTCAACATCAGTGTTTGATGACTCATTCTCTGAATGGATGACTAAGGCTTTCCCTTTTTCCTTTCTCCTTGATGCCTCCTTCTTTGATGGTTTCTCCTCAACCTTGAGTGCAACAGATTTTGACTTTCTACTTGTTCTTTTGTTTCTCTGCTCCAATTCCAATTCATGGGTTTTGAGCAGCCCATAAATTTCATCAATCTCTGTTTCACCAAGTTCATAATTATCTCTAATAGTGGTTGTTTTCACATCCCACTTTTCAGGTAGAGAAAGAAGAAACTTGAGATTTGAGTCTTCTAAATCATATTCTTTGTTAACCAATGACAAATCATTGAGCAGTTTACAGAATCTGTCAAATGTTTCTGTCATGGTTTCATCAGACTTTGCCTCAAAGTGCTCATACTCCTGAGTGAGTATGTTTCTTCTGTTTTTCTTGATTGCAGGAGTTCCTTGACACCTAACCTCAAGTGCATCCCATATTTCCTTTGCAGTTGTGCAATTAATCACTTTATTAGACATAACATTGTCTAATGCACTGTGAAGTAAATGTCTCACTTTTGCATCCTTTGCAATAGATGAAAGATCCTCAGCAGTTAGATCTTTCTTTTCCTTTGGAATGACCTTTGCCTCCTCACCAGCAGCAGCAGCAGATAATTTTGTTGGTTTGTGAGGACCTTCATATATTCTATCAAGGTATTCTGGATCTGTAGCCTCCAGAAACATGGTCATTTTCACCTTCCAAATTGCATACTCTGATGGCCTAAGTATAGGAACCCTGATTGTCTCATACCTACTAACAGTAGTAGGGGCTTTCTCAGATGGTGGAGGAATCTCTGCCATTGATTACTTTTGTGTTTGGATCTTTAACTGTAATAAAGTAACAGATTAGTCTCTGATACCACTTGTTAGGTCGAATACACAATAAGCAATCAAATACTGTATGAGTAACTTAACAAGAACACACTGTTTAACAATTAAAAAAACTGTTTGGAATTAATAATTCCTCTCTCAGTGATGTGAATATCACAGAGAGCTGCTTAGGTTACAATGGATGAATATCTCAATGTTCGACTACCCTTCTAGGGTTAACCTAACTGTATTTATAGAACATACAGCTTCGTACAATCAGTAACTGATACTCCTAAAATCAAGCTATACAATTGATATCAATCACGATTGCTCCAGTCTTCCAAGTCAACTCAATCTCTTTGACAGCTTTCCAATCTTCAAAGATATTGCTTCCATATTTATCAATCTTCAAACACTGTTGACTCTTCAGACAATACCGCTACAGAGTTTAACAAACTCTGTTTGCGCTTCCAGTCAGTGTTTAATCAAACTCTGACTGCTTCCAGCTAAACTCTGTTTTCTGACTTTAGCTTCCAAACACTGTTTTCATCAATCATTTCTAACATAATTTACTTGAAAAAGGAAATTATTTAATTATTGAAAAATAGAAAAGGTAATATGTTTAACCTGAAAAGGGAAATTGATTCGTAATGGAGAAATTTTAGTTAGATAAAATATAAAAAATATTGTATTTTACTTGAAAAAGGAAATTGTTTAATTCTTGAAAAGTAGAAAAGATAATATGTTTACTCTGAAAAAGGAAATTGATTAGTTAGTATTAATTGAATAAGGATAAATAAGTAAAATCAACAGGTACCGTACCGACCGATCGATCGACCAACCAAACTTTCAATGTTTCAGTTTTTATATAATAGTTGAGTGAAAAAGGTAATTGATTAGTTAATAGTAATTATAATATAATTATGTTATTTTATTAAACAAAACTATTCGTAGTGTTTTTAAAAAAGAGAAATTTTAGTTATATAAAATGCAAAAGATATTCTAATTTACTTGAAAAAGGAAATTATTTAATTATTGAAAAATAGAAAAGGTAATATGTTTAACCTGAAAAGGGAAAGGAAATTGATTAGTTATTATTAATTGACTAAGGGTAAATAAGTAAAATCAACAGGTACCGTACCGACCGACCGACCAACCAAACTTTTAATGTTTCGGAATTTATATAATAGTATAGATTATTATTCAATAATAATATTTGTTTTGTCCGAATTTTGGATAATTTCAGCCCCAAATCGGAGGTGTCCCACTTGGATAAAATTTCACTCGAATAATATTCGACCCGGATTTTATCATTATTATTAAAATAATAATAATAACAACAAATTTTTTACAATTTTGGAGGGGCTCTCAACCCTAATATTTCCGTAATTTAAGATCGTATTTTTGACCTTGTTGGCTCCCAAATCTACGAAATTCGTCCTGAATTGAGGTCATTCATGACTTTAGGCACATATAATTTTCATTATATGCCTTCTTTTTTTTTTGTGCAACATGCATAAAAATAATTCATTTTCAGAAAATATTTGTTTCAAAAATGCTTCATGACCCTTTAGACCAGAAATCCTGATCCCGTAGACTAGGATTCTGATCGAATTATGGGTGTTTTGCGCATCCTAATCAATGGATTTTCGATCGAGGATCCATAACCTTAGACCAGGAATCGTGACCTTTCAGATCAGGATTCTGGTCGAATTATTGGCTTCAAATGCGGTCTGGTCGATGGCTTTTCGACCATGATCCTGGTCGAATTTCGATCAGGATTCTAGTCGAATTAAGGTCCATTTTTACACTCTGGTCTAAGGCTTTTCGATCAGGAATCCTGGTTGATATTTAGACCAGGATCCTGGTCGAATTAAGGCCAATTTCTTCATCTGATCGAACGCTTTTCGATCAGGAATCCTGACCTCTTAAAAGAGGAATTCGGACCTCTTAGGTCGGGAATCCTAACCCCTTAAACCTGGAATTCTGACCCTTAGACCAGGAATCTTGATCCCTCGGATTGTAACTCACTACCCTTGAACATGAATCCAATATCCTTAGATCTGGATTGAAGTTGAATTACGGGTTCACTTGGTACCCAACTCGAGTGATTTTCAACCTGGATCAAGGTCAATCATGACTAATGTTTAGCTTTTAAATTGATTGTTGGCTAGCCCTACGCAAAACTACTTATAATATTTACTCGTTCTTCGAGCCTTCCATTGGATGGAACGTGACCTATTCGAGCTTTCAAATGAATGGAACGTGGCCTATTCGTGCCTTTGATTGAATGGAGCGTGGCCTAGTCGAGCCTTCATTTTCATGGAACATGGCCTATTCGAGCCATCAACTGCATGGGACGTGGCCTATTCGAGCCTTATTTCTACTAAGTCTGATCAGGTGGTGTGTCCTAACCGGATGCTCAGATACGATAAACCTTGAGGTTTGGGGTATACCAAGTCTGGGCACCACATTTCTTCCAAACATTTCCAGCTTGTAAGAGCCTCATTCTTGAATTGTTATCCATTTCTAGCATCAGGATTGGTGGAAGTCCATATCTATGTATCACACTTTCCTACAGGAATTGTGTCATTTAGTTGGTGGTTATCTTGGCTTGGGATTTGGACTTGGTCTACTTCATGAAGGAATTCATTGCAACTATCAGGAACTTCCTCTAGGCACTTGCCACTGGGATTGAACCATGAACGCTTATCCCCCACCTTGCCACTGGGAATGGGGGAAGTGATGGGTGTTAGTATTTCAGGGGATTGATCATCAATTGTGTGTTTTTAGATATTGATCGCACATAACTCTTGGCATCAGCCGTTATTTCTGGCTAGTAGAATTCCAATCGGGTCATCTTATGGGCAAGGGTCCTGCCCCCCAAGTGCTACCCCCAGATTTCCACATGGGTTTCTTTCGGGGCTAACTTCACGTTTTGAGGCCTTAGTGTACTCACTAACAACTTCTGTGCCTCCAAGGCATTGTCGGGTAATTAACCGGTTTCCTGGTGAGCCTTTGCAGGATCTATCCAACAGCTTTCAGGTGTTATAAGCTCTTCTATCATTGCTTCGGGTCTTCAAGACTTGGAAGTAAAAACTTCTATATAATTCTCTATCTCCAGTGAGGCAAACTTGAATAGGGCATCGGCCTTCACGTTTTCCTCCCTCTGGATGTACTTCACGTAACACTCATTGATTTGAGTCAAGCTTCAAGTATTTTATCGTGGTTCCAGCCCTGGCCTCGAACTCACTATTTACTTTTGGTACTACCGATCTTGAGTATCCACAGACTTTGAGGTTTTTGACCCTCGGGCCTCAAGCCAAGTCCGGCTATCAAGGCTTTGCATTCAGCCTTGTTGTTTGTCGTTGGGAAATTCAACTACGGGGCATACTCAAGCATGAGCCCATCGGGGTATGTTCTGACTTAATTTTGTTTTTGATTCTCCATCAAAATTGATCCATACTCCTTGAGTACCGCTTCTGGATTCTCCTTCTCTAATCCTTTGCCCTCCTAGGATACTACCTCCTGCCCCCCGACTTCTTGGTTGTCAATGGTGTATTCAACCATGAAGTCAGCGAGTGCATGGGGATTTATTGTGGTTACTCTGTCTCATAGAAGACCTTTCTCGCGTAACATATGGGTTTTCGAACCTTGTCTTCCTCTTTCACGAGGACGACACTCAAAGCCATATCAAATATAGCCAAGTATAGATACAGTTATTTTCCGTAAGTTGGTTATGCCAACACATAGAGGTTCCGTGTCAAGGATTGCTCTACTCCTATCGGGGTTGGCCTCAATTTCCATGCTTGGAGGCCATCAAACCCAAAAAAATTTCTGATCCTATGCGGAAGGCGTATTAAGTCAGTTTCAATATCATCTTGTGGTGTCTTAACACCTCAAACGCCTCATGAGAATGCTCGATGGGATGTGCCTTATCAAGGCTCTTGATTAAATCGTGGACTTCTATAGTCTTTCCACTAAGAAGCTCAAAGATCTTATTCACCAATCTTCGATATGTCGCCTCTTTGGATCGTCATCTTTGTTGCATTGGTCAACATATCGTTCCTTGGTAGGGGAAAGTAGTCATTGAGGCATGCATCTTTCATATCAATGAAGTCAATAGACATCCTTCATCCTCCATTGGCTTTCTTGCCTCTTGGAATCAAATTTTCTTTCCTTCCGCTTCATCGTCTTTCTATTTGGGTGGACGTCTAGTTTACGTAATTATTTTGGGATCGACCCCTGGCATATCAGCTACTGTCCAAGCAAATACAACAATGTCCTCTTGTAGGAACGCATCCAATTTGCCCTTCAAGGGTTCATTTAGCAATGCCCTACGTGGGTAACTTTTCAGGTTCTTCGGGAACTAAAGGAGTAGGGACTAAGTCATCGGTAGGTTTTCCTCTTTGTTTCTCATCTTCTTGGACATCCATGTCTTCAATCGGGAGGACCTGCCCCCCGACTTCATCAGGCCTCAAGGCGGCCGGATAACAATTCTTGGTTATTGTTTGAACTCTATTTTCATCAACTCCATTCCTCGTAGGAAATTTAATCATCAGGTCTTATCTTGAGGCAACCAACTTAAAGGCATGCAAGCCTATCCTCCCAAGGATAACATTGTAAGCAGAAGTTACTTTAACCGCCAAATGGTTCAACGTCTGAGTGGCCTTCCTATGCTCCCGTCCCATTATTATGGATAGCCGAATAGTTTCTTCGACTCTTGACTCAACTCTATTGAACCCATAGACGGGCATGTTGGAGAGGGTCAATTGAGAATCGTTGTATCCCCTCTTTGAGAATGCGAGATATCCACTGATGTTCCATTTTCTATCGAGACTCCTTTCACTTGCGAGTTGCCTATCACAGGTGTTAAGACCAACGGGTCATCATGGAGGCACTTCACCCATTCCAAGTCAGAATCATCAAAGGCAATTTCCATTTCAGTATTTGCTCGTTATGGAGCTTCTCCTATGATGTGCATAACTTCTCGAGCGTTAGCTTTACGAGAGCACCCTGCATTCTTGACCACTATTGGGCCTTCGTAAATCATGTTTATCATCGCCCCATTGGGGCTATGGATTGGGATCTTGATCGACATCCTTCCTTCCATAATCTCTTCTTTCGGTTTCCTTGTTGGCCATCTTTGATGAACTTTTTCAACTTTTCTCTTAGGATCAGAAACTTGATCTTGTGTTTCAATTGTCTACAATCGTGAGTGTTATTCCCCAATGGCTTATAGAACTGACCATATTGGTTTTTGTCTCTCTTCCCGGGATCAGTCCTTAGTGGTTTCAACCATCGGCGATCATTGTCTTTCACAATGTCCATCAGGATTTGGCTCTTTGGAGTATGCAAACCGGATTTGGCTCTTTGGAGTATGCAAATGTGCATAGTTGGTGAACCTCGGTCGTTGATTGTTCTTCTTCGAGGGAGAGTCAGAGTCTATACTTATCCTTAACATCCTACTCTTGACCCCATTCGATTCTTGTTGTTACCTCCATTGCCTCCCATAGGGGTTGAGGTTTCCTTTAAACTTTCTTCTACCTTGATGGTTACTCTATCATCCCAGTTCGAGACCTTTAAGGCCTCCTTGGTGATTCGGTTCAAGTAATTTTTCAAGGATTCATTCTTTCCTTGTTCCACATTCATGGGGATGTAAAACGTTTCTCATGAACTTTTCATCAATAAACGGGGTGATAAATGACCTTCTTAATCCTTTAAAGGAGCCGATTGAGTTCGGGGGCAATCGACTATACCATCGTTGTGTCATGCCCCCAGGGTTTGAGGGAATACCCTACACTTGATTACACCAGTCATGGGCTGGAATTAGTATTGCATTGGAGGATGTCCTCACATGATTAGTGGGATCTCCTGCCCCATCACACACCTCGATGGTGGGCGTCTTGAATTTCCTTGAGATATAAGCATTCACTATCTCGTTGGTGAAGGACAAGATTCGATCATCATGATCTCCTAGAGGCATTTTGTCATCGGGATCAGCCCTTTGTGAATCAACCCTTCTCCTCCTAGGGGTATCACTCGAATTAAAAAATTGGGGATCCTAACCCTTGGGTGCTGCCTAGCTTGTTGTATTTCTATATCTTATTTCAATTCTTAGGTATGCGTTTCACGAGCGAGTATCCTCACTCCTAGAGTCTTGGGAGCAAGTCCTTTGGATCCTCGGGACTTAGAAGGCCTTGACCCTCCTTCGAGCTTCTTACCTGGTCTTTCCCTTCTGAGATAGTTATCTTTATCAGTGGATGATGTATCATCAACAGTATAGGGTCCGGAAAAATCCTGAATCGTTCATGGACGTTCTAAGCCCTGATTGCGTTGAGGCACGTATGCCTCGCGTTGCTGGCCACTTCTACCATCGATGAATGACATTCCATTGGTGGGAACTTAAGTTCATTGTGTAATGACAGAGATGGGGGTTCGTTCCTGAATTCATTGAACCCAAAGTCGGTTGTTGCGGATTGGTAATTTGGGCCCCTAAATCCTTTCTTCTTTTGCCTAAAGAGTCGTTCCTTGAGTCCCTCGGGGTTGAGAATGACTTGCTCCTCCAGAGGGCTCCTTGCCTTGACGTCTCTTGCTATAATGGACGTCCTCGTCCTCATCTTCTTCAGACGAGGAGTCGTCGTTGGCATATGACTCGGAGAAACTTTGGTGTCCTCCAACAAGGGGACCAAGCCTTCAATGTATTGAGGCACATACTTCTCATGAGTAGATCGATGGTTCCATCAGCAATTGGGAACGATGACAACCTATAAATGGGGTTTCGAGTTATTGGAATTAGCATGACGGTGGTGGCGATCCATGCTCCTTCTCCAGAGGTAAAACCACCATCTGCAATTGGGGATTCTCTCCTTGAGTTAGTGGATTTTGCATCCTCCCTTGGGGATCACCCCTTGGAGACGCATCTCTGGGGGAGCTGTTCCCTGATTGGAAATCGAGGGGAGTGGATCATTAGTCCAATTGTTCTTTCAACGTCGTTAGTGTACGATCGAGATTTCTCCCTCCTGCTATATGCGGAGGTTCCAAGCCTCAAATATTGGGTGAATCATCCCCTCGTTGGGGTGGAAGCCCATAACTTGGGTTTTGAGCTGTCAGTGGTGGAAGCACCGTGGTAGATTTTTGTAATCATGTTTTCCTATTATGGGCATAATCATGCCTATGATTGGGGATCCGCCCCTGGAAAGATTAAAATCATTCTTTGGACTCTAGCTTCTTGGAGACTCGTTTAAATTCCTGTTTTTAGGGGGTTCAACCCTTGAAGGTATGTGTTGGGTGAGTTCCAGTAACGGTGGTCGGAACGCGCAGTGAGGCTGGTGGATCATCATATCCATTTTGTCTCATAGGTTCCTTGCTCGGACGTCACCTCCTTGGGGATTCATCCATATCCTCTTCCTCCGAGGATGAATCGTCAAAATATAGGCCGGAATAGTCGCGGTATTGTTGGCCTTGCTCGGGTCCTAGCCCCTTGATGTAAGGTGGCTCATGTATCTGAAGGGCATGACAGCTTGGTCCAGCCTGGTACGGGTGATAATTGGGCAACCCATACACCGGGCTCGTGCTTGCGGGAATCAAGGTAGTGGAGATCTGGGCTCTAGGAGGGACGAACTGGCCTCCGAGAGGGGAGACTACCATCTGTAGGGGATTCGTCCCTGGGTTGGAGGATTTCGTCACTAGGGGTAACGATCCATGAGTTTGTGCTTCAGTCCCTTGGGGCTGAATGACCAGTGGTTGGGAGCTCGCTCCAGTGATCCGTGGTTGGGAACTCGCTCCAGTGATCAGTGGTTGGCAGCCCACTCTAGTGATCAGTGGTTGGGAGCCCGCTCCAGTGATCAGTGGTTGAGAGCCCGCTCCTGGGGGTACTCGTTCCTCAACCGGGGGTGCGGTGGTGCTGGTAGTGGTTTCAGTAGTTTCCGCGATTGATGTTCTTCGTGTGATAACCATGGTTGATGTCTTTTTCCCACAGACGGCGCCAAATGTTGTGGAATAAAAAGTAGGGTGTAATTAATTCGTTTATTGATTCCTAGGGATTGAGAGCTTCGAGCTTTAATGGTGGCTGCTCATGTTGTCGGGACAAGTTGATCCTAACAAGATGCCTACGTACCTTGATGAATATCAAGAATCAAGCCAAAACGTAGTTCTAGAGTTGCCTACGTGGCTTGATGCGCCCTCGCGGCGTAGTGACGTAGTGGCTTGTATGTCCTTATTCCAGTATTAAGCCTAAAACGTAGAGTGACGTATTGAGCTGTGCCCCCCCCCCAAAACGTTGTTTGGAGAATGAGGGGTCAGACCCTTTATATAGGTATTGGGTGCCTTGGAATTAGGGTAGGGTTTGGTGTCTTGGTGGACAAGATACCCGTTTTAGATAAACTTCTGGATCCTTCCATGAGGAAGGCTGATTCCTATTGGACTCCTATGCCTTGGGGACTACTCCTTGAAGATTTTGGGTCCTCATTGGACTCAATATTGGAGTCTCACATTGGCTAATTTATTTAACTACAAATTTATTATCATAATTAGGATTTTGGGCCTCATAATTGGGTTTTGACCTTGGACCGTCTTAGGTTCATTTAATGCATCATTAAATGTGTCTTTAGGCCTTACTTTTAGCTCATATCATTGATAAATATTACAGTAGTGTTCATAAACGTAGAGTGAATTACAATGTTCATAAAAATAAAATGAATGTTGATGATGTTGGTGGGGAAAAAAATGATGGTGGAAAGGGTAAAAACATGATAATTATTAGTGATGGTGATGATGAAAAAGATGAGAAATTTGGGATGGGAAAAAATGATGATGAAGGAGATGAGGATATTAGGATGGAAAAAATTGATGATGAGGAGGATGTTAGGATGGGAAAAAATGTTGATGATGAGGATGTTAGGATGAGAAAAAATGATGATGATGAGGATATTGGAAACCAAAATGATGATGATGATGATGGGAACAAATTAAGGACTAAAATGCAAGAAATTAGAATTCTTGGGCTAAAATGCAATAAGTAGATAATTATCTTCCTAAATTGCAAAGAAATGATAATTTAATGTATAACATGCAAGAATTAAACAAATAAAGGATTAAAATGCAAGAAATTAGAATTTATGGGCTAAAATGCAATAACTAGATAATTATCTTCCAAAATTGCAAAGAAATGATAATTTAATGTATAACATGCAAGAATTAAACAAATTAAGGACTAAAATGCAAGAAATTAGAATTTATGGACTAAAATGCAATAACTACATAATTATCTTCCTAAATTGCAAAGAAATGAAAATTTAATGTATAACATGCAAGAATTAAACATGTTAAGGACTAAAATGCAAGAAATTAGAATTTATGGACTAAAAAGCAAACCTTTTTTATACATATCTTTGCGTTCGGTCTCAGTCAACCTCAAATCATGCCACCGTCTTAGCCAATATGGAAGCGGTGCGGAAAGCTCCGTATGAGTAACAGCACGACCACGAACAGGCAATCCCAATATCATGTAAACATCCTCTAGAGTGATGGTGATCTCACCAAATGGGAAATGAAAGGTGTTGGTCTCTGGCCTAAACCTCTCCACCAACGCCGTGATCAATCGGATGTCATTCTGGGGAATCGAGCGTGGGTTAGTAAACGCTCGGAAACCCCAGTCTGACAACAAACTAACCTGGGTGTCATCAAATACCCAATCGTCGAGGTTGGCTGTCAACTGGCGGACATCCAACTTCTCCCGCTCACCCCCTGCCATATGTGACTGCTAATATGATCATCCTGCATGGTCAAGAGGGACCTATCGAGAGGCCCGCACTGTATATCCATAGCATCTGCAATGTGCAAGATCAAAAAAATAAGGCACATTTCATAAACATGTACCAAAATTGGCTAAAATTATCATTCCATTAAGACATATTTAAAACAAGAATAAATTAACACCGAATATAATTTATCAAATAAAATGCAGTACTAATTTGTTAATTAATCAAAATTTGAATTAATAAATCATATTAATTCATAAATTTGAATTTTAAACTCAAAAATTCAAATTAATAATTCAAAAATTCGAATTAAAATTTCCACAACTCATAAAAAAAATTATAATTATAATTTCATAATTATAAACCCTAATAATTCGAATTAATTCATAGTTTTAATAAAAATTCGAATAATAATTCGAAACCTAATTCTAAATTGGGCATTTCGAGCTAATTCAACCTAATTAAAGATGAGAAACCCTAATTTAAACTCAATTGAGGGTAAAAGCCTTAATTTCAAACTAATGCAAACCAAAAATGGGTAAAATTCGAACTATGAACCCTAATAATTCGATTTAATTCATGATTTTAACTAAAATGAAGCAAATAAACACCACCCACAGTTAAAAACGAATCAAACCATGTACATATAATCGTCAGTAGCAATGTATATAGTAGTGCGTGTGTGTATGTATAACTACGTGCGTGTGTGTGTAAGTGTCAATTAGAAGATACCTTGAGGAGGAAGATGGCCTGACATTCGCAGCTCTGTGTGTAAATCGCCCGTAATCGCTTGAAATCGCCTGAGCTCTGTGTTTAATTAGGGTTAATCGGGTCGCGGCAACCGCAATGGGTGGTTGTATACGTCTCCTATCCGCATTGTATCATTGCGGCAATGATTTAAGGGTAAAAGTGGTAATTCAATATTTTTATGTATCCGCATTGTATCATTGCGGCAATGAATTAAGGGTAAAAAAGTAATTCCATATTTTTATGTATCCGCATTGTATCAGTGCGGCAATGATTTAAGGGTAAACAAATAATTTCAGATTTTCATTCATCCGCTATGTATCGTTGCGGCAACAAATTGGAGGGTGAAAACGTAATTTCATAATTTTACTTGTTTCTATATTTCAAATTAACAGCTTTTATTAATTTATTATTTTTATTACTTTTATTAAATATAAAACTATAATAATTTATTTAAAATTTTATGTAATAATTCAAATTTTATAAACATTTTTATATTTTATAATGTATTAATTTACCAATTTTTTTAATTTTAATAAATAATAAAAATAAAAGTATAAAAACGTAAAATAATATTTATTACTGTTTTGTTTTGTAGCAAATTACAAATGAATTTATTTGGTGTAGTGGTCATGTTGGTGTTATCTCTGGTGAAGGACCTGAGATCGACTCCACATAAAATAATTTTTTTTAAGTTTTCCTGCCGCAAATGTTCAATGCGGCAACTTTTTTTTTTTTTTTTAAGTTTTCCTGCCGCAATTTTTCATTGCGGCAGTTTTCCTGTCGCAAGTGTTCAATGCGGCAACCTTCTTTTTTTTTTTTAAGTTTTCCTGCCGCAAGTGTTCATTGCGGCAGTGTACGAGTTGGTGGTTGTGGGCCTTTTTTCAACCAACGGTGGCTGTGGAAGGGCACCCATATATATATATATAGGCTAGTGGTCAAATAGAAACCAATCTTAGAATAGAAACTAGAAACCAACACTAAATAAATTATATTTCATTTATTCTAATGGCCCCGCCAGGGGCACCTTCACAAAAAGTGTTTAAAATTATTGGCTCCATCCAGCAAAAAAAAAAAAAAAAAAATTACTGTTCACGCTGACGTCACTGCCACGTCAGCAGTGAACAGTATTTTTTTTTTTTTTTGCTGGATGGAGCCAAGAATATTATGAACCTTTTGTATTGGGGTACCCCTAATTTGGTCATTAGATTAGATTGAAATATTTAATTTATGTTTAGTTTCTAGTTTCTATTCTAATTTAGTTTCTATTAGAACAAGACCCTATATATATATATATATATATATATGGTAAGGTTCTAAGGAGAACCTCCTTATCAAGAGAACCAGAGAACTCAATCCTGGTCATTCATTAATTAATTTTCATTTTAAATCAAAATACAATAGAAAATGGTTTTATTGTAATTAGTGATGTTATTTATGGTCATTTACAAATAAATATGTAGTATTATACGTAGAGTATTTAACTTACATATGGAAAGAATCTTCAATTCAATCTTTGATTACATACAAAGTCATTCCATATAAACTACAATGATTACTAGATTGTTTCTGGTCAAGGCAACGACGTGATTTAGGGTATGATTGATGCGATCAAAATTTTTGTAATTAAGGTAAGAAAATAAGTGATTGCTCATTATAATATAACACATTGTTATACGTAATCTCCATACACTTGATGAACAGCTAAGAAAACCAGATTATTTTAATGTGACGATCACTCCCCCCTTGAGTTTATTTCGTGCTCTTGAAAAAGCGTGGATGGATCAGATCACACAATCAAATAAAGATTCTATTAAACACTCCTATAATGTGTTTAACTTTATCATCTCTAATGGGTTGATGTAAGTGTTTTGTAAATATATTAAAATTTTAAGTGATTTTATAAATTTGGCTTTTGGTTCTATAAAGTGTTCCGAGTATTTTATGGAGAACCATAACGTAAATTAATGAAAACACTTAACAAAATATTTAATAAATTAATGAAAACACTTGATTAAATCTTTAATGAATTAATAAGAACAATTAACATAATATTTATCAAAAAAAGAACACTTAATGATAAATTAATATAAAAACATAATAGAATAAATATAACACATATTAAAAAGTTTCAATTATAACAATTTTGAATTGATCATTGAAAAATTATTATGAAAGATCTTTAAAAACTAAGATATAGCAGAAAACGAAAAAAAAACTAAAAAAACACCTAAGAGAATCTTGGTGTATTACATAATATTTCTATATATTTATTTTTTTCAAAAGAACAATTATACATTTTTTAATTTAAGTTACATGTAGAAATATTATAAAAGGCACCAAGATTTTCTTAGTTGTTATTTCAAATCAATATATCAGTTTATTTACATTTATTATCTTTTTTAGATTCCTTCGAGAATTGTTTTAAAAGACATGCTATAAAAATTAAATTTTAATTTGAAACAATATTATTTAATTTTTCTTAAATATTGGATAATTAATTAATAGTGCTCTACTTGTACATAACTATACCAAAACTTATTTTATACTAATAAAATATTTAGTAGAATCTAAATGTAAATATCTAACAAAATTATATTACAATTTTTAAATAATTAACAAAATGCCTAAGAAAATCTTAGTGTATTACGTAATATTTTTATATATTTTATTGTTTTAAAAAAAACTAAACATTTCTTTTAAAATTAAGTTACATATAAAAATATCATCTAATATACCAAGTTTTTATTGCGTGTTTCAATGTATTATTTAAAATTTATTCTCCATTATCTCAAGTCCTAGAATTAAAAAAATATTCTAAAATGTTCCATGAATTATTTATAACGTTGTACTTGTACATAACTATATTCGAAACTTATTTTAGATCAATAAACTATTTAGACGAATCTTAATATAAATATTTGAGAAAGTAATATTATGATTTCAAGTCATTAAAAAAATACCTAAGAGAATCTCGGTGTAACATAATAGTTCTTTATATATTTTTGAAAACGAAATAATTATGCAATTTTTTTGAATTAAGTTACATATAAAAATATTATGTAATACATCAAGATTCGTGTTCCCAATCAATAAAATCTAAATAAAACTAAAAAATACCTAAGAGAATCTTGATGTATTACACAATATTTGTATATATTTTCAAAAGAAAATTTATAAATTTCTTTTAAAATTGAGTTACATGTAGAAATATTGTAAAATAGACCAAAATTCTCTTAATGATCAATATATCAATTTATTTACTTTTATTATGTTTTTTAGAATCCTTCAAGAATTGGTTTAAAAGACATGCTATAAAAAAAATTTTAATTTGAAAAATATTATTTAAATTTACTTAAATATTGGATAATTTATTTATAGTGCTCTGCTTGTACATAACTATATCGAAACTTATTTTAGATCATTAAAATATTTAGTAGAATCTAAATGTAAATATCTAATAAAATTATATTACAATTTTTAAATAATTAACAAAACACCTAAGA
Source organism: Kitagawia praeruptora (assembly GCA_037693485.1). Classification (NCBI taxonomy): domain Eukaryota; kingdom Viridiplantae; phylum Streptophyta; class Magnoliopsida; order Apiales; family Apiaceae; genus Kitagawia; species Kitagawia praeruptora. Next base: position 151,503,730 of record CM075351.1, on the reverse strand, counting down.
AAATCTTGGTGTAATACATAATATTTTTATATATTTCATTTTTTTTTAAATAAACATTTCTTTTAAAATTAAGTTACATATAAAAATATAATCTAATATGCCAAGTTTCTATTGCGTGTTTCAATGTATCATTTAAAATTTATTCTCCATTATCTCAAGTTCTAGAATTCGAAAAAATATTCTTAAATGTTCCATAAATTATTTATAACGTTGTACTTGTACATAACTATATTCGAAACTTATTTTAGATGAAAAAACTATTTAAACGGATCTTAATATAAATATTTGATAAAATAATATTATGATTTTAAGCAATTAAAAAAAACCTAAGAGAATATCGGTATTACATAATAGTTCTATATATTTTTTTAAAACAAAATAATTATGCAATTTTTTTAAAAATTAAGTTACATATAAAATATTATGTAATTCATAAAGATTCGTGTTCACAATCAATAAATTCTAAAAAAAAAATTAAAAAACACCTAAGAGAATCTTGGTGCATTCCACAATATTTGTCTCTGTTCTAAAAATCGGTGATTAATCACGATTAATCACCGATTAATCCCTGTTCCAGGGGTTATCGAACTGATTAATAATCCGATTATTCAATTAATCATTCCAATTAATCCTTAAATACTCGATTAATCCCCGATTAATCCCTGGACAATGTCTCTACCGATTAATTCCGATTCCCATTTTTTACAACATTGATATTTGTATATATTTATATATTCAAAAAAAAATTTATACATTTCTTTTAACATTAAATTACATGTAGAAATATTATAAAATAGGCCAAGATTCTCTTACGTGTTTCTATGATTATCAGCACATTAATCTTGCTGATTTTTTTGGATATGAGTGCTTTTCTTTTAAAAAAATCTACTTATTGATATTTAGAAGGATATTCAAGATTCCGTTAAGTGTTTCGGTAAAAATCTACTTATTCAGTTTGATCAATAAATATTTATCAACACACTTAAGGAATCTCACATTAACAATATGTATTAAAAATAGTTTAATGAATTTCACTACAAGTCTAAAAACTAAAAAAATTAAATAAGTTTTCCGAATTTTTTTTTGAAAAAATATATGAGTACTTTTAAAAAAAAAAAAATCGTCAGGTGTTTCAGTAACTGTTTTTTAATTATGACGGACCAATCAAATAATTATTTTAAAGATTCCGTTAAGTGTTTTAATAAAATATTTACAAATTCTTTTAAAATTTTGTCAAAAAATTCAAAACACTTTTAGGAATCTCACATTGACAATATGCATTATATACACTTTAATGATTTTGCCATATATCTAAAAATTACAAAAAAAAAAAAGAAATATTTTTTCTGAAAGAATATTTAGAAGGATATGAGTACTTTTTTTAAAGAAAAATCTCCTTATTAATATTTTTAAGGATACTGAAGATTTCGTTAAGTAATTCGATAAAATATATTTATTCTTTTAAAATTTGATCAATATACATTTATCAAAACACTTAGGGAATCTCACATTTTCGATGTGTATTAAAAATATATTAATGAATTTTACTATAAGTCTAAAAACTACGAAAAATGAAATTTATTTTCCAATTTTTTTTTAAAAAAGATATGAATACTTTTTTAAAAGATAGTAGTCAAGTGTTTCATTAAGTGCTTTTTAATTGTGATAGATCTATCAAATAATTATTTTGAAGATTTCGTTCAATGTTCTGATAAAATATTTAACTTTTTTTTAAAATTTGGTCAATCAAATATTTATCAAAACACTTTTAAGAATCTTAATCTATTATTCTAACTATAATAGAATACTTATTGAAACACTATAAAAAATATTTTTATTCCGTAAAAGTATATGTTTTACTTTTAAGGTAATTATTTTGATTACAATATCCATATTTTAAATTTTGAATATTTTTGTAATATCAAAAATGATTTACCATAACTAACTTGTACATATATGTGTACATTATTTTTGGATATAAAGACATGAATCGTGTTGAAAGGAATGGGCAAGAACTAGATGAACGCTGTTTAAAATTGATTGTATAATGTTGTTGATTCTAATTTAATTTAGAGAGAACAAAATCTTAGGAAATCAATTCAAATATGGCAAGTGATTGATAGACTTTCAATTAATTTGAAAAATGAAAAAATAGGTATGCAATTACGTTAAAATAAATGATTGAAAGAATTACATATGGCAAGTGAAATATTTACAAAGAACAAAATCTTAGGATATCAATACAAACATGGCAATGATTATTCTGAATACGTAATATATAACCTGTATTTATAGTTTACATATACTATCCCTGATGTCAAATAAGTATAAATACTAACAGATTTTTACACAATCTGAACCACACGATTGAAATTGAATTAATGGTAGATATATTGGTTCTCTGGTTCTCTTGCTAAGGAGGGTTCTCTTTTGAACCTCCTCCTATATATATATATATATATATATATATATATATATATATATATATATATATATATATATATATATATATATATATATAGTTCAAAAATGTGGTTGAAAATGACAACTGACAAATGGAACCTGAAATCAGAAATTTAGTTGCATGTGGTTGCATTCAGTTGCAAATTTAGTTGAATATGCCCCTGCGGGGCCATGGAACCTAAATCCACCAAAATATCACTCACCTTAAATATATAAAATATATATATATATATATATATAGTTCAAAAATGAGGTCGAAAATGACAACTGACAAATGGAACCTGAAATCAGAAATTTAGTTGCATGTGGTTGCATTCAGTTGCAAATTTAGTTTAATGTGGTTGCATTAAGTTGAATATGCCCCTGCGGGGCCAGGAAACCCAAATCCACCAAAATAGCCCCCACCTTAAAAAAAAAGTATATCACAATCGGCTGGAAAGCTCAACAGAAAGGGGGGAGGGGGAGAATTAGGGTTAGGGTTAGTATTTTTGCAATTTGAAACTTAGTTTAGTAAAATTGCAAATAGACTTTCTTAACAAAAGTAAATGTGCAAAAATTTACTTTTTTCTATTTATTTTTCAAAAGAGCCCTATTAAAAACGGATCTCCACATGACCACATCCCTTTACTGTGATTCGCTCGTCCTTCTATCAATATCATTTCTTAATCGGTAAGCTAATTTTAACATATTTACAAATTAGAAATGTTAAACAAACGATCTTAATCATATAAAACCTGTCATTAAATTAAATTAAGCCTATTACAGCATCTCCAACCATATTGAACCCTTAGCTAAAAGTAATTAAAACATACTTAAAAATAAAAATTATAGACATTATGTAAAAAAAAAAAAATCAACTCCAATGGAGTATTTCCCTTGTCTATATTTTTAGTCAACCTACTGATGTTGGCTATATTTGTCGAACCTGTAAGAAGATTCTACATCATCTCTTACCATATTCAAATGATATATTCTATTTATAATAACTTAAAATAACAATAGCATACTATTTTAAAAATAGGGAAATTATGAATGGTACCCCTCTATTTTTTGCTTTTACGAATGGTACCACTACTTGTTTTTGACTTACAAACGGTACCACTCTGTAAATGATTTGTTATTAAACCAGCCACTTCGTCCATCAAACGTTAACTAAACGTTATTAAACACGTATTTTACTTAATTAAAAAAACAAAATATATTCTAAATACGAATTTAGCAAATTGTATTAGATAAATATCCCTAATTTCTCTATTTCTTCGCCAATTTCGTGTATTCATCTAGTTCTCTCACAATCTCTCCCTCTCTACACTTTGTTCTCTCTCTCGGTCTCTTATCTCTCTTTTTTCTCACCCTCTCCCCTCTCCTCTCCCCTGCAAAGCAACACAGTAGTGTGTGTGATTGTGTATAAACCGGGTGTATGTATGTAATCTCTGTGTGTGTCGAATTGGGATGCTTGAATTTGGGGGTTTCAGTTTCGCTGTTTCAGTGGTTGCTGTTGGAGGCTGTGTGCGAAGTGTATGTATGTGTGATGATGTCGAGAGGAGGATGGGACAGTTATGGGTGAAGTAAGGCTGTGGTATTTAAGGAAATGGAAAAGCGAGGCAGAGGTGATTCCGAGTGTGTAGGTTCTGGGGTTCGGGCTGTAGTGATTGAGGGAGAACATGGGAGGGTGAATTGTTAGTTTTTTGTTTGATTTTGTGCAAAATATTGTGAATTCTGAATTTGATATTGAAATTTTTATCTGAAATTGAAAGTATTACTTATCAAGTCTTCATGTTGGGTTTAATGTTTGTTTTTAAAAATTGATTCCAGATTCAGTCTTTTGGCCTTGAACACTGATTTTGGAGTCTAACTTTTCACCAGATTCATATAAGTATCTTGTAATAGAGCCAAGTTAAATTATTGCTTTAATTATAAATTAAGTCAGAGAGGTGAACTCTTAAGTCGTGTTATTTCGTTGGGCTTAGTATTAGTGGACCAGCCCACATTTTATTTTACGATGTAACAGGCCTGAGGCCCAAGTAGAGAAACGTAACTGATTACTTAGTTCGAAGAGAGAGAGAGAGAGGAAAGGGTGTGGAATGACTGGTGTATTTTTCTGTTATTTCTATTCTCTCTCGTCTTTGTAACTAGGGCTTATCGATTATCAATTAATTTCCAATTCTGTTGCTCTTTACTGTTCTGTTATCGCATTTCCTTTATTTAGATTAATGTTGGATTGAGTATTCGGTTACAAGTGGTATCAGAGCGGTAGGTTCTCGGAAACGCTGCCGCTGGATGGTTAAGATGGCGGAGGGTACTCGATCGAAGATGATGGATGAGAGGTTGGGGGCACAAGACGTGAAATTAGAGGAGATGAATGTGGGATTGACTAAAACGAGGGATGAGTTGAATAATAAGATTGAAGGGCTGGAGGGTAGTATTGCAGAGTTGAAACAAATGTTAATGGGCATACAAAATGAGAAGAAGAAAGAAGATGAGGTGGTGATACAGATCGAAGAAGGAACTGGGGTCATCATGGACAGCCCGGTCATACAAAGGATGGATCCTCCCAGCAAGGAATCAGGTAACCTTAGTCCCGACTCTCCAGTTAATATCACTACTATACCCCCACACCAATGGACAACTGATTCACACAATACACGAATTCCTACTACCCACAACTTCACCACTTACACTCTGCCCTTATCTACCAGTCAGCAAGGGTTCCACCCTATTAACCCACCAGTTAACTCCTATTCCAACTACAGTGCACCCCAAGCTCAGCCTATATACTCAAATACCATGACTCCTAACCCTATAGGAGCCCAGAATTACCAGATCTATATGCCTCCCACAACCCAATACACGTATTCACCATACAACCCCCCACTTACACACCCAAGTCATGTTCCACCCTTAAGTCCTATAACTGGAGCTCGGAATGACTCACCAAACTTTAATCCTATACCAAAAATTGAATTCCCCAAGTTTAATGGAGTAGATCCCAAGAGTTGGGTGTTGAAGGCGGAGCAGTATTTTGAGTTTATTCCTATGGAGGATAGTAAGAGAATTAAGCTAGCGAGGTTGCATTTTGAGGGGAAGGCTAGCGTATGGTTCAGATATTATCAAGTGGGAAGAACGGTCAATAATTGGAAGAGTTTTCAAGCAGATTTGATATTGAAATTTGAATCGTTGGAGAATATGGATGTGCAAGATCAGTTTAACAAGTTAAAGCAATCGGGGACCGTGGCTGATTATGAGGACCGTTTCGAAAAGTTGAGGGCTTTGGTGTTATCCAAGAATAGAGGGTTTAACGAGGAATACTTTATATCAAGCTTCATAAGTGGCATGAAGGATCATATAAAAGGGTCGGTTAAAATGTTTAAGCCACAGAGCTTGTATGATGTTGTTCTACTTGCTAAACAGAAGGAGAGTAAAAACAATAGGACCATGGGCAGTGGTGGTGTCAAAACAGGGAATTCCAAGGGCTTCTCTACAAGTTCTTTAGACACCAAGCCAGGGACTATGACCACAGCTGCTGTAAAACCATCGTATCAAGGAGACAACAAGAAGATCAGGTCCACCCTTAGTAGTAAGGAGTTGCTTGAAAGGAGAGCAAAAGGACAGTGCTTCCACTGTGATGAATTATATCATCCAGGGAAGGATTGTAAGACAAAGCTGTACATGATGATTGGGGAAGTAGAGGAGACAAGCAGTGAAGAGGGTAATGAGGTGGATAAGGTGCTCAACGAAATGAAAGCTTTGCTAAAGGAGGAATGTACACCAGGGGAAATCTCTCTTAATGCTGTAACAGGGAATCAGTCATTGAGCACCATACGTATGCAGGGAAGAGTAAAAAACAGGATGGTGAATATTCTCATCGATAGTGGGTCGACCCACAGCTTTATTGATCAACTATTAGTGAGACAGTTGAAGCTTGCAGCAGAAATAATCCCACCTCTGTCGGTTACAATAGCAGATGGTAACACTAAATTGATTGATACAGCCTGCAAGGCGTTGAAGTACTCAATACAAGGGCACGAGTTCACTACAGATTTGAGGTTGTACCCCTTGGGGGGTTCTGACATTATCCTTGGGGTCGATTGGCTAAAAAATGTGAACCCTGTTACATTTGACTTCAATAAGTACAAAGTCAGCATTGTAAAGGATGGAAGGCAGGTTGAACTACAGGGTCACATTCCTACTGGAAGGTTGCAATCTATCAGTAGTAAGCAGCTTCATAAGCTGTTTAAAAGCAAAAACTCAACTCCCCAAGGGTACATTTGCTTAATGACAGGGGTGACAGCTAGTAAAGAGGGGGATTCGAGTAATTCAATTGTGGGTCCACTACACCTACTTGTCGAAGAGTACAGAGATGTATTCGAAGAGCCCAAAGGCTTGCCTCCTGTGCGTAAATATGATCATCATATTCCTCTACTCGAAGGCACACAAGCCATTAATCAGCGGAGCTATAAGGTTCCATATGTGTAGAAGGCTGAGATTGAGCGACAGGTGAAGGAAATGTTGCAATCAGGGATTATACGTGAAAGCACCAGTCCATTCGCATCCCCTGTGATTTTAGTCAAAAAGAAAGATGGTACATGGCGTATGTGCGTGGATTACCGAAAGCTTAATGAGGCTACTATAAAAAATAAGTACCCAATTCCAATAATAGATGAGTTACTCGATGAATTGAAGGGTGCATCATGGTTCACGAAGCTGGATCTGCGTTCGGGTTACCATCAAATCCGAGTGGCAGATGCTGACATCTTTAAAACTGCATTTCGTACGCACCAGGGGTTATACGAATTTAAAGTCATGCCCTTCGGGTTGACCAACGCACCAGCTACTTTTCAAGGCTTAATGAACTCGGTGTTCCAGGAAGAATTAAGAAAAAGTGTGTTGGTCTTCTTCGACGACATACTAGTGTACAGTACTAGCTTGGAAGAACACATTAAACATCTGCGGAAGGTCTTATCTAAGATGAGGGAACACCAGCTATATGCCAAGAGGAGTAAATGTACGTTTGGACAGCAGCAACTCGAGTACTTGGGACACATCATCTCGAGTGAAGGAGTATCAACCGATCCTTCGAAAATTGAGGTTATGAAGGAGTGGCCTACACCTAAAAATATCAAACAGCTTCGTGGCTTCTTGGGATTAACAGGATATTACCGTAAGTTCGTCAAAGATTACGGTGTGATTATCCAACCACTGACCAAATTATTGAAAAAGGGAGCTTACTGTTGGGATTCTGAGGCTGAACAGGCGTTTCAAAAACTCAAGTTGGCTATGACAACTACTCCGGTACTGACATTACCAGATTATAATCTACCCTTCATTGTCGAGACGGATGCTAGTGATGTGGGCTTAGGTGCAGTCCTTATGCAACAAGGGCGTCCTATTGCTTTTCTTAGCAAGGCTTTATCCCCTAGGCACCAGGCGTACTCGACTTATGAAAAGGAATTACTTGCGTTGGTCATGGCTACAACCAAGTGGCATCACTACTTACAAGGACATCATTTCATAATCAAAACAGACCATCAGAGTCTTAAATACCTCTTGGAACAGCGTTTGTCAACAATGTTGCAACAAAAATGGCTTGCTAAACTATTGGGGATGGATTACGAAATTGTGTATAAGAAGGGAATAGAGAATAGGGTGGCTGATGCCCTATCACGACTTCCCGAATCTCACAACAAGGCTCAGGTTCACTCTATTTCTACTGCTCAACTCAATTGGTTGCATGAAGTAATAGCCAGTTATGACCAAGATGTGTATGCCCAAGAAATTATAGTCCAACTGTCTAAGGGTGGTGAAGTTGTTAATCAATGGCACTATGAGCAAGGATTGCTGAAGCAACGGGGTAAAATATACGTGGGTAGTCAAGGCGATATAAGGCGTAAGTTGATACAAGAGTTACACGATGGGGTTGTGGGTGGTCACTCTGGGCAAGAGTCCACACTGAGGAGGATTAAGCAATTCTTCTACTGGCCAACAATGAAAAGTGAGGTCATCCAGTTCGTATAAGAATGTGATACTTGCCAACGAATTAAAACAGGTCATCAATTCCCTAGGGGATTGCTCCAGCCCTTGCCTGTACCCAACCAAATTTGGGAGGACATTTCAATCGACTTCATCGAAGGACTTCCAAAATCTCTGCACAAAGATTGTATCATGGTGGTAATTGATAGATTCACCAAGGTAGGCCACTTTATACCTCTCACTCATCCCTTCACAGCGATCGAAGTGGCCCAACAGTTCTTGGATAACATTTTCAAACTACACGGACTACCCAGGTCGATAACTTCAGACCGTGATAAGATCTTTACTAGTTTGTTCTGGAAGGAATTGTTTACTAGCATGGGGACCCAACTGACTATGAGTTCTGCGTACCACCCGCAGACCGATGGCCAGACGGAGCGTTTAAATCGCTGCCTTGAACATTACTTGAGGGCTATGGTAAGTTCTAGACCTAAAAGTTGGTGTAAGTGGTTGCCCTTAGCCCAATGGTGGTACAATACCACTTACCATTCAGCTATCCATCGAAGCCCCTACGAAGCTCTGTATGGGGTCTGTCCTCGACAAATCTATCTTCCAGCTGAGCATCGATCGAATGTGGATGTAGTGGCAGAGTTCCAAATCCAACGAGAGGCCATGAATAAGGTTTTACAGGAGGCCATCCGGGCAGCCCAGCACAAGTATAAACACTATGCAGATAAAAAACGAAGTGAGATAGAATTCCAAGTGGGTGATGTTGTCTTTTTGAAACTGCAGCCGTATAAACAGCTCTCTGTGGCTACTAGAAGGCATTTGAAATTGTCCCACAAATACTTTGGCCCTTATCCAATTCTGGCTCGCATAGGCAAGGTGGCATATAAGTTACAATTACCTGCAGGCAGTTTGATCCATCCTGTATTCCATGTTAGCCTGCTTAAGAAGAAGGTGGGAAGCAATGTCATGGTCACCACAGAGTTACCACAAGTAGGCCAGGAGGGGCAACTGCTTGCTTATCCAGTCAAGGTTCTGCAAAGGAAAATGGTGAAACAAGGAAATGTAGCTGTTATACAATGGTTGGTGCAGTGGTCTAACTCCATTCCTGAAGACGCTACCTGGGAAAATGCTCTGCAGATAAAGCAACAGTACCCTGACTTCGATCCTTGAGGTCAAGGATCCTTTTAAGAAGGAGGCAATGTAATAGAGCCAAGTTAAATTATTGCTTTAATTATAAATTAAGTCAGAGAGGTGAACTCTTAAGTCGTGTTATTTCGTTGGGCTTAGTATTAGTGGACCAGCCCACATTTTATTTTACGATGTAACAGGCCTGAGGCCCAAGTAGAGAAACGTAACTGATTACTTAGTTCGAAGAGAGAGAGAGAGGAAAGGGTGTGGAATGACTGGTGTATTTTTCTGTTATTTCTATTCTCTCTCGTCTTTGTAACTAGGGCTTATCGATTATCAATTAATTTCCAATTCTGTTGCTCTTTACTGTTCTGTTATCGCATTTCCTTTATTTAGATTAATGTTGGATTGAGTATTCGGTTACATATCTATGAAAATTGTGTAGCAGATATTTATGAATGTGGAAATTAATGGGATTTGATGGTTGTGCATGTAAATTGGCATGATGGTCAGTGTATATTTGCTAGATCACAGGTTTGAACTTGAAAACAAGCCTTTTATGAAGATTAAGAGCAAGGTTGTGTACATGAGGATGAGGACATTCTGCAGCTCGATCATGTGGCAAACTTGTGTTCTGAGTACTCAACGTTTCCAACAATAGACTCTCTGGATATGTACCACAAAATTTGGGGGATCTAGAGAGTTTAGAGACCTTGGCAGAGGGGGATAGGAAAGAAGGGTGATGCCTGTGTAGGTTATTTAATGTTTATTTAACGTTTGGTGTGACAGAGTTCTATTTTTAGTTGACACACAAATACATGGTGGTATCGTTTGTAAGTCAAAAACGAGTAGTGGTACCATTCGTAAAAGTCAAAAATAGAGGGGTACCATTCATAATTTCCCTTTAAAATATAACCAATCAATATATAGTAAGTACTATGTTCAATAAATTTTACATAATCAATATTTTCTATCATTTTACCCAATTCCATTGGAGATGCTCTTAACATTCATTTAAAAAAAAAATTAAGGCTATTAAGATGTTAACAAATGATAGCATAAAATAAATATTGAGTTGTTTGTTGAAATTGTACTAAAACTCCGTTTGAGATTGAAACTATTTTGTTATGAAAAAATGTTGGTAAAACAAATATTTTTACAAAATAGATAACATTTTACTAAATTTTTTGACAAATACATGTTGGAGGTAAAATATGAAAAAGTAATATAATATTTGTTGTAAGGCTTGAAATTGAATTTCCAATGAAAAATACGAGGAGCTGTTTTTTTGGTTAATAATACTTTCTATAAAATTACCAAACAAATTTTACCTAATATTTTATAAACAAAAAATGATTATAACTGTTTATGATAATGATACCAAACACGGCCTAATTCTGTTGTGTTGATATGAAAAATAGATGAAAGTTGTTTATTACTTACGGTAGGTCCGTCCGTCCTTCCCTCCGATAATCTTACATATAACATATATACATACAGACATACATACAAACATACAACCAAACTCGATTTTGTCTGAATTTAAACAAAACATTTATGTAACATAACAGATCTGCCCAAACTCCTTTACTGTCGGTGAGTTAACAACAATTGTCTGCTTGCACTTATTTCATTATTTGAAATCATTTTGATTTTGATGTTTGTTTCGTCTGATCCAATTCACAACATGTCTATATACATTTGCATATGTATATAAGCTACTGTCTAGTATAGAATGATGATAATTAATCCGTCGGACTTGCCTTATAAGTAAATTTGTATAAGTATTTGCTCATTCACTATATATTATAAAAAATGTTTGCATTTTTTTCCGACTTATAAGCTGGAATCCTGAATACTGCTTGGTGTTTCGATGATTGTGGGGACAGGATTTAATATAGTGAGAGATGAGCAACGGGGGGATAATAGAGTGCAGTGCGTGTCATTCCAAAGTGGTTGTTCCTGTTACCAGAGCTATATCGAGGGCATATGATCAGCATAGGAGTACAGTTTCGTCGAAGCAGAGGGTTCTAAATGTGCTCTTAGTTGTTGGTGACTGTATGTTGGTTGGCTTACAGGTATAATTTTTTTTCTTTGTTTTTGAGTGTTTTTTTCTAATTTTTGCCTGCATTTTTCTTCAAACTTTTATCATTATATATATAACCTCCTAGTCAGGTGTAACTGGTTACTTCTTGAGCTCAGATTGGTATCATTCTTAGAATTTTGGCAAAAGCTTACAATAGCAGTATAAGAATGCTACCATTTGTTAATGTTATTTATGAAACCTGCAATTTGTTACTCCCTCTGTTTCATAAACATTTTCTGGTTTTGACTTTTGTTCCTGTTCATTGTAAGCGCTTGACTACTAATTTATGCATAATTTATAAGATAAAATATATTCATGAGTGATCTTGTTTGATTCGTATTTATGAGTACTTTAATACAGTGAAGTTTTTATATTTTGTACTAACACAAAATTGAAAATATTAACGATCAAAAGTGTGCATTGGCAAACGTGTCAAAGGTAAACAGGAAAAACATTTAGGAACGGAGGGAGTAATGTTTAACTTTTGCGTAATATGTCAAAATCAATCTTAAAGGATCCAAAATATATTAACCTTAACAAAGAGTGAAGAATTAGAAAGACTGCTCAAGGAAATCCCTACATGCTCAAGGACAATTTTTTAGCCTCCTAGGTTTAAATAAATCTGGCCATGACTAGAATATGTTTCTGGTATTCGCGCAACAAATTTTGCATTTTTTATTTTATTTTATTTATTGCAAGAGGTGTTTCACCAAAAAGACATCAAATGCTTGTACTGTTCAAGTAAAAGGTTGTACGGATGACTCTCAGTCGACTTCGATCGACCCACCCACAACTGTTAATACTAGTGCCACAGGATCAGTTCAAGGCTAGATATTTGTTGTCTTCCTCTGCTTTAGAACAGTATTTAAAATAGTGGTATTCATTTTCTTTCATTTTTGGATCCTATAGATGGTTCAAGTTTTTGAGCTTTATGATGGATGTGCTAACACTTCTATTAGGTTTTCTGTCAATGATATTTTTTGTCTTCACTAGTAGGAACTTATTTATCATATTTTCTCTTTATATTATTTCGATAATTGGCTTCTACAGATACAATTTTCTGATCATTCGAGTGCACAGGACAATTTTACATACTCATGAATTGACAAGCTTATAAATTGTACATTAGAAAGACCCTTTGATAGGGACTATAGCTGGCATGACAAATAGATTTTGTAGGTTAAGTAGGTTTTTGTTCATTCCAAAACGACCCCCCCCCCCCGCCCCCCGCCCCCGGCCGCGTCTTGTAGGCATTTGGAAGTCCAATATTTTATTCAACTTTGTTAATATAACGTTTTGAACATGAATTTTCCATACCATTAATTTGATAAGCAAGCTTTCAAGTTGCAACTATGTCGAGCAGAGGTGTATCTTCACGGGTACAGTGTTTCGAAGATAGGTAGTCAAGATCCATTTTCCAATACATGTTGAGTGGAATAATAGTTATATAAGGCACTCATTCAGCTTCTATTTGAAAGGTGAAAAACTCTTACATCCCCGCTAGCACCACAAAAAGCTCCCTAAATTTGCACATCAATGTCTATCTTCCACAGTTGAATAAAAGATTTCCTCCCTTTTTTCAAGTATGAAGACCATATTAGCACACGATATAAATGAATGTACTTCAACTGCATGCTGGTAGTAGACTAGTTCGATATCATTTTCTTAACAATAAAGAAAGACTTCCATGTCTACCCCAACTCCAACTATAACTCCTAACTAATACAACCAATACTATCAAACAAAGATTCTACAATTTTTATAGGATGAGTTTTTAAAGTTTAATGCTTGTGGTGCAGCTTGCAGCTAACTAGTTAAAGTACTGTATATGTGCATGCAAGATAGTCTGTAATGGCTTTTTCCTAGTCCTGTGTCAGGCATGTTATAGACTTCTACGTTAATTACATAATACAAATCATATGTAAGCTTGGTTACTTTTATAGATCTTGCGTGTGTGCGTGTGTGTGTCACTCTGAGTATTAAAAATGTATGGAGGTGTTAGGAAAACAGAAATATAGAGGTATTGGGATTGGGATTTCTATGTTCGGTATAATTCAATGACTATCATGTTACTATGCCAATCAGTATTTGCTACGATTATCCAACCTTTTATCATGATAGTATATAGCATAAATTAAAACTCCATAGATGGACTTTCTTTTATGCAACAATTCTCTTGTTGGGATTTTTCTTTCCTTTGCATGAGTACCTTTGTAGGATGTTTTCCTTTGTATTTTGTCCACAAAAGAAGTTACCTTTAATCTGCGCACTTCTCTTTTTACCTTGATTTTCGGTATATGACACCCAACACTTTATCTTGGGCCAATTGCATGCAGAATGTTCATTTTATTGCCAAGTCTGACAAATTAACACTTCCAGTCAAGTCCAGGTAACATAATGTGTGATACTGGACAAAGAAAAAAATTGGCAGAAATGTAGAAGGCTCTGGAATACCAAACGCGGAATATTCTAGAGTAGGCTTATATATGCATTGTTATCTTTTACATTAAATTTGGAAATACTATCTTGTTATACTTTAATTTTAAATTGGAAAGTATACAGGTTGATTTTATATAGGAGTTTGTGATGTGTACTTTTATCAATGTCATAGATTATTATTTGGATTTTATAATGTTTAAATTGAATTTCTCTTGCGAAAGAGTTCCTAAACTATCCCCTGCCTCGCCAGCAGTATGTGTGCTCATTCTGGAATACATTGAAATTTGAATATTTTGGGCTTCACTCACTCATACATTTGTTTAACCAGGAGGAATAATTAATTTTTCACAGCATGTCTGACTTTATCATGTTACAAATAGTACTTTCCTGTAGAGTGTACTTCATTTAATATTTTTTTTCTTTTTCTGTTTTTATTTTGTAGCCTATTTTGGTTTACATGTCTAAGGTGGATGGACGATTCAAGTTTAGTCCCATTAGTGTAAATTTTCTAACGGAGATTGCAAAAGTTCTCTTTGCTATTGTTATGCTTTTGATTCAGGTACATGGTACTTTTTCTTCTATATCCCTCTTTTTTAACTAGGTTTATTTCCCTTCTTTTTTTTGGGGGGGGGGGGGGGGGAGAGGTGTCCGTTTTCTGTCTGTATGCATGGACTGGAACATAGTTGTCTATCATTCCTAGTTGAACCTTTGTATTTTAGCTGTTGTAGCATGCAATTTCGTGTGTAAGTATCAACGTTTGGTTCTGTTTTTACAGGCTAGGAAACAGAAAGTGGGGGAAAAGCCGCTTCTTTCAGTCTCCACATTTGTACAGGTTAATTATTGCTAACTTTTTGTTCATGAGAATATGACTATTCCAGAGTACAACAAATATTTTTTGAACTGAAACCTTTACTCCTTCGGGCACAAATTTTCATGTATAACAAGAATGTCCCCATAAATTTTGTCTGTAATATTACTAACAATTGTTTATGTTACTAAACATTTTTTTGTTACTAGTGAATACTAGATGTTGTCTATCACTTCAAAATAGTATTGCATAATCAGTTAATAATTCATTGGTAGAGCCACTATCATAGGGTTCGAATGTTTGGTATCAATACATGTGATCTGTAATTCTACTTGAGAGTAAAGACTTACTCCTGTGAAATTTTTTAAATTAATACATCTTCGGTATAGCCAAGGGTCCTTTTTTGTTTTGGCGGCTTATTATGCAAATATTTTGCTTCCAAAATTACCTATGTAGATTAATAAGTAAATGACATATCATAAATTTTCTATCCATCATCTAAAGCTCCATTAACGGCCCTTTTTCCCATTAGGATCAAATTTTTATCCCCTACATGCATAAATTTTTCCAGAATATTTGCATTCCACATTTTTCAATGTAAGTGGGTTCATTCCCTACCGTGATTTAGTATAATAATTGTGAGGATTTGCTTTTGAACATTTGTTGATAGCCTTGTGGCAAGGCTCCTCTCTTCTCATGGGTTCAGATCCTCAATCCCATCCCCGTATAATGACAAATCTAATGCACTGAAAATTATGTAACATGAAAATTATGTAACATGAAAATTATGTAACATACTCAAATCGAAAGAAAATTTCTACAAATTTCAGTTTTTGAGTGAGGTCACTGCCTCTTTCTTTAATTAAAATGCCGGTCTTTGAAATATAAAAATCATTTTAATTTTTCTGCAGGCTGCTCGCAACAATGTGTTACTTGCCGTTCCAGCATTTCTCTATGCTATCAACAACTATTTGAAGTTCACCATGCAGGTGCATTTGTCTAGATTCCCTCTTCCTAGGTGCACATGTTTTTGGACAGCCTATCTATTAACAAACTGAATCTGGTTACAAGTGATGCAGAACAAGGAATCAATAAATTAATTTGTATATTATTATATGTTATTATTTAGGAAATTTTTTTATTATAATTGGTTATGTATTTAGTTATATTAAGTAAGTTATTAGGAACATTTTAGTAAATGGAAGGATTTTTTTTCTTTAATTAAATATGGTAGTAGATATTTGTAAGGATTTAGTTTTCTTTTCATTAGGAAATTACTTGGCTTCCATGTAAAAATTTATCTATATTAACTCTTGTAATCTTTCATTATGGAATAGAGATGAACGATTATGATTTGATTTTAAAAGATAAATCTGCGTATTTGTATGTGACTCCACTGTTTCTCTGAGGATATTGGTATTTTATCACCTGTTTTAACCCCTTTCCCACCTTGTCCTACACTGAAACGATAAGTTTCAACTGTATTGTAAATAACCAAACTTTGATTCCTAGCCGCAAAAGCCCAGGTGTCTGTCTAAATTAATGTGTTTGCTTATGGAGTTAAGGGGTACTTGCATGCCTGATCTGCTTGTCACATGCTACTAGTGTTCCATTTGTTGCGTGTTAAAAAAGTTAGTAACCTGGTCACAAAGGCAGGTCCCTAATAGGACGCAGTTCCATTTGTTGCGTGTTAAAAAATTTAGTAAACTGGTCACAAAGGCAGGTCCCTTATAGGATGCAGGTAACATGTAGGTTGGGTTGGTGCCATGAAATGCTGGCTATTAGCAACAATATCTGTTTGAAGATACTTAGGAAACATAAATTCTAATACCTTGTTACTTGTGGCTTTTTAGTTCAAGCAATCCATATATTGCATATTCTATGATGCAGGACAATAAGTAAATCCAAATTTATGTAACAAAAAAATTTAAGGACAAATCCGGGGTTGATTAGCCCCATAAAAATTTACTGCCCAAAAAATATCTTAACTACAGAAATCAGAATAGGTAAAGTTCGTACGAATTGCACCTCTTAAAATGAAATGATAGTTAGTAGTCAATCTAATCATCTTTTTTTCGGCCTGCGAGGAATTACAAGTCTTAGAATATAAAATCTAACACAGTTTGAATGTAATACAACTCAGTGTACCCTAAAGTGTTGAAATATAATCATTCAGTTCCTAACTTAAAATTACTTTCCTAAATCCTCACGGTTTACCATCAAAGAATAATGAAATGGACAATTAATAATTATAATGTGCTGAATCCCATTTTGTATTCCTAAATCCCCACATATAGGTGTGCTTTTCCTATGTAGGATTTTATTACCCCTACAAAGTAGTTCTTATCTTATCTACCAAATGTTTTTTTTTCCGGAATTCTAAAGAAGTAAAAGCAATTATGTCAGAAGAAGAGTGATGAATATTAGAAATTTTAATCACTAAAATGGTAAAATATATGATTGAGGTCACTAAGTATTTTAACACTTTTTGTTCGATGTCTTTAAATCTTGAAATATGACACACTGATGTGATTATACATACAGCCATCTGTGTCCAATCAACATTTCTTTATAGTCTGTGAATTGGAATATAAAATTATGCATTGAGTTGCATTTCATGATGGACTGGTTTTACCTCAAAGTTATGCGACTCCTTTACCTGTGCAGCTCTATTTCAATCCTGCTACTGTGAAGATGCTCAGCAATCTAAAGGTAAGTATAGAGTGTACAACTTGTGCTTTTCACCCCTTTATACAACCTGCATCTTTCGTATTGCGTTCTCAAGAGTAATAATCTTTGCTTTGTTCTATACTGCTACTTTTAAGATCTTAAGAACCCATAGGCAACCCCTATATTTGATGATTATTTTGGTCTCAGAGAGTGTTCAGCTTGCCCTTTTAGATTAGATTAACCTTTGAACTGGTATTTAGAGTCCGCTCTGTACGTTGCGTTTAATCTTGATTTTTCACGATCACGAGCTCACAAAACACATCGAAGTGGATTGTAACTATGTGAAAGATAATATAGTAGATGAGACTGTTCCCAAATATTTGATGACATTTCCAATCAGGAGTGATTATCAGCTAAGTCCTTTCCTGGGTTCGAAATTTTAATTATTTTATGGCAGCTAGCTTGTTTAAATATCTAACCTCCATTTCCACTGCAGCTTCAAGGGGAGTAAATACATTTGTATGTTATATTTCGTTTGGTCCCTTGTAGTTGGCTTGTGTATTCATCCACTAAATGTGGTTTAAATGTATGAATTATCAAACATCAGGAGTAATAAATTGAATTCGAATGAAGGGAAGGTATGGTCGAAACAGTTCCTCAGATCTGCCTAAGACATTCCACATGACAGTGTCGAAAGTTGTGTATAAACGAAGTGGTCTGGGTTAATCTTTATATAAAGTAATAAAGGTGATATATTTCATTCATCACTGTTTATGTAGACATGTTTGTCATCAAGAAGTTGGGAATAGCTGCGAGAATGAAGTAACTGAATCATGATTAGCGAATGGTTGAAACAAAGATCGAAAAACCAAGGTGTTTCCTTGAGTGAGGTATTTAGATTATCATGTTTATGTTCGACCACATGACTGAGAAATGTGAGTTAGGGACCAAGAGACTGATAATTGTGGAGATGATGTTGAATCAGTTGACGGAGACAGGTATCAGATATTATATATACACCACAAACTCAGCTAGACATTGCATTTCCTGTGCTTAACCAGTACATCCATGATCCTCATAACTTACTCTAAAGCAGTCTACTGTATATTGAGGCATCTAAGAGCTCCAGTGGAACATGATAAAGCTATAAGTATAACCTTCTTGGTTTTGAGAGGTAACACAACATTAAATTGCTATTGAGAGTTATGATGGAGATAATTTTGATCCATTATTAATAGACATTCCTACTTCAAGATATTGTGTCTTTGTTGGTGGCTATCTCTTTATTACTGATAGTCCCTAGAAGTTGTGATTGACTAGAAAGTCATTAACTTACTGTAGATGTTAGTATATTACTCATTTATTTAGTCCAATATTATAGAATCCTAGCATATCGAGTTGACATTTGTTTTAATAACGAAAATCATTAGTATGACATAAATAACACTTCCTACCTATGAATTTGTAATTTAGAAACTAACTTGGGTGATTTCCTAATTATTTTATATTTGTAGATTTATATGACAAGTGATGTCCTAACGTAGGGTCTCAATGACTAGATGTTTTACTCTATTGATTGATAGCACACAACATAAGAATACAAATAGTACATAACTCACATATACATGAAACCTTGATTTATACTACCCTTTCTCTACTTTCATTATCTAGGACAAAACTTGTAGCACCACAGCTGGGGATACTGTTTTTTGACATGGTTATACGTAGATATCAAGAGTCCATGTATTACAGGACCCTGTCCCTGCTAATTTTCCTCTTTCATTATTCAGTAAGTTGTTACCACAGCTTTGGTGATTTCCTCAGTTTCTCTCTGTTTTCCAGATGTATTGAACCTTATGCATGCTATCAAGTTAAATTAGTTATTTAGCTTTCCATTGGATTAGGCGCATCAGCTGTTCTGAGATTTCCAGCACTATATCTACTTAATACTATGCAATTTCTTTTTGTTAGAATTATATAATAGCATGTAGAGAGATTGACAGAAGAAGTAATTGTATATATGTTCTAATAATAATTACATGAGCTCTAGATCATATATATAGAACTACTGGGACACCAGCAAAGGTTAGTCGACCAACTAACCTTTGATATTGAGATTTCTCGACAATTTCACCAGCATCTCCACAAAGTTTATGATTTGCTTCTATTGGAGAATCTGCAGGTCTACATCCCAACATCCCTGTTTCATTCAGAAGATCCAGTGTATATTTCCGTTGCGAGAGGAAGATACCACCTGGACTTCTAGAGACCTCGATACCAAGGAAATACCGTAGTTTTCCTAAGTCCTTCATCTCGAATTCAGAGGCAAGCTTGCGTTTAACATTAGCAATCTCACACGTGTCGTTGCCGGTGATCACAATATCATCGACATAAACAATCAACACTGTGATTTTTTCATCTCGTCTTTTTACTTACATGGTGTTATCTGAGTTGCTCTGTTTGTAGTCAAATTTAATCATTGCTCCCTGAAATTTGCCAAACCAGTCCCTTGGAGACTGTTTTAACCCATAAATAGTCTTCTTTAGCTTGCATATTTTCCCAATGGTCGCAGCTATAGAAAAACCAGTGGAATATCCATGTAAACCTCTTCTTTCAGGTCTCCATGTAAGAATGCATTTTTTACATCCAATTGCTGAAGTTCCCATCCAAGATTTGCTGCACATGATATCAAGACTCGAATAGAGGCCATCTTTGCTACTGGAGCAAAAGTTTCCTGATAATCAATCCCGTAAGTTTGAGTATACCCTTTTGCTACAAGTCTTGCTTTGTACCTATCAATCAGCCCATTAGGTTTTTGTTTCACAGTGAATACCCATCTGCATCCTACTACCTTCCTTCCAGCGGGAAGATGAGTTAACTCCCAAGTGCCATTATGTTTCAAGGCATTCATTTCCTCTATCATAGCATCTTTCCATTTAGGATCAGATAAAGCATCCTGCCAAGTATGCGGAACAGAAACACTAGACAAGGATGACACAAAAGCAAGTGAAGATGGAGATAATGCATTATAAGATACAAAGTTTGAGATAGGATGGTTAGTGCAAGAGCGTACCCCCTTTCTTATAGCAATAGGAAGATCCAAAGTGGGATCAAGCGTACTACCATTATCGGGCTCAGTTATAGGAGCCATAGGATCTGCAGGATCTGATTCGAGGTCAGAGGTCTCTGGATGTGGTAAAGTGGTGATATCATTTCTTCGTCTGGAGTATGTAATCAAATCTGGTATGTCAAACCTATTTAAATCATCCGACTCATTATTCGTAGGCAACGATTTTGAGCTAATGTTTGGAATAGGTATATTTTCAAGGAGACTGTGATCTGACTCATTTGTTTCATTATCAAGACTATGTCTGTTTATCTCCCCCTGAAGCAAAGAGGAGGAGCCAGGAGAAAAGTAAGAAATGGACTCCCAGAAAGTAACATCGTAACTGACAAATACCCGACGTGAGGGAGGATGGTAACATTTATACCCTTTCTGAGTGGGGGAATATCCAATGAAAACACATCTAAGGGCCCCGAGAATCAAGCTTATCTCGAGAGGGTGCATGATTATGAGCAAAACATACACTCCCAAATACCCGAAGAGGAAGTGGATGAGAAGAGGGTGCAGGAACACATGACAACGGTGTTTTGAATTTTAGAACCTTGGTAGGAAGACGGTTGATAAGATAAGCAGCAATCATGACTGCCTCTCCCCAAAGATATTTAGGAACATGCATAGTTAACATAAAAGACCGTGCAACCTGTGTTAAGTGGCCAATTTTTCTTTCGGCTACCCCATTTTGTTGAGAAGTTTTAACACACGTAGTTTGATGAATAATACCACATGTGTCCAAATAAGATGTAAATGGACCTCCATATTCAGTACCATTATCACTTCGAAGGATTTTAACAGAGGCATTAAACTGTGTTTGTAGCATGTGATGAAAAGATTTAAAACACCCGAAAACTTCATTTTTTTGTTTCAGAAGATAAACCCAAGTTAGTCGAGAATAACAATCAACAAAGATAACAAACCACCTATACCCATCATGTGTAGGATTTCTAAATGGACCCCAAACATCAGTATGAATAATAGAAAACAAGGTAGAACTTCTTTTATTTCTGGGCGGATAAGTTGATCTTTTATGTTTAGCCAATTCACATGGTTCGCAGAAAAAATCTTCCTTATTACAGTGTTTTATTAAAGCGGGAAATAGATGTGTTAAAACACCAAAGGATGGATGACCTAACCGTCTATGCCATTGATACAAGGATTCAGAAACAGAATTAGATGACACCTGATAATTTGAAGAAGAAACAGAATTCCCTTCCATAACATAGAGACCATCGACCACTTTACCACTGCCAAGGACCTTGCCTGTCATTAGATGTCATTAGATCCTGAAATACACAGTGGGAATAAAAAAAGGTTACTGAACAATTGAGGTTGTCAGTAATACTGTGGATCGATAGTAAATTTGCAGATAAAGACGGAACATGCAAAACATCTGATAATGGTAACGATGATGAAAGACAAAGAGAGGTGCCCTGTCCATGAATAGGTGCAAGATCTCCATTAGCAACACGTATATTGCCTGTTTTGTCATGATATGATTCCAGAATACTAGAATCTCCAGTCATATGTGCTGATGCTCCTGAATCAATGATCCAAGATGTTGGATATTTATCGGAAGTAAAATGGCAGGATATACCTGCATGAGCAGAATTAGCTGTAGGAGAAGGGGTCTTGATTTGTGACATTAATTGGCGGAAGGCGTTGAGTTCTGAAGCGGTCATCGTCCCTGTTGTAGAGTCAGGCTCGCATTCTGAAGTAGTATGATGAGCATTAAATGAACCCCTACTCATGCCTCTTCCAGATGAGACACCACGGTAACCACCTCGGCCACGCCCACCTCGTCCTCGAATTCTGAGATGAGGGTGCAGAATAAAACATGTCTCACGAGTGTGGCCTAAATTTTTGTAGTAGTCACATTGAATAGATCTTTCTCCAATTACAGCTATTGACACTTGCTCTGGTTGTTCTGGTTCTGATTGCTGGACACCTTTAGTTAAGAGTGCGGATCGATCAGAAGGGACCATTGGGGTCATACTTTGCTTTCGGCTTTCCTCTAGCCTGACACGACCATATGCCTCTTCCACAGTAGGAAATGGAACTTGTCCGATGAGTTGATTTTTAATTGAATCATACTCATCCGACAATCCATCAAGAAATTTCATCACTTTTTCTTCAGTGATCATCTTCTGATATTTTTCTTGATCTTCAGCAGTTTTACACTCAAATATAGTGTAGTGTCCCAATTCACTCCATAATGATGTTAGCTCAGAATAATACTGAGCTAGTGTGCAGCTTCCTTGAGTCAATGCCCACATCTTTCGCTTCACCTCAAACCGCTTGGCTACATTCCCGGAGAAGGAATAAGTCCGAGTGAGAGAATTCCACACTTCTTCAGCGGTATCAATGAAGATATAGCTTTTTCGGATATCTACCTCCATAGAGTTAGATAACCATGAACACACCATGGCATTTTCAGAATCCCAATCATCGAAAGTAGGATCTTCTCCCAAAGGTTGTTTAGCTTTCCCATTGATGTATTTCATCATTTTATGAGATTTTAGTACCATTGTACAAGCTTTGGACCATTCCAGAAAATTTTTTCCATTGAATTTAGGACTCACGAATGGAGTACTATGAAACCCCGATTTACTGCTACTTATAGCAGTATTGTTGCTTGAAATTGCAGAGTCTCCAGTATCTGTCATTATAATATTAAAAGAAGTGGGTTGTAGCTTGGTTGATGTTGGGCCGAAAGGGATAAAAAGGAAAAAGAAATCTGGGTGGAATGAATATAAGATGTGGGGCGAGTTTTTTTTTTGTTTAAACAAAAAGGCCAAGTTTTTAATTAAAGTGAACAACTTGTTCAGTCTGGGCAAATGAATTAAAAAGGAAAACAGCAAAACAGTCGTTTTGCATCTCAGGAAAGACAGAGGTAGTATGTATAT
Source organism: Kitagawia praeruptora (assembly GCA_037693485.1). Classification (NCBI taxonomy): domain Eukaryota; kingdom Viridiplantae; phylum Streptophyta; class Magnoliopsida; order Apiales; family Apiaceae; genus Kitagawia; species Kitagawia praeruptora. The sequence continues at coordinate 151,480,133 of CM075351.1, read as the reverse complement.
ACACAAATATACATACAATTATATATCAGAAAACAAAAACTTCACAGAACTGAAAAGTTTTACCACGGTTGGAATCGGGATAACGAGACGAACAAGAAATCCTTCTGCCACTTTGCCGGAAAAACAACGGAGGACGCCACACGCGTCGGCGCGCGTCGGCGCGTCTGGCGGCGGCTGGCTTCTTCCGGTGGCGCGTGGCGGCGCGTGGGAGGCCGGATTTTCAGTCGGTTTGTTTCTGCAATCTCCTCTTTCAGTGCTCTTCGCAATGGTATATTTGATTTCTTGTTTTGATAGTTTTCGAAATATTCGAAGTTTCACGGTTGGATTTGGGATTTGTTCTTCCTGCACAATCTTTCTGCAACTCTTGTAAGTCTGATATGTATTTCCCTAGGATATAACATGCTCTGATACCATGTTAGAATTATATAATAGCATGTAGAGAGATTGACAGAAGAAGAAATAATTGTATATATGTTCTAATAATAATTACATGAGCTCTAGATCATATATATAGAACTACTGGGACACCAAAGTCTTATATTAGGGTGCATATATTCAACATGACGGTGCCTAACCTAAGCCCAACTATGCTGACTAACCAAGCCCAACTATGTTGACAATTTGACACTTTTGCTTTACTTCCTAGATATACGGTCTTTGTATCATGCATTTAATAAAGTGCTAATGATATCTGTTTTGAGGAATTTGGACTTCTCTTTTTCATTTCTGAGTTCTGGTTTTGGCATTGAATGAATGCAGGTCTTGGTTATTGCTGTTTTGTTAAAGATAATAATGAAAAGGCGGTTTTCTATTATCCAGGTCAGTTGCAGATTCTTGATGAACTTCTTTGTTTATTTTTCCGTGAATTGGTATCAAGATAAATTTAATCAACTTTGTCTTGAGGTCCCATATGAGCAAATTCCACAAGTTGTTATAATATTCAGATGTCATAACTAGTTTATACTTGAACATTCTTGTTCATGGTAATGTTATAGTGGGAGGCTCTTGCTCTTTTGCTTATTGGCATTAGCATAAACCAAATGCGCTCGTTGCCTGAAGGTGGTTCTGCTCTTGATCTTCCGATTGCAGTGGGTGCATATATCTACACGTGTATATTTGTAAGCGTGTTTACTTTTGCTTTCTCTAATTATTGTGCTTGCTGCTGTGTACGTCTCTCATGTGCAAACTGATGCCCATACGTAACTTATATGAAATTAGTCTCTTGTTCAATCTTTTCTTCATTAGTTTACTTTCTCTGTGATTGGTCATATTTAGAAGTTCAATGTACAGGTTACAGTTCCATCTTTGGCATCAGTGTACAATGAATATGCTCTGAAGAGCCAATATGATACAAGCATTTACCTTCAGGTAAATTTACTTTAAACATTTGAAATGTAATGGTTGAACACTTTGACATTTTCACGTATACAGTATTTCATTCATGTTGGTCTAAATATAAAAAAGCGAACTATATCTGTTTTACAGTCATCAAACACGTATCTTAATGAAAAATCTCAATAGGTACAGCGTTGATAGGTGTTTGACTAAAGAGTGTTAGACTTACTAATAAAAGGAATGGGCTAAATGACTGGTAATCATAATAGAGATGGCTTATATGCACCGGTACAAGCTGTCATCTGAGCGTCCATGTAGGCTCTTATACAGTACACTAGGTTATACATATATATGTTAAATTAACTTTGGGTGAAAGCTAAAATATTCTTAAAGGAGAGAATGAAATCTGTTCCTTCAGTAATAACTGTTAAGTTGTATAGAGTTTGAGTTTTAAACATTACATATCTGGATCGGTTCTGCTCTGTGAATGCTTATGCATGTCAGTGCAATTAGCCAATTACGATACCATATCATTTTTGTTTCATGCTTTTAATAATTAAAGCTCCAAAGTCCCGATTCGACGAAGTAGGATTCAGCTTCAAGTACTGATACCCATCGTTTATCCATTTGCTAACAACTTACTCTAGAGAGAATTATTCCAAATTATTCCTCAAGCTTTCTTATTTTTTTAAGTTCTATTGTTTTCTCTCTAGTGTTAAATTTAGGCAGTTTTTACGTATTGTAAATCGTGTCTGATGCAATTACTTTCGCTTTTCTGTTTTCAGAATTTGTTTTTATATGGATATGGTGCCATATTCAACTTCCTAGGCATTCTTGGAACTTTTATTTATAAAGGTACTCATCCAGGAATATCTTCGTCAACTCCTAACGAAATAATTCCATAGAAAATTCTTATTCTTTGTGTGAGTTAGTGAGTGTTTGATGAGTACCTGGATCTTCTTTACTTTTTTTGTACGTAGTTTCAGAATTATGAAATATGTGCGCTTGCAGATAGTCTATCTGTATACACAATCTGTTAACGTAAAATAGCAGAATGCTCTTATTTTTGAATCGTTTTTATTGAGAGAGAATATTGTCGTTGATATCTGTTTTAATATACTGATGAACTTGGAAATATACATATACACTGTTAAACCACATGCTAAGCAATTGTGAATAGTAGTGGTAGTAGAATATTAATTGAATGGTGGTTTCCTTTTAAAATATGCCTTTTAGATGTCGGATAAACACTCAAGTAATTTGTAAATAATTTCTAGTTATGTACTACTGTCCTTAGATCTAAGTTACATGCCAATAATTATGATTGAGATGATTTTCTTTCCGTACTTTTCTTTCACTCTTTCCTCCCTCATTGTATCTGTTCTGTACTCTCATTGGACCCTAATTTTGCTTCTTCTCTCTATGTTCCCCAACTTTTTAATCAAGTCCGGAAGGCCTGCAGAAATTACTTATTGGGATGATAATTTTCAGTTGTATAGCTCAATTGGCTGTTATCTAAATTGCTCATTTGTGTACTATTTTAAAAGATTTATTAAGCCTGTCTGATTTAGAAACCACGCTTTTTGCTGAATTAGAAAACAAGAAGATCGTAAGTGCGTTGCTACTCTTGTAGATGATATTTGAACTCTTCAACTGTTTCAAGCTTGTCAGGTGAATGCAATCATTCTACTTCCCACTAGCATATGATTGCTCTCCTATTAAGAAATATGATCTGCTGAATGAGGATGCTTTAAACTCCAATATGATGAAACTGGGGTTGATTTTTTTTTCGGATCTGAATGAGGAAACGAAGGAAGAATCCAGTTAATACCCCACATAGATAGTTTGAAGGCCAGAGAAAGTTGATCTTAGAGTTGTTATCTACTTCTAATCCACATTCTGAGCTGATTCTATACTATTGTATAGAATAGAGATTATATAACAGACAGTGAGCTTCTTCCAGTATTCGCATGATCTAAAAATTTGTTTACATCTGTTTTATAATATCCCTCAACTGCAAGCGTTTTTATGCTTGCAGAACTTTTTTGTAAGTTCTAGTCAGTCGCATTGCTGAATTATGGATATGCAGTGCACTTTTTTCCTTTTTTTTTTTTTTTGCAGTGGTCAATTAAAGAATTTAAATATTGACCTAGCCTGCCTCCACCTAGGAAGCACGGACACGGCAAAACATGCGTGTCGGACACGGCACCGACACGGCGACACGCCAACATATACATACCTCTCTCCATATATATATTTATATAGCACGCTAAATCAATATATATACATAATCCAATTCCAATATATTACTACATACATCTATAAATATATACTCATTGTAAAAGAAACTTTATTATTATTATGAATGAAGTTGTTCAATATTTGACATATAAAAATCATATATTTTTATTATTAATTTTTTTTTTTTGCCGTGTCCCGTATCCAGGACTCTTTGATGATTGGCGAATCCCCGTGTCCCGTATCCCGTATCCCGTGTCGCCGCACCCGAGTCGGTGCTTCCTAGGCCTCCACTGAGGTTGGGACTCTCAATCTCTTATTACCAAGAGGGGATGGGGTATCCCTAGGATATAAGCCTAAGACTGCAAAGTTTTGAGGTCCATTGGTGGAAGATTTATTCGAGTAAGATAAAACTTTGGTAATTCTGTTCCAACCTGTAACAAGTGAATACTGTCGAATTCAATTATTTAAAATATCAAGGTCATCTGAAATAGTAAACTGAACCACGCATTTTCCCTGGAACTGTTGAGATACTTTAATGGTCTGTTTTATGATTTTATCAGATAATATAAAATCTCGATTTTCTGAAAATTGAACACACGCATGTAATCATGCATCACAGTGGATTTGAATCCTCAACCTCCTGTAATGGCTGTAAATGGTTTTGGGGTGGTACTGCAGGGGCAAGAGACCTTTGGTTAAAAATCTCAATATTGAAGATATCCAAATTAATTTCGTTACTCCTGGGGTAGCTGGATTTTTGGTTGACATATTTAACTGCTAACCTCGTAATTTTATAGTGCATTTCTTCTTTTCGCATGCTATAGGTAAAATAGGGGCATTTAGTTTATAGAGTTTAGACTAAGCATCTCGTTCTCCTACATTTGTTGTTGTAAAAGTGGCCAAGCCCTTCATTCCAAGGCACTACTTTAGTCCAATAAGTTACAAATAAGATTTAAACCCTTAGTTGGCTGGCTTCTACTGTTTTATATTATGGTCTGTGTTCTTTAATGGTATTGTAGTTTTAACTTTTAAGACAATGTTTTCTACAATATATTGTACAAACTCTTTGGCTAATACATTACTCCTAGATTTCAATAAATAAATCTTTGACGCGGGCCCAAATATTTTGTTTTATTTCAGGTCCTGATAGTTTGAATATATTGGAAGGGCACTCGAAAGCTACTATGTTTTTGATAGTAAACAATGCAGCCCAGGGAATACTTTCGTCTTTTTTCTTCAAATATGCTGGTAAAGTTGATCTGCTGTGATTATTTTTTCCCTCTCACTCACACGTTTCACGCCATTTTACAGATTTATATTTCTATAGAAATCACATTTATGCTATCTAATAGGCAGCTTACTAAAACATTCATGGTGGTTGACTTCTTACTAATATGGGGAATATGATTTGAGCAGATACAATATTGAAGAAGTATTCATCAACAGTGGCCACAATATTTACAGGCATAGCCTCTGCTGCATTGTTTGGTCATACCCTTACTATTAACTTTATATTAGGAATTTCAGTTGTATTTATCTCGATGCATCAGGTACTCTAAAAGTTGTAATTACTGTTTAAATATTTAAAATTGTTGAAGGGTAAAATATTGCTGCAGCCTAATCCTTGTTGCTTCTATGATAATACTTTGCTTCATCCCTTTCTCAGTTCTTCTCACCTCTTTCTAAAGTTAAGGATGAAGAAGGAAATGGGGTCATCCAGCAACTAGAACTCCAAAATAGTCACGGGTATTCAATTGTTTTTTTAATTACTATTTGATATTTTGTTTGTGCGTTATATGTTCTATTATTATAAGTGGTTGATGTAGTGACTATATCGGTACCCCTATTGGAGTGAAAAGAATTAGTCTCTACATAAATGTAGTAAGAGATGAATTTTGAGAGATTGTACTTGGTAACTTTTCCTACCTTTTCAGATCAAGGGATTCATCCTTCATAAATATGGCAGCAGGGGCAAACGAGGAGGTGTATATATTAAACATTTTTCCTTGAATCTTCATGTTCATACCTTTATCTTATACTGAAATCCTTTTTGTTTTGTTCTTTATTTATTTTTCTTGTTAGGCGAGCCATCATGTTGGATCTGATGACAGACAACCACTACTCCCTAGATGATGGTAAACAGAGTATGTTTTGACACTTGTGTTAACATGGCAATGAACAGTTTAGGGGTTAGTATGTACAAATATAGATCTTGAGCAAAATATTATTACAGTATAAATATATGGTTCTGTGGCATGTCTGCGCTTTGTTTAAATATGATGAAGCCTAACAAGATTTGAAAACATATTCTTCATATTCAATTTATTTACACATAAAAGGAAATGTCAACTGTTGTCCGACATGAACATATAAATACCTTGGAGTACTGTTTTCCTAGAACCTTAACGGACAGCATATGAAATTATGAAGAATAGCTTTACCGATTAAGGCTTCATTGAGAACAACATTGCAAGCTGCTGCTGTGGGGTGAAACCATTATTTGCAAAAGTTTATGACTGTTTGTTAAAATTGGCTGAGATCATTGAGTCTTTGGTAATTAATTTTAGAAATGTGCTGCTAGTGAATATATTGACCTACATTGGACCTAATTTACAGAATTTACCACAGATATGATTGGTGTGGGTTTCGGAAGAGAAGGTTTGGGTAGGTTAGAATCCTAAAACCCATGTTTGGGAAAAAATTTGTAAGTAGAGGGTTGCTAAACGGTTGGAGAAGAGTTGTATTACAATTAATTAAGATAAATTCTCCAACACTAGCAGTTGTATTAACGGTAACCAGCTATTATTAAAACCAATTTCCTTACTTCTCTTCAACGCTTTCGTTCTCCTCTACTTCGGCATTTGTTTGGCGTTACTCCGTGGTGCTCTGCCGTCACTCCTCTGTTATTTACTTACTTTTTTTACCTGCTAATAAAGCTCTCTCATCTCTATAGACATTTTACAAAGATGTACTTTCTGTGTTCAGTGTTGCAAAATGATAGATAACAGAATTTATCTATGATGTGCGTTGCAGTTAGAGCTGTAATTCAAGCCGGGTTGCTCGCGAGCAGCTCGAGCTAGAACTCGTTTATTAAGGCTCGGCTCGTATACGAGCCGAGTTTCGAGCTCATCTAGTTTATAATATAAATATTTGCACTTTTTTTACTTGTGTCTCGCTGTGTGCAGGTCTGTGTTGATGATAAGTTTATCCATATTTCCAGTTTTATTGATATATTAATCATGAAATCGATCTTATTTTCAATTACTTTTAGATGCAATTTTTAACCTATATATTGTCGAAACTTCAGGATACCTCTTTGGATTAGTCCTTTCGTCCGGACTAGCTGCCTGCTGGAAAGTCTGTTCAAGGAAGCACAAAGTGAAATGAAATAGAATCCTACTATGCTATATAAATTTCTTTGTAAGGCTTCTATGATTCTGAAGTGGATATCTCGTCACAACTTAATTTCCCGCTGGTGAAAGAGGTTCAAGTACATAGTTGCAGTTTACAAGATTCAGATATAGAAATCGAAAACCACTGAATTCAGTTGTATTCTTTATCCTCGTCCAAATCTTATTAGTTTTCTAAGCATAGATGGTACACAACTTTGATTTTAGTTCAGAGTTATTTGGTGCCAAAATATTGCTTATATTTTGGTTCTAAGCCAAACCAAAATTAGAGCTCCAAGCCTAACATGCATGTATGCAACAACTTTGAATGTAGCCTATGCAACAATGTTGTCTCGCGGAATTTCATTAGATCAGCAAATTAAGAACTTTATTATTGACGAAAAGAACTTTATTATTGAATTTTATAATAATTATTATTATTTCAAGGAAAGGGTAAGTCGGTCTTTTGATGTCCTTAATATTTTAAATTTGGTCTTTTGGTGAGAAATGGACCTTAATATAACAATCTAGTGGGGAATGGTCTAAAAAATTACAACTTAAAATAATGGTCCTTCTTGTCACTTAAAACCGCTACTAAATGATCCGTTTCTTTTCCTTACACAATACAGTTAAACCTCGATAAATAAATACATTCGGGATCAGAAATTTTTATTCATTAATCGAGATTATTCATTTATTGAGGTCAAAAATACATTGTTTCTATTATGTCGGGACCGAAAAAAATTATTTATTTAACGAGGTTATTCGTTTATCGAATATTCATTTATCGAGATTCTACTGTAGTATTGATTTAGAGCCCGTCCGGGAACTTAGCTTAAAGTCAAAATCGGCTTTCAGGAGCTTTTGACCCGTTTGGCTATTCCGGTTTTAAGCGAACTTTAGGTAAAAAAACTCCATTAAGTTAAAAGTACCTTTTAAGTATTTTTAGTTGATTAAAGCCAGGTGCGTGTGTTATTTCTGTGGACCAGGGATTGAATTCCTAGTTCAACATAGTTAATTCAGAAACGGATTTGCAAGATATGTTGAGGACACAAAACGAATGAACAATATGCGTTGCGACAGGTAAGGTCACGCATCATGAAGATGCGTTTTCAGCATTCTTTTTATCTTTTTTTAAATTAAAAATTAGTAAAAACTTGTGTTAAAAATGCGTTTTTGAAAAACGTGTTTAAATAATGTTTTTTATTATGATATAAAAGACCATTTTTGAAAATTATGATATTTTGTACCATTTTTATTAAAATTATGATATAAAAAATCAACGGTGCCCTTAATTTTTTAAATTTGGAATATGCATTCCAGCAAAATGTTCGTTTAAAATTATCCGTGGTCTTAAATTGTTTGGGTGAAAGACAATATTATCTGTTTTTTGAAATTTTTTTACGAAAATACCCTATTTTGAAACAATGCGCAAAATTATCTGGTGGGATACGTATTTGTCAAATGGGTATCCGGGATACGCATTTGCCGCTGTATATTTTTTTTTTAAATTCTGCAAGGGTTACGCATTTCACATTTGAGTAACCCCTGAATAAGCATTTCTAAAATGCGTATATCTTGTAAAGTTGTGGTTGTTGACACTTATATGTCTGGTTGATTACGCATTGTCCAAAACGGTATTAATTTATTTTTTTTTCTTCCCAATATTTCTAAAATCCAAAATAAAAACGTTAAACCCAAAAAGTTAATTGTTGAACCCCTAAATTTAATTAAAATAATATTTTTTAAATTAAAAAATTTTAATTAAAAATTGAATTCGACGGCCTGATTTTTAATGCGCTATCAGGATATGTTAGGGTTTAGGGTCTAGGTTTAGGGTTGTTACAACCCTAAACCCCAAACCCTAAACCCTAAGTTCGTATACTATTTATCCTTCTTTTCGAATATTTTTAAAACCCAAAATGGAAACGTTGAACCCCAAAAATTAATTGTTGAATCCCTAAATTTAATTAAAATTGTATTTTTAAAATTAAAAAAATTTATTAAAAAACTGTATCCGGCGGCCTAATTTTTAAACGGTAGCGCGTTTAAAAATCAAGATATGTTAGGGTTTACAACCCTAAACCCCAAATCCTAAACCCTAAGTTCGTATACAGTTTATTCTTCCTTCCGAATATTTCTAAAAACCAAAATGAAAATTTTGAATCCTAAAAATTAATTGAATTTATAACTTAAATTGTTTTGTTTGGTTTTTTAGTTGTACAAAAATTATTTCGGCTGAATTGTTTAGAGAATCAGTACTCCGATGCTTAATAAGTATCGGAAGAAAGAATTGTTTTAACAGCAAAAAAGCTGGTCAATGGTTATTAACCATCGGGTGGTGGCAAGAAAAAGAAATCCATGCAAGTGGGGTGGATAAAAGATTACGAAGATTACGCATCTGGTAAATGCGTAATACATGCAGATTTTTAAAAAAATAAATAAATTATGAAGGATACGCATTTGTCAAATACGTATCTCAAATACCCATTTGGCAAATGCGTAATCCACCGGGTAATTTTGCGCACTTCACTAGGAATGGGTATTTTCATCATTTTTCTTCAAAAAACAGTCATTTTTGTCATTTTTTCAAATTGTTTTCAGACAATTTTTACTTTTAATATTGTACCAAATTAAAATTTAACTAAATATATTTAATTCCAATGACGAAAATATAAATATAAATTATGAATTATATTATAGAATAGTTATTTATTGAATAATCATATTTATCTAAATTCATTTTTATTTCATAGAGTTCAAGGCCTCACCGGCCAAAGTCTTTTGTAAATATTAAGCTTTTTCTATAAAATCTACATAAATAAATCTAAATTTATTGATATATAAAAAATTAATGTAAGCCTATGCCAGTGGGTGAAGGTCCTAAATAATCAAAAATAAATAGTGTTGGTCCAAAATACTGAAAATCGGAATATTGATCCTTTTTACCGACTTGATTAGCTTGACACGCAGTTTTGTGTTGCGTATTAGCTTGATACGTTTTTATGTGTTGAGCATTAGTTCGATACGTTATCTCATGCTCGGCAATAACAGCTATTACAAAACAAGGAAGAACATATCATCTATTACTACACAGGGTATAGTGTGATAGGCATAATTGGTCTCTCTCGATTTCAGGTCTTTCTCTCGATTGCATAACAGGAATGGCGACTCTCTCTCGATTTCGAAGCTCAGCAACAAGTGTTAAACTTTTACTACTTCATGGAATCTGAGTCCCTACGGGGCCGTCAGCGTCATCTGTGAGATGGAAAAGATGTTCACCCCTATAAGTGCCGATTATCACAACTCAGAACACTCATATACAATCAACCCTCCTCATCTCTCACACACTCGCCATCTCTCTCTATTTCATATCAACACCTCCTAAATTTTATAATCTATTAACTTCATTTCCCCATCTCTCACTCCACATCCCATAATCGCAGCCCAATACAATATTCTTTAATTGATGAATTAGTTTGATGGATTATTGACGAAAATTGTAAGGTTTGATTGAGTAAATGAGGGACCGGAACAGATTGAAAGATGATGAAAGAAATCGATTAAGGAATGGCATCAGTGTTGGGCCGCGAAACACCCATTAACTCCACATTAGTATGAAAATGTTCGCTCTGGATCATGGCCGAACCCGCACGAATTTGTTTTTGGGCTCCTCCCAAAATGCCTCATATTAATGGAGTTGTTTTGGCTGCTTATAGACAAGATAATTCTTCTTTATTTTATCGATATGGGACTTGGTTGACACCCACTCTACAATCTCCCCTCAATTTAAGAACCACCAATCTTGTGACCCTTATACCACCGCTATTCATTTATGGCTTCTCATCTTGCGGGACACGCCGCCCGACCACCTCAGTGTCAGAAAGACTTTCGACACAAGTCGTCCAAGATCTCCAACCGCGGTTCTGGAGAGCCTCCCACACCACAACTTCCAGCCTGTAACCCCAGGATCAACTCCTTAACCATCAGCTCTGATACCACTTGTTGGGTCGCGCAACACCCATTAACTCCACATTAGTATGATATTGTCCGCTCTGGTCCGTGGCCAACCCACACGAATTTGTTTTTGGGCTCCTTCCAAAAGGCCTCATACTAATGGAGTTGTTTTGGCTGCTTATATCCAAGATAATTCTTCTTTATATTATCGATGTGGGACTTGGATTGACACCCACTCTACAATCAGTTGATGAGTCACGAGGAGGGAGAAGAGTCACACATCATTTGAACATTATTTAAAGATGATGAAAGAAATCGATGAAGGAATGACATCAATTGATGAAGGAATAATTTAAAAGAGAAATAGTACGAAAGACGATCCTCCGTATTCAGTCAGTAAAGCCATAAATCCATTTTTTAGTATTTTGGGCAACTTTGTCTCAAAATTGAGTATTTTGGTAATTTTTTCTATGTCAGTGACATATAAGGGTATTTCGGGCGAAAGATACTTCTGGACAATTTTTCCAAGACACGTACTTGGTTTTAAAAAAGTAGTTAATTTTTTAAAATAAAGTAATTTCGAGAACAATATTTTCATTTTTAAATATACTAAATTGTTATTCCCAGATTACACACTTGTATAATTGTAGAAGGGGGGGGGTTGAATACAATTCTTGATAATTATAAATTTTTGATAAAAACTGTTGAGTATTGAATACGGTAAAAGAATACAGAGGGGGGGGTGAATGGATTCTTGAACTTTTCTTTGATTGAGTCTATGTAGCAGATAAGTGCCTGTGTGTGTAGAAGTGAAGGTGCGGATAAATAAACAACACAAGACACAATATCACTTTAATCTAATGTATTATTAGATAAAGGTTGCTACAATCTGTGAATACAAATGGTAGTATTCTCAGCTTCATTTTTCTCAGAGAGATATGGCTTACAGTGTATGAAAAACTTGACTCACAAAAAGTTACTAAGTTATGAAGTGAGGTTGTGTCCTTATAGAACATGGATACAGCCTACTTACTGCAAATAAGGTAGCTAAACAAATTACTTTCTAGTCTGTCTATCCTTTTTGAGTAAGTGTCCAAACGGTTACAGATTTGACTTTGTAAAGCCTGTTTAGATCCACTTCTTTAGCTCCTTGTCTCTTCTATATCTCTCCAAGCTTCCTTGTAGGCTTTCCAGAGCACGTTACAGACTGTGGTCCATAAAGTGCATTGGCTTGTTGCAGGTTTCTGACTTGTACAATTTCTTCAGTATTTTGTCTCCAAGAATGTATTCGAGAAGTGACTAAGTAAGTGATTCGAGAACTAGAATTGACTTGATCGATAACTCTGAGTTCTCGAATACTGTTATAATGACATATTGAACCACTTCTCGAATAGCTCTTTTCCATCAGGATTCCTTGAGTTGTCGAATAGAGCATTTGACTTATCGAATCCTCGAGTTGTCGAATAGCTTTCTGAGTCCTTGAGATATCGAATGGAACTTTGACTTGTTGACTCTTTGAGAACTCGAATACCATATTGACTTGTTGACTTCTTGAGTTCTCGAATAGAGTAGTAGACATATCGAATCCCTGAGATATCGAATGAGATATCGAACAGTGTATTCAGAGATATCGAATAGTGTCTTGAGATATCGAATCCCTGACTTCTCGAATGCTGGACTTCTCGAATGGACAAATATACTTCTCGAATTGGTACTTAGGCAAATTCTTCATTTCTTCAAATCCCAACTGCGATTATTTGACAGTCTTTAACTCCTTGCTTGAGGCATGAACCTTGGAACTTCTTTCAAGCATTATTCTAGACTCTATTTGTACAATTACACAACTAGGATTTGATGCCAACTACAAGTACAATACAAACAGAAACTCTACAACTAGAGGTTCCCTCAGTTAAGAGGTCATGTAAGTAATGCAAAGCATTACAAACAATTAGGCTTGTTATTAGATGTGTACAGGCATGCCTCTGTAACTAACAATCTCCCCCAAATTGTGAGTGAGACCCTTAGTCACAATTTCATGTCTGATAACAAGCCTAACATACATTAAAGATAAAACTTTAAAAGTACAGGTATCTATTTTGATTGAACACATAAATGAAATTACAAGATAAATACTCTTACAGTATGATGAGGTACTAGCCATTTTCTTTTGATTGCATCTCCATTGCTTTGGCTTGTAGATCATCATATGCTTTCTGTTTCCTTTCTTTCTCCTTTCTTGCAATCTCATCTACTGCTCTCATGATTTCTGTCATAGCATCCAATTCTTCAATCATAATAGAGTTTTTGAAATCTTCAAGCACTGGCTTCAGAATGTTGGCAGGATAGTGACTGAGTAGGTTCATTCTTATATTGACATTGTCTCCATTTCTTCTCCTATACTTCACCACATAGGGATCAAACTGAACTCTACACAATCCCTTTGCCCTTAGCTTTTCTGCTTCAATCTCCAGTCTATCAATTTCTTTCTCCCTTTCTAACCATTTCTCATAGCAACCCTTTCTTATCTTCTCAGCATAATCTTTCTTCATTTTCACAAAGTCAATCAATTCCAGCTTCCATACTTTCTCCACCTTGTCTTTAGAATCCAGCAATGAAATGATTCTTTCTATCTCATACAATTTACCCCAATGTTGACAACCCCCTTGTTTGAATTTCATTTCCTTCCCATCAGTGTACTTGATTACAAGGTGGTCATCCACAATTGCAGCATAGCATATCTTTTGAGCTCTTAGAAATTGCAGTTGCTCTTCATCAAAGTCTTCATCAAGTGGTTGGAGTTTCAATCCTGGAATGATTGTTAGGGCTCTAGATTTGGATAGCTTCACTCTCCTTGCAGCATGTTTAAATTTCATCCTCTTGACATGATTGCTTGGCAGAAATCTTTGACCTTGGTTGGTAGACCATAGTAGTATTCCATTAGCAGATTGCTTTCTGAAACATACACATGGTTTCTTGACTTGAATCTTCTTCTCTTCTTGAGGTGGTAAGACAGTTGCAGAAGCCACAGATGTAGATTTTGCTAGGTCACTACTAACAGTATTCACCCTAGACTTAGAGTCTTGTGTTGCGGTGAGGTTACTGCTAGCAGTGCCTAAGGCTTGCTGTCTTCCACTCTTTCTCTCATATGTTTTACCTTGGTCATCATCATCCTTTTTATCCTTGTCTCCCTTTTTCTTCTTGTCTTCATCACCCTTATCTCTCCTGTGATGTCTTCTCCTCCCATCACCTTTGTCTTCAGAATCATCATCCTTATTTCTCCTAGGTTGAGCCATCTCTGGGATTTCACCAGTTGCAATATAGGTTCGGAGGATGTGCAGTGCCTCAGTTTCTTCAGCATTTCTGGCTCCAACCTTCTTCTGTAATTGATCAATGATAGCAATGATCAGTCTGTGATTTCTAGTGGTGAGATCATGGGGAATGACCAATTGCTTGATATCTTCAATTCTGGTGCCAGACTGATAAATGATTGTCCATGGCTTCTTGATCACTTCTGGTAGCCTTGAAGGTTGGTCATTCCTCAAGTCATCAAACAGACTTTTGTTGTTCTCATTCTTCTTTTCTATAAGCTCGAGTATGGCATCTATCTCTGAGTGTTTCAGTTCTTGTAGAGTCTTATATGTTAGATGCCATATCTTTAATTTGGATATCATCACTATCTCCTTGATCCACAGATTATTGACTTTCTTAGGAATGACAGTGATGCAATCAATCTGCTTCTTCAACTCCCTCAGATAGAACTGAGTGTCACCAACCTATTCCCTTGTGGCTTTCAGAAACTCCAAGAAGGCTTTATCATGATAAACATTGGAGTTAGCAACTTCTTGTAGCTTGGCCTCAGTAACAACTTTAACTTCTACAGGCTTGGCACTCTCAGATATAGAGGTTGGAGGTTTGTCAGATGGCATACTCCCTGCAACTACTGTGGTAGTTATGGATTGCTTTTGTCCTCCAGGAGTAGTGATGTGCACAGTTGGTAGAGTGACAACTGGCAAGGTAGATGGAGGCTCATCCACTTTGGATTTTCCTTTGCCAGGCACATTTGCTAGAGACTTTGAAGCCTTTGAAGCCCTTTGTTGACCACCCTCTTTTATTATTATGCCTTTCTCCCCCTTTGTATTTGAGTTCCTTGCCTTCTTCTCCCCCTTAGGCTTGTTGTCAGGCACAGAGGCTGTAGAAATGTCCTTTGGGATTGAAGATTTATCAGGTAGAGGGAGGCCCATATGCTTCATCATTGCAGCTAACATGGATTGTTGATGCAGAAGGACATCAGCTGTGGTGGATGCTTGAGTGTCCAACTGATCATTTAGCAGTGCAACCTTTTCTGTAAGATGAGCATTGGTCTTGGTAAGAGTGGCTACCTCCTGTTCAAGAGAGTTCACCTTAGTGAATAACTCATTGGCCTTGAAACCAGATAAAGATTGATCCTGCAACCTCTTCACTTCATATTTAGACAGTTCATGCACAGGGACATCAGTCACTAGCCTATCTCCATAAAGATTCTTGAACATTGTCCTCAGCATGGCATTGGCATCTGTAGTCTGGTCAGATAGATTTTGAAATTGATGCCCCAGACCTGTGACAGTATCCTTTAGCAGAGCTAGCCCATTATCCATCTGGGTGCAGGTAGAGTTGCAGTGTTTGATGTCCTTGAACACACTGTCCAGTTGAGGAAATTTAGCATCAAAGGCCCTCTTGACTTCTGCTACTGAAGTGGCTGTCTTGTCACACACCCTGTTGACTTCAGTTTTGACTCCCTTGCCAAGATAGTGTGCAGCCTTGAGGAAACCCTTGTAGGAATCATTTACAGCTTCATACACTTCACCAGGTGACAGGGATTTTGCATTGGAGCCCAGTGAAGTGATGTATTCCTCCCTCAGATACTGAAGTGCTTCATTGAGAGTAATATCATATTTTCCTTGCAACCAGGCATCTATGTTGCCATCTCTCTCAGCATCATCAATGATCTTTGACTTCTGCACTTCCACATCATCCCTATGGCATAATAGAATAGCCTCATAGTCTGGATTAGGCATGTCTGCAGTGAGAAGGTTCTGAGCAATCTTTGTGAACTCAGGAATCTGATCCACAATTAAGCTTTGAAGTGCTTCAACCGTCAATTGTTGTGGAACAGACCCTGATCCTGAAGCACTGTCATGTTGCACAGGCTTCAGCCATTTTGACATGAAGTCAGAGCTAGAGCTAGGCAAGCTAGACTCCTCAGTTACAGATGCAACTTCTGTAACTGGATGGATTGACTCTACTACTGGTGTCACCACAGAAGTGGGATGAATTACACCAGCAGTTGACACAGGCACAGAGTCTCTAGTAAAAACTAGTGGAACCTCTGTGTTTGTGATGGTGTCATTAGGAGATGCCTCAGCATGCATTCCCTCACCATCTAAATGTGGGTTCTGAGTGGTGAACAAAGTGTCATGCACTAAGTCACTTGAAATTATTGGCTCATCAAGAGAAAAGAATTCTTGATGATCAATACCTTGCATCTCAGTTGCCTGAGTTGCAGGTTCCAAAGAAATTTCAGAGTTAGATTCTGGAAGAGAAGTGTGTTTAAGAGTAGATTTTGGCAACTCCCCCTGAGAGATAGAGGGAGTTTCAAATGTGATGTGCTCTCCACTCAGTGTTGTGCCAGCCTTATCACTCCCATGTGCTGACTCTATACAAGAAGGTGCATTGGGGAGGATGCTTGATTCTATAGGTGCACCCTGTTGAGAGGATACACCTAGTGAGCTGTGTGCCCCTGATTTTACAACTTCAGCCATTTGTGTGACTGAAGAGGTGGTCTTAGTTTTCTTCTTCTTTGTCCTGTGTAAGGGTAACTCAGGTTCCTCACTTCCTAGACCTAATTCAACAGCTAATGCTGCTTCAGACAAGATATTCAATGGTGCAGACATTACTTCCTTTCTCTTCTTTTTACTAACATCACCCTTTTGAGAGGATGATGCAGTTGGCTCAGTATGTGGTAGAGTGTTTGGTTGAGAGGGTTGGTTAGCAGGCCCTGGGTTAGCATTTTGTTCTACTTGCTTGGGCTGTGCTAACTTAGATTTTGCATCAAATGTTGGCATGTTGTGGGGATAAGTCCTAAACAAACTCTCCATATGGGGAGTTATGTTCAGTCTTACATCCACATCATTCCTAGTCTCCAAATTACCAAAAATAAGTTTGGTCATGGACTTAGGATAGCCTATTTTATTTTTATCAATCCCAGGCAATTCAATCAATGAAGCATTTTTATAATTAAGTACAGATTGAATAAAGCGAGGGAAGAAAATATCAGTACCTCTCTTGGTTGTGTTCTTACCAAGTCTTCCATATAATTCTTGGAGTATGATTTGGCCAACATCAATCTTCTTCCCATAGGCCAAAGCATATCCAATTTGCTACACAGGTGCACTGATTTGATCAAAGCTTGATTTCCTGGCAGTGAAGACTTGGAGAAGAGTTGCAAACATATAACTCCACTCCTTTCTCAGATTCTTTCTGTTTAGCTTTCCAAGGTTAATCCCATCTGAGTAGTTTATGAACTCAAAGAATTCCTCCAACTCTGCATTAGTGGCCATTCTGTCAAATGACTCTTGTTGTAGGCCTAGTGCTTGGTTCATGTCTGCAGTAGTGATAGTGATTTCCTTATCTTGAACCTTGCAGTAGATGACATATGAAGTAATTGCGTTTTCCAGGGCTACAACCTCCACAATAGCAGTACTCCAGAATTGTTCCAGAATATCTAGATATAGAGTTGGGTTGGCAGAGAGTGCATCCTTGATATACGACTCAGCCATCCATTTCACAAAGCACTTGAAATTGGCATTGGGTGCCTCAACATCACTAGTGAGAGCGATGAAGTTGGTGTTAAACTTTATTGTTGCCATTTGTGTCGAAGAGAGGAAAGAAATTGAAGGTTGAAGAAGAAATTTGGCTTTTCGTAGCTAGGGTTTCAGGGGTTTAGAGAGTGTAGATGCTTGAGAAATCGAATGAAATGAATCGAATAGATGTGAAATTGTATAAGTATGAAGTACTTGAATTGTCGATTAGCAGAAAGCTTTGTATCGATAAGTCAGGCATTCGAGAAGTAGAAAACAACTATTCGAGAAGTCAAGAATGGCTTAATCGATAACTCAAGCAGATAGAAACTCACAGCTGGCAGTTATCTAACTTAGAAATAATTCTAAATTAAATAATATGTGTTTTTATGAGTGAATTAAACTTTTAGACAAAAGTCCAAAATCGGTTAAAATTCAGCGAGAATTCAGCCTTTTCAAATGATTCGAGAACTCAAATATAGTGTTCGAGAACTCAGTCACTATATTCGAGAAGTCAAGAATTCCTCTATTCGATATCTCAGAAAGACTCTATTCGAGAACTCAAGAGTACTCTAATGAGACTTATTAGAGATGTCGAATAGTGAATCATTCGAGAAGTCTGACTTATCGAACTATACCCATCACTCATAAAAATTTGATTTTCACTATCTTTTAAAATTTACCAGACATATTCATTGAAAAATATCCTAGCAAATTAAATAGTGATTTTCTCAAAATTTCATAGAAATTTTAAGTTAATAAAAATATGATTTTCAACATATGCAACATATTTGAAATATTTATAAATCATATTTCAGCCAACACTTACTCCAAAAATATTGAGAATTTAGATAAAGTAAGTGTTTACTACTGCAACAATCTAGATGATGCATTCACTTAGCCAGAATCTGAAGAATTCAGCATTCCAATCTCACTTACCAACCTTGTGAAGGTGGCTTCATCTAATGGCTTAGTGAATATATCAGCTAGTTGTTTATCTGTAGAGACATAATGCAACTCAATGGTTCCATTAGTTGCATGTTCTCTTATGAAATGATATCTGATGTTGATGTGCTTTGTTCTAGAATGATTGACAGGATTGGCAACTATAGAGATTGCACTTGTGTTGTCACACATGATTGGAATTCTTTCCAACACAAGTCCATAATCTCTAAGTTGATTTCTAATCCAAAGCACTTGAGCACAGCAACTTCCAGCAGCTATGTATTCAGCCTCAGCTGTAGAAGTTGACACAGATTGTTGCTTCTTGCTATACCAAGAAACTAACCTTTGTCCAAGAAACTGGCAGCTTCCTGAGGTGCTTTTCCTATCCACTCTGCATCCAGCATAATCAGCATCAGAATAACCAACCAGATTGAACCCTGTGTCCTTAGGATACCATAGTCCCAAGTTAGGAGTGCCCTTCAGATATCTAAAGATCCTTTTTATTGCAATTAAATGTGATTCCTTTGGATTTGATTGAAACCTTGCACACAAGCATGTAGCAAACATGATGTCTGGCCTACTTGCAGTGAGGTAGAGTAGAGAACCAACCATGCCTCTGTAGACTGAGATATCTACTCTCTTGCCCTTAGCATCTTCATCCAGTTTAGTGGCAGTGGCCATGGGTGTCTTGGCAGGTGAACAATCTTCCAAGTCAAACTTCTTCAATAAATCCTTGATGTACTTGGTTTGACTGATAAAGATACCATCCTTCCTCTGACTGACTTGCAACCCTAGAAAGAATGTCAACTCTCCCATCATACTCATCTCATATCTGCTCTGCATGAGTTTAGAGAATTTCTCACACAACTTCTCATTTGTAGAACCAAAAATGATATCATCCACATAGATTTGAACTAGGATCATATCATCACCATGCTTCTTGTAAAACAGTGTCTTGTCCAATGTGCCTCGAGTGAATTGATTTTCAAGAAGGAATTGTGATAAAGTATCATACCATGCTCTTGGAGCTTGCTTAAGTCCATACAATGCCTTAAGCAATCTGTAGACAAATTCTGGGAAATGTGGATCCTCAAAGCCAGGTGGTTGTTGCACATAAACCTCTTCTTCCAACTCTCCATTTAGAAATGCACTCTTGACATCCATTTGATAAAATTTAAAGTTTGAATGAGCAGCAAATGCCAAGAATATTCTAATGGCTTCCAATCTAGCAACAGGGGCAAATGTCTCATCATAATCAATGCCTTCCTGTTGAGAGTATCCTTTTGCAACCAGCCTTGCTTTGTTTCTTACTATTACACCATCTTCATCCATCTTATTCTTCAGAACCCATTTTGTTCCAACAATGGTTCTATTCTTTGGTGCAGACAAAAGTTCCCATACTTTGTTCCTTTCAAATTGATTCAGCTCCTCTTGCATGGCAATAATCCAATCTGGATCCAACAATGCATCATCAAGTTTCTTAGGCTCAACTTGTGATAGAAAACATCCATAGAGGCACTCATTTTGAGTTGCTCTCCTAGTCCTTACTCCTGCATTAGGATCTCCAATGATTTGCTCTGTAGTGTGTGATCTATCCCATTTCCTCGAGTGTTCAGCCTGATTTCTCATTCTTGATGTTGCTTCATCATCCACATCATGGTCATCCTCATTTCCTCCCCCTGTGAAGTTGCCATTACTCACAGGTGTGTCTTGGATGCTTGTTTCTCCACTATTGGTTGGCACAAATTCTTCTCTTGTATCATTATTCACTTGAGAATGTTGAACTTGAGTTTCAACTCCAGTTCCAGTCTCTTCATCAGAATCATCTAGATTATCAAACTTCAATGGATCTTTGTCTTCATCATTGGCTTCTTCTAGTCCAGGTAGTTTGCTGTCATCAAATGTTACATCTGTGCTTTCCATAACTTTCTTTTGACTGATGACATAAACCTTGTATGCAATTCTTTCCATAGAATAGCCAAGAAAAATTCCTTCAAATGCTTTTGCATCAAACTTTCCAACATATTCAGAATTATCCTTGAGTACAAAGCATTTGCTTCCAAAAGTATGAACATACTTTAGTGTAGGCTTCTTTCCAGTCATCAAGTTGTAAGGTGTCTTTCCAGTGTTTTTGTTGATGAGGGTCCTGTTCTGAATATAGCATGCAGTGCTCACAGCCTCAGCCCAAAAACATGTAGGCATTTTTGCATCAAGTAACATTGTTCTAGCAGCCTCAATTAGAGTTCTATTCTTTCTCTCAACAACTCCATTTTGTTGTGGAGTCCTTGGAGCTGAGAATTGCTGAGAAATGCCATTCTCTTTGCAGAATGCTTCAAGTGTGGCATTTCTGAACTCTGTTCCATTATCACTCCTCAGTGCAATCACACTTGCATCGTTTGCCTTTGCTTCCTTGTCAACTTTCTTTATATGCTCAATAATTACTTGTGGAGCCTCATCTTTTGATGCCAGAAATTCCACCCATGTATACCTTGAAAAATCATCAACCATTACCAGGGCATACTTCTTTCTTCCAAGTGACATTATGTTGACAGGCCCAAACAAATCCATATGGATGAGTTGAAGTGGCTTGGTTACAGATGTCACTGTCTTTGACTTGTGGCTTGATCTCTTCATTTTTCCTTTTTGACAAGCCTCACACACTCCTTCTTGGCAGAATTCAAGTGTGGGCATGCCTCTCACTAACTCTCTTTTGACTAGAGAATTAATGGCCTTGAAGTTCAGGTGTGATAGTTTCTTGTGCCACAGCCAACAATCTTCATTTGATGCTTTTGAGTAAAAGCAACAAATTTTGTCCTTGTTTGCAGAGTCCATATTGGCTACAAACAGGCTTCCCTTCTTTACTCCAGATAGAGCAAAATCACCAGTCTTCTTGTGGGTGATCAAACATTCATCTTTGTCAAAATTCACTTTGAATCCTCTATCAGTAAACTGACCAACACTTAACAGATTATGCTTGAGCCCCTTGACTAGTGCTACATCTTCAATGATGACATTTCCAACTTTCAGCTTGCCATATCCCAATGTGTTACCCATGCTGTCATCTCCAAAAGCAACCATTGGGCCAGCCTTTTCCTCATACTGTGATAGCAGGGCCATATCACCAGTCATATGATTTGAGCATCCACTGTCCAAAATCCACATGACCTTCTTTTCACTTTCTTTGCCCTGCAAACACAAAGGTATTACTTTTCCTTTGGTACCCAAACAAGTTTGGGTCCATGTGACTTAGAGACAGTTTTATCATAAACAACATGCTTGTCAACTTTCTTAGTGTTAGTCTTCTTGTCATTGTTGGAAGTCTTAGAACCTGAGGTTTCAGACTTAGGTGACAAAGGTACCTTCCTAGCTTTAGGAGGACTTGAAGACTTTGACCTTGTGTAGTGTGTGTGAGAATTGTGACTGATACAACCATCAATGAACTGCCTTCTTAAATTAAAACAACTAGTCATAACATTCATATTTCATGGCATACAGTCAAATTTATCACAGAAAGGTGCATCTCTATGACTTAGAGGCACAGAACAATCATAGAAAGGTTTAGACACACTACCAACAGGTTTCTTGCATGCATGAGTTAGATGATTGGTACTGAAACAGTTCTGACAAGTTTTCCTAGGGGCATTAGGCATATAAGCATAGTTGTTATCCTTGTTAATCCCTAACTTGCCATTTCTGTTCTGTTTCTTCTTAGTCACTTCCTTTTTTGATTCACTCTTCCCAGCTGAGACAAACTTAACAAACTTCTTAGGTCTTGGCCAATCAACTACTGGTTTCTTGGTCTTTGACTTGACACTCTCACCCTTAGAGGATGCTTGCTGTTCACTAGATTGTGCCTCATCCTCATCATTCAACATTTGCTTGATGAGTAAGGCATCCTCATCAATTTCAAATGTTGATTCCTTAAAAATTGGATTTTCAGTTTTTCTCAAAATGTGAGGCACTTTCTCATGAACAGCTGTGTCCTCTTCAATGACAGCATAGCCTTTCCTTTGTTTGAGAGAGTCATAGTCAAGTCCAATAGCTGCTTTGGGTTTAGCTTCAATTTTCTCACAGTAGGATTGCACTAAACCAGATGATTTCTTGAAAGTTTTTAGTTTGAATTCATTCTCAGCTAATTCATCCCTAAGAGCCTTCTCTACTTGACTAGCACATAGAACCTTGTTCTTCAAATATTCAACTTCTTTCTTAAGGTTTTCTACTTGCATAGTAGTTAGCTCAAGTTCCTCATTCTTTTTGGTTAATATTTCATTTCTAGCAGACAGTTTAGCAATCTCCTCATTAGCAGCAGTCATACTAGTATGAATATTAAAAATTTCAACAGATAATTGTTCAATCATGCATTTGTATTCAGAAACAGACATGTCTATAGTAGTGAGGGATGGTACCTGAGAATCAGATGAAGATGAGTCATCCTTGGAGTTGGCCATCAGGGCATAGTTGCAGAATTCTTGTTCCTCTTCATCACTCTCAGAATCATCCCAACACTTCCCTTCAGCTATGTAGGCCTTACCATGTGTCTGCTTTTTCAGAAGGGCCTCATACTTAGCTTCTAGCTCAAGATAATCTCTATCCTTCTTTTTTGGCTTCTTGCATTCACTGGCAAAATGCCCTAGGTCATTGCATCTATAACACCTTACAGATGACCTATCCACATAACCGGTTTTGAACTTATTTCTGTTTGGTTTCACAGGTGCCTTGTTCTTGTTGGCTGAATGGTTTTGAGTTTTGGGTTTGAAGGGTTGATTTCTTTTAAATCTGATGTTTGGAAATTTTCTGGCCATGAAGGCATATGAAGTGTTTTCCATCCCATCAAGTTCTTCCAGAGTGTAAAACTCTTCTTCTTCTTCCTCCTTTTCCTCAACAGGTTCACTCACCCCAGCTTCAGTTTCTTCATCATCTGCCACCTCCTCTATCCTTAGTTGGCTTGTAGATACTTCTAGGTCCAGAATGGATTTGTTGACAATCAAGGCACATGATGTGTTTATCATCCTACCTTGGTTGGCTTGGATAGCCCTTTTCTGAAGCAACTCAAGTTCATGAGTCTTTAGGACTCCATAGAGCACATCATAGGTGACTTTGTTCAAATCTCTCTCTCTTAGAGAAATGACTCTTTGCTCCAGATGATTTGGTGAAGACAACAGAAATTTCATATTTAACTCCTTGGTGCTGTAAACCTTTCCATTCATCTGCAACTCAGTAACTAGCTTGTGAAACCTTTCAAACATTTCAGTGATGCTTTCCTTGGGCTGTGCCATGAAAGCTTCATACTGTGTGACCAGTATCTGTTTCCTGTTTTCCTTAACCTCATCAGTCCCTTCACATAACACCTCAATGTGATCCCACATCTCTTTAGCAGACGTGCATGATGCAATGTTTGCAAACATTGACATGTCCATGGAATCAATGATAAGCAACATGAGGTGGCTGTCAAGAGCAACCTTCTCCCTTTCTGACTTTGTCCACTTTGATGGATCCTTGGCCTCATAAGCTCTTGGGATAGTTATGGTTCCTACAGTCTTCTCTGGTATCTCTTGTTGTGGAACAAAAGGACCATTCTTGAGAATCTCAGGATACAAGGGATGAGAGGCTTTAATGAACAACATCATCTTTATCTTCCAGAGGTTGAAGTTTTCTTTATCAAACTTAGGGACCTTCACCGTTCCTGTAGTCTTTGGTGTATTCGAACTCATGATCGTTTCTCTGTTTTTGAATAAACAGCCCGCTCTGATACCACTTGTTGAGTATTGAATACGGTAAAAGAATACAGAGGGGGGGGGGGTGAATGGATTCTTGAACTTTTCTTTGATTGAGTCTATGTAGCAGATAAGTGCCTGTGTGTGTAGAAGTGAAGGTGCGGATAAATAAACAACACAAGACACAATATCACTTTAATCTAATGTATTATTAGATAAAGGTTGCTACAATCTGTGAATACAAATGGTAGTATTCTCAGCTTCGTTTTTCTCAGAGAGATATGGCTTACAGTGTATGAAAAACTTGACTCACAAAAAGTTACTAAGTTATGAAGTGAGGCTGTGTCCTTATAGAACATGGATACAGCCTACTTACTGCAAATAAGGTAGCTAAACAAATTACTTTCTAGTCTGTCTATCCTTTTTGAGTAAGTGTCCAAACGGTTACAGATTTGACTTTGTAAAGCCTGTTTAGATCCACTTCTTTAGCTCCTTGTCTTTTCTATATCTCTCCAAGCTTCCTTGTAGGCTTTCCAGAGCACGTTACAGATTGTGGTCCATAAAGTGCATTGGCTTGTTGCAGGTTTCTGACTTGTACAATTTCTTCAGTATTTTGTCTCCAAGAATGTATTCGAGAAGTGACTAAGTAAGTGATTCGAGAACTAGAATTGACTTGATCGATAACTCTGAGTTCTCGAATACTGTTATGATGACATATTGAACCACTTCTCGAATAGCTCTTTTCCATCAGGATTCCTTGAGTTGTCGAATAGAGCATTTGACTTATCGAATCCTCGAGTTGTCGAATAGCTTTCTGAGTCCTTGAGATATCGAATGGAACTTTGACTTGTTGACTCTTTGAGAACTCGAATACATCTTGACTTGTTGACTTCTTGAGTTCTCAAATAGAGTAGTAGACATATCGAATCCCTGAGATATCGAATGAGATATCGAACAGTGTATTCAGAGATATCGAATAGTGTCTTGAGATATCGAATCCCTGACTTCTCGAATGCTGGACTTCTCGAATGGACAAATATACTTCTCGAATTGGTACTTAGGCAAATTCTTCATTTCTTCAAATCCCAACTGTGATTATTTGACAGTCTTTAACTCCTTGCTTGAGGCATGAACCTTGGAACTTCTTTCAAGCATTATTCTAGACTCTATTTGTACAATTACACAACTAGGATTTGATGCCTACTACAAGTACAATACAAACAGAAACTCTACAACTAGAGGTTCCCTTAGTTAAGAGGTCATGTAAGTAATGCAAAGCATTACAAACAATTAGGCTTGTTATTAGATGTGTACAGGCATGCCTCTGTAACTAACAAAAACCACAGAAATCTATAAGAAAATAATTGCTGAATAAGAAATGGTTCACAAACACATAAAAATCAGGTGGTTAAATGTACCACCTGAGACTTTTATTTGAAGAAAACTCTGTGATACAAATGTACACAGCTTTTGTTTTTACAACTCTTTGCTTCTAAGGATATTCAAGAAACCCTAAGCAAATATGTCTGTTTTCTTAATCTCTAAAGAGTTGCTACACTTGGTTATATATCCCAAGTTTACAAGTACTACAGGAATAAGATAATATTAATCTAATTCAAGTTGACTTGCTACTCCACTCCAAATCCACATGTAGCCGAAAGGTTGTCCTTGTGAACAGATATGTCCCCTGCACCTTACTTGTATGTACTGTGTAAATGGAATGCTTCTTTCTTCTGTGTTTCCAAAGTATGGCTGCCATACTGCTTTTTATGCCTACTATCAACCCATGTGATCTGTCAGTCAAACCTGTCCTTATCAACTGCTAATTCCCAGCTAGCATAGGATAAAGTGTTAATGATTATCCGTTGATGTTATGCACAGTTATCCGTTGATGGTAGTTTGAGCTGTATCCGTTGATAGAGTAGATTTGAGTTGTATCCGTTGATAGAGCCCTGTTCTTATCCGTTGATACACTTTCACTTAGACAGAATTACATAGCATAGCTTATTTACAATTGGCTACCTTATTCTGCCTATCCATTGATGGTCAACATGACTCTGAACAAAAACACTCTCAACTGATAAATAGAGATATTGCAGTATGCTACAAAACCTCATCCGTTGATGAGCTACCTGTCAACGAATAGAGTTATAAAGTCTTATCCGTTGACAGTTACAAAACTTGACTTATACAATTTTGCTTGAATGTTAAGTTATCATCAACTACAACATATTCCTAACAATCTCCCCCAATTTATACTTGATGGCAATAAAGCATAAATTCAGAACCTTGATGATAACAAAACATTCCTAAAGATTTATACACTACAGTATGCAAAAATTGTATTAAGCTACAAAAATTAAAAATAGAAAGCTTTAAGACACTTATCAGAGATGTGCTCCTTTAGATTGAGTAGATTAATGATGTTTCCTCTCTTTGGTTGGCTGCACCCTTGACTTTCCTTCCTTGGCAGAGTTGGACTCAATTTGCACTTGAAGTTGCCTATAGAAGGTATCTTCTTCAACAACTTTTGGATTTAGCTTTAGTTGTAACCATCTTAGGTATTCAGAACTACCCTTTGACAGTTGGTCTTCTAACCTGAAGAATCTCCTAGTGCCCTCTTCATCCCTGAACTCCATCATCCAAAAGGGTTGAATGTGGATTTTCTGTCCATTATATGGGATCTTCATTTTCTTTGGTAGACTTGAGGGTGAGTTCCATTCTCTCCTTATTTCTTCTATTCTGCTAATTATCTCCCTTCTAGCTGTCTCAAAGAACCCTGTGTGTCTCTTGAATGCTGAGAACACTTTGGTCAATGTATGATAATTCTCTCCAAGAACCTTCTGTAATGGCCATGTCCTCTGACTTCCTCCCTTGTAGACAAACACTAATCTCTCAGGCTGATTCTTGTACTTGTCAATTCCTCTTACTTCTGACAATTCATCCAAATATAGATCAGATACCAATCGAGGTGTGGCTTTGTCTTGGTGAGGTGGGCATTCTATGGCTAACAGATCTGTTTAATGCACTCATCTCGGGTTCTAAGATGCCAGAGGAGTGGCGGCGCAGTATTGTAGTCCCTTTCTTCAAGAACAAAGGTAACGCCCAAAACTGTAGTAACTATCGAGGAATTAAATTACTCAGTCATACTATGAAACTTTGGGAGAGAGTGATTGAATTTCAGATTAGAAGAGAGGTTGTAATCTCAGAGAACCAATTTGGTTTTATGCCGGGAAGATCGACGACAGAGGCCATTCACCTCGTCAGATGCCTTATGGAGAAGTTCAGAGAGCGTTGCAAAGACCTCCATATGGTGTTCATCGATCTTGAGAGGGCGTATGATAGCATCCCCCGTGAAGCTATTTTGAAGAGCCTTGAGGAGAGGAGAGTGTCGTCGGAGTACATCAGGGCGATTCAAGACATGTACTCTCAAGCTTGTTCCTGCGTTCGGACCCAGTCGGTGATGCTCGTTATTTCCCTGTGGAGATTGGGCTACACCAGGGGTCGGCCCTTAGCCCTCTTCTTTTCGCCCTGATCCTAGATGTCATGTCGTGAGGGATTCAAGACGCCATCCCTTGGTGTATGCTCTTCGCCGATGATATAGTGCTAGTGGCGGAATCGAGGGGGGAGGTGAATGAGAAGTTGGAGTTATGGAGATCCACTTTGGAGCCCCAAGGACTGCGTCTGAGCAGGTCTAAAACCGAATACCTTTGGTGCAACTTCAGTGGTGACGCCAACGAGGAAGGGGTGGAGGTTAGGATTGAAGATCAGACCGTCCCCCGTACGGATAAGTTCAAGTATTTGGGTTCGATCATCCAGAAGGAAGGTAAGATTGAAGATGATGTCACTCACCGTATCAACGCGGGGTGGCTAAGGTGGAGGGCTGCGTCAGGGGTGATGTGCGATAGGAAAGTCCCGTTAAAGCTGAAAAGGAAGTTCTATAGAGCAACTATCCGTCCTGCGATGTTATATGGTTCGGAGTGTTGGGCGGCGAAGAAGGCCCTCGAGTGCAAGTTGGAAGCAGCTGAAATGAGGATGTTGCGGTGGTCCTGTGGCCGCACGATGTTAGATAGAATCCCAAATGTGGTTTTCAGGAGCGAGTTGGAGGTGGCGCCTTTTGCTACGAAAGTTAGGGAAGGGAGGTTGAGATGGTTCGGCCACGTTCGTAGGAGGCCTCCCGAAGCCCCGATGAGGAGGGTCGAGAGTCTTACGGTTGTGGGGTGAGGAGAAGAGGCAGACCGAGGAGGTCGTGGGAAGAACAGCTCAGGATGGATTTGAAGGCCTTAAACTTGGATGAGAACGCGATAGCTGATAGGAGTTGTTGGAGGCGCCAGATTAGAGTTGTTGATTCCCTCCTAGGGAGTGTGTTAGTTACAGAGGCATGCCTGTATACATCTAATAACAAGCCTAATTGTTTGTAATGCCTTGCATTACTTACATGACCTCTTAACTGAGGGAACCTCTAGTTGTAGAGTTTCTGTTTGTATTGTACTTGTAGTAGGAATCAAATCCTAGTTGTGTAATTGTACAAATAGAGTCTAGAATAATGCTTGAAAGAAGTTCCAAGGTTCATGCCTCAAGCAAGGAGTTAAAGACTGTCAAATAATCACAGTTGGGATTTGAAGAAATGAAGAATTTGCCTAAGTACCAATTCGAGAAGTATATTTGTCTATTCGAGAAGTCTAGCATTCGAGAAGTCAGGGATTCGATATCTCAAGACACTATTCGATATCTCTGAATACACTGTTCGATATCTCATTCGATATCTCAGGGATTCGATATGTCTACTACTCTATTCGAGAACTCAAGAAGTCAACAAGTCAAGATGGTATTCGAGTTCTCAAAGAGTCAACAAGTCAAAGTTCCATTCGATATCTCAAGGACTCAGAAAGCTATTCGACAACTCGAGGATTCGATAAGTCAAATGTTCTATTCGACAACTCAAGGAATCCTGATGGAAAAGAGCTATTCGAGAAGTGGTTCGATATGTCATTATAACAGTATTCGAGAACTCAGAGTTATCGATCAAGTCAATTCTAGTTCTCGAATCACTTACTTAGTCACTTCTCGAATACATTCTTGGAGACAAAATACTGAAGAAATTGTACAAGTCAGAAACCTGCAACAAGCCAAAGCACTTTATGGACCACAATCTGTAACGTGCTCTGGAAAGCCTACAAGGAAGCTTGGAGAGATATAGAAGAGACAAGGAGCTAAAGAAGTGGATCTAAACAGGCTTTGCAAAGTCAAATCTGTAACCGTTTGGACACTTACTCAAAAAGGATAGACAGACTAGAAAGTAATTTGTTTAGCTACCTTATTTGCAGTAAGTAGGCTGTATCCATGTTCTATAAGGACACAGCCTCACTTCATAACTTAGTAACTTTTGTGAGTCAAGTTTTTCATACACTGTAAGCCATATCTCTCTGAGAAAAACGAAGCTGAGAATACTACCATTTGTATTCACAGATTGTAGCAACCTTTAT
This sequence comes from Kitagawia praeruptora, assembly GCA_037693485.1. NCBI lineage: Eukaryota > Viridiplantae > Streptophyta > Magnoliopsida > Apiales > Apiaceae > Kitagawia > Kitagawia praeruptora. The sequence goes on along the minus strand of CM075351.1, from coordinate 151,450,230 downwards.
CTAATAATACATTAGATTAAAGTGATATTGTGTCTTGTGTTGTTTATTTATCCGCACCTTCAATTCTACACACACAGGCACTTATCTGCTACATAGACTCAATCAAAGAAAAGTTCAAGAATCCATTCACCCCCCCCCTCTGTATTCTTTTACCGTATTCAATACTCAACAAGTGGTATCAGAGCGGGCTGTTTATTCAAAAACAGAGAAACGATCATGAGTTCGAATACACCAAAGACTACAGGAACGGTGAAGGTCCCTAAGTTTGATAAAGACAACTTCAACCTCTGGAAGATAAAGATGATGTTGTTCATTAAAGCCTCTCATCCCTTGTATCCTGAGATTCTCAAGAATGGTCCTTTTGTTCCACAACAAGAGATACCAGAGAAGACTGTTGGAACCACAACTATCCCAAGATCTTATGAGGCCAAGGATCCATCAAAGTGGACAGAGTCAGAAAGGGAGAAGGTTGCCCTAGACAGTCACCTCATGTTGCTTATCATTGATTCCATGGATATGTCAATGTTTGCAAACATTGCATCATGCACGTCTGCTAAAGAGATGTGGGATCACATTGAGGTGTTGTGTGAAGGGACTGAGGAGGTTAAGGAAAACAGGAAACAGATACTGGTCACACAGTATGAAGCTTTCATGGCACAGCCCAAGGAAAGCATCCCTGAAATGTTTGAAAGGTTTCACAAGCTAGTTACTGAGTTGCAGATGAATGGAAAGGTTTACAGCACCAAGGAGCTAAATATGAAATTTCTGTTGTCTTCACCAAATCATCTGGAGCAAAGAGTCATTTCTCTAAGAGAGAGAGATTTGAACAAAGTTACCTATGATGTGCTCTATGGAGTCCTAAAGACTCATGAACTTGAGTTGCTTCAGAAAAGGGCTATCCAAGCCAACCAAGGTAGGATGATAAACACATCATGTGCCTTGATTGTCAACAAATCCATTCTGGACCTAGAAGCATCTACAAGCCAACTAAGGATAGAGGAGGTGGCAGATGATGAAGAAACTGAAGCTGGGGTGAGTGAACCTGTTGAGGAAAAGGAGGAAGAAGAAGAAGAGTTTTACACTCTGGAAGAACTTGATGGGATGGAAAATACCTCATATGCCTTCATGGCCAGAAAATTTCCAAACATCAGATTTAAAAGAAATCAACCCTTCAAACCCAAAACTCAAAACCATTCAGCCAACAAGAACAAGGCACCTGTGAAACCAAACAGAAATAAGTTCAAAACCGGTTATGTGGATAGGTCATCTGTAAGGTGTTATAGATGCAATGACCTAGGGCATTTTGCCAGTGAATGCAAGAAGCCTAAAAAGAAGGATAGAGATTATCTTGAGCTAGAAGCTAAGTATGAGGCCCTTCTGAAAAAGCAGACACATGGTAAGGCCTACATAGCTGAAGGGAAGTGTTGGGATGATTCTGAGAGTGATGAAGAGGAACAAGAATTCTGCAACTATGCCCTGATGGCCAACTCCAAGGATGACTCATCTTCATCTGATTCTCAGGTACCATCCCTCACTACTATAGACATGTCTGTTTCTGAATACAAATGCATGATTAAACAATTATCTGTTGAAATGTTTAATATTCATACTAGTATGACTGCTGCTAATGAGGAGATTGCTAAACTGTCTGCTAGAAATGAAATATTAACCAAAAAGAATGAGGAACTTGAGCTAACTACTATGCAAGTAGAAAACCTTAAGAAAGAAGTTGAATATTTGAAGAACAAGGTTCTATGTGCTAGTCAAGTAGAGAAGGCTCTTAGGGATGAATTAGCTGAGAATGAATTCAAACTAAAAACTTTCAAGAAATCATCTGGTTTAGTGCAATCCTACTGTGAGAAAATTGAAGCTAAACCCAAAGCAGCTATTGGACTTGACTATGACTCTCTCAAACAAAGGAAAGGCTATGCTGTCATTGAAGAGGACACAGCTGTTCATGAGAAAGTGCCTCACATTTTGAGAAAAACTGAAAATCCAATTTTTAAGGAATCAACATTTGAAATTGATGAGGATGCCTTACTCATCAAGCAAATGTTGAATGATGAGGATGAGGCACAATCTAGTGAACAACAAGCATCCTCTAAGGGTGAGAGTGTCAAGTCAAAGACCAAGAAACCAGTAGTTGATAGGCCAAGACCTAAGAAGTTTGTTAAGTTTGTCTCAGCTGGGAAGAGTGAATCAAAAAAGGAAGTGACTAAGAAGAAACAGAACAGAAATGACAAGTTAGGGATTAACAAGGTTAACAACTATGCTTATATGCCTAATGCCCCTAGGAAAACTTGTCAGAACTGTTTCAGTACCAATCATCTAACTCATGCATGCAAGAAACCTGTTGGTAGTGTGTCTAAACCTTTCTATGATTGTTCTGTGCCTCTAAGTCATAGAGATGCACCTTTCTGTGATAAATTTGATTGTATGCCATGCAATATGAATGTTATGACTAGTTGTTTTAATTTAAGAAGGCAGTTCATTGATGGTTGTATCAGTCACAATTCTCACACACACTACACAAGGTCAAAGTCTTCAAGTCCTCCTAAAGCTAGGAAGGTACCTTTGTCACCTAAGTCTGAAACCTCAGGTTCTAAGACTTCCAACAATGACAAGAAGACTAACACTAAGAAAGTTGACAAGCATGTTGTTTATGATAAAACTGTCTCTAAGTCACATGGACCCAAACTTGTTTGGGTACCAAAGGAAAAGTAATACCTTTGTGTTTGCAGGGCAAAGAAAGTGAAAAGAAGGTCATGTGGATTTTGGACAGTGGATGCTCAAATCATATGACTGGTGATATGGCCCTGCTATCACAGTATGAGGAAAAGGCTGGCCCAATGGTTGCTTTTGGAGATGACAGCATGGGTAACACATTGGGATATGGCAAGCTGAAAGTTGGAAATGTCATCATTGAAGATGTAGCACTAGTCAAGGGGCTCAAGCATAATCTGTTAAGTGTTGGTCAGTTTACTGATAGAGGATTCAAAGTGAATTTTGACAAAGATGAATGTTTGATCACCCACAAGAAGACTGGTGATTTTGCTCTATCTGGAGTAAGGAAGGGAAGCCTGTTTGTAGCCAATATGGACTCTGCAAACAAGGACAAAATATGTTGCTTTTACTCAAAAGCATCAAATAAAGATTGTTGGCTGTGGCACAAGAAACTATCACACCTGAACTTCAAGGCCATTAATTCTCTAGTCAAAAGAGAGTTAGTGAGAGGCATGCCCACACTTGAATTCTGTCAAGAAGGAGTGTGTGAGGCATGCCCACAAGTCAAAGATAGTGACATCTGTAACCAAGCCACTACAACTTATCCATATGGATTTGTTTGGGCCTGTCAACATAATGTCACTTGGAAGAAAGAAGTATGCCCTGGTAATGGTTGATGATTTTTCAAGGTATACATGAGTGGAATTTCTGGCATCAAAAGATGAGGCTCCACAAGTAATTATTGAGCATATAAAGAAAGTTGACAAGGAAGCAAAGGCAAACGGTGCAAGTGTGATTGCACTGAGGAGTGATAATGGAACAGAGTTCAGAAATGCCACACTTGAAGCATTCTGCAAAGAGAATGGCATTTCTCAGCAATTCTCAGCTCCAAGGACTCCGCAACAAAATGGAGTTGTTGAGAGAAAGAATAGAACTCTAATTAAAGCTGCTAGAACAATGTTACTTGATGCAAAAATGCCTACATGTTTTTGGGCTGAGGCTGTGAGCACTGCATGCTATATTCAGAACAGGACCCTCATCAACAAAAGCACTGGAAAGACACCTTACAACTTGATGACTGGAAAGAAGCCTACACTAAAGTATGTTCATACTTTTGGAAGCAAATGCTTTGTACTCAAGGATAATTCTGAATATGTTGGAAAGTTTGATGCAAAAGCATTTGAAGGAATTTTTCTTGGCTATTCTATGGAAAGAATTGCATACAAGGTTTATGTCATCAGTCAAAAGAAAGTTATGGAAAGCACAGATGTAACATTTGATGACAGCAAACTACCTGGACTAGAAGAAGCCAATGATGAAGACAGAGATCCATTAAAGTTTGATAATCTAGATGATTCTGATGAAGAGATTGAAACTGGAGTTGAAACTCAAGCTCAACAAACTCAAGTGAATAATGATACAAGAGAAGAATTGGTGCCAATCAATAATGGAGAAACAAGCATCCAAGACACACCTGTGAGTAATGGCAACTTCACAGGGGGAGGAAATGAGGATAACCATGATGTGGATGATGAAGCATCATCAAGAATGAGAAATCAGGCTGAACACTCGAGGAAATGGGATAGATCACACACTGCAGAGCAAATCATTGGAGATCCTAATGCAGGAGTAAGGACTAGGAGAGCAACTCAAAATGAGTGCCTCTATGGATGTTTTCTATCACAAGTTGAGCCTAAGAAACTTGATGATGCATTGTTGGATCCAGATTGGATTATTGCCATGCAAGAGGAGCTGAATCAATTTGAAAGGAACAAAGTATGGGAACTTGTGCCTGCACCAAAGAATAGAACCATTGTTGGAACAAAATGGGTTCTGAAGAATAAGATGGATGAAGATGGTGTAATAATAAGAAACAAAGCAAGGCTGGTTGCAAAAGGATACTCTCAACAGGAAGGCATTGATTATGATGAGACATTTGCCCCTGTTGCTAGATTGGAAGCCATTAGAATATTCTTGGCATTTGCTGCTCATTCAAACTTTAAAGTTTATCAAATGGATGTCAAGAGTGCATTTCTAAATGGAGAGTTGGAAGAAGAGGTTTATATGCAACAACCACCTGGCTTTGAGGATCCACATTTCCCAGAATTTGTCTACAGATTGCTTAAGGCATTGTATGGACTTAAGCAAGCTCCAAGAGCCTGGTATGATACTTTATCACAATTCCTTCTTGAAAATCAATTCACTCGAGGCACATTGGACAAGACACTGTTTTACAAGAAGCATGGTGATGATATGATCCTAGTTCAAATCTATGTGGATGATATCATTTTTGGTTCTACAAATGAGAAGCTGTGTGAGAAATTCTCTAAACTCATGCAGAGCAGATATGAGATGAGTATGATGGGAGAGTTGACATTCTTTCTAGGGTTGCAAGTCAGTCAAAGGAAGGATGGTATCTTTATCAGTCAAACCAAGTACATCAAGGATTTATTGAAGAAGTTTGACTTGGAAGATTGTTCACCTGCCAAGACACCCATGGCCACTGCCACTAAATTGGATGAAGATGCTAAAGGCAAGAGAGTAGATATCTCAGTCTACAGAGGCATGGTTGGTTCTCTACTCTACCTCACTGCAAGTAGGCCAGACATCATGTTTGCTACATGCTTGTGTGCAAGGTTTCAATCAAATCCAAAGGAATCACATTTGATTGCAATAAAAAGGATCTTTAGATATCTGAAGGGCACACCTAACTTGGGATTATGGTATCCTAAGGACACAGGGTTCAATCTGGTTGGTTATTCTGATGCTGATTATGCTGGATGCAGAGTGGATAGGAAAAGTACCTCAGGAAGCTGCCAGTTTCTTGGACAAAGGTTAGTTTCTTGGTATAGCAAGAAGCAACAATCTGTGTCAACTTCTACAGCTGAGGCTGAATACATAGCTGCTGGAAGTTGCTGTGCTCAAGTGCTTTGGATTAGAAATCAACTTAGAGATTATGGACTTGTGTTGGAAAGAATTCCAATCATGTGTGACAACACAAGTGCAATCTCTATAGTTGCCAATCCTGTCAATCATTCTAGAACAAAGCACATCAACATCAGATATCATTTCATAAGAGAACATGCAACTAATGGAACCATTGAGTTGCATTATGTCTCTACAGATAAACAACTAGCTGATATATTCACTAAGCCATTAGATGAAGCCACCTTCACAAGGTTGGTAAGTGAGATTGGAATGCTGAATTCTTCAGATTCTGGCTAAGTGAATGCATCATCTAGATTGTTGCAGCAGTAAACACTTACTTTATCTAAATTCTCAATATTTTTGGAGTAAGTGTTGGCTGAAATATGATTTATAAATATTTCAAATATGTTGCATATGTTAAAAATCATATTCCTATTAACTTAAGATTTCTATGAAATTTTGAGAAAATCACTATTTAATTTGCTAGGATATTTTTCAATGAATATGTCCGGTAAATTTTAAAAGATAGTGAAAATCAAATTTTTATGAGTGATGGGTATAGTTCGATAAGTCAGACTTCTCGAATGATTCACTATTCGACATCTCTAATAAGTCTCATTAGAGTACTCTTGAGTTCTCGAATAGAGTCTTTCTGAGATATCGAATAGAGGAATTATAACGCCCTAGAAAATTTCGAATTTCGAATAATTTATTTTATATAAATTATGAATATTATTATGTGAGTATTGTTGGAAAGTGGAATATGTGTGAAGTTATAATTGTGTGATTATATGATGATTAGTATGAGCCGTGAAGGTCAGAATATTTTTATTTGTAATTTTGAGGATTTAAGTATATTTGAATCATGTATTTTTGACCCTCTGTAAATTTTATAAAATTATCGGAGGGATTAAAAATCATGAAATCTTTTGTAATATTATCTTTATATATTTATTGAGTTTTTAAAATTGTCGGGTGGATTAATTTGGGAGTTTGAGTATTTTAAAATGATTTTAAGAGTTTTATTGTATTTAAAGGATCAAAACTTTGAAAATTCATATTTAATTCATTTTTGATCCTAAAAAAATATTTTAAAAATATTTGGGTGCTTGTAATTTCATACTCTTTATTTTACAAATTTTAAGTTTAACGTTTTACCCATTTTCTATTTAATTTTGATTTTTAGAAGGGATTTAATTGATCTTTATTTGTTTTTCAGCAATTATGTATACCCCTGTCTTTTAATTCATAAATTAACCGGACCTTCCCCAAATTGCTGTTGGCCTCTGTTTTTCTTCGGGAGTTCTCTTGAGCTCTATAGAAATTTCTCTCAATCTCTTTAATCTCTTCCCTCAAAAACACATCTCTCTCACACGAAAATCTCTCTGCCTCTCCCGAGTTCGTCTCCTTCTTCCTCTATCTCTAATCTCTCGACTATCCCCTCCTCTTCCCCTGTTCGCCCCGTACCTGAGCAGCTGGGTACGTTCGTGTGTGTGTAAACATAATGGGTGTGTGTGTGTTGTTGCGTGTGTAGTAAAATCGAAATGGGTTTTCGAATTCCTTCTTCAACCGAGTTCGATCGAGTGTTGTAAAGAGGATTACAACTGGTTTTACTTGTGGTTTTATGTTGTATTGTTATGTACGTATATGAGCCGGTGGCCTTTGCTTAACCTTTAAATTGCTTGTGTGTGTGTTGTTGAATCGGTGTGCGTGGGTAAACAGCCGAGTGCTGGGTATGTGGGTGTGTCGAGTTGGTGAATCGTGTGTGTTGAAGTACCCTAAGTAAGTGAGTGTGTGTGTATATTATCTGTTCGAGTGTGTGAAGTTGAGATAATATGAAGAAGGGAAGGCAGGTATGAGGAGACAAGGGAAATGGGGGAGGTGATGTTGGGTCGTATGTGAGTGTGGTTGGTATTGTCGGGCTGTGATAATTGGAGGAGACGGGGGAGATGGATAGATGTATGGGGAGGTAGTGAATGTGCTGTATGTGGGAGTGTGATAGGAGCAGAGCAACGAGATTGGAAACGAAGGGAGGGACCGAGAGAATCGAAGGACATGGAGAATGAGTGAAGGAGAGGCAGGAGTTGCCATGGTGGGTGTGACTCTGTGGACTATGTATGCTGTGTATGTGTGTCATGTTTCCGGTCAGTGGTGATCAGGGGGAGTGCAAGGAAGGTTGGGTTGATAAGGTTGTATAGGGGCGTGGTTGACCGTGTAGTGTGTATAATCAACCAGTTTTGTGGACTGCTGATTTGATATCCGAACAGGAGGCATGAGTGTTGATTGTGAGTTTGGCAGTTAGAGCATTGAAGCTGAAGGCTTAGTCTGTAGGTGCTGGGCGAGTTGGAGATGTATTGAACGAGCTGGGAGTGTGGTGTGTTTGATAGTATGGGTGAGTGTTGATTCGTGACTGTTTATGGTTCGATGTCCCGGCTGTGAGTTAATGTAGGTTGGTATGGTGTTACACAGGAAGATTGAAGCAGAGAAGGGTGATAAGAGGAGGCAGATGTGTGCTGATTGTAGTGTTAAGGCCGAAGTGAAGAGGAGGGAATAACAAAGAGGTTAGAGAAGAAATAAGAGGTTGTGAGTGTATGTTGCAACTCCGGTCAGTGGTGGAAAGGCTGAGCAGGGGCGGGATTGTTCTTGTTGGATGTATAATCAACCGAGTTATGTGGAGACTGGCAAGTGTGTTGGTGTGAAATTGTTAATCTAATTTGTGTATAAAATTAGTGTATCCAATGGGTGTGTTACGACATTGTGCTAAGGTGAGAAGATAGGGAATGCAGGGGAGGTGACATATATGTTGTAGGTGCATAGAAAGAAAGCTGGGGGATTGCGGTAAGTAAAGGAGGAGTATGTATGGTAGTAAAGGAGGAGTATGTATTGGTTTAAATGGAAAGAAAGGGGGTTGATGGGTGTGCTGGAGTGTGTGCACATGAGTGGGTGGACCGTATGGTGTGAGCCCCTGAGTAATGTTAATGGTTGTATGTGTGTTTACTAAATTCTATGTGTAAGTAATTATTGTCGTAGTTACTTGATTTTGATAATGTGTGTGTACTTGAATTAGTGTAGCTAGTATTAAGTGGCGCTAATTTATTTAAGCATCATATATCTTGCAATGATGTTGGAGCTAAAACTTCTCATGAGAATGAGATGATTTTATTTTGAGGTTGTCTGTCAGAGGATATAATGGTCATGTGAGAAGTTCGTTATAAGTATATATTTGATCGAGTTATTTATGTGATAGGTTAGTGATCGTACATAGACGATTCGAGGAGTACTAAAGTAGTATTGTACCTTTTTATAGGTATGAATCAAAAGGCCGGTTTAGAGCCAGTACGGGAGTGGATGGAATTCTGAAGAAGGAAAAATTATCGGAAAGAACGAATATGTTCGCGTAGAGACTGACCAATGATATTAGAAAGACGGGGTATGATCGAGTAGAGGCCAACGTGAAAAGAAGTCGAGGCTGTAATAAAGTGAATGTCAGATTGAGATGTTGGAAGTAGAAACTTCGTATATTAAGGCAAGTGTTCTCGCTCCTCACTTATTGTTCAAGTGATGCAATTCTGTTTTGCTTATTTGTCAATTGTGTCTGTCAAGCTATGTTTACAAAGTAACGTCTTTCTTCGCATGACGTGCAAATGTTTATTTTCCCTACCTATAGATCAAGTGCGAATTTTCAAATGGTTTCGCAAGACCCTTTTTCTTCAAAGATATTTTAAATCATGGTTATTGGATTCCTCAGTGGTGTACCCTTCCTTTTATTTTCTTCGAAAATATTTAAGAAACTTTTCAAGAAGAGGAAATCCAAGATTTTAAATCCTTTTAAAAATCTTTTAGCATAATTTCTGATTTTAACATATTTTTACCCGATGGACCCTTTTTAGGGGATGTCTTCTTCAAACCGATTTTTCAATTAATTATTTTAGTATTATTTCACAAATGTTCATTTTGAACCATCTAATTTACTCGATTTAGTCCAAACTTTTCAAGATGTTGGAGAAATTTTATTAAATGTTTAGCACTTGACTATATCCTCGTTTTATCGAATATTTTCAATTGTTGATAATCATGTTGCCAGTAAATCATTTCTTCGATTCATTTAATGATGCTTTGACCCAATTGTTTCTATTCATCTTGTCGATACATGTTATTCCTATTGTTTACTTGTTTACACCCTGCTTATTGTATCGAATACGTTGATACGTGTTGATGATCTCGATTAATCGGTTATCACCCTAAATAGTTGTATCGAACCTGTCGATACCGTTTGAGATTATTGTTATATATATTTATCACCCTTTTATCGTGTCGAACTTGTCGATACTTATTGATCTTGAATCTTACATTGACTCTTGGATTATGAGACATTATTCTGGAACGTGAGTATTCCATTTATTGGTTGGTAAAGGTGGTCGATTGTTCCGACACCTAGTGTGGACGATTTAGAATTGGAATGTTTTTAAAATGTGGACCGTGAAGGTCGAATGTTTTTAAAATGTGGACCGTGAAGGTCGAATGTTTTTAAAATGTGGACCGTGAAGGTCGAATGTTTTTTTTTAAAATGTGGACCGTGAGGGTCGGACCAGATTCGTGGTCGGTATTAATTAAGGCCAATGTATGCCATGGATCCAATTAAGGACATTGCTGTGTGCGTTTGTCCGGGGTTAGTGTTGACTGATCAGCAACCTAACCTTGATGTTTTTTTTAAATAAATAAATAAATAAATTCCAATTCTAATCTATACTCCGAGATTGAGATGTTTAAATTCTTGACTCCTTGCAAGATTCTTGATTTCTTAAAAGTCTGTTTTAATAATACCTTGATGTTGGAATTCTTGTCAGTTCTAGTTTTGATGCACCTTATGAATGGTGAATTATTGGCCCTCGTGGCAATCTAAAAAGTTGATATAACTGATTCCTTCATAAAATGAGATGGAACTCTGTTGCTTATCAAAAATTGTCGTTGTATTGAAATTGTCATCACTAATTACACTTGCTGAGCATTGTTGGCTCACTCTTGCTTCTGTTTATTTTTCCTCCAGTTATTAGAGATAATCAGAAGGACTAGAGGTCAGTGGGTATTGCCCTATAGGCCGCGAAAGGAGACGTTCGAGTCATGGATTTGTTGAGGTGGGATATCTAGTTTGATAGTGATTTTTGTATATTCATAAAAATTGTATAATATTCTTTTATTCTGAGACTGGGTTGTAATATGATATTCGATAGTTGTTTCATACCATAACCTGTATGCGATCTTGGTTAAGGGGTTTTAATGTTTTATCAGTTTATATAATGGTTATATTCAGAGTTTATATTATTGTTTATGGTTAGTGGCCCCATATCTGTACACCGGATTTTGGGATGCTACAAGTTGGTATCAGAGCTACAGGTTATGGTCACTGAAACAGATTAGGAGGGTTAGGGTACGAGTATAAGATAGGAGTCGGGTAGGACGGTTTAGGGTAAGGATCGCGTTAGGATACTTCGGCAAGCGTCGCGACGTTAATCGGCCCTTCGGCATATCGCTCGAGTAGAAGTTCGAATCGTTTAAGGATTGAGCTATTAGCAAAGCAGCAAACCTGAAGCGGCATAAGCTAGTGAGCAGCTGGAGCTATCAGTCCGGGGGATGTTATCTCGAGATTTTCGCGTAGAATTTAGGACATCCTACGAGATTAGTTTCGATGTGAACGTTTTGGAAATGGTACGAGAAGGTTAAGAATGCGAAGTGAGAAGCGATTATTGGCAAGAATTGGAAGTTAAGTGTAGCCGTGCACCCTAATTATTGATTCGTTCAAAGTCATTATCTGAAGAAATTTCCTATTCTTTCTTTGAATCGTTGTAAATTAATTCTCGGTTGGTATCGTGGCTGAGGCATTTGTTGCGCAGTGACGGTCCAAAATCGAGAATGAATTGAGATCTTCTTAATCATTCAACTCATTATTGTCAGGCCGGTTTTGGCAGCTAAGTATAGTAGTGCTTAGTCGACAAGAGTGAGACTGAATAATTAGGAATTTCTTAAAAGTTTGCTTAATCAGTAGTTGATGCATCTATTGAAAAGTCTTCTATACATCAATTGATGATGAGTTTCGTACATCAAATTTATTCGAATTCAATTCCATTCTTTTAGAAATATTCATATTTCCAGATGATACATGATCCATCTTTACAGAAAGATTTTTGAAACTCTTGAATCCTTTCCATTATCATGAATACTTGATTTTCTCTGTTCCAGCTGAGATGAACAACCTATCCAGATAGGGGATTCAGGGACATTTTATCTTCGTGATAGAAGTCCAGTGGGACGCCACTGATTGTGTTTGTCATGAAAGTACTAAAGACTGGCCATCTTTATGTACTATGGTGGTTAACCTAGTGACAAATGCAACCTGAAAATAGTTCAAAGATCATAATTGATCTCTCGGTTGAATTCCTTTCTAAAAGTTTTGTCAAACAAACTCAGTATATATTCATATTGACACCCCATTCATTTCGTTGACCTCCTTTGTCGGAGATTTGATGATTTCAAAATTTCTACTGATAACGAGATACGAAGTTAGACGCGACGACGTCTTAAGTGATGTAACTACAATGGTGTTGATGAAGAACTGGTTATGTAAGTTCAAGAATTTGGTGGTTAAGATGGATGTGTTATGTCAAATGGGAATTAGTATTGATTCAAGGAATCATGAACAGGAGTTGAGACTAATAAGAAGTGAATAACGGAAAAGAGCAGTAAATGAGAGCACATTATCGTAGATATAGAAAAGGGCGAAAAGAGAGTAATAATGAAGGTGTTGGTATAAGACATTCAATGTCAAAGAAGGATTGCTTTAGACCTCTATTGTAAGGTAAAGGTAGTAAATGGAACACCATAAAATGGTAGAATCAAGGAGAGATGATTTGAGTAAAACAGAGTGAGGCAGAACGGAAAGGTTGGAAAGAATTGTCAAGGGTTAAGGCTGAATGAGGGATAAGGTGAATATGTAGAGTAAATGACTTATGCAAAGCCGGTGTGAGAAGTCATGGTTAACAAAGATGGTAGAAAGTTAACCGGGATGAAGTAGAATGTCAGTAAGGTGGAAGGCAGAGAAATCAGAAAGTTTCCAGAAGTGACTAAATAAGACATGCAGAATTTAGTTAAGAAAAGAAGGTAGAATCCCGAAGATGTGGAGTTAAAAGGGAAAAGGCATCGTAGTTTCCTACAGAAAGAGAACTAGCAGAGATTAACGAGATCCCATAATCAGAAAATAAGATTTCGGGAGTAAAATCCCTAGAGATTTTATTGAGAGAAATGTGGGAAGTGGTGGTTGAACCAGAAAGGAAGTATGATGATAAGTAGTAGAGTCAGAAGTCAAAGTAATGTGTGATGAGTTTGGAAAGATGGAAATTTTGTCAGAAATAGTATCATATTAATCTTAGTGAAATTACAAAAGGAGTAATAAGACTACTGTTATAATTATCAAAGAATTGAGAAATTCAAGACGATTCTAAAGGAAGTTATCATGAAGTGGATTGTGAAGACCATATAAAAGAGTCAAATATGATTTGGGAGTGGATTTATTTCCTATCAATGAAAGGGAGATTTTAATCTTAAGAAATGTGAAAATGGTGTTCTGAAGTCGAAAGCGGATATAGAAGTCTTAGCAACCAAGCAGATCCAGAAATAGTGATATTAAAGAAATGAAGTCGTTTTGTATTAGAAGAAGGTAGCAGAAAGGAGATGATTGGGTAAAGCATATTTCAATGAATAAGATTTCAAACGGCATCCGAACGAAGAAATTAATATGATCGTAGATCACATATAAAATATTTGAAGGCTCGTAAAGCGTATGCAATCCAATGGAGAATGACCTTGAAAGGTTCCAAATATGAAGAATCCTAATGTGAGTGGTGTTAAATGTTGGAGTCATAACGTGTAAAGTCAAATTTGAAGACTCGTCAAGTATGCAGAGTGAAGAATTGAAGTTGACTCTAGAAGAAACAGATTAGTGTATTACGAATAAGATATATATGATTTAAGGAGAATGATTATCAGTTCGAAACGGTCACTCAGTAAAACAATGGGATTAATGATAGATGAAGATTTTCTGATTATCCCTTCTCGAGTAACATTGCACGTGAAAGAGAAGTAAGAATAATTAAAGATTTCTTAATATTCTTTATCTCAGAATTATATCCGAGGAAGGTTCATTTCAGGAGATATAAATAAGTGGCGATGCAGGTTAAGGGGAAGATTCATGTTGATAAAAGCGGGAATTGTTGGAAATCGTTGAAGAAGTGCTTCGTGATGAGTATCGAGTGAAGTTGTGATGGTAGAAGAATTGGTAATAAATGGGAGTTGCTATTCAATCTTGTGGTTGTATTGAGTGAAGTCACAGTCAAGGTGACGAGTATGTTAGTTATTAAGAGCTGTAAATGATCAAGGCTATACTTCAAAAGACTTAGCAAAACGAAATATTTTATAAGAATGAAAAATCGAGTTGTTAATTGAATTATGCTTGATGTGTTTATAAGGGTGTACGTGTTTGGTTATAGTATTCGATTGCAAGGAGGCAACGGAAAGTGGAAGAAATGATGTTAAGTCCCCAAATTGGGTACTCGGTAAGAATATGGATTAAAGACAAGAAGAAACTTTTGATTATTTCCTTCTCGATCGACATAGTACGTGAAAGCAGAATGGAAGCGATCAGAGAATTTCTGGAGATTCTTTCTCGAAGTTTTATTTAAAGTCGTGTGGTTAAAAGTAAAGCGTGGGAATGATACCAAGTGCAAGTGTAGATCGTGGTAAATATATGCAAAATGCACGACAGTATTATTGCGAAAGATTTGCATGGTGATATAGGTTTTGACGCAGCGTATCGTTCACTATGCGAAAAAGATATATTAATTGTCAGGGAAAGATATTTGTTTCTGTGAGTTAAGCGTCTAGAGTTAAATAGACTTGGAAGTCAAAGTTTAAAGTTATTTTGGAATTGTAAATCTCGCAGAATGAGCTTATTAATGAATGAGTTAGTATGATGGAATCCTAGAGTTGAAGAGGCAACCTGGGAAGTGAAAGTAAGATGTTTGAGAAAATTGTTAATGGCATCCTTAGCGTTGATTCTGAGGACAGAATCCTATTAAGGGGGGAAGGATATAACGCCCTAGAAAATTTCGAATTTCGAATAATTTATTTTATATAAATTATGAATATTATTATGTGAGTATTGTTGGAAAGTGGAATATGTGTGAAGTTATAATTGTGTGATTATATGATGATTAGTATGAGCCGTGAAGGTCAGAATATTTTTATTTGTAATTTTGAGGATTTAAGTATATTTGAATCATGTATTTTTGACCCTCTGTAAATTTTATAAAATTATCGGAGGGATTAAAAATCATGAAATCTTTTGTAATATTATATTTATATATTTATTGAGTTTTTAAAATTGTTGGGTGGATTAATTTGGGAGTTTGAGTATTTTAAAATGATTTTAAGAGTTTTATTGTATTTAAAGGATCAAAACTTTGAAAATTCATATTTAATTCATTTTTGATCCTAAAAAAATATTTTAAAAATATTTGGGTGCTTGTAATTTCATACTCTTTATTTTACAAATTTTAAGTTTAACGTTTTACCCATTTTCTATTTAATTTTGATTTTTAGAAGGGATTTAATTGATCTTTATTTGTTTTTCAGCAATTATGTATACCCCTGTCTTTTAATTCATAAATTAACCGGACCTTCCCCAAATTGCTGTTGGCCTCTGTTTTTCTTCGGGAGTTCTCTTGAGCTCTCTAGAAATTTCTCTCAATCTCTTTAATCTCTTCCCTCAAAAACACATCTCTCTCACACGAAAATCTCTCTGCCTCTCCCGAGTTCGTCTCCTTCTTCCTCTATCTCTAATCTCTCGACTATCCCCTCCTCTTCCCCTGTTCGCCCCGTACCTGAGCAGCTGGGTACGTTCGTGTGTGTGTAAACATAATGGGTGTGTGTGTGTTGTTACGTGTGTAGTAAAATCGAAATGGGTTTTTGAATTCCTTCTTCAACCGAGTTCGATCGAGTGTTGTAAAGAGGATTACAACTGGTTTTACTTGTGGTTTTATGTTGTATTGTTATGTACGTATATGAGCCGGTGGCCTTTGCTTAACCTTTAAATTGCTTGTGTGTGTGTTGTTGAATCGGTGTGCGTGGGTAAACAGCCGAGTGCTGGGTATGTGGGTGTGGCGAGTTGGTGAATCGTGTGTGTTGAAGTACCCTAAGTAAGTGAGTGTGTGTGTATATTATCTGTTCGAGTGTGTGAAGTTGAGATAATATGAAGAAGGGAAGGCAGGTATGAGGAGATAAGGGAAATGGGGGAGGTGATGTTGGGTCGTATGTGAGTGTGGTTGGTATTGTCGGGCTGTGATAATTGGAGGAGACGGGGGAGATGGATAGATGTATGGGGAGGTAGTGAATGTGCTGTATGTGGGAGTGTGATAGGAGCAGGGCAACGAGATTGGAAACGAAGGGAGGGACCGAGAGAATCGAAGGACATGGAGAATGAGTGAAGGAGAGGCAGGAGTTGCCATGGTGGGTGTGACTCTGTGGACTATGTATGCTGTGTATGTGTGTCATGTTTCCGGTCAGTGGTGATCAGGGGGAGTGCAAGGAAGGTTGGGTTGATAAGGTTGTATAGGGGCGTGGTTGACCGTGTAGTGTGTATAATCAACCAGTTTTGAGGACTGCTGATTTGATATCCGAACAGGAGGCAGGAGTGTTGATTGTGAGTTTGGCAGTTAGAGCATTGAAGCTGAAGGCTTAGTCTGTAGGTGCTGGGCGAGTTGGAGATGTATTGAACGAGCTGGGAGTGTGGTGTGTTTGATAGTATGGGTGAGTGTTGATTCGTGACTGTTTATGGTTCGATGTCCCGGCTGTGAGTTAATGTAGGTTGGTATGGTGTTACACAGGAAGATTGAAGTAGAGAAGGGTGATAAGAGGAGGCAGATGTGTGCTGATTGTAGTGTTAAGGCCGAAGTGAAGAGGAGGGAATAACAAAGAGGTTAGAGAAGAAATAAGAGGTTGTGAGTGTATGTTGCAACTCCGGTCAGTGGTGGAAAGGCTGAGCAGGGGCGGGATTGTTCTTGTTGGATGTATAATCAACCGAGTTATGTGGAGACTGGCAAGTGTGTTGGTGTGAAATTGTTAATCTAATTTGTGTATACAATTAGTGTATCCAATGGGTGTGTTACGACATTGTGCTAAGGTGAGAAGATAGGGAATGCAGGGGAGGTGACATATATGTTGTAGGTGCATAGAAAGAAAGCTGGGGGATTGCGGTAAGTAAAGGAGGAGTATGTATGGTAGTAAAGGAGGAGTATGTATTGGTTTAAATGGAAAGAAAGGGGGTTGATGGGTGTGCTGGAGTGTGTGCACATGAGTGGGTGGACCGTATGGTGTGAGCCCCTGAGTAATGTTAATGGTTGTATGTGTGTTTACTAAATTCTATGTGTAAGTAATTATTGTCGTAGTTACTTGATTTTGATAATGTGTGTGTACTTGAATTAGTGTAGCTAGTATTAAGTGGCGCTAATTTATTTAAGCATCATATATCTTGCAATGATGTTGGAGCTAAAACTTCTCATGAGAATGAGATGATTTTATTTTGAGGTTGTCTGTCAGAGGATATAATGGTCATGTGAGAAGTTCGTTATAAGTATATATTTGATCGAGTTATTTATGTGATAGGTTAGTGATCGTACGTAGACGATTCGAGGAGTACTAAAGTAGTATTGTACCTTTTTATAGGTATGAATCAAAAGGCCGGTTTAGAGCCAGTACGGGAGTGGATGGAATTCTGAAGAAGGAAAAATTATCGGAAAGAACGAATATGTTCGCGTAGAGACTGACCAATGATATTAGAAAGACGGGGTATGATCGAGTAGAGGCCAACGTGAAAAGAAGTCGAGGCTGTAATAAAGTGAATGTCAGATTGAGATGTTGGAAGTAGAAACTTCGTATATTAAGGCAAGTGTTCTCGCTCCTCACTTATTGTTCAAGTGATGCAATTCTGTTTTGCTTATTTGTCAATTGTGTCTGTCAAGCTATGTTTACAAAGTAACGTCTTTCTTCGCATGACGTGCAAATGTTTATTTTCCCTACCTATAGATCAAGTGCGAATTTTCAAATGGTTTCGCAAGACCCTTTTTCTTCAAAGATATTTTAAATCATGGTTATTGGATTCCTCAGTGGTGTACCCTTCCTTTTATTTTCTTCGAAAATATTTAAGAAACTTTCCAAGAAGAGGAAATCCAAGATTTTAAATCCTTTTAAAAATCTTTTAGCATAATTTCTGATTTTAACATATTTTTACCCGATGGACCCTTTTTAGGGGATGTCTTCTTCAAACCGATTTTTCAATTAATTATTTTAGTATTATTTCACAAATGTTCATTTTGAACCATCTAATTTACTTGATTTAGTCCAAACTTTTCAAGATGTTGGAGAAATTTTATTAAATGTTTAGCACTTGACTATATCCTCGTTTTATCGAATATTTTCAATTGTTGATAATCATGTTGCCAGTAAATCATTTCTTCGATTCATTTAATGATGCTTTGACCCAATTGTTTCTATTCATCTTGTCGATACATGTTATTCCTATTGTTTAATTGTTTACACCCTGCTTATTGTATCGAATACGTTGATACGTGTTGATGATCTCGATTAATCGGTTATCACCCTAAATAGTTGTATCGAACCTGTCGATACCGTTTGAGATTATTGTTATATATATTTATCACCCTTTTATCGTGTCGAACTTGTCGATACTTATTGATCTTGAATCTTACATTGACTCTTGGATTATGAGACATTATTCTGGAACGTGAGTATTCCATTTATTGGTTGGTAAAGGTGGTCGATTGTTCCGACACCTAGTGTGGACGATTTAGAATTGGAATGTTTTTAAAATGTGGACCGTGAAGGTCGAATGTTTTTAAAATGTGGACCGTGAAGGTCGAATGTTTTTAAAATGTGGACCGTGAAGGTCGAATGTTTTTTTTAAAATGTGGACCGTGAGGGTCGGACCAGATTCGTGGTCGGTATTAATTAAGGCCAATGTGTGCCATGGATCCAATTAAGGACATTGCTGTGTGCGTTTGTCCGGGGTTAGTGTTGACTGATCAGCAACCTAACCTTGATGTTTTTTTTAAATAAATAAATAAATAAATTCCAATTCTAATCTATACTCCGAGATTGAGATGTTTAAATTCTTGACTCCTTGCAAGATTCTTGATTTCTTAAAAGTCTGTTTTAATAATACCTTGATGTTGGAATTCTTGTCAGTTCTAGTTTTGATGCACCTTATGAATGGTGAATTATTGGCCCTCGTGGCAATCTAAAAAGTTGATATAACTGATTCCTTCATAAAATGAGATGGAACTCTGTTGCTTATCAAAAATTGTCGTTGTATTGAAATTGTCATCACTAATTACACTTGCTGAGCATTGTTGGCTCACTCTTGCTTCTGTTTATTTTTCCTCCAGTTATTAGAGATAATCAGAAGGACTAGAGGTCAGTGGGTATTGCCCTATAGGCCGCGAAAGGAGACGTTCGAGTCATGGATTTGTTGAGGTGGGATATCTAGTTTGATAGTGATTTTTGTATATTCATAAAAATTGTATAATATTCTTTTATTCTGAGACTGGGTTGTAATATGATATTCGATAGTTGTTTCATACCATAACCTGTATGCGATCTTGGTTAAGGGGTTTTAATGTTTTATCAGTTTATATAATGGTTATATTCAGAGTTTATATTATTGTTTATGGTTAGTGGCCCCATATCTGTACCCCGGATTTTGGGATGCTACAGGAATTCTTGACTTCTCGAATATAGTAACTGAGTTCTCTAATGACTGAGTTCTCGAACACTATATTTGAGTTCTCGAATCATTTGAAAAGGCTGAATTCTCGCTGAATTTTAACTGATTTTGGACTTTTGTCTAAAAGTTTAATTCACTCATAAAAACACATATTATTTAATTTAGAATTATTTCTAAGTTAGATAACTGCCAGCTGTGAGTTTCTATCTGCTTGAGTTATCGATTAAGCCATTCTTGACTTCTCGAATAGTTGTTTTCTACTTCTCGAATGCCTGACTTGTTGATACAAAACTTTCTGCTAATCAACAATTCAAGTACTTCATACTTATACAATTTCACATCTATTCGATTCATTTCATTCGATTTCTCAAGCATCTACACTCTCTAAACCCCTGAAACCCTAGCTACGAAAAGCCAAATTTCTTCTTCAACCTTCAATTTCTCTCCTCTCTTCTACACAAATGGCAACAGTAAAGTTTAATACCAACTTCATCGCTCTCACTAGTGATGTTGAAGCACCCAATGCCAATTTCAAGTGCTTTGTGAAATGGATGGCTGAGTCGTATATCAAGGATGCACTCTCTGCCAACCCAACTCTATATCTTGATATTCTGGAACAATTCTGGAGTACTGCTATTGTGGAGGTTGTAGCCCTGGAAAACGCAATTACTTCATATGTCATCTACTGCAAGGTTCAAGATAAGGAAATCACTATCACTACTGCAGACATGAACCAAGCACTAGGCCTACAACAAGAGTCATTTGACAGAATGGCCACTAATGCAGAGTTGGAGGAATTCTTTGAGTTCATAAACTACTTAGATGGGATTAACCTTGGAAAGCTAAACAGAAAGAATCTGAGAAAGGAGTGGAGCTATGTGTTTGCAACTCTTCTCCAAGTCTTCACTGCCAGGAAATCAAACTTTGATCAAATCAGTGCACCTCTGTAGCAAATTGGATATGCTTTGGCCTATGGAAAGAAGATTGATGTTGGCCAAATCATACTCCAAGAATTATATGGGAGACTTGGTAAGAACACAACCAAGAGAGGTACTGATATTTTCTTCCCTCGCTTTATTCAATCTGTACTTAATTATAAAAATGCTTCATTGATTGAATTGCCTGGGATTGATAAAAATAAAATAGGCTATCCTAAGTCCATGACCAAACTCATTTTTGGTAATTTGGAGACTAGGAATGATGTGGATGTAAGACTGAACATAACTCCCCATATGGAGAGTTTGTTTAGGACTTATCCCCACAACATGCCAACATTTGATGCAAAATCTAAGTTAGCACAGCCCAAGCAAGTAGAACAAAATGCTAACCCAGGGCCTGCTAACCAACCCTCTCAACCAAACACTGTACCACCTACTGAGCCAACTGCATCATCCTCTCAAAAGGGTGATGTTAGTAAAAAGAAGAGAAAGGAAGTAATGTCTGCACCATTGAATATCTTGTCTGAAGCAGCATTAGCTGTTGAATTAGGTCTAGGAAGTGAGGAACCTGAGTTACCCTTACACAGGACAAAGAAGAAGAAAACTAAGACCACCTCTTCAGTCACACAAATGGCTGAAGTTGTAAAATCAGGGGCACACAGCTCACTAGGTGTATCCTCTCAACAGGGTGCACCTATAGAATCAAGCATCCTCCCCAATGCACCTTCTTGTATAGAGTCAGCACATGGGAGTGATAAGGCTGGCACAACACTGAGTGGAGAGCACATCACAGTTGAAACTCCCTCTATCTCTCAGGGGGAGTTGCCAAAATCTACTCTTAAACACACTTCCCTTCCAGAATCTAACTCTGAAATTTCTTTGGAACCTGCAACTCAGGCAACTGAGATGCAAGGTATTGATCATCAAGAATTCTTTTCTGTTGATGAGCCAATCATTTCAAGTGACTTAGTGCATGACACTTTGTTCACCACTCAGAACCCACATTTAGATGGTGAGGGAATGCATGCTGAGGCATCTCCTAATGACACCATCACAAACACAGAGGTTCCACTAGTTTTTACTAGAGACTCTGTGTCTGTGTCAACTATTGGTGTAATTCATCCCACTTCTGTGGTGACACCAGTAGTAGAGTCAATGCATCCGGTTACAGAAGTTGCATCTGTAACTGAGGAGTCTAGCTTGCCTAGCTCTAGCTCTGACTTCATGTCAAAATGGCTGAAGCCTGTGCAACATGACAGTGCTTCAGGATCAGGGTCTGTTCCACAACAATTGACGGTTGAAGCACTTTAAAGCTTAATTGTGGATCAGATTCCTGAGTTCACAAAGATTGCTCAGAACCTTCTCACTGCAGACATGCCTAATCCAGACTATGAGGCTATTCTGTTATGCCATAGGGATGATGTGGAAGTGCAGAAGTCAAAGATCATTGATGATGCTGAGAGAGATGGCAACATAGATGCCTGGTTGCAAGGAAAATATGATATTACTCTCGATGAAGCACTTCAGTATCTCAGGGAGGAATACATCACTTCACTGGGCTCCAATGCAAAATCCCTGTCACCTGGTGAAGTGTATGAAGCTGTAAATGATTCCTACAAGGGTTTCCTCAAGGCTGCACACTATCTTGGCAAGGGAGTCAAAACTGAAGTCAACAGGGTGTGTGACAAGACAGCCACTTCAGTAGCAGAAGTCAAGAGGGCCTTTGATGCTAAATTTCCTCAACTGGACAGTGTGTTCAAGGACATCAAACACTGCAACTCTACCTGCACTCAGATGGATAATGGGCTAGCTCTGCTAAAGGATACTGTCACAGGTCTGGGGCATCAATTTCAGAATCTATCTGACCAGACTACAGATGCCAATGCCATGCTGAGGATAATGTTCAAGAATCTTTATGGAGATAGGCTAGTGACTGATGTCCCTGTGCATGAATTGTCTAAATATGAAGTGAAGAGGCTGCAGGATCAATCTTTATCTGGTTTCAAGGCCAATGAGTTATTCACTAAGGTGAACACTCTTGAATAGGAGGTAGCCACTCTTACCAAGACCAATGCTCATCTTACAGAAAAGGTTGCACTGCTAAATGATCAGTTGGACACTCAAGCATCCACCACAGCTGATGTCCTTCTGCATCAACAATCCATGTTAGCTGCTATGATGAAGCATATGGGTCTCCCTCTCCCTGATGAATCTTCAATCCCAAAGGACATTTCTACAGCCTCAGTGCCTGACAACAAGCCTAAGGGGGAGAAGAAGGCTAGGAACTCAAATACAAAGGGGGAGAAAGGCATAATAATAAAAGAGGGTGGTCAACAAAGGGCTTCAAAGTCTCTAGCAAATGTGCCTGGCAAAGGAAAATCCAAAGTGGATGAGCCTCCATCTACCTTACCAGTGGTCACTCTACCAACTGTGCACATCACTACTCCTGGAGGACAAAAGCAATCCATAACTACCACAGTGGTTGCAGGGAGTATGCCATCTGACAAACCTCCAACCTCTATATCTGAGAGTGCCAAGCCTGTAGAAGTTAAAGTTGTTACTGAGGCCAAGCTACAAGAAGTTGCTAACTCCAATGTTTATCATGACAAAGCCTTCTTGGAGTTTCTGAAAGCCACAAGGGAACAGGTTGGTGACACTCAGTTCTATCTGAGGGAGTTGAAGAAGCAGATTGATTGCATCACTGTCATTCCTAAGAAAGTCAATAATCTGTGGATCAAGGAGATAGTGATGATATTCAAATTGAAGATATGGCATCTAACATACAAGACTCTACAAGAACTGAAACCCTCAGAGATAGATGCCATACTCGAGCTTATAGAAAAGAAGAATGAGAACAACAAAAGTCTGTTTGATGACTTGAGGAATGACCAACCTTCAAGGCTACCAGAAGTGATCAAGAAGCCATGGACAATCATTTATCAGTCTGGCACCAGAATTGAAGATATCAAGCAATTGGTCATTCCTCATGATCTCACCACTAGAAATCACAGACTGATCATTGCTATCATTGATCAATTACAGAAGAAGGTTGGAGCCAGAAATGCTGAAGAAACTGAGGCACTGCACATCCTCAGAACCTATATTGCAACTGGTGAAATTCCAGAGATGGCTCAACCTAGGAGAAAAAAGGATGATGATTCTGAAGACAAAGGTGATGGGAGAAGAAGACATCACAGGAGAGATAAGGGTGATGAAGACAAGAAGAAAAAGGGAGACAAGGGTAAAAAGGATGATGATGACCAAGGTAAAACATATGAGAGAAAGAGTGGAAGATAGCAAGCCTTAGGCACTGCTAGCAGTAACCTCACCACAACACAAGACTCTAAGTCTAGGGTGAATATTGTTAGTAGTGACCTAGCAAAATCTTCATCTATGGCTTCTGTAACTGTCTTACCACCTCAAGAAGAGAAGAAGATTCAAGTCAAGAAACCATGTGTATGTTTCAGAAAGCAATCTGCTAATGGAATACTACTATGGTCTAACAACCAAGGTCAAAGATTTCTGCCAAGCAATCATGTCAAGAGGATGAAATTTAAACATGCTGCAAGGAGAGTGAAGCTATCCAAATCTAGAGCCCTAACAATCATTCCAGGATTGAAACTCCAACCACTTGATGAAGACTTTGATGAAGAGCAACTGCAATTTCTAAGAGCTCAAAAGATATGCTATGCTGCAATTGTGGATGACCACCTTGTAATCAAGTACACTGATGGGAAGGAAATGAAATTCAAACAAGGGGGTTGTCAACATTGGGGTAAATTGTATGAGATAGAAAGAATCATTGCATTGCTGGATTCTAAAGACAAGGTGGAGAAAGTATGGAAGCTGGAATTGATTGACTTTGTGAAAATGAAGAAAGATTATGCTGAGAAGATAAGAAAGGGTTGTTATGAGAAATGGTTAGAAAGGGAAAAAGAAATTGATAGACTGGAGATTGAAGCAGAAAAGCTAAGGGCAAAGGGATTGTGTAGAGTTCAGTTTGATCCCTATGTGGTGAAGTATAGGAGAAGAAATGGAGACAATGTCAATATAAGAATGAACCTACTCAGTCACTATCCTGCCAACATTCTGAAGCCAGTGCTTGAAGATTTCAAAAACTCTATTATGATTGAAGAATTGGATGCTATGACAGAAATCATGAGAGCAGTAGATGAGATTGCAAGAAAGGAGAAAGAAAGGAAACAGAAAGCATATGATGATCTACAAGCCAAAGCAATGGAGATGCAATCAAAAGAAAATGGCTAGTATCTCATCATACTGTAAGAGTATTTATCTTGTAATTTCATTTATGTGTTCAATCAAAATACATACCTGTACTTTTAAAGTTTTATATTTAATGTATGTTAGGCTTGTTATCAGACATGAAATTGTGACTAAGGGTCTCACTCACAATTTGGGGGAGATTGTTAGTTACAGAGGCATGCCTGTATACATCTAATAACAAGCCTAATTGTTTGTAATGCCTTGCATTACTTACATGACCTCTTAACTGAGGGAACCTCTAGTTGTAGAGTTTCTGTTTGTATTGTACTTGTAGTAGGCATCAAATCCTAGTTGTGTAATTGTACAAATAGAGTCTAGAATAATGCTTGAAAGAAGTTCCAAGGTTCATGCCTCAAGCAAGGAGTTAAAGACTGTCAAATAATCACAGTTGGGATTTAAAGAAATGAAGAATTTGCCTAAGTACCAATTCGAGAAGTATATTTGTCTATTCGAGAAGTCCAGCATTCGAGAAGTCAGGGATTCGATATCTCAAGACACTATTCGATATCTCTGAATACACTGTTCGATATCTCATTTGATATCTCAGGGATTCGATATGTCTACTACTCTATTCGAGAACTCAAGAAGTCAACAAGTCAAGATGGTATTCGAGTTCTCAAAGAGTCAACAAGTCAAAGTTCTATTCGATATCTCAAGGACTCAGAAAGCTATTCGACAACTCGAGGATTCGATAAGTCAAATGTTCTATTCGACAACTCAAGGAATCCTGATGGAAAAGAGCTATTCGAGAAGTGGTTCGATATGTCATTATAACAGTATTCGAGAACTCAGAGTTATCGATCAAGTCAATTCTAGTTCTCGAATCACTTACTTAGTCACTTCTCGAATACATTCTTGGAGACAAAATACTGAAGAAATTGTACAAGTCAGAAACCTGCAACAAGCCAAAGCACTTTATGGACCACAATCTGTAACGTGCTCTGGAAAGCCTACAAGGAAGCTTGGAGAGATATAGAAGAGACAAGGAGCTAAAGAAGTGGATCTAAACAGGCTTTGCAAAGTCAAATCTGTAACCGTTTGGACACTTACTCAAAAAGGATAGACAGACTAGAAAGTAATTTGTTTAGCTACCTTATTTGCAGTAAGTAGGCTGTATCCATGTTCTATAAGGACACAGCCTCACTTCATAACTTAGTAACTTTTGTGAGTCAAGTTTTTCATACACTGTAAGCCATATCTCTCTGAGAAAAACGAAGCTGAGAATACTACCATTTGTATTCACAGATTGTAGCAACCTTTATCTAATAATACATTAGATTAAAGTGATATTGTGTCTTGTGTTGTTTATTTATCCGCACCTTCACTTCTACACACACAGGCACTTATCTGCTACATAGACTCAATCAAAGAAAAGTTCAAGAATCCATTCACCCCCCCCCCCTCTGTATTCTTTTACCGTATTCAATACTCAACAGAGTGGTTCTGTGGTTGAGAGCCTCAGAGTTGGGCTCTTTCGGTTAGCATTAGCTTAGGAGCTTGGCTTTTCATCTTCATATTGTCTTCTGTTTTCTGTTTTTGCAGGCGCAGGGAGCTTGGCCGGAGGTCTTCCTAGATCAGGAGAGGAGTGCCCCTTGCCCGAGTAGGTAAGCCCCATGAGATCCAGGCCATGGGCCCAGGTTCGGTCGACTACTTTACCCACCATTATCATCTTTGTATAAAATTCACTTTGTTATTCGGTGCACTAAGCCGGGGGTCTTCACGGAAACAACCTCTCTACTGTAAAGTAGGGGTATGGTCTGCGTACATTTTACCCTCCCAAGACCCTGTTTCATGCGGGATATACTGGGTATGTTTGGTTTGGTTTGGTTTTAGATAAAATCTTCTTTGTTTTCCAAGATTGGTTGTTTGACAATAGCAGGTACCCTAGCAACTTGAACTGGTCCCTTTGAAAGTTGCTTCTTTGGAGCCCTTTTCTTCTGTTTTGGATTCAGCAAGAATGAAGGAACTTCAATTGAATCAAAATTCATTGGTTCTTCTTTAGGAATTATGGGGTCACCATGAAAGTTCACAGTTGGGTCGATTACTGTTGCAGATATAGATACTGATGAGCCAGTGGTTTCTTTTTCTGGAGAGGGTTCTGGAGAAAGAACCCTTTTGGTTTTAGCTTTCCTTCTTTTAGGTTTGGTTTTGGGAACTTCCTCAGGTTCCTTCATTTCAACCTCTACCTCATCCATTAACTCTTGAGCCAGCCTGGCTTGCTTCTCATCTAAGTTTTCATGTTGATTTTCTGTACTTGGATGAGCTTCCCTTTGGATTCTGGAGACTTCTTCTCTTTTAGCTTCCACAAATCTAGGATGGCTGTTGGATATATTTAATACTTTTCCATTCCTTATAATTACAGCCATCCAATCTCTTACACTCTTATTTGTCTGCTCTTTGAAGTCTATGATTGTTTTTCCCATTAGCTTTTCTTCATCATTCTTGGGAAATGGGTAGTCCAATTGAAGCTTGTTCTTCCCATTTTCCTTTGGTGGTGAGTAGGCTCTGGTTTTGATGACTGGTTCAAATTCTTTGACATATGATGGCTCATCATCATAGAATGTAGGAGCCACAATCTTTGGAGTGAGCACCTTCATGATTGTGGTTGATATTGTTGGAGCAGAAGATTGAGCATTAAGAAACAGAGATGATGCAATTGATTCATTGATCATCCTCTCTGTCTTTAGAATTCTTTCATTAGTCTCCTTGTTGATCTTTTCCAAAGCTTCTATTCTAGCTTGCCTTTCACCATCTGAGATTTCTTCTAAACTTTGAATCTCAGGTAGAGCCACTTGTTTCTTCACAGGGGAAGCCTTTATTTCAAACTCTGTTGGACTGACCACTACAATTGGCTGTTGCTCCCCCTCAATCTGTGCTATCTTACTACTGGTAGATTGAATTTGACCAGAAGATGTTGCAGCCTCTTCTTTGCTTGTTCCTATTTTCTCCCCCTTTTTGTTAGCATCAAGGGTTGGGGGTGAAGCTGCAAGTAGCATTTCCAGTAGTTGAGTTTGTTTTGATTGATTGGCAATGATTGTTTGCATTTGAGATTCCATACTATCCACTCTGGAGGAAAGAAGCTGAACAGACTTAGTCAGGCTATCTTCTTTGAGAAGTTTGCTAGTAAGCACCTTCTGAGTGGTAGTAGGAGCTAGTGCCTCAATCCTGGCATCTAGTGCTATCTTCATATCTCTAATTGCAGACTTGACCTCCTCTTGTTGTGTTCTTTGAATAACAGATTGCATCTTTTGTAATTTCAATGAGGCCATAACCTGCTCAAGAACAGTCTTTCTCTGTGGTTCTGCAGTTTGGTGCTCGGCCTTAGCAGATTGATATTGCTTCATGATTTCCACATTGAGATCCCCAAGTTCAGTGGCATTGGAAAACATCCATTCTGGAGTCTCCTCCTCATTGATTTCTTCACCATCTAAACTTTGACTGTCATCACTGCCAAACTCTTCACTGTCAGCTTCTGAAGGCAGAGCTGTTAAAGCTTCTTTTGCTCTTTGTAGAGATTCTGAGGTGTGCACTAGTCTCATTGCCTCCTCTGCATCCACATTGCCCTGTTGTGCCATGACTTGATAGGCAGAAACAGGATGAGTAAAGGTTTCAGGATCCAAAGAGATGGAGTCAATAATTGACTGATATTCTTGTTGAAAATCCATCTCTTTGGAAGCTTCACTAACCTCCATTAACTCACTTGTAATGGCTGAATCATCCTGCCTTATTTCTCCTGTAGTCCCTTCTCTCCTCTCATCTCTCTTTTCTTGCATCAGGGGCTCCCCCTGGCTCACACCTCTCACACCCTCACCTTCACCTACTAAGGTGGAACTCTCTTGCTCTCCTTTTGCCTGACCGGAAGAAATGGTCAGCCTCTCATTGTTTTTCTCTCCTTTTGCCTGCTCACAAGGCAGCCTCTCACTCCCTTCCCTCATTTCTAAAAGTGTTTCAACTACTACAAACTCCTCCACAGTTGACATGGGAATGTCACATTTTGCAGTGGTAGAGAGAGTTGTCAACGGATAAAGTGTATCCGTTGATGTAGTAGTTATTGCTGTCAACGGATGATTAGTTGTAGACACATCCGTTGATGGAGAAATACTTGTCAACGAATGAAGGATATCCGTTGATGAAGGAAAAATGGTATCCGTTGAAATGAAAACCAACACTGAATCTGTGGTGATTGATTTTAAGGAAGAGGCCACAGATTGTGTTGTGAATTTAGGAATGGAAGATTGATGGCCCAACAAATCATCTAAAAGATGATGACCACCAATTGTTGAGTGGGGCTTCTCCAAGAATTTTAAAGATGGAGAATCAGGAATTGATGTAAATATCATATCCACATCCAGAGATGGAGTTGGTGATGGTGGATTAAAATGTGTATCGATTTTAAGGTTAAGATCAAGGGGCTGTGACTCCACATTTATTGAAGTCACGTCAAACTGAATTTGAGAAGGTACAATTTGCTGTACTGTGTGTGCACCCTGTGATTCCCCAATGGTTTTGGATTTTACTCTTCTACCATATGTTTTTGAGTGAGAGTTATCTGTGTCTCTTGCCCTTTTGTGCAGTGTTCCTGGAATGGAACTTAAATCAGTAGTCACACCCTGTTGAGAGGATGTAACTAGAATTTGGCTTGAAGGTTCATTAACAGTCTTTTGAGAGACTGAAATGTTGGTTGCACCTGCCTCACCTTCCTTATCCTTAGGGCTTCTTTGATGTTCACCCTGTCCCTTACCATTCACTACCACCTTCACACTCCCCTCAAGAGTTTTGGTAGTTTTTGCAACATGTGCCTTTTGAGAGACACCTGAGGTTTGTCTTTTAGATTGTGGTTTTGAAACTTTGGATTTAGTCACTTGGGTAGGAGCCTGTTTGGTCACAACTATAGACTCCATTGTGACAATGGAAGGCAAAGAAATTTGGGTAGAGATAGGAGTAATAAGATTAGAAGCTACATGAACAATTGGTGGATAAACCAATTGCACTCCTGCATTCAGATTCATTCGAATCAAGTCACCGAGGACTCTCTTCTCCTGTACAAAAAAACTGAACTTGCTATCTGGGTTAGAGAGGGATAGCTCATTCTCTGACATATGCAGGCCTAAGAGCATAAAAAATCTAGCAAAGTAGATATTTTTGCCCCTAGTTTCTTTGTTACCCAATTTAGCTGCTATTTCATACATTACTAGTGTGCCAAAGTTGAAGTATTTATCAGTTAAAAGCATACAAAGCATCACTAGCATGGTTTTAGTAACAACATCAAAATTACTAATTTTACCAGAAAAAGTTTTAATGAAAGCATCACACAGATAACTCCATTCTTTAACCATACCCTTCCTAACAATTTTGCCTAAATTGTCAGTACTAAATGCATATCCACTTGAGTTTAGCATGGTAACTATTCCAGCATCGGTTGGAAATGATGTACAATTATTTTTAGGTAATTTTAAACATGCAGTAAAGACATCAGAATTAGCCACATAATTTTTACCCTTAAGAGAAAAAGAGATAGTTTCATCAGTACCATTAAATTCAGCCGATGTCCACATTTCCTCAATTACTTCATGAATGAGGGGTGTGGTGGTAGTCATAGCATATGACAGTTTGCATTTCTTCACGAAATTCATCATGATGTGATATACTTCTGGAGCGTTCGCTGTATCAACAAAGGCTGCGAAATTGTTCTTCTCATAGGTAAACCCAGTGGAAGACATCATCTTGACAATAGGCGCTATTGAAGTGTTTGAACTTTTGTTGCAGAGAGAGTTTTAGTGAAGAAGATGCAGTTAACTTATGAGATTCTTGAAAATGAATAAAGGTGATATGTGAGAGCACAAGACAGCCTTTTATATTTTTCTAGAATTAAAATGAAATAATTAAAAGTAATTACCCCATTGGACAAAAGTAACTGTCAGATAATAAATGAAAAGAAAAGAAGTACAGCCGTGACTAATTATACACGTTTACCAACGGCTATAAAAAGAAATATGTATATCAACGGATAAAGATTGGACGGTTGAGAAAACAGTTTATCCATCGATGACATGGACAACCTGTTATCCGTTGACATATGAAAATCTAGTAATGTGTTTATACTACCAACGGATAAAAGGATATCCGTTGATAAGCAAATTTTGCCTTAAATAAAATTTCTGCTAAGAGTTTTTCTGAGAGTTTTTAATTCTCAAGTAAACCAAAACACATTTCTAGCTGCAATACAGTATGATTAGATATCACTAGGAATTATGAAAAATTAAGCATACCTAGTTCACCTACCAACCTTGTGAATGAGGATTCATCAAGAGGCTTGGTGAAGATATCTGCAAGCTGCATTTCACTTGGCACAAAGTGCATTTCTACTGTACCATTCATCACATGCTCTCTAATGAAGTGGTATTTGATGTCAATATGCTTGGTTCTCGAATGTTGCACTGGATTCTCTGTGATGGAAATAGCACTAGTGTTGTCACAGAAAATTGGAATCTTCTCAATTTTAGACCATAGTCAATAAGTTAATTCTTCATCCAAAGAATCTGTGCACAACAACTTCCAGCAGCAATGTACTCAGCTTCAGCTGTAGAAGTGGAGACTGAGTTCTGTTTCTTATTGAACCAAGCCACAAGCCTGTTCCCTAGAAATTGACAGGAGCCTGTAGTACTTTTCCTATCAATTCTGCAACCTGCATAGTCTGCATCTGAATAGCCAATTAGATCAAAACCAGAATCTCTTGGGTACCAAATGCCAAGGTTTGGTGTTCCCTTGAGATACCTGAAAATTCTCTTAATAGCAATTAAGTGAGACTCTCTAGGGTCAGCTTGAAATCTAGCACACAGACAAGTGGAAAACATTATATCAGGTCTACTAGCTGTTAGATATAGAAGTGAGCCTACCATGCCTCTATAGCTTGAGATGTCCACAGATTTTTCCTTAGTATTCAACTCAAGCTTAGTTGCAGTGGCCATAGGTGTTTTTGCAGAGGCACAATCCATTAAGTCAAATTTCTTTAAGAGATCATAAATATATTTTGTTTGACTTATGAAAATTCCCTCATTAACTTGCTTTACTTGTAAACAAAGAAAGTAAGTTAATTCACCCATCATGCTCATTTCATACCTACTTTGCATAAGTTTGGCAAACCTTTTGCAAAGCTTCTCATCTGTAGACCCAAAAATAATATCATCTACATAGATTTGAACAAGTATTGAAGAACCATTGACATTTCTATGAAATAAGGTTTTATCTACTATACCTCTAGTGAAGTGATTCTCCAAAAGAAATTGAGATAAAGTGTCATACCAGGCTCTTGGTGCTTGCTTCAAACCATAAAGTGCTTTCAAGAGAAGATATACATATTCTGGAAATTCTGGATCTTCAAAGCCAGGAGGTTGATGGACATATACCTCTTCTTCCAGTTCCCCATTTAGAAAGGCCCTTTTGACATCCATCTGATAGACTTTGAAATTGGCATGTGCTGCATAGGCTAGGAAAATTCTAATTGCCTCAAGTCTTGCCACTGGAGCAAAAGTTTCATCAAAATCTATTCCTTCTTCTTGAGAATAGCCCTTTGCCACTAATCTAGCTTTATTCCTCACAATTATGCCATTTTCATCAGTCTTATTCTTGAGAACCCATTTGGTACCTATGATACCTCTATCATCAAGTTTGGGCACAAGCTTCCATACTTTATTTCTCTCAAATTGGTTTAGCTCTTCTTGCATTGCTAAGACCCAATCTGGATCTAGAAGGGCATCTTCCACTTTCTTAGGTTCCTCTTGAGACAGGAAACTACTGTATAGGCATTCTTCTTGTGTGGCCCTCCTAGTTTGGACTCTTGAGTTTGAGTCACCAATGATTAATTCAAAAGGATGATCTCTGGTCCATTTTCTTGAAGGTGGAAGGTTTGATCTAGATGAGGTTGCTTCATCTAAGTGAGCATGATCTTGTTGATTGATCATTGAGTTTTGACTTTGAGAAACTCCCCCTGAGTTTGTTGTCCTTGAGGAGTTATGAAGTTGACTATCAACAGATGCATCATTTTGTCTATCAACGGATGCTCCATTTTGCCTGTCGACGGATACATGAGAATGCCTGTCAACGGATGCATCTGATGATCTAGTATGACTGTCAACGGATGCTTCATTTCCAGTGTTAGCATCACTTCTAGTTGGACCAACAACTCTAGGTGAATTTCCAAGGCCATGATTTTCATTTTCCTCATCATCATCAATGTACATTCTTCCTTCTACCTCATTTTCAAATCTCAACTTTTCATGGAAGCCTTCATCATTTAGACCTAGAATCTTCTGATCATCAAACACAACATGTACAGATTCCATAACAATGTTGGTTCTTAGATTGTAGACTCTATAGGCTTTCACTGCTGCATATCCAACAAAGATAGCTTCATCTGCCTTTGCTTCAAATTTGCCCAAGTTATCTCCATGATTTCTTAGCACAAAACACTTACACCCAAAGACATGAAGAAAAGCTAACGTTGGTTTCTTGTTGGTGAATAACTGATAAGGAGTCATTCCTCTAGCTTGATTGATCAAGGAAATATTCTGAGTGAAACAGGCAGTGTTGACAGCTTCAGCCCAGAAATATGTTGGCAATCTTGATTCACTTAGCATTGTTCTAGCTGCTTCAATGAGAGTTCTGTTTTTCCTTTCAACAACCCCATTTTATTGAGGTGTTCTAGCAGCAGAAAACTCATGGACAATTCCATTCTCTTCACAGAAAATCTTCATTGTGGAATTTTTGAATTCAGTGCCATTGTTACTCCTGATTCTTTGTACTTTTACTTCAGAACCATTGTTTACTAGTCTGAGATGATTGATGATGATTTCACTTGCACAATCTTTGGAGTGCAGAAAGAAGGTCCATGTAAACTTAGAAAAATCATCCACAATCACCAGGCAATATTTCTTCTTTAAAATGGACATGACATTTACCGGACCAAATAAGTCCATATGCAACAATTGAAGGGGTTTAAAAATGGATGACTCTGTCTTGCTCTTGAAGGATAATTTCTTTTGCTTCCCTAATTGGCAGGCATCACACAATCCATCCTTGATGAACTCCAATTGAGGGATTCCTCTAGCAAGATCCTTTCTTACCAAATCATTCATAACTTTAAAATTCAAATGAGACAGCTTTTTATGCCATAGCCAACTCTCATCCTTGCTTGCTTTTCTGAAGAGACAAGTAATGGATTCTGAGCATACTGAGTTGAAATCAGCTATGTAAACATTTCCTTTTCTAAAGCCTATCAGAACCACATTGTTGTTTTCCTTGGTAGAAACAACACAGGCTTCTTTAGTGAACTTTACTTCATAGTCTTTGTCACAAATCTGACTGACACTCAGCAAATTGTGCTTCAAACCTTCAACTAAAGCCACTTCTTCAATGATGACATTGTCCTTTGTAATCAAGCCATATCCCTTAGTATATCCTTTGTTGTCATCTCCAAAGGTAATTCTAGGGCCAGCTTCCTCCTTGAACTCTGTGAGCAGGGTTGAATCTCCTATCATATGCCTAGAACATCCACTGTCTAGGTACCATAGATTCCTCTTATTTCCCTGCACACATTCCAAAATACAAATCAAGTTAATTTTGGTACCCAAGTTTCCTGGGGTCCTTTCTTGTTAGCCTTTGGTTTTACACTCTTAGCAATCTTCACTTTGGGTGTAGATGCTTGAGTGATAGGTTTTGACAGATGCTCATTTGCATAAATATTTGATGCATGCATTTGTGGAAAATTGGCATACATATTATCCATGCTAGGAATGCTCCATGACATTTGTGGCATATTCACAGATTGAAAATAAGGATTAGGCACATAAGGCATGTTCACATATGGATTTGAAAACTAGCATTCTGATACAAACCAGGCATAACAGACATTGCAGTCATACTTGGCATAGATTGAGGTACATGAACAGGAGTCCTTTTAACAGACTTGCAATTAGAAGATAGGTGATTGACACTATTGCAATTACCACAAGTTTTCCTAGGAGCAAACTTGTCAGGAGAATAATTGTTTTTCTTGTTAATGCTTATCTTACCATTCCTGTTCTTTTTCTTTTTACCCTCAGTCTCAACCTTTTCATTAACTGATTTACCAACAACCTTTTTGTTAAGTAAATCACCTGCTTTAGCCTTCTCACTTGATTTGGCTTGGCTACTTTCACCAGAAACAAAGTTCTTGGCTACTGGACCATACTGATTATTCAGTTTCTTGAGTTCCTTCTTACTAATAGACTTTTTGCTAGTCGACGGATACCTCTCATCCGTTGATGTTTCATCTGTCAACGGATGATCACTATCCGTTGATTCACAAATAGTCTCTAGATCCTCAAGGCAAGGTTCTAGCTCCTTTTTCTTTTGAGTCCAGGTATCCCTCACAAATGATTCTATTCCCTGGACTTCTATTATGTTTTTAGAAATATTCCTACAACTTTGAAATTTAGCAATTATCCCTTGTTCTTTTTCAAGCTGGTCTCTTAAAATCAGTTCTCTTTTTAACACAGCTTCAAGTTCACTTTTAGCATTATTGCAATCAACTCTCATTTTCTCAAATTCTAGAAATTGAATTTCTAGAATTGCATTTCTATCACTTAAGAACTGATTAGTTTCTTTAATCCTATTGTTCTCTTTAGTAAGTGATTTAAGAGTAACACTCAAGTGATATAGTTCAGTAGACATTTCATCTATAACACTATTGCATTCCTCTTTGGTGAGCTCAGAGAGATTAGTATAAAATACCTGATTGCTAGCTGAACTTGCTTCCTGCTCAGAATCAGCCATTAATGCAAGGTTGACAAACTCAACATCATCATCAGAATGATTTCCATCAGCAGCCCAGTCATACTCTTGGGTCATGAATGCCTTTCCTTTCTGTCTGAGAAGATCAAAATATTTCTTCTTGTAGTCAACAGTTTCAGTTGGCTTTCCCTTGTTCTCTGATCTAGGCTTCCTACATTCACTTATCATGTGACCAGCAATTCGACAATTGTAGCATTTAATTTTGGATTTATCCACATAGTTGCTTGTAGAAAAATCCTTGTTAAATGGCTTGGCCACCCCAGAGTTTCTTCTAAATTTTAGCTTAGAGAATCTCCTAGATAGAAAGGCTAAATGCTCATCTATCTCATCCAATTCATCCTGCTGAAGGACACTCATTTCTTCAGACACCTTTTCCTTGCTTTTGCTTGATTCTGCTCTACCTTCACAAACCTCCCTGTTTGGTGTAGATTTAGCAGCTTCAGTCCTCTTCTCCTCCTTCTGCTCCAAGTTGGCAACAAGTGCAACTGACCCACTTTTCTTTTGGGCCTTCTCAATTTCTTCATCCTGCTCCATTTCTAGTTCATATGTCTTTAAAGTTCCATAGAGACTTTCAAGAGTAAATGACTTGTACTCTTGAGTGTTTCTTAGAGAAAGAGTCATAGGCTTCCACTCTTTGGGCAGTGATCTCAGAAATTTGAGATTAGAATCTTTCACTTGGTAGATTCTTCCATACAGTTTCAAGCCATTCAGTAGCTTTTGAAATCTACTAAATGTGTCATTCAATGTCTCTCCATTCTTGAAATGGAAGTGCTCATACTGTTGGATCAATAGCTGCATCTTGTTTTCCCTTACCTGTTCTGTACCTTCACAAAGGGTTTGAACAATGTCCCATACTTCCTTGGCGGTAGTATAGTTGATAACATTGTCAACCATGTCTATTTCTAAACCATTAAACAGAATATTCATGGTTTTTTTATCTTTGTGGACTTCTGCAACATCCTCAGTACTCCACTCAGAAACAGGTTTTGGAATGTAAGTGTCTGGTGCATCTGCAGCAAGACCAACTCTTGAAGCAGCCTTCATTGGAACATGAGGACCCTTCTCAATGCAATCTACAAAGCCTACATCAATAGACATGAGATGTAGACGCATTTTTACTTTCCAGTAAAAGTAATTCTCTCTATCAAGAACCGGTATCTAATTCACTCCATAATCCTTCTTAGACATGTTGGAAGTGTGTTGATCTTTAAACTTCAAATATATTAGAAGCTTGCCCTGATACCAATTGTTATTCCCAGATTACACACTTATATAATTGTAGAAGGGGGGGTTGAATACAATTCTTGATAATTATAAATTTCTGATAAAAACCATAGAAATCTATAAGGAAATAATTGCTGAATAAGAAATGGTTCACAAACACATAAAAAATCAGGTGGTTAAATGTACCACCTGAGACTTTTATTTGAAGAAAACTCTGTGATACAAATGTACACAGCTTCTGTTTTTACAACTCTTTGCTTCTAAGGATATTCAAGAAACCCTAAGCAAATATGTCTGTTTTCTTAATCTCTAAAGAGTTGCTACACTTGGTTATATATCCCAAGTTTACAAGTACTACAGGAATAAGATAATATTAATCTAATTCAAGTTGACTTGCTACTCCACTCCAAATCCACATGTAGCCGAAAGGTTGTCCTTGTGAACAGATATGTCCCCTGCACCTTTCTTGTATGTACTGTGTAAATGGAATGCTTCTTTCTTTTGTGTTTCCAAAGTATGGCTGCCATACTGCTTTTTATACCTACTATCAACCCATGTGATCTGTCAGTCAAACCTGTCCTTATCAACTGCTAATTCCCAACTAGCATAGGATAAAGTGTTAATGATTATCCGTTGATGTTGTGCACAGTTATCCGTTGATGGTAGTTTGAGCTGTATCCGTTAATAGAGTAGATTTGAGTTGTATCCGTTGATAGAGCCCTGTTCTTATCCGTTGATACACTTTCACTTAGACAGAATTACATAGCATAGCTTATTTACAATTGGCTACCCTATTCTGCCTATCCATTGATGGTCAACATGACTCTGAACAAAAACACTCTCAACTGATAAATAGAGATATTGCAGTATGCTACAAAACCTCATCCGTTGATGAGCTACCTGTCAACGAATAGAGTTATAAAGTCTTATCCGTTGACAGTTACAAAACTTGACTTATACAATTTTGCTTGAATGTTAAGTTATCATCAACTACAACATATTCCTAACAACTAAATAACTATAATTTGAAATATAAAATATAATATGAATTAGGGTTTGATGGTCCTAAAGTTACCTTTAAATAATTATCTAAAGTTTAGTCATATTTCAATACAAAAGTAAAGTTATTTTTGTAAATACAAGGGAGTGAATTCTATTATTATAAAAATGTCATCTAACTTTTGTACCCAAAATGCAAATGACTTTAGGTAATTTGCCTAAAATTAACTTTAGGAACATTTTTCTTTATGAATTAAACTCTTATTACTTCAACTATTTATATGAATACATATAATCATTTCCTATTTCACTAATTACATGTAACTACTTTTCAGGCCATGTAACTACGGGATGTTTGGGGGAACTTATTTTCCAGAATAAGTCAACTTATTTTAAGTTAAAAGCTCTGTTCTAAAAAGCGGCCTAAGCGGTCGCCTAGGCGATTTTGAAGGCTTAATCGCTTCGATTAGTACAAAATTGGGGAATTAAACGTTTTTCACGGGATTAAGCGGGTTTAGGCGGGATTAAGCGGATTTATGGGGGATTTATGCGGGGATTAAGCGGGTTTGACCAAATGTTGACCCTTTAATTATTATTTTTTTTAATTTTTTCTTTACATAATTTTCAAATTTCATATTATAAATTAATATATATAATAAACATATATAATTAAAATAATTAAAATAAATATGTATATATTCACAATCCGCTTAATGACCCGCTTAAAATTCCGCCTAGGCGTCCGCTTAACCGCTTAATCGCTAAAAGGTCCTCCCACTGCTTAGATACGCTTACCGCTTTTTAGAACACTGGTTAAAAGTTAAGATTCCTAACTTTCCAACTTATTTTTGCAATTTATTGAATATCAAATATATAAAAGAAAATATCAAAATATAAAATTTTTACCCGAAAATAAATTCATACATCCTTAATATAAGGTGAGCCAAACAGGCCATGGAAAGCTAAAAGGTCCTCCCACTGCTTAGATATGCTTACCGCTTTTTAGAACACTGGTTAAAAGTTAAGATTCCTAACTTTCCAACTTATTTTTCAATTTATTGAATATCAAATATAAACCAAACCAAACCAAACCAAACGTACCCAGTTATAATACCACTCTTATTGAATATCAAATATATAAAAAAATATCAAAATATAAAATTTTTATCCGAAAATAAATTCATACATCCTTAATATAAGGTGAGCCAAACAGGCCATACTTTCCGGGCTTTTTTCGTTTTTACTCAACTTTTAACAGGTAAAGTAAAGAAAATTGAAACCAAATCAATCAAATTAAGTATAATTAACTCTGTTATGCCCGAATTTGGCATAAGTCCTAAACATGCCTAATGGGCTAGTATATTAGTACATCTCCCATAATGGGCCTAGGAATGAGGAATGGGTCATTAAAATCTGACATCATATGAAGATTCATCACGTTATTTTGTACAGCAGGAATCTCCAACGAGCCCTAGAGTGAGGGTCGCATGCGAGGCCTAGAGGTCCAGTGTGGCCTAGAGCATGCTTAATACGATGGCTTATGGACAGGCCCAGCGAGGTCGCGTAAGTAGTTCATCTCTACAAAGGCGGGTCTCATGGTCAGGCCCAGCGAGGTCGCATGCGAGCCATCTAGTCAGTTTCGCCAATAAAGATAATTGTGACATCATGCCAGCCATGGGTTTCTTGTTAATGGGCCATAGGGCATGAGTAGTATGAATGGGTAAAATACAACCCAAGGAGATGACTAGTGGATTTGGGCCAAGCCGAGCCTATAGAAACCCTAGCCCGTTTAGATAACTTCTTCTCTAAGAGAACTACGTATGGCTTGATCCCTATAAATAGGGTACGTAGGCATCTTGTAAAGATTTGAGAAACAGTTCACCATTGAATATCAATAGACAAGAGCAGCCACAATCATTCACCAATCACCTCCGTGTTCTTCGTGTTCATAGCAGAATATTCGTATTTTGCTCCACAAATCCAGCAACCTCCAAATATTGTTATACAATATTCTCCCTATAACAAACTCTAAAAACATAAAAATATTACAACAATAACTTGGATAATAAATAAACTTTATATTAAAAATTTAAGCAACGTAGAATGTTTAACACCAACGTACATTTTAGTTAAAATTATGAATATTGAGTTGAATATAAAAATATTAATTTTTTAATTTCCATAGCAGCTGTATATTGTGGTAAGGTGTCGGTGGTGGGAGAAATTAGTTGGCAAGTCTCTTCCCTTTTGCTTCATTACAAATCCAACCTGGGCCCTCTCGTCTGAATAACATAGTTGTTGTCCAAAATAATATCTCAAGCAAAAAAAGTGTGTAACATCCTACCGACACTTAATCAGTCTTTTTCATTATTGATAAATAAACAATCAAGTTCTTTTAAGGTCTCATCTCCATTTTCAGTAAGTTCAACTCTCATTTTCTGTATGTATTTTTCTCTGTTATTATTTCAGATCTTTAGCTATTTTTGTTGTAGTTTTGGTTTGATTTTCTTTGTGGGCTGTCTTATTTTCAAGAATCTTGAAACCCCATTTGCTTCGATTTTTGTATTACAATTTGAAATTCTTGGTTTGATTATTTTCAAGATTCTTGAAAGCCCATTTGGTTAATATTGTGTATTTTTGTTGCAGCAGGTGAAAATGAGGATGGGTATTTTTATGGTTGGTATGTTTGTGTTGTTACTAGCATCTGTTAGTGTAAATGGAAATGATAAAGAAATCTTGGTTAAGAAAGTGAGGGGGAATAAAGTTTGTAGCCAAGGATGGGAATGCAAGCAATGGTCAAAGTTTTGTTGTAACCAGACTATCTCAGATTTGTTTCAGGTTTATCAATTTGAGGATCTTTTCGCGAAAAGAAACACACCTGTGGCTCATGCTGTTGGGTTTTGGGATTATCAATCTTTCATTACTGCTGCTGCATTGTATGAGCCCCTTGGGTTCGGAACTACTGGTGGGAGGCTTATGCAGATGAAGGAAATTGCTGCCTTTCTCGGTCATGTTGGCAGTAAAACCTCGTGTATGTTCTTTAAATTCAGATCATATTATTGTCATTTTTACGGATTTGTTTTGTTACTTGAAGGGTCTATAAATTGCAAGTTTTTTGGGATTGTGAATCAGTAGGAAAATGTATAATTAGGTCGATTAGATATATAGGTCCATTTCTTACTAAATTATACATAGACCTTTATATCGCGTCTTTGTTGGTTTGAAGCTGAGATCGGAAGGTTATGTGTGTACATAATTAGTGTTGAAAATTACTATTCTAGTTGTACACTACATAGAACTTTATTTCCCCATTTATAACTACAATAAAGTATAAGGTTCTCTGTGGTCTGGTGTAGTTCATGGGATGTTAAAAATTTAATGTTAATTGTTAATTAGAGCAATGGAGTCAGTTTAAAGTTTGAGCAAGTTACTGTTTTCCAAGAACCTCAAGTTTCCTCTTCTGACATGCTTCATTTTTCTAATTTTCCTGTATTTAGAGAGAATATTGGTTACGTATGGGCTTGGTAGATTTCTAAATGTGTTATCAGCAGGACTAGAATGTAGATAGACTGTTTAAAAACTTTCTTTGTGAATATTTTTTGGATTACTCCCAAAATTTTACATGACTTAACTTCCCATTCACATGTTCAATAACTGTATGGAGGTTTCCTCATTGTTTCTAATGTACACACATCCATGTGTTGTTTTAGTATTGTTTTTTGTAGTATTATGATTTACTCTTATTATCGGCAGAATTACATTATTTTTACTTTTAGCCATCCATTGGAAAACAGTCTATCTACATTCACGTGGACTTTTTTTATGAGATTAGTATTGGATTTATGAAATTTTTTCCTAATAGAAGTGTAAATAACTTGTATAAAAAATATATAATTTTAGAATATCATAAAAGATGTCACTACCATTCTTGTATTATACTTCCAATAAAATTTTTAATTATATGTCTTCTCTATATATCCTTTGGAAAGTCCAGTGGGGATGTAAAAATCAAGGGTTTGTGTGTATAACATATTAGTTAGATCCACAACAGTTCAACCGTTTCCTATAATATAATGTAGGGAAATTGAATATAGGTATGCGGATATGTATCTTTAGTTTCCATATGAACATGTCCACAACTGTATCTTAATGATAATTTTTCTTGAATCTCTTATATAAACAAGGTGTATGTGCACAAATTAATGATAAAATGTGCAGGTGGTTATGGAGTGGCAACCGGGGGACCTTTAGCATGGGGTTTATGCTACAATAAGGAATTGAGTCCCAGCCAGGATTATTGTGATGACTCGTACAAGTACACATACCCTTGTGCTCCCGGGGCTAAATACTATGGACGTGGTGCCCTGCCTATTTACTGGTATTTACCATTCATCTCTCTTGTCAGCGCTCCGAACCCTCAATACTTTTCCATTGTCCAAGTAAAGGCAATTAATCTCTAGCATTGTAGCCAAATAAATACCCCTCTTTTAATAACAAAAGGTTGAGGCTCGAGTTTTAGCAGTCGCATTTGAGTACAAAGGGAAGGACCCTTTTTCAAAACGCTGCTTGCCCTTAAAACAAAAAAAAAATAAAAAAATAAATGAAGCAGCTCAATGAGTTTGTTGGTGGCACATTCAGCTTGGCCATTCTTGTCTCAATTATATGCATGACTTACTAGTAAACCAATAGATGCTTAGTAATAAAATTGAGGAACATAAACCTTAAGATCTCTCTTTAAACAAATTCATTGCCTCTTGAAATCGTAAATCACTCCTTATGAATTAGTTTTGTCATTGTCGTATCCTTATTAGAGCAGAACTGCATTTCTTCAGGTAGAATATGAGTGCTGCACGGGACTTGTTAAATCTTAGTTGCTTATGTTTTCTTTATCGTGGAATTTCATTTCCTTAGTTCTACCACTTTGAAAAGGCATTATTTTTTTATAATCTCTTATGTTGTACAGGAATGTCAACTATGGGGCTGCTGGTGATGCTCTTAAGGTGGATCTATTGAACCATCCAGAATACATTGAACAGAATGCTACCCTTGCGTTTCAAGCAGCAATCTGGAGGTGGATGACCGGAATCAAGAAAGGGCAGCCTTCATCACATGATGCTTTCGTCGGAAACTGGAAACCCACCAAGAATGACACTTTAGCTAAGCGAAGTCCAGGATTTGGTGCCACTATGAATATCCTCTACGGGGAAATGGTATGTGGTCAAGGTGATATTGATCCCATGAACAACATTATCTCGCATTACCAACATTACCTTGACTTGATGGGTGTCGGGCGTGAGGAGGGGGGACCCCATGATGTTCTCAACTGCGCCGAGCAGAAAGCATTCAATCCAGCAACTGCAAGTAAAAATGATTCTTAAGATATATTATATCAAGTCCCAAATTTGGCATGATTCTTTCGAACTGCAAAATAAAAGTGTATGCTGAGATATCATGCTCAGTTATTTTAGTTGTGTGAAGCTCCGTTGGTCTGGACAATCAGGCAAGTTGGGAATGATTCCAGCCCTTTGAAATTCTGTTTTATAAATTTTTGAATTATTTGAAATACTTGTTCTTATAAATTTTGTTGTGTAGTTGTGAGATTTACAATGTTGTATAAACAAGATTATGTAAATATGTTTTGTATGTGGAGTCGACCAAATTCATTTTCATAGCTGCTGTGGGTTTTTGTACTTATTTTC
Source organism: Kitagawia praeruptora (assembly GCA_037693485.1). NCBI lineage: Eukaryota > Viridiplantae > Streptophyta > Magnoliopsida > Apiales > Apiaceae > Kitagawia > Kitagawia praeruptora. The sequence goes on along the minus strand of CM075351.1, from coordinate 151,406,755 downwards.
TGAATATCCAAACCAAAATCTTTCATTGTGGCTTTCATTATGATACCATAAGCTTAAAACCACTGAAGCTAAAAACTTAATCATGTTAAAGAGCCTGAGCAAGGTCAGACCCAACTGATGGAAGATGGTCTGAAATATAAGGCTCAAATGAGTGATGGCCGACAGGCGGCAACGTGAATTACTAATGCTTCATGAGAGGTTCAAGGGAACCCCGCGAACTATTGAATATTTTGATGTACCACTATTCTAAACATGAAAAATGAATATGCTTATATGCTTATACAAATGTGTGAACATTCTCTTTTTAAGATTTTGAGGGACATTGATCGAAAATGTACAATCAATTTCGGTGTCCCAGGAATTAGATAAAAAAAGTTAACCCAGCGGCCTGGATGCTTGAAGTGAACTCAGTTATTGATGAATGTCAACATGGAATGTACGTCTCTGAGCACTAGAAATCATAAACACTGCAACAGTTAGTAAAAAGATTGAGAGCCCTGTGGGGGTATTGTGTCGTGCTTCAAATATTGTGAGTATCCTAGTCGATTGTCCTGTTAAAAACAGAACTAGATCAGCTCTTCAAAGCTAGGAACAATGAAACATATAACAAAACCACTGATGTAAAGGTTGTGGCACGCGTACAGTGGCGGCCAGGTTCACCATCCCCATAGACTGTAGAGTTAATCGGTAAGCTGCTCACTGATTGCACTTGCACAAGAGTTCCTCACTATCGCTTGCACTTGCACAAGAGTTCCCTCTAATCCATTTAGTCACTCATCAACTATATATACTGCAAATCATTTTAGATGATGGCTTACCGAATTTGATTCAGATAAAATCGAGATGCAAATAATTTTCTAGACATAACAAGAGAGTTCAGTCAACAAATCAGGCAGCCATATTCCACAACGATCACAAACACCAAAAATCTTAGATTGCATTAGTCTTGTTTCTGGTTGGAGAGTAAAGTGAGTGGAAGGATGATAAGAACTAAAAGTTTATTGTGTTCCTTGGATGTAGGGGATCATGGGTCTAATTTGGTGGTGTCTTTAAAAATCTCGGCCGAGCAAGCTATAAAAATCCAATTTACAAAAATGAGTCTGCCATCACAATTTGTTATATTTTTCATCTTCCTCGGAAGAAACCATATAGTGTTGCCGCACTTGCATATAATTACCTGATTACCAAGCATACAAGAAGATGATTTCTCTTATTTAACAAAGTAATAATGCATTTTAAAACAATAAACGAAACACTTCAACTTTAATTTAAAACAACGTCAAGGAAACTAAAACTCCACATATAGTGTAGCGGCCTTGGGTATCTCAACATTTGCTAATTGCTAGCACACAAACAAAATCACAAAAAGCCGTCGGTACGGGAGAGCAGCATAACCTTTTGCATCCTTCAACTTTGACTTCTCTTTTCCCTCTTTGTAAAATGGTTCATCAGTAACATTCAAACTAGCAAAGGAGACATATGTCTTGACATGATCTGGTCCCTACTTGTTTCTCAATTCTGCAAGGATCATTAAAAACATGACAAAATGACAGTTTGTACCCCTCATGTATAGGGGTTTCATCAAATTGGTTCATTTTTACGTTTTGTAGCATTTTACAACCCCATCTTTAAATCTCGCTTCTAATTGAACCCATTTACTAACATTTTTACTTTTTGTAGCACTTTACAATTCATATCTTTAAATTTCGCTTCTATTTTTACTATTCATTATTTTGGTTCGATTTTTTTAGTCGATATGTGCTATTCCAAAATTTATGAAATTTTGGGAAATGTCTTAAAAAATATTTAGAAAGCTACAGTAATATTTTCAGAATTTTTGGAAAATATTTTTCGTACGAATTTATTCGTCGATCAACTCAAATTAGACGTGGAGTTAATGAAGGGGTTCAAGTTGAAGCGAGATTTGAAGATAGGGATTGTAAAGTGCCACAAAACGTAAAAATGGACCAAATTGACAAAACCCATATACATGAGGGGTACAAACTGTCATTTTGTCTAAAAACATTATTAAATAAATTGTATGCTTACTAACAACATGATAAATGGAGAAAGATCATAAACACACGATTATCTACAATGATCTTGCATATTTTGATATGTCATACACAAATGAAACAATCAAATAGGTCAGAATACTCTAATGTAATCTAGTTCAACATGTCAATTTGTTCATAATTTTTAATTTGTCACTTATTAAAGTTTCATTGCTTGAGCTAAATAGGTTTAATAATGTTTTTTGCTATTATTTAATTCTTAAAAGATGTGTAAAATTTACAGTTCTGAGCTAGATTTTTTTAAGAAAAATAATTGGGCAAACATGCTTTAATTGAACCTACCCAAAGGTAATAGTAACTTTGTGAGCTATTAGTTAGGATGTAGACATAATAATTGGGAAAACGGTCTATATGTGTAAGTATATTTATATCATACTTCATATCATGAAAGAAAAGAATGTAATTGAGTAAAAATAGTAACTTTATGCATGGTTGTAAAAATCGGTAATCGGTATAAATCGGTTGAGTTACCGATTTAAGATTAATCGGGTAATCGGGGATTAATCGGAAGGATTAATCGGAGTATAAATCGGATATTATAATAATATTTAATATATTAGTCTAATTTACAATTAAACATATCATTTTAAATAAATTCATAGGATTAATCGGATTTCAAAAATCGAATCGGTGGATTAACTTATAGAGTATCAATCGGGGATTAATCGATTAAATCGGGGATTTTTAGAACCATGACTTTATGAGCTATTAGTTAGAATGTAGGCATAATAATTTTATACTTGTAAGTTGTTGTCTATTCAACTTGTTGTCCATTCTTTTGGCATAATTCGAACATCGTTATAGCTTGAGCAGAAGAATCCTCTCCGCATCCCTCAACTTTGACTTTTCCTACATCGACAGAGTAGCAGAACCCTCTGCATCCATAACGTTGACTTTTCCTCTACCTTTTTATAAAATAAGTCATTAATAATATTCAAACTAACCGAGCATACATCTATCATTATCCAATAATATAATAGTAACTTTATAAGCTACTCCCTCCGTTCCTAAATGTTTTTCCTGTTTGCCTTTGACACGTTTGCCAATGCACACTTTTGATCGTTAATATTTTCAATTTCGTGTTAGTATCAAATATAAAAACTTCACTGTATTAAAGTACTCATAAATACGAATCAAACAAGATCACTCATGAATATATTTTATCATATAAATTATACGTAAATTAGTAGTCAAGCGCTTACAATGAACAGGAACAAAAGTCAAAACAGGAAAAAGTTTATGAAACAGAGGGAGTACTATATAAGCAAAAGTAGTCAAGATCCAATAAATTCTTTATTCCTTTATAATAGTATATTTTCAAAAGATAAGTCATTACATTTTTATAAATTATTTTGTCTTGGTGAAAATATATATTTCAAATTAATGGAAGACTAGAAGACATACAAAATTATTATTTTTAATTTAGGAGGACATGGTTCAAAATTTGACCATTACAAATATTAAACATGGGCCCACAATAAAAAAAGAATCATGTTTTTTCATAAAATTTAAATAAAACATTAATAGATAAAAAAAGTTACCTGAACATTTTTGGAGCACCTTCTTCATTGTTTCCGGTAGGTATATATTTCTAGCAAAGTAATAATTGAACAAAAGAATACCAAATGTTAATATTGTTAAATTGTTTTATGGATCAACAGTGAAACTCGTATAAATATAATATACATGGATATTGAGGAAGAAAGTCGATCCAAGTCAGGTTAATATATTGGGGTGAAATGCCAAAATAGCACATTTTGAAGGATTAATGTCCAAAATAGCACATTTTGGAAAATAGTCCTCGCACTAGCATTTTTCTGATGCATGTATGAACTGCGTTAAGCAGTAACGCATTTTCGAAATGCGTTATGCGTGAAAACGCATGTTTGGGCTTCGTTTTTTGCCATTAACGCATTGTAAAGTTGCGTTTGGGAGGCAGCAACGCAAGTAAAACATGCGTTTCTGGTAAACGCATTTTCTTTTGCCGTTTTGTTTTCAGTTTTTTTTTATCGAAATGCCAAAATAGCACATTTTGAAGGATAAATGTCCAAAATAGCACATTTTGGAAAATAGTCCCCGCACTAGCATTTTTCTGATGCATGTATGAACTGCGTTAAGCAGTAACGCATTTTCGAAATGCGTTATGCGTGAAAACGCATGTTTGGGCTGCGTTTTTTGCCATTAACGCATTGTAAAGTCGCGTTTGGGAGGCTGCAACGCAAGTAAAACATGCGTTTCTGGTAAACGCATTTTCTTTTGCCGTTTTGTTTTCAGTTTTTTTTTTTATCGAAACAAAAAAAAAAAACAAAAACGCAACTGCTACATGCGTCTCCCCTAACGCCAGTAATACATGCGTGAAGAAAGTGTCCCTGCGGGGCCTTTTTTTCAGAAAGTGCTATTTTGGACATCCACCCCTATTTTTGTGCCTTTTTGGGCATTTTCTCAATATATTGCTCCATAATTGGTTTTAAAATTGTATCAAGGTTGGAACTTAAATAACTCAGACATTAATGTTTTGATCAAAAAAAATAAAAATAAAACTCAGACATTAATGTAAATCAAACCTGGTTTAGTCGTTTATCACAGATCCAGAACTTAAATTAAAATCGAAAAGCTACCATTTTATGCACTTCTATATTAAGTTATTAACATTTACAACATGTAATTGGGTTTTTGACAAATTCAAACAAAAAAGTCGAGTTGTTAACAATTCAATCATAGAAAAATCACTCATCAACTACATATGCTACAAATCATTTAAAAAGATGGCTAACCGAATTGATTCAGATAAAAATCGAGATACAAATCATTTTATAGATGTAACAGGAAAGTTCAATGAGCAAATCGGGCAGGTATATCCGACAACGATCACAAACACCAAATGTTAGATTGTATTAATCTTGTTTCTAGTGGGAGAGGACAGGGCGTGGAAGGATGATCTAAAGAGGCTGGAGGCGGAAGGATGGTAAAAGTGTTGCACATTAACTTATTTATAGTAAAGGTTCGGTATTAGTCCTATCAGGATTGGAGACTTGGAGTATCCTCGAGAGTCACACCCAAGCCTGACATGGCCCAAAAGCATGGACTCAACCCAAACTTTTACATAATCCGCATAAATCTAGAATAAAATTTGATTTTATAATACATATATAAATGTAGATATGTATACTCCCTCCGTCCCCTCATTTGTTTACATTGGAGGGGGACACGTACACCAAGACAATGCATAAAAAATGAGTAAAGTTAGATTAAAAGTGGGTAAAGTTGTAATAACCCTAACTTTAGTAATGCTACAGTGGTCACATGAATAGTAAATTCCGAGGATTTAGAGAAATGGTATATAAGTACTCCATAATGGAAACGGGAAATGAATAAACAGAAACCATATTAGTGTTGTACATTGGAAATAAGAGACTCGAAATGACGATAGATTCCAGAAATTCCTAAATATGGATTTTGAGGATTTTGATTTCGAATGAGCTTTTATTGGATATTAAGGAGCATGGAAATATTATAAGAATTATATATTGAGGGATTAGTGAATTTAGGTTAAACCAAAGGATTATTAAGTTAAGAGAATACCAAGGGAAATTGGATTTGTAAATGATTTCGAAAACCACTGAGATAATGAGGTACACCCGAAACGAACCACAATTAGACGAGTATGGGAACAAGACAACCAAGATTAGTAATATAGCAAGGATACATACCACATTACCATTTACCAATATTTTAGCATTATACTTAGAAAAGCAAAGCAAAAGAGATTATGAGATCATCAATGTTACATCATCTTCCACTAATTATGGTTATGGGGCAAAGTAGTCATTTCACCTAAGAATTTATCTAAACTCTTCCATAAACATCTATAATGCTCTTGAATTATCAAGAGGATGAGATAAGAACAAGCAAACACAAAAATCTCTTATCTTCTTCATTATCATCATTTTCGGCCAAACAAGACAGCAGGTTGGTAAATCGAGTATAACTTCTTCATTTCTTATCCAAATTTTGCGTTCTATAGCTTTTTAGAAAGCCCATGAGATAATCTACAAGTCGTATTTCATAAGAATTTTCCAGAAAAGCAAGGTAAGGGGGTCGTTTTTCATGTTCTTTCAGCTGATAAATAGTAACTCCGAATTGTTAACTTTGTTTTCATGGTTCCTTTAGTTGATTCAAGCTATATTGAGGTTGTTTAAGGAGTACCCAAGGTTTATTAAGTGATGTTGAAGCTACAAGGAAGGTATATTACTTGAGACCCTAACTTGAATTATGAGTTTATGGTTGATTATGCTTAGTTTAGAAGTTAAGTGATATAAACCATGAAATCTTGATTATATAGTTGTGGATATGTGTTTTGATTTAATATGAAAGGAGTATGTGCTTGTAACCATGGTTGGTAAGATGACCACATGGTGTAGGTGATGGTGTATAAGGTGGATGATTGATTTGGAGGAGTTTGATTTTGGAAAGTATGAAAATATAGCCGTTATAATGTCCGATTTTCGTTAGATCAAGAATCTGCCCTATTTTTGGACCCTGTAACCGCACGGTAGGTTACTGTCCAGACTCCCAAGTGACCATGAGATGATAGATCTTGGTTCATAGATCGTTTTGATATAAAGTGCGTTAAAATCTGATGAACGGTTTAGGAGAAAAGTAAATTTTAGTGAAAGGCATTCGAAAACCGAGAAAACGTAATTGTATCAACTTTGAGGCTAAAGTTACCATACTTAGACATTTTTATAAGTCACGAAATTTTGGGATAGTGTATTAGGGTGGTCAGAGGACCCTTGACAGTTGACCTTGCATTAAAATTCGAAATCTATATTTTTTGAGAATTTTTACAGTCGAGTATGGTTATTAAGGGGAATGGTGGAATATGCTAAAACTTAGATCGAGTTTAAAAATGGTTAAATGCATGTAAACTTTTGGTGCATAAAAACCATGTTAAACTTATAATATGAGTTAAGGGTTTTATGGTGTAGAGATTAAGTGATTAAGTGGGATATATACTAATGGTGATCCTTTCGTTCCTATAGAAACGGGAGACGAACTCAGGATTCCACATAATCGCTTTAGAGATCCAGGCAAGATCTTTTCTATACCTACTTGGAAATTATTTATCTTTAAAGAAATTTGATTTCATGGAATATATACATGTGATGCTATCGTTACTATATTGTTAAGAATTTGTTTTTCCGTGATTATTGATATTAAAAGGAGAGGTATATGAGTATGATATGGATATGACTATGGATATGAGTATAAGATGGATATGAATATACATAGAGATGATTGTGCATGAAGTGAACATGCCTTATGATTAAGGGAATATGAAGAAATGGTATCAGTTGTTATCTAAAGATATATAAAGGAATGGTATCAGTTGTTATCTAGAGTTATATAAATAATGGTATTAGTTATTAACTAGAGTTATATGAGGAAAAGTATCAGCTGTTATCTAGGGTTATATGATTTATAATATTATTTTAAAATATTCTTTCAAAATGTTGTGATATAATTTATTGAGTATTATTTAATGCTTCTAAAACAAATGGAATACTTTATGTATACAAAAACATATTTGATTTCATTGAATATAGAAAAGATGTCTGAGTCATAATCAAAGTATTATGACATAAATATTTTTAAAGATGATGATAAATGGAAATGGAAATGATATATGTGAAAGGAAATGTGAATGGAAATGGAAAATATGAAATGGTATTTGATAATGGAAAAATGATTTGAAAAAGGGGGATGGCAACAAAAAGCGTAGGAGGCTGTGTGCGGCACAGTCCAGCAATCAATATTTTAATTCGGCCCAATAGTTGTCGAAGGAGGATGTAGTGGTGTACCTTCCTCCAGGGGGATGTAGTGGTGTACCTTCCTCCTTCTACCAGTAGTAAAAAGGGACGGGTACGGAGGACGACTGATCATCGTGGCTCACGTATTCGGCAACAGTGGAAATCCCCAATGTTTTCTTAAAAGGAAAGAATTGAAAAGTGGTTTTCAGATTTTTATACTGGAAACAGAAAAATGATATGAAAAGAAGGAATTGTGTTATAAATGGAAGAGAAACTGATTTTATATAGTGGTATAAAGTTGTTGTGTAAAAAGGAAATGGAAGGATTATAATGAGATATAATTCAAATTTCTATACTATCTTGAGAAATATATATATTGAGGAAGTGTGGATTATTATCTGAATGTAGAAGAGGAATTGATATTATCTTGTTGTGTTTTTCTTTTCTTATAATAGAAAGTGGATGATGTATTATTAAATAATAATGTTATACTTTCTTAAAGTCTATAATTGGTTTCCCAGCCGTATATACATATATTTAGATGTTTAAATGTTACCTTTTAGTGATAGAAATTATCTTGCTGAGCTATTTTAGCTCACTCTTGCTACTTATCTATATACAGCTAGGTATGCCGATTCTACGCAGAACGCCCCGCAAGAGAGTAGGGGGAAGACGACCTTCTGAGAGCACGCTAGCATCGACTCCTGAGGTAGTGATGAGGCAGACGGGTGCTGGGAACTTTATGTATAATTAAGTGTGCGAGCATGTAATAAACTTTTGATTGTTGAAATGCTTCATGTCGAAGTATCATTCAACAATGTATTTAAGTGTGAGCCTGGGTTGTAATAACTGTTAACTTTAAACTTTTATTGTGATAAATGTTGTTCCCTGAGCATATGACTGGTGTGGGTGTGTATTATTGCGGGGTCAATTGCATACGTATTAATTGTTATAAAAAAAAAAGACCCAAGGGATATTGATATTGAATGGAAATTGGTCCGTGATGGCTCAGATTTATGACCCCGGATTTGGGGCCGTCACAGTTTGGTATCAGAGCTAAGAGTCATAATGCTCAGGAACAAGAGCGATAATAATAAATATAACAGTAATAATAGAAATTGTGAACTCACATCGAGTTCAAGGGGGGGTTTATCGAACGAAGCGTTTATTCTAAGTTGTGATTATAATTTTATAGATTATTGCTAATAAAGGTTATTATACCAAAAGTGTTAAGTTTATGTAGCACACGAGATCGATATGAGAAAGGGAATACTTGATGTATCGGGAAGTGTACGTTAGATAAACTCGTGAGTAATTCCAGGGTGACCTATCATCTCTTATTCAAAAAGGGGCCGGTATCTTTTCAAAACTTTTTGGTATCCTTGAAATGTGTTTCAAAATTGTATTAGTCAAAATATTACTCTAAGATTATTTTTGGAAGATGGTATTTATCATTGTGATTTAAATTTTCCTCTATATTTCTTACTCCAACTAAGAGGAACAACCATATATGTATACACAAGGACGATCTGTCTGTGTGATTGAAAGTCGGAGGGGACGCCCTCACTTGTGTTACGTACGGGTTCTTCCATCATATTGATTTCCCAAAATATTCTTTTGTTTCAAATTAGAGCTATTTAAAACTCTTAATCTTATAAATTGTGGTGGGACACTTGCTTGTTTTTGGGTTCGTTTCAATTCGAAGTTTCTTAAATTCTATAAATTGTTAGAACTCCTTACAACCTTAAACTAGCAAGAATCATCAAGAACATAGTTAGTGATTTTTTGGATCTGCTATAACCCAGTTGAAAGATCATGAAAAACGAGGGCCTTACCGAGGTTTTCTGGACAAGGCTTCTAAAGGAGAGTTGTAGAGCATCTAACCAGCTTTCCAACAAGCTAAAGAACACCAAATTCCATTGAATAATGAAGGAGATATGGCCGTTTGAAAATCATCACAGAAACTGTCAACAATCTGGACAGTTTGCTTCTTCAACTTGGGGAGGTGATTTGCCTTGGATATACTACTTTTATTGCTATGAATTTGGAGCGAATATTGCCCATGGAGTGGAGAGGTTGTGGTTCAAATTTGGTGATTTTATCATGGATGGAAATGGAGATATGAATTTTTCTTTCATGGGTGTTCTAGCTGGGCAGTTTAGAGAAAATGAGAGAAATGGAGTTGTTTGCTTGGTTGCTTTGGTTCGTTCTCATCCAATATGAATTATTGTGATAATATCTTGTATAAAGTGGCTTTAATAAAGGTGTGATGCAATGGATGATATAATTTGGAGAGACATGTGTTGATTTGTTGTGGTGAGATGATAAAGTGATGCTAAGTACTAGTTGGCTTTCTACTCTTGCTAGTTACTCTTATAACTACTTAGTTACTAGATATTTTCTACTAGCACATGCATGCATCTTGCTTTCCTGCTTGCTCTTTTGTCCGTTTATTACTCAATTTCATTGATCGTTCGGAGGAATATCTCAAGGATTTCTAGTTAAGGTTTTACCGGAAACCTTCTTAATATTTATAATACTATTCTCCATCTTTCTTAATAATTCTTGAATTTAAATTTCTTAAATCCTTTTTAATAAATCCTTAAGTCTTTCTGTGTCCAGGGAAATCTCGGAGAAAATAAAAGTGCTAATTTTCTGAATCCGATATCGTTTACATACACTTATCTCGCCCCTGGATCATGAATACGAACTCAGAAATCCGTTCTGAATACTTCTATATAGCGTCATCTAATAATATTCTTATTTCCACCAAAAACACTATTCATTCTTTATTCCATTTTTATTCCTTATATTTATAAAAATGTCCTTGTTCTCTTTCGGGCATTCCTTAACCCTTTTACGGAACCACTGGACTAACAACAGATATTGATTTGGATGACACAAGAATATCTCCTTCCTCTTCAGAGTGCCAGAACTTATTTCTTAGGAGATTGATTATTCTAATCTAGGTTGTCAACCCATTGCATTCTTCATGACATATAATCATTTAAATCTATACCCATTCACATTCATTGTTAATACCTTGTAGTCGGAGTCACTGTTCATTCTTTCATCAATATATAAAAAGTTTTAATTCTACCAAAAATTCGGGTTCTTACATGGCGTAAAAAGCAAAAGTCGAAGGCCAAAAAGAATGTGACTCCTACGAGGCTAGACTTTGAATCTGACAAAGATGGTGAGGATAATTCTGATCATGTCCCATCTGATGAAGAAGAGGTTGAGAGGGATGAGGATGACCAACCTGGTGATAGGGAAACCCAGGGTACCGAGGGCTCACCCACTAGAAGCCTAAGTGTTTTTGACAGAATTGGTAGAAGGCTAACCAATATGGATCTTCGACATAGGCTGGTAAATACTGGGAATAAAGACCGAAGAGATGGCAATGAGGATTCTTACATTAGGGGTTCCCGAGAGTACAGAGAGAGATCTCACTCGGTACCCCCAAGGAGTCATTCCCGAAGGTCCAGGTCTGATGGCAGGAGAAGTTACAAACAAAGTGGTCACTCCCCTGGGCATAGGAGCAGGAAATCACGCTCTACCAGGGTCCCTACCGATGAGGGTACCAGTCAGGATTCCAGCTCACACCAGAGTTCGGTTCCCTGGAGGAGTAAGACAACCCATGAAGATGACGATTCTGGAAATGACATGTTCTCAGATGATGAGAATGGACAGTTCAAGATGTGTGATTGGAAGAAAGCCTTGGAAAAAATCAAGGAGGAGAAAAAGTTCAAATCTGGAATCATTTCTAGATCCCCATTCTCCGAGAAAGTAAATAAGGCACCCTTGCCAAGGTTCTTTAAGATGAATACTGATTTAAAGTTTAATGGTAACTCAGATCCTGTTGAATATCTGAGCCGTTTTAACACAGAGATGGATGTGTACCAAGTGGAAGACTTGGCTAGATGCAGATTATTGGCTTTCACTCTGAGTGGGAATGCCCATCAATGGTTCAAAAGGTTGGTAGAAGGATCCATTAAGTCCTGGAGAAAGATGGGAGACCACTTTATCTCTCAATATAGGGCTACCGTGGCCTATGCCTCGCCGGTTAACACCCTAGCTAATATCAAGCAAGAGGAACGTGAGACTCTAAGGCAATATTTCAAAAGATTTAATAATCAAGTGCCTAAGGTGAAAAAGGCTTCTGATGAAACCCTGAAGAATTTCCTGATAGCCGGGGTTAGGCCAGGAACTGAATTTTGGAAAGAATTGCAAATTGAGGAGCCCGGAACCCTGGCAGAGTTCTACCAACAGGCGGAACGCCACAAAGTGATTGAGGAGTCAATGGCAAAGTTATCCAAAGATTCCAATTCTAGGGGTTGGAACAGAAACAAAAGAAATCGTTCCTACAGCCCTAAAAGGGATTCCAATAAGCGGGCTTCCGGGAGTGGAACCGCTGGTGTGGGAGCCCCTCGGTATGATGACAAGACTGCCCCTATTGCTGTTAATACAACTAAGGATAGAGTTTCTGTCAAGGACAGACTCACTCCAAGGACTAATTTTCATAAATATTCTGAATACACTCCTTTGACTGTGCCCATTGCCACATTCTTGAGGTAAATGAAAAAAATGGGTTATTCCATAGGCCCTACCGGGAAAGAAGGACCAGGGGAAGCATTGTGCTTTCCATGAAGCAAATGGTCATGAGACTGCCGACTGCAGGCACTTAAAAGACCAGATTGAAGAATTGATCAGAAACGGATACCTGACTGAATTTGTAGCTCAAGAAGCTAAGAAGTATAAGGAAAGAAGAGATAACAAAGATAAAACTCCGGGAAACCAGGATAGGACTGCCCGAGCTCCTTGAAGGGTTTCGAGCATCAAACGCAGCGGAATAAAATAAATAAAACAATAAATTTCGAAACCCAAACCAGGATCCATGTATAATTCTAGACATATTATGGAAAATATGAATCATACCTTTAAAACGTAGTTTCACGAACTCAACAGAGATGGAGGTCCTAATTGCAATCACCATGCAACCCTTAATACAAGATCCGCGTCTCTAATTAGTCCACACGAACGCCCGATTGTCTCTACAATCACCGGAGTCGGTACTAGTCGATTACTGCCCTTGATCTCTTTTTCTCTCTAGCCTCTCTTGATGTAGAGCTGCTAGGGTTTTTTGCTAAAACGATTTTTCCAAAATTCTAACCCTAAAACAATACATCCTTATGTATTTATAGAGGAGAGATTGGGCTGAAAACCCTATTTCGTTTTAGGCTTCTCATAAAACCAAAACTGATTGGGTTATTATAAAATTCGAAATATGATCTAATTAATTAAGTCCAACTTAAATAATTAAATAACCAACTTCGAATTTATAATTATTTAAGTTAATTTCTGAATTTAAATTAAAACTCCGTTTAGACGCTCTAAGTGTGTAACCCTTTAGGTTATTACACTACGCCATAAACAGCCTACGGTAACACCACGACTGTGTTACCTTAGACCCTAAAAAACGTTACCAAAGGCCAAAAAAAGGCTAAGGTAACACCTTAGCTGGGATAGTTTTGTTCTATGTAACCTTTGGGGTCTAAGGTAACACCTCGACACACATAAGCTAACATAGGCAAATTCGTTACCATAGACCTATAAGGTAACACACTAAGCAATTCTATAGCAACACCAAATCTATGGTACCTCAGATGTTATAATTTTGCAAAATTATTAATTAATTATGTGGGTCCCCCATGTGGGCCCCACAGACATTGTCTATTTTAAATTAATAATTCAAATTTAATTATTTTTCTACCATTTCATTCCTCTAATATTCATAAAAAATGCATAGATACAACAAAAATAAATAAAAAACACACAAATGTCAAATCCAAAATAAAACTACAAATTGTAAATATCATTAATTTGAAGAAAAAATTACAAATCGTACAACCGATTACATTTACTTAAACATCCCAACAAAAACTAATCTATCCCCCACAAATATTAACAATTTCACCAGGTTAACGAGTTCACAACTACTGCCGCTGCTAATACATTGTCTGAAAATAGTGCACAGTGGTATAGCATGGGGTCTTCTAGTTTCTCCTGATTTGGGAAGTGTCTTTCAGAAGTATTCACTGTGAAGTACTCCGTTGTAAGGTGCAATGGGAGCAGTAGCAGAGCAGTAGCAGTAGCAGGAGCATTCTGAGCTGCAAATAAGGTATGGCATGATAGCTATTTCACAGCAGGGGGAACACGACTGTCCAACTTGTGAACAGATTCATCAACCTGCAAATATATATAAAGGGACCATATGAACCTTGTAAGCAAAAAGAAATTGAAAGGACAAAATATGATGTGTGTACAACTGAACAAACTCAAGGTACTATAGCTTTTAAAGCATACAAACTCAAGGTACTACAGCTTTTAAAGCATACATAATTTCTTTTAAAGCAAAAAGAAATTGAATGGTCAAGTGTAATTACCCTGAATCTAACATGGCTGGATAGTAGGTATGTAAACCCCCAAATAAGTCACACATAATTGTCAAAATAATTGTAACCATTACTCAAAGATGCTCAAAGAGTGATTATCTTCAAGCATCCCTTCAATCATTCATTCATTACTCTCGTGTAAATTCAGAAGAAATATCAATTTGACACTTGCTTCCATCAATTCAATTATGTTCCTGATCCTCCTACTAAACCACAGTACTTTGAGTTTGTTTGACAATGACTATAACACTATTACCATATATTGCTTTTCCTTGGCTTTAATAGTTAAACTCTATAAGTTACAATAATCAGCTTAAGCATAAAATCCACTAATCTACATAAACCCTCGAGTTCACACATTTGTGCGTATTACATGTACATATGTCACTTAGAAAATGATTAAAGGATACCAATACTTGAAAACCATGATTTATAAACAACCAAAATTCAAAGTAATTCAGGTATGCATATTTCATACCTGAGAAGACACAACTTGGCTAAGAATATCACCATTGCTTCGAACCTAAAACAACGAAAAGACACAATCTGTACACTCAACAAATCAAACCAAAAAAACCCAACTCATAAATCCAACTATAAATACAAAATTTCAAGAAAGATCAAGAAATGGCTTACAACAACAGCAGCAGTATCATCACAACTTGTTTCAATACCAAGAATAACCAAATCACCAAGTGGGGTTTGTGTATAAAATTATGAAGTTTAAACTGGGAAACAACTGCAAAGCTACCAAAAATCATCACAAAACAGAAGACACTATTAGAGGGAGTATGCAAAGAACAAGGTTATAACATGTGCCTAAAGTAGTCAATTTAGCATTAGCATTCAGAATTGAGCAGTAATATTATACAGTATTCATATTGTAAAAAGAGAAAGGATGTACCTATAGTTGAGTTGAAGGGGCTTTTCGGAATCCTTTGTTCTCTATCGCAGACACTTTTACTCCTGGGAAACTTCAAACTAGAAGGCGTAAAACAGCTTCTTCTCAACATTGGACTTTCCTTTTCCCCTTTTGCATCCCCAATTTTCGACAAAACTCCACCACCAACTGAAGCCCTAACACCACTAGAACTCCCATCTCTCACAACTCTCCCTTTAATCATTGGAGACATCGGAAAATTCCCAGCAAACTTAACAGAACTTTGCCTTTCTTTAACAGGTGTACACTGATCAAAATCCAACGGTACTGGCTTCAAACAAAAAGGCGACGAAACAACAGAATTACTCAAATTACCATCCTCTTTTCGCTGCCCTGTACCCCAAGAACTTCGTCTCGGAACTGAACTAACACTAACTTTCTTCTCAATTTTTTTCCCCTTTTCTCCTCAATCCCATCAAGGGTTCAGGAGTTCCCATCAAAGGGTGTCTACCAGGGAGTGGTTTAGCACCTTTAGCTATCGGAACAGGCGATCCGGGCTCCAATCTATCGACATAAATGAACTGCCCAAGCTGCATTTTATCACTCAAAACAAGATCATCTTGTTCAAATGGAAAACTCACATATATAGAGTGTGAAGAATCAGAAACTTTAATATAAAATAGTTACAACACACAGACATTCATTACAAGCTCATATAATGGACAAAACGGACATAAAATGCAACACCCCTCAATTGAATTGCTGCTGAGAGAGAGATAGTAGGAGAGGGAGAGAAGAGGAGACAACAAATGGAGAGACAGAGAGAGGGAAATATACAAATACAATTACAAATCGAAAACATAGAGAGAGACATATACAAATATAAGTACAAATTGAAGAACATAGAGAGAGACATAAATAAATACAAGTACAAATCGAGACATAGAGAGGGAGCAAATACCTAAATCGAAGTTGGAACACAGAATTAAACCCGAAATCAAACACTCAATTTGTACGAGGAACTCCAAATTGAAGCCCAATTGAACCCTAATTTCGTTGAACCCTAATTTCGTTGAACTCCAAATTGAAGCATCTTGTAACGAGAAAGAGATAGAGTGTGTGCGTGTGTGTTTGTTTCCTGAACTATATGTGAGCCAGCTTTTCTCCAATTGAGCGAGAGATAGACAGAGAGGTGAGTGAGGTTCTAGAGAGTTAGTGACCTAAATTGTTTTTTCACAATTTTGATTTGCCCGCTTTTCCCGACTTAACCAATTTTGGCCAAATTTTGATTTGCCCGCTTTGCCGCCCCAGCCAATTCCCATTTTTTTCCAAATTTTCATTTGTTACTTTTTTTTCATTTTCTAATATTACAAAATTTATTAATTTTTATAAATAATGAATGCCAATAAATATTATCATTTTAATTATTGAATATTAAATTAAGTTTATTATACCATGTTATTTTCTCTAATAATTTTATTGATGAATTTAATCAAATTTTAATTTTTTTTAATATTACTTTTTTTAAAGATATTTTAAATAAAATTATTAAAAAATATATTGATATTGTAAAAATATAAATAATTCAAGTATTTGATAGAATAGTATTTTTATAATAATAAATTCAGTGACTTGATTAAAATTATTTAATTTTAAAATTTAATAATTATTAAATCGTTAATTATAAATAAAATTCAAAAATATGTTAATTATACTCTAAGGTAACACAGTCCTTAGTGTTACTAAGTTTAACACCTTCCACAGCTATGGTAACACACCTTTAAGGATATGGTAACACCAAAACTAGAGTGTTGTGGTAGGTCCAAAATTTCATACCTAAGGTAACACTCGAGAAGGTAACACCCCCCCCCTAAGTGTTGTATAAAGCCATCTATGGCGTAGTGTTATTACGTTGGCAATACTTTTAATATCTAATAATAAAATTATAAACAATGAGCGACATCTAGTAATACATCATTGCTACCCAAGTAATAATAATAATTGGCGATCCAATTAAACCTTTCGTGATATATGTTTCCGTGTAATATAATCCCTTTAACCAAATATTATAGATTAAACTTGAGGCATGTATTTAGTCATCCTCTTCAACATTTGATCCAGGTTTACTTGATCCATGAATAGACTATTAAAACAAATCAATATTTGAGCATGGCCATGCATTTTCATAGTCTCACTCAATCAAGAGGCCAATAATATCTCTCCTAATTATAGGAGGGTTAAATCCTTTATCTATCATTCATATTTCTCATACGTCTCATAACATACCCGATGTACACTTTTATCATAACCCGGTCAAAGGTAACTTTTAATGTAGTTAAAGTATATTAATCCTCGTATAGAAATATAATGATCTCAAGTCTAAGGATCATTACACCATTATCACTGTGAGTCTTTTTAATGACATTATCAACATGTAGAATCTCACCATGGGTTTGTCCAGTACCATGTACTCCTACATGTACCTATGTATTGACTTTAGTATCTCCATACTCATAACCAATGAGACGTGGTTATCTGTCAAACAACATACTAGTCTATTTATGTATTATTATTGTCCTATATAATAATAACCGACTAGGGACCTTTTAAGAATATGATATATTATATAATCTCAAGTTCAAGTCATGTACTTAAACTATACAATGTGTATCATGATTCTAAGGACATTTATTATGCTAACAAATATATCGCAGTAATTAAAGTCATAATAAATACGTTTATTTAATAATCAAATGACATAAAGGTTTATTCAAGAAATAATGTATTGCCTTTAGGGCACCTACTCTAACAATCTCCCACTTGCACTAGAGCCAATCACCCATGTATCTAATACCCATGGAACTAGTGTGACCATCGTGCTTTTGCTGCGACAAGCCTTTGGTCAGTGGATCTGCAATGTTATCATTTGTGTGTACTTTACATATGTGTATGTCACCCCTTTCATTAATCTCTCGAATGAGGTGATATCTCCTGAGTATATGTTTTGATCGGGGGTGTGATCTAGGCTCTTTAGCCTGTGCAATGGC
Organism: Kitagawia praeruptora; assembly: GCA_037693485.1. Taxonomy (NCBI): domain Eukaryota; kingdom Viridiplantae; phylum Streptophyta; class Magnoliopsida; order Apiales; family Apiaceae; genus Kitagawia; species Kitagawia praeruptora. The sequence goes on along the minus strand of CM075351.1, from coordinate 151,388,488 downwards.
CCCATTATTATCACAACATAGATCAATGGGATCTGCAATCGATGGAACCACTTCCAAATCAGAAATGAATTTTCGAATCCAAACAGCCTCCTTAGCCGCTTCACAAGCTGCAATGCACTCAGCCTCCATTGTAGAATCAGCTGCTATTTCTTGCTTTGAACTCTTCCAGCTTACAGCACCTCCATTTAGACAAAACACAAAACCAGACTGTGATATAGTATCATCCCTATCTGTTTGGAAACTTGCATCGGTATAACCTTTTACAACCAGTTTCTCCTCTCCTCCATACACCAAGATTGAATCTTTAGTCCTTTTCAGGTACTTTAGAATATTCATGATATGTTAAATTCTACCTAACCGCAAGCGCACGGTATCAATTGTAGTAGATACTAGCAAATACGGGTCGAATCCTCAAGGAGACAGTTTCAATTCAATTGCTATCAATTGTTTCTAGTCACAACGATTGTTTGAGAATTTTGTTAACTACTAAAACAAATTTAACAAAGGTTTTAAATCAATTAATTAAGGGATCTAGGGCAATTCAGGTTCACCATGTTTACACCAAACAAATCACAAAAGTATAGCTTTTCAATGGGATTAAGTAATTAAAGCAATGGTTAATCTTTCTCAAGCATTAACACTCTCAGAATATCTAATGATGTTCTCACACTCACCTTCAATTCTGCTAATTGTATGTAAGCCTCTAGTAGTAAAATCTCTCGATCTATTACTCCTATTGCAATCAATTAATCCATGATATTGCGCAATTACACAAATTAAGAATTATAACATATCAATCAGAATTACTCTTTACCCATCAATCTACTAATCAAATTAAGCCCAAATCATGGTGCAAACATGGCTCCCCTTAATACCCTAGAATTAAACTACTCACTCATTCTAGGATTAAAACTAACAATAATAATCAAGAAAGCCATAATAAACATGTACTAATAAACAAGATGAGATAAAGAGTACCTTAAACTTTGTATAAACGAAGAACAATAAAGATCCAAATTAAACCAAGTGCTTACAAAGGAAGAGATAAAGAGAGAAAAAACCAAAAACCCTAACTTATGTAAAAATACGTATGTCTCTATCTATCCCTCTTTTCACGTTTTTATAATAAAATCCCCCAATAAAATCTGATCTCTATCTTCTAATAAAAGTATTTTTAATATCCTAATCAATTTACAAAAAGATATCCATAATTAAATAGGATTTTCTTGTAAAATTCGTCACTAATTTTGCTCCTCTGTTTCTGGGCTCTTCCAGTTGGATTTTGCTTACTGGACCACCTCTGAATTAAAGATAATTCCCTAAGCTTCGCGTGGACAGCAAGATCGTCAAATTCTGACTTCTGGAACTCAAGATATGGCCCAAACAGTGCAGGCAGCCCGTATAGCCTAATAATACGAATTTTCTCCTATTTTATCTCCAAAATAGCTCTTTTTGCTCCAAATCCTTCCAAGTTATGGATTCTTTATTTCCTACAATAAAACAATAAAATCTATTAAATAAAAATCCAAATCAATGCAAAACACAATAAATATGAGAATAAAATCATCTAAAATATATATAAAAATATACTCTATCAAACATCCCCACACTAAGCATTTGCACGTCCTCGGGCAAATAAGTGAAATAAAAACTAAGTCCTAACAAACATCACTTTCGTAGATGACACGATTGCATTGAGCATATGCAACAAGCCGTTAAACCCCTAGGCAGCCCTAGTAGGACGAGTGTTGTCTCGTGAGGGTTTATAGTGAATGTACCCACAAAATTCATCCAACCATGCAAAATATCAATGCTAACACAACACCACACACACAAGTCCTCTCATGCCACATCAACTTAAGAATCAAAGAAAACATACGATGTCTTGGTGTCGAAAGTGCAAGTATTCACGTAGTCTACTCAACCAACATGCAGAAGGTCATAAAAATTCATGTCAAGTGTAAAAATCATTGGTAATCATGCTAAGCCCACAAGAAATACATCTTTAAGTCTAAACCTGGGATCTCCTATGCCAAAACAAGTAATAACTCACCTTTCACTCAAAAACGAATATTCACTCAAGAACAAGGTTAAGTGTATCACTCAATTCCAACAAAATCATAAACACAACTTGACACTCGCAATCAATCTCACTCTCAACACAACATACATCACTGATGACAATCAAAAGGTCTTTATTCGGGTTGTAGCGTGGGCTAGGGACCAGGTATGTCAAGAAAAGCTAAAACAGGTTAAATGTCAAAAGCTAGTACCCAACAATAATCATTATTCAATTCCCTTTCTATTAAAACAAATACTTCCCCACACTTGGATTTTTCAATAACCCTTACATAATAACTTGACTAGTCGAATGAAGAAGGATCATACAAACATAAAAATGCTCTCAAATTTATTCATTTTTTTTTTCTGTTTTTTTTTTCTTTTTTTTTCTTTCTATTTTTTTTTCTTGAGAGCTAAAGAATAAACACAATGATCCATAGATATTTTTATGAATTTCGACTAGCAAGCATCAACCCAAAATCAATATTCCCCAAAAGTATGATCATCAATAACCCCCCTTTTATGAACACCTTATTACTCCCTTAAGCACGATACTAGCCTTTGACAATTTAGGTTCAAATTCAATGTAAGGCCAATAGAATAAAAAGATAATGGTAAGTAATGTGGTGTGTCACCGAAAGAATAGGATTAGGCTCAACGGGTTAACTAATTGATCATGTATTAAAGGTGTGGAAATATGGGAAATATGAGGTTATACCTAATTGCCTTTATCATCTCATCATCAAGTAATGTCATGCATTTCAAGAAAGATCTCATGTAAGTGCTAGCAATGTAAACAACATGTGGACACTCAAGCAAACGAAAAATCATGCAAAAGATATGCATATAGGCTCAAAACTCACTTGGTGTGACAAAACATAATCAATCCCAGGTAACAAGACTCTCTAACGCACCTACTTGTACTCAAAGCATGTAAACCAAGTCATCTTGCACATATTCATGTCATTCTAATCACTTACAACATCCAATTAAGTCTACTAGCTTCAACTTGCTAGTGTAAGTGTGTGCACAAGAACAAAGCACATCACTTCTCATACAAAAGCGTCAATAAACACAAGAATTCTACGCATGCATGGGTGTATCAAGCAAAATACAACAACTAATCAAATTGCATGGCTAGAATTATTTTTGGTATTTTTAATTTTTTAAATTTTTTTTTTTTTTTTGATTTTTAAATTATTTTTTTTTTTAAACAAGTACACTACGTTGAGAACACCTCCCCACACTTAAGCGGTTCATTGTCCCCAATGAACTAATGAGCAAGATACAAAATTACGACTAAAAACAAAATAAAACTACACTAAAAAGAAAAGAAAAGAAAACTCCCCTGGAATCAAGGTGTCCTACTCAGCCTCGCTGTCGTCACCATCGTCATCCTCATCAAATGAATCAGGCCGGAGACGAAAATTTTAGAACACTAGCACCACCTCTCCCACGCTTATGAGCCATAAGAATCAATACCCAACTCACAAGAAGCTCCACCAATAATTACCAAGCAATATCACACCACAAATAGCCCAAATTCCAAGAATAATACAAAATCCCAATTTACAAGAACACAAATTCGTAATAAAAATAAAATTAGAGAAAAAGATTTACCCAATACGAATCAAAGAGGTGAACTTGCAATTAATTCCTCTTTAGAATTGAATTTTTAAAGAAGTAGAAAAGGAATTGGATTTGTATGTATAGGTGGGTATATATATTTGGGGGAAAAAAAAATAATAATAATAATAAGAATAAAAAAAATAAAAATAAGAATAAATAAAATAAATAAAATAAAATATGAAATAGGATATGAATTGGGAATAATTTGGAATTAATATGGGGCTAGAATTAGGATTTTAGGTGGAGAAAATAATTAGAAAAGGGGTAGGAATTGATTTAGGAGATGAATTGAATTTAATATAAAAACAACACATAAACACGCACATGTACTAACCTGGACAGTATCTGGCGCATGGACAGAAGTAAAGTGGCGCTGAGGCGCGGACGGGCGCTTCACGCGCGGAAGTCTTCTGTCCCCCCTGGCGCACTTGCGCGTGTGCTGGCGCATGATGCGCTGGCGCATCCTGTTCAACTATTTTTTTTTTTTTTTTTTTGAAAACACACAATTTTTTTCTTTCTTCCTATACTAATGCGGGTTGCCTCCCACCAAGCGCTTCTTTAACGTCAATAGCTTGACGTTACTTCCTCAAATCAAGGCGGTTTCAAAAGAATTACTGAACCATCCTCAACAGAAAAATCATTCCTACGAACGTTGACATCTTGATTGTTTGCTTTCCACAAAACTCTTCCATCATACTTCAACTTGATTTTACTACCCAACGGCCAAATCTTCTTCTTTTTCTTCTTCACACCCCTAGAGTGCTTCTTCGACTCAACCGGCTGAACAAAACTTTCTTCTTCCTTATCATTGGTTTTCCACCTTCGCAACACGTTATCATGCCCCTCTTCAAAAATCACTAGCTCATTATTGAAAAGGACATACCTCAAATGTGGTGGAAGTTTCCCAAGCTTAATACTCGAGAGATCTCGAACTGAAGAACTGTCAATGGAATCAATGTTGTGATCATTCAACTCAAGAATCAATGAATCGACTTCAGCATGTCCTTCTCCTTCTGTAGCTTCAAGCATGAGCACTGCTTCTAATGTATCATTCAATAGAATCTGAGGAGTATAATCTTGGACAATTTCATCTACAACATCAATACTGCAACAAGTATTCTCAAGCAAAGGGGATTTAAGAGCAGAGGTTAGAGTAAAAGCAATTTTATCATCACCAACACTCAATGTGAGAGTCCCACTTTTAACATCAATAATAGCACCTGCAGTACAAAGAAATGGTCTACCTAAAATAATAGGTATCTGACTATCCTCTTCCATATCTAGAACTACAAAGTCTACAGGAATATAGAATTTTCCAACCCTAACAGGCACATCCTCTAAAATTCCAAGGGGATATTTTATCGAACGGTCTGCCATTTGCAAAGTCATCTGTGTACATTTTAATTCTCCCATATTTAGTTTTTGAAAAACCGAGAGAGGCATGACTGAGACACTAGCGCCTAAATCACATAAAGCTTTATCAATGAACAATGCACCTAAATGACACGGGATTGAAAAACTACCAGGATCTTTAAGTTTAGGTGGAGACTTATTCTGTAAAACAGCACTACACTCTTCAGTAAAAGCTACTGTCTCTGCCTCACCAAAAGACCTTTTCTTAGTGAGAATATCCTTAAGAAACTTTGCATATGATGGAATTTGAGAAATTAAATCAGTGAAAGGAACTGTTACCTCAAGATTCTTGACAAGTGTCATGAACTTACCAAACTGCTGGTCCACCTTAGTTCTGTTCATCCTGCTAGGGAATGGGAGCTTTGGCACAAATGGTGGAGGAGTAACTGCAGTCTTCTCTTTGTCCTTTTTCTTGCTTTCCTCAGTTTCATCTTTGTTTGTATCTTCCACAACTTTCTCTACCTTGTATTTTTTAGAATCTTCTTCTTCTTTCTCAGTAGGAACATCGTCAGTAGGCATTGGAGGAGCATCATATATACGACCACTCCTAAGAGTAATGGCATTCACATTTTCCTTTGGCTGAGTTGATTGTGCTGGTAAAGAGCCTTGTTGCCTTGTAGATGAAGAACTAGCCATTTGAGCAATCTGAGTTTCCAACATCTTATTATGAATCTCCATCTGGTTCATCTTTGTTTGCATTTGTAACAATATCTTCATCATATCACCTTGATTATCAGCCTGTGCAGCTTGATTTGCTTGAGGAGCATAATTCGGAGGAGGCCTTTGGAATCCAGGGGGATTCATAGGTCCTTGAGGAGGCCTATACTGCTGCTGTGAAGGAGGCTGGTACGACTGCTGATATTGCTGCTGATTAGGAACATTTGTATTCTGAGCATTATTGTTCCTATATGAGAAGTTCGGATGATCTTTCCAACCAGGATTGTAAGTGTTGGAGTACGAATTGTACTGCTGCCTCTGTTGGAAAACATTTGCTTGCTCCATCTGAAAATTATGTGAATTTTGAGCATTGAATTTTTCAATCATTACCATAGTGGCCTTGGATGCCACAGACTTCACAAACAGGATTATTCATAGGAGCCATGGATGACAATGCATTGATACTCATAGGTTGAGTAGAGGGCTGAGATGTCTTCAATGAGTGGATCTCCTGAGTTAATGCAGCTAGTTGAGATGATAATAGAGAATAAGCATCCACTTCAAGTTTACCCCCTTTCTTGGTTGCTCTCGGATTACTGAAGTGATTGGCAGCCAAATTCGAAAGAAAAGCATGTGCATCATCAACTCCTTTATCCAGAAATACACCACCTGCAGCGTTATCAACCATACCTTTTGTCTCAGGATCAAGACCATTGTAGAAACGTTTAAGCAGAAACCACTTCTCAAGACCATGGTGAGGGCATGCACGTTGATAATCCTTGAATCTGTCCCAAGCATCCCGTAGAGATTCACCATAATCTTGCTTAAAACCCATCATCTTGTCGATCAAATCGTCGGTTCTGTTAGGAGGGAAGAACTCAGTTAAGAAGGCTTGAGCAATCTCATCCCACTTGGTCAATTCAATATCGTTCAACCACTTTTGAGCTTTATCACAAAGAGAGAAACCGAACAACATGACTTTCAACTGGTCTGGAGTGACTCCCTGATGTTTAATTGTAGAACAGAGCTGTTGAAACCTTTGCAGATGAAGTGTAGGGTCTTCAGAGGCAAGTCCAGCAAATTGATTCTGTTGGATCATAGTGAGCAAAGCAGGCTTGATCTCGAAATTTGCTGCTTGAATTGCTGGCATAGCAAGGCCAGTAGGTACCCCACTCGGAGAGGGCTGTGAGTAATTCTTCAAAGATTTGGGAGGAAGGTCCGCCATCTCAATCTTTGGTTCAGATATCCTTTGCTGCTTCTCTTTTCTTTGTTGATCTATATATTGTTGACAAGTAATTCCAGAATCTGGACTAAGAGGAGTCGTATCCTCTTTCGCTTGATCTTTTTTCGTTTGAGACCTGGTCTTGGGCATCAACAACTAAACAAGGAAAAGCAGTAAGATCTGTCTCAATTGGAACAAGAGTTCCAAAGAGACAAGAGAAACAATATAAAACAATCAAACTAAAATAATAGAAACTAGGCGTCTCCCCGGCAGCGGCGCCAAAAAACTTGATATGTTAAATTCTACCTAACCGCAAGCGCACGGTATCAATTGTAGTAGATACTAGCAAATACGGGTCGAATCCTCAAGGAGACAGTTTCAATTCAATTGCTATCAATTGTTTCTAGTCACAACGATTGTTTGAGAATTTTGTTAACTACTAAAACAAATTTAACAAAGGTTTTAAATCAATTAATTAAGGGATCTAGGGCAATTCAGGTTCACCATGTTTACACCAAACAAATCACAAAAGTATAGCTTTTCAATGGGATTAAGTAATTAAAGCAATGGTTAATCTTTCTCAAGCATTAACACTCTCAGAATATCTAATGATGTTCTCACACTCACCTTCAATTCTGCTAATTGTATGTAAGCCTCTAGTAGTAAAATCTCTCGATCTATTACTCCTATTGCAATCAATTAATCCATGATATTGCGCAATTACACAAATTAAGAATTATAACATATCAATCAGAATTACTCTTTACCCATCAATCTACTAATCAAATTAAGCCCAAATCATGGTGCAAACATGGCTCCCCTTAATACCCTAGAATTAAACTACTCACTCATTCTAGGATTAAAACTAACAATAATAATCAAGAAAGCCATAATAAACATGTACTAATAAACAAGATGAGATAAAGAGTACCTTAAACTTTGTATAAACGAAGAACAATAAAGATCCAAATTAAACCAAGTGCTTACAAAGGAAGAGATAAAGAGAGAAAAAAACAAAAACCCTAACTTATGTAAAAATACGTATGTCTCTATCTATCCCTCTTTTCACGTTTTTATAATAAAATCCCCCAATAAAATCTGATCTCTATCTTCTAATAAAAGTATTTTTAATATCCTAATCAATTTACAAAAAGATATCCATAATTAAATAGGATTTTCTTGTAAAATTCGTCACTAATTTTGCTCCTCTGTTTCTGGGCTCTTCCAGTTGGATTTTGCTTACTGGACCACCTCTGAATTAAAGATAATTCCCTAAGCTTCGCGTGGACAGCAAGATCGTCAAATTCTGACTTCTGGAACTCAAGATATGGCCCAAACAGTGCAGGCAGCCCGTATAGCCTAATAATACGAATTTTCTCCTATTTTATCTCCAAAATAGCTCTTTTTGCTCCAAATCCTTCCAAGTTATGGATTCTTTATTTCCTACAATAAAACAATAAAATCTATTAAATAAAAATCCAAATCAATGCAAAACACAATAAATATGAGAATAAAATCATCTAAAATATATATAAAAATATACTCTATCAATTCTTGACTGCCATCCAGTGACCTTCACCTGGATTAGACTGGTATCTGCTCGTCATGCTCAAAGCATACGAAACATCAGGACGAGTACATATCATTGCATATATAATAGAACCAATTGCCGAAGCATATGGTACTTTACACATACGGTCCTTATCATCTGATGATTTAGGACATTTTTCCTTTGAGATCGCTATCCCATGAGACATCGGGACATAGCCCCTCTTTGCCTCTTGTATTCCAAAACGATGCAATACTTTGTCAATGTATGTACTCTGACTTAAGCTGATTAATCTTTTAGATCTATCTTTATAGATCCTTATCCCTAAGATATAGGTAGCATCGCCTAAGTCTTTCATCGAGAAACTTTTTCCCAACCAAGTCTTCACAGCCTATTGAGAAGGAATGTCATTCCCTATTAGTAATATGTCATCTACATATAATACTAGGAATGCCACATGGCTCCCACTAACCGTTTTGTAGACACACGGCTCATCCTCATTTTGTATGAAGCCAAACTCTTTGATTGTTTCATCAAAATGGATGTTCCATCTCCTTGAGGCCTGCTTCAATCCATAAATGGATCGTCGCAACTTACAAACCATTCTAGCAAACCTTGAATCGACAAAACCCTGAGGTTGTGTCATGTACACATTCTCTTCTAAGCTCCCTTTTATCAAAAGTGGTCTTGACATCCATTTGCCAGATCTCATAGTCTTAATAAGCTGCTATCGCAAGCAAAATCCTGATGGATTTGACCATAGCTACTGGTGAGAAAGTTTCATCATAGTCAATACCATGAATTTGCTTGAAACCTTTCGCCACTAGTCTTGCTTTGTAGGTCTGTTAATTTCCATCCATGTCAGTTTTCTTCTTGAAAACCTACTTGCACTCTATGGGTTTTACCCCATCAGATGGTTCAACCAAAGTTCATACTTGGTTTTCATACATGGAATCCATCTCAGATTTCATGGCCTCCAGCCATCTCTCAGAATCTGGACTATTCGTAGCATCCTTGTAGGTGAGAGGCTCATCATTATCTACAAGCATCACATCGCCACTTTGAGTCATGAGAAATCCATAATATCTCTCTGGCTCATGGCGAATCCTACTAGATCTATGAACAACCTGTGTTTCTTGAGCAGTATTTTTCTCAACATCTTGAGTCTCATTCTGCTCATGTTCCAACTCTGGTTCAACAATATCTTGTAGTTCTCGATCCTCATCGAGATCTATTATCCTCCCACTGTTTTTCTTAGAAAGCAGTTCTCTCTCTAGAAACACAGCCATTCGAGCAACAAATACTTTGTTCTCAGAAGGTTTATAGAAATAATACCCTTTAGTTTCTAATGGGTATCCTACAAAATTACATTTTTCGAATTTAGGTCCAAGCTTGTCAGATACTTGACGTTTCACAAACGCCTTGCATCCCCAAACTTTCATAAAGCTCATGCCTGACCGTTTCTCCTCCCATATCTCATATGGAGTCTTTTGAACCTTCTTAGTAGGAACACGGTTAAGTGTGAAAGCCGCTGTTTCTAGAGCGTAACCCCAGAAACTTATTGGAAGATCTGCATGACTCATCATCGATCGCACCATGTCTAACAAGGTGCGATTTCTCCTATCTAAAACTCCATTCCATTGAGGTGTATCTGGCGGAGTGAGTTGTGATACAATACCACACTCTTTTAAATACTCTTTAAATTCGGTGCTTAAGTATTCACCCCCACGATCGGATCGTAAGATCTTAATACTTGCACCTCCACCAATTTACTTTTCTACTTCAGCCATGTATTCTTTGAACTTTTCAAAAGAATCGGATTTATTCTTCAGAAGATATACATATCCATATCTACTGAAATCATCAGTAAATGTTATGAAGTAGTAGTAGCCTCCTCTAGCCATCACACGCATTGGGCCACATACATCACTATGTATTAGCTCCAGACGTTCAGTTGCCCTTTTACCCTTACCAGTGAAAGGGGCTTTAGTCATCTTACCAAGCAAACAAGATTCGCATTCATCGTATGATTCAAAATCAAACTTATCCAAGTATCCATCCTTATGTAATTTGGATATGCGTTTCTCATTTATATGGCCTAGACGACAATGCCAGAGGTATGTTTGATTTGAGTCATTAACTTTAAGTCATTTGTTTTCTATGTTACAGACAGGATTATCTAAATCAAGAACATATAAACCATTAAATAAACGCGCAACACCATAGGTTAAATCATTCAAAGCAAAAGAGCAACTGTTGTTCTTTATTATAAACGAAAAACCTTTCTTGTCCAAACAAGAAACAGAAATAATGTTTCTGCGAATCGCAGGCACGTAAAAACAGTCTTCAAGTTCTAAAACAAGCCCAGAGGGCAAAGATAAATAATAAGTCCCTACAGCTAAAGCAGCAACTCTTGCTTCATTGCCTACTCGTAGGTCCACTTCTCCCTTAGCCAAAGTCCTACTTCTCTGCAGTTCCTGCACATTTATACAAATGTGAGATGCACATCTAGTATCCAATACCCAAGATGTAGAAATAGACAGATTGACTTCTATAACATAAATACCTGATCCAGAAATCTGAACACCCTTCATTTTCTTCAGATCCTCCAAATAAGCTGGACAGTTTCTCTTCCAGTGACCAGGCTTGTGGCAATAGTGACAATCACCTTTATTAGCCTTTGTGACATCTCCCTTCGACTTTTTAGCCTTTTTGAAAGAGGGCTTAGAAGGACCAAGATCTTTTGATGCCACCTTTTTCTTGCCCTTCCATTTCCCCTTTCCCTTAGCACCTTTCTTGCCCACCATCATTATGGGAGCTTTTTCAGGTGCCTTATTTGCTTCAGTGGTCCTCAGCATGGCCAACAATTCCATAGGAGTCTTTTCTTGCTCAGTCATATTAAAAGTCATAATGAACTGAGTATAGTCGTTGTTCAAAGATTGCAAGATTATATCGACTTGAGCCTCTCGCTGAAGCGGGAAACCCAAACGAGCAAGGTAATCACAATACCCAATCATCTTTAGAACATGCGGTCCGACTGGTCCGTTGCCCTGCTTGCATGAGAAGAGTGCTTTGCTCGTGTTGAACTTTTCCACACGAGCCTGTGATTGAAACATCATTGAAAGATGTTCAAACATAGTATAAGCATTCATATCAAAATGCTGCTTCTGAAGCTCAGCATCCATAGTGGCAAGCATAAGACAAGCCACATCAGTCGCATCATCAATATGCTTCTGATAAGCATTTTGTTGAGCAAGGGTGGCATTGGCAGCAGGGGCTGTCGGTGGAGGAATATCAATCACATAAGATTTCTTTTCCTGCATGAGAACAATTCTCAAATTTCTAGACCAGTCAAGGAAGTTCGATCCTGTCAGCTTGTGTGACAGCCCCAAATCCGGGGTCATAAATCCGGGCCATCACGGACCAATTTCCATTCAATATCAATATCCCTTGGGTCTTTTTTTTTAATAACCATTAATACCTATGCAATTGACCCTGCAATAATACACACACACACACACCAATCATATGTTCAGAGAACAACATTCATCACAATAAAAGTTTAGAGTTAACAGTTATTACAACCCAGGCTCACACTTAAATACATTGCTGAATGATACTTCAACATGAAGCATTTCAACAAACAAAAGTTTATTACATGCTTGCACACTTAATTATACATAAGGTTCCCAGCACCCGTCTGCCTCATCACTACCTCAGGAATCGATGCTAGCGTGCTCTCAGAAGGTCGCCTTCCCCCTACTCTCTTGCGGGGCGTTCTGCATAGAATCGGCATACCTAGCTGTATATAGATAAATAGCAAGAGTGAGCTATAATAGCTCAGCAAGATAAGATTATCATTAAAAGGTAAAATTTAAACATCTAAATATATATATATATATATATATATCTGGAAACCAATTATAGACTTTGAGAAAGAATGACATTATTATTTAATAATACATCATCCACTTTCTATTATAAGAAAAGAAAGGTACAACAATATAATATCAATTGCTCTTCTATATTCAGATAATAATTCACACTTCTTCTCAATATATTATCTCAAGATAACATAGAAATTTGAACTATATCTCTCATTATAATCCTTCCATTTCCTTTTTACACAGAAATTTTATGTCATAATATAAAATCAGTTTCTCTTCCATTTATAACACAATTCCTTCTTTTCATATCATTTTTCTGTTTTTAGTATAAAAATCTAAAAACCATTTTTCAATTCTTTCCTTTAAAGAAAACGTTGGGGATTTTCATTGTTGCCGAATACGTAAGGACGATGATTAGTCGCCCTCCGTACCCGTCCCTTTTTACTACTGGTAGACGGAGGTAGGTTCTCCACCATCCCCCAGGAGGAAGGTCCACCACTACATCCTCCCTCGGCACTCTTGGGCCGGAATAAATATTGGATGCTGGACTGTGCCACTACCACACAGCCTCTTACGCTTTCTGTTGCAATCCCCATTTTTAAATCATTTTTCCATTATCAAATACCATTTCACATTTTCCATTTCCCATTTTCCATTTCCATTCACATTTCCTTTCACATATATCATTTCCATTTCCATTTATCATCACCTTTAAAATTATTTATGTCATAATACTTTGGTTATGACTCAGACATCTCTTCTATATTCAATGAAATCAAATATGTTCTTATATACATAAAGTATTCCATTTATTTTAGAAGTATTAAATAATAATCAATAATATCTATCACAACATTTAGAAAGAATAATATTATAAATCATATAACCCTAGATAATAGGTGATACCATTCCTCATATAATTCTAGATAACAACTGATACCATTATTCATATAACTCTAGATAACAACTGATACTATCCCTTTATATATCTTTAGATAACAACTTATACCATTCCTTCATATTCCCTTAATCATAAGGCATGTTCACTTCATGCATAATCATCTCTATTTATATTTATATCCATCTTACACTCATATCCATAGTCATGTTCATATCGTACTCATATACCTCTCCTTTTAATATCAATAATCAAGGAAAACAAATTCATAACAATATAGTAACAATAGCATCACATATATATATTCCATAAAATCAAGTTTCTTTAAAGATAAATAATTTCCAAGTAGGGATAGAAAAGATCTTGCCTCGGTTTCGGTATCCTGACGGTATGGCTCGTCCCTCTTCCGGAGTTTCTATAAACACAAAAGGACCGTCGTTAGAATACCACATCTCTTACTCACTACACTCTTGTATAACATTACCCTTGACACTTTAATATATGGTTAACGTATCACTATTACCCCAAAGGTTCGAGAACTTAACCATTTATAACCTCAATCGAAGTTTCAGGGGTTTTCACCATTTCCCCTAACGACCACACTTAACTGTAAAAATTCTCAGAAAATATGGGTTTCGAATTTTACCACAAGGTCAACTGGTAACAACTCTTTGACTACCTTACTACAATATCCCAAAGTTTCATAATTTTTAAAAATGTCTAAGTAGGGTAATTACAGCCTCAAAGTTAACACAATTACTGTTTCTCGGTTCTCGAACGTCTATCACTAAAACTGACTTTTCTCCTAAACCGTTCATCAGATTTTAACGCACCTTATATCAAAACGATATATGAACCAAACTCTATCTCATCATGGTCACAAGAGGTTCTGGACAGTAAGGTACCGTACGTGTATAAATGCTAAAAACAGGGCAGTTTAGGAATCTAACGAAAATCGGACATTATAACGGCTATATTTTCATACTTTCCAAAATCAAACTCCTCCAAATCAATCATCCATCTTATACACCATCACCTACACCATGTGGTCTACATCCCAACCATGGTTACAAGTCCACAACACACAATTTCCATATCAAAACAAACCATTTATAACACAAAATCATCATAAACTAGACATTAACACCACTTAACTACTAACCAACTCAATTTCCACCATAAATACAAAAAGGGCAAGAGTAGTTATACCTTCTTGAAGCTTTAAAGATCCTTAATAAACCTTGGGCACTCCTTAAACAACCTTAGATTAACTTGAATCAACTAAAGAAACCATTAAAACAAAGTTAACACTTGAAAATTACTATTCATTCACTATTCATCTTCAACTTCTATGATTTTATTACCTTGCTAAATGATATTGGTTGGCCTTGAAACATTGTAGATAACTCTTTCTAATCTCCAAGAACTCCCATGAATTTTCCCTTGATTTAATGTTGATGCTAGCTAGGGTTTGTGTTTTTATTTTTTCCTTTTTTTCTAGTTTTGGCCGAATAGATAGAAAAGGATGGGGGAGAGTGATTTTTGTGTTTACTTCATTTTATCTTGGCTTAATCTTGATCCTTCTAGCTTGTCTTGGAAGCTTGGTAAGATATTTTGTGGTTAACACCTTGCAAAAGTACTAATTTGCCCCTTAAAACAAGTTAATGGAAAGTGATGCCACTTGGATAATCTAATCTCTTATTTCCTAAATTTTCTAAGTAAAATGCCCATCACATTGGTGAATAATATGGTATGTATCCTTGTTATATTACCAATCTTGGTTGCTTGGTTTCCATACTCGTCTAATTGTGCTTTGTTTCGAATGTACCTCATTATCTCAGTGGTTTTTGAAATCATTTACAAATCCAATTTCCCTTGGTATTCTCTTAACTTAATAATCCTTTGGTTTAATCTAAATTCACTAATCCCTCAATATAAAATTCCTATAATATTTCCATACTCCTTAATATCCAATAGAAGCTTATTCGAAATCAAAATCCTCAAAATCCATATTCAGGAATTTCTGGAATCCATCGTCATTTCCAGTCACTTAATTTCAGTGTACATTACTAATATGGTTTCTGTTTATTCATTTCCTGTTTCCATTATACATTACCTACATACCATTTTTCTAAATCCCCAAAGGTTACTATTCATGTGATCACTGTAGCACTGCTAAAGTTAGGGTTATTACAGCTTGTCCTTCTCAAGGACTGATCGCACAGAGAAAGTGTTGTTTGTGTTTTGTGCCATTTGTTTTCTACAATGATAAAATGCATAAGATAAGTTAGATTGTTACATTAATTATGTTCAATTGATTATGACATATTCATAATATATCTCCCACTATTTTTATCAAATTAATAGCCCTTACAATTAAATCGGAAAGAATATCCCATAAATCTTTCTAGTGAGCCAAGATCCATATTTCGTCATATCCTAAGTCAACCACTGGTAGTCCTTAAAACATGATTATTTAGGTAGACAACAGTTGTCAATTATATCATATGTAATTCTTGGATAGTTTGGTAGAACAACATTGGTTCAAATAACAACATTTGTTCCTATTTATCCAATATATCTTACCAAACTCTTTGCTTCTAAGTTCATAATAGTTGAATATAACCGTTTATTTTCACCTTATTATGACGACTCAGTTAAGTTAGACCCAATGATACAACGATCGAATATAATCGTTTATATTCGTCGCATCAAACCATGATAGACAGGAGTCCCCTGCCACTGACAGCCCTTCCCCTTATCGATCTAGGATTCGATGAGTGTTCATTCATTGGAAAGCATCCGATTAAAACTTAAAATTTTGTTAAGGGGTTTAGAAAATTTATAACGATCATGATCACATCATAAAGAGATCCTCAATTTTCTTGAACCAAATATTTCAAATTGACATCTTAAATTGTTCATTTCCCAGGTAGATGGAGGATCCCAATGGTCTATATTGCGATAATAATAGGGCCATTGCATAGGCTAAAGAGCCTAGATCACACCCCCGATCCAAACATATACTCAGGAGATATCACCTCATTCGAGAGATTAATGAAAGGGGTGACATACACATATGTAAAGTGCACACAAATGATAACATTGCAGATCCACTGACCAAAGGCTTGTCGCAGCAAAAGCACGATGGTCACACTAGTTCCATGGGTATTAGATACATGGGTGATTGGCTCTAGTGCAAGTGGGAGATTGTTAGAGTAGGTGCCCTAGAGGCAATACATTATTTCTTGAATAAACCTTTATGTCATTTGATTATTAAATAAACGTATTTATTATGACTTTAATTACTGCGATATATTTGTTAGCATAATAAATGTCCTTAGAATCATGATACACATTGTATAGTTTAAGTACATGACTTGAACTTGAGATTATATAATATATCATATTCTTAAAAGGTCCCTAGTCGGTTATTATTATATAGGACAATAATAATACATAAATAGACTATTATGTTGTTTGACAGATAACCACGTCTCATTGGTTATGAGTATGGAGATACTAAAGTCAATACATAGGTACATGTAGGAGTACATGGTACTGGACAAACCCATGGTGAGATTCTACATGTTGATAATGTCATTAAAAAGACTCACAGTGATAATGGTGTAATGATCCTTAGACTTGAGATCATTATATTTCTATACGAGGATTAATATACTTTGACTACATTAAAAGTTACCATTGACCGGGTTATGATAAAAGTGTACATCGGGTATGTTATGAGACGTATGAGAAATATGAATGATAGATAAAGGATTTAACCCTCCTATAATTAGGAGAGATATTATTGGCCTCTTGATTGTGTGAGACTATGAAAATGCATGGCCATGCTCAAATATTGATTTGTTTTAATAGTCTACTCATGGATCAAGTAAACCTGGATTAAATGTTGAAGAGGATGACTAAATACATGCCTCAAGTTTAATCTATAATATTTGGTTAAAGGGATTATATTACACGGAAACATATATCACGAAAGGTTTAATTGGATCGCCAATTATTATTATTACTTGGGTAGCAATGATGTATTACTAGATGCCGCTCATTTTAAAATCTTGAATCATTACAGATTTTATCTTGTTTAGCATGGCAAGCATGGCATGGGTGACGTATCTAATACATGCATACAACATTAATCTAATTAATGCATGCATCTTCTACTCTACACATACATTCCATACATCATATGTAAAGTGCATAAAGTAAACGTGCAATGGTTATGGCCCAATCCGGTCAATCTATGGTGGATAAATATAAATACAATTTACAAGTCTTCATTCTTCTCTTTTCTCCTTGGTTGCTTTTCTCGAAGGATTGATGTGTACTAGCACCCGAAAACTGCTTCTCTCTCTATCTTCTTTATTTCTCTAAAAAAAGGCTAGGGTTTTGTAAAACTTATATCACCATATAAAATCAGCCATAAAGAGATATATATAGAGGGAGAAGAGAATTAGTTTTCTAATTATAATCCAATTATAATTAATACTAATCCGAAATTCCAATTTATTATTTAATTAAGTCCCACTTAATTAATTAATAACTAATTTCAGAATTAGTTAAAGTAATTCCATTTTTCTATTTAATTAATTAATTAAGTCATACTTAATTAATATTATAAATAGAACAAATTACTTATTTAATTTAAATTCATAATTTAAATTAACACTCCTAGCATCCACACCATCTTTGGTGGCCCTTACTTGGGGGCTGCCAGTCGGAATGCCAGAGATACGTATGCCCGGGAAGCCAGGGGGAAACCCCTAACAAATGTTTTCCACCTTGCAGAAAGGCCCCCTAAGCTGTTTAAAGGGGAAACCGCTGATATTTCCTTTACCGAGGAGGATGCCAAGTGGGTTCACCACCCTCATAATGATGCTTTGGTGGTAACCGTAAGTATTGGCGGAATGAATGTGCATAGAGTACTAGTAGACAATGGAAGTTCAGTGAATATCTTGGCATACACTACATTCCAGAAATTGGGACTCCTGGATAAAGAATTGCTACCTACCAATAATGAGCTATATGGGTTTACCGGTAACCCTGTTCAAATCATGGGAAAGATCAAGCTACCACTGATATTGGGTGTGGATCCCAGCAAGGCCATTCAAATGGCTGAATTCATGGTAGTCGATGAGGACATCTCTCATAATGCAATTCTTGGGAGACCGGCATTGAAAGATATGAGGGTGGTAACCTCAATCTACCACTTTTCAATGAAGTTCTCTACACCAAATGGCATTGGGTGTGTGAAGGGATGTCAACATGAATCAAGGGAATGCTATAACAAAGCTGTGCAGGCTACCGAGAAGGCAGAGAAATCTAATCTAGTTGAAGATAAGGCTGAGGGGGAAGCCCTAATGAGAAGCCATGGGCTTGAACCACAGAAATTTGAAAGGCATCATGCAATGCCATCATGATAGTGGAGTTACCAGAGGAACCTACTGAAGAGGTTCCTGTTTTTCGGGGGGTAGTACCACCACAAAGTTTGCTGTTGGAAGCTGCCGAAAAAATTGATGAAATTCAAAACATTCCAGTGGAAGGCATAGTGAAAGATGCCTCAGATGATGATCTAGATGAAGTGGTGCTAGGGAATGAAAACCAGGAAGTGGTGAAAGGGCTTCCAGTTGAAATTGATATTGATCCCAGGATGCCCGGCACCCTGGAAAAGGCAGGGGCTGCCGAGGATACTATCCCCATACTGGTGGATGCTGAAGATCCTAGCAAAGTTCTGAAAATTGGACAACAGCTGGATGAAAAGACAAGAGAACGGTTGACCACTTTCCTTAAAAGCAACCTGGATGTGTTTGCATGGTGTCACTCTGATATGGTGGGGATTGACCCAAAAGTCATGTGCCATCACCTGAATATTGACCCTGAGAGAAGGGGTATCCGACAGAAAAGAAGGACTGTTAGTGGTGAAAGGGCTACCGCCCTCCAGGAAGAGGTAGACCGGTTGCTAAAGGCTGGCTTGATTAAAGAATCCTTCTACCCAACATGGCTGGCAAACCCGGTATTGGTCCGGAAGCCCAATGGGAAATGGAGGACATGTGTTGATTTTACTGATCTGAATAAGGCATGCCCAAAGGATAGCTTCCCGCTACCCAAAATTGATCAACTGGTGTGTTAGGAATAATTCATGAGTTGTGATGTTGAGAATAGAATTTTACTTATACTTCTTGTATATCCTGATTTATAAAGGATTTAGCACTTTGTATATAGGGTATATGTATTAGACAGTAATCTGTAGAATTAAGTCAGGAACAGTGCATCGAAGACTACATGTCAGGAACTTAGATTGAATCCTGATACATCAAGTCAAATACTGATCAAGTACTGATGGATGGTCAGATCCTGATGCAAGATGAAATCCTGATATCAGTCGTGTTACTGATGATGTCATTATGGATGCTACAGAAACTGGCAAGTGCTATAAAACAGGATCTTTGTTTGAAGAACAAGCAAGAAGATTTCGTGAAGGAAAGAATTTTCTATTGATGGAAACTATCAACTGGACGACAGAACATTGTCATGTATAGATTATATCTTTCTGTTATTAGTTGATAGGTAGCATTATAAATACTCTCTCTATATCATTGTAAAATGAGTTCGTTCGTGAGGTTTGTAATCGTAGGTATACGAGAGTGCAAACAGAGAGAAATTTATTTTGTCAGCAACTGCTAAAGGTATTTGTACACCTTTGGTAGAGTTTGTATTTGATCTCATTAATACAAACAGTTTCATTCATTCGTTTATTCTTGTTTATTTAATCGAGCAAAAACTAGATATGATTATATAACTTGTATTCAACCCCCCCCCTTCTACAAGTTATGCGAGTTAACAATTGGTATCAGAGCAGGTTGATTTCGAATAATCATAAAGATATGCAATCATTTATGGTTACAAGGATGGGAATACTAAGATACTTATGCTCAAGAGAAACGAATATACTCTATGGGAAGTAAAGATATTGCATCATCTGGAAGCAACAGATCCTGATTATCTTGACAGAATCAAAGATGGACCTTTTGTTCCAACAAAGGTGGTTGGACAAGCAATTGTTGATGGTGTAGTTGTTCCAGAACACACAACAGAGAAGCCTAAATCTGAGTGTTCAGATAAGGACAAGGAGAACGTTCTTAAAGATGCTAAAGTGAGGAACATATTATTCAACAGTCTTGATTCTGTTCTCACTAACTATGTTCTCTCTTATAAAACTGCTAAGGATATATGGGACAATCTTAAGGTTCACTGTGAAGGAACTAAGCCTGTCAGGAAGAATATGAGGACACTATTTATACAACAGTATGAGTACTTTGAATCCAAGTCTGGTGAGTCACTTACTGATACCTTTGATAGGTTTACAAAACTCATCAATGAGATGGCCATGCATGGTAAATATTATGACTTGGAGGATATGAATATTAAGTTCATGAAAGCCTTGCCTGATTTCTACAATGAGAAAATATCTGCAATTAAGGAAGCTAATGATCTAGATGAGATATCATTAGAGGCAGTGTATGGAAAACTGAGGGCTTATGAACTTGACAAGCAGCAGAAGAAGAGCAGGAGTGAAGGAAAGATGAAGACTGTTGCACTAACTGCTCAATCTGAATCAAAGAAGATTCCAGAGGAACAGCATGAAGAGCCTGCTGTACAGAACTCAAGGAAGAAGAAAAGCAAAGAAAGTTCTGAGTCAGAGACTACTAATATAGACTCAGACAACAGTGATTCTGAATCAGAGATGCAGGAACTCTTTGCTATGTTTGCTAAAGCTTTCAAGAAAGGAAGATTCAACAGGAGAAGATTTAGCAAAGGATCTTTTCAAAAGAAAGATGAGAAGAAGAGTGACAAAAGCAAAAATACAATTGTCAAGCTTGATAAGGTCAAGATCAAGTGCTTTAACAGCAGCGAGCTTGGACACTTTGCTAGTGAGTGTAAGAAGCCTAGGAATTCAGGAAAGGGCAATGCACTTATGGTCACACAGAAGGATTGGGCTGATTCCAGTGATTCTGAAGAAGAATTGGATTATGATAACATTGCATTGATGGCAAATGTTTCAGACAAACCTGGATCTCCAAAGAAAACTTCTCCATCTTCTGTTAAGGTATCACTTCACTCTCTTGATTCATTTGATAGCTTAAATTTTGATAAAATTAGATCTATCCATGCTGAGTTTAAGAATCTTATGACTAATTTTAGAATTCTTACCAGTGAAAGAGATGAACTTAAGGTTAAGAATGATAAGTTAGTTGATAGAAATAATTTTCTTGAATCTGAGTTAGTTCAAATGGAAGAATACAAGATAAGTTCTGATAAAGCTAAGCATGATTATAGTGTTATTCTTGAAGCTTATGACTATGTCAGAAAAGAACTAGAGGAAGAGAGAGAGGTGATTAAGACCATTAACAATTCTAGTAAAAAGACTCTAGAAATCTTTGAAAGTGGAATTCGTGGTAAAGTTAATGGTCTAGGTTTTGATAAAGCTAGACAAGAAGAAAAGGTAGCTATTGTCAATGATGATAGTAAAGTAGAAGCTAGCACATCTAAATCTGAAGGTAAGAAAATTGTTTCTGAACCTAATCATGTTAAATTTGTTGATTCAAAAGGTACCCCTGTTGTACACAAAATAATTAAAAATAGTAATTCAGATGAGAAAGTGTTAGAGAAACCTAAGAATGTAAACATAGGGTTTCTGTCTAAGTCTCAGTTGAAACAGAGACTAGATGGTCTTTCAGAGTCTAGCAAGATCAAGAGAAATAGGAATGGAAAAGAAGGTATTAACAAAGAGAATAATTACAAGAATGTACCTGATGCACCTAGGAAAAAATGCTATAAGTGTGGAAATCATAATCATTTGGCTCTAGACTGCCATCAAAAACCTTCTTGGAAAACTTAGTCTAGATTCCCCAAGACTCAGAAAATTCAATACCAACCACAAAAAGCTTGTTATCATTGTGGTAGTTTACTTCATTCCATTTACATGTGTAGAGAATATCATGAACTGTATTATGACTATTATTCTCTAAAATCTGAAACTTCTAGTCACAAACAGTTTGTGAAATCAGAGTCTAAGGTTGACTCTGCAACAGGTAAAGTAAAAATAAAATCTTCAAAGCCTGTTGTTTCTAAATCTAGTAAGAAAGAAGGAAAGAAGCATTCAATTATCTTGGACGGTGGATGCTCTAGACATATGACTGGAAAGAAGTCCCTGCTTACAAAGTTTGAGAGGAAAGCTGGCCCAGTAATATCTTTTGGAGATGGCAACAAAGGAGAAACTCTGGGATATGGCTCAATTGTTTTGGGGAATGTCATCATAGAAAACGTAGCACTGGTTGAAGGCTTGAAACATACTCTTTTAAGCATAAGTCAACTGGGTGATAAAGGTTACAGATCAATCTTTGATAGAGAAGGATGCAAAATCTTGAATATACAGAATGGAGACATTGTTCTAACTGGTCAAAGACATGGTAACATATATGAAGCCAGCTTAAGTGATACATCTAAGGGAATTGTTAGATGTCTCTATAGTAAAGCAACAAATGATGAAAGCTGGAGTTGGCACAAGAAGCTCTCACATCTCAACTTCAAGAAGCTTAATCAACTAGTTAAGTACAATCTGGTGAGAGGCCTACCTCAAGCAAATTATGTGCAAGATGGACTTTGTGATGCTTGTCAGCTTGGAAAACAGAGAAGAACCACTTTCAAGAGCAAGACTGAAAATTCAATTACTGAACCATTTCACATGCTACATCTTGATCTGTTTGGTCCAGTAAACATTATGTCTATCAGCAAGAAAATATATGCTCTAGTGATAGTGGATGATTTCACAAGGTTCACATGGGTGTTCTTTCTACAAAAGAAGGATGAAGCTCCTCAGCAAATCATTGAACTTGTCAAAATTATTCAGAATAACTCTGAGTACAAAGTCAAAGTACTTAGGAGTGACAATGGTACAGAATTCAAGAATTCTACAATGGAGGAGTTTTGTGCAGACAATGGAATCACTCAACAGTTTTCTACACCTGGTACACCTCAGCAGAATGGTGTAGTGGAAAGAAAGAATAGAACTCTCATAGAGGCAGCAAGAACCATGCTTGCAGATGCTAAACTTCCAACCTATTTTTGGGCAGAAGCTATAAACACTGCATGTTTCACTCAAAACTGTACCTTGGTAAATAGTCATGGAAAGACTCCCTATGAGATGATTAAAGGAAAGAAACCAAGTGTGAAATACATTCACATCTTTGGATGCAAATGCTATGTCCTAAAAGTTCATCCAGAACAACTTGGAAAATTTGAAGCCAAATCGGATGAAGCAATCTTTCTAGGATATTCAGCATCAAAGGCCTTTAGGGTTTATAATCTCAGAACTCACATTGTTATGGAATCAATTCATGTTGCATTTGATGATAAGAAATTTGGAATTTTGCAAACTGATGAAAGCCATGACAAATTGGAATTTGAAAATCTGAAGAATTCTGAGATACTCTCAAGTGATGATGAAGGTTCTCCAGAAGGAATAACTATTACTTTTCAAAGGAATGCTACTGTTGAGGGGGAGCAAATCAATCAAGGAGAACACAGTGATCATCAGGAGCAGACTAGCTATACAGAGTCTACTCCATCAGGAACTGATCCTTCAGAGTCTACTGAGGAAAGATCAGTAACTTACAGCAGTATGGAATCTATTGATTATATTGTTCAAAGGAGAGCTATTGAAGGCAGAGAGAGTTCTTCTACAAGAGAAACCACTAACTTAGGGGGAGAGACTAGCAGAGTCAATCTACCACCTGTTAGAAAATGGACAAAGGATCATACTGAAGATTTGATTATTGGTGATCCAAATAGTGGTGTTCGAACTAGAAGATCAATTCAGAATGAATGCTTGTATAGTTGCTTTCTCTCAAAGAATGAACCTAAGAAGGTTGAAGAAGCCTTACAGGATCCTGATTGGGTAATTGCAATGCAGGAGGAGTTAAATGAGTTTGAGAGAAACAAAGTCTGGAAACTGGTACCAAGACCTAAAGATAGATCAATTATTGGTGTAAGATGGGTCTTCAGGAACAAGTTAGATGAATCTGGTATGATTGTAAGAAACAAAGCAAGACTGGTGGCCAAGGGTTACTCTCAAGAAAAAGGCATTGATTATGATGAGACCTTTGCACCTGTGGCTAGATTGGAAGCAATCAGGATGTTTCTTGCATTTGCAACTCATTCAAAATTCAAGGTATACCAGATGGATGTAAATAGTGCATTTCTAAATGGCAAGCTTGATGAGGAAGTGTATGTGGAGCAACCACCTGGATTTGTTGATCCAAAGTTTCCAAATCATGTCTACAAACTTGACAAGGCACTCTATGGACTAAAGCAGCCGCCAAGAGCATGGTATGAGACTTTGTCTAAATTTCTTCTTGAAAATTGCTTCACAAGAGGTACGATTGACAAAACTTTATTCTTTAGAAAGATAAAAGGTGAATTGCTTTTAGTTCAAGTTTATGTTGATGATATCATATTTGGCTCTACTAATGAAAAGTTGTGTGCTAAGTTTAGCAAGCTTATGCAGTCTAAGTATCAGATGAGCATGATGGGTGAACTAAATTATTTCTTAGGCTTGCAGGTCAAACAGACTGAGATTGGTGTTTTCATTAATCAGTCAAAGTATATCAAAGATCTTTTAAGAAGGTTTGACTTTCAAGACTGTGCAGTTGCAAAAACACCCATGGCAACAACCACTAAACTAGACTCTGATCCTAAGGGAAAGAGTGTGGATAATACTAGTTATAGAGGCATGATAGGTTCATTGTTATATTTAACTGCAAGTAGACCAGATATAATGTTTTCTACCTGTTTATGTGCTAGATTCCAAAGTGATCCTAAGGAATCTCATTTAATTGTTGTGAAGAGAATTTTTAGATATCTCAAAGGAACTCCAAATCTTGGTTTATGGTATCCTAGAGAATCTGATTTTTCCCTAATTGGCTATTCAGACTCTGACTATGCAGGGTGTAAAATAGACAGGAAAAGCACTACAGGTACATGTCAATTCTTGGGAAACAGATTGATTTCTTGGGCAAGCAAGAAGCAACAATCTGTCTCTACCTCAATTGCAGAAGCTGAATACATAGCAGCAGGCAGTTGTTGTGCACAGCTCCTTTGGATAAGAAATCAGTTGATGGATTATGGTATGACACTTAGTAATATTCCTATGTTTTGTGATAATACTAGTGCTATCAAAATTGCAGAAAATCCAGTTCAACATTCAAGGACTAAGCACATTGATGTCAGGTATCATTTTATTAGAGAACATATTGAGAATGGTACTGTGGAACTTCATTTTGTTTCTATTGACAAACAGCTTGCAGATATTCTAACTAAACCACTTGATGAGTCTACATTCAGTAGGTTAGTAAGTGAGTTAGGAATGTTAAATTTCTAGATCTTTAACATCTGCAAAAGTAGCAAGGTATGTTGTTTTCATCTTATAGACTTGATATTCTTGTCAGGATCTATATTTGATTGTTAAATGCTTAAGCTGTAACATTGTACTTTGATAAATTTTAGTATGATAGACTTGTTAATAAACATCAGGATCAGGATTGCTATCAGTATGCTGACGTCATCAGGATTTTATCGTCAGTATCAGGATTATGAAATTTGTGTGTCAAATCCTGAAGTTCATTTTATGAAGTGATCCAATTCTAAGTTTTGTTAAGTCTATTTCAGTATGTTTCTAATTTATTCATACTGATAATTTATACATCATTCAAATCAGTAAATAAACAACAAAGACAAGTAGATTAGAAATTGTATTTTCATTAATTGAAAGGATTACATACATGGAAATGGAATACAACATCTTTTTGTCTAACTTCTACTGATAATACTACTCTTGTCTAAAGTTGTTTCTGTTCCTAGTCTTCTGAGATACAGGACAAGGAGCACTTCAAGAAATCCATCAGGGAATTTGAACAGTTTCATCTACTTTTGGATTCCTTGTCTGGGCGACTTGAATGAGAGCAGCTAACCTAAATGGATAGCATCCCCATCAAGATCAACCTCAGACTCTCGGCCAAATTCTTCATCCTCGAGTTTTGAGGAGGTTAGAGGGTGAATGTATCCAACATATGGATGTTTTAAGAGAAGGTTCTGGACATTATGTGGACCTACTCCAACAATGTCTAATGCGATGAGAAAAGTCATCTCTTCAAAGAGACGAACTATGAATCTTTGGTGTTCATCATCTGTGAGAAATCGAAAGATTTGGTTGAAGGTCATTGTGTTTTGTGGAAGCTCTGTGTTTACAGAGAGTTTTGTGTATTTTTGGAGTTAAGAAAAGGCAAAAGACATCAAGGGTTTATAAAGGAAAGAGTGAGAAGCTGAACAGTCACTTTAAATATTCAATGTATCGGCGTATACATCTATGCGTATGACTGGTTCTTTCATATTTCCAAGATATTTTTGATAATCTGACAAGTTTTTTGGTTTAGATTATTGATGTTCTTTTCAGGTTAAATTCTAAAATTGCCACCTGGAACTCCATTTAATTTTGGAATCACGATGATAGTGATCAGGAAAGCAAAAGTGATTTCATCAGGATTGATTGTTGAGTATTGAATACGGTAAAAGAATACAGAGGGGGGGGGTGAATGGATTCTTGAACTTTTCTTGATTGAGTCTATGTAGCAGATAAGTGCCTGTGTGTGTAGAAGTGAAGGTGCGGATAAATAAACAACACAACACGCAATATCACTTTAATCTAATGTATATTAGATAAAGGTTGCTACAATCTGTGAATACAAATGGTAGTATTCTCAGCTTCGTTTTTCTCAGAGAGATATAGCTTACAGTGTATGAAAAACTAGACTCACAAAAGTTACCAAGTTATGAAGTGAGGCTGTGTCCTTATAGAACATGGATACAGCCCACTTACTGCAAATAAGATAGCTAAAACAAATTACTTTCTAGTCTGTCTATCCTTTTTGAGTAAGTGTCCAAACGGTTACAGATTTGACTTTGCAAAGCCTGTTTAGATCCACTTCTTTAGCTCCTTGTCTCTTCTATATCTCTCCAAGCTTCCTTGTAGGCTTTCCAGAGCACGTTACAGATTGTGGTCCATAAAGTGCATTGGCTTGTTGCAGGTTTCTGACTTGTACAATTTCTTCAGTATTTTGTCTCCAAGAATGTATTCGAGAAGTGACTAAGTAAGTGATTCGAGAACTAGAATTGACTTGATCGATAACTCTGAGTTCTCGAATACTGTTATAGTGACATATCGAACCACTTCTCGAATAGCTCTTTTCCATCAGGATTCCTTGAGTTGTCGAATAGAGCATTTGACTTATTGAATCCTCGAGTTGTCGAATAGCTTTCTGAGTCTTTGAGATATCGAATGGAACTTTGACTTGTTGACTCTTTGAGAACTCGAATACCATCTTGACTTGTTGACTTCTTGAGATCTCGAATAGAGTAGTAGACATATCGAATCCCTGAGATATCGAATGAGATATCGAACAGTGTATTCAGAGATATCGAATAGTGTCTTGAGATATCGAATCTCTGACTTCTCGAATGCTGGACTTCTCGAATAGACAAATATACTTCTCGAATTTGTACTTAGGCAAATTCTTCATTTCTTCAAATCCCAACTGTGATTATTTGACAGTCTTTAACTCCTTGCTTGAGGCATGAACCTTGGAACTTCTTTCAAGCATTATTCTAGACTCTATTTGTACAATTACACAACTAGGATTTGATGCCTTCTACAAGTACAATACAAACAGAAACTCTACAACTAGAGGTTCCCTCAGTTAAGAGGTCATGTAAGTAATGCAAAGCATTACAAACAATTAGGCTTGTTATTAGATGTGTACAGGCATGCCTCTGTAACTAACAATCTCCCCCAAATTGTGAGTGAGACCCTTAGTCACAATTTCATGTCTGATAACAAGCCTAACATACATAAAGATAAAACTTTAAAAGTACAGGTATGTATTTTGATTGAACACATAAATGAAATTACAAGATAAATACTCTTACAGTATGATGAGGTACTAGCCATTTTCTTTTGATTGCATCTCCATTGCTTTGGCTTGTAGATCATCATATGCTTTCTGTTTCCTTTCTTTCTCCTTTCTTGCAATCTCATCTACTGCTCTCATGATTTCTGTCATAGCATCCAATTCTTCAATCATAATAGAGTTTTTGAAATCTTCAAGCACTGGCTTCAGAATGTTGGCAGGATAGTGATTGAGTAGGTCCATTCTTATATTGACATTGGCTCCATTTCTTCTCCTATACTTCACCACATAGGGATCAAACTGAACTCTACACAATCCCTTTGCCCTTAGCTTTTCTGCTTCAATCTCCAGTCTATCAATTTCTTTCTCCCTTTCTAACCATTTCTCATAGCAGCCCTTTCTTATCTTCTCAGCATAATCTTTCTTCATTTTCACAAAGTCAATCAATTCCAGCTTCCATACTTTCTCCACCTTGTCTTTAGAATCCAGCAATGCAATGATTCTTTCTATCTCATACAATTTACCCCAATGTTGACAACCCCCTTGTTTGAATTTCATTTCTTTCCCATCAGTGTACTTGATTTCAAGGTGGTCATCCACAATTGCAGCATAGCATATCTTTTGAGCTCTTAGAAATTGCAGTTGCTCTTCATCAAAGTCTTCATCAAGTGGCTGGAGTTTCAATCCTGGAATGATTGTTAGGGCTCTAGATTTGGATAGCTTCACTCTTCTTGCAGCATGTTTAAATTTCATCCTCTTGACATGATTGCTTGGCAGAAATCTTTGACCTTTGTTGGTAGACCATAGTAGTATTCCATTAGCAGATTGCTTTCTGAAACATACACATGGTTTCTTGACTTGAATCTTCTTCTCTTCTTGAGGTGGTAAGACAGTTGCAGAAGCCATAGATGTAGATTTTGGTAGGTCACTACTAACAGTATTCACCCTAGACCTAGAGTCTTGTGTTGTGGTGAGGTTACTGCTAGCAGTGCCTAAGGCTTGCTGTCTTCCACTCTTTCTCTCATATGTTTTACCTTGGTCATCATCATCCTTTTTATCCTTGTCTCCCTTTTTCTTCTTGTCTTCATCACCCTTATCTCTCCTGTGATGTCTTCTCCTCTCATCACCTTTGTCTTCAGAATCATCATCCTTATTTCTCCTAGGTTGAGCCATCTCTGGAATTTCACCAGTTGCAATATAGGTTCTGAGGATGTGCAGTGCCACAGTTTCTTCAGCATTTCTGGCTCCAACCTTCTTCTGTAATTGATCAATGATAACAATGATCAGTCTGTGATTTCTGGTGGTGAGATCATGGGGAATGACCAATTGCTTGATATCTTCAATTCTGGTGCCAGACTGATAAATGATTGTCCATGGCTTCTTGATCACTTCTGGTAGCCTTGAAGGTTGGTCATTCCTCAAGTCATCAAACAGACTTTTGTTGTTCTCATTCTTCTTTTCTATAAGCTCGAGTATGGCATCTATCTCTGAGTGTTTCAGTTCTTGTAGAGTCTTGTATGTTAGATGCCATATCTTCAATTTGGATATCATCACTATCTCCTTGATCCACAGATTATTGACTTTCTTAGGAATGACAGTGATGCAATCAATCTGCTTCTTCAACTCCCTCAGATAGAACTGAGTGTCACCAACCTGTTCCCTTATGGCTTTCAGAAACTCCAAGAAGGCTTTATCATGATAAACATTGGAGTTAGCAACTTCTTGTAGCTTGGCCTCAGTAACAACTTTGACTTCTACAGGCTTGGCACTCTCAGATATAGAGGTTGGAGGTTTGTCAGATGGCATGCTCCCTGCAACCACTGTGGTGGTTATGGATTGCTTCTGTCCTCCTGGAGTAGTGATGTGCACAGTTGGTAGAGTGACAACTGGCAAGATAGATGGAGGCTCATCCACTTTGGATTTTCCTTTGCCAGGCACATTTGCTAGAGACTTAGAAGCCCTTTGTTGACCACCCTCTTTGATTATTATGCCTTTCTCTCCCTTTGTCTCCCCCTTTGAATTTGAGTTCCTGGCCTTCTTCTCCCCCTTAGGCTTGTTGTCAGGCACAGAGGCTGTAGAAATGTCCTTTGGGAGTGAAGATTCATCAGGTAGAGGGAGA
This sequence comes from Kitagawia praeruptora, assembly GCA_037693485.1. Classification (NCBI taxonomy): domain Eukaryota; kingdom Viridiplantae; phylum Streptophyta; class Magnoliopsida; order Apiales; family Apiaceae; genus Kitagawia; species Kitagawia praeruptora. Next base: position 151,358,012 of record CM075351.1, on the reverse strand, counting down.
CCCATATGCTTCATCATTGCAGCTAACATGGATTGTTGATGCAGAAGGACATCAGCTGTGGTGGATGCTTGAGTGTCCAACTGATCATTTAGCAATGCAACCTTTTCTGTGAGATGAGCATTGGTCTTGGTGAGAGTAGCTACCTCCTGCTCAAGAGTGTTGACCTTAGTGAATAACTCATTGGCCTTGAAGCCAGATAAAGATTGGTCCTGAAGCCTCTTCACTTCATATTTAGACAATTCATGCACAGGGACATCAGTCACTAGTCTATCTCCATAAAGATTTTTGAACATTATCCTCAGCATGGCATTGGCATCTGTAGTCTGGTCAGATAGATTCTGAAATTTATGCCCCAGACCTGTGACAGCATCTTTTAGCACAGCCAGCCCATTGTCCACCTGAGTGCAGGTAGAGTTGCAGTGTTTGATGTCCTTGAACACACTGTCCAATTGAGGAAATTTAGCATCAAAGGCCCTCTTGACTTCTGCTACTGAAGTGGCTGTCTTATCACACACCCTGTTGACTTCAGTTTTGACTCCCTTGCCAAGATAGTGTGCAGCCTTGAGGAAACCCTTGTAGGAGTCATTTACAGCTTCATACACTTCACCAGGTGACAGGGATTTTGCATTGGAGCCCAGTGAAGTGATGTATTCCTCCCTGAGATACTGAAGTGCTTCATCGAGAGTAATATCATATTTTCCTTGCAACCAGGCATCTATGTTGCCATCTCTCTCAGCATCATCAATGATCTTTGACTTCTGCACTTCCACATCATCCCTATGGCATAACAGAATAGCCTCATAGTCTGGATTGGGCATGTCTGCAGTGAGAAGGTGCTGAGCAATCTTTGTGAACTCAGGAATCTGATCCACAATTAAGCTTTGAAGTGCTTCAACCGTCAATTGTTGTGGAACAGACCCTGATCCTGAAGCACTGTCATGTTGCACAGGCTTCAGCCATGTTGACATGAAGTCAGAGCTAGAGCTAGGCAAGCTAGTCTCCTCAGTTACAGATGCAACTTCTGTAACCGGATGGATTGACTCTACTACTGGTGTCACCACAGAAGTGGGATGAATTACACCAGCAGTTGACACAGGCACAGAGTCTCTAGTAAAAACTAGGGGAACCTCTGTGTTTGTGATGGTGTCATTAGGATATGCCTCAGCATGCATTCCCTCACCATCTAAATGTGGGTTCTGAGTGGTGAACAAAGTGTCATGCACTAAGTCACTTGAAATTATTGGCTCATCAAGAGAAAAGAATTCTTGATGATCAATACCTTGCATCTCAGTTGCCTGAGTTGCAGGTTCCAAAGAAATTTCAGAGATAGATTCTGGAAGAGAAGTGTGTTTTAGAGTAGATTTTGGCAACTCCCCCTGAGAGATAGAGGGAGTTTCAAAAGTGATGTGCTCTCCACTCAGTGTTGTGCCAGCCTTATCACTCCCATGTGCTGACTCTATACAAGAGGGTGCATTGGGGAGAATGCTTGATTCTATAGGTGCACCCTGTTGAGAGGATACACCTAGTGAGCTGTGTGCCCCTGATTTTACAACTTCAGCCATTTGTGTGACTGAAGAGGTGGTCTTAGTTTTCTTCTTCTTTGTTCTGTGCAAGGGTAACTCAGATTCCTCACTTCCTAGACCTAATTCAACAGCTAATGCTGCTTCAGACAAGATATTTAAAGGTGCAGACATTACTTCCTTTCTCTTCTTTTTACTAACATCACCCTTTTGAGAGGATGATGCAGTTGGCTCAGTAAGAGGTAGAGTGTTTGGTTGAGAGGGTTGGTTAGCAGGCCCTGGGTTAGCATTTTGTTCTACTTGCTTGGGCTGTGCTAACTTAGATTTTGCATCAAATGTTGGCATGTTGTGGGGGTAAGTCCTAAACAAACTCTCCATATGGGGAGTTATGTTCAGTCTTACATCCACATCATTCCTAGTTTCCAAGTTACCAAAAATGAGTTTGGTCATGGACTTAGGATAGCCTATTTTATTTTTATCAATCCCAGGCAATTCAATCAATGAAGCATTTTTATAATTAAGTACAGATTGAATAAAGCGAGGGAAGAAAATATCAGTACCTCTCTTGGTTGTGTTCTTACCAAGTCTCCCATATAATTCTTGAAGTATGATTTGGCCAACATCTATCTTCTTTCCATAGGCCAAAGCATATCCAATTTGCTGCACAGGTGCACTGATTTGGTCAAAGCTTGATTTCCTGGCAGTGAAGACTTGGAGAAGAGTTGCAAACACATAACTCCACTCCTTTCTCAGATTCTTTCTGTTTAGCTTTCCAAGGTTAATCCCATCTGAGTAGTTTATGAACTCAAAGAATTCCTCCAACTCTGCATTAGTGGCCAGTCTGTCAAATGACTCTTGTTGTAGGCCTAGTGCTTGGTTCATGTCTGCAGTAGTGATAGTGATTTCCTTATCTTGAACCTTGCAGTAGATGACATAGGAAGTGATTGCGTTTTCCAGGGCTACAACCTCCACAATAGCAGTACTCCAGAATTGTTCCAGAATATCGAGATACAGAGTTGGGTTGGCAGAGAGTGCATCCTTGATATATGACTCAGCCATCCATTTCACAAAGCACTTGAAATTTGCATTGGGTGCTTCAACATCACTAGTGAGTGCAATGAAGTTGGTGTTAAACTTTACTGTTGCCATTTGTGTAGAAGAGAGAAAAGAAATTGAAGGTTGAAGAAGAAATTTGGCTTTTCGTAGCTAGGGTTTCAGGGGTTTAGAGAGTGTAGATGCTTGAGAAATCGAATGAAATGAATCGAATAGATGTGAAATTGTATAAGTATGAAGTACTTGAATTGTCGATTAGCAGAAGGTTTTGTATCGACAAGTCAGGCATTCGAGAAGTAGAAAACAACTATTCGAGAAGTCAAGAATGGCTTAATCGATAACTCAAGCAGATAGAAACTCACAGCTGGCAGTTATCTAACTTAGAAATAATTCTAAATTAAATAAAATGTGTTTTTATGAGTGAATTAAATTTTTAGACAAAAAGTCCAAAATCGATTAAAATTCAGCGAGAATTCAGCCTTTTCAAATGATTCGAGAACTCAAATATAGTGTTCGAGAACTCAGTCATTCGAGAACTCAGTTACTATATTCGAGAAGTCAATAATTCCTCTATTCGATATCTCAGAAAGACTCTATTCGAGAACTCAAGAGTACTCTAATGAGACTTATTAGAGATGTCGAATAGTGAATCATTCGAGAAGTCTGACTTATCGAACTATACCCATCACTCAAAAAAAAATTTGATTTTCACTATCTTGTAAAAATTTACCAGACATATTCATTGAAAAATATCCTAGCAAATCAAATAGTGATTTTCTCAAAATTTCATAGAAATTTTAAGTTAATAAAAATATGATTTTCAACATATGCAACAGATTTGAAATATTTATAAATCATATTTCAGCCAACACTTACTCCAAAAATATTGAGAATTTAGATAAAGTAAGTGTTTACTGCTGCAACAATCTAGATGATGTATTCACTTAGCCAGAATCTGAAGAATTCAGCATTCCAATCTCACTTACCAAACTTGTGAAGGTGGCTTCATCTAATGGCTTAGTGAATATATCAGCTAGTTGTTTATCTGTAGAGACATAATGCAACTCAATGGTTCCAGTAGTTGCATGTTCTCTTATGAAATGATATCTGATGTCAATGTGCTTTGTTCTAGAATGATTGACAGGATTGGCAACTATAGAGATTGCACTTGTGTTGTCACACATGATTGGAATTCTTTCCAACACAAGTCCATAATCTCTAAGTTGATTTCTAATCCAAAGCACTTGAGCACAGCAACTTCCAGCAGCTATGTATTCAGCCTCAGCTGTAGAAGTTGACACAGATTGTTGCTTCTTGCTATACCAAGAAACTAACCTTTGTCCAAGAAACTGGCAGCTTCCTGAGGTGCTTTTCCTATCCACTCTGCATCCAGCATAATCAGCATCAGAATAACCAACCAGATTGAACCCTGTGTCCTTAGGATACCATAATCCCAAGTTAGGAGTGCCCTTCAGATATCTAAAGATCCTTTTTATTGCAATCAAATGTGATTCCTTTGGATTTGATTGAAACCTTGCACACAAGCATGTAGCAAACATGATGTCTGGCCTACTTGCAGTGAGGTAGAGTAGAGAACCAACCATGCCTCTGTAGACTGAGATATCTACTCTCTTGCCTTTAGCATCTTCATCCAATTTAGTGGCAGTGGCCATGGGTGTCTTGGCAGGTGAACAATCTTCCAAGTCAAACTTCTTCAATAAATCCTTGATGTACTTGGTTTGACTGATAAAGATACCATCCTTCCTTTGACTGACTTGCAACCCTAGAAAGAATGTCAACTCTCCCATCATACTCATCTCATATCTGCTCTGCATGAGTTTAGAGAATTTCTCACACAGTTTCTCATTTGTAGAACCAAAAATGATATCATCCACATAGATTTGAACTAGGATCATATCATCACCATGCTTCTTGTAAAACAGTGTCTTGTCCAATGTGCCTCGAGTGAATTGATTTTCAAGAAGAAATTGTGATAGAGTATCATACCATGCTCTTGGAGCTTGCTTAAGTCCATACAGTGCCTTAAGCAATCTGTAGACAAATTCTGGGAAATGTGGATCCTCAAAGCCAGGTGGTTGTTGCACATAAACCTCTTCTTCCAACTCTCCATTTAGAAATGCACTCTTGACATCCATTTGATAAACTTTAAAGTTTGAATGAGCAGCAAATGCCAAGAATATTCTAATGGCTTCCAATCTAGCAACAGGGGCAAATGTCTCATCATAATCAATGCCTTCCTGTTGAGAGTATCCTTTTGCAACCAGCCTTGCTTTGTTTCTTATTATTACACCATCTTCATCCATCTTATTCTTCAGAACCCATTTTGTTCCAACAATGGTTCTGTTCTTTGGTGCAGGCACAAGTTCCCATACTTTGTTCCTTTCAAATTGATTCAGCTCCTCTTGCATGGCAATAATCCAATCTGGATCCAACAATGCATCATCAAGTTTCTTAGGCTCAACTTGTGATAGAAAACATCCATAGAGGCACTCATTTTGAGTTGCTCTCCTAGTCCTTACTCCTGCATTAGGATCTCCAATGATTTGCTCTGCAGTGTGTGATCTATCCCATTTCCTCGAGTGTTCAGCCTGATTTCTCATTCTTGATGTTGCTTCATCATCCACATCATGGTCATCCTCATTTCCTCCCCCTGTGAAGTTGCCATTACTCACAGGTGTGTCTTGGATGCTTGTTTCTCCACTATTGGTTGGCACAAATTCTTCTCTTGTATCATTATTCACTTGAGTTTGTTGAACTTGAGTTTCAACTCTAGTTTCAGTCTCTTCATCAGAATCATCTAGATTATCAAACTTCAATGGATCTTTGTCTTCATCATTGGCTTCTTCTAGTCCAGGTAGTTTGCTGTCATCAAATGTTACGTCTGTGCTTTCCATAACTTTCTTTTGACTGATGACATAAACCTTGTATGCAATTCTTTCCATAGAATAGCCAAGAAAAATTCCTTCAAATGCTTTTGCATCAAACTTTCCAACATATTCAGAATTGTCCTTAAGTACAAAGCATTTGCTTCCAAAAGTATGAATATACTTCAGTGTAGGCTTCTTTCCAGTCATCAAGTTGTAAGGAGTCTTTCCAGTGTTTTTGTTGATGAGGGTTCTGTTCTGAATATAGCATGCAGTGCTCACAGCCTCAGCCCAAAAACATGTGGGCATTTTTGCATCAAGTAACATTGTTCTAGCAGCCTCAATTAGAGTTCTATTCTTTCTCTCAACAACTCCATTTTGTTGTGGAGTCCTTGGAGCTGAGAATTGCTGAGAAATGCCATTCTCTTTGCAGAATGCTTCAAGTGTGGCATTTCTGAACTCTGTTCCATTATCACTCCTCAATGCAATCACACTTGCATCGTTTGCCTTTGCTTCCTTGTCAACTTTCTTTATATGCTCAATGATTACTTGTGGAGCCTCATCTTTTGATGCCAGAAATTCTACCCATGTATACCTTGAAAAATCATCAACCATTACCAGGGCATACTTCTTTCTTCCAAGTGACATTATGTTAACAGGCCCAAACAAATCCATATGGATAAGTTGTAGTGGCTTGGTTACAGATGTCACTGTCTTTGACTTGTGGCTTGATCTCTTCATTTTTCCTTTTTGACAAGCCTCACACACTCCTTCTTGGCAGAATTCAAGTGTGGGCATGCCTCTCACTAACTCTCTTTTGACTAGAGAATTAATGGCCTTAAAGTTCAGGTGTGATAGTTTCTTGTGCCACAGCCAACAATCTTCATTTGATGCTTTTGAGTAAAAGCAACAAATTTTGTCCTTGTTTGCAGAGTCCATATTGGCTACAAACAGGCTTCCCTTCCTTACTCCAGATAGAGCAAAATCACCAGTCTTCTTGTGGGTGATCAAACATTCATCTTTGTCAAAATTCACTTTGAATCCTCTATCAGTAAACTGACCAACACTTAACAGATTATGCTTGAGCCCCTTGACTAGTGCTACATCTTCAATGATGACATTTCCAACTTTCAGCTTGCCATATCCCAATGTGTTACCCATGCTGTCATCTCCAAAAGCAACCATTGGGCCAGCCTTTTCCTCATACTGTGATAGCAGGGCCATATCACCAGTCATATGATTTGAGCATCCACTGTCCAAAATCCACATGACCTTCTTTTCACTTTCTTTGCCCTGCAACCACAAAGGTATTACTTTTCCTTTGGTACCCAAACAAGTTTAGGTCCATGTGACTTAGAGACAGTTTTATCATAAACAACATGCTTGTTAACTTTCTTAGTGTCAGTCTTCTTGTCACTGTTGGAAGTCTTAGAACCTGAGGTTTCAGACTTAGGTGACAAAGGTACCTTCCTAGCTTTAGGAGGACTTGAAGACTTTGACCTTGTGTAGTGTGTGTGAGAATTGTGACTGATACAACCATCAATGAACTGTCTTCTTAAATTAAAACAACTAGTCATAACATTCATATTGCATGGCATACAGTCAAATTTATCACAGAAGGGTGCATCTCTATGTCTTAGAGGCACAGAACAATCATAGAAAGGTTTAGACACACTACCAACAGGTTTCTTGCATGCATGAGTTAGATGGTTGGTACTGAAACAGTTCTGACAAGTTTTCCTAGGGGCATTAGGCATATAAGCATAGTTGTTATCCTTGTTAATCCCTAACTTGCCATTTCTGTTCTGTTTCCTTTTAGTCACTTCCTTTTCTGATTCACTCTTCCCAGCTGAGACAAACTTAACAAACTTCTTAGGTCTTGGCCTATCAACTACTGGCTTCTTGGTCTTTGACTTGACACTCTCACCCTTAGAGGATGCTTGCTGTTCACTAGATTGTGCCTCATCCTCATCATTCAACATTTGCTTGATGAGTAAGGCATCCTCATCAATTTCAAATGTTGATTCCTTAAAAATTGGATTTTCAGTTTTTCTCAAAATGTGAGGCACTTTCTCATGAATAGCTGTGTCCTCTTCAATGACAGCATAGCCTTTCCTTTGTTTGAGAGAGTCATAGTCAAGTCCAATAGCTGCTTTGGGTTTAGCTTCAATTTTCTCACAGTAGGATTGCACTAAACCAGATGATTTCTTGAAAGTTTTAAGTTTGAATTCATTCTCAGCTAATTCATCCCTAAGAGCCTTCTCTACTTGACTAGCACATAAAACCTTGTTCTTCAAATATTCAACTTCTTTCTTAAGGTTTTCTACTCGCATAGTAGTTAGCTCAAGTTCCTCATTCTTTTTGGTTAATATTTCATTTCTAGTAGACAGTTTAGCAATCTCCTCATTAGCAGCAGTCATACTAGTATGAATATTAAACATTTCAACAGATAATTGTTCAATCATGCATTTGTATTCAGAAACAGACATGTCTATAGTAGTGAGAGATGGTACCTGAGAATCAGATGAAGATGAGTCATCCTTGGAGTTGGCCATCAAGGCATAGTTGCAGAATTCTTGTTCCTCTTCATCACTCTCAGAATCATCCCAACACTTCCCTTCAGCTATGTAGGCCTTACCGTGTGTCTGCTTTTTTAGAAGGGCCTCATACTTAGCTTCTAGCTCAAGATAATCTCTATCCTTCTTTTTAGGCTTCTTGCATTCACTGGCAAAATGCCCTAGGTCATTGCATCTATAACACCTTACAGATGACCTATCCACATAACCGGTTTTGAACTTATTTCTGTTTGGTTTCACAGGTGCCTTGTTCTTGTTGGCTGAATGGTTTTGAGTTTTGGGTTTGAAGGGTTGATTTCTTTTAAATCTGATGTTTGGAAATTTTCTGGCCATGAAGGCATATGAGGTATTTTCCATCCCATCAAGTTCTTCCAGAGTGTAAAACTCTTCTTCTTCTTCCTCCTTTTCCTCAACAGGTTCACTCACCCCAGCTTCAGTTTCTTCATCATCTGCCACCTCCTCTATCCTTAGTTGGCTTGTAGATGCTTCTAGGTCCAGAATGGATTTGTTGACAATCAAGGCACATGATGTGTTTATCATCCTACCTTGGTTGGCTTGGATAGCCCTTTTCTGAAGCAACTCAAGTTCATGAGTCTTTAGTACTCCATAGAGCACATCATAGGTGACTTTGTTCAAATCTCTCTCTCTTAGAGAAATGACTCTTTGCTCCAGATGATTTGGTGAAGACAACAGAAATTTCATATTTAACTCCTTGGTGCTGTAAACCTTTCCATTCATCTGCAACTCAGTAACTAGCTTGTGAAACCTTTCAAACATTTCAGTGATGCTTTCCTTGGGCTGTGCCATGAAAGCTTCATACTGTGTGACCAGTATCTGTTTCCTGTTTTCCTTAACCTCATCAGTCCCTTCACACAACACCTCAATGTGATCCCACATCTCTTTAGCAGACGTGCATGATGCAATGTTTGCAAACATTGACATATCCATGGAATCAATGATGAGCAACATGAGGTGGCTGTCAAGAGCAACCTTCTCCCTTTCTGACTCTGTCCACTTTGATGGATCCTTGGCCTCATAAGCTCTAGGGATTGTTATGGTTCCAACAGTCTTCTCTGGTATCTCTTGTTGTGGAACAAAAGGACCATTCTTGAGAATCTCAGGATACAAGGGATGAGAGGCTTTAATGAACAACATCATCTTTATCTTCCAGAGGTTGAAGTTTTCTTTATCAAACTTAGGGACCTTCACCGTTCCTGTAGTCTTTGGTGTATTCGAACTCATGATCGTTTCTCTGTTTTTGAATAAACAGCCCGCTCTGATACCACTTGTTGAGTATTGAATACGGTAAAAGAATACAGAGGGGGGGTGAATGGATTCTTGAACTTTTCTTGATTGAGTCTATGTAGCAGATAAGTGCCTGTGTGTGTAGAAGTGAAGGTGCGGATAAATAAACAACACAACACGCAATATCACTTTAATCTAATGTATATTAGATAAAGGTTGCTACAATCTGTGAATACAAATGGTAGTATTCTCAGCTTCGTTTTTCTCAGAGAGATATAGCTTACAGTGTATGAAAAACTAGACTCACAAAAGTTACCAAGTTATGAAGTGAGGCTGTGTCCTTATAGAACATGGATACAGCCCACTTACTGCAAATAAGATAGCTAAAACAAATTACTTTCTAGTCTGTCTATCCTTTTTGAGTAAGTGTCCAAACGGTTACAGATTTGACTTTGCAAAGCCTGTTTAGATCCACTTCTTTAGCTCCTTGTCTCTTCTATATCTCTCCAAGCTTCCTTGTAGGCTTTCCAGAGCACGTTACAGATTGTGGTCCATAAAGTGCATTGGCTTGTTGCAGGTTTCTGACTTGTACAATTTCTTCAGTATTTTGTCTCCAAGAATGTATTCGAGAAGTGACTAAGTAAGTGATTCGAGAACTAGAATTGACTTGATCGATAACTCTGAGTTCTCGAATACTGTTATAGTGACATATCGAACCACTTCTCGAATAGCTCTTTTCCATCAGGATTCCTTGAGTTGTCGAATAGAGCATTTGACTTATTGAATCCTCGAGTTGTCGAATAGCTTTCTGAGTCTTTGAGATATCGAATGGAACTTTGACTTGTTGACTCTTTGAGAACTCGAATACCATCTTGACTTGTTGACTTCTTGAGATCTCGAATAGAGTAGTAGACATATCGAATCCCTGAGATATCGAATGAGATATCGAACAGTGTATTCAGAGATATCGAATAGTGTCTTGAGATATCGAATCTCTGACTTCTCGAATGCTGGACTTCTCGAATAGACAAATATACTTCTCGAATTGGTACTTAGGCAAATTCTTCATTTCTTCAAATCCCAACTGTGATTATTTGACAGTCTTTAACTCCTTGCTTGAGGCATGAACCTTGGAACTTCTTTCAAGCATTATTCTAGACTCTATTTGTACAATTACACAACTAGGATTTGATGCCTTCTACAAGTACAATACAAACAGAAACTCTACAACTAGAGGTTCCCTCAGTTAAGAGGTCATGTAATTAATGCAAAGCATTACAAACAATTAGGCTTGTTATTAGATGTGTACAGGCATGCCTCTGTAACTAACATTGATGATTATTTTTATTATTTTTAATCACATTGAGAGTTGTGATTATCTTGGTGAAAAAGATCACATTAGAAATGAAGCTGATCAGTATTGATTTTATTTTGATTTTACCCTGATTTATTTAATTGAAATCAATTTTGGATTTTATTTTCCAAAAATCATAGGAAAATTGCATTTTTCAGGGACTAACACCTGTCAACATACGTGTCAACATGGGTTAGTGGGTCTGAAGGATTTTTGAATATATCTTTATTTTGAGACTCTGAATGTTTATTGCTAATTTCTAATTCGTATTTCCAAAGGCAAAAACATTCATTTAAGTTCTCAAAATCTCTAATCAATTTCAAGATTTCTCAAGTTCTTTTCAGATCAAAAATGGCAACTCAAAGAAGTCTACATAAATAAGTAGCTTTCAAGTTTGGTGACTTTGATTTTATGATGAATAATCATGTTGCAGCAATCACCAGCAAGAAATGGGTGTTAACTGATTTTCACTCAGAGTCAATCAGGTAAGATTATTCTACACTTAGGACAAGATTCATTTGACATTACTGAATCTGTTGTTAATTCAGTACTTCGCTTACCTGTTACTGATAATTATGCAAGTGAACCATCTGATGATAATGTAAGAACTATGTTCTCCGCATTAGGTTATAGTGGACCTCTAGACAACATGAGCCAGTTGAATAGGTCTTTTCTTAGAAAGGAATGGTCTTTCTTCTTTGATCAAATTGCAAAATGTTTTACTGGTAAATGTAGTTCTTTTCAGCAAATTACTTCTGTTACATCACATATTGTTTATAGTTTGCTTTATGACAGAGTGATTAACATTGGTCACATTATCTTAAGTCAGATTAGTATTAAACTTGGGTCAAGAGATCAAAACAGGAAAATGGTTTATTATCATAGATTTATGCAAATGTTTATTAACCATTTTATTCCTGATGTTGAAGCTAGATTTGGTAGGGAACATTGTGTTTCTTCTTATGTACAGCAAAAGAGAATTTTCTCTGACATTACAAAGAAGGACAATGAAAAGAATCTAGATGAAATACCAGCAATTCATTATCCACATCATGTTCATGTAATTCTTAAAAATCATCTTCCTACTATCTATAATTCTTCTTTCTTTTGTGGTGAAATGACTTAGGAATCTCGTTTGGAGGAGAACCCCCATTTGTCTACCCAAGTAACCCAAAACATTATAGTCTCTGAAACAATTCAAGAACCAAGTTTTGATCCACAATCTATTGTTTCAAAGAAACCAACCTCTGGTGTTTCTCAAAAGACATCAGTTGTAAGGAAGAGAAGATTTGTTGTGTCAAGTAGTAGTAGTTCTAGTGAAGATGATGATAATATATCTTTTGCTGAGAGAGAAGAATTGAAGGCTGCAATTCAACTTTCTAAGCTAGGACAAAGAGATGGAGCACCTAGTCACAGCCAGGCTACAGTCTCTCAAAAGGCTGTAGTACTTAAAAAGGGAAAACAGTTACTGGATATTGTCTCTCAAAAGACTGTGTCTATTGAAAAAGGATCTCATACCAAGATCAGTTCTGTGTCTACACCTCTTGAGTCTTCTCAGGATAAATCTTTTGCTCACTATACTAGGAGAACAAGGAGAAAGATTCAATTGTCACCTACACACACAGAGTCTAGTCCAACTAATATCATGCATATCTCTACAAATGAAGCTATAATTAAGTCAGCAAATGACAATAGAGATCTTGATATTGATTCTTTATGGGAAACTACATTATCATATAGACTGGCTATGGGAGTAATTTCTATCAAAGTGAAGCTGTCCAAGCCTGTTCTAGATTTTCTAATTGGAAGAGTACCAAAACTTTTATTTCCAGAAGAGTATGGACTTCTACATCAAAGACTTGACTTAATGAAGATGTATTTCTATGTATCTGTCAGAAGACAATTAGTCAAGAAATTTGGACTCTCAAAGCATGTTGCACTTCAATCACTTCATACATATTTATTTGACAAGGATGTCATTATTGAAGATGCTTCAGCTCAAGGTGAACAATAGGAGGAAGTAGATAGAGAGAAGCAGTCAACAGGAGATACTATTGTACCAGTGGTGGATAGTATGATAGATCAGATCACAGTCACTGCAACACAAGAATCATCTAGTTAGAGGTTGGATGACTCAGGAGCTGTGATAGCTGATGCTGAAAGGTCTTCTGTGATGACTGAAATTGCAAGTGAGAAACCCTATGATATGAGAGAAATGGCTGTGATTGATTTTTCTGAAGATCAAACAAATATTGTTCAGTCAGAGTCTATTCATCTTGAGGGTGAGTCTCAGCAAACAACACTTAGAGACGGTAACATACTAACTATGGTGTCTAATGAAGAATTACTGAAGACATCAGAGTCTAGTAGAGAACCTGAAAGTGGTATACTGGAGCCTTTAGTCTTTGGAAGGAAAGAAGATGTTTGTGAGGGTTCAGAGACTATAGCAGCTCACTCCTTGGAGAAAACCTCAAGCCCCTTGCCAAATGAGGAACCCTCTCTCCATGTGAGTTCAGGTATAAAAACTTCTTCTAAACTCTATTTTTCTGTAGGTCATGAGAGCACTTATCCAAATTTGAGTGATACACTTGAAAAGATGGATATTGATCCACAATCTGAGAGGCTGGCTCCTGACCAGGCAAAAGGAGAGGTAGAAAGAGTGTTGACTTTAGATAGTCAAAGTGAGAATGAGGGTATGGATGATCAACTCCATAGTGACGGAGAGAAAATTAGGAAACCATCGTTTGATTTCTGGGATCAGGTTTTTCCTGAATCTTGGTCTGATAATCTTGGTATGGATGCTGGTACTTATTCTTTTATCAAGATATATGAGAAGAATGACTTAGCAAAGCACAATGCAAAGCCAGAAGTTAAAGCTCAAAAGCAAAAAGAAAGGCTTGCAGGAATTATCAACAGAAGAGGTGAAAAACTAAGACAATCTTCTACACCACTTGTACCAGAAGATATTCCTAATGATCCAAGTATTCCTTTGTTTGTACTACCAATATCCGCCAGAATTGAGACATCAACAGTATCTGATCAATCTAAGGAGGCGTCAGGATTTGTAGATGTTAGTACACAAAATACTGGTGAAGGACAGAATGATCATATTGCAGCTTCAGATCAGAAAGATGAAGATGTTTGTAACTCTAATCGAGTATTATTACTTGAATATCATTCTACACAGGCAACTTCTTCTACAAGACTTGAATCTGAAGATATTCCAAACACTTCCAACATTGAAGTCGATTCTGAAGTTCTACAAGACATTCAGAAATCTCAAGTTGAAATTCAATCGAGACTTCAAACACTTGAAGATAACCAAGTCATTATTATGGAAAACCAAGCAGTTCTGATGAATCTCATTTGTTCTGTTACTGAATCTCTTGGAATTAGTGTTGCTGATGTCAAAAAGGAGGAGATAAAGATAATTCAAAGACAACAACAACAATAGACCGAGGGAGATAAAAGAAGAACTGATAGGGGAGATAAAGACAGTGACAGAGGTGAATCTTATCAGGGAAGTGGTAAAGGAAAAGAAGCATCAAATAGTTGAATTCTTTCTTTTAAGTACTGGATATTTTGTCTACATCTGAAGAAGGAGGTACTTAACTTCATGATTTTTGAATTCATAAATTCTATTCTGATTGTATTGTTATATGTTTTGACATCAACAACTCAGATTTATGCTTTAGATTTTAAAGCATAAATAGGGGGAGATTGTTAGGAATAATTCATGAGTTGTGATGTTGAGAATAGAATTTTACTTATACTTCTTGTATATCCTGATTTATAAAGGATTTAGCACTTTGTATATAGGATATATGTATTAGACAGTAATCTGTAGAATTAAGTCAGGAACAGTGCATCGAAGACTACATGTCAAGAACTGAGATTGAATCCTGATACGTCAAGTCAAATACTGATCAAATACTGATGGATGGTCAGATCCTGATGCAAGATGAAATCCTGATATCAGTCGTGTTACTAATGATGTCATTATGGATTCTACAGAAACTGGCAAGTGCTATAAAACAGGATCTTTGTTTGAAGAACAAGCAAGAAGATTTCGTGAAGGAAAGAATTTTCGATTGATGGAAACTATCAACTGGACGACAGAACATTGTCATGTATAGATTATATCTTTCTGTTATTAGTTGATAGGTAGCATTATAAATACTCTCTCTATATCATTGTAAAAAGAGTTCGTTCGTGAGGTTTGTAATCGTAGGTATACGAGAGTGCAAACAGAGAGAAATTTATTTTGCCAGCAGCTACTAAATGTATTTGTACACCTTTGGTAGAGTTTGTATTTGATCTCATTAATACAAACAGTTTGATTCATTCGTTTATTCTTGTTTATTTAATCGAGCAAAAACCAGATATGATTATATAACTTGTATTCAACCCCCCCTTCTACAAGTTATTCGAGTTAACAAGAAGAGGGCCAAGCGTGTCGCAAAATTGGCAGCCGACCTGGGGGATGGCGATAGCCTGCTTACGCCTGAGATTTTGGTTAGCCTAGGTTTTGGCCAATTTAGGAGTGCCTCCCCCACTACCACAGCTGACGAGGTTGACGAAAAGATTAATGGTTTGGCAATCCATGAGGTTTCCGGAGGGGTACCCGAGTCTCTGGCCCTGGGCTCTACTGAGGTTTTTTCCGGTTTTCATTTCTTTTATTGTTGTCTTGCATTTGATTGGCGTATTCTGACTGTATTCTCTTGCCATATGCCATGTGTATTACTCCTTTGCACGTTGAATATAATATATGTCACCCATTTAACATTTTCTTCTTATACTCTCTTTTTAGGTATGTCGGGATCTGTGCCATCATTCATTCAGCCTTCCGAAAAGTACGAAGATCTATTTCTTGATGATGACGTAGTCATGCTGGAAACCCCCATTGCTGCTACTCCCATTTCTAGGGTTCCTGCCTCCACTGCTGTTAAAGTTGAGCCCTCTGCCAAAGATAAATGTAGGCAATCTCAAATTTCTGGAAATCCGGCATCAACCCTGGAAACCCGGTCCTCCAAGAAAGCCAAGCTCTCGTAACCGAACACTCCCATGGGTGATGTTGAGCAATTCTACCAGCTGGCGGGTGGTCACATCCCCGTTGAGGTTATCTCCGGGTGGTCTAAGCTGAAGAGTTCCGATGCGGCTAAGTCCATGAATGCTCTGCTGGTGAAAGCTTTTTTCATCAGTTGAGACTTTCTAACCAGCTTGCCCTTGCCACTAGGGGTGACATGCGGTTAAGGGAGGAAATGAAGCAGTTGAAGACTGAGATGCAAGCTCTCGAGAAAGAGAAAAAGAAGTTATCAGATGCCAATAAAAAGCTAAGAGGTGATTTGTCCACAACATCCAAAGAGAAGGATAAATTAGGTAAGTTGGTGGCCGACCAGGACAAGGAAAAGGAAGAGATGGTTGCTTCCTACGATGCCACGGTCAAAGAGCTGAAGACTCAGGTAGACGCCTTGCAGGTTGCCGCCACTACGCCATAAATGCTCATATGCAACGCTTTTAAAAAGTGTTTTAGTGAAAGTGTTTCGTTAGGTATAAAATTTTGGGTCTAACGAAACAAAACTTGAATTGGTGTTGCATTACATATAATTTAGTGTTGCATTTGATCCACGGTGTTTCACATAATGCAACACTAGCAACAGGCGTTGCATTAGATATTTTTTAATTTTAAAAATGCTGATGTGGCAGTAGTGGGGTCCACACGTGCTGACGTGGCATTTGATAACGTGGCAAGTGTGGGGCCCACATTTGCTGACGTGGCAAATGTGGGACCCACATTTGCTGACGTGTCATTGGCTGACGTGGCAGAAGCGTTGCATTAGATGAAAGAGGTGTTGCATTTGCTGTTTAAAAGCGTTGCATTAGGTATTTTTAAATTTTTAATAAATGTTGACGTGGTAGTTGTGGGACCCACAAGGGTGACGTGGCAGTGTGGGGTCCACCAGGGTGACGTGGCAGAGGCCCACAGGTGCTGATGTGGCAAGTGTGGGGCCCACAATTGCTGACGTGGCAAATGCGGGGCCCACATTGTTGACGTGTCATTGGCTGACGTTGCAGAAGCGTTGCATTAGGTGAAAGAGGTGTTGCATTTGCTGTTTAAAAGCGTTGCATTAGGTATTTTTGAATTTTTTATAAATGCAGACGTGGCAGTGTGGGGTCCACCAGGGTGACGTGGCAGAGGCCCACAGGTGCTGACGTGGCAAGTGTGGGGCCCACAATTGCTGACGTGGCAAATGTGGGCCCACATTTACTAACGTGTCATTGGTTAACGTGGCAGAAGCGTTGCATTAGGTGAAATAGGTGTTGCATTTGCTGTTTAAAAGCGTTGCATTAGGCATTTTTGAATTTTTAATAAATGCTGACGTGGCAGTTGTGGGACCCACCAGGGTGACGTGGCAGTGTGGGGTCCACCAGGGTGACGTGGCAGAGGCCCACAGGTGCTGACGTGGCAAATGTGGGGACCACATTTGCTGACGTGTCAGATGTGGGACCCACATTTGCTGACGTGTCATTGGCTGACGTGTCAGAAGCGTTGCATTAGGTGAAAGAGGTGTTGCATTTGCTGTTTAAAAGCGTTGCATTAGGTATTTTTGAAATTTTAATAAATGCTGACGTGGCAGTTGTGGGACCCACCTGGGTGACGTTTCAATTTTCATTTTCTGGAACTTTGGGAATATCAATACATTAGATATATATTGACATTCCTACGGTTGGATCGTTCAAAAATATTTTTAAAAAAATAGAAACAATAATCCGTAACAAAGCACTAGTTACGAATCATATTGAAAATAGTAGTGATCTACTAAGATCTCCAATCAAATTAATTTTTTATTTTCTGAAACTTTGGGAATATCATTACAGTAGATATATATTGACATCCGTACGGTTAGATCGTTCAAAAATATTTTGAAAAAAATAGAAACAAATATCCGTAACAAAGCACTAGTTACGGGTCATATTGAAAATAGTAGTGATCTACTAAGATCTCCAATCAAATTAATTTTTTATTTTTTGAAACTTTGGGAATATCATTACATTAGATATAGATTGACATCCGTACGGTTGGATCGTTCAAAAATATTTTTAAAAAAATAGAAACAATCATCCGTAACAAAGCACGAGTTACGGGTCATATTGAAAATAGTAGTGATCTACTAAGATCTCCAATCAAATTAATTTTTTATTTTCTGAAACTTTGGGAATATCATTACATTAGATATATATTGACATCCTTACGGTTGGATCGTTCAAAAATATTTTTAAAAAAATTGAAACAATAATCCGTAACAAAGCACTATTTACGGGTCATATTGAAAATAGTAGTGATCTACTAAGATCTCCAATCAAATTAATTTTTTATTTTCTGAAACTTTGGATATATCATTACATTAGATATATATTGACATCCGTACGGTTGGATCGTTCAAAAATATTTTGAAAAATATAGAAACAATAATCCGTAACAAAGCACTAGTTACGGGTCATATTGAAAATAGTAGTGATCTACTAAGATCTCCAATCAAATTAATTTTTTATTTTCTGAAACTTTGGGAATATCATTACATTAGATATATATTGACATCCGTACGGTTGGATCGTTCAAAAATATTTTTAAAAAAATAGAAACAATAATCCGTAACAAAGTACTAGTTACGGGTCAAATTGAAAATAGTAGTGATCTACTAGGATCTCCAATCAAATTAATTTTTTATTTTCTGAAACTTTGGGAATATCATTACATTAAATATATATTGGCATCCGTACGGTTGGATCGTTCAAAAATATTTTTTAAAAAATAGAAACAATAATCCGTAACAAAGCACAAGTTACGGGTCATATTGAAAATAGTAATGATCTACTAAGATCTCCAATCAAATTAATTTTTTATTTTCTGAAACTTTGGGAATATCATTACATTATATATATATATTGACGTCCGTACGGTTGGATCGTTCAAAAATATTTTGAAAAAAATAGAAACAATAATCCGTAACAAAGTACTAGTTACGGGTCAAATTGAAAATAGTAGTGATCTACTAAGATCTCCAATCAAATTAATTTTTTATTTTCTGAAACTTTGGGAATATCATTACATTAGATATATATTGACGTCCGTACGGTTGGATCGTTCAAAAATATTTTTAAAAAAATAGAAACAATAATCCGTAACAAAGCACAAGTTACGGGTCATATTGAAAATAGTAATGATCTACTAAGATCTCCAATCAAATTAATTTTTTATTTTCTGAAACTTTGGGAATATCATTACATTAGATATATATTGACGTCCGTACGGTTGGATCGTTCAAAAATATTTTTAAAAAAATAGAAACAATAATCCGTAACAAAGCACTAGTTATGCGTTATATTGAAAATAGTAGTGATCTACTAAGATCTCCAATCAAATTAATTTTTTATTTTCTGAAACTTTGGGAATATCATTACATTAGATATATATTGACGTCCGTACGGTTGGATCGTTCAAAAATATTTTTAAAAAAATAGAAACAATAATCCGTAACAAAGCACAAGTTACGGGTCATATTGAAAATAGTAATGATCTACTAAGATCTCCAATCAAATTAATTTTTTATTTTCTGAAACTTTGGGAATATCATTACATTATATATATATATTGACGTCCGTACGGTTGGATCGTTCAAAAATTTTTTTAAAAAAATAGAAACAATAATCCGTAACAAAGCACTAGTTATGCGTTATATTGAAAATAGTAGTGATCTACTAAGATCTCCAATCAAATTAATTTTTTATTTTCTGAAACTTCGGGAATATCATTACATTAGATATATATTGACGTCCGTACGGTTAGATCGTTCAAAAATATTTTTTAAAAAATAGAAACAATAATCCGTAACAAAGCACTAGTTATGCGTTATATTGAAAATAGTAGTGATCTACTAAGATCTCCAATCAAATTAATTTTTTATTTTCTGAAACTTTGGGAATATCATTACAATAGATATATATTGACATCCGTACGGTTGGATCGTTCAAAAATATTTTGAAAAAAATAGAAACAATAATCCGTAACAAAGCACGAGTTACGGGTCATATTGAAAATAGTAGTGATCTACTAAGATCTCCAATCAAATTAATTTTTTATTTTCTGAAACTTTGGGAATATCATTACATTAGATATATATTGACATCCGTACAGTTGGATCGTTCAAAAATATTTTTAAAAAAATAGAAACAATAATCCGTAACAAAGCACTATTTACGGGTCATATTGAAAATAGTAGTGATCTACTAAGATCTCCAATCAAATTAATTTTTTATTTTCTGAAACTTTGGGAATATCATTACATTAGATATATATTGACATCCGTACGGTTGGATCGTTCAAAAATATTTTGAAAAATATAGAAACAATAATCCGTAACAAAGCACTATTTACGGGTCATATTGAAAATAGTAGTGATCTACTAAGATCTCCAATCAAATTAATTTTTTATTTTCTGAAACTTTGGGAATATCATTACATTAGATATATATTGACATCCGTACGGTTGGATCGTTCAAAAATATTTTGAAAAATATAGAAACAATAATCCGTAACAAAGCACTAGTTACGGGTCATATTGAAAATAGTAGTGATCTACTAAGATCTCCAATCAAATTAATTTTTTATTTTCTGAAACTTTGGGAATATCATTACATTAGATATATATTGACATCCGTACGGTTGGATCGTTCAAAAATATTTTTAAAAAAATAGAAACAATAATCCGTAACAAAGTACTAGTTACGGGTCAAATTGAAAATAGTAGTGATCTACTAGGATCTCCAATCAAATTAATTTTTTATTTTCTGAAACTTTGGGAATATCATTACATTAAATATATATTGGCATCCGTACGGTTGGATCGTTCAAAAATATTTTTTAAAAAATAGAAACAATAATCCGTAACAAAGCACAAGTTACGGGTCATATTGAAAATAGTAATGATCTACTAAGATCTCCAATCAAATTAATTTTTTATTTTCTGAAACTTTGGGAATATCATTACATTATATATATATATTGACGTCCGTACGGTTGGATCGTTCAAAAATATTTTGAAAAAAATAGAAACAATAATCCGTAACAAAGTACTAGTTACGGGTCAAATTGAAAATAGTAGTGATCTACTAAGATCTCCAATCAAATTAATTTTTTATTTTCTGAAACTTTGGGAATATCATTACATTAGATATATATTGACGTCCGTACGGTTGGATCGTTCAAAAATATTTTTAAAAAAATAGAAACAATAATCCGTAACAAAGCACAAGTTACGGGTCATATTGAAAATAGTAATGATCTACTAAGATCTCCAATCAAATTAATTTTTTATTTTCTGAAACTTTGGGAATATCATTACATTAGATATATATTGACGTCCGTACGGTTGGATCGTTCAAAAATATTTTTAAAAAAATAGAAACAATAATCCGTAACAAAGCACTAGTTATGCGTTATATTGAAAATAGTAGTGATCTACTAAGATCTCCAATCAAATTAATTTTTTATTTTCTGAAACTTTGGGAATATCATTACATTAGATATATATTGACGTCCGTACGGTTGGATCGTTCAAAAATATTTTTAAAAATATAGAAACAATAATCCGTAACAAAGCACAAGTTACGGGTCATATTGAAAATAGTAATGATCTACTAAGATCTCCAATTAAATTAATTTTTTATTTTCTGAAACTTTGGGAATATCATTACATTATATATATATATTGACGTCCGTACGGTTGGATCGTTCAAAAATATTTTTAAAAAAATAGAAACAATAATCCGTAACAAAGCACTAGTTATGCGTTATATTGAAAATAGTAGTGATCTACTAAGATCTCCAATCAAATTAATTTTTTATTTTCTGAAACTTTGGGAATATCATTACATTAGATATATATTGACGTCCGTACGGTTAGATCGTTCAAAAATATTTTTAAAAAAATAGAAACAATAATCCGTAACAAAGCACTAGTTATGCGTTATATTGAAAATAGTAGTGATCTACTAAGATCTCCAATCAAATTAATTTTTTATTTTCTGAAACTTTGGGAATATCATTACATTAGATATATATTGACATCCGTACGGTTGGATCGTTCAAAAATATTTTGAAAAAAATAGAAACAATAATCCGTAACAAAGCACGAGTTACGGGTCATATTGAAAATAGTAGTGATCTACTAAGATCTCCAATCAAATTAAATTTTTATTTTCTGAAACTTTGGGAATATCATTACATTAGATATATATTGACATCCGTACAGTTGGATCGTTCAAAAATATTTTTAAAAAAATAGAAACAATAATCCGTAACAAAGCACTATTTACGGGTCATATTGAAAATAGTAGTGATCTACTAAGATCTCCAATCAAATTAATTTTTTATTTTCTGAAACTTTGGGAATATCATTACATTAGATATATATTGACATCCGTACGGTTGGATCGTTCAAAAATATTTTGAAAAATATAGAAACAATAATCCGTAACAAAGCACTATTTACGGGTCATATTGAAAATAGTAGTGATCTACTAAGATCTCCAATCAAATTAATTTTTTATTTTCTGAAACTTTGGGAATATCATTACATTAGATATATATTGACATCCGTACGGTTGGATCGTTCAAAAATATTTTTAAAAAAATAGAAACAATAATCCGTAACAAAGCACTAGTTACGGGTCATATTGAAAATAGTAGTGATCTACTAAGATCTCCAATCAAATTAATTTTTTATTTTCTGAAACTTTGGGAATATCATTACATTAGATATATATTGACATCCGTACGGTTGGATCGTTCAAAAATATTTTGAAAAAAATAGAAACAATAATCCGTAACAAAGCACTATTTACGGGTCATATTGAAAATAGTAGTGATCTACTAAGATCTCCAATCAAATTAATTTTTTATTTTCTGAAACTTTGGGAATATCATTACATTAGATATATATTGACATCCGTACGGTTGGATCGTTCAAAAATATTTTTAAAAAAATAGAAACAATAATCCGTGACAAAGCACTATTTACGGGTCATATTGAAAATAGTAGTGATCTACTAAGATCTCCAATCAAATTAATTTTTTATTTTCTGAAACTTTGGGAATATCATTACATTAGATATATATTGACATCCGTACGGTTGGATCGTTCAAAAATATTTTTAAAAAAATAGAAACAATAATCCGTAACAAAGCACTATTTAGGGGTCATATTGAAAATAGTAGTGATCTACTAAGATCTCCAATCAAATTAATTTTTTATTTTCTGAAACTTTGGGAATATCATTACATTAGATATATATTGACATCCGTACGGTTGGATCGTTCAAAAATATTTTGAAAAATATAGAAACAATAATCCGTAACAAAGCACTAGTTACGGGTCATATTGAAAATAGTAGTGATCTACTAAGATCTCCAATCAAATTAATTTTTTATTTTCTGAAACTTTGGGAATATCATTACATTAGATATATATTGACATCCGTACGGTTGGATCGTTCAAAAATATTTTGAAAAATATAGAAACAGTAATCCGTAACAAAGCACTAGTTACGGGTCATATTGAAAATAGTAGTGATCTACTAAGATCTCCAATCAAATTAATTTTTTATTTTATGAAACTTTGGGAATATCATTACATTAGATATATATTGACATCCGTACGGTTGGATCGTTCAAAAATATTTTGAAAAAAATAGAAACAATAATCCGTAACAAAGCACTATTTACGGGTCATATTGAAAATAGTAGTGATCTACTAAGATCTCCAATCAAATTAATTTTTTATTTTCTTAAACTTTGGGAATATCATTACATTAGATATATATTGACATCCGTACGGTTGGATCGTTCAAAAATATTTTGAAAAAAATAGAAACAATAATCCGTAACAAAGCACTATTTACGGGTCATATTGAAAATAGTAGTGATCTACTAAGATCTCCAATCAAATTAAATTTTTATTTTCTGAAACTTTGGGAATATCATTACATTAGATATATATTGACATCCGTACGGTTGGATCGTTCAAAAATATTTTTAAAAAAATAGAAACAATAATCCGTAACAAAGCACTATTTACGGGTCATATTGAAAATAGTAGTGATCTACTAAGATCTCCAATCAAATTAATTTTTTATTTTCTGAAACTTTGGGAATATCATTACATTATATATATATTGACATCCGTACGGTTGGATCGTTCAAAAATATTTTGAAAAATATAGAAACAATAATCCGGAACAAAGCACTAGTTACGGGTCATATTGAAAATAGTAGTGATCTACTAAGATCTCCAATCAAATTAATTTTTTATTTTCTGAAACTTTGGGAATATCATTACATTAGATATATATTGACATCCGTACGGTTGGATCGTTCAAAAATATTTTTAAAAAAATAGAAACAATAATCCGTAACAAAGGACTAGTTACGGGTCATATTGAAAATAGTAGTGATCTACTAAGATCTCCAATCAAATTAATTTTTTATTTTCTGAAACTTTGGGAATATCATTACATTAGATATATATTGACATCTGTACGGTTGGATCGTTCAAAAATATTTTTAAAAAAATAGAAACAATAATCCGTAACAAAGCACTAGTTACGGGTCAAATTGAAAATAGTAGTGATCTACTAAGATCTCCAATCAAATTAATTTTTTATTTTCTGAAACTTTGGGAATATCATTACATAAAATATATATTGACATCCGTACGGTTGGATCGTTCAAAAATATTTTTAAAAAAATAGAAACAATAATCCGTAACAAAGCACTAGTTACGCGTCATATTGAAAATAGTAGTGATCTACTAAGATCTCCAATCAAATTAATTTTTATTTTCTGAAACTTTGGGAATATCATTACATTAGATATATATTGACATCCGTACGGTTGGATCGTTCAAAAATATTTTGAAAAAAATAGAAACAATAATCCGTAACAAAGCACGAGTTACGGGTCATATTGAAAATAGTAGTGATCTACTAAGATCTCCAGTCAAATTAATTTTTTATTTTCTGAAACTTTGGGAATATCATTACATTAGATATATATTGACATCCGTACGGTTGGATCGTTCAAAAATATTTTGAAAAAAATAGAAACAATAATCCGTAACAAAGCACTATTTACGGGTCATATTGAAAATAGTAGTGATCTACTAAGATCTCCAATCAAATTAATTTTTTATTTTCTGAAACTTTGGGAATATCATTACATTAGATATATATTGACATCCGTACGGTTGGATCGTTCAAAAATATTTTTAAAAAAATAGAAACAATAATCCGTAACAAAGCACTATTTACGGGTCATATTGAAAATAGTAGTGATCTACTAAGATCTCCAATCAAATTAATTTTTTATTTTCTGAAACTTTGGGAATATCATTACATTATATATATATTGACATCCGTACGGTTGGATCGTTCAAAAATATTTTGAAAAATATAGAAACAATAATCCGGAACAAAGCACTAGTTACGGGTCATATTGAAAATAGTAGTGATCTACTAAGATCTCCAATCAAATTAATTTTTTATTTTCTGAAACTTTGGGAATATCATTACATTAGATATATATTGACATCCGTACGGTTGGATCGTTCAAAAATATTTTTAAAAAAATAGAAACAATAATCCGTAACAAAGGACTAGTTACGGGTCATATTGAAAATAGTAGTGATCTACTAAGATCTCCAATCAAATTAATTTTTTATTTTCTGAAACTTTGGGAATATCATTACATTAGATATATATTGACATCTGTACGGTTGGATCGTTCAAAAATATTTTTAAAAAAATAGAAACAATAATCCGTAACAAAGCACTAGTTACGGGTCAAATTGAAAATAGTAGTGATCTACTAAGATCTCCAATCAAATTAATTTTTTATTTTCTGAAACTTTGGGAATATCATTACATTAAATATATATTGACATCCGTACGGTTGGATCGTTCAAAAATATTTTTAAAAAAATAGAAACAATAATCCGTAACAAAGCACTAGTTACGCGTCATATTGAAAATAGTAGTGATCTACTAAGATCTCCAATCAAATTAATTTTTATTTTCTGAAACTTTGGGAATATCATTACATTAGATATATATTGACATCCGTACGGTTGGATCGTTCAAAAATATTTTGAAAAAAATAGAAACAATAATCCGTAACAAAGCACTAGTTACGGGTCAAATTGAAAATAGTAGTGATCTACTAAGATCTCCCATCAAATTAATTTTTTATTTTCTGAAACTTTGGGAATATCATTACATTAAATATATATTGACATCCGTACGGTTGGATCGTTCAAAAATATTTTTAAAAAAATAGAAACAATAAACCGTAACAAAGCACTAGTTACGCGTCATATTGAAAATAGTAGTGATCTACTAAGATCTCCAATCAAATTAATTTTTTATTTTCTGAAACTTTGGGAATATCATTACATTAGATATATATTGACATCCGTACGGTTGGATCGTTCAAAAATATTTTTTAAAAAATAGAAACAATAATCCGTAACAAAGCACTATTTACGGGTCATAT
The DNA here is from genome assembly GCA_037693485.1 of Kitagawia praeruptora. NCBI lineage: Eukaryota > Viridiplantae > Streptophyta > Magnoliopsida > Apiales > Apiaceae > Kitagawia > Kitagawia praeruptora. The sequence continues at coordinate 151,331,772 of CM075351.1, read as the reverse complement.
TGAAAATAGTAGTGATCTACTAAGATCTCCAATCAAATTATTTTTTATTTTCTGAAACTTTTGGAATATCATTACATTAGATATATATTGACATCCGTACGGTTGGATCGTTCAAAAATATTTTGAAAAATATAGAAACAATAATCCGTAACAAAGCACTAGTTACGGGTCATATTGAAAATAGTAGTGATCTACTAAGATCTCCAATCAAATTAATTTTTTATTTTCTGAAACTTTGGGAATATCATTACATTAGATATATATTGACGTCCGTACGGTTGGATCGTTCAAAAATATTTTTAAAAAAATAGAAACAATAATCCGTAACAAAGCACTAGTTATGCGTTATATTGAAAATAGTAGTGATCTACTAAGATCTCCAATCAAATTAATTTTTTATTTTCTGAAACCTTGGGAATATCATTGCATTAGATATATATTGACATCCGTATGGGAATATCATTCACATAATATTAAATAATTTTAATATTAAATTATTAAATAAAATTTTGATAAAATTAGTAAAAACATTTATATGAAAATGTAAAGTCTACCAATAAATCATAATTTTATCTTTATAAATACTAAATAATTTTTATTAATATTTAAATGAATTAATTTTTTTTATAAAAAAATAGAAATTACAATCTATTGTATCACAATTCATAGAATGCTTGGACAGATTACTTTTGGTTTTGACAAAATTCGGGCGGCGGCAAAAAGACCGCCCTTCTCAATTTTCCCTTACACAAAAAAGCCCCGCTCTCACTTTTTATTAATTCACTCACACCGCACTCTCTCTATCTCTCTCTCTCTCTCTCTCTCTCTCTCTCTCTCCCTCCGGACTGCTGCTGTTCCGTTCAATCGATTTGAGGCAAATAAATGTCTTCAATCGATTAGATCTTAATTCGATTAGATCTTAAATCGATTTGTGCAAATCGCCTTCTTGTTCAATCGACTTCTTCTTCAATCAATTAAGGGTTTCTTCGGTTTGAATTAGGGTTTTGTTTATTTGGTTTTTTTTTTCAATTTAAGAGGTCAATCGCTTCGATTAATTAGAGCTTTTTTTTTTTTTTCAGGGCTGAATTAGGGCTTCCATTAAATTGGGGTTTTAAAGGTACTCGATCTCGTCGTTTTGTCCGATGAGTGATAGTGGATCAGATGGACTTGGTACTCTTGAGTCTGTTTGCACAGGTTTGGAACTCTTTGCTTATCGTTAATTTGCAAAATAGATCTCGAAAGTTAATTGAATTGTTAATTTTTTGTAAAATTTTGTTTTCGTTTGAATTAGTGTTGTTGCGAAGTTGAATTCAAATTAGGAGCTGCTTGTTAATGTTAATTTTTTTTATTACGAACTGAAATTGATTACTGAGTGATTTACAATGCGGATATGATAGTGTATTTTATATTTATCCGTGTGGAACCTGTTTGATTATAATTCAGAGCAGCTTGTTTATATGAATTGGTTGTTTATGAACTAAAATCGGTCATTGAGTGATGTATGATATATAAGTCAGTGTGTGGTTATCTTGTTTCTATATAACACCATTCTTCACTTCCCATTGGTTCTTACCACCAACAGAATTTGATAGATGTATGGTGAGTTATAATTAGGAAGAATCCTGGTTTAAGTTAAATATTTTGATTCTTTTTTCTAAGTTTCACTTTGCAGATCAAGGATGCAATCATATCACACGGGTGTTTTCTGCAAGAATGTAGTGTTGTTCACTCAATCGTGGGTGACCGCTCACGTTTGGTCTCTGGTGTTGAGCTAAAGGTGAGCTATGTATCTATTACAAAATGTGTAGTTCTTTACTTTAGACTTGAATTCAAGTATTCTGTTTTATTACATTGCACTTTCCAATAGGATACATTGATGATGGGGGCAGACTACTATCAGACAGAGTCCGAGATTGCGTCTCTGCTGGTAGAGGGGAAAGTTCCCATTGGGATTGGTCAAAACTCCAAAATCATGTAATAAAACTGAAGTTATATCATTTCTTCAATTCACATTGTATCAGAACATCACAGCTTGACAACATTGTTGTAATTTCTTTGAAGCAACTGTATTATTGACAAGAATGCGAAAATTGGAAAGGACGTAATTATCATGAATAAAGATGTAAGATTGATTTCTCATGTCAAACAGTGTAGTAGTGTACAGATTTTGTTTTCCTTTTGTTTGCTTCCCAACCTCATTATCAATATTACTAAAATCGTGTTATTTCTGGAACTTGATTGTAGGATGTCTCCATGGTTTTGAGTACTGACGATCATCAAGAGCTCATGAAGAATATTGCATAAAGAAAACTGCTCATTTTTCTCTCATTCCTTCTGTTCCCAGTTCTCAGACAACCGGGGATGGTAATTTCTGAATTGAAGTATCTGACTTCATAATTAACATCTTTTTTGTTGTGAAGTTGCAATTTGTATTTGGTCAGAATTGATAGAAACCTTGAAATGTGTTTTTGAGCATGTTAGTATTACTTATATATGTGTTGAACTTTAGGTGATGTGACATTTGATTTAATATTGTGTGCTCTTTTGTTAAGCAGTGCTTAATCGTGATGTACCTAGGATTAGCACTCTAATGCTATATTGCTATTTCCCAAACAAATTACATGCCCGAAAATATGTTCATGTATATGTACCTAGGATTTAATATTCATGTATATGTACCTTTAGACAATAAAACTTTTGAGTAATAAACATAATATACTTCTAGCCAGAACGGACAAATGCCCATTTCTGAAATCTGAGTTTCTGACCGATGTTCAGTATTTCCATATCCTTGATAATCTAAGGAGGCAATTGATATTGCACCTGTGCTAACTACATGAAGACAACTACACATGCTGGAGTATGTAATTACTTTTGTTGCTAGCAACAATTATCTCCTGTTACTTGCAGTTTTCTAATTTTGGAATTTCCTTTATCTAATTATTATGTTTATGCTTCATATATTTTTAGGAGCAGGTGTTTAGCTGTAGATTTCTATTTTGGCTAATAGTAAAAATTTTAATAGTTCAAAAATTAAAAATCTTACTTAAAAGTTAATCTAGAGCTTAGAATTACTTGAATTGTTCATGGTTGCTGTTAATCTAGAGCTTAGAATTTCTTTGGTAAAAAATCTTAATATTTCTTGTTCATGGTTGCTGATTATCTCATAATATTGTACCAGGGAAAGAAGATAGTGATAATCTTTTCGACAAGCTCCACACGACTAAGTTAAATGCCCATATGAAGGAATTGATGCCCATATGAAGATAGTGCACTGCATTATGTAACTGTTTTTAATATCTAAATTTTGTCGTTTTGTATCTCTAAATTATAGACATGATTGTATGTGCTTGGTATTAGCACTTTGATACATTTTAATTAGAAGTAGGATGATTGAATGTATGTTTAATGTTTTGGATTGGTTTCTTTATGTATGAAATTATATATTGCAGAAATTTTAATTAAAGCGTTGCATTTGATCTTTCCAGTGTTGCATTAGATATTTTAGTGTTGCATTTGGTAAATATAGTGTTGCCTTTGATCAGATACTAGTGTTTAATTTAAAAAGCAAAAAAAAGCGTTGCATTACATAGTTGTGGGCCCCAGTACTGATGTGGCACGGCAGGCCCCACAGCTGACATGGCATGTCTCTGACATGGCAAGTGGGCCCCACTTCTGACATGGCAAGTGGGCCCCCACATGCTGACGTGGCAAGTGGGCCCCACATGCTGACATGGCAAGTGGCCCCCCACATGCTGACGTGGCATGCCAGCTGGACTATTGCTGACGTGGCATGCCAACTGGACTTGCTTACGTGGCATGCCAGCTGGTCCTATTGATGACGTGGCAAGCTAGTGGGACCCACTTAGTGACGTGGAATTGTAATTTTAGCTAATGTCAAATGCAACGCCCTTTTAATGTTGCATTTGAATGCTCTGGTGTTGCATTATATGTCAGATGCAACGCTTATTGATGTTGCCTTAGATGCCAAAAAGCGTTGCCTTAGGGGGTCTAACAGGACGGTGGCGGATGCAACGCCCCCTGGTGTTGCATTTGGTCTAACGCAATGCTTTTTTGGCCTAAAGCAACAGTAAACATGGCGTTGCATTTGTGCGTTTATGGCGTAGTGCGCGAAGAAGTACAAAGAAGCTCTACCGGAGAGGTATAAGATGTATTTGCCCAGAGTATCCGCGATTATATGAAATCAACCTGGAAGGTAATGTCGAACCTCGATTGGGCGCTGCTGGGTGAGGATGCGGTAAACCAGGTGGAAGGGTTCGAAGCAGAGGCTGCAAAAGCTCGGGCTGCAAGGCCTAAAGACGTTTCTACACCTCTGGTTACCCAAAAGGACACTGCCGAACTTACTCATGCTCTTGATGCTAAGGTTGAGGCTCCCGCAGGTGCGGTTGAGGTTGCTCCGGACGATTTTGCTAAGAAGATCGATCCCGTTGAGGACCCCCATAGCTCAGAGGCTACCAAGGACACTCCCTCTGCCTAAGCGCACTCTTTCCCATCTACCTCCATTAAGCCTTTTGTTAATGTATTCGAATCTAGTTTTGTTGGTTTACAAACTTATGGTTTCGATAAAAGGGGGTGGGCTCCTATAACGCTCCACGCATGTAATCTTAAATTCTGTAACTCTAATCGTTCTATGGCCGTAGGCCTTGGTACCTTTGAACATGTTTTATCAATGTGATGCATATTTATTCCATTATCTTGTTATCACCAGTTATTCCCTAGATACCTTCTGTATAAGGGTTCGGTGGCAGGTGCTTGCAGGCTACCATGACTAATACGCAGGTAATTCGGTTTAAACTGAGACTGCTACCATGCTTCTTTGACTTAGTTCTATATGAAATGTTCTCTGACTATTCCAAGGAAACTAATTCGCACACGATAATTCCCATGATTCAAACTCAAAGTTTATTCATACTCTTACTTATCAATTTACTAAGTAAGAAAGGTAATATCATAACCTGAAACGATTCTTAACTGAATGCAACTAATGAATTCTAACGAATAATATGATTCTCCTGGCTAATCCTAAGATAAGCTCATACGAGGACTTAGAGGATATATGCCACATTTATGTTGATTAAATAGATATTAGATCATGAATCAAAATACGAACGACAGAATGGTATCGCAATATAGATGTGTACAAGAGTAAATATGGCAACACACACCCGGATAGGTGGCCATAGAATTGATAAACTACTTGTACTTCTATCGGCCTGGTTACCACTGTGGGTATGGGGGTACCGCCCCGTAACCCTATAGTATCTGGGAGCCCGAAAAACAGGAACCAGACCTCGGGAGCCCCTTGGTCGGTAGCCCGTATCCGGTAACCTGGGTGCCGGAGGCTCAACCTGGAAACCTTTGTTCCGGGAGCCCTAGTCATTTGATGAATCATATGCGGTGATACCATGTAGGCCGTTCTTGCAATGATGTGTCAGTTAAATGTCTGATAAACCATACGAGTCAACTCTCGTAACCCCGTAGGTTGATGATTAAAAGATCAATGTATGCCAATCGTGGTTCCATACATGATTAATAACAAAGGGGGTTATGTATGCCAATTAGGGTTCCATACAAGCCCAAAGAATGCGGGGAGTCATGTATACCGATCAGGGTTCCATACATGCCCTAGTAACCAAGTAAGCCATGTGAACCACTCAAGGTTCCATACATGTCTGGTATGGAAGGTGTCCAAGTGTGCCAATCAGGGTTCCACACAAGCCCAAAGAATGCAGGGAGTCATGTATGCCGATCAGGGTTCCATACATGCCCTAGTAACCAAGTAAGCCATGTGAACCACTCAAGGTTCCGTACATGTCTAGTATTGAAGGGATCCAAGTGTGCCAATCAGGGTTCCACACAAGCCCAAAGAATGCAGGGAGTCATGTATGCCGATTAGTGTTCCATACATGCCCTAGTAACCAAGTAAGCCATGTGAACCACTCAAGGTTCCGTACATGTCTGGTATTGAAGGGATCCAAGTGTGCCAATCAGGGTTCCACACAAGCCCAAAGAATGCAGGGAGTCATGTATGCCGATCAGGGTTCCATACATGCCCTAGTAACCAAGTAAGCCATGTGAACCACTCAAGGTTCCGTACATGTCTGGTATTGAAGGGATCCAAGTGTGCCAATCAGGGTTCCACACAAGCCCAAAGAATGCAGGGAGTCATGTATGCCGATCAGGGGTTCCATACATGCCCTAGTGACCAAGTAAGCCATGTGAACCACTCAAGGTTCCATACATGTCTCTTAGTAGCCATGGAAAATTTAAAATTCTGATAATTTCAACCTATTAAGCTAAGAGGTGTATTCCCTACTACCCCCTAGTTCTGGATGGTAGCCTGGCTGCCATGTAGAACTATACTTGTAGGTATTCCATATCTTTCTTTTCTCAAATATTTATAAGTGGTAAACGTAAAAGGAAACAATCAACTTCTACTTTTACTGAAATTCAAAGAGTATGATTACATCAAATTTCATCCAGACAGGGGTGTGCATCCACTACCCCCGGGCATCTACTAGAAATCATGAAATCCTAATAACTGAAAAGGAAATGACATAACCACAACTAGAAGGTTGCCTTTATTCATCCTAAGCCTGAAAGAGGCCTACATTTGCTTTGAAAAGAGTCTTACTGATAGTACTTCTTAAGGTGCTCAACATTCCAAGCACGGGGAATAGTGTTCTCTTCAAGGTGGTAGGTGCCTTCCTAAAAAATAGACTTTATTTTGTAAGGCCCTTCCCAATTTGCCCCAAAGGCTCCGTGTCCGGGAACCTGCATGTTGGGCATCATTCTTCTCAGCACTAGGTCGCCAACCTTGAGAGGTCGAGGGCGTACCTTGTTGTTGTAGCATTTGCGGGTTCTCTGTTGGTAAGCCGCAAGTTTCAGTTGGGTGGTAGCCCGAGTTTCTTCCACCATATCAAGGGCCAATGTGACAGCCCCAAATCCGGGGTCATGAATCTGGCCATCACGGACCAACTTCCATTCAAAATCAATATCTCTTGGGTTTTTTTTTTTAATTTAATACTTATGCAATTGACCCCACAGTAATACACACACACACACCAGTCATATGCTCAGAGAACAACATTCACCATAATAAAAGTTTAGAGTTAAACAGTTATTACAAACCCAGAATCATACTTAAGTACATTGTTGAGTGATGCTTCTACAAGAAGCATTTCAACAACCAAATTTATTACAACCTTACACACTTACACACTTAATATACATAAGACCACTAAACCCCTTGCGCTGGTCATCTACCTCGGGGATTGATGCTAACGAACTCTCAGAAGGTCGCCTTTCCCTTACCCTCTTGCGGGGCGTTCTGCGTAGTATTGGCATACCTAGCTGTATATAGATAAGTAGCAAGAGTGAGCTATAATAGCTCAGCAAGATAATATTGTAAACTAGAATTTAGAATGTAACCAAGTATACATGTATATACATATCTAAGCAGTAACCAAATTATAAACTTTAAGGAAGAATAAAACTCTTATTTAATAATACATCATCCACTTACTATTATAAGAAAGAAATCTAGAATAATACAGTATCAGTTTTTCTTCTTAAATAATATAACAATCAATATAATCTTTCAGTGTAAGATTCCAGGATAATATGAATATTTACTTAAATCTCTTACTACCATCTTCTCATTTCCTTCTTATGTAACAATTTATATAAATTAATATAAAATCAGTTTCTCTTCATCTATAACAATAATTCCATCGTCTCATATCATTTTACCTTTTCAGTATACCATTCTAACTTTATCGTTTATTCTTTATTCAATAATTGTGGGGGTTTCCACTGTTACCGAATACGTGAGGTACGATGATCAGTCGTCCTCCGTACCCGTCTATTTTTACTACCGGTAGAAGGAATGAAGGCCACCTGCTAACATCATCCCTGGAGGAAGGCCACCTGCTAACATCCTCCTGGAGGAAGGCCACCTGCTAACATCCTCCCTTGGCATCTTCGTGCCGAATCATGAATGCTAGACTATGTCGCACACAGCCCTGACACAGCCTCTTATGCAAGTTTGTTGCTAATCCCCCTTTTTATAAGATCATTATTCAATTTATCAACACCATTTCATATTTCCATTCCCGTATATCACTTCCATTCTCGCACATTATTTCTATAAAATATGTGTATATAACATACACTAAAAAGAATGTTTATAATATAGCATTATAAACCATATAACCCTAGATAACAACTGATACCATTCTCTTTCATATCTCTTTTACCCTAGAGCATATTCGCTCCATTCGTAATCATCTCTATATTCATATTTCAGAAAACATATCCAAAATATATATATATAACATACACTAAAAAGAATGTTTATAATATAGCATTATAAACCATATAACCCTAGATAACAACTGATACCATTCTCTTTCATATCTCTTTTACCCTAGAGCATATTCGCTCCATTCGTAATCATCTCTATATTCATATTTCAGAAAACATATCCATCTCTCTTTAACTTCCCACAATCAAGAGAATATATTCTTTGCAATATAGCAACAAAAGCATCACATATACATAAATATATTCCATGATATCATTATTATTCCGAAGATAAATAATTTTTAAAGTAGGGATAGAAGGATCTTGCCTCGGTTCCTGTATCCTGCCAGTAAGGCTGGTCCCTCTTCCGGAGTTTCTATAAACACAAAAGGACCGTCATTAGAATACCACATCTCTTACTTACTACACTCTTGTATAACATTACCCTTGACACTTTATATATATGTTTAACGTATTATTATTACCCCAAAGGTTCAAGGACTTAACCATTTACAAGCTCAATCGAAGTTTCAGTGGTTTTTCACCATCTCCCCTAACGACCACACTTAACTGTAAAAATCCCCATAAATTATAGATTTCGACTTTTACTACAGGGTCAACTGGTAATGTCTCTTTGACTACCCTACCATATTATCCCAAAGTTTCATAATTTTTAAAAATGTCTAAGTAGGTTGATCATAGCCTCAAAGTGGATACAATTACGGTTTCTCGGTTTTCGAACACCTTCCACTAAAACTGACTTTTCTCCTAAACCGTTCATCAGATTTTAACGCACCTTATATCGAAACGATCTATGAACTAAGCTCTATCATCTCATGGTCACTTAGTGTGCTGGACAGTAACCTACCGTGTGTGCACAGTTGCTAAAAACAGGGCAGATTTCGTTCTAACGAAAATCGGACATTATAACGGCTATATTTTCATACTTTCCAAAAATCCAACCCTTCCAAATCAATCACCAAACACAATAATCATCACCTACACCATGTGGTCTTTATTACCAGCCATGGTTACAATTCCAAACACTTCCATATACAACTTTAATCACTTATAAACACTTAAATCACCATAATCTTAACATTTATACCACTTATCCACTAATCACATCAATATCCATCATAATAAACAAGGACAAGAGTGATTATACCTCTTTGAAGCTTGAAGAACACTTAATAATCCTTAATAATCCTTGGGCACACCTTGAACAACCTTGAATTAGCTTGGATTAACTAAATGAACCATTAAAACAAAGTTAATTCCAAGATTTCACTATTCATCAAGCAACTTTGAGAATTTCTTTACCTTACTAAATAATGATGGATGGATATGAAACTTGGTGGGTGATCCTTTCTAACCTCCAAGAAGCTCCATGATTTTTCCCTTGAATTGTTATTGAAGAGAACTAGGGTTTTGAATTTTTTTTTTCTTTTTTTTATGGTTTTGCCGAATGGAATGTAAGAGAAAGGGGGAGAGATTTTTGTGTTCTTTCTTGCTAATACTTATCTCATCTCATCTTAATCCTAGAGTGTTGTGGAAGCTTGGTGATTATTAGAAAAATATTCATGTTAAAATGACTAATCTACCCTTAAATTTGTGTTAGTGGAAGATGACATCATTTGGATGATCTAATAATTCCTTTTTCTTGATTTTTTTTTCTAATTATAATGCTAGTACTCTTGGTAATTATAATGGGGTATGTATCCTTGTTATATTATAAATCTTGGTTGCTTAATCTCCATATTCGTCTAATTGTGGTTCGTTTCGAATGTACCTCATTATCTCAGTGGTTTTGAAACCATTTACAAATCCAATTTCCCTTGGCATTCTCTTAACTTAATAATCCTTTGGTTTAACCTAAATTCACTAATCCCTCAATATATAATTCTTATAATGTTTCCATGCTCCTTAACATCTAATAGAAGCTTATTCGAAATCAAAATCCTCAAAATCCATGTTTCAGGAATTTCTGAGATCTAACGTCATTTCGAGTCACTTATTTCCATTGTACAACACTAATATGGTTTCTGTTTATTCATTTTCCATTTCCAGTATAGAGTACCTACACACCATTTTCCTAAATCCCTCGAGATTTACTATTCATGTGACCACTGTAGCATTACTGAAGTTAGGGTTATTACATCCTTCCCCCTTAAAAGGATTCCGTCCCGGAATCACGTCAGAAATGTCCATAGATACCTTTTCATCTACACCTTATAACTTCTATACCACTTTCTCCATCCTTTTTCCTTCATAATATCTCTATCTTGTTTGCGCAAAATTACACCAACATAAACTTGCTTGTCATTCATCCACATTCCTCTTTTAATTATGGGTATCGGCCACCACATTGGCCTCTCCTGAATGGTAGTGTATCTCACTTATGGTTTATCCCTATGTTGATCTCTATCATGACATAAAATATACATACTTCGCTCTTATTATATCTTGTCTCTGTAAAATCTTCCAGAAATCCGACTAGAATAAGATTCTTTGAAACAATTGTAAGAAAATATTACCTATAATATATATTTTGTGACGCCTCGCAGATCCGGGATACAGATCCGGGCTCACAACTCACTTAAACAATACAAACCTGTAAATGCGGAACAATAATAATACAATCCCTCATCCAAGATACGAGCACAGGCTAAAGTATGAAACAAACACTGCTAATCACTATTACAAACCTCAAATATAATTTAATACAATCTGATAGATCTTAAATGTCTAGTCTATCCAATCCACTTATTACAACAATACACGAAATTAAACCATCTGCACTCTCAATCATCAAACATCACTCCCCTGGCTGCCGAGCCACTAGGTCTAAACATCCTCGATCTTAACTGGAAAAGAAACATTACATTGCAAGGTGAGCCAGAAAGCTCAACAAGAATATCCTTCAATGTATAAATAAATAATAACTTTTAATCGTTCCAAGTATTAACTACAAGCCATACTGGAATATCTGAAAGGTGAATCAAGTTCAGTGATATGAACAGATAAATTCGGATAAGTTTCGACGATCAATAATGCCATAAGAAAGTGGCTCAACATCAACTAGAGTCAAATACTCAGAATGTTAGAACTGGTCCATCTCATAATTTTTAAAAACAAAGTTAGGCATGCTGATCAGTCACGCTCTAACCCGGACAGTGCACAAAGCAAAGTCCTCATCGGATCCAAGGCACTGAAAGGCCTTACACATCGACCAATATATGGTCAGACCAATTAAGGTCAAGTTTTATATAAATCCACCAATTCTAACCTTACGTTCAGGTGTCGATACAATTGACAACCTTTAAATCATAATTAGGTGTCGGAAGATTGACAACCTTGATCACAACAATCATTGGAAGTTCACGTTCCAGGAAAAACAACTCAAAGTGAATGTACGATAACAAATGGTACAACATCTAGTATCGATGAGTTCGATACAACAATGGGGTGATAATGAAGAATCAACAATAGTAACAATAAGTGTTGTCTAGATCGATACAAGAAATGGGTAAATCGAATGCAACGATATTATAGGCGTCGACGAATTCGAACGCCACCATCTGGGTAATAATAATTAATCAAGAGTAATAAGGCATCGACTAGAGCGAATGCCTAAAAAGGTTGAAATGAATCGTCAATGATAATTTAATTGAATCTCGTCAAAGTTGATAAGAATAATTCAATGGATTCATGCTGTGAATAATTTAAGAATGATTTCTTGAACAATAATTTAAAGGGATATATGGCATAGCATTTGTATATTTAATAGGATAACAAGTGGTAGAAAAATACTTGCCTGATAATAAGGTCAAGTCCGTCTAAATATTCTCGTAACCTTCTGCTTTAGCTTTTCCTTTGCTCCTCTGACTCGACTCTATAATAAACGTCTCGAATCAAATACTAATACATCTCACTATTCATTCCACGTATTTCATGTAATTCACATAATTTACATAATTCATTTAGCACGTAACATTTATATTGCCCTAGCGGACACATTCAAATCACGTAATCAATTAATGGAACTCTACAATTATTTTTAACACAAGTCCAAACCTCGTCATAAATTAAATCTCGCTTCGAAATATTTTTAAAACAATTTTCATAATTTTTGGGATTTTTCTAATATTTTTAAAGCATTTAAAACTCAAAACAGGATAATTTGGAATTAAATAACCTCAATTATATTAATTAAATTAAACAATAATTAATGAATAAAATTATTCGATAAATGATCTCATTTATCGAATAATTAAATCAATTTAAATTATTATTCGAAATGATTTAATATAATTAAAGTATTAAATTCTACATTTAAATAATTAAGGAAATGATTCCAAAATCTTAAAATAAATAATAATTTTGGATAAATCCGATTTTTGTTTTAAAATAATACAGAAAATATTTTTCTGAAAATTTAGAAACTGATTTTGTATTTTTCTGATTTTTATTGAATTAAATATGAATTTTCGAAAATTAAAACAATTTAAAATAAAAATCAGAAATAATCAGCACTATTCATCGTCTTCTTCTTCAAGCTCCACCACCGGCGGCAATGGCAACTCCGGCCGGCGGCGCAACTCCGGCGACACTCTAAATCTAGTCAAACATGACCCAAACTCAACACAAGCTTTGTCTTTGAACGATCTACAACTTCGCCAACCCGGAATTTCCAAACAATTACTCGAACTAAAATTCCGTTAAAAAAGTCAACATTTTCCGATGAACACCAAGAACACTCAAGAACAATTTCGAAATAATCAAACCACGTCTAAACATGTTTAACGAACTCAAAACCTAACATATGATATACCAAACTGACCAGGAGAAAATTATCTACAACATGGAATCATCAAATCACATAAACAATCAAGTTTACGAAAAATCATAATTTTGAATCTTTAAATTCGAATTTTGTAAAGATCATATAAAATCAAATAATGATCCCCCACGAATTCTGGGCACATATTTAGAAACTAGATGATGTGAGCTTCGATTCGACTGTAAGATCGTCGAAATCGGACTCCGATAACACCTCCAATTGTTGGTTTGATTCTCAAGAACACGAAGAACACAACAATCAAACCTCGATTGCTACTTGATATAGAACTCAAAAATCAACATATGATATACCAAACTGATCAGGAGAAAATTATCTACAACATGGAATCATCAAATCACATAAACAATCAAGTTTACGAAAAATCATAATTTTGAATCTTTAAATTCGAATTTTGTAAAAATCATATAAAATCAAATATTGATCCCCCACGAATTCTGGGCACATATTTAGAAACTGGATTTTCATACCTTTAATTTGAGCCCAAGAACGTTGAATTTCAATTCCGGGAAAGCCTCCAAATTGAAGATTGAATTGATGAATGTTTATGTTGAATTATTTTTGGAGAGCATTTCTTAATTTTTAAGATAAAAAAATGATATGATTGATCAGATGGTGTGCTGAGACAAATCTGGAAAAGCTAGAGGAAATAAGGGAAAAGCAAACTTTAACTTTTTGGAATAGTGATTCTTGTCTGGCGTGCTGTCTGCTCCGTTAATTGTCGAATAACAGCCTTTCTGTACGTCGAACGAATGACGAGTTTTGCTCCAAACGAAACGATTCGAATTCGAGCGATTTCAAAACTCTGGAAATAAATTATAATTTAAATAACAAGTCATTTAAAACTTGTTCGAACGAATTTGAAGTTACGGAGTTCTAAAAACGCAGAAAATAGGGTTTCGGGTCTGCGGCCCGCCGAAAAACGTTTTCACCACTGTACTTTTCGAAAAAACGAAACGATCGTTTTAAAACAACACATAATACATCTAAAGCATATAAAAGACTTCTTTTAACCAGTTAACACGTATATCCACTTATCAATAAATTTAAGTAATATAACAGCTCAAAATACGAGAACGTTTAATTCTTCTCGTAAATCCACTTAACGGCAAATATAAAAATATCAACTCGTCTTATAAATCCACGATTAAACATATATTACCAGAAATAAAAATACAGGTTCTTACAATCTTCCCTCCTTAAAAGGATTCTGTCCTCAGAATCAAACTAAGCAAATAGGTGTGGATACTTCTCTAACATCTCACTTTCTAGCTCCCAGGTAGACTCTTCGACCCTAGGATTTCTCCACAAAACTCTTACTATCGAAATGGTCTTATTTCTAAGCACCTTCTCCTTCCTGTCTAAAATCTCTACCGGTAGTTCTACGTAGGACAAATCCGGCTGAATCTCGACTGGTTCTGACTCTATCACCTGGTTTGAATCTGGATAGAACCTCTTCAACATTGACACGTGGAAAACGTTATGAACATGTTGTAAATGCGGAGGTAGCGCTAACTCGTAAGCAACTTTCCCAACTTTCTTCAGGATTTTGAACGGCCCAACGAATCTTGGACTTAGCTTTCCTTTCTTCCCGAATCTCACTAGCCCTTTCCATGGAGATACTTTCAGCAAAACTGGTTCTCCTACTTCAAAGTTTATGTCCTTCCTGGCTCGATCAGCGTATTTCCGTTGTCGATCCTGTGCGGCTATCAATCTCTTCTGTATAAGTTCAACCTTGTCCTTGGTTTGCTGGATCATCTCGGTTCCCAATATCTTCTTCTCGCCTACCTCTTCCCAATATAATGGAGATCGACACCGTCGTCCGTATAAAGCTTCATATGGTGGCATTCCAATGCTGGCGTGATAGCTGTTGTTATAAGAGAACTCCACCAAAGGCAGATGGTCATCCCAACTACCCTGAAGGTCCATCGCACACACTCTCAACATGTCTTCAATCGTTTGAATCGTACGCTCGCTTTGGCCATCAGTCTGCGGATGATATGCAGTGCTCATGTTCAGTTTAGTTCCCAGAGCTTCTTGAAATTGTTGCCAAAATCTGGAATTGAATCTCGGGTCTCTATCAGACACAATCGAAACAGGGACTCCATGTCGCATCACTATCTCTTTCAAGTACAGGTGAACTAACTTGTCCATTGTATATCTTTCGTTGATCGGTAGAAAATGTGCCGACTTAGTTAATCTATCAATGATAACCCAAATGGCGTCGTGATTAGCTTTCGTCCTGGGTAATCCCACCACAAAATCCATGGCAATTTGTTCCCATTTCCATTCAGGAATCTCTAGGGGCTGTAACAATCCACTCGGCCTCTGATGCTCTGCTTTAACCTTCTGGCAAGTGTAACACTTACTAACCCATTCTGCAATCTCTCTTTTCATGTCTGGCCACCAAAAATTTTCTTTCAGATCTCGGTACATCTTCGTACTCCCGGGGTGAATTGAGAACTTTGAATTATGAGCTTCTTGTAAAATTTCATTCTTCAGTTCTGCCACATTAGGAATCCAAATTCTAAAAGAAAATCTTAAGACTCCTTCCTCGTCCTTTTGGCTGCTTAACTCTTCTCCCGAAAATTCATTCACATCATGGTTCATTATTTCTTCTTGGCACTTTCTGATCCTCTCCAACAGTTCTGGTTGAAATGTCATTGCGTAATTCAAATCAGTTGCACAAACTGGGGCACGAATCTCTATTTCCAATTTCTCAAATTCCCTGAATAACTCTTGGTTCATAGTAAACATGTTCAATTTTTCCTTCCTACTCAAGGCATCTGCTACCACATTGGCTTTCCCCGGATGATAATTGATGGTACAATCATAGTCTTTAATCAGTTCCAACCATCTCCTTTGTCTCATGTTAAGTTCCTTCTGGGTGAAAATATACTTCAAACTCTTGTGGTCAGTGTAAATCTCACACTTCTCTCCATATAGATAGTGTCTCCAAATCTTGAGTGCAAAAACAATGGCTGCTAGTTCCAAATCATGGGTAGGATATTTCTGTTCATGTATCTTCAATTGCCTGGAAGCATAGGCTATCACCTTGTCATGCTGCATCAATACACATCCCAGTCCTTTATGGGACGCATCACTATATATCACAAAGTCTCCTTGTTCATCTGGCAATGTCAACACTGGAGCCATCACCAATCTCTTTTTTAGTTCTTGGAAGCTTTCCTCACACTTGTCATTCCAAATAAACTTTTCACTTTTCCTTGTCAACTTGGTTAGTGAAGTGGCTATCTTCGCAAAGTCTTGGACGAATCTTCGATAATAACCTGCCAATCCCATAAAACTCCTGACCTCTGTCGGTGTCTTTGGTCTCTCCCAATTCAGTACAGCCTCAATCTTAGCCGGGTCTACCTTAATCCCTTCACTGCTTACCACATGCCCTAAGAATTGAACTTCTCTTAGCCAGAATTCACATTTCGAAAACTTAGCAAACAACCTTTCCTTTCTCAAGATCCTCAACGTTATCCTCAAATTTTCCCTATGTTCCTCTTCTGTCTTGGAATATACCAAAATATCATCAATGAATACAATTATAAATTTATCCAAGTATCTCTTAAATACCCTGTTCATCAAGTCCATAAAAGCAGCTGGTGCATTTGTCAGTCCAAAAGCCATTACCAAAAATTCATAATGTCCATACCTACTTCGGAATGCCGTCTTAGGTACATCTTCAGGTTTGATCTTTAGCTGATGGTAACCCGATCTTAAATCAATCTTCGAAAAGTGGACAGCTCCTTTCAATTGGTCAAACAAATCATCTATCCTTGGCAATGGATACTTATTCTTAATAGTCAATTTATTCAACTCTCGGTAGTCAATACACAACCTCATGCTCCCATCCTTCTTTTTAACAAATAGTACTGGGGCTCCCCACGGGGATACGCTGGGTCTGATAATTCCTTTTTCCAGTAGATCTTGCAACTGGACTGCCAACTCTTTCATCTCTATCGGAGCCATTCTGTATGGAGCCTTCAACACTGGTTCAGTTCCTGGGGCTAGGTCAATCGCAAATTCTATTTCCCGATCTGGAGGTAAACCTGGAAGCTCATCGGGAAAAACATCTGGAAACTCATTCACTACTGGAATCTCTTCCAACTTAGGCATCTCTGTTTTTGTGTCTCGCACGTAGGCTAAATAGCCTTCACATCCTTGTCTAAGTAATCTCTTAGTCTGCACAATAGTCAAGAACTTCCTAGTTTGTTTCTGACCGCGGAAAACAACCTCTACATTATCAGGGGATCGTAACGTCAATTTCTTACCTCTACAATCTATCTGGGCACTATGCTCTATCAACCAATCCATCCCTAGGATTACATCAAATTCTCCTAGTTGGAAGGGTATTAAGTTGGCATAAAAACAGTGCCCTAAAACTACAACATCACAACGAGGACATACCTGATCGACGGGTATGCGCTCCGAATTAGCTATCTCTATAACTAACACCTCGTCTAACAATCTCATCTCACAATTCAATTTACTGACAAAATCTAAAGAAATAAAAGACCTCGTAGCTCCAGAATCAATTAACACCTTGGCATTGACGGAATTTACAAGAAGCGTACCTGCCAAAACATCGGACTCTTGCACAGCCTCGTTCATAGACATGTTGAAGGTTCGGGCAATCGGCTGAATGTTCCTCGCTGGAGGTGCCTCAATTGCCGGAATCATTGCGTTTGCTATAGCTGGTAGTTTCGCTGGGGGTACTCTACAGTCCTTGATCATATGCCCTGGCTTCCCACATCTGTGACACACAATCCCAACCTTGCATTCTCTAGAGAAATGCCCTTTCTGTCCACACTTAAAACAATTCCCAGTTAACTTGTGACATAAACCAGGATGTTTCTTACCACACGTCTTGCAATCTGGCAGTGATGGTCTATTAACTCCTGATTGGTTCACCCCTTGAGTTCGGTTGCCTTGACCTCCATTCCCTCCATCTGGTCTCCTCATCCCAACATTCTTCCCAGCTTGGAACCCCTGTCTTTTATTAAGATAGTTTTGAGAACCACCCTGAATCTGCTTGTTATCAACCACTCCCAATTTTCGTTTCTTTCCCTCTTTCTGCTTCTGATACTGCTCACTTTCTTCTTCTACAATCATAGCTTTCTGAACCACCGCAGCATAGGTGTTCAGTTCCAATATAGACAACTTGGTTCGAATCCAGGACTTTAGTCCTTGCTGAAACCTCTTCACTTTCTTCCTTTTTGTGTCCACATAGGAAGGGACAAACCTTGCTAGTTCTGTAAATCTTGCTTCATAATCAGCAACTGACATATTCCCCTGTTTCAATTCCAAAAACTTGACCTCCATCTTGTCGCTCATGAAGAGCGGAAAGTACTTCTCCAAAAACATCTCCTTAAACCTCTCCCATGTAACCACCTCGGTATTCTCCAGGGCTCTCACTGACTCCCACCAATGAGTGGCTTCATTCTTTAGAAAGTAGCTGGCATATTCTGTTTGTTTATCTTCTGGGACTTGCACCAAAGCGAACGCCTTCTCTATCTCTTTCAACCAATTCTTAGCATCGACTGGGTCTGTTGACCCCTTGAATTCTGGTGGTTTTACTGCTTGAAAGGCCTTGAAGGTAACCACTGGAACAGTTGGTTCCTGCCGTTGTTGCTGCTGAGCTGCGAATTGTTGTTGTAGTTGTTGTTGCTGCTGAGCTAGAGTAGCAGTCTGTTGAGTCAAAGTTTGCAATAGTTGAACCAACATAGGGTCCATCTGATTTCTAGGAGGTGAATTGGTTCGCTGTTCAGGATTGGTGTGTTGACCAGTAAGTTGGCGAGTTCTTCTTGGAGGCATTCTCAAAAACTGATAGGGAAAAGTAATTTGATCAATAACAATTCAAGTATAATTGGTTTAAAAAATTTATCAAGAGTAAAAATCAAAACAATTGTTCAGGGTTGCTATACGAAGTTTGATGGCAAAATTTAATATAAAGATATGACAAGAGATAAAAATTGTGTGCACAATGTCGTGGAAATAATCATCGACTTAATCAAGGTATATGAAACTGACAAGTGAATGACGAAAATGAATATTTATAACTGATCAACATCTTTTATACCAAATTGGTACAAGCGTAAGATCGCTTCAATGGAAAGAAAATGAAATAAAATTCAATCATAATGAAAACTACTATCCTCTAGTCGACAATACAACAACAAACGATACCAAAAATGGTTAGTAGTACCCAGCCACTCCTTTACTTCTAATCCATGCCAATAATTGCTTTCGTATCTCGTTCATAGTACTTTCGCATTCTCTATAACATTCATGACGTCTGTAAAGCCTTGCTCCCAATCAGATATTTGGATGCATCGAACTTCTACTCGCGTGATACGTCGAAAAACCCTATAACGTCGCAATACTCATCTTACTAACCTAATGTGAATCCTATCTCAAATCGCTCTACTTAACATCTAATACGTACTCCTAACTATTGCAACTCGTTTCTTAATCTAGACTCTACTTCCTATTGTTTCAGGGACCTTAACCTGTGGCTCTGATACCAACTGTGACGCCTCGCAGATCCGGGATACAGATCCGGGCTCACAACTCACTTAAACAATACAAACCTGTAAATGCGGAACAATAATAATACAATCCCTCATCCAAGATACGAGCACAGGCTAAAGTATGAAACAAACACTGCTAATCACTATTACAAACCTCAAATATAATTTAATACAATCTGATAGATCTTAAATGTCTAGTCTATCCAATCCACTTATTACAACAATACACGAAATTAAACCATCTGCACTCTCAATCATCAAACATCACTCCCCTGGCTGCCGAGCCACTAGGTCTAAACATCCTCGATCTTAACTGGAAAAGAAACATTACATTGCAAGGTGAGCCAGAAAGCTCAACAAGAATATCCTTCAATGTATAAATAAATAATAACTTTTAATCGTTCCAAGTATTAACTACAAGCCATACTGGAATATCTGAAAGGTGAATCAAGTTCAGTGATATGAACAGATAAATTCGGATAAGTTCCGACGATCAATAATGCCATAAGAAAGTGGCTCAACATCAACTAGAGTCAAATACTCAGAATGTTAGAACTGGTCCATCTCATAATTTTTAAAAACAAAGTTAGGCATGCTGATCAGTCACGCTCTAACCCGGACAGTGCACAAAGCAAAGTCCTCATCGGATCCAAGGCACTGAAAGGCCTTACACATCGACCAATATATGGTCAGACCAATTAAGGTCAAGTTTTATATAAATCCACCAATTCTAACCTTACGTTCAGGTGTCGATACAATTGACAACCTTTAAATCATAATTAGGTGTCGGAAGATTGACAACCTTGATCACAACAATCATTGGAAGTTCACGTTCCAGGAAAAACAACTCAAAGTGAATGTACGATAACAAATGGTACAACATCTAGTATCGATGAGTTCGATACAACAATGGGGTGATAATGAAGAATCAACAATAGTAACAATAAGTGTTGTCTAAATCGATACAAGAAATGGGTAAATCGAATGCAACGATATTATAGGCGTCGACGAATTCGAACGCCACCATATGGGTAATAATAATTAATCAAGAGTAATAAGGCATCGACTAGAGCGAATGCCTAAAAAGGTTGAAATGAATCGTCAATGATAATTTAAATGAATCTCGTCAAAGTTGATAAGAATAATTCAATGGATTCATGCTGTGAATAATTTAAGAATGATTTCTTGAACAATAATTTAAAGGGATACATGGCAAAGCATTTGTATATTTAATAGGATAACAAGTGGTAGAAAAATACTTGCCTGATAATAAGGTCAAGTCCGTCTAAATATTCTCGTAACCTTCTGCTTTAGCTTTTCCTTTGCTCCTCTGACTTGACTCTATAATAAACGTCTCGAATCAAATACTAATACATCTCACTATTCATTCCACGTATTTCATGTAATTCACATAATTTACATAATTCATTTAGCACGTAACATTTATATTGCCCTAGCGGACACATTCAAATCACGTAATCAATTAACGGAACTCTACAATTATTTTTAACACAAGTCCAAACCTCGTCATAAATTAAATCTCGCTTCGAAATATTTTTAAAACAATTTTCATAATTTTTGGGATTTTTCTAATATTTTTAAAGCATTTAAAACTCAAAACGGGATAATTTGGAATTAAATAACCTCAATTATATTAATTAAATTAAACAATAATTAATGAATAAAATTATTCGATAAATGATCTCATTTATCGAATAATTAAATCAATTTAAATTATTATTCGAAATGATTTAATATAATTAAAGTATTAAATTCTACATTTAAATAATTAAGGAAATGATTCCAAAATCTTAAAATAAATAATAATTTTGGATAAATCCGATTTTTGTTTTAAAATAATACAGAAAATATTTTTCTGAAAATTTAGAAACTGATTTTGTATTTTTCTGATTTTTATTGAATTAAATATGAATTTTCGAAAATTAAAACAATTTAAAATAAAAATCAGAAATAATCAGCACTATTCATCGTCTTCTTCTTCAAGCTCCACCACCGGCGGCAATGGCAACTCCGGCCGGCGGCGCAACTCCGGCGACACTCTAAATCTAGTCAAACATGACCCAAACTCAACACAAGCTTTGTCTTTGAACGATCTACAACTTCGCCAACCCGGAATTTCCAAACAATTACTCGAACTAAAATTCCGTTAAAAAAGTCAACATTTTCCGATGAACACCAAGAACACTCAAGAACAATTTCGAAATAATCAAACCACGTCTAAACATGTTTAACGAACTCAAAACCTAACATATGATATACCAAACTGACCAGGAGAAAATTATCTACAACATGGAATCATCAAATCACATAAACAATCAAGTTTACGAAAAATCATAATTTTGAATCTTTAAATTCGAATTTTGTAAAGATCTTATAAAATCAAATAATGATCCCCCACGAATTCTGGGCACATATTTAGAAACTAGATGATGTGAGCTTCGATTCGACTGTAAGATCGTCGAAATCGGACTCCGATAACACCTCCAATTGTTGGTTTGATTCTCAAGAACACGAAGAACACAACAATCAAACCTCGATTGCTACTTGATATAGAACTCAAAAATCAACATATGATATACCAAACTGATCAGGAGAAAATTATCTACAACATGGAATCATCAAATCACATAAACAATCAAGTTTACGAAAAATCATAATTTTGAATCTTTAAATTCGAATTTTGTAAAAATCATATAAAATCAAATATTGATCCCCCACGAATTCTGGGCACATATTTAGAAACTGGATTTTCATACCTTTAATTTGAGCCCAAGAACGTTGAATTTCAATTCCGGGAAAGCCTCCAAATTGAAGATTGAATTGATGAATGTTTATGTTGAATTATTTTTGGAGAGCATTTCTTAATTTTTAAGATAAAAAAATGATATGATTGATCAGATGGTGTGCTGAGACAAATCTGGAAAAGCTAGAGGAAATAAGGGAAAAGCAAACTTTAACTTTTTGGAATAGTGATTCTTGTCTGGCGTGCTGTCTGCTCCGTTAATTGTCGAATAACAGCCTTTCTGTACGTCGAACGAATGACGAGTTTTGCTCCAAACGAAACGATTCGAATTCGAGCGATTTCAAAACTCTGGAAATAAATTATAATTTAAATAACAAGTCATTTAAAACTTGTTCGAACGAATTTGAAGTTACGGAGTTCTAAAAACGCAGAAAATAGGGTTTCGGGTCTGCGGCCCGCCGAAAAACGTTTTCACCACTGTACTTTTCGAAAAAACGAAACGATCGTTTTAAAACAACACATAATACATCTAAAGCATATAAAAGACTTCTTTTAACCAGTTAACACGTATATCCACTTATCAATAAATTTAAGTAATATAACAGCTCAAAATACGAGAACGTTTAATTCTTCTCGTAAATCCACTTAACGGCAAATATAAAAATATCAACTCGTCTTATAAATCCACGATTAAACATATATTACCAGAAATAAAAATACAGGTTCTAATTACATATTTCCTGTTCGTATATAAACAAGTCTGTGGTTTACCCCCAAAATACTATTATTCTCCTTTTCATAGAATTTCTAACCCCTAATAGATACTGATTTTCCTTATCTAGATTGTCAACCTACCTATACCATTCATTGACCACATTGATTCCTAACCAAACATTTACACTAAAGATTTAAATACTAAAAAAATGTTCACCTGCATCTGTATCCGGCTTTCTCAATGCCTCTCCTAAAGTCATATTGTACACTCTAGCAGTAGGCCTGTTTGATGCAGTCACACTTTGTTCTGGCGCGGATAATCCCCCGGAACGGCAATCTCTGGAAATGTGTCCTAGTTTCCCACACTGGTAACACTTGACGTCCCTCTTAGGATTGGTATTAGCCGATGGGCACTGGCTAAGATAGTGTCCTTTTTGTCCACAGTTAAAGCAGTTTATTTCTAACGCTCTACACACTCCCATATGCTTCCTACCACACGTGTTACAGTCAGGAAATGGTGTTCGAGATTGAGTAGCCTGTAAGGTTCCTGTGGATCTACCACCCTGATTCACAGTCTCACTGGTAGTCTTATTATTCCCTGACTTTCCTCCAAACTGGGGTTTTTGTCCTTTACCAAATTTGTTAAAGTAACTTCCCTCACTTGAACCCCCCTTCTGACCCTCAAATTTCCTTTTCTTATTCTCTCGTCCTACTTGAGTCTGTTCACTCTCAGCTTCGATAATAGATGCCTTCTGAACTACCGCAGCATACTCCGTCAACTCAAATGGTGCCACTCTCGTTCGTAGCCATGGTTTCAATCCTTGTTGGAACCTTTTTGCTCTTTGTTCTTCAGTACACACAAATTCAGGAACAAACCTAGACAGCTCTGTAAATTTAGTTTCATATTCGGCCACTGATAGATTTTCCTGTTTTAACTCTAGAAACTTTATTTCCATTTGGTTCTCCAGGTACCTAGGGGAATACTTTTCTAAGAACACCCTAGTGAAACGCTCCCAGGTTATCACTCCCGCTCCTTCTAGATTCTTTTTAGTTTCCCACCAGTAATTTGCCTCTCCCTTTAAGAGATAGGCTGCAAAAACTGTTTTCTGGTCTTCCTCTATCCTCAGTATCTCAAAAGCTTTTTTCCATTTCTTTTAACCAAGCTCTGGCTACTACTGGGTTAACAGTTCCCTCAAACTCTGGGGGTTTTAATGACTTAAAGGCACGAAAAGAGTTAGCTGCCTGGTTGGGAAGAACAGGTGGTTGTGGCGGATTCTGTGGATTAGCGAAATTCTGCCTCAATAGTTCCATAAATTGGTTAAAATGGTCACCACCCTGATTTCCTTGTTGACCAGTTGATTCATCTTCTTCTTCCTCATGATCTTGTTCATTATGAGCGTTTTCACCCTGCCTATTATGACTTCCTTCCTCTCTCTCATTTTCCCTTGCATTCATTCTATTATTACGCTTAGGCGGCATGATTCTGTATATAACAATATTCTTCATTAATCACCCAAAATTAGGGTACAATATACATCATTTCCATATATGCACAACTATGTCATTAGTTAACTTATTTATACATCAAAGTTAATATCTAGTTATAATACCACCTCATTAAATAAACTTATCACTTTTAGCATAATAACCTTTTCATTTAAGTCAATTACTTGTCATACATTAATATTTTCGAATCTCAACACTTAGTATCAAAATATGATAAAATTAGGCAAAATACATAAACTTCATTAATTTACATAAATATTTTACAACTTGGGTACAACGTCTTTTACTACTAATATCATACATTATAAAGTACAAGGTTCGAAACCCCAAAAGCATAACCATACACACTAACTCGCTATAACAAAAGCACTACTAGCTATCCTCTAATCAGACTGGGATTAAGACAGTAAACAACTAACCTAATCCCCAAAATGACATCCACAAGATGACTAGTCTGATTAGTATACAAGACTACTACTCCTAATCATGGTAACGATGCCCTGATAACGTCTCTGATCTGCACTACCATAGTGGTGACTACATCAACTATCTGAGCCCTCCATACTGGATCCCCTCTGTCTCCCAACATCCTCCTAATCTCACCGAGTGCCCGAAGCTCGATACTAACTATACCCAAAGACAACCCATCTGGTATCACACCTCCTCCTCCTCTCGCTCTGTCTAACCTCTGTACAAGTGTATCTATAGTCCGACGGGACTCATCCAGCTGTCCCTGTAGGGCAAAGTACTCTGACAAGAAAATAGCTGGCAACTGACCAGCTGGAAATATAGGTGCCTCCTTAGGTGGCATAGCATCTAGGGGAGGTACATCTACAAGTGGAGGTGCCTCTACTGGTGGAGGTGGTGGTGGTGCAAATGGTGGGGATGGAGGAACTGGCTCAGTGTCCGCATCCTCGGAAGGGTCCTCCTCCAACTCATCCTCTGACAAGATAAAGTGCCCCGGTGGAGTGAACTGCTCAACTGGGTCCTCAACAGGGTCAGGGCTAGGTAGAGGAGATGGAACTGGTGATGGCACTGGGACAGGTGGGACAGGAGTAAGAGTCACGTGAATGTCCCTCCACTCAATCGGCTCCTCAGGTATAACAGATAACCTAGGCCTCTTACGCAAGGGCATCTCCTCCTCAGGAATATCCGACCGCACCCGAGAAGGTCCGGCCCCATCAGGTCCTACATATGGTCTACCAGAGTATGGCACTATGGCCACAGCATCCCTCTGCCTGCGCTCCTCTACCTCCTCAAGTCTCACTCTGATCTCGTGTCTCTCCATGGCCTCTGCGCGAACTCTCCTCCTCAGGTCAGTGATAGCATACTCTGGAACCTCTACACCTACCAGCAACAAGTCTCTAAGCTCCTGCTCGGGTAGTCCTAGCCACTGGGGGTCCTGACCCGGCTCACCCATCTCCGCTCCCTATCATAAAACATAAAATTCTATTAGTAACGGTCTATAAAATTATATTATATGCTTAAAATAAATACTACCTGTGATATACCACCCCTGAACTTGATGGAAGTTCACAATTTATGTTATAACTGATACATTTCTTATTATCACTCTTGTTCCTGAGCATTATGACTCTTAGCTCTGATACCAAACTGTGACAGCCCCAAATCCGGGGTCATGAATCTGGCCATCACGGACCAACTTCCATTCAAAATCAATATCTCTTGGGTTTTTTTTAATTTAATACTTATGCAATTGACCCCACAGTAATACACACACACACACACCAGTCATATGCTCAGAGAACAACATTCACCATAATAAAAGTTTAGAGTTAAACAGTTATTACAAACCCAGAATCATACTTAAGTACATTGTTGAGTGATGCTTCTACAAGAAGCATTTCAACAACCAAATTTATTACAACCTTACACACTTACACACTTAATATACATAAGACCACTAAACCCCTTGCGCTGGTCATCTACCTCGGGGATTGATGCTAACGAGCTCTCAGAAGGTCGCCTTTCCCTTACCCTCTTGCGGGGCGTTCTGCGTAGTATTGGCATACCTAGCTGTATTCAATAATTGTGGGGGTTTCCACTGTTACCGAATACGTGAGGTACGATGATCAGTCGTCCTCCGTACCCGTCTATTTTTAGTACCGGTAGAAGGAATGAAGGCCACCTGCTAACATCATCCCTGGAGGAAGGCCACCTGCTAACATCCTCCTGGAGGAAGGCCACCTGCTAACATCCTCCCTTGGCATCTTCGTGCCGAATCATGAATGCTAGACTATGTCGCACACAGCCCTGACACAGCCTCTTATGCAAGTTTGTTGCTAATCCCCCTTTTTATAAGATCATTATTCAATTTATCAACACCATTTCATATTTCCATTCCCGTATATCACTTCCATTCTCGCACATTATTTCTATAAAATATGTGTATATAACATACACTAAAAAGAATGTTTATAATATAGCATTATAAACCATATAACCCTAGATAACAACTGATACCATTCTCTTTCATATCTCTTTTACCCTAGAGCATATTCGCTCCATTCGTAATCATCTCTATATTCATATTTCAGAAAACATATCCAAAATATATATATATAACATACACTAAAAAGAATGTTTATAATATAGCATTATAAACCATATAACCCTAGATAACAACTGATACCATTCTCTTTCATATCTCTTTTACCCTAGAGCATATTCGCTCCATTCGTAATCATCTCTATATTCATATTTCAGAAAACATATCCATCTCTCTTTAACTTCCCACAATCAAGAGAATATATTCTTTGCAATATAGCAACAAAAGCATCACATATACATAAATATATTCCATGATATCATTATTATTCCGAAGATAAATAATTTTTAAAGTAGGGATAGAAGGATCTTGCCTCGGTTCCTGTATCCTGCCAGTAAGGCTGGTCCCTCTTCCGGAGTTTCTATAAACACAAAAGGACCGTCATTAGAATACCACATCTCTTACTTACTACACTCTTGTATAACATTACCTTTGACACTTTATATATATGTTTAACGTATTATTATTACCCCAAAGGTTCAAGGACTTAACCATTTACAAGCTCAATCGAAGTTTCAGTGGTTTTTCACCATCTCCCCTAACGACCACACTTAACTGTAAAAATCCCCATAAATTATAGATTTCGACTTTTACTACAGGGTCAACTGGTAATGTCTCTTTGACTACCCTACCATATTATACCAAAGTTTCATAATTTTTAAAAATGTCTAAGTAGGTTGATCATAGCCTCAAAGTTGATACAATTACGGTTTCTCGGTTTTCGAACACCTTCCACTAAAACTGACTTTTCTCCTAAACCGTTCATCAGATTTTAACGCACCTTATATCGAAACGATCTATGAACTAAGCTCTATCATCTCATGGTCACTTAGTGTGCTGGACAGTAACCTACCGTGTGTGCAAAGTTGCTAAAAACAGGGCAGATTTCGTTCTAACGAAAATCGGACATTATAACGGCTATATTTTCATACTTTCCAAAAATCCAACCCTTCCAAATCAATCACCAAACACAATAATCATCACCTACACCATGTGGTCTTCATTACCAGCCATGGTTACAATTCCAAACACTTCCATATACAACTTTAATCACTTATAAACACTTAAATCACCATAATCTTAACATTTATACCACTTATCCACTAATCACATCAATATCCATCATAATAAACAAGGACAAGAGTGATTATACCTCTTTGAAGCTTGAAGAACACTTAATAATCCTTAATAATCCTTGGGCACACCTTGAACAACCTTGAATTAGCTTGGATTAACTAAATGAACCATTAAAACAAAGTTAATTCCAAGATTTCACTATTCATCAAGCAACTTTGAGAATTTCTTTACCTTACTAAATAATGATGGATGGCTATGAAACTTGGTGGGTGATCCTTTCTAACCTCCAAGAAGCTCCATGATTTTTCCCTTGAATTGTTATTGAAGAGAACTAGGGTTTTGAATTTTTTTTTTCTTTTTTTTTATGGTTTTGCCGAATGGAATGTAAGAGAAAGGGGGAGAGATTTTTGTGTTCTTTCTTGCTAATACTTATCTCATCTCATCTTAATCCTAGAGTGTTGTGGAAGCTTGGTGATTATTAGAAAAATCTTCATGTTAAAATGACTAATCTACCCTTAAATTTGTGTTAGTGGAAGATGACATCATTTGGATGATCTAATAATTCCTTTTTCTTGATTTTTTTTTCTAATTATAATGCTAGTACTCTTGGTAATTATAATGGGGTATGTATCCTTGTTATATTATAAATCTTGGTTGCTTAATCTCCATATTCGTCTAATTGTGGTTCGTTTCGAATGTACCTCATTATCTCAGTGGTTTTGAAACCATTTACAAATCCAATTTCCCTTGGCATTCTCTTAACTTAATAATCCTTTGGTTTAACCTGAATTCACTAATCCCTCAATATATAATTCTTATAATGTTTCCATGCTCCTTAACATCTAATAGAAGCTTATTCGAAATCAAAATCCTCAAAATCCATGTTTCAGGAATTTCTGAGATCTAACGTCATTTCGAGTCACTTATTTCCATTGTACAACACTAATATGGTTTCTGTTTATTCATTTTCCATTTCCAGTATAGAGTACCTACACACCATTTTCCTAAATCCCTCGAGATTTACTATTCATGTGACCACTGTAGCATTACTGAAGTTAGGGTTATTACAGCCAACCTCTGGTTTATTTCATTATATTCTTGACTGAAATTATCCTTCCGGTAGGACCCTGCTCCCACTTCTATGGGAACCATAGCCTCACAACCATAAGCTAGCACAAAAGGGGACTCCCCGGTGGTGGACCTGGGAGTAGTATTGTAAGACCACAAGACCATTGGAGGCTTCTCTGGCCAGTTTTCCTTTTTGTCTTCCAACTTGGCTTTTAGAGTGTGCTTAATGATTTTGTTCACAGCTTCTGTCTGCCCATTGCTTTTGGGGATGGCAAATGGCTGAAAAATCTTTCTTTATCTCCAAGTCCTCACATAGACTTCTCATTTCTTTACTATCAAATTGCTTGCCACTGTCTGAAATCAGCTTCTACGGTACCCCATATCTACATATAATGGCTTGTGACACCCTCCAAATCCGGGGTCTAGATCCGGGGGTCACCCACCAATCACAACTAATAAAATAAATCAGAATGCGCAACTGACCCCGCCAACCAAAGATCGCAAATAGGTTATTGTATGAAACCAAGCAGTTACAGCCCAACAGTAAACTACTCACTTATTACAAACCATAAAATAAACTCAAACCTAAATCCAGTCTAGTAACGCTTTATTATTACATCCCATTTTATTTAAAATTCTAACTAGCGCCGATAGTAACCCGCAAATACCTGAAAGGTCTGGGATGCAGACACACGGCCACTCTGCCCCTCTCTAATATGGTCCGAACGACTGGTCGGAAACATACTGCTCCTCTGGAAAGGTTTTATGAACACAAGAGTGAGCCAAAGAAATGCCCAGCAAGTATATATAACAATTTTATAATAAAACAGGATAAGTGCTGCATGATATCAACTGAAATGTAAAACAGTTTATAGAGCAAACTGAATCAACAACTGGGATATAATTCAACCATAACTGAAATCATTTGACATGACATAAAAATGAATCATCTGTCGAATCACAATATATAATAGCCATTCTGGCGATATGGATTGGATATATAAAAAGAACAAACCACCATTGCCCCCTGATCAGGTTCAAAAGCAATGGGACCCTTTATACTACCACCGGTACATTTCTATACCAGTGTGTATAACCCGGATTTCATTGAAGGTACCAAAATAGGCAAGTAATGTTAGCCTATAGGAAGATGGAATGGTTACCATATCCTCCTTAAATATTGCTGGACCATGACAGCAACCATGGCCTCCTACGCTTAACATATTGCTGGACCATGACATCAACCATGGCCTCCTACGCTTTATCAGTTTCCAATAAATATTGCTGGACCATGACAGCAACCATGGCCTCCTACGCTTTACCATTTTCCAATCCAATAGAGCAATTTCCGAATTCAACAGGAAATGCTTAGTTTCACATACAGTTCACATCCCTATTACTTACTACGATAATAAGGATATGAAGAGTTTATCTTAAACAATTTCCCCCAGCAAGGGTACCAATATCAAGCAACTGTTCGTACAAAAATATTTAAGAATCACAAATAGCTCTGAACAATAGCTATTCGTCATGATGTGAATCAATGAACATAAAATAAATAGTGTATAAGATGATCAAGGGAAAAAAATACTTGCCTTAATATACGACTGGTAAGTTAAGCTCTCTGGCTAGGGTTTCTCTCGCTTCTATGTGTACTGCTGGTATGCTCTGCCCACTAGCTAGGGTTTCTCTCGCTTCTACAATTAAAACATTCTATTTTAAGCAATTGGCTAGGTACGTACAAAACCAATTACAATTCAAACCTCGGTTCTAGTGTCTACCCGTACGTTGTATCGCTGCCGAGTACATATTTAACACAATTAATAACATGTACAGAGCATGCACACACATAATCACATAGCAGATACGACTTACGGACAAATGAGCACTCAAATTATTATTATCATGCTTAAAAGTATTTTTAAAATAATTAAAAGAATTTTAAAAGATTTAAATAACCCTTCCCGAATCAAATAGGATCATTAATAAACCCTCTGAGTAATTATTGGATCACCAAAATATTTTTATAATTATCTAATCTGGGTTTATAAATAATTTTAGAATTTTAGAACTATTTTTACCGTTCCTGGATTATTTTTAGAATTTAAAACAATTTTATTCTATTTTAAATCACTTTTAAACAGAAAATTGGTCAATAATCCTAAATAAATTAATTAGAACCAAGTAATAATTAATTAATAAAATTATCTAATAATTAATTACATTTATTAGATAATCAAATTAATTAAATCATTATTTGAGATTAATTAATATAATTAAAAGAATTTAATTCTTAATTATTTCGAATTAAAAACAAATAAACAAAGAAATAAAGAAATAATTAATATAAAATTCATAAATAAATTCTAGATTTATAAAACATTTTCAGAAAATAAAATTTCTGAAATTTATAATTGAATTCAGAATTATAAATTAATTAAAGTAAATAAAAGTAAATAAAAGTAAATAAAAGTAAATAAAAATAAAAATAATTGGTAAAAAGTAAAAATCAATTCCAAAATCACTTTTCAGAAAATGTTAACAGATTTTGAAGATCAAATAGGTACTATTCATCACCATCATGAATGCTTCAAGAACACCACCTCCATCAATGGAGGTTACCCAGTTTCCGGTCACCGGAAAAAAATTTCCGGCCACCTCCGGCAACCCTTAAAACGTACCAATCGTTACGTTTTAAATCACAAACACACTCCAAATCACATCCTCAACACAACTGTATCAATCAAACCAACCCAGCATCACCCGAACCCAGAATCCGGTCAAAACCGAATTAAAATCCGGCGACTTCACCGGTAAACTTTGATTTTTCTCATTTCTCCACCAAATCCAACGTTCTATATACCAAATCAAAGTCCAAGAGTTCAATGACTCATATCAATCATCAAAAACACCAAACAATCATCAATCAACCCGGAAAATTGAAAATTAATCTCACCCCCACAAAATTCGATTTCGAGTTTTAAGATACTAAAAATCAAACAAAAATTATCATGATGCTCCTGAGATTATATACAATCTATAGATACTAACCATATCAACAACAAATCACTGTATGATTCACAATAAATTCATGAAATTTCGAATTTAAAAACAAAATATCAAATCACGATTAAGACTTACACACATATCAACACATACATAAACAGGTAGTACAGATCATGAGATTCAATTTGACTATTCATATGAAAGATTTGGACAACAAAATCACCTTCAAAAGGTCGATTGATTGTGAAGAACACCAAGAACAATTTCCAGAAAATAAAATCAAAAAATCTGACTTTTTTGATTAAATAAAAAAATATCTGCTGGTATTTATCTTAAATCAAATTAATACCCCAAAAATATTTTTAGCCCCTAATTAAAATTATTAAGCCCTAAAAATAATTTTTATGGGATAAAATTGTAAAATTTTTAATTTTAAACAAATACAATATATATGTCAAAATTTCCCAAAAATTATGAATATTACAAAAATTACAAAATAATGCATCTTTAGATATCCTATCATTATATAAAAATAATTTTATCGAAAACAAGGCTTCAGATTCAGAATAGGGGCTGGATCCGGAAATTAAAACGTGAAATAATTGTATTCTAAAAATATAAAAATTACAGAAAAATAGAATAAAATAATCTATGCTACAAAGAAGTCACATAACACGTATGGGATAATTTCCCTATTTAATAAAAATCGTTACGCGTTTAAATGCATTAAAAATAAACTGAAACACAATAAAATCAACTAAAAACATATTTTAACATAATAAAATACACGAAATTTTCCCGGTCGTTACATCCTTCCCCCCTTATAAGGATTCTGCCCCCAGAATCCCACTTAAGAAAATAAGTGCGGATACTGAGCTCGCATTTCACTCTCTACTTCCCATGTTGATTCCTCAACCAAGGGATTCCTCCATAACACCCTAACTAGAGGTATTGTCTTAATTCTTAACACCTTAACCTTATGATCTAATATCTCAACTGGTTGCTCAACAAAAGATAAGTCATGTTGAATATCTACAGGTTCATATTCTATCGCGTGCATTGGATCAGGATTGTACTTTCTCAGCATCGATATATGGAATACGTTATGGATGTTCTGCATGTGTGGCGGTAAAGCTAATTCGTAAGCAAGCTTCCCTACCTTCTTCAGTATCTCGAACGGTCCCACATATCTTGGTTTGAGTTTACCTCTTTTCCCAAATCTAGTTACGGCTTTCCATGGCGATACTTTCAGCAATACCAATTCTCCGACTTCAAAATTCTGGTCCTTCCTGCTTTGATCTGCATATTTCTTCTGTCGATCTTGAGCGGCGATTAATCTTTTCTGTATTAATCCAATCTTTTCTTTCGTCTGTTGCAGTAATTCTGGACCCAAGATTGTGCGTTCTCCTACTTCTTCCCAGTACACCGGAGATCTACATCTTCTGCCATAAAGAGCTTCATATGGTGGCATTCCAATGCTGGCATGATAACTATTGTTATATGAGAACTCCACCAACGGTAAGTGCTCATCCCAATTACCCTTAAAATCCAGGACACATACCCTTAACATATCTTCTATGGTCTGAATTGTTCTTTCACTTTGTCCGTCCGTTTGAGGATGATATGCTGTACTCATATTTAGTTTGGTTCCTAAACATTCTTGAAATTGCCTCCAGAATCTTGAATTGAAACGAGGATCTCGATCAGATACTATAGATACAGGAACTCCGTGTCGTACTACAATCTCTTTCAAATATAGTTGAACCAGTTTCTCTAGCGAAAATCTTTCGTTGATTGGGAGGAAATGTGCTGATTTGGTCAACCTATCAATGATCACCCAGATTGCATCATGGTTTGCTTGAGTTTTCGGAAGTCCTACTACAAAATCCATTGCAAGATGTTCCCCACTTCCATTCCGGAATTTTCAAGGGTTGTAACAACCCACTTGGCCTTTGATGCTCGGCTTTAACTCTCTGACAGGTATAGCATTTACTGACGTATTCTGCAATATCTTTCTTCATATCGGGCCACCAAAAGTGTTGCTTCAAGTCTCTATACATCTTTGTACTGCCAGGGTGAATAGAATACCTGGAGTTGTGTGCATCACGCAAGATTTCGTCCTTCAGCTCCATAACATTAGGTACCCATATACGTGAAGAGAATCTTAGAATTCCTTTATCATCCTTTTGACTCCTGATTTCTTCTCCGGTTAATTTTGCTTTGTCTTGCTCCATTACCTGTTCTTGACATCTACGGATCTTTTCTAATAATACTGGCTGAAAGGTCATGGCATACAATACTTCACTGGCTGCTTCTGATGTATGGACCTCTATCTCCAATTTCTCGAATTCCTTGAGTAACTCCTCGGATGAGGTTAAGAGATTTAACCTTTCCTGGCTTAGTGCATCTGCCACTACGTTGGCCTTGCCTGGATGATAGCTAATAGTACAATCGTAGTCCTTGATCAACTCCAACCACCGTCGTTGTCTCATGTTTAGCTCATTCTGAGTGAAAATATATTTCAAGCTTTTGTGATCCGAGAAGATTTCACACTTCTCTCCGTATAAATAGTGCCTCCAAAGTTTTAGTGCAAAAACAATTGCTGCCAATTCCAGATCATGCATAGGATACTTTCGTTCGTGAATCTTGAGTTGCCTGGATGCGTAAGCAATTACCTTGCCATCCTGCATTAACACACACCCTAATCCCTTCTGAGATGCATCACTGAAAATTACAAAGTTTCCACTTTCGTTGGGTAGAACTAACACTGGTGCGGTTATCAATCGCTTCTTTAATTCCTGGAAACTTTGCTCGCACTTCTCGTTCCATTCAAATTTCTCGTTCTTCCGGGTGAGTTTGGTCAAAGATGTCGCTATTTTAGCAAAATCCTTAACAAACCTTCTGTAATAACCAGCTAATCCCAGAAAACTTCGAACTTCGGTTGGTGTTCTCGGTTGCTCCCAATTCATAATGGCTTCGATCTTGGCTGGATCCACTTTAATTCCTTCGTTGGTGACAACGTGCCCCAAAAATTGTACTTCCCTTAACCAAAACTCGCATTTCGAAAATTTGGCATATAGCTTCTCTTTCCGCAGAATCTCTAAAGCTGTTCTCAAGTGCTCTGCATGTTCCTCCTCTGACTTGGAGTATATCAAGATATCATCTAAGAAAACAATCACAAATTTATCCAGATATTTCTTGAAAACTCTGTTCAACATATCCATGAAAGCGGCTGGTGCATTAGTCAGCCCGAAGGGCATAACTAAAAACTCGTAGTGCCCATATCTCGTACAGAATGCTGTCTTAGGAATATCGACTGCCTTGATCTTTAACTGGTGATATCCCGATCGTAAGTCAATTTTGGAAAACCATACCGCGCCCTTTAACTGGTCAAACAAGTCATCAATCCTTGGTAATGGGTACTTGTTTTTGATCGTCAATTTGTTTAGCTCTCGGTAGTCAATACAAAGTCGCATGCTTCCGTCCTTCTTTTTCACAAACAATACCGGTGCGCCCCATGGTGATACGCTGGGTCTAATTACCCCTTTGTCTAATAATTCCTGCAACTGCTTGGCCAATTCCTTCATTTCCATTGGTGCCATTCTGTATGGAGCTTTCGATATTGGCTCAGTACCTGGTGCCAAATCAATAGCAAACTCAATTTCTCTGTCTGGAGGTAGGCCTGGTAATTCTTCAGGAAATACGTCCAAAAATTCATTCACTACCGGAATATGCTCTATCTGTGGTACTTCCTTATCAGTATCCATTACATAAGCTAAATATGCTTCACATCCCTGTCGCAACAATCGTTTAGCTTGCATCATGGTCAAGAGTTTCTTTGCTTGTTTCTGCCCATGAAATACCACATCTATATCCCCATCTAGCTTCAGCTTTAACTCCTTCTTTTTACAATCAATCTGGGCATTATACTTTGTCAACCAATCCATCCCTAGTATAACCTCAAATTCCCCCAACTTGAAAGGAATCAAGTCGGCATGAAAAAGTTGCCCGGATATTTCGATCTCACATGCTGGATATATTTGATTAACGGGTATACGATCCTGATTAGCTATTTCTATTACTAAAGCTTCGCTTAATAACTGACATTCACATTCTAGCTTACTCCCAAACTCTTCCGAAATAAAAGATTTAGTAGCTCCCGAATCAAAAAGTACTTTGGCATTAGTAGAGTTTACGAAAAGTGTACCTGCAATAACATCAGAGTTCTGCTCTGCATCTGTCATAGTCATATTGAAAACCCGGGCCCTTGGATGTCCCGCATTATTTACTCCTACGGCTTTATTCTGGTTTCTCGCATTAAGGTTGACTCGGCAATCCTTAGTTAAATGCCCTTTGTTTCCACATTTCTGACAACCAGTCCAATTAGCTGCTGGCGCATTGCATGTGTGGGCGTAATGTCCTGTCTTGCCACACCGAAAACATACTACGCTGGCCCTATTGCATGGACCTTCATGATTCCTTCCACAAATTCCACATGCTGGCAAGGGTGGTCGCATTCCTCGTTGTTGATTGTTGTTCGGAAACTGCCCTCCTTGCAGTTGATTATTGTTCGGAAACCGATTCCCTTGCTGCTGGTTGTTATTCGGAAATCGATTCCCCTGATTACCAAGATTTTGAATTCCGTTTCTGGGTCTCCTGTTGCCTCTCGGCTGGAATGCGGGTTTGTAACTAAAGTTGTTTTGCACCCTGTCCTGGAACGAACTCCCTGATTGATTATTAAATTTCCTCTTTTTGCCTTCCCTTTCTTTGTTGGAGCTCTCACTCTCTCCTTCAATAATCAGTGCCTTCTGGACCACAGACGAATAGGTGGTTAACTCAAAAGCAGCTACCCGGCTACGGAGCCACGGCTTCAAACCCTGCTGAAATCTCCTTGCCCGCTTCTCTTCAGTATCCACCAAGTCTGGAACAAACCTGGCTAACTCTGTAAACTTTGCCTCATACTCAGTGGCATTGCCTTCTTGTTTTAATTCCAAAAATTTAATCTCCATCTGATTCTGCATATAGCGGGGAAAATACTTTTCCAGAAATAACTCTTTGAATCTCTCCCATGTGGTTACCCCTACTCCTTCAAAAGCCTTCCTTGCTTCCCACCAGTAGTTCGCTTCCCCTTTCAGAAAGTAACTCACAAACTCGGTCTTTTTATTCTCCTCCACATTCACAAGTGCAAGAGCTTTCTCTATTTCTTTTAACCATGCTCGAGCCTCTACTGGGTCCGCTGACCCCTGGAACTCTGGGGGTTTAACTGACTGAAAAGTTTTAAATGTTACTGCTTGGGGTGCCGGTGGCTGCTGCTGCTGGCGAGTGAGATTCTCGGTCTGTCGTCGGAATAGTTCCAGCATTTGCTGCATCATATTGATATTGCCCTGCTCCCCAAAGTTCTGATTATTATTCGCATTTCCCGCGTGATTACCATTTGGTTGCTGATTATCCATAATCTGGTAGAGGAAACACACAAGTTCCTTAGTAATTGAATAAACATGTTTTTGATAGATACTCATTGAAAAGAAACATGAATCAAGAATATTTATCAACTCATGTCACCCAATCACTAATTCACTTGAATGCTGAAAAATAAATAAATGCATGCTGGAGGGAATCGATACTCGTATCACTACAAAAGTACTACTGATATATAATTACACACTCATAATTATACATGACTACTAGTCGGGTTATCTAACACCATATCACGGTTACCCTACCATACCAACTACACTGTCGGATATACACAACAAAATTCCCGACTTATTCTACCAACAAACTACTATTAGTACACACACAATATCTTACAAACAACCGAAACCAAACAAACACAGGTAGCATATGCTTCTCCCAGGGCTCTGTCCCACAACATCTAGTCCCAGCTGGGCCCTACCATCTCCTGAAGATCCGACAACATCCTCTGGAGGATGCGGTATGCCCGACGATAATCAACAGTACCTGATGACTCACCCAGCAACATCGTCTCCACCTCATAGGAACCGGCTGCTATCATCTCTCGGAGGTTATGTCGAAGCTCGGAGTCTGTGATACGATGATCTCCCATCCTATGCAGCTCCACATTCTGCCCTCTCACAAAGTCGAATGCCTCCCAAAGCTCACGGTACTCACTCAATGGAACGGTGCGTGGTGCACCGATATGGCTGCTAGACTCGGCCTCTACTCCACCTGTAACCTCCTCTATCAATGCCTGCACTCGCTCCTCTCCTGGTGGCATCTGGTGCCAAGGTATGACTGGTGGAAGAGGTACATAAGGACCCTGCGTAGTAGGATCGGACTGATCCGTGAACTCTACTGGTATAAGGAATCCTACCATAGCTGCCAGTGCACCAGATCGATGCAACTCAGGCACAGCAGGTAGCGCCTCGATCCCCTGCTGCTGATCAGGAATCAACACCGGAACGGGAACTGGTGGTATAGGATCAAGTAGCCCCATCGGACACTCCCAACCCATCCAGTAATCTAACCCCATCACTGGTTGGTCTGGATCCATAAGAACGGTGGTATATGGCAAGTCCACTGGTGGAAATAGTGGTAGCGTAACTGGCTCTAGGCCTGGCATAGGCTGAGGTGCAATCACCGGAGTCGGCGTAGTCACCATAACAGGAACCTGCGTAACCCAGTAACATAATATCACAAATCATCTCACAACTTAGGCTTAGACTAAAGTCAAACGCAACGTGTAACATAAGAACGTAATCCTATCTCATGTGATCTCCCTAATTTTTCCTGGGCTATATCTCTGCTTATTTGAGTGACTATAACCTGTCATCTCTGATGCCAACTGTGACACCCTCCAAATCCGGGGTCTAGATCCGGGGGTCACCCACCAATCACAACTAATAAAATAAATTAGAATGCGCAACTGACCCCGCCAACCAAAGATCGCAAACAGGTTATTGTATGAAACCAAGCAGTTACAGCCCAACAGTAAACTACTCACTTATTACAAACCATAAAATAAACTCAAACCTAAATCCAGTCTAGTAACGCTTTATTATTACATCCCATTTTATTTAAAATTCTAACTAGCGCCGATAGTAACCCGCAAATACCTGAAAGGTCTGGGATGCAGACACACGGCCACTCTGCCCCTCTCTAATATGGTCCGAACGGCTGGTCGGAAACATACTGCTCCTCTGGAAAGGTTTTATGAACACAAGAGTGAGCCAAAGAAATGCCCAGCAAGTATATATAACAATTTTATAATAAAACAGGATAAGTGCTGCATGATATCAACTGAAATGTCACTACGCCATAAACGCACATACGCAACCCCCATTTTCAGTTGCGTAAGGCCTGAAAAACGTTGCGTAAGGTCTTACGCAACGCTTTTGGGGCGTTACCAATACTGGCATTGCGTAAGACCCCTAACGCAACGCTTTTCCAAGCTATTGCAACACTTCGAAAAGCATTGCATAAGAGGCCTTATGCAACACCAAAAGCATGCAAACGCAACACTTCATGGGGTTGCATAAGATGTTTCAGCCATGTCAGCATGCTGACATGGAAGCAAGGTGCCACGTCAGCATGCTGACATGTCAGCAGTGGGGCCCACAAGTGCCACGTCACAAATGAGGGCATGCCACGTCATCAGTGGGGTCCACCAAGGTGCCACATCAGCACTGGGGCCCACATGCCACATCAGCAATAGGGCCCACATGTCACGTCAGCAGTGGGGTCCACATGACACGTCAGCAATGGGTACCCACATGCTGATGTCAACAGTGGGATCCACTATCTAACGCAACGCTATTTGAGTCTAATGCAACACTAAATTTTTTTTTAAGCAACGCCATTCTTTTTTATTGCAACATTAAAACTATGCTAATGCAACATTAAATATGGTCAAATGCAACGGTTTTTTATAAAAAAATTGAAATGGCAGCTTTGTATATACATAATATCAACCTGTCCAAACCAAGTCAACAAAAAATTGAAGCTCCAAACTAATAATAGGCCAAGGATGCAACCAGAAAAAATACTAAAGTTTTACAAATTCCCAAGAATCACACAACCACTCCAAAGTTTGTTCTCGAGGTCCAACTATAGGTCTGTATGATCTTTCCCTGATATGTGTGATCTTTTCACAGGGCTTTTATGACCATCACCAAGACTTGAAGGATTTTTTAGGTGCCGTCTGTATATCTCTTACTGTTGTACTGGCTTCCTCAGCGGCTGACTCTTTCCCCAGTCTTTGTGCTCCTTCCTCAAGGCTTTCTTGACCATCAGCTAGACTTGACGATTGCTCAGGCACCGTTTGTATCCCTGCAACATAATATTGGATCATCAAACAGATGGCCATCTAAACATGAACCATGGGAATCCTAGTTATGTTTATGTCTGACTAATTATAAGTCCATCAACCTATCAATCAGCATGTACCACTTACTATTGGTTACACACTTACATCTTGTGATTTCAGTTCATCATGGTCTTTTATTAAGTCGTATCTTGTGTGTAAAAGGAAGTGGATTTAGGTTTAATAAACACATAAATACAAAAATTATGCACAAATCTACAAATGCTACACAATAAAAAATATACAAGTACCTGACCACTACTCTGAAATTTAAATAGTTACCAAGTCCAAATACTTGTTTTTATTTTTTTACCCTGTTCGGCTATTCAAAAACCACCAACCTGTTATGTGTAGATCTAGTTGATAGTTAAACCACCAACACTAAAAATTAAATATAGAACAGTATGCACAAAAATAAAAAAAATGTATAGAGAAAAATAATTGAAATAGGATTTTTCAAAAATAAATAATAAACAGTTTGTAACCACTTGACACAGAAATTATTGCAAAGCAAATTAACCAAATACAGCCCCAACATATTTTAACTCTTTAGAAAAATTGGTCGATTTCAGTTGATACTGGTTGCACATAGTTTTCTTTATTTTTGGTAATCAACAAAATGCAACTTAACAGTTTACAGCAATCAACCAAAAAAACCCACCCCAAACACAACACAAGTGTTTAT
The DNA here is from genome assembly GCA_037693485.1 of Kitagawia praeruptora. Classification (NCBI taxonomy): domain Eukaryota; kingdom Viridiplantae; phylum Streptophyta; class Magnoliopsida; order Apiales; family Apiaceae; genus Kitagawia; species Kitagawia praeruptora. The sequence continues at coordinate 151,290,332 of CM075351.1, read as the reverse complement.
ATGGAACAAGTAAATTGTGAAATGTGCTTATCACACATTACGCAAATACATTTTCTACATATGTTGGGTAAACTTTAACTAAAACTGAGCTTGAATATGGATGACGATGAAATGTTTTATACCTTGGTAAGGAAAAGCCTCTCTGCACGCTGACGAATAGTACCACCAGTCTTTAGTCCTAGTGCTGCCGAAGCCTACCAGATAAGGGAAATTGTAAATTTTAACAAACTGTAAAACAGACAGTACCACACTTTTCCTATAGGATAGTTCAAAGATTAGGAAGTACGGATTTCATCTTATACAAACATAGGTCCAATTTTAAATGTCAAACAAAAAGAAACGGAGAAAATGACAAAATAAAACTTAAAAATTTCCAGCACAAGGTTTTACACTTGTTGATTATTTTGGCATTTTGACGACATGTGATCGTAAAGCTAATCTACGAATTTGGAAACCCGAGCTCCTAATAAGAAAAGAAAGGTTTTTAAGTTATATGACTGCCTCTGCTGCTCCTGCTTTAAATGTAAGTAATATAGGGCTATAAGCTAGTACACACAAAGACATGTATAACAGTAGTAGTCCCACACATTCTAAGTACCATATATCAGGAGGAATATTATTGCAGAAATTATTGATACAATGGTTGAGACTGTAGACATAACCACACACATTCAAAAAATACACATGCCACGCGCGTAAGAATTGTAGTTAACTTACCATGTCAAAAACCTCCTATCTCGATCACTAATAAAACTAACAGCTCCGTCCCTTTCTGGTGATGATCTTAATTGAGGAAGTGGAACCTACATCAATCAGTAACATCATTACGCAACTTGTTAATTAAGGAAGGCAAAATCAGCAACAAAGAAAGTAATAACTTTTGATAAAGAACATATTATAATTTCTATACCCACCATCAGATCTATCTGAAAATCTTCTTCCCTTTTATTCTCATTTGCTGGAGCTTCTGTTATCCTGAAAATTTATCCATCAAAACGAATTAGTAACAAAAAAATTAGTAGACAGAAAAATATCAAACAATAAAAAGCATTAAATCACTTACATATTAGTCGATGTCGCCATCAATGTCATTATCATTGCCTTGGGATCATCTTTTAATTTCACAACAGTGGAATCCTTCTTGATAAAATTAATAACCACCGCTTCCTTTGTTGTTGACACCGCATCTCGGCTTTCCCCGGCTTCTTCCATTAAATCCCCCTTCGATTCAGTCAACGTGCTGCTACCTTCCAGTTTCATAGACTTGGGAAGATATTGATTAGCTTCAACACCAGATTTACCTGAATTTGCAGATTCACCATTCTCAGCTGCAGATCCGAAATTCCTTTCCAGATTCGGAGGACAAACTTCAGACCTCTACGTCTGATCAATCTCTACCTTCAGTGTTGGACTGCTCCATGTACTAGAACTAGCCACTAAATTTTCATCTCAAAATTGATTGATTTATATAAGTATAGATAGAGCTCAATTTATAGAATATATTCATATATAAATCACTAATTTTGGATGGATAGATTAAGAAATGTAAATTTTAGAAGGTTATATGTATATGTATATGTGTGTAATGAGAGAGAGAGCAGCTAGATGAGAGAGATGAGGGATGTGGAGTTGGGGGGCGGCAGAGTGATGTGATAAAGGTAGGTAGAAAAGGAGTTATAAATATTTGAACGGTTAGGATTTAATCCCTAATTGCATGAACGATTCAGATTGTTTAAGTCTTACATGTCATCAATCCAAACCATCTCCTTTCAACAAATTGCAGCATGCCAAGTGTCTCTCAATTATAAATTAGCAAAATATGTACAAATATGTGTATTGTTTATCAAATATCTATATCTTGTAAATTAAAACTAAAATATTTAAATTATTCAATCAATATTCAAATAAATCTATAAAATGTATTCGATCTAATACAAATAAATAACAATAAAAATTGAAAAAATTATAATTATTTAATAATGATATTCTAATATTTTATAATAGCACCTATTTAAAATAAAAATATAAATAACTAAAACATTCAAAAATATCTATTAAAAAATTATAATAGAAATTCATTATAATATAGTAGACCACTACTATAAATTTATTATATAACTTAAAAAAATAGATTCATCATTCGGGACAAGACTAGTTTAAAGGAAGGTCGACTTTGACCGGTTTGACCGTTACCAAACCAAACCAAATACATGTAGAAGTTTTTTTAAAAATTTTCCGCATCACTATTTTTCTATTTTAAAAAAAATATTTTTGAACGATCCAACCGTACGGATGTCAACATATATCTAATATAATGATATTCCCCAAGTTTCAGAAAATAAAAAATTAATTTGATTGGAGATCTTAGTAGATCACTACTATTTTCAAAATGACTCGTAACTAGTGCTTTGTTACGGAATATTGTTTCTATTTTTTAAAAAATATTTTTGAACGATCCAGCCGTACGGATGTCAATATATATCTAATATAATGATATTCCCCAAGTTTCAGAAAATAAAAAATTAATTTGATTGGAGATCTTAGTAGATCACTACTATTTTCAATATGACTCGTAACTAGTGCTTTGTTACGGATTATTGTTTCTATTTTTTAAAAAATATTTTTGAACGATACAACCGTACGGATGTCAATATATATCTAATATAATTATATTCCCCAAGTTTCAGAAAATAAAAAATTAATTTGATTGGAGATCATAGTAGATCACTACTATTTTCAATATGACTCGTAACTAGTGCTTTGTTACAGATTATTGTTTCTATTTTTAAAAAAATATTTTTGAACGATCCAGCCGTACGGATGTCAATATATATCTAATATAATGGTATTCCCCAAGTTTCAGAAAATAAAAAATTAATTTGATTGGAGATCTTAGTAGATCACTACTATTTTCAATATGACTCGTAACTAGTGCTTTGTTACGGATTATTGTTTCTATTTTTTAAAAAATATTTTTGAACGATCCAACCATACGGATGTCAACATATATCTAATATAATGATATTATCCAAGTTTCAGAAAATAAAAAATTAATTTGATTGGAGATCTTAGTAGATCACTACTATTTTCAATATGACTCGTAACTAGTGCTTTGTTACGGATTATTGTTTCTATTTTTTAAAAATATTTTTGAACGATCCAGCCATACGGATGTCAATATATATCTAATATAATGATATTCCCCAAGTTTCAGAAAATAAAAAATTAATTTGATTGGAGATCTTAGTAGATCACTACTATTTTCAATATGACTCGTAACTAGTGCTTTGTTACGGATTATTGTTTCTATTCTTTTAAAAATATTTTTGAATGATCCAACCGTACGGATGTCAACATATATCTAATATAATGATATTCTCTAAGTTTCAGAAAATAAAAAATTAATTTGATTGGAGATCTTAGTAGATCACTACTATTTTCAATATGACTCGTAACTAGTGCTTTGTTACGGATTATTGTTTCTATTTTTTAAAAAATATTTTTGAACGATCCAGCCGTACGGAAGTCAACATATATCTAATATAATGATATTCCCCAAGTTTCAGAAAATAAAAAATTAATTTGATTGGAGATCTTAGTAGATCACTACTATTTTCAATATGACTCGTAACTAGTGCTTTGTTACGGATTATTGTTTCTATTTTTTAAAAAATATTTTTGAACGATCCAGCCGTACGGATGTCAATATATATCTAATATAATGATATTCCCCAAGTTTCAGAAAATAAAAAATTAATTTGATTGGAGATCTTAGTTGATCACTACTATTTTCAATATGACTCGTAACTAGTGCTTTGTTACGGATTATGGTTTATTTTTTTTAAAAAATAAATAAATATCTAATGCAACACTTCAAACAGCAAATGTAACACTACTGATACCTAATGCAACACTTTTGCCATGTCAGCAAATGCCACGTCAGCATTAGTGGGTCCTACTTCTGCCACGTCAGCAATTGTGGGTCCCACAATTGCCACGTCAGCATGATTGGCCTCCTTCCACGTCACCCTTGTGGGTCCCACACTGCCACGTCAGCAGTGGTGGGTCCCACATCTGCCACATCATATTTTTTTTAAAAAATATAAATTTATCTAATGCAACACTTCAAACAGCAAATGCAACACTACAGGTATCTAATGCAACGCTTTCTGCCACGTCAGCAAAGGTGGGCCCCACTTCTGCCACGTCAGCAATTGTGGGTCCCACAATTGCCACGTCAGCATGATGGGCCTCCTGCCACGTCACCCTTGTGGGTCCCACACTGCCACGTCAGCAGTTGTGGGGCCCACATCTGCCACGTCATATTTTTAAAAAAAAATATGAATATAGCTAATGCAACACTTCAAAGAGCAAACGCAACACTACTGGTATCTAATGCAACGTTTTTTGCCACGTCAGCAAATGCCACGTCAGCAAAGGTGGGCCCCACTTCTGCCATGTCAGCAAATGTGGGTCCCACATGTGCCACGTCAGCAAATGCCACGTCAGCACATGTGGGTCCCACTCCTGCCACGTCACCATTTATAAAAAGAAAAAATTATCTAACGCAACGCCATCAGTTAGTGTTGCATAATGTGAAACACTGTGGGTAATACGCAACGCTAATCTATATCTAACGCAACACCAATTCAGCTCAGTTGCAAAAGACCCAAAACTTCTATCTAACGAAACGCTTTCTGTGCAACGCTTTGTAAAAAGGGTTGCGTATGCTCACTTATGGCGTAGTGTGTAAAACAGTTTATAGAGCAAACTGAATCAACAACTGGGATATAATTCAACCATAACTGAAATCATTTGACATGACATAAAAATGAATCATCTGTCGAATCACAATATATAATAGCCATTCTGGCGATATGGATTGGATATATAAAAAGAACAAACCACCATTGCCCCCTGATCAGGTTCAAAAGCAATGGGACCCTTTATACTACCACCGGTACATTTCTATACCCGTGTGTATAACCCGGATTTCGTTGAAGGTACCAAAATAGGCAAGTAATGTTAGCCTATAGGAAGATGGAATGGTTACCATATCCTCCTTAAATATTGCTGGACCATGACAGCAACCATGGCCTCCTACGCTTAACATATTGCTGGACCATGACATCAACCATGGCCTCCTATGCTTTATCAGTTTCCAATAAATATTGCTGGACCATGACAGCAACCATGGCCTCCTACGCTTTACCATTTTCCAATCCAATAGAGCAATTTCCGAATTCAACAGGAAATGCTTAGTTTCACATACAGTTCAAATCCCTATTACTTACTACGATAATAAGGATATGAAGAGTTTATCTTAAACAATTTCCCCCAGCAAGGGTACCAATATCAAGCAACTGTTCGTACAAAAATATTTAAGAATCACAAATAGATCTGAACAATAGCTATTCGTCAGGATGTGAATCAATGAACATAAAATAAACAGTGTATAAGATGATCAAGGGAAAGAAATACTTGCCTGAATATACGACTGGTAAGTTAAGCTCTCTGGCTAGGGTTTCTCTCGCTTCTATGTGTACTGCTGGTATGCTCTGCCCACTAGCTAGGGTTTCTCTCGCTTCTACAATTAAAACATTCTATTTTAAGCAATTGGCTAGGTACGTACAAAACCAATTACAATTCAAACCTCGGTTCTAGTGTCTACCCGTACGTTGTATCGCTGCCGAGTACATATTTAACACAATTAATAACATGTACAGAGCATGCACACACATAATCACATAGCAGATACGACTTACAGACAAATGAGCACTCAAATTATTATTATCATGCTTAAAAGTATTTTTAAAATAATTAAAAGAATTTTAAAAGATTTAAATAACCCTTCCCGAATCAAATAGGATCATTAATAAACCCTCTGAGTAATTATTGGATCACCAAAATATTTTATAATTATCTAATCTGGGTTTATAAATAATTTTAGAATTTTAGAACTATTTTTACCGTTCCTGGATTATTTTTAGAATTTAAAACAATTTTATTCTATTTTAAATCAACTTTAAACAGAAAATTGGTCGATAATCCTAAATAAATTAATTAGAACCAAGTAATAATTAATTAATAAAATTATCTAATAATTAATTACATTTATTAGATAATCAAATTAATTAAATCATTATTTGAGATTAATTAATATAATTAAAAGAATTTAATTCTTAATTATTTCGAATTAAAAACAAATAAACAAAGAAATAAAGAAATAATTAATATAAAATTCATAAATAAATTCTAGATTTATAAAACATTTTCAGAAAATAAAATTTCTGAAATTTATAATTGAATTCAGAATTATAAATTAATTAAAGTAAATAAAAGTAAATAAAAGTAAATAAAAGTAAAAATAATTGGTAAAAAGTAAAAATCAATTCCAAAATCACTTTTCAGAAAATGTTAACAGATTTTGAAGATCAAATAGGTACTATTCATCACCATCATCACATGAATGCTTCAAGAACACCACCTCCATCAATGGAGGTTACCCAGTTTCCGGTCACCGGAAAAAAATTTCCGGCCACCTCCGGCAACCCTTAAAACGTACCAATCGTTACGTTTTAAATCACAAACACACTCCAAATCACCTCCTCAACACAACTGTATCAATCAAACCAACCCAGCATCACCCGAACCCAGAATCCGGTCAAAACCGAATTAAAATCCGGCGACTTCACCGGTAAACTTTGATTTTTCTCATTTCTCCACCAAATTCAACGTTCTATATACCAAATCAAAGCCCAAGAGTTCAATGACTCATATCAATCATCAAAAACACCAAACAATCATCAATCAACCCGGAAAATTGAAAATTAATCTCACCCCCACAAAATTCGATTTCGAGTTTTAAGATACTAAAAATCAAACAAAAATTATCATGATGCTCCTGAGATTATATACAATCTATAGATACTAACCATATCAACAACAAATCACTGTATGATTCACAATAAATTCATGAAATTTCGAATTTAAAAACAAAATATCAAATCACGATTAAGACTTACACACATATCAACACATACATAAACAGGTAGTACAGATCATGAGATTCAATTTGACTATTCATATGAAAGATTTGGACAACAAAATCACCTTCAAAAGGTCGATTGATTGTGAAGAACACCAAGAACAATTTCCAGAAAATAAAATCAAAAAATCTGACTTTTTTTGATTATTTTGATTAAATAAAAAAATATCTGCTGGTATTTATCTTAAATCAAATTAATACCCCAAAAATATTTTTAGCCCCTAATTAAAAATATTAAGCCCTAAAAATAATTTTTATGGGATAAAATTGTAAAATTTTTAATTTTAAACAAATACAATATATATGTCATAATTTCCCAAAAATTATGAATATTACAAAAATTACAAAATAATGCATCTTTAGATATCCTATCATTATATAAAAATAATTTTATCGAAAACAAGGCTTCAGATTCAGAATAGGGGCTGGATCCGGAAATTAAAACGTGAAATAATTGTATTCTAAAAATATAAAAATTACAGAAAAATAGAATAAAATAATCTATGCTACACAGAAGTCACATAACACGTATGGGATAATTTCCCTATTTAATAAAAATCGTAACGCGTTTAAATGCATTAAAAATAAACTGAAACACAATAAAATCAACTAAAAACATATTTTAACATAATAAAATACACGAAATGTTCCCGGTCGTTACATGGCTCGCTTGACAAATTCCTTCAGCTTGCCAGCAGTGATGGTAGCTAGGGGTTCCGCCTCTGCCCACCTGGTAAAGTAGTCAATGGCTACCACAACATATTTCACACTATCTCTACCTTTGGGAAGCTCCCCAATCAAGTCAATTCCCCATATTGCAAAGGGCCAGGGGTTTCCAATGGGCCTTAGTTCCATAGCTGGGTTGCTATTGAAGTTAGCAAACCTTTGGCATTGATCACAAGCTTTGGCAAATTCATAAGCATCAGCCTTCATGGTAGGCCAGTAGTATCCTTGCTGAAGCACTTTACGGGCAAGAGAGGTACCCCCCGAGTGATTGCCACAGATGCCTTCATGGATTTCCCTTAGGATATACTCACATTCATTTCCAGATATGCACTTAAGTAGGGGTTGGTTAAAACCCCTCTTGTATAGGATGCCATCATAGATCACATAACGAGCAACCTTGTATTTAAGCTTCCGGGCTTCATCTTTATCCTCCGGAAGCACCCCCTTGGTGATGTACTCACGTATTGGGGTTGTCCATTGGCTTTCCACAGAACATTCTATCTCCATAACCTCCTCTCGATGGATACTGGGCTGGAGTTGAACTTCAAGGGGAATCACCCCTAACAAAACAGTTTCTTTTTGGGATCCCAATTTGGCTAGGGAATCGGCATTGGCATTTTCCACCCTTGGAATCTGATTCAGACTCAGTGATTTGAACTTACTAACGAGTTCTTGGGCATACCTCATATAGAGTTCAGTACGGGGACCCCGGCTCTAGAAGCTCCCTTTAATTTGCCACACAATCAGTATAGAGTCACTAAACACATTCAAGTATTCTACCTTCATTTCCAGAGCTAGTTTCAACCCAGCAATCAGGGCCTCATACTCTTCATCATTGTTGGTAGCCTTGAAGCCAAAGTGTATGGCACTCTGAATTCGGTGCCCCTCTAGGGTTACTAACTCTATTCCAGCTCCTGCCCCATGGTTGTTCACTGTTCCATCCACATATAAGTTCCACCATAGGTGAGGGCCTTCCGCCTCCCCCTCGGTTTCTGGGGGTACATGTAGGCATTCTTCTCCGGTAACCTCAAAATCTGGAGGAAACTCCAATAAGAAATCAGCCAATGCTTGGCCTTTGATAGCAGTTCGGGGCTTGTAATCTATTTCAAACTGTACCAGCTCGACAGCCCATTTCATCATTCTACTAGAGGCTTCCGGCTTGTGCATCACTTGCCTCAATGGGAAGGATGTTCTAACTTCAATTTTATGGGCCTGAAAGTAGGGCCTTAGCTTCCTAGAAGCCAATATTAGAGCATATGCCAGCTTTTCCATACTGGGATATCGGGTTTCCGCATCCAATAGACTTTTGCTCACATAGTATACCGGGTATTGAGCTTGCTCTTCCTCTCGGATCAACACATCACTTATGGAATATTCAGAAACAGCAATGGTGGGCTTCCCAACTGTTCTTTTAGCTTTCTGAAGGCTTCCTCACATTCCGGGGTCCATTCAAAGTTTTGACCCTTCTTGATAGCCTTAAAGAATTCTTTGCATTTGTCGGAAGACCGAGATACAAATCTGTTTAGGGCCTCCACCCTTCCGGTTAGCCCTTGGACTTCCATTACATTCCCTGGGGATCTTAATTCCAGCAATGCTTTTATTTTGGCAGGGTTTACCTCGATCCCTCTGTGGTTCACAATGAATCCAAGGAACTTTCCAGATTCCACACCAAAAACACATTTCTGGGGGTTTAGTTTCATCCGGTACCTCCTTAGGATATCAAACATTTCAGATATGTGTAACACATGGTCGGCTGCTACCTTTGACTTGACCAGCATATCATCAATGTAGACTTCCATAGTCTTTCCAATCTGTTCTTTAAACATCATGTTTACCAGCCTTTGGTAGGTAGCCCCGGCATTCAGCAGCCCAAACGGCATCCCTACATAGCAATACAATCCTCTATCAGTTATGAAGCTGGTATGCTCCTGGTCAGGCTCATACATTGGTATCTGGTTATACCCAGAATAAGCATCCATGAAACTTAGCAGAGCGTGGCCTGCCATAGCATCCACCATGTTAACTCGAATAACTTGTAGAAGGGGGGGGGGGTTGAATACAAGTTATATAATCGTATCATGTTTTTGCTCGATTAAATAAACAAGAATAAACGAATGAATCAAACTGTTTGTATTAATGAGATCAAATACAAACTCTACCAAAGGTGTACAAATACCTTTAGCAGCTGCTGACAAAATAAATTTCTCTCTGTTTGCACTCTCGTATACCTACGATTACAAACCTCACGAACGAACTCTTTTTACAATGATATAGAGAGAGTATTTATAATGCTACCTATCAACTAATAACAGAAAGATATAATCTATACATGACAATGTTCTGTCGTCCAATTGATAGTTTCCATCAATCGAAAATTCTTTCCTTCACGAAATCTTCTTGCTTGTTCTTCAAACAAAGATCCTATTTTATAGCACTTGCCAGTTTCTGTAGCATCCATAATGACATCATCAGTAACACGACTGATATCAGGATTTCATCTTGCATCAGGTTCTGACCATCTATCAGTACTTGATCAGTATTTGACTTGACGTATCAGGATTCAATCTCAGTTCCTGATATGTAGTCTTCGATGCACTGTTCCTGACTTAATTCTATAGATTACTGTCTAATACATATATCCTATATACAAAATGCTAAATCCTTTATAAATCAGGATATACAAGAAGTATAAGTAAAATTCTATTCTCAACATCACAACTCATGAATTATTCCTAACAGTCTCCCCCTATTATGCTTTAAAATCTAAAGCATAAATCTGAGTTGTTGATGTCAAAACATATAACAATACAATCAGAGTAGAATTTATGAATTCAAAAATCATGAAGTTAAGTACCTCCTTCTTCAGATGTAGACAAAATATCCAGTACTTAGAAGAAAGAATTCAACTATTTGATGCTTCTTTTCCTTTACCACTTCCCTGATAAGATTCACCTCCGTCACTGTCTTTATCTCCCCTATCAGTTCTTCTTTTATCTCCCTCAGTCTGTTGTTGTTGTTGTCTTTGAATTATCTTTATCTCCCCCTTTTTGACATCAGCAACACTAATTCTAAGAGATTCAGTAACAGAACAAATGAGATTCATCAGAACTGCAAGATTTTCCATAATAATGACTTGGTTATCTTCAAGTGTTTGAAGTCTCGATTGAATTTCAACTTGAGATTTCTGAATGTCTTGTAGAACTTCAGAATCGACTTCAATGTTGGAAGTGTTTGGAATATCTTCAGATTCAAGTCTTATAGAAGAAGTTGCCTGTGTAGAATGATATTCAAGTAATAATACTCGATTAGAGTTACAAACATCTTCATCTTTCTGATCTGAAGCTGCAATATGATCATTCTGTCCTTCACCGGTATTCTGTGTACTAACATCTACAAATCCTGATGTCTCCTTAGATTGATCAGATACTGTTGATGTCTCAATTCTGGCGGATATTGGTAGTACAAACAAAGGAATACTTGGATCATTAGGAATATCTTCTGGTACAAGTGGTGTAGAAGATTGTCTTAGTTTTTCACCTCTTCTGTTGATAATTCCTGCAAGCCTTTCTTTTTGCTTTTGAGCTTTAACTTCTGGCTTTGCATTGTGCTTTGCTAAGTCATTCTTCTCATACATCTTGATAAAAGAATAAGTACCAGCATCCATACCAAGATTATCAGACCAAGATTCAGGAAAAACCTGATCCTAGAAATCAAACGATGGTTTCCTAATTTTCTCTCCCTCACTATGGAGTTGATCATCCATACCCTCATTCTCACTTTGACTATCTAAAGTCAACACTCTTTCTACCTCTCCTTTTGCCTGGTCAGGAGCCAGCCTCTCAGATTATGGATCAATATCCATCTTTTCAAGTGTATCACTCAACTTTGGATAAGTGCTCTCATGACCTACAGAAAAATAGAGTTTAGAAGAAGTTTTTATACCTGAACTCACATGGAGAGAGGGTTCCTCATTTGGCAAGGGGCTTGAGGTTTTCTCCAAGGAGTGAGCTGCTATAGTCTTTGAACCCTCACAAACATCTTCTTTCCTTCCAAAGACTAAAGGCTCCAGTATACCACTTTCAGGTTCTCTACTAGACTCTGATGTCTTCAGTAATTCTTCATTAGACACCATAGTTAGTATGTTACCGTCTTTAAGTGTTGTTTGCTGAGACTCACCCTCAAGATGAATAGACTCTGACTGAACAATATTTGTTTGATCTTCAGAAAAATCAATCAAAGCCATTTCTCTCATATCATTGGGTTTCTCACTTGCAATTTCAGTCATCACAGAAGACCTTTCAGCATCAGCTATCACAGCTCCTGAGTCATCCAACCTCTGACTAGATGATTCTTGTGTTGCAATGACTGTGATCTAATCAGTCATACTATCCACCACTGGTGCAATAGTATCTCCTGTTGACTACTTCTCTCTATCTACTTCCTCATGTTGTTTACCTTGAGCTGAAGTATCTTCAATAATGACATCCTTGTCAAATTAATATGTATGAAGTGATTGAAGTGCAAGATGCATTGAGAGTCCAAATTTCTTGACTAATTGTCTTCTGATAGATACATAGAAATACATCTTCATTAAGTCAAGTCTTTGATGTAGAAGTCCATACTCTTCTGGAAATAAAATTTTTGGTACTCTTCCAATTAGAAAATCTAGAACAGGCTTGGACAGCTTCACTTTGATAGAAATTACTCCCATAGCCAGTCTATATGATAATGTAGTTTCCCATAAAGAATCAATATCAAGATCTCTATTGTCATTTACTGACTTAATTGTAGCTTCATTTGTAGAGACATGCATGATATTAGTTGGACAAGACTCTGTGTGTGTAGTTGACAATTGAATCTTTCTCCTTGTTCTCCTAGTATAGTGAACAAAAGATTTATCCTGAGAAGACTCAAGAGGTGTAGACACAGAAGTGATCTTGGGATGAGATCCTTTTTCAATAGACACAGTCTTTTGAGAGACAGTATCCAGTAACTGTTTTCCATTTTTAAGTACTACAACCTTTTGAGAGACTACAGCCTGGCTGTGACTAGGTGCTCCATCTCTTTGTCCTAGCTTAGAAAGTTGAATTGCAGCCTTCAATTCTTCTCTCTCAGCAAGAGATATATTATCATCATCTTCACTAGAACTACTACTACTTGACACAACAAATCTTCTCTTCCTTACAACTGATGGCTTTTGAGAAACACCAGAGGTTGGTTTCTTTGAAACAATAGACTGTGGATCAAAACTTGGTTCTTGAATTGTTTCAGAGACTATAATGTTTTGGGCTACTTGGATAGACAAAGGGGGGTTCTCCTCCAAACGAGATTCCTGAGTCATTTCACCACAAAAGAAAGAAGAATTATAGATAGTAGGAAGATGAGTTTTAAGAATTACCTGAACATGATGTGGATAATGAATTGCAGGTATTTCATCTAGATTCTTTTCATTGTCCTTCTTTGTAATGTCAGAGAAAATTCTCTTTTCCTGTACATAAGAAGAAACACAATGTTCCCTACCAAATCTAGCTTCAACATCAGGAACAAAATGGTTAATAAACATTAGCATAAATCTATGATAATAAACCATTTTCCTGTTTTGATCTCTGGACCCAAGTTTAATACACATCTGACTTAAGATAATGTGACCAATGTTAATCACTCTGTCATAAATCAAACTATAAGCAATATGTGATGTAACAGAAGTAATTTGCTGAAAAGAACTACATTTACCAGTAAAACATTTTGCAATTTGATCAAAGAAGAAAAACCATTCTTTCCTAAGAAACGACCTATTTAACTGGCTCATGTTGTCTAGAGGTCCACTATAACCTAGTGCAGACAACATAGTTCTTACATCATCATCAGATGGTTCACTTGCATAATTATCAATAACAGGTAAGCGAAGTACTGAATTAATAACAGATTCAGTAATGTCAAATGAATCTTGTCCTAAGTGTAGAACAATCTTACCTGATTGACTCTGAGTAGAATCAATTACCTCAGCATTCTCCCAAGCTTGTGAAATAGCAGCTTGATTAATTTCTGGAGATGCTGTCAATGCATAACTCAATGGTCCTGTCGCCATAAAGTCCATAATCGAGTGAAAATCAGTTAACACCCCTTTCTTGCTGGTGATTGCTGCAACATGATTATTCATCATAAAATCAAAGTCACCAAACTTGAAATCTACTGATTTAGGTAGACTTCTTTGAGTTGCCATTTTTGATCTGAAAAGAACTTGAGAAATTTTGAAATTGATTAGAGATTTTGAGAACTTAAATGAATGTTTTTGCCTTTGGAAATACGAATTAGAAATTAGCAATAAACAATCAGAGTTTCAAAATAAAGATATATTCAAAAACCCTTCAGACCCACTAACCCACGTTGACACGTAGGTTGACAGGTGTCAGTCCCTGAAAAATGTAATTTTCCCATGATTTTTGGAAAATAAAATCCAAAATTGATTTCAATTAAATAAATCAGGGTAAAATCAAAATAAAATCAATACTGATCAGCTTCATTTCTAATGTGATCTTTTTCACCAAGATAATCACAACTCTCAATGTGATTAAAAGTAATAAAAATAATCATCAATCCTGATGAAATCACTTTTTCTTTCCTGATCACTATCATCCTGATTCCAAAATTAAATGGAGTTCCACGTGGCAATTTTAGAATTTACCTGAATAGAACATCAATAATCTAAACAAAAAAAACTTGTTAGATTATCAAAAATATCTTGGAAATATGAAAGAACCGGTCATACGCATAGATGTATACGCCGATACATTGAATATTTAAAGTGACTGTTCAGCTTCTCACTCTTTCCTTTATAAACCCTTGATGTCTTTTGCCTTTTCTTAACTCCAAAAATACACAAAACTCTTTGTAAACACAGAGCTTCCACAAAACATGATTTTCAACCCAATCTTTCGAATCCTCATAGACGATAAACAAATTTTTCATTTCCAAAGATTCATAGTTCGTCTCTTTGAAGAGATGACTTTTCTCATCGCATTAGACATTGTTGGAGTAGATCCACATAATGTCCAGAACCTTCTCTTAAAACATCCATCTATTGGATACATTCACCCTCTAACCTCCTCAAAACTTGAGGATGAAGAATTTGGCCAAGAGTCTGAGGTTGATCTTGATGGGGATGCTATCCATTTAGGTTAGCTACTCTCATTCAAGTCGTTCAGACAAGGAATCCAAAAGTAGATGAAACTGTTCAAATTCCCTGATGGATTTCTTGAAGTGCTCCTTGTCCTTTATCTCAGAAGACTAGGAACATAAGCAACTTTAGACAAGAGTAGTATTATCAGTAGAAGTTAGACAAAAAGATGTTGTATTCCATTTCCATGTATGTAATCCTTTCAATTAATGAAAATACAATTTCTTGTTATCTACTTGCCTTTGTTGTTTATTTACTGATTTGAATGATGTATAAATTATCAGTATGAATAAATTAGAAACATGCTGAAATAGACTTAACAAAACTTAGAATTGGATCACTTCATAAAATGAACTTCAGGATTTGACACACAAATTTCATAATCCTGTTATTGACGATAAAATCCTGATGACGTCAGCATACTGATAGCAATCCTGAGCCTGATGTTTATTAACAAGTCTATCATACTGAAATTTATCAAAGTACAATGTTATAGCTTGAGCATTTAACAATCAAATATAGATCCTGACAAGAATATCAAGTCTATAAGCTGAAAACAGCATACCTTGCTACTTTTGCAGATGTTAAAGATCTAGAAATTTAACATTCCTAACTCACTTACTAACCTACTGAATGTAGACTCATCAAGTGGTTTAGTTAGAATATCTGCAAGCTGTTTGTCAGTAGAAACAAAATGAAGTTCCACAGTACCATTCTCAATATGTTTTCTAATAAAATGATACCTGACATCAATGTGCTTAGTCCTTGAATGTTGAACTGGATTTTCTGCAATTTTGATAGCACTAGTATTATCACAAAACATAGGAATATTACTAAGTGTCATACCATAATCCATCAACTGGTTTCTTATCCAAAGGAGATGTGCACAACAACTGCCTGCTGCTATGTATTCAGCTTTTGCAGTTGAGGTTGAGACAGATTGTTGCTTCTTGCTTGCCCAAGAAATCAATCTGTTTCCCAAGAATTGACATGTACCAGTAGTGCTTTTCCTATCTATTTTACACCCTGCATAATCAGAGTCTGAATAGCCAATTAGGGAGAAATCAGATTCTCTAGGATACCACAAACCAAGATTTGGAGTTCCTTTGAGATATCTAAAAATTCTCTTCACAGCAATTAAATGAGATTCCTTAGGATCACTTTGGAATCTAGCACATAAACAGGTAGAAAACATTATATCTGGTCTACTTGCAGTTAAATATAACAATGAACCTATCATGCCCCTATAACTAGTATTATCCACACTCTTTCCCTTAGGATCAGAGTCTAGTTTAGTGGTTGTTGCCATGGGTGTTTTTGCAACTGCACAGTCTTGAAAGTCAAACCTTCTTAAAAGATCTTTGATATACTTTGACTGATTAATGAAAATACCAGTCTCAGTCTGTTTGACCTGCAAGCCTAAGAAATAATTTAGTTCACCCATCATGCTCATATGATACTTAGACTGCATAAGCTTGCTAAACTTAGCACACAACTTTTCATTAGTAGAGCCAAATATGATATCATCAACACAAACTTGAACTAAAAGCAATTCACCTTTTATCTTTCTAAAGAATAGAGTTTTGTCAATCGTACCTCTTGTGAAGCCATTTTCAAGAAGAAATTTAGACAAAGTCTCATACCATGCTCTTGGTGCCTCCTTTAGTCCATAGAGTGCCTTGTCAAGTTTGTAGACATGATTTGGAAACTTTGGATCAACAAATCCAGGTGGTTGCTCCACATACACTTCCTCATCAAGCTTGCCATTTGGAAATGCACTCTTTACATCCATCTGGTATACCTTGAATTTTGAATGAGCTGCAAATGCAAGAAACATCCTGATTGCTTCCAATCTAGCCACAGGTGCAAAGGTCTCATCATAATCAATGCCTTCTTCTTGAGAGTAACCCTTGGCCACCAGTCTTGCTTTGTTTCTTACAATCATACCAGATTCATCTAGCTTGTTCCTGAAGACCCATCTTGCACCAATAATTGATCTATCTTTAGGTCTTGGTACCAGTTTCCAGACTTTGTTTCTCTCAAACTCATTTAACTCCTCCTGCATTGCAATTACCCAATCAGGATCCTGTAAGGCTTCTTCAACCTTCTTAGGTTCATTCTTTGAGAGAAAGAAACTATACAAGCATTCATTCTGAATTGATCTTCTAGTTCGAACACCACCATTTGGATCACCAATAATCAAATCTTCAGTATGATCCTTTGTCTATTTTCTAACAGGTGGTAGATTGACTTTACTAGTCTCTCCCCCTAAGTTAGTGGTTTCTCTTGTAGAAGAACTCTCTCTGCCTTCAATAGCTCTCCTTTGATCAATAGAATCAGTAGATTCCATACTGCTGCTAGTTACTGATCTTTCCTCAGTAGACTCTGAAGGATCAGTTCCTGATGGAGTAGACTCTGTATAGCTAGTCTGCTCCTGATGATCACTGTGTTCTCCTTGATTGATTTGCTCCCCCTCAACAGTAGCATTCCTTTGAGAAGCAATAGTTATTCCTTCTGGAGAACCTTCATCATCACTTGAGAGTATCTCAGAATTCTTCAGATTTTCAAATTCCAATTTGTCATGGCTTTCATCAGTTTGCAAAATTCCAAATTTCTTGTCATCAAATGCAACATGAATTGATTCCATAACAATGTGAGTTCTGAGATTATAAACCTTAAAGTCCTTTGATGCTGATTATCCTAGAAAGATTGCTTCATCCGATTTGGCTTCAAATTTTCCAAGTTGTTCTGGATGAACTTTTAGGACATAGCATTTGCATCCAAAGATGTGAAAGTATTTCACACTTGGTTTCTTTCCTTTAATCATCTTATAGGGAGTCTTTCCATGACTATTTACCAAGGTATAGTTTTGAGTGAAACATGCAGTGTTTATAGCTTCTGCCCAAAAATAGGTTGGAAGTTTAGCATCTGCAAGCATGATTCTTGCTACCTCTATGAGAGTTCTGTTCTTTCTTTCCACTACACCATTCTGCTGAGGTGTACCAGGTGCAGAAAACTGTTGAGTGATTCCATTGTCTGCACAAAACTCCTCCATTGTAGAATTCTTGAATTCTGTACCATTGTCACTCCTAAGTACTTTGACTTTGTACTCAGAGTTATTCTGAATAATTTTGACAAGTTCAATGATTTGCTGAGGAGCTTCATCCTTCTTGTGTAGAAAGAACACCCATGTGAACCTTGTGAAATCATCCACTATCACTAGAGCATATCTTTTCTTGCTGATAGACATAATGTTTACTGGACCAAATAGATCAAGATGTAGCATGTGAAATGGTTCAGTAATTGAATTTTCAGTCTTGCTCTTGAAAGTGGTTCTTCTCTGTTTTCCAAGCTGACAAGCATCACAAAGTCCATCTTGCACATAATTTGCCTGAGGTAGGCCTCTCACCAGATTGTACTTAACAAGTTGATTAAGCTTCTTGAAGTTGAGATGTGAGAGCTTCTTGTGCCAACTCCAGCTTTCATCATTTGTTGCTTTACTGTAGAGACATCTAACAATTCCCTTAGATCGATGTATCACTTAAGCTGGCTTCATATATGTTACCATGTCTTTGACCAGTTAGAACAATGTCTCCATTTTGCATATTCAAGATTTTTCATCTTTCTCTGTCAAAGATTGATCTGTAACCTTTATCACCCAGTTGACTTATGCTTAAAAGAGTATGTTTCAAGCCTTCAACCAATGCTACGTTTTATATGATGACATTCCTCAAAATAGTTGAGCCATATCCCAGAGTTTCTCCTTTGTTGTCATCTCCAAAAGGTATTACTGGGCCAGCTTTCCTCTCAAACTTTGTAAGCAATGACTTCTTTCCAGTCATATGTCCAGAGCATCCACTGTCCAAGATAATTGAATGCTTCTTTCCTGTGCCATGCAAACAAAAAGTAACTAGTTAGAATTTTTTAGGACCCAACTTTGATTGGATCCTTTCTTACTAGATTTAGAAACAACAGGCTTTGAAGATTTTATTTTTACTTTACCTGTTGTAGAGTCAACCTTAGACTCTGATTTCACGAACTGTTTGTGACTAGAAGTTTCAGATTTCAGAGAATAATAGTCATAATACAGTTCATGATATTCTCTACATATGTAAATGGAATGAAGTAAACTACCACAATGATAACAAGCTTTTTGTGGTTGGTATTGATTTTTCTGAGTCTTGGGGAATCTAGACTCAGTTTTCCAAGACGGTTTTTGATTGCAGTCTAGAGCCAAATGATTATGATTTCCACACTTATAGCATTTTTTCCTAGGTGCATCAGGTACATTCTTGTAATTATTCTCTTTGTTAATACCTTCTTTTCCATTCCTATTTCTCTTGATCTTGCTAGACTCTGAAAGACCATCTAGTCTCTGTTTCAACTGAGACTTAGACAGAAACCCTATGTTTACATTCTTAGGTTTCTCTAACACTTTCTCATCTGAATTACTATTGTTAATTCTTTTGTGTACAACAGGGGTACCTTTTGAATCAACAAATTTAACATGATTAGGTTCAGAAACAATTTTCTTACCTTCATATTTAGATGTGCTAGCTTCTACTTTACTATCATCATTGACAATAGCTACCTTTTCCTCTTGTCTAGCTTTATCAAAATCTAGACCATTAACTTTACCACGAATTCCACTTTCAAAGATTTCTAGAGTCTTTTTACTAGAATTGTTAATGGTCTTAATCACCTCTCTCTCTTCCTCTAGTTCTTTTCTGACATAGTCATAAGCTTCAAGAATAACACTATGTTAACTCGAATAACTTGTAGAAGGGGGGGGGGTTGAATTCAAGTTATATAATCGTGTCTGATTTTTGCTTGATTATATGAACAAGAATAAACGAATAAATCAAACTCTGTTTGTATTAATAAGATCAAATACAAACTCTACCAAATGTGTACAATACCTTTAGCAGCTGCTGACAATACAACTCTCTCTCTCTGCTTGTTTCGAACTCTCGAATACAAACCTTATACAGAGCTACGCATACGAACTCACAACACACGTTTGTTCGACTACGACACGACACTTTTTACAATGATATAGAGAGAGTATTTATAATGCTACCTATCAACTAATAACAGAAAGATATAATCTATACATGACAATGTTCTACCTTCTAGTCGATAGTTTCCATCAATAGAAAACTCTTTCCTTCATAATATCTTCTTGCTTGTTCCTCAAACAAAGATCCTGTTTTATAGCACTTGCCAGTTTCTGTAGCATCCATAATGACATCATCAGTAACACGACTGTTATCAGGATTTCATCTTGCATCAGTATCTGACCATCATCAGTATTAGACCGTCATCAGGATTTGCTCTTTGTTCCTGATATGTAGTCTCCGATACACTGTTCATTCCTGACTAAACTGTACAGATAACTGTCTTACACATAAATCCTATATATAGTGCTAAATCCTTTATAAGATCATGATTACAAGAAGTATAATGCGTAAATTCTATTCTTAACATAACAACTTATGAATTATTCCTAACAATCTCCCCCTATTTATGCTTTAAAATCTGAAGCACAAATCTAAGTTGTAGATGTCAAAACATATAACAATACAACCAAAATAGAATTTATGAATGTAGAATTATGAAGTTAAGTACCTCCTTCCCAGATGTAGACGTTTATCTAGTACTTAGAAGAAAGAATTTTAACTATTAATGCTGCTCTTCCTTTACCACTTCCTAGCTAAGATTCACCACTATCACTCCTAGTTCTTCTTTCTACTTCCCTTTGTCTGCTCTTTATCTCCCCCGGTCTGGTGTTGTTGTCTTTAAATTGTCTTTATCTCCCCCTTTTTGACATCAGCAACATTAATTCCAAGAGATTCAGAAACAGAACAAATGATATTCATCAGAACTGCTTGATTTTCCATAATTGTGACTTGGTTATATTCAAGTGATTGAAGTCTTGTTTGTATAGCAATTTGAGAATTCTGAATATCTTTCAAAATATCAGAACGAACTTCAATGTTGGAAGTGCTTCTAGTATCTTCAGTATCAGAATCAGAAAGAACTATATCTTCAAGTCTTGTAGAAGAAGTTGCTTGAGTTGTATGATATTCAAGTAATAAAACCTGATTAGAAGTATAAACATCTTCATCTTTCTGATCTGTAGCTGAAACATGATCATCATCTCCTTCACCAGTATTCTGTGTACTAACATCTTCAAATCCTGACTCCTCCTTAGAGTGATCAGAGACTGTAGATATAACGTCTTAGAAATTTTGATTTTTAAAATTATTTAATTATTATAAATTATAAATTATATTATGTGAATATTGTGGTGAAGGTGAAATGTATGTGAATTGATGCTTATGTGTTTATATGATGGTTTGGGATAAGTTGTGAAGGTCGTGTGAATTAATTATACTTTTGAGGATTTAAATATATTTTTTTAATCATGCATTTTTTATCCTCTGTAAATTTTATAAAATGATCGGAGGAATTAAAAATCATGAAATCTTTCGTAATATTA
Organism: Kitagawia praeruptora; assembly: GCA_037693485.1. Lineage (NCBI taxonomy): Eukaryota > Viridiplantae > Streptophyta > Magnoliopsida > Apiales > Apiaceae > Kitagawia > Kitagawia praeruptora. The sequence continues at coordinate 151,268,879 of CM075351.1, read as the reverse complement.
TCTTTATATATTTATTGAGTTTTTAAAATTTTTGGGTGTATTAATTTGGGTGTTGTGGTATTTTAAAATGATTTTAAAGATTTTATTGTATTTAAAGGATCGAAACTTGGAAAATTCATATTTAATTCATTTTTGATCCGAAAAATATTTTAAAAATATGTGGGTGTTTGTAATTTTATGTTCTTTATTTTAAAAATGAAAAGTTTAATTTTTCGAATATTTTATTGGATTTCAATTTATTAGAGTCGTTTAAGAGTATTATTTGGGCCGAAGTGAGGTGTAGTAGTGGTTTGTTGTTAGTGGGCCTAAGCCCAATTAGAACAAAAAAGAGAAGAACACAGTAGAATCATCTAGAGAAAACGGGGAGAAAAAGAAAAATAAAAAGAAAAGAGAAGAAGAAAGAAGGAGAGAAGGAGATTGGGGGAGGAGAGAAAAACAGAGATCGAGAGGGGTGATGGCTGGACTCAAGGCTGTGTTCGTTGATGGTGTGGGGTTGAAGATGGTGCAGAGGGGACGCCGCCGTGGGCAGTGGTAGCAGCAGGGAGAGTCGCGACGGCACTGCAATGGAGAAGTCGTGGTGGAGGTTGTACTGCGCGTGCGGGTGATGCACGGAGGAGAAGTGACGGGGAAGACCACCACCGTGGTGGTGGTGGTGGCTGTGTAGAAAAGAGAAAGAGAGAGAGAGAGAGAGGGAGAGAGAGAGAGAGAGAGAGGGGGGGGGGGAGAGAGAGGAGAATGATGGTGGAGATATTCAATATTCACCGGAAAGGTATAATATTTTTATTTATTTATTTATTTTCATTTTTGATGTAATTATTTAATTGTCAATTTTAGATTTAATTGTGTAGTGTTGTAATTTAATTAGTTTAAATTTGCGAGGTTATTGTTGTACTTTAATTAGCTTAATTGCTAGTTTAATATTTTAATTCTCGTAATTAGAATATATTTGAATTTCGAGAATATTGTTGTAATTTAAATTGTTTTAAAGTGAGAGAGTATTGTGATAATTTTAGTAATTTAATTCGGAGAGTTTAGTTGAGTATAATTTTGAGATTAATTGTGGGTTTGATTATATGTTTTGGTGATTATTAGTTACTAATTGTTATTATTTGTGTTATAATGTCGGAAGTTGAAATTGTGGGATTTTATTTCGAGTTGAACTATATGTTTTGATTATTATTAATGGTTAATTGTTAGTCATTAATTGTTGAGGTTAATTGTGAGTCCGATAATATGCTCGGGTTTAGTGATTGTTAAATGCTAATTGTTATTTGTAAATTGTGATTAGCGGATAAAATGTGGAGTTATGTGGTTTACTTTTGAAATTGGTTCGGTAAGGTCTAGGTGTTAAATGTATAAACGAGTAATAGTATTTGGTAGAGGTCATAATTGTCAACTACTTGGTGGATTATAAGTGAGTATTTGGTTGTCGTTTATTAGTAAATAGTAATTGGTATTAACATGATTTCGATTGAATATGGTATTAGTTGTGGTCATTAGTGGGTGATTATAAGTTGTCATATAAAATGTTAAGAGTTTAATTGAGATTGCTAGTTGTAAATGGTTTATGTGGAATAACTGTAGTAGTCGAGTATATATTGGTAAATGCTAATGTGCTAAGAGTTTGTGGAGTTACTAAGTAATGTCTATGTGTTAAATGTTAGAATTTTATAATAATTAGAATTGTGCTAGGGGTTATGAGAAGATCACAAGTTTTTAAATGTCAATATTTAAAGGACTTGTGTAATTCTTTTCGACTAATCCCTAGGGCTTACGAATATCCATGATTAACTATCACGAGTATAATTAATATACTTGAGTGATGTGATCATTGATAAAGCGTAAGTAATAGTTAGTGCTAGGGGTTGTTCCCTAGGGCTTACGAACATTAATGATTGATTGTCACGTGTATCATTAAAATGCGTGAGAAATACGATCATTAGTGTAGCGTAAGTAGTAGTGTAATATAAATCATTATGTGCTAGGTGCCGCATGTCTGGGCGGGTACTTTTCTTACTTGTTTATTTTTATGTTGCTGCAAGTTGAGGCAGCTTTATTTTTGCTAAAGCAGGGTTGAATTGTATTTGAGGGGCTGTGCCCATAGTCCGATAAACGAATACTTCATGCCGAAATTTTCTAAAAAATCCCCTGCAATCTATTTAAAATCTATTTAATTTATTTGATTTCAAAGTATATGATTTTCGAAAGTATAAATGGATGTGTAATAGTTGGCGTGAAAGTTGAAGTGTGATTTTTGCTATAAAGTGGATGCCTGGATAGTATTCAAGTGTTAAGAGGATATATGTGTTAGATGCTTATTTGATCTAGTTGATTATACTAGAACTATTCTATGAAAATAATTGGATATGTATATATGTGATATATGTATAAGCGCTATAGGACGCGTATGGGTAGAATAGAGCAAATAAGATTTTGCTTGATTTGACACTGAAACGGTACTTGATTTGGTAAAGGTACGAGTAAGAGACCTGTCCGAGAGCAATGCAAGGACAAGCAGAAATTGGAACAAAAGGGTAATTAGCGAAGTCGACGAGGGTATGGATGTGAAGTTAGCAAATTACAAAGTAAAGACTGATGTGAATTTGAGTCAAGGATCTATGGTAGGATCGAGGACTTCGTATAACAAGGCAAGTGTTATTGCTATTCACTTATTTTTCAAGTGATGCAATTCAATTTCTTTGTTGAATAAGATAGATTGGTCAAGCATGTTTAGAAAGTGATGAACTCTTCCCGCTTGCACAATATAGTTAATTCTCCCCACCTAGAGCTCAAATATCAAATCTTTCCAAGGACCTTACTAATATTTTTCCCCAAAACTATTTCATCCAAGGAATTTTAAATCTTCCTTAGAGGAGGACTTTTCTTTTATTTTCTTGAAAATGTTAAGGGGCTCTCTAAATAGAGAGAATCCATGTTTTAAACCTCTACAAATATCTGTTAATGAAATTTCTGTTTTTAGCATAATCTCACCAGAGAACCCCTTTCTTCTTAAAATGTTTTCTTCAAAATGATTTAAAATTAATTATCCTAAAACTATCTTTTCACAAATAACCATTTAAGCTGTTTTACTCGCTAATGTGAAATCAATCCTTATTGTGTATTGTAAGATTCTATTTAAATCGTGGTGCTCAATTATTTCCCTGCTCTAACTTAGAATTCCAATTGATGATAATCTTTTCGCAATTTATATTTACTATTGTTGCTCTAGTCGATTATTTCTTCAATCAATTTAATGAAGTTACGTTCACATCTATTTATTCTTATCTTGTCGATATTCATTCAATTGTTGTTATATAAATTCTCCACCCCACTTGTTACCGAACTTGTCGGTATTTATTAAAGATCTTGATTATCTGGTTATTTTCCTGTATTGTATCGAACTCGTCGATACTTGTTGATGATCTTGATTATGCAGTTATTACCATTTATTGTATCGAACTTGTCGATACCCTTAGAGCTTATTATGCTTTAATTATCACCCAATTATCGTGTCGAACTTGTCGACACATGTTGATCCTGAATTCTTCATTAATTCTTGGATTATTAGTTGTCCTCTTGGAACGTGAGTTTTCCAGTTGGTTGATGCGGTAAGGTTATCGATTGTTCCGACACCTAGTGCGTTCGATATAGAATTGGAATATTTTTGACCGTAAGGTCGGACCATATTGTGGTCGTGATAAAAATGTTTTGACTGAAAGGTCGGACCCTATTGTGGTCGTGATAAAAATATTTTTGGACCGTAAGGTCGGACCAGATTCGTGGTCGGAAGTTAATAAGGCCAATGTGTGCCGTTGATCCATTATAGGACATTGCTGTGTGCGTTTGTCCGGGGTTAGTGCTGACTGATCAGCAGCCTAACCTTGATGATGTTTTCTTAAAAATAAATAAAAATTCCAATTCTAATCTATACCCTGAGATTAAGATGTTTAATTCTTGACTCCTTGGAAGTCTGTTTTATTGATACTTTGATATCAGAATCCCTTGTCAATTTTAATTCTTGATGCACCTTGTGAATGGTGAATTATTGGTCCTCGTGGCAATTAAAAGTCGATATAACTGATCCTTTCATAGAATGAGTTGAAACTCTTTTGTTTATTAGATTTGTCTTTGTTATTGAAATTGTTATCATTATGTACACTTGCTGAGCATTGTTGGCTCACTCTTGCTTTTGCTTATTTTCTTCAGTTGATAGAGATAATTAGTGGACCTAGTGGTCAGTTGGTATTGCTCTTCAGGCAGCGGGAAGAGACGTTCGAATTATGGACTCCGTTGAATAGTGGATGGGGAATTGTCAAGATTGGATATATAGATAGATAGTGATTTGGTATCCTCACAAAATGTATAATATTTTATTCGGAGATTGGGTTGTAATAATGTAATTGATAGTTTGTTTCATACCATAACCTGTATGTGATCTTGGTTAAGGGGTTTTATTATTATATAATGTTTATATCCAGGGATTGTATTATGTGTTTGTGGTTAATGGCTTCAAATCTGTACCCCGGATTTTGGGACCGTTACAAGTTGGTATCAGAGCTACAGGTTATGGTCACTGAAACAGTTTAGGAGGGTTAGGGTATGAGTATAAGATAGGAGTCGGGTAGAACGGGTTAGGATAAGGATTGCGTTAGGATACTTCGGCAAGCGTCGTGATGTTAATCGGCCCTTTGGCATATCGCGCGAGTAGAAGTTCGAATCGTTTAAGGATTGAGCTATTAGCAAAGCAGCGAACCTGAAGCTGCATAAGCTAGTGAGCAGCTGGTGCTATCAGTCCGGGGGACCTTATCTCGAGATTTTGCATAGAATCTAGGACTTTCTACGATATTAATTTCGATGTGAATGTTTCGGAGATAGTGCGAGAAGGTTAAGAATGCGAAGTGAGAAGCGATTATTAGCAAGAATTGGAAGTTAAGCATAGCCGTGCACCCTAATTATTGATTCGTTCAAAGTCATTATCTGAAGAAATTTCATATTCTTTCTTTGAATTGTCGTAAATTAATTCCCGGTTGGCATCGTTGCTGAGGCATTCGTTGCGCAGTGACGGTTCAAAATCGAGAATGAATTGAGATCTTCTTATTTATTCAACTCATGATTGTCAGGCCGGTTTTGGCAGCTAAGTACATTAGTGCTTAGTCGACAAGAGTGGGATTATGAATAATTAGGAATTTCTTGAATGTTTGCTTGATTAATCATTGAAGCATCTATTGAAAAGTCTTTTATACATCAATCGATGATGAGTTTCGTATTCGATTTAGTCGATTTCAATCTCGTTCTTTCGAAAATATCTGAATTTTTCAGAGAGTACTTGATTCAATTTTACATGAAGATTTTTGAAACTTTGGAATCTCTTCCATTATCACGAATGCTTGATTTTCTCTATTCCAACTGAGATGAACAACCTATGCAGATAGGGGATTCAGGGACATCGTATCTTTGTGGTAGGAGTCCAGTGGGACGCCATTGATTGTGTTTGTCATGCAAGTACTAAAGACTGGCCATCTTTATGTACTGTGGTGGTTGACCAAGTGACAAATGCAACCTGAAAATAGTTCAAAGATCAGATTGATCTCTCGGTTGAACTCCTTTATAAAAGCTTTATCAAATAAACTCAGTGTATACTCATACTTGATGCCATTCATTTTATTGACTTCCTTTGTCAGAAATTCGATGATTTCAAAATTTCTAATGATAAAGGGATGGGAAGATGGGCGTGACGACGTCTTAAATGATAGAATTATAACTGCATGAACGGAGAATTGGTTGTGCAAGTTTAAGAATTTGGTGACTAAGACAAATATGCCATGCCAAATTGGAATATTTGTTGGACCAATAAATCATAGACAAGGTTTGAGACTAATGAGAATTGAATAAAGGAAAAGAACAGTAAATAAGCGCATATGATTACAGATATTGTTAAAGGGCGAAAAGAGAATGAGCATGGAGATGTTGGGTATAAGACATTCAATGTTAAAGAAGGATTGTTTTAGACCTCTATTGTAAGGTAGAGGTAGTAAATGAAATACCATAAGATGGTAGAATCAAGGAGAGATGATTTGAGTAAAACAGAGTAAGGCAGAACGAAAAGGTTGGTAAGAATTATCAAGGGTTAAGACTGAATGAGAGATAAGGTGAATATGTGGAGTAAATGACTTATGCATGGTCAGTGTAAGAAATCATGGTTATCAAGGATGGTGGGAAGTTAACCGATATGAAGTAAAATGTCAGTAAGGTGGAGGGCAGAGAAACCAGAAAGTTTCCAGAAGTGACTAAAGAGAAGACATATAAAATTTAGTTAAGGGAAGAATGTGGAATCCCGAAGAATTGGAGTTAGAAAAGTAAGGGCACTGTAGATGCCTATATAATGAGAATTAGAAGAGAAAAAGGGCACCGTGGTTGCCCATAGAAAGAGAACTAGCAGAAATTAACGAGATCCCATGATTAGAAAAATAAGATTTCGGGAGTAAAATCCCTAGAGATTTTATTAAGAGTAATGTGGGAAGTTGTGGCTGCAACCAGAAGGGCAGTATGATGATAAGTAGTAGAGTCAGAAGTCAAAGTAATATGTTATGAGTTTGGAAAGATGGAGATTTTGTCAGAAATAGTTTCATATTAATCTTAGTGAAATTTTGAAAGGAGTAATAAGACTACTGTTATAATTATCAAAGAGTTGAGAAATTCAAGACGATTATAAAGGAAGTTGTCAGGAAGTGGATTGTGAAGACAATAAAAAGAGTCAAATTTGAGGACTCGCCAAGTATGTAAAGTTATGAATTGGGAGAAACTCTGAGGATGCAAGGTAGTGAAGTCATAAGCGAGTTTTAAATATGTTGTACCATAAGGGATTAGGTCGAAGCCAAGGTCGTGGTTTGTTAATTGATTTTTTAAAAAATTTCAAAAAAATACTTTGGTTCCAAAAGGCTTTTTGATTAAAACCCTATTATTTTAAATGTTTTCTCTTAAAATGATTTTTCTAAAATATCTTTCAAAATGATTTTTAGTTGGTTCAAATGGTTTTTAAATTGTTTTAAATCAACAAAATATTTGAGGGTTTCTTTTAAATGTTTTAGCAAACTGATGTTGTATGAAGGTAGAAATTTAGTATTAAACCAAATGGTGGCGTGGTTGGCGCAAATGCCATGCGATAAGAGTTGAGCTTGTTGTTCATGTTCAAATTGCAATTGGGAATGGATGATATAGGGTTAATATTCCAGGATAAGTACTCAGTGAAACAATGAGATGAAGGATGGATAGAAGTTTCCGATTATTCCCTTCTCAAGTAACATTGCACGTGAAAGAGGAGTAAGAACGATCGGGGAATTTCTTGATGTTCCTTTTCTCGAAGTTTTAATTGAGGAAGATTTTGTTTTTAGATATATCAAAAAGTGATGATGCATGTTAAGTGGAAGAATCATGTTGATAAAAACGAGAGCTTGTTAAGAATTGATTCATGATTAATATCGAATAAGGTTGTGACCTCAGAAGAATTGATATTATAGATTGAACTCTTTTCAACTTTGTTTTGGTATTGAGTGAAGTCACAGTCAAGGTGACGAGTATGTTAGTTATTAAGAGCTGTAAATGATCAAGGCTATATTTCAAAAGACTTAGCAAAACGAAATATTTTATAAGAGTGAAAAATCGAGTTGTTAATTGAATTATGCTTGATGTGTTTATAAGGGTGTACGTGTTTGTTTATAGTATTCGATTGCAAGGAGGTAACGGAAAGTGGAAGAAATGATGTTAAGTCCCCAAATTGGGTACTCGCTAAGAATATGGATTAAAAACAAGAAGAAACTTTTGATTATTTCCTTCTCGATCGACATAGTACTTGAAAGCGGAATGGAAGCGATCAGAAAATTTCTGGAGATTCTTTCTCAAAGTTCTAATTAAAATCGTGTAGTTATAAGTAAAGCATGGAAATGGTGCTAAGGGTACGTTGTCGTGAATCAAGGCAGATTACGCATTTGCATTATTGCGAAGAATTGGCGTGGCGATATAAGTTTTGACGCTGAGTATGGTTCACTATGCGAATAAGTATATCGATTGTCGAAGAAAGATATTCGTTTTCGTGAGTTAAACGACTAGAGTTAAAAAGACTCGAAAGTCAAAGTATAAAGTTATTTCAGAAATTGAGGGCTCATGAAATGAGCTTATAAATTTATGAGACGGTATGAGGGAATCCTAGAGGTTGAAAGATACAACCTGTAAGAACCCGAATTTTTGGTAGAATTAATTTTTTTTATATATTGATGAAAGAATGAACAGTGATTCCGACTACAATGTACTAACAGTTCTAATGAATGAATGTGAATGGGTATAGATTCCAATGATTATATGTCATGAAGAATGCAATGGGTGACAACCTAGATTAGAATAATCTATCTCCTAAGAAATAAGATATGGCATTCCAAAGAGGAAGGAGATATTCTTGTGTCATCCAAATCGATATTTGTTATTAGTCCAGTGGTTCCGTGAAAGGGTTAAGGAACGCTCGAAAGAGAATGAGGACATTTTGCTAAGTGCAGGGAATAAAAATAAAATAAGTGATGAATAGTGTTTTTGGGGGAAATATGAATATTATCATACGACACTATATAGAAGTACCCGGAACGGATTTCTGAGTTCGTAATAATGATCCAAGGGGAAAATAAGTGTATGTAAAAGATATCGGATTCTGGAAAATAGCACTTTTATTTTCTCCAAGATTTCCCTAGACACTGAAAGATTTAAGGACTTAATAAAAAGATTTGAGGACATATTCACAATCTGTGGAATATATAAACGTAAGATCGTCTCGTCAGATCACAGAAATTCAAAAATTATTTTTTCCTAAACGGACCAGATTGGACCAGAAATTGAGATGGACTAATTATTTATTCCAGAGAAATATTTCGAAGGCATATTCTCAATCTAGGATATATATAAACGTAAGTAGAATTCGTCAGAATTCATAAAAGAGCGAATTGGAGAAAACTGATTTACCGAAGTAAAAACGATCAAGTGAATGATGGAAAATATCCCGAAACTCGAAAATTCTCAAATTTCAGAGAGAGCTTCATATTAGTAAGTGGTGACTAAGTGCACAATTAGAAAAGTTATTTGAGGAATAGAAATTGAATTTCTTAAAAAGAAAGAGAAGGAAGGAGGACGAGACGCACGGTAGGTTACGGTATACGCTCGCACACGGAACAGAAACTCATTTAGCTTTATTACAACCAACCACAAGTAAATATCTCATATTTCTCTCATCTTCCTCCCACTTTTTCTCTCCATGGACGAATTCATGCTTGCCAAAGGGAATCATGGCTAGCCTTGTCCGTTTCTTGCGTTCTAGTACTCCAATCGAAGCCCTTTTCAAGCTCTACGCATCTACGGTAACCACTCTCTTCACCTCCAAACTTAGCTTGTTCATTTATCATGATTTATAGGCTGTGATACAGTGATTTTAATTTTGAAACTTCTTAGAATTTGAAATTGAAAGCAAGGATGAGTAATTAAGGTTATGGGTTAGTCGTTTATGCGTTTAGCTTAGCGATTGCATGAGTTATCGATAGATTTTCATAAATATGAAGAACCCGCTGATTATGCATGGTTTTTAGGCTGATTAATGGAGTATATTTGATGTTAAGATGTATGGTATGCCCAGTGTGGCTTGGTTGTGTTGAAATAAATTTGGAAACGTTCGATTTATAGCTGTTGTAATGCCAAAATTTCGTTAACCCATAAATTTCGTGCATCACAGTTGGTATAAATCACTGTTCTTATTGAATATAAGACATGCCCTTGTAGATCTTGAGTTATAGATCACTTTGGCGAAAGAATCGAAGCATTTGGACTTACGGTTTAGGAGTTATGGTCAAAATCGTAAAAGTGGTTCGAAACCGTAAAAGCAAGTTCGTAACCGAAATTGGATTCCTTTAATACCACCAAATCAGTGGCGAATCTTGATAATTAAATATTAGAGGTAAAAAGGAAGGTGTGAGAGAAAACCACATGTCGAATGGATCATTTTACGATTTTATAAAAATGTTCGAATCAAGGTTTAACGCGAACGAACCCCTAGAAGCATACTTGGTTATGACTTTGGTAAATGAATTAGAAAACGGGCGATAAATCTCGAGGTATAATCTTGGTTTGTAAATGACCGACCTTAAAAACTTACATGACTTAAGTATATACCAAGTGTAAGTATAGTGATGTGTCTTAGTAGCGGACGAATGTCAGGTCATAAGTGATAATAAAAGGGAGTTACACTAAGAGGTGTATAACGAGATAATTCGAAAGCGTGTTTCGACTTGAGTTAAGTTATACTTAGCCTTTTAAAAAGTGTTAAGTGATTGACCTCGGTTATTGTGACTATTTATAGATCACCGGATTGACACGAGGCACACTACCCCTACAGGATTGCCAGGCAAGTTTCCAATACTTGGAACTGTTGTTGTGATAATATATATGATGATTGTTGTATACATATGCCATAGCATGCATGCCTACTTTCAAGTCTATTAATATGCTTGTTCCCTGAATTTATATTGGCTTATAGACTAGATATGAATTATCAGTTATAAGCAGGATTGTTTTGCTAAGACCCTTAGTGAAAGGCGTATGATATTTATTCTTTAAATATAAGACCGGGAGTCGGTATTTTGGGATATAGAGATAGTCGTGGAAACCCGGAGGGATTCCAGTGACAGTTTATTTGAGAAATGTTATTTATGAACATTATTTATATTTCCATAAAGTATTGATTACTTGGAAATTATTCGAGGAATGCTATTTGAATATTATTTCAATCGAGAAGTATCATATGAATATTATTTTTAATATTCATTCGTGTATATTTATTTACTGAATATTATTTTAATATTCATTCGAGCTTTAATTACTTAAGGGAATATTAGTTTCGAATATTCATTTAGAATTTGATTATTCAAAGAGTAATTACTTTAATATTCTTGGAAATTTATTTATTAAATGAATATTATTGTGAATATTCATTTAAGATTTTATGTACTTGATGAATATTATTTTAAAATTTTCATTCGAAGTTTTATTTACTTAAGGAATATTGCTTCGAATATTCCTTTAAAGTTTTGATTACTAAAAGAATATTATTTGAATATTTATTTAGTATATTATTTATTAAATGAATATTTTTTTCAAATATTCATTTAAGGTTCGATTTATTTAGTGAATATTATTTTAAACATTTATTTGATTTTATTTAATTAATGAATATTATTTTGAATATTCATTTAAAGAAGAGAGTTATTTAGTAAATAATTCTATATATTCATTAGATGATTACTTATGAGCAATATTATGATTTATTCATATTCCTTAATTATTACTGATTTAATAAATATTCTTGGAATATTTATTTAAATTCTTTTAAGTTCTTTTTTATAATGATTCATATTATTCAAAGATTATCTGTCACCTTCAGATATGGTGTAAAATATTTCGGAGTATTTTATGACTATTTTATCAAGGGGAGGTTCACAAACTTTATTTTCATTTAAATCTATCTTTTTTAAAGAAGATTTAAATACTCGCTCAACTTCCAAACGTATATAAGGGGACCTCACTTGAGAGATGTTATTTATTGGACTGCCTGGTCCTATACTTGCTAAACTATCTTGTCACTCACATCTTGATTCTTTTAAACATCGATATGAATCTGTTTGGTTACCTCCTCAACGCTCGAGGGGTAAGAATTGATGGAACAAGTTTATATCCATTAACAAGCATCAGCTTGGGAAATATTGGTGAATTTTCCTTTCCAACTTGATACGACTACTTTGTGGAGTCCTATCAACAAGTATTATACTTGGGGAAAGGGGGAGGAACTTTACGTTTCAGAGTTATGGATGTTAAATGAACTAGGAGATGCGTAAGTGACCCAGTGGCGCCGGTCCAGCAAATGGCCCAACCGTTGGCCGAGGGGGTTCCAGAGGGCGGTAGACAAGTAAATTCGTCGGTGCTTCCTTCTACATGTAGAGAACAAGAGGTGGGGAGCATAACATGCGACTGATCATCGTGTAAATGCTATGTCTCCTGGCGCGTCAAACTCCAGTATTAGTTCATCTCTCAATGTTGGAAATTTTCTGCAACATTATCATTGTTGGCAGGTTTGAAAAGTGTTTGAACTGGAATTGCAATATTCTTCCTGCAAGTTCCTCTATTATGAAAATTTGATAATATCTTGCTTATCTTTGACATAGCAGATATTTCTTCGGAACAATTATATTTTGAGTTACCTTGTAACTTCATCTCATACCTTATATTGGTAATACGTTCGTTAATGCATGGCATATGGTTTCAAAGATATTTTGGACTGTTATATATTATCACTGTTCAATTATATTTTTGGTGGGCTATTGCTCACCCTTGCTTTATTTATTTATATCACAACAACAGCTAGATCAGATGGCCGCGCAAGGCGTACCCATCACAGGCAGTGTCAGCCGTCAGAGGATTAACCGCTGAGGTCATAGCTACCATTGCTGAGGATGCAGCTTCTGGTAGGCTAGTTGTTAGCATTTGATCATCAAATGTATTTATAATATGGCGTATACCAATGGATGGCAAAGAGTATGTAATGGTAAAATTGTAATTCTTTGGGTTGTAAGAACTCAAACTTATGATTAATAATAATGATGGTTACTCTGATTTCATCTCTGGGACTATAACGGGTGTGTTTTATGTTGTTATTTTGGGTCACAAGGTTGTAATTCAAATTATGTTGGTTTTGTGGATGGATATTGAGTCCGTAACGACCAGATCCCTGACCCCGGATCTGGGGGTGTTACAGAAATGGTATCAGAGATTTACGTTATAAATCCCAGAGATGATGCGACGTTAAAACAATAAATTCACTAAGATAATAAGAACTCTTGCCAAGTTCATAGTCGGACTACTTAATGTAGTACTGACATATAAAACCCTTATGGGAACTATTAAGTATCGTGATAGTAACTTAAGCTCGATCTCGTACCGACTAGTAAGAGGACGGACCTTGAGACATACGAGCAGCAGCACGATGATGTTTGATTATATGCTGACGATCGGATGGTGGATTCGATAGAGTACCCTACCGAGGACCTGGAAGAGGTTCCAGTAGAGGAGGAGAATCCTGTTAAATATAGGGAAGTTTACCTTCGAGGATATGAGAGCTGCAGCCAGAGAGATTGTAAGAGTTAAGGTATAGTGCTCAGAAAAGTGAGCGTAAAGAACTGAGATATTATTAAGAGAACTAAAGATGCATATTGGATTCATAGCTGGACTGTCGGATGAAGTACCAGCAATTAAGACGAATTGGAAGGATTACTTGAGGTCTTGTATAGGGATAGGTAAAGATCCTTAGAGACCTTCAGATTAATGAGAAAAGAGTTAGAGTGGTACATGATTATCAAAGACAAAGATAGAGGACATGGAGCAGAGTCTTCGGGAGCAGTTGAGATAGAGGCAGCAAGTGCCATATCATGTGAGAAATGCATGGATTAGCGTGAATATTATTAATGGTAATTCGATATGAGAAGGCAGATTTCATAGGTTATAATTTATAAAAAATTAAACTGGGATGGATGAGGTGGTTTGGTTTAAGGAAATGTACATTTTATGAATGGATCAACTTAGAAAATAAAGACATTGGAAGGTGATGGTATGATTGTATAAAGTATATAAGGAAGTAGTAAGCGAGACAATGATCTCATAACCTACAAGAGGAGAAGACCAGAGAGTCTATAATAAACTAGTAATGAGGCTATCATCAAAAACCAAGTATAAGTTTAGTTCAATTAAGTGGAATGATGAACCAGAAACATTGGATGCATGTGATTCAAAGGAATATTAAATTCTTTCTTTTCCTTGAATGGATTATGGTAGTTACCTTAAGTTCATTCTGATACTGAATCGTAAATGGATTAGGTAAGGCGAGAAGTGGTTGAGATGTAATTGAGATGTAAAACCTGAAGGAACAGGTGTAGACCAAGTTCTCAAAGTAAGAGTTTGGCAAAATGAAGTCCAGTTAATAGGACATATGATCAATAGGAGTAGTGTTGGTCGACCCTACCAAGTTAAAGACAGTTTCAAATGGAGAAAGGCCAACCACACCGGCAAAGGTGAGAAATTTCATAAGATTCACAAGGTATTACCAAAGATTTGCTCAAGACTTTACAAAGAATGCAGTCCCGTAACCCGACTTATCTGTAAGATTAAAGAGTTTGAATGAACAAGATAAATATGAGAAAATCTTCATGGAGCTAAAGATGAAATTGGTGACGACCTAGCGTTGGCATCGCCTAAATGAAAGGAGGAGAATTTTGCAATATTTTAATGTGAATCTCACGCAGGGTAGGCACTGTGCTTATGTAGCATGGCAGTGTAACTTCGAATATATTTGGACGACACGGTTTACCAGATTTGGATGGCCTTGATAGTGCCAATGTTGTGGGATGACTAACTACGACGGTAGTGTTCCTTCTGAAACTAGTTGTTAGAACGACCGGTATTCGGTAGTATCGATTATTAGGACGAATATGTATCGGGAAGATGTGGCATGTTTTAGTTTGAAACTTTTGATTTCCCTTCTAGGGGAGGTATATATTTGGTTTCTTTCCAATGGTTAAACTCCCAACTGTATGTCAATCATTTCGTTATTATAACTGTTTATGGTTCCACCCGCTTGGATATTCTTAGAAATATTCTTCGGGTATCGAAATGGATCTTCTTAGTATCACCAGTGGGTGGATAGATTGACTGAAATTTCCCTAAATCTGGAGAGAACTTCAATAAATTTTGGCAAACCTTGTCTTTCTAATTATCAGAAGACGTCACTGAAGAGAGTGGAAACTGGAGCGAATCCTGTGGATTGGGTTAGGAAGCCGCTATACGGGCTGGTAAACAGACCCCAATTATTATGACTGATTATAGGGATAAAATTTTAAAGTTGAGATTGGACAGAAAAAGAGAAATGGGATTAAGAAACAAGCCAGACTGAGGAATTCCGGGATTAACTTAAATGAAAAGGCTGTTATGCCAGAAGTGTTAAGTTTTTGTGGCATGTGGAATTAATAAAGATTGTTGAAAGGATAAAAGTAAAGGAAAAGGTGACCGGACATGGTACCGAGAAGTCGATTGAGACTTATATGGAGTAAACTTTTGAGAAGATCAAAAGGTATCAAAGAAGAAGGTACTATGACGGAAATTGCTAGAAAAGTAATGCTATTAGCCAACCATTAACTTACATATTTTAGTGTGGCCAGTTGAGGCGAAGTCACAAAGGATTACCAAGTGGCTAGACTAGTAATGAAAGGATAAAGCGGGGTTGCTTCTAACCAAGCGCCAACCGCGAGAACTTTTGATGTAAAATGAATTGGGATACATGATGATGGATTTTATAAATACCATGAATGTATTAGGATTGAGGATAGTGACCAACGAAGAGTTACGAAGATTATCAAAGATGGTGCAGTATGAGGCATAAATGTATCTGAAACTTAGTGTCCTCAAGAGGAGCATTAGGCACTAAGAGATTCACGTTGAACACGACCAATATCTTCCAAAACATCCTTGCTACCATTACCAAGTTCTGTAAGAGAAACAGATAGACATAGGTTGTCTTTTGGAAGGTCATATAGACTGACATTCATTTGAAAAAAGAGGTTAGCATTAAGCTACCTATAGATTATTAAGATGAGCAGGATTGAAAAGAGACCCTTATTAAGGATATATGATTGAATTGCCAAGTACAGGATGTAAGTATTCCTTAAAAATAGAATTGAGGATAGAATGTCCTTAGATTAAGACGAACCTTGGGGGATGCACAAAGGATAGCATCACCCCAAATAAAGACATTGTGAAATCAGACGATATAAGTTGAATCGACCAAGGTATCAATAACCTGTAAGGATTTGTGGAAAGGAGTCTCGAAAAGTACATAGACAGAGTTGTTATAGAATTGATTAATGATGTTTGATATACCCTGTAACCAGAAGATACATGAGGAATGAGGAGGATGACCTAAGAAACCTTATAAGGGAAGAGGTAACATTCTGAACTTCAAAAAGGGAAGTTTGGTAAGGAATGTACGACATAGTAATAATAAGGCCAGATGAAGCATGTGTAAAACCATGAAAAAGTATGGATTGAACCAATAAGGTTGAGATTATCCTAAAACAAGAAGGGAGTTCAGTAAGGAAATATCCTAGGTATGATTGGGAGTTCCTGTAGCAAGGTTCACACCAGAAAGGTGGAAGCAATGACTTTCGGAAAAGACTGGAATATGTTTTCTCTCATTTAGCAGAGTTTAAGGGAGGATGCTTCCATCCTAAGTTGGAATAGATCCAGAAAACATTGATTTCAAGAAATGATTATATTCAGGAAAGGCCAATGAGGTGGCCGACACTTTAAGTATAAGGAAGTAATTATAAATGCTCATACCAAAAAAATAGCGTGATAACGAGAAGGGCCTTGAAGGTCAGAATGTGATGGAGGATTTTACGTTCTCCCTGATGATTGTGCAAGGATCAACTATAAGGATAGTTTAAGTAAACATTCGATTCCTGATTTTGTCCAAAGTACATTACCGACATTAGGAGGCTCTGAGACGGGCCCGACCAAATTCCCCTAGCGACTCCCCTCTATTTTAGAAGGAAAGAGGAGAGATGAGGTAATAAGGGATGATTGAATACAGAAGTTAGATTGGTACTGATATTGATAAGCTATTGGCATGATGATGAATGACAAGCAAGTTTATGTTGCTGTGTTTATGTGCAAACAAGATAGAGAATATGAGGTTGGAGGTTCGTGATGTTGAAAGGTATCCTTGTGAAAAGAATTAACGAGGTTCGGAAAGTGATTAAGTAAACTGCTAAGCTTCCAGTCTTATACTGGAGGCATATGACTAATAATCTCACCAGCCTGTTCCAGCTGCGATGCTGGAAGCTCTTCTGCAATTTTATCTGCTTCATGTAATATCTACGTCAAGTTCAGGAAGCGTTCCTTTGTGGATAAGGAATAGTGATGATTTTGTTTTCCTAAAGGATCTTGATTTGACAATTATGAAACCCGTATATTTAACTATTAAAGCACGGCGTAAACCATAAACGATAGCGATCCTTCTGAGAAATTAGGTGATGACGACTGTAGAAATGTCGGGACTGAATCTAAGTTAGAAAATCTTCCAGGTTTATTTCGGATGGTTTAATGTTGGAACGACGTGATACTTGAAATAAATGATTAGGCTATGATGGTTCATAGAATGATTATAGTAGAAATGGGAACCAAGTGACAGATAGAAATGAATATAGAGTTGAGGATCAATAAGGGAGTTAGATATGCAGACTCCTGAGAAACCCCAGCAATGAGGTAAGAAAAGTATGAAATTGAAAGTTGGAATTAGAAGCATAAATGACATACAAATTAACCCCTTTAAGTTGGGAGAAGTCAAGTACATTTGGAATAGATTGATTGAGTAATAAGGAGACTCATGGATCAAAAAGGCAAAAATCTAGATGGTTGAACAAAGGAAAGTTTGACTCCAAACAAGTGACGCGTATTGAGTAAAGGTGACGAGTGTCTCAATAATGAGATGACGATGGAGTTAAATAACAGAAGTGAATGAGAATCAGATAATAAGAAGGATGTGATTGATAAATAAAAGATTGGGATATAATTATGAAATGAGAAGCAATGAATGTTATGAATGGATTTTCTAACGAACTCTCGGGATGACAACATGATAGTGTTAGTATTGTGAATATGAAAGAGTCAGTAGAGTGGCGTGGAATGTCATTAACTATGATGTCAAGCGAGAAATCTAAGATTTAACCTGAAAGGTTGAAAGATTTTCCGACGATGAGTGTTGCTAAGATTGAACAAGAACATAGGTCCATAGAATGATGGACCGAGCAGCGAGGATATGTTGACACGTGAGATTACGATATAGTGGTATTTGATATGATTACGATTATTTTTCATTTCTGATAAACCTCTATAGTTCAAAGGTAAATTTTAAGTATGATATTTGACAATCATGAAAAAATTCTATAATTCTTTGAAATTCTTTTCTTCTCTCTTATTTATCTTCTTCTACATTGAGAAGAACAACCCTTTAAGGAGGGGAGGTACTGCTACGTGACTACCTGTCTATGTGATAGGAGTCTAAGTGGAATACCATAACTTGTCTAAATTGCTTGTCAAGTACTAAAGGCTGGCCACCTTCTGTACTAACTATGCAATATGACAAATGTTCATTGATCATAGTGATCTCTCAATAAATTCTTCTAATTCTATATATTGATCGAGATTGCGAAGATTAAAGCGATCAGAAAATGCATAATTATGAGTGAGGTTATCTCCGAATTCACAACGCGATAGTGATACCGAAGTCACTGCAGATACCTATAAGGAAAATAGTATATGACTGGGTAAGAGCATAACCCGGATAGTGTGTTGTACGAAAAATAGCAGAGATTAATGAAAAAGGATAAAGGATGTATTGTAGCACTAGTAAGATGTGCTGAAAAAGGATTGGGATTGATTAAGGATTGACTGGGGAACTGGAAAGTGGAATAACAAACAAGTACCCAATTATCTTCTACCTGATTCCGGGACGGAATCCTTTTAAGGAGGGGAGACTGTAAGAACCCGAATTTTTGGTAGAATTAATTTTTTTTATATATTGATGAAAGAATGAACAGTGATTCCGACTACAATGTACTAACAGTTCTAATGAATGAATGTGAATGGGTATAGATTCCAATGATTATATGTCATGAAGAATGCAATGGGTGACAACCTAGATTAGAATAATCTATCTCCTAAGAAATAAGATATGGCATTCCAAAGAGGAAGGAGATATTCTTGTGTCATCCAAATCGATATTTGTTATTAGTCCAGTGGTTCCGTGAAAGGGTTAAGGAACGCTCGAAAGAGAATGAGGATATTTTGCTAAGTGCAGGGAATAAAAATAAAATAAGTGATGAATAGTGTTTTTGGGGGAAATATGAATATTATCATACGACACTATATAGAAATACCCGGAACGGATTTCTGAGTTCGTAATAATGATCCAAGGGGAAAATAAGTGTATGTAAAAGATATCGGATTCTGGAAAATAGCACTTTTATTTTCTCCAAGATTTCCCTAGACACTAAAAGATTTAAGGACTTAATAAAAAGATTTGAGGACATATTCACAATCTGTGGAATATATAAACGTAAGATCGTCTCGTCAGATCACAGAAATTCAAAAATTATTTTTTTCTAAACGGACCAGATTGGACCAGAAATTGAGATGGACTAATTATTTATTCCAGAGAAATATTTCGAAGGCATATTCTCAATCTAGGATATATATAAACGTAAGTAGGATTCGTCAGAATTCATAAAAGAGCGAATTGGAGAAAACTGATTTACCGATGTAAAAACGATCAAGTGAATGATGGAAAATATCCCGAAACTTGAAAATTCTCAAATTTCAGAGAGAGCTTCATATTAGTAAGTGGTGACTAAGTGCACAATTAGAAAAGTTATTTGAGGAATAGAAATTGAATTTCTTAAAAAGAAAGAGAAGGAAGGAGGACGAGACGCACGGTAGGTTACGGTATACGCTCGCACACGGAACAGAAACTCATTTAGCTTTATTACAACCAACCACAAGTAAATATCTCATATTTCTCTCATCTTCCTCCCACTTTTTCTCTCCATGGACGAATTCATGCTTGCCAAAGGGAATCATGGCTAGCCTTGTCCGTTTCTTGCGTTCTAGTACTCCAATCGAAGCCCTTTTCGAGCTCTACGCATCTACGGTAACCACTCTCTTCACCTCCAAACTTAGCTTGTTCATTTATCATGATTTATAGGCTGTGATACAGTGATTTTAATTTTGAAACTTCTTAGAATTTGAAATTGAAAGCAAGGATGAGTAATTAAGGTTATGGGTTAGTCGTTTATGCGTTTAGCTTAGCGATTGCATGAGTTATCGATAGATTTTCATAAATATGAAGAACCTGCTGATTATGCATGGTTTTTAGGCTGATTAATGGAGTATATTTGATGTTAAGATGTATGGTATGCCCGGTGTGGCTTGGTTGTGTTGAAATAAATTTGGAAACGTTCGATTTATAGCTGTTGTAATGCCAAAATTTCGTTAACCCATAAATTTCGTGCATCACAGTTGGTATAAATCACTGTTCTTATTGAATATAAGACATGCCCTTGTAGATCTTGAGTTATAGATCACTTTGGCGAAAGAATCGAAGCATTTGGACTTACGGTTTAGGAGTTATGGTCAAAATCGTAAAAGTGGTTCGAAACCGTAAAAGCAAGTTCGTAACCGAAATTGGATTCCTTTAATACCACCAAATCAGTGGCGAATCTTGATAATTAAATATTAGAGGTAAAAAGGAAGGTGTGAGAGAAAACCACATGTCGAATGGATCATTTTCCGATTTTATAAAAATGTTCGAATCAAGGTTAAACGCGAACGAACCCCTAGAAGCATACTTGGTTATGACTTTGGTAAATGACTTAGAAAACGGGCGATAAATCTCGAGGTATAATCTTGGTTTGTAAATGACCGACCTTAAAAACTTACATGACTTAAGTATATACCAAGTGTAAGTATAGTGATGTGTCTTAGTAGCGGACGAATGTCAGGTCATAAGTGATAATAAAAGGGAGTTACACTAAGAGGTGTATAACGAGATAATTCGAAAGCGTGTTTCGACTTGAGTTAAGTTATACTTAGCCTTTTAAAAAGTGTTAAGTGATTGACCTCGGTTATTGTGACTATTTATAGATCACCGGATTGACACGAGGCACACTACCCCTACAGGATTGCCAGGCAAGTTTCCAATACTTGGAACTGTTGTTGTGATAATATATATGATGATTGTTGTATACATATGCCATAGCATGCATGCCTACTTTCAAGTCTATTAATATGCTTGTTCCCTGAATTTATATTGGCTTATAGACTAGATATGAATTATCAGTTATAAGCAGGATTGTTTTGCTAAGACCCTTAGTGAAAGGCGTATGATATTTATTCTTTAAATATAAGACCGGGAGTCGGTATTTTGGGATATAGAGATAGTCGTGGAAACCCGGAGGGATTCCAGTGACAGTTTATTTGAGAAATGTTATTTATGAACATTATTTATATTTCCATAAAGTATTGATTACTTGGAAATTATTCGAGGAATGCTATTTGAATATTATTTCAATCGAGAAGTATCATATGAATATTATTTTTAATATTCATTCGAGCTTTAATTACTTAAGGGAATATTAGTTTCGAATATTCATTTAGAATTTGATTATTCAAAGAGTAATTACTTTAATATTCTTGGAAATTTATTTATTAAATGAATATTATTGTGAATATTCATTTAAGATTTTATGTACTTGATGAATATTATTTTAAAATCTTCATTCGAAGTTTTATTTACTTAAGGAATATTGCTTCGAATATTCCTTTAAAGTTTTGATTACTAAAAGAATATTATTTGAATATTTATTTAGTATATTATTTATTAAATGAATATTATTTTCAAATATTCATTTAAGGTTCGATTTATTTAGTGAATATTATTTTAAACATTTATTTGATTTTATTTAATTAATGAATATTATTTTGAATATTCATTTAAAGAAGAGAGTTATTTAGTAAATAATTCTATATATTCATTAGATGATTACTTATGAGCAATATTATGATTTATTCATATTCCTTAATTATTACTGATTTAATAAATATTCTTGGAATATTTATTTAAATTCTTTTAAGTTCTTTTTTATAATGATTCATATTATTCAAAGATTATCTGTCACCTTCAGATATGGTGTAAAATATTTCGGAGTATTTTATGACTATTTTATCAAGGGGAGGTTCACAAACTTTATTTTCATTTAAATCTATCTTAAAGAAGATTTAAATACTCGCTCAACTTCCAAACGTATATAAGGGGACCTCACTTGAGAGATGTTATTTATTGGACTGCCTGGTCCTATACTTGCTAAACTATCTTGTCACTCACATCTTGATTCTTTTAAACATCGATATGAATCTGTTTGGTTACCTCCTCAACGCTCGAGGGGTAAGAATTGATGGAACAAGTTTATATCCATTAACAAGCATCAGCTTGGGAAATATTGGTGAATTTTCCTTTCCAACTTGATACGACTACTTTGTGGAGTCCTATCAACAAGTATTATACTTGGGGAAAGGGGGAGGAACTTTACGTTTCAGAGTTATGGATGTTAAATGAACTAGGAGATGCGTAAGTGACCCAGTGGCGCCGGTCCAGCAAATGGCCCAACCGTTGGCCGAGGGGGTTCCAGAGGGCGGTAGACAAGTAAATCCGTCGGTGCTTCCTTCTACATGTAGAGAACAAGAGGTGGGGAGCATAACATGCGACTGATCATCGTGTAAATGCTATGTCTCCTGGCGCGTCAAACTCCAGTATTAGTTCATCTCTCAATGTTGGAAATTTTCTGCAACATTATCATTGTTGGCAGGTTTGAAAAGTGTTTGAACTGGAATTGCAATATTCTTCCTGCAAGTTCCTCTATTATGAAAATTTGATAATATCTTGCTTATCTTTGACATAGCAGATATTTCTTCGGAACAATTATATTTTGAGTTACCTTGTAACTTCATCTCATACCTTATATTGGTACTACGTTCGTTAATGCATGGCATATGGTTTCAAAGATATTTTGGACTGTTATATATTATCACTGTTCAATTATATTTTTGGTGGGCTATTGCTCACCCTTGCTTTATTTATTTATATCACAACAACAGCTAGATCAGATGGCCGCGCAAGGCGTACCCATCACAGGCAGGTGTTAGCCGTCAGAGGATTAACCGCTGAGGTCATAGCTACCATTGCTGAGGATGCAGCTTCTGGTAGGCTAGTTGTTAGCATTTGATCATCAAATGTATTTATAATATGGCGTATACCAATGGATGGCAAAGAGTATGTAATGGTAAAATTGTAATTCTTTGGGTTGTAAGAACTCAAACTTATGATTAATAATAATGATGGTTACTCTGATTTCATCTCTGGGACTATAACGGGTGTGTTTTATGTTGTTATTTTGGGTCACAAGGTTGTAATTCAAATTATGTTGGTTTTGTGGATGGATATTGAGTCCGTAACGACCAGATCCCTGACCCCGGATCTGGGGGTGTTACACAACCTGGGAAGTGGAAGTAAGATGTTTGACAGGAATTGTTATTGATGTCCTTAGGATTGATTCTGAGGACAGAATCCTATTAAGGGGGGAAGGATATAACGCCTTAGAAATTTTGATTTTTAAAATTATTTAATTATTATAAATTATAAATTATATTATGTGAATATTGTGGTGAAGGTGAAATGTATGTGAATTGATGCTTATGTGTTTATATGATGGTTTGGGATAAGTTGTGAAAGTTGTGTGAATTAATTATACTTTTGAGGATTTAAATATATTTTTTTAATCATGCATTTTTTATCCTCTGTAAATTTTATAAAATGATCGGAGGAATTAAAAATCATGAAATCTTTCGTAATATTATCTTTATATATTTATTGAGTTTTTAAAATTTTTGGGTGTATTAATTTGGGTGTTGTGGTATTTTAAAATGATTTTAAGGATTTTATTGTATTTAAAGGATCGAAACTTGGAAAATTCTTATTTAATTCATTTTTGATCCGAAAAATATTTTAAAAATATGTGGGTGTTTGTAATTTTATGTTCTTTATTTTAAAAATGAAAAGTTTAATTTTTCGAATATTTTATTGGATTTCGATTTATTAGAGTCGTTTAAGAGTATTATTTGGGCCGAAGTGAGGTGTAGTAGTGGTTTGTTGTTAGTGGGTCTAAGCCCAATTAGAACAAAAAAGAGAAGAACGCAGGAGAATCATCTAGAGAAAACGGGGAGAAAAAGAAAAATAAAAAGAAAAGAGAAGAAGAAAGAAGGAGAGTAGGAGATTGGGGAAGGAGAGAAAAACAGAGATCGAGAGGGGTGATGGCTGGACTCAAGGCTGTGTTCGTTGATGGTGTGGGGTTGAAGATGGTGCAGAGGGGATGCCGCCGTGGGCAGTGGTAGCAGCAAGGAGAGTCGCGACGGCACTGCAATGGAGAAGTCGTGGTGGAGGTTGTACTGCGCGTGCGGGTGATGCACGGAGGAGAAGTGACGGGGAAGACCACCCCCGTGGTGGTGGTGGTGGCTGTGCAGAAAAGAGAAAGAGAGAGAGAGAGAGAGAGAGAGGGAGAGAGAGAGAGAGAGAGAGAGAGAGAGAGAGAGAGAGGGGAGAGAGAGGAGAATGATGGTGGAGATATTCAATATTCACCGGAAAGGTATAATATTTTTATTTATTTATTTATTTTCATTTTTGATGTAATTATTTAATTGTCAATTTTAGATTTAATTGTGTAGTGTTGTAATTTAATTAGTTTAAATTTGCGAGGTTATTGTTGTACTTTAATTAGCTTAATTGCTAGTTTAATATTTTAATTCTCGTAATTAGAATATATTTGAATTTCGAGAATATTGTTGTAATTTAAATTGTTTTAAAGTGAGAGAGTATTGTGATAATTTTAGTAATTTAATTCGGAGAGTTTAGTTGAGTATAATTTTGAGATTAATTGTGGGTTTGATTATATGTTTTGGTGATTATTAGTTACTAATTGTTATTATTTGTGTTATAATGTCGGAAGTTGAAATTGTGGGATTTTATTTCGAGTTGAACTATATGTTTTGATTATTATTAATGGTTAATTGTTAGTCATTAATTGTTGAGGTTAATTGTGAGTCCGATAATATGCTCGGGTTTAGTGATTGTTAAATGCTAATTGTTATTTGTAAATTGTGATTAGCGGATAAAATGTGGAGTTATGGGGTTTACTTTTGAAATTGGTTCGGTAAGGTCTAGGTGCTAAATGTATAAACGAGTAATAGTATTTGGTAGAGGTCATAATTGTCAACTACTTGGTGGGTTATAAGTGAGTATTTGGTTGTCGTTTAGTAGTAAATAGTAATTGGTATTAACATGATTTCGATTGAATATGGTATTAGTTGTGGTCATTAGTGGGTGATTATAAGTTGTCATATAAAATGTTAAGAGTTTAATTGAGATTGCTAGTTGTAAATGGTTTATGTGGAATAACTGTAGTAGTCGAGTATATATTGGTAAATGCTAATGTGCTAAGAGTTTGTGGAGTTACTAAGTAATGTCTATGTGTTAAATGTTAGAATTTTATAATAATTAGAATTGTGCTAGGGGTTATGAGAAGATCACAAGTTTTTAAATGTCAATATTTAAAGGACTTGTGTAATTCTTTTCGACTAATCCCTAGGGCTTACGAATATCCATGATTAACTATCACGAGTATAATTAATATACTTGAGTGATGTGATCATTGATAAAGCGTAAGTAATAGTTAGTGCTAGGGGTTGTTCCCTAGGGCTTACGAACATTAATGATTGATTGTCACGTGTATCATTAAAATGCGTGAGAAATACGATCATTAGTGTAGCGTAAGTAGTAGTGTAATATAAATCATTATGTGCTAGGTGCCGCATGTCTGGGCGGGTACTTTTCTTACTTGTTTATTTTTATGTTGCTGCAAGTTGAGGCAGCTTTATTTTTGCTAAAGCAGGGTTGAATTGTATTTGAGGGGCTGTGCCCATAGTCCGATAAACGAATACTTCATGCCGAAATTTTCTAAAAAATCCCCTGCAATCTATTTAAAATCTATTTAATTTATTTGATTTCAAAGTATATGATTTTCGAAAGTATAAATGGATGTGTAATAGTTGGCGTGAAAGTTGAAGTGTGATTTTTGCTATAAAGTGGATGCCTGGATAGTATTCAAGTGTTAAGAGGATATATGTGTTAGATGCTTATTTGATCTAGTTGATTATACTAGAACTATTCTATGAAAATAATTGGATATGTATATATGTGATATATGTATAAGCGTTATAGGACGCGTATGGGTAGAATAGAGCAAATAAGATTTTGCTTGATTTGACACTGAAACGGTACTTGAATTGGTAAAGGTGCGAGTAAGAGACCTGTCCGAGAGCAATGCAAGGATAAGCAGAAATTGGAACAAAAGGGTAATTAGCGAAGTCGACGAGGGTATGGATGTGAAGTTAGCAAATTACAAAGTAAAGACTGATGTGAATTTGAGTCAAGGATCTATGGTAGGATCGAGGACTTCGTATAACAAGGCAAGTGTTATTGCTATTCACTTATTTTTCAAGTGATGCAATTCAATTTCTTTGTTGAATAAGATAGATTGGTCAAGCATGTTTAGAAAGTGATGAACTCTTCCCGCTTGCACAATATAGTTAATTCTCCCCACCCAGAGCTCAAATATCAAATCTTTCCAAGGACCTTACTAATATTTTTCCCCAAAACTATTTCATCCAAGGAATTTTAAATCTTCCTTAGAGGAGGACTTTTCTTTTATTTTCTTGAAAATGTTAAGGGGCTCTCTAAATAGAGAGAATCCATGTTTTAAACCTCTACAAATATCTGTTAATGAAATTTCTGGTTTTAGCATAATCTCACCAGAGAACCCCTTTCTTCTTAAAATGTTTTCTTCAAAATGTTTTAAAATTAATTATCCTAAAACTATCTTTTCACAAATAATCGTTTAAGCTGTTTTACTCGCTTATATGAAATCAATCCTTATTGTGTATTGTAAGATTCTATTTAAATCGTGGTGCTCAATTATTTCCCTGCTCTAACTTAGAATTCCAATTGATGATAATCTTGTCGCAATTTATATTTACTATTGTTGCTCTAGTCGATTATTCCTTCAATCAATTTAATGAAGTTACGTTCCCATCTATTTATTCTTATCTTGTCGATATTCATTCAACTGTTGTTATATAAATTCTCCACCCCACTTGTTACCGAACTTGTCGGTATTTATTAAAGATCTTGATTATCTGGTTATTTTCCTGTATTGTATCGAACTCGTCGATACTTGTTGATGATCTTGATTATGCAGTTATTACCATTTATTGTATCGAACTTGTCGATACCCTTAGAGCTTATTATGCTTTAATTATCACCCAATTATCGTGTCGAACTTGTCGACACATGTTGATCCTGAATTCTTCATTAATTCTTGGATTATTAGTTGTCCTCTTGGAACGTGAGTTTTCCAGTTGGTTGATGCGGTAAGGTTGTCGATTGTTCCAACACCTAGTGCGTTCGATATAGAATTGGAATATTTTTGACCGTAAGGTCGGACAATATTGTGGTCGTGATAAAAATGTTTTGACCGAAAGGTCGGACCCTATTGTGGTCGTGATAAAAATATTTTTGGACCGTAAGGTCGGACCAGATTCGTGGTCGGAAGTTAATAAGGCCAATGTGTGCCGTGGATCCATTATAGGACATTGTTGTGTGCGTTTGTCCGGGGTTAGTGCTGACTGATCAGCAGCCTAACCTTGATGATGTTTTCTTAAAAATAAATAAAAATTCCAATTCTAATCTATACCCTGAGATTGAGATGTTTAATTCTTGACTCCTTGGAAGTCTGTTTTAATGATACTTTGATAATAGAATCCCTTGTCAATTTTAATTCTTGATGCACCTTGTGAATGGTGAATTATTGGTCCTCGTGGCAATTAAAAGTCGATATAACTGATCCTTTCATAGAATGAGTTGAAACTCTTTTGTTTATTAGATTTGTCTTTGTTATTGAAATTGTTATCACTATGTACACTTGCTGAGCATTGTTGGCTCACTCTTGCTTTTGCTTGTTTTCTTCAGTTGATAGAGATAATTAGTGGACCTAGTGGTCAGTTGGTATTGCTCTTCAGGCAGCGGGAAGAGACGTTCGAATTATGGACTCCGTTGAATAGTGGATGGGGAATTGTCAAGATTGGATATATAGATAGATAGTGATTTGGTATCCTCACAAAATGTATAATATTTTATTCGGAGATTGGGTTGTAATAATGTAATTGATAGTTTGTTTCATACCATAACCTGTATGCGATCTTGGTTAAGGGGTTTTATTATTATACAATGTTTATATCCAGGGATTGTATTATGTGTTTGTGGTTAATGGCTCCAAATCTGTACCCCGGATTTTGGGACCGTTACAGTAGATGTCTGAATTCTAGCTGATATTGGAAGTACATACAAAGGAACACTAGGATCATTAGGAACTTCATCTGGTACATATGTATCAAGAGATTGCTTTATCCTGGCACCTCTTTTGTTAATGATTCCTGCAAGCCTCTCCTTTTGCTTCTGAGCTTTAACTTCTGGCTTTGCATTGTGATGTGCTAGGTCATTCTTCTGATACATTTTGATGAATGAATAAGTACCAGCATCCATATCTAAATTTTCAGACCAAGATTCAGGAAAAACCTGATCCCAAAAATCAAATGATGGTTTCCTAATCTTCTCTCCCTTACTATGGAGTTGATCATCCATACCCTCATTCTCACTTTGAATTACTAAAGTCAACACTCTTTCTACCTCACCTTTTGCCTGGTCAGGAGCCAGCCTCTCAGTTTGTGGATCTAATTCCATCTTTTCAAGTGTATCACTCAAATTTGGATAAGTGCTCTCATGACCTACAGAAAAATAGGGGCTAGAAGGAGTTTTTATACCTGAACTCACATGGAGAGAGGGTTCCTCATTTGGCAAGGGGCTTGAGGTTTTCTCCAAGGAGTGAGCTGCTATAATCTCTGAAACCTTACAATCATCTTCTTTCCTTCCAGAGACTACAGGCTCCAGTATACCACTTTCAGGTTCTTTACTAGACTCTGATGTCTTCAGTAATACTTCATTAGACACCATAGTTAGTACATCACCGTCTTTAAGTGTTGTTTGCTGAGACTCACCCTCAAGGTGGATAGACTCTGACTGAACAAAATTTGTTTGATCTTCAGAAAAATCAACCAAAGTCATTCCTCCCATATCATAGAGTATCTCACTTGCATTCTCAGTCATCACAGAAGTCCTTTCAACATCAGCTATCACAGTTCCTGAGTCATCCAACCTCTGACTAGATGGTTCTTGTGTTGCAGTGACTGTGATCTGATCTTTCCTACTATTCACCACTGGTGCAATAGTATCTTCTATTGACTGCATTCCTCTATCTACTTCCTCCAGTTGTTCACCTTGAGCTGAGGCATCTTCAATAATGACATCTTTGTCAAATAAATATGCATGAAGTGATTGAAGTGCAACATGCTTCGAGAGTCCAAATTTCTTGACTAATTGTCTTCTGACAGATACATAGAAATACATCTTCATTAAGTCAAGTCTTTGATGTAGAAGTCCATATTCTTCAGGAAATGAAAGTCTAGGAACACTTTCACTTAGAAAATTTAGAACTGGCCTGGAAAGTTTCACTTTTAGAGAGATAAGTCCCATAACCATTGTGTATGATAATGTAGTTTCCCATGAAGAATCAATATCCAGATCTCTCTTGTCAAATACTGACATAGATGTAGCTTGATGTGTAGAAACCTGCATAATGTTAGTTGGACTAGACTCTGTGTGTGTAGGTGACAATTGAATCTTTCTCCTTGTTCTCCTGGTATAGTGAGCAAAAGATTTATCCTGAGAAGACTCAAGAGGTGTAGACACAGAAGTGATCTTGGGATGAGATCTTTGTTCAATAGACACAGTCTTTTGAGAGACAGTATCCAGTAACTGTTTTCCCTTTTTAAGAACTACAGCCTTTTGGGATACTGTAGCCTAGCTGTGGCTAGGTTTTTCATCTCTTTGTGCTAACAGAGAAAGTTGAATTGCAGCCTTCAATTCTGCTCTCTCAGCAAGAGTTAAATCATCATCATTTTCACTAGAATTACTACTACTTGACACAACCAATCTTCTCTTCCTTACAACTGATGTCTTTTGAGAAACACCAGAGGTTGGTTTCTTTGAAACAATAGGCTGTGGATCAAAATTTGGTTCTTGAATTGTTTCAGAGACTATAATGTTTTGGGCTACTTGGGCAGACACAGGTGGGTTCTCCTCCAAATGAGATTCCTGAGCCATTTCACCACAAAAGAAAAAAGAATTGTAGAAAGTAGGAAGATGAGTTTTAAGAATTACCTGAACATGATGTGGATAATGAATTTCAGGTATTTCATCTAGATTCTTTTCATTGTCCTTCTTTGTAATGTCAGAGAAAATTCTCTTTTGCTGTTCATAAGAAGAAACACAATGTTCCCTACCAAATCTAGCTTCAACATCAGGAATAAAATGGTTAATAAACATTTGCATAAATCTATGATAAAAAACCATTTTCCTGTTTTGATCTCTTAACCCAAGTTTAATACTCATCTGATTTAAGATAATATGACCAATGTTAATTACTCTGTCATAAAGCAAACTATAAGCAATATGTGATGTAACAGAAGTAATTTGCTGAAAAGAACTACATTTACCAATAAAACATTTAGCAATTTGATCAAAGTAAAAAGACCATTCCTTTCTAAGAAAAGACCTATTCAACTGGCTCATGTTGTCTAGAGGTCCACTATAACATAATTCAGACAACATAGTTCTTACATTATCATCAGATGGTTCACTTGCATAATTATCAGTAACAGGTAAGCAAATTACTGAATTAACAACAGATTCAGTAATGTCAAATGAATCTTGTCCTAAATGTAGAAAAATCTTACCTGATTGACTCTGAGTAGAATCAATTACCTCAGCATTCTCCCAAGCTTGTGAAACAGCTGCTTGATTAATTTGTGGAGATGCTGTCAATGCATAACTTAATGGTCCATACGCCATAAAGTCCATGATTGGATGAAAATCAGATGACACTCCTTCCTTGTTGGTGATAGCTGCTACATGATTATTTGTCATAAAATCAAAATCACCAAACTTGAAGGCTACTGACTTAGGTAATCTTCTCTGAGCTTCCATTTTTGATCTGAAAAGAACTTGAAAAATTCTTGAAATGGATTAGTGATTTTGAAAACTCAAGAGTGGTTTTTGCTTTAGAGAATGTAAAATTAGAGAAAGCAATTACACGATTAGAGTTTCAAAACAAATATATTTCACAAATCTTTCAGACCACTATCCCACATTGACATGTAGATTGACAGGTGTCAGTCCCTGAAAAGTGCGGTTACCCACGATTTTTGGAAAATAAAATCCAAAATTGATTTTCATGAAATAAATCAGGGTATTATCAAGATAAAAATCAATACTGATCAGCTTCCTTTTCCTGTTGTGACCTCCCATCAAAATAATCACAAAATGCAATGTGATTTAAAAATAATAATTCTCAAATCCTGATGGTCACACTTGAAATCCTGATCAATATCATCCTGATTTCAGAGACTTAATATGGAGTTTCCACGTGGCATTTTTCTTTTATCTGAAAAAGAAATAAACAATTAATCTGAACAAAAATCAATTGGTTAGATATATTCAATATTTCTTGAAAACAAGAAATACAGTCACACGCAATAATTAGCATCTGACTTCATTAATACTTCCAAGTGACTGTTCAGCTTCTCACGTCTTTCTTTAAAAGAAACAGACGCCTTATGCCTTTCTCCATAAACCTTTCAATTTCTTTTCTTCTCAACAATGCTTCTCAAACCAAAATTCCCTTCAAATCCATTCTTTAGATTTTTCATAGTCGATGAACATCCTGTTCTTGATCATTTCTTTGAAAAGACGACTCTTCTCATCGAACTAATCATGGATGGATTGGTTTCTGATAATATCCAGAGGTTTCTCCTAGAACATACATCTGTTGGATACAATCTTCCCCTAACCTCCTCAAAACTTGAGGATGAAGAATTTGGTCGAGAGTCTGAGGTTGATCTTGATGGGGATGCTATACATTTAAGTTAGCTGCTCTCATTCAAGTCGCCCAGACAAGGAATCCAAGAGTAGACGAGGCTATTCAATCCCCTGATGAATTTCTTGAGATGCTCCTTGTCCTGTACCTCAGAATTCATATTAATTGACAAGTATAGAATTATCAGTAGAAATTAGACAAAAAGATGTTGTATTTCATTTCCATATATGTAATGCTTTCAATTAATGAAAATACAATTACTTGTTATCTACTTGTCTTTTGATTATTGAATGATGTATAAATTATCAGTATGCAAATATCAAAACATGCTGGCATAGACTTAACACATCACAGAATTAGATTAGTACACAAAGTAAATGTCAGGATTTGAAACAATTTTCACAATCCTGATACTGACACAATACTGATGACGTCAGCATCCTGATAAAAAATTTAATCCTGATGATTATTAACAAGTCTATCATACTGAAATTTATCAAGGCAAAGTGTTATAGCTAAAGCATTTAACAAACAAATATAGATCCTGACAAGAATATCAAGTCTATAAGCTAAAAATAACATACCTTGCTACTTTTGCAAATGTTAACGATCTAAAAATTTAACATTCCTAACTCACTTACTAATCTACTGAATGTAGTCTCATCAAGTGGTTTAGTTAGAATATCTGCAAGCTGTTTGTCAGTAGGAACAAAATGAAGTTCCACAATACCATTCTCAATATGTTCTCTAATAAAATGATACCTGACATCAATGTGCTTAGTCCTTGAATGTTGAACTGGATTTTCTGCAATTTTAATAGCACTAGTATTATCACAAAACATAGGAATATTACTAAGTGTCATACCATAATCCATCAACTGATTTCTTATCCAAAGGAGCTGTGCACAACAACTGCCTGCTGCTATGTACTCAGCTTCTGCAGTTGAGGTTGAAACAGATTGTTGCTTCTTGCTTGCCCAAGAAATCAATCTATTTCCCAAGAATTGACATGTACCTATAGTGCTTTTCCTGTCTATTTTACACCCTGCTTAATCAGAGTCTGAATAGCCAATTAGAAAGAAATCAGATTCTTTAGGATACCACAAACCAAGATTTGGAGTTCCTTTGAGATATCTAAAAATTCTCTTCACAGCAATTAAATGAGATTCCTTAGGATCACTTTGGAATCTAGCACATAAACAGGTAGAAAACATTATATCTGGCCTACTTGCAGTTAGATATAACAATGAGCCTATCATGCCTCTATAACTAGTATTATTCACACTCTTCCCCTTAGGATCAGAGTCTAGTTTAGTGGCTGTTGTCATGGGTGTTTTTGCAATTGCACAGTCTTGAAAGTCAAACCTTCTTAAAAGATCTTTGATATACTTTGGCTGATTAATGAAAATACCAGTCTCAGTCTGTTTGACTTGCAAGCCTAAGAAATAATTTAATTCACCCATCATGCTCATCTGATACTTAGACTGCATAAGCTTGCTAAACTTAGCACACAACTTTTCATTAGTAGAACCAAAAATAATATCATCAACATAAACTTGAACTAAAAGCAATTCACCTTTTATCTTTCTAAAGAATAGAGTTTTGTCAATTGTACCTCTTGTGAAGCCATTTTCAAGAAGAAATTTAGACAAAGTCTCATACCATGCTCTTGGTGCCTGCTTTAGTCCATAGAGTGCCTTGTCAAGTTTGTAGACATGATTTGGAAACTTTGGATCAACAAATCCAGGTGGCTGTTCCACATACACTTCCTCATCAAGTTTGCCATTTAGAAAAGCACTCTTTACATCCATCTGGTATACCTTGAATTTTGAATGAGCTGCAAATGCAAGAAACATTCTGATTGCTTCTAGTCTTGCTACAGGTGCAAAGGTCTCATCATAATCAATGCCTTCTTCCTGAGAATAACCCTTGGCCACCAGTCTTGCTTTGTTTCTTACAATCATACCAGATTCATCTAGCTTGTTCCTGAAAACCCATCTTGCACCAACAATTGATCTATCTTTAGGTCTTGGTAACAGTTTCCATACTTTGTTTCTCTCAAACTCATTTAACTCCTCCTGCATTGCAATTACCCAATCAAGATCCTGTAAGGCTTCTTCAACCTTCTTAGGTTCATTCTTTGAGAGAAAGAAACTATACAAGCATTCATTTTGAATTGATCTTCTAGTTCGAACACCACTATTTGGATCACCAATAATCAAATCTTCAGTATGATCCTTTGTCCATTTTCTAACAGGTGGTAGATTAACTCTGCTAGTCTCTCCCCTTAAGTTAGTGGTATCTCTTGTAGAAGAATTCTCTCTACCTTCAAAAACTCTCCTTTGATCAATAGAATCAGTAGATTCCATATTGCTTCTAGTTACTGATCTTTCCTCAGTAGACTCTGAAAGATCAGTTCCTGATGGAGTAGACTCTGAAACATCAATTCCTGATGGAGTAGACTCTGAAAGGCTAGTCTGCTCCTGATGATCACTGTGTTCTCTTTGATTTATTTGCTCCCCCTCAATAGTAGCATTCCTTTGAGAAGCAATAGAAATTCCTTCTGGAGAACCTTCATCATCACTGGAGAGTATCTCAGAATTCTTCAGATTTTTAAATTCCAATTTGTCATGGCTTTCATCAGTTTGCAGAATTCCAAATTTCTTATCATCAAATGCAACATGAATTGATTCCATAATGTTAGTTACAGAGGCATGCCTGTACACATCTAATAACAAGCCTAATTGTTTGTAATGCTTTGCATTACTTACATGACCTCTTAACTGAGGGAACCTCTAGTTGTAGAGTTTCTGTTTGTATTGTACTTGTAGTAGGCATCAAATCCTAGTTGTGTAATTGTACAAATAGAGTCTAGAATAATGCTTGAAAGAAGTTCCAAGGTTCATGCCTCAAGCAAGGAGTTAAAGACTGTCAAATAATCACAGTTGGGATTTGAAGAAATGAAGAATTTGCCTAAGTACCAATTCGAGAAGTATATTTGTCTATTCGAGAAGTCCAGCATTCGAGAAGTCAGAGATTCGATATCACAAGACACTATTCGATATCTCTGAATACACTGTTCGATATCTCATTCGATATCTCAGGGATTCGATATGTCTACTACTCTATTCGAGAACTCAAGAAGTCAACAAGTCAAGATGGTATTCGAGTTCTCAAAGAGTCAACAAGTCAAAGTTCCATTCGATATCTCAAGGACTCAGAAAGCTATTCGATATCTCGAGGATTCGATAAGTCAAATGTTCTATTCGACAACTCAAGGAATCCTGATGGAAAAGAGCTATTCGAGAAGTGGTTCGATATGTCAATATAACAGTATTCGAGAACTCAGAGTTATCGATCAAGTCAATTCTAGTTCTCGAATTACTTACTTAGTCACTTCTCGAATACATTCTTGGAGACAAAATACTGAAGAAATTGTACAAGTCAGAAACCTGCAACAAGCCAATGCACTTTATGGACCACAATCTGTAACGTGCTCTGGAAAGCCTACAAGGAAGCTTGGAGAGATATAGAAGAGACAAGGAGCTAAAGAAGTGGATCTAAACAGGCTTTGCAAAGTCAAATCTGTAACCGTTTGGACACTTACTCAAAAAGGATAGACAGACTAGAAAGTAATTTGTTTAGCTACCTTATTTGCAGTAAGTAGGCTGTATCCATGTTCTATAAGGACACAGCCTCACTTCATAACTTAGCAACTTTTTGAGTCAAGTTTTTCATACACTGTAAGCTATATCTCTCTGAGAAAAACGAAGTTGAGAATACTACCATTTGTATTCATAGATTGTAGCAACCTTTATCTAATAATACATTAGATTAAAGTGATATTGTGTCCTGTGTTATTTCTTTATCCGCACCTTTACTTCTACACACACAGGCACTTATCTGCTACATAGACTCAATCCAAGAAAAGTTCAAGAATCCATTCACCCCCCCTCTGTATTCTTTTACCGTATTCAATACTCAACATATAACAATGTGAGTTCTGAGATTATAAACTTTGAAGGCCTTAGATGCTGAATATCCTAGAAAAATTGCTTCATCCGATTTGGCTTCAAATTTTCCAAGTTGTTCTGGAAACGATCATGAGTTCGAATACACCAAAGACTACAGGAACGGTGAAGGTCCCTAAGTTTGACAAAGAAAACTTCAACCTCTGGAAGATAAAGATGATGTTGTTCATTAAAGCCTCTCATCCCTTGTATCCTGAGATTCTCAAGAATGGTCCTTTTGTTCCACAACAAGAGATACCAGAGAAGACTGTTGGAACCATAACTATCCCAAGAACTTATGAGGCCAAGGATCCATCAAAGTGGACAGAGTCAGAAAGGGAGAAGGTTGCTCTTGATAGCCACCTCATGTTGCTTATCATTGATTCCATGGACATGTCAATGTTTGCAAACATTGCATCATGCACGTCTGCTAAAGAAATGTGGGATCACATTGAGGTGTTGTGTGAAGTGACTGATGAGGTTAAGGAAAACAGGAAACAGATACTGGTCACACAGTATGAAGCTTTCATGGCACAGCCCAAGGAAAGCATCACTGAAATGTTTGAAAGGTTTCACAAGCTAGTTATTGAGTTGCAGATGAATGGAAAGGTTTACAGCACCAAGGAGTTAAATATGAAATTTCTGTTGTCTTCACCAAATCATCTGGAGCAAAGAGTCATTTCTCTAAGAGAGAGAGATTTGAACAAAGTCACCTATGATGTGCTCTATGGAGTCCTAAAGACTCATGAACTTGAGTTGCTTCAGAAAAGGACTATCCAAGCCAACCAAGGTAGGATGATAAACACATCATATGCCTTGATTGTCAACAAATCCATTCTGGACCTAGAAGCATCTACAAGCCAACTAAGGATAGAGGAGGTGGCAGATGATGAAGAAACTGAAGCTGGGGTGAGTGAACCTGTTGAGGAAAAGGAGGAAGAAGAAGAAGAGTTTTACACTCTGGAAGAACTTGATGGGATGGAAAATACTTCATATGCCTTCATGGCCAGAAAATTTCCAAACATCAGATTTAAAAGAAATCAACCCTTCAAACCCAAAACTCAAAACCATTCAGCCAACAAGAACAAGGCACCTGTGAAACCAAACAGAAATAAGTTCAAAACCAGTTATGTGGATAGGTCATATGTAAGGTGCTATAGATGCAATGACCTAGGGCATTTTGCCAGTGAATGCAAGAAGCCTAAAAAGAAGGATAGAGATTATCTTGAGCTCGAAGCTAAGTATATATGAGGCCCTTCTGAAAAAGCAGACACATGGTAAAGCCTACATAGCTTAAGGGAAGTGTTGGGATGATTCTGAGAGTGATGAAGAGGAACAAGAATTCTGCAACTATGCCTTGATGGCCAACTCCAAGGATGACTCATCTTCATCTGATTCTCAGGTACAATCTCTCACTACTATAGACATGTCTGTTTCTGAATACAAATGCATGATTGAACAATTATCTGTTAAAATGTTTAATATTCATACTAGTATGACTGCTGCTAATGAGGAGATTGCTAAACTGTCTACTAGAAATGAAATATTAACCAAAAAGAATGAGGAACTTGAGCTAACTACTATGCAAGTAGAAAACCTTAAGAAAGAAGTTGAATATTTGAAGAACAAGGTTTTATGTGCTAGTCAAGTAGAGAAGGCTCTTAGGGATGAATTAGCTGAGAATGAATTCAAACTAAAAACTTTCAAGAAATCATCTGGTTTAGTGCAATCCTACTGTGAGAAAATTGAAGCTAAACCCAAAGCAGCTATTGGACTTGACTATGACTCTCTCAAACAAAGGAAAGGCTATGCTGTCATTGAAGAGGACACAGCTGTTCATGAGAAAGTGCCTCACATTTTGAGAAAAACTGAAAATCCAATTTTTAAGGAATCAACATTTGAA
Source organism: Kitagawia praeruptora (assembly GCA_037693485.1). Lineage (NCBI taxonomy): Eukaryota > Viridiplantae > Streptophyta > Magnoliopsida > Apiales > Apiaceae > Kitagawia > Kitagawia praeruptora. Next base: position 151,231,128 of record CM075351.1, on the reverse strand, counting down.
ATTGATGAGGATGCCTTACTCATCAAGCAAATGTTGAATGATGAGGATGAGGCACAATCTAGTGAACAGCAAACATCCTCTAAGGGTGAGAGTGTCAAGTCAAAAACCAAGGAACCAGTAGTTGATAGGCCAAGACCTAAGAAGTTTGTTAAGTTTGTCTCAGCTGGGATGAGTGAATCAGAAAAGAAAGTGACTAAGAAGAAACAGAACAGAAATGGCAAGTTAGGGATTAACAAGGATAACAACTATGCTTATATGCCTAATGCCCCTAGGAAAACTTGTCAGAACTGTTTCAGTACCAATCATCTAACTCATGCATGCAAGAAACCTGTTGGTAGTGTGTCTAAACCCTTCTATGATTGTTCTGTGCCTCTAAGTCATAGAGATGCGCCTTTCTGTGATAAATTTGACTGTATGCCATGCAATATGAATGTTATGACTTGTTGTTTTAATTTAAGAAGGCAATTCATTGATGGTTGTATCAGTCACAATTCTCACACACACTACACAAGGTCAAAGTCTTCAAGTCCTCCTAAAGCTAGGAAGGTACCTCTGTCACCTAAGTCTGAAACTTCAGGTTCTAAGACTTCCAATAGTGACAAGAAGACTAGCACTAAGAAAGTTGACAAGCATGTTGTTTATGATAAAACTGTCTCTAAGTCACATGGACCCAAACTTGTTTGGGTACCAAAGGAAAAGTAATACCTTTGTGTTTACAGGGCAAAGAAAGCGAAAAGAAGGTCATGTGGATTTTGGACAGTGGATGCTCAAATCATATGACTGGTGATATGGCCCTGCTATCACAGTATGAGGAAAAGGCTGGCCCAATGGTTGCTTTTGGAGATGACAGCATGGGTAACACATTGGGATATGGCAAGCTGAAAGTTGGAAATGTCATCATTGAAGATGTAGCACTAGTCAAGGGGCTCAAGCATAATCTGTTAAGTGTTGGTCAGTTTACTGATAGAGGATTCAAAGTGAATTTTGACAAAGATGAATGTTTGATCACCCACAAGAAGACTGGTGATTTTGCTCTATCTGGAGTAAGGAAGGGAAGCCTGTTTGTAGCCAATATGGACTCTGCAAACAAGGACAAAATTTGTTGCTTTTACTCAAAAGCATCAAATGAAGATTGTTGGCTGTGGCACAAGAAACTATCACACCTGAACTTTAAAGCCATTAATTCTCTAGTCAAAAGAGAGTTAGTGAGAGGCATGCCCACACTTGAATTCTGTCAAGAAGGAGTGTGTGAGGCTTGTCAAAAGGGAAAAATGAAAAGATCAAGCCACAAGTCAAAGACAGTGACATCAGTAACCAAGCCATTACAACTCATCCATATGGATTTGTTTGGGCCTGTCAACATAATGTCACTTGGAAGAAAGAAGTATGCCCTGGTAATGGTTGATGATTTTTCAAGGTATACATGGGTGGAATTTCTGGCATCAAAAGATGAGGCTCCACAAGTAATTATTGAGCATATAAAGAAAGTTGACAAGGAAGCAAAGGCAAACGATGCAAGTGTGATTGCACTGAGGAGTGATAATGGAACAGAGTTCAGAAATGCCACACTTGAAGCATTCTGCAAAGAGAAAGCGAATGCTTTGTACTAAAGGATAATTCTGAATATGTTGGAAAGTTTGATGCAAAAGCATTTGAAGGAATTTTTCTTGGCTATTCTATGGAAAGAATTGCATACAAGGTTTATGTCATCAGTCAAAAGAAAGTTATGGAAAGCACAGATGTAACATTTGATGACAGCAAACTACCTGGACTAGAAGAAGCCAATGATGAAGACAAAGATCCATTGAAGTTTGATAATCTAGATGATTCTGATGAAGAGATTGAAACTGGAGTTGGAACTCAAGTTCAACAAACTCAAGTGATTAATGATACAAGAGAAGAATTTGTGCCAATCGATAGTGGAGAAACAAGCATCCAAGACACACCTGTGAGTAATGGCAACTTCACAGGGGGAGGAAATGAGGATGACCATGATGTGGATGATGAAGCAACATCAAGAATAAGAAGTCAGGCTGAACACTCGAGGAAATGGGATAGATCACACACTGCAGAGCAAATCATTGGAGATCCTAATGCAGGAGTAAGGACTAGAAGAGCAACTCAAAATGAGTGCCTCTATGGATGTTTTCTATCGCAAGTTGAGCCTAAGAAACTTGATGATGCACTGTTGGATCAGATTGGATTATTGCCATGCAAGAGGAGCTAAATCAATTTGAAAGGAACAAAGTATGGGAACTTGTGCCTGCACCAAAGAATAGAACCATTGTTGGAACAAAATGGGTCCTGAAGAATAAAATGGATGAAGATGGTGTAATAATAAGAAACAAAGCAAGGCTGGTTGCAAAAGGATACTCTCAACAGGAAGGCATTGATTATGATGAGACATTTTCCCCTGTTGCTAGATTGGAAGCCATTAGAATATTCTTGGCATTTGCTGCTCATTCAAACTTTAAAGTTTATCAGATGGATGTCAAGAGTGCATTTCTAAATGGAGAGTTGGAAGAAGAGGTTTATGTGCAACAACCACCTGGCTTTGAGGATCCACATTTCCCAGAATTTGTCTACAGATTGCTTAAGGCACTGTATGGACTTAAGCAAGCTCCAAGAGCATGGTATGATACTTTATCACAATTTCTTCTTGAGAATCAATTCACTAGAGGCACATTGGACAAGACACTGTTTTACAAGAAGCATGGTGATGATATTATCCTAGTTCAAATCTATGTGGTTGATATCATTTTTGGTTCTACAAATGAGAAGCTGTGTGAGAAATTCTCTAAACTCATGCAGAGCAGATATGAGATGAGTATGATGGGAGAGTTGACATTCTTTCTAGGGTTGCAAGTCAGTCAAAGGAAGGATGGTATCTTTATCAGTCAAACCAAGTACATCAAGGATTTATTGAAGAAGTTTGACTTGGAAGATTGTTCACCTGCCAAGACACCCATGGCCACTGCCACTAAATTGGATGAAGATGCTAAAGGCAAGAAAGTAGATATCTCAGTCTATAGAGGCATGGTTGGTTCTCTACTCTACCTCACTGCCAGTAGGCCAGACATCATTTTTGCTACATGCTTGTGTGCAAGGTTTCAATCAAATCCAAAGGAATCACATTTGATTGCAATAAAAAGGATCTTTAGATATCTAAAGGGCACTCCTAACTTGGGATTATGGTATCCTAAGGACACAGGGTTCAATCTGGTTGGTTATTCTGATGCTGATTATGCTGGATGCAGAGTGGATAGGAAAAGCACCTTAGGAAGCTGCCAGTTTCTTGGACAAAGACATGAACCAAGCACTGGGCCTACAACAAGAGTCATTTGACAGAATGGCCACTAATGCAGAGTTGGAGGAATTCTTTGAGTTCATCAACTACTCAGATGGGATCAATCTTGGAAAGCTAAACAGGAAGAATCTGAGAAAGGAGTGGAGCTATGTGTTTGCAACTCTTCTCCAAGTCTTCACTGCCAGGAAATCAAGCTTTGATCAAATCAGTGCACCTGTGCAGCAAATTGGATATGCTTTGGCCTATGGAAAGAAGATTGATGTTGGCCAAATCATCCTCCAAGAATTATATGGGAGACTTGGTAAGAACACAACCAAGAGAGGTACTGATATTTTCTTCCCTCGCTTTATTCAATCTGTACTTAATTATAAAAATGCTTCATTGATTGAATTGCCTGGGATTGATAAAAATAAAATAGGCTATCCTAAGTCCATGACCAAACTCATTTTTGGTAATTTGGAGACTAGGAATGATGTGGATGTAAGACTGAACATAACTCCCCATATGGAGAGTTTGTTTAGGACTTATCCCCACAACATGCCAACATTTGATGCAAAATCTAAGTTAGCACAGCCCAAGCAAGTAGAACAAAATGCTAACCCAGGGCATGCTAACCAACCCTCTCAACCAAACACTCTACCACATACTGAGCCAACTGTATCATCCTCTCAAAAGGGTGATGTTAGTAAAAAGAAGAGAAATGAAGTAATGTCTGCACCATTAAATATCTTGTCTGAAGCAGCATTAGCTGTTGAATTAGGTCTAGGAAGTGAGGAACCTGAGTCACCCTTACACAGGACAAAGAAGAAGAAAACTAAGACCACCTCTTCAGTCACACAAATGGCTGAAGTTGTAAAATCAGGGGCACACAGCTCACTAGGTGTATCCTCTCAACAGGGTGCACCTATAGAATCAAGCATCCTCCCCAATGCACCTTCTTGTATAGAGTCAGCACATGGGAGTGATAAGGCTGGCACAACACTGAGTGGAGAGCACATCACATTTGAAACTCCCTCTATCTCTCAGGGGGAGTTGCCAAAATCTACTCTTAAACACACTTCTCTTCCAGAATCTAACTCTGAAATTTCTTTGGAACCTGCAACTCAGGCAACTGAGATGCAAGGTATTGATCATCAAGAATTCTTTTCTCTTGATGAGCAAATAATTTCAAGTGACTTAGTGCATGACACTTTGTTCACCACTCAGAACCCACATTTAGATGGTGAGGGAATACATGCTGAGGCATCTCCTGATGACACCATCACAAACACAGAGGTTCCACTAGTTTTTACTAGAGACTCTGTGCATGTGTCAACTGCTGGTGTAATTCATCCCACTTCTGTGGTGACACCAGTAGTAGAGTCAATCCATCCGGTTACAGAAGTTGCATCTGTAACTGAGGAGTCTAGCTTGCCTAGCTCTAGCTCTGACTTCATGTCACAATGGCTGAAGCCTGTGCAACATGACAGTGCTTCAGGATCAGGGTCTGTTCCACAACAATTGACGGTTGAAGCACTTCAAAGCTTAATTGTGGATCAGATTCCTGAGTTCACAAAGATTGCTCAGAACCTTCTCACTGCAGACATGCCTAATCCAGACTATGAGGCTATTCTGTTATGCCATAGGGATGATGTGGAGGTGCAGAAGTCAAAGATCATTGATGATGCTGAGAGAGATGGCAACATAGATGCCTGGTTGCAAGGAAAATATGATATTACTCTTGATGAAGCACTTCAGTATCTCAGGGAGGAATACCTCACTTCACTGGGTTCCAATGCCAAATCTCTGATCCCTGGTGAACTGTATGAGGCTATGAATGATACACACAAGGGATTCCTCAAGGCAGCACATTATCTTGGAAAAGGTGTCAAAACTGAGGTCAATAGAGTGTGTGATAAGACCACCACCACAGTAGAAGCAATCAAGAGGACATTTGATGCTAAATTCCCTCAGCTAGACAGTGTGTTCAAGGACATCAAACACTGCAACACTACCTGCACCAAAATGGACAATGGGCTAGCTCTGCTAAAGGATACTGTCACAGGTCTGGGGCATCAATTTCAAATTCTATCTGATCAGACCACAGATGCCAATGCCATGCTGAGGACCATGTTCAAAAATTTATATGGAGACAGACTGCTTACTGGGGTCCCAGTACATGACATGACTAGATTTGAAGTGCAGAGACTCAAAGAACAATCCCTGTCTGGCTTCAAATCTACTGAGTCATTCAGCAAAGTAGATGCACTTGAGAAGGAGGTGGCTACTCTCACCAAGTCCAATGCTTATCTTACAGACAAGGTTGCACTGCTAAATGACCAGTTGGACACTCAAGCATCCACCACAGCTGATGTCCTTCTGCATCAACAATCCATGTTAGCTGCTATGATGAAGCATATGGGTCTCCCTCTCCCTGATGAATCTTCAATCCCAAAGGACATTTCTACAGCCTCTATGCCTGATAACAAGCCTAAGGGGGAGAAGAAGGCAAGGAACTCAAATACAAAGGGGGAGAAAGGCATAATAATAAAAGAGGGTGGTCAACAAAGAGCTGCTTCAAAATCTCTACCAAATGTGCCTGGCAAAGGAAAATCCAAAGTGGATGAGCCTCCATCTACCTTGCCAGTTGTCACTCTACCAACTGTGCATATCACTACTCCTGGAGGACAAAAGCAATCCATAACTACCACAGTGGTTGCAGGGAGTATGCCATCTGACAAACATCCAACCTCTACATCTGAGAGTGCCAAGCCTGTAGAAGTTAAAGTTGTTACTGAGGCCAAGTTACAAGAAGTTGCTAACTCCAATGTTTATCATGATAAAGCCTTCTTGGAGTTTCTGAAAGCCACAAGGGAACAGGTTGGTGACACTCAGTTCTATCTAAGGGAGCTGAAGAAGCAGATTGATTGCATCACTGTCATTCCTAAGAAAGTCAATAATCTATGGATTAAGGAGATAGTGATGATATCCAAATTGAAGATATGGCATCTAACATACAAGACTCTACAAGAACTGAAACACTCAGAGATAGATGCCATACTCGAGCTTATAGAAAAGAAGAATGAGAACAACAAAAGTCTGTTTGATGACTTGAGGAATGACCAACCTTCAAGGCTACCAGAAGTGATCAAGAAGCCATGGACAATCATTTATCAGTTTGGCACCAGAATTGAAGATATCAAGCAATTGGTCATTCCCCATGATCTCACCACTAGAAATCACAGACTGATCATTGTTATCATTGATCAATTACAGAAGAAGGTTGGAGCCAGAAATGGTGAAGAAACTGAGGCACTACACATCCTCAGAACTTATATTGCAACTGGTGAAATTCCAGAGATGGCTCAACCCAGGAGAAATAAGGATGATGATTCTGAAGACAAAGGTGATGGGAGGAGAAGACATCACAGGAGAGATAAGGGTGATGAAGACAAGAAGAAGAAGGGGGACAAAGATAAGAAGAATGATGATGACCAAGGAAGAGTCTATGAGAGGAAGATTGGAAAACAGCAAGCCTTAGGCATTGCTAGCAGTAACCTCACCACAACACAAGACTCTAAGTCTAGGGTGAATACTGTTAGTAGTGACCTAGCAAAATCTACATCTATGGCTTCTGCAACTGTTTTACCACCTCAAGAAGAGAAGAAGATTCAAGTCAAAAAATCATGTGTATGTTTCAGAAAGCAAACTGCTAATGGAATACTACTATGGTCTACCAACAAAGGTCAAAGATTTCTGTCAAGCAATCATGTCAAGAGGATGAAATTTAAACATGTTGCAAAAAAGGTGAAGCTAATCAAATCAAGAGCCCTAACAATCATTCCAGGATTGAAACTCCAGCCACTTGATGAAGACTTTGATGAAGAGCAACTGCAATTTCTAAGAGCTCAAAAGATATGCTATGCTGCAATTGTGGATGACCACCTTGAGATCAAGTACACTGATGGGAGAGAGATGAAATTCAAACAAGGGGGTTGTCAACATTGGGGTAAATTGTATGAGATAGAAAGAATCATTGCATTACTGGACTCTAAAGACAAGGTGGAGAAAGTATGGAAGCTGGAATTGATTGACTTTGTGAAAATGAAGAAAGAATATGCTGAGAAGATAAGAAAGGGCTGCTATGAGAAATGGTTAGAAAGGGAGAAAGAAATTGACAGACTGGAGATTGAAGCAGAAAAGCTAAGGGCAAAGGGATTGTGTAGAGTTCAGTTTGATCCCTATGTGGTGAGGTATAGGAGAAGAAATGGAGACAATGTTAATATAAGAATGGACCTACTCAGTCACTACCCTGCCTACATTCTGAAGCCAGTGCTTGAAGATTTCAAAAACTCTATTATGATTGAAGAATTGGATGCTATGACAGAAATCATAAGAGCAATAGATGAGATTGCAAGAAAGGAGAAAGAAAGGAAACAGAAAGCATATGATGATCTACAAGCCAAAGCAATGAAGATGCAATCAAATGAAAATGGCTAGTACCTCATCATACTGTAAGAGCATTCATCTTGTAATTCCATTTATGTGTTCAATATACATACCTGTACTTTTAAAAGCTTTATCTTTATGTATGTTAGGCTTGTTATCAGACATGAAATTGTGACTAAGGGTCTCACTCACAATTTGGGGGAGATTGTAAGTTACAGAGGCATGCCTGTACACATCTAATAACAAGCCTAATTGTTTGTAATGCTTTGCATTACTTACATGACCTCTTAACTGAGGGAACCTCTAGTTGTAGAGTTTCTGTTTGTATTGTACTTGTAGTAGGCATCAAATCCTAGTTGTGTAATTGTACAAATAGAGTCTAGAATAATGCTTGAAAGAAGTTCCAAGGTTCATGCCTCAAGCAAGGAGTTAAAGACTGTCAAATAATCACAGTTGGGATTTGAAGAAATGAAGAATTTGCCTAAGTACCAATTCGAGAAGTATATTTGTCTATTCGAGAAGTCCAACATTCGAGAAGTCAGAGATTCGATATCTCAAGACACTATTCGATATCTCTGAATACACTGTTCGATATCTCATTCGATATCTCAGGGATTCGATATGTCTACTACTCTATTCGAGAACTCAAGAAGTCAACAAGTCAAGATAGTATTCGAGTTCTCAAAGAGTCAACAAGTCAAAGTTCCATTCGATATTTCAAGGACTCAGAAAGCTATTCGATATCGCGAGGATTCGATAAGTCAAATGTTCTATTCGACAACTCAAGGAATCCTGATGGAAAAGAGCTATTCGAGAAGTGGTTCGATATGTCAATATAACAGTATTCGAGAACTCAGAGTTATCGATCAAGTCAATTCTAGTTCTCGAATCACTTACTTAGTCACTTCTCGAATACATTCTTGGAGACAAAATACTGAAGAAATTGTACAAGTCAGAAACCTGCAACAAGCCAATGCACTTTATGGACCACAATCTGTAACGTGCTCTGGAAAGCCTACAAGGAAGCTTGGAGAGATATAGAAGAGACAAGGAGCTAAAGAAGTGGATCTAAACAGGCTTTGCAAAGTCAAATCTGTAACCGTTTGGACACTTACTCAAAAAGGATAGACAGACTAGAAAGTAATTTGTTTAGCTACCTTATTTGCAGTAAGTAGGCTGTATCCATGTTCTATAAGGACACAGCCTCACTTCATAACTTAGCAACTTTTTGAGTCAAGTTTTTCATACACTGTAAGCTATATCTCTCTGAGAAAAACGAAGCTGAGAATACTACCATTTGTATTCACAGATTGTAGCAACCTTTATCTAATAATACATTAGATTAAAGTGATATTGTGCCCTGTGTTGTTTCTTTATCCGCACCTTCACTTCTACACACACAGGCACTTATCTGCTACATAGACTCAATCCAAGAAAAGTTCAAGAATCCATTCACCCCCCCTCTATATTCTTTTACCGTATTCAATACTCAACACATAACAATGTGAGTTCTGAGATTATAAACTTTGAAGGCCTTAGATGCTGAATATCCTAGAAAAATTGCTTCATCCGATTTGGCTTCAAATTTTCCAAGTTGTTCTGGATGAACTTTTAGGACATAGCATTTGCATCCAAAGATGTGAAAGTATTTCACACTTGGTTTCTTTCCTTTGATCATCTCATAGGGAGTTTTTCCATGACTATTTACCAAGGTACAATTTTGAGTGAAACATGCAGTGTTAATAGCTTCTGCCCAAAAGTAGGTTGGAAGTTTTGCATCTGCAAGCATGGTTCTTGCTGCCTCTATGAGAGTCCTGTTCTTTCTTTCCACTACACCATTCTGTTGAGGTGTACCAGGTGCAGAAAACTGTTGAGTGATTCCTTTGTCTGCACAAAACCCCTCCATTGTAGAATTCTTGAATTCTGTACCATTGTCACTTCTAAGTACTTTGACTTTGTACTCAGAGTTATTATGAACATTCTTGATAAGTTCAATGATTTGCTGAGGAGCTTCATCCTTCTTATGTAGAAAGAACACCCATGTGAACCTTGTGAAATCATCCACTATAACTAGAGCATATCTTTTCTTGCTAATGGACATAATGTTTACTGGACCAAACAGATCAAGATGTAGCATGTGAAATGGTTAAGTAATTGAATTTTCAGTCTTGCTCTTGAAAGTGGTTCTTCTTTACTTTCCAAGCTGACATGCATCACAAAGTCCATCTTGCACAAAATTTGCCTGAGGTAGGCCTCTCACCAAATTGTGCTTAACAAGTTGATTAAGTTTCTTGAAGTTAAGATGTGAGAGCTTCTTGTGCCAATTCCAGCTTTCATCACTTGTTGCTTTGCTGTAGAGACATCTAACAATTCCTTTAGATGTATCACTTAAGCTGACTTCATATATGTTACCATGTCTTTGACAAGTTAGAACAAGGTCTCCATTCTGCATATTCAAGATTTTGCATCCTTCTTTGTCAAAGATTGATTTGTAACCTTTATCACCCAGTTGACTTATGCTTAAAAGAGTATGTTTCAAGCCTTCAACCAGTGCTACATTTTCTATGATGACATTCCCCAAAACAATTGAGCCATATCCCAGAGTTTCTCCTTTGTTGCCATCTCCAAAGGATATTACTGGGCCAGCTTTTCTCTCAAACTTTGTAAGCAGGGACTTCTTTCCAGTCATATGTCCAGAGCATCCACTGTCCAAGATAATTGAATGCTTCTTTCCTGTGCCCTGCAAACAAAAAGTAACTAGTTAGAATTTTTTAGGACCCAACTTTGACTGGATCCTTTCTTACTAGATTTAGAAACAACAGGCTTTGAAGATTTTGCTTTTACTTTACCTGTTGTAGAGTCAATCTTAGATTCTAATTTCACAGACTGCTTGTGACTAGGAGTTTCAGATTTCAAGGAACAATAGTCATAATACAGTTCATGATATTCTCTACACATGTAAATGGAATGAAGTAAACTACCACAATGATAACAAGCTTTTTGTGGTTGGTATTGAATTTTCTGAGTCTTGGAGAATCTGGACTCAGTTTTCCAAGAAGGTTTTTGATTGCAGTCTAGGGCCAAATGATTATGATTTCCACACTTATAGCATTTTTTCCTAGGTGCATCAGGTACATTCTTGTAATTATTCTCTTTGTTAATACCTTCTTTTCCATTCCTATTTCTTTTGATCTTGCTAGACTCTGAAAGACCATCTAATCTCTGTTTCAACTGAGACTTAGACAGAAACCCTATGTTTACATTCTTAGGTTTCTCTAACACTTTCTCATCTGAATTACTATTGTTAATCCTTTTGTGTACAACAGGGGTACCTTTTGAATCAACAAATTTAACATGATTAGGTTCAGAAACAATTTTCTTACCTTCAGATTTAGATGTGTTAGCTTCTATTTTACTATCATCATTGACAATAGCTACTTTTTCTTCTTGTCTAGCCTTATCAAAACCTAAACCATTAACCTTGTAAGATCCCAGATTATTTTAGGATTTATTATTATTATTTTATTATTAGTATTTTATTATTATGTTAATTAGTATTTAAAGTATGGAATTGGATTTGAGAATATCGTTGTGGAAATTCAACGATATTTAGTATGGAGTTTATATGAGTATATATTGAGTTATGTGTGCCAATGTGTGCCCCAGTATTTTATTGGTATTTTTAGTGATTTAAAAATATTTAAATCAAGTATTATTGATCTTCAAAAATCTTTATTTAATTAGCGGAGGGCTTAAAAATTATGAAATCTTTTGTAAAATTATCTTTATATATTTATTGAGTTTTTAAAATTGTTGGGTGGTTTAAGTTGGATGCTTGAGTATTTTAAAATGATTTTTAAGAGTTTTATTGTATTTAAAGGATCAAAACTTTGAAAATTCATATTTAATTCATTTTTGATCCGAAAAATATTTCGAAAATATGTACGTGCTTGTAATTTTATATTCTTTATTTTAAAAATGAAAAGTGTAATTTTCCAGAAGTTTTATTTAATTGTGATTTTTTTTTAGTCGTTTATTAGTTATAATTGGGTCGAGTAGTAGTGTTAACAGTTAATAAAAGGAGTATTGGGCCTAAGCCCATTAAGAGGAGCGTTCCAGAGAGTTCGGGAGAGAGTGAAAAGAAACGAAGAAAAGAGAACAGCGGGGAGAAATTGGAGACGGGGGAAAGAAAAATTTGGGGTTTAATTATAGATATAGGTATATATGTATATGTGTGTGTAAGAGTGTGTGTGATTCGTGTGTGTGTGGGTATACACGCGTGTGTGTGTATCTGTGTTGGAGGAGCAGCCGCGCGGGGAGAAGGGAAGGAGGACGGCCGTCGGCGCAACCATGGTGGTGGCCGGAGTCGCAAAGGGCAGGTGGTGGTCCTCCTGGTGGCATGGTAGCAGCCCGTAGGAACTGTAGAGGGAGAGAGAGACATGGTTGTGGTGGAGATGGATTCTCGGGTCGAATCGGACCAAAGCGAAATGGTATACTCTCGTGTTCAAATTGTTTAATTTTCGTATTAAGTAGATATAAATTGCTATATATATTGTTGTTGAATTGTAGTAATTTAATTAGTTTAAATTGCTAGTTAATTTGCTAATTCTCGTAACTAGCTTAGTATTGTTAATTAAGAATATTAGTTGAATTTCCGTATTTAATTCGGAGGAGTATAATTGATATTTATAATTGTGGTGATTTAATTAGTTTAAATTGTGAGTATATAGCTTAATTGTAGTAGTTTAATTATTAAATTAGTATTGTTGCAATTTAATTAGTTGTGAAATTGTGAGTATTGTTTAAATGTTGTAATTGTAATTAAATGTAGTTCGTGAGTTAATGTGTCAAATTTTTAGTGATTAGATTAAATTCCGAGATTTAATTCGGAGAGTATATATTTGTTAATTGCAATTAGTGGTATTAATTGCGAGTTTATGTGTTAATTGTTAATTGGTAAGTGTAATGGTTGGGATTAGTTGTGGTCGTTAGTGGGTAATTATGAGTTGTCGGATAATATGTGAGTTGGCTAAACTGTAAATGCTATGTGCTAAATGGTATGAATTGAGTCATAGTAATTGAGAGTTTTATTAGCTATAAATGGTTATATGCTAAATGTTATAAATCAAGTCTTAGTATTTGTTGAATGTATAATCGTCAATTACTTGGTGTTGGTAAGTATGGGAATACGTGGTACATGTTAAATGTTAGAATTTTATAATAATTAGAATTGTGCTAGGGGTTAGGAGAAGATCACAAGTTTTTAAATGTCAATATTTAAAGGACTTGTGTAATTCTTTTCGACTAATCCCTAGGGCTTACGAATATCCATGATTAGCTATCACGAGTATAATTAATATACTTAAGTGATGTGATCATTGATATAGCGTAAGTAATAGTTAGTGCTAGGGGTTGTTCCCTAGGGCTTACGAACATCAATGATTGGTTGTCATGTGTATCAGTAAAATGCGTGAGAAATACGATCATTGGTGTAGCGTAAGTAGTAGTGTTAATTATTATGTGCTAGGTGCCGCATGTCTGGGCGGGTATTTTCTTACTTGTTTACCTTTATGTACGTTGCTGCAATTGAGGCAGCTTTTATTTTATCAAAAGCAGGGTTATAAATTGTTTTGTTTGGCATGGAGGGGCTGAGCCCATAGTCCGATAAACGAATACTTCATGCCGAAATTTTCTAAAAATCCCCTGTATTTAAAGTTATTTAAATTATTGATTTAAAGATTTAAGGGCATGTATGTGTATGAGTTTTTAAGTACATATGTGATGATAAATGAAGTGTGGATATATATATATATATATATATATATATATATATATATATATATATATATATATATATATATATATATATATATATATATATATATTGATGTATGTATTGTTTGCGAGTTATAAGTAATTAGCTATCGATTGAGTTGGTTATGTACTAAATAGTACTTTACTATTATTTTGAGTATAATTAGGGATTCGATATGGACCCAACGAGCGTGTTGACGGATTATTGAAGAAAGATGAATGCGTGATCGAATAAAGACCGAGGTTAAGTAAGTAGCGAATCGATGCATTGGAATCGAGGCAAGTGTACTAACCCTCGCTTATCGTTCAAGCGAGATAAATATGTTTCTATTCAGTATAAGTATTTCTTTCAAATCCTTATTGCTAGTATCCTTTCCTTCAAATTATTGATAAGGATATATTTTATTCAGATATCATCTGGAAAGTAGAATTTCAGTTTTATTGCCAGTATTATTCTTTCTTAAGTATTGCCAGTAATATTCTGTTAAAGTTTTTGCATGTATTGCATTCTTATTCATTGTTTTAGTATAATGTTCTTAAAGTATATAGTTTCCCTGAGATTATTTAATAGTAAAGTAGTTTAATGGAATTGGAAGAATTTTTATAAAATGTGGACCAGTTTCATGGTCAGAGTAGTAAAGGCCAATGTCAGTAAGTGCCTAGTGAGGGGATCCCAGAGTATTGTTTTTGGCTGGACTTTACGTGGCTGATCACCCGTAATGTCCAGAGTATGATGAAAAACTCCAATTCTATTGAACGTTGTTTTATGCAAGTATATTCTCATGATAGAATGTTTAAGTTAAAGTACATTTTCATTTCCAAGTATGTTGGATATAAAGTTATGATTTGAGTTAGTAAGTACTTTTAGTATAAAAATGGAAAGTTATTCATATTAGTGTTTTGAACGGTGAAAACTAATTCACGGTTATTACAGTCACTGTGGCATGTGTTGTGCAGTGATAGTGAGAACCAAGAATGATTTGAGATCTTCTTATTTATTCAAACTCATGATTGTCAGGCCAGTTAGGCAGCTAGGTATGCAAACGCTTAGTGGACATGAATGAGATTTGAGTAAGTGAGAATTTCTTGGAGATTTTGTTAAAGAGGTAGTTAAAGTATTTTGCAAGTATAAAAGTGTTGAATCTAGTATTACAAACCTTCTTAGTTATTAAATTTTGATTTCGAGTTATAAATGTTTTAAATGATAATAATCTTCTGTTAAAGCTAAGAATTTGGTTTTCGATTATAGTATTGATTATGAATTGGTGAGCATTCCTTCGCTCATATTTATTGTTCATTTTCCATTTGAGTTCATATTTCTTGAATTGCTATTATTGCATTCTTATTTCATCCAGTTCAAAGCTATATATATATAACTTGCTGAGCATTCTTTGGCTCACACTTGTTGTTTTTAAAATCTAACTTTTCAGTAAACTAGTTGGCGAGGCTTAGCCTGCACAGTTCAGAAAGTGGAAAGAAGAAGCAGGATGCTGTTATGAAGCTGACGTGGATCAGGGTAATTAGATGTACAGTTTAATATTGTGTTTGTAAATATAGTTTTAGTAGTTAAAGTATGTATTTGATTAGTTGGCCTGGTATGCTTCTATTCGAAGTTATACCAGCGATTTAAGTTTGTATAAGTTTTGTATATAGAGTTGTATTTAAGTTGGTTTTGGGTTTTTCTTGTTTCTAGAACTGTAACCTAAGATCTTGAGTTGGGAGTTGGGGTCAAAGAGCTTTGATTTGAGTTTTTATTTTTTATTTCAGTTTTATTGTGATTCCAGATTTTTAGTTTAGTATTCAGCAGGTTTATGTTGTATTTACGAATACATCATGGCCAATTTTTGTTAGAATTATTGAGTTTGTTAGTGTGACGCCCAAATCTACTGACCCCGGATTTGGGGGCGTTACAAACCTTACCACGAATTCCACTTTCAAAGATTTCTATAGTCTTTTTACTGGAATTGTTAATGGTCTTAATCACATCTCTCTCTTCTTCTAGTTCTTTTCTGACATAGTCATAAGCCTCAAGAATAACACTATAATCATGCTTAGCTTTATCAGAACTTAACTTGTATTCTTCCATTTGAATTAATTCAGATTCAAGAAAATTATTTCTATCAACTAATTTATCATTCTTAACCTTAAGTTCATCTCTTTCACAAGTAAGAATTCTAAAATTAGTCATAAGATTCTTAAACTCAGCATGGATAGATCTAATTTCATCAGAATTTAAGCTATCAAATGAATCAAGAGAGTGAAGTGATACCTTAACAGAGGATGGAGAAGTTTTCTTTGGAGATCCAGGTTTGTCTGAACTATTTGCCATCAATGCAATGTTGTCATAATCCAATTCATCTTCAGAATCACTGGAATCAGCCCAATCCTTCTGTGTGACCATAAGTGCATTACCCTTTCCTGAATTCCTAGGCTTCTTACACTCACTAGCAAAGTGTCCAAGCTCGCTGCAGTTAAAGCACTTGATCTTGGCCTTATCAAGCTTGACAATTGTACTTTTGCCTTTGTCACTCTTCTTCTCCTCCTTCTTTTGAAAAGGTCCTTTGCTAAATCTTCTCATGTTAAATCTACCTTTCTTGAAAGCTTTAGCAAACATAGCAAAGAGTTCCTGCATCTCAGATTCAGAATCATTGTTGTCAGAGTCCATATCAGTAGTCTCTGACTCAGAACTTTCTTTGCTTTTCTTCTTCCTTGAATTCTTTACAGCAATCTCTTCATGCTGTTCTTCAGGAAGCTTCTTAACTTCAGATTGAGCAGTAAGTGCAATAGTCTTCATCTTTCCTTCACTCCTGCTCTTCTTCTGCTGCTTGTCAAGTTCATAAGCTCTCAATTTTCCATATACTGCCTCTAATGAAATCTCATCCAGATCATTAGCTTCCTCAATCGCAGATATCTTCTCATTGTAGAAATCAGGCAAAGCTTTCATGAACTTTGTATTCATATCCTCCAAGTCATAATATTTACCATGCATGACCATCTCATTGATGAGTTTTGTAAACCTATCAAAGGTATCAGTAAGTGACTCACCAGACTTGGATTTAAAGTACTCATACTGTTGTATAAGTAATGTCCTCATATTCTTCCTGACAGGCTTAGTTCCTTCACAGTGAACCTTAAGATTGTCCCATATATCCTTAGCAGTTTTACAAGAGAGAACATAGTTAGTGAGAACAGAATCAAGACTGTTGAATAATATGTTCCTCACTTTAGCATCTTTAAGAACATTCTCCTTGTCTTTATCTAACCATTCAGATTTTGGCTTCTCTACTGTATGTTCTGGAACAACCACACCATCAACAGTTGCTTGTCCAACGACCTTTGTTGGAACAAAAGGTCCATCTCTGATTCTGTCAAGATAATCAGGATCTGTTGCTTCCAGATGATGCAACATCTTTACTACCCATAGAGTATATTCGTTTCTCTTGAGCATAGGAATCTTAGTATTCCAATCCTTGTAACAAGACATGATTGCAGATCTTTATGATTATTCGAAATCAACCTGCTCTGATACCAATTGTTAACTCGAATAACTTGTAGAAGGGGGGGTTGAATACAAGTTATATAATCGTGTCTGATTTTTGCTTGATTATACGAACAAGAATAAACGAATAAATCAAACTCTGTTTGTATTAATAAGATCAAATACAAACTCTACCAAAGGTGTAAAATACCTTTAGCAGCTGCTGACAATACAAATCTCTCTCTCTGTTTGTTTCGAACTCTCGAATACAAACCTTATACAGAGCTACGCATACGAACTCACAACACACGTTTGTTCGACTACGACACGACACTTTTTACAATGATATAGAGAGAGTATTTATAATGCTACCTATCAACTAATAAGAGAAAGATATAATCTATACATGACAATGTTCTGCCTTCTAGTCGATAGTTTCCATCAATAGAAAACTCTTTCCTTCATAATATCTTCTTGCTTGTTCCTCAAACAAAGATCCTGTTTTATAGCACTTGCCAGTTTCTGTAGCATCTATAATGACATCATCAGTAACACGACTGTTATCAGGATTTCATCTTGCATCAGTATCTGATCATCATCAGTATTGGACCGTCATCAGGATTTGCTCTTTGTTCCTGATATGTAGTCTTCGATACACTGTTCATTCCTGACTAAACTGTACAGATAACTGTCTTACACATAAATCCTATATATAGTGCTAAATCCTTTATAAGATCAGGATTACAAGAAGTATAATGCGTAAATTCTATTCTTAACATCACAACTTATAAATTATTCCTAACACACTATAATCATGCTTAGCTTTATCAGAACTTATCTTGTATTCTTCCATTTGAACTAATTCAGATTCAAGAAAATTATTTCTATCAACTAACTTATCATTCTTAACCTTAAGTTCATCTCTTTCACTGGTAAGAATTCTAAAATTAGTCATAAGATTCTTAAACTCAGCATGGATAGATCTAATTTCATCAGAATTTAAGCTATCAAATGAATCAAGAGAGTGAAGTGATACCTTAACAGAAGATGGAGAAGTTTTCTTTGGAGATCCAGGTTTGTCTGAAACGTTTGCCATCAATGCAATGTTATCATAATCCAATTCTTCTTCAGAATCACTGGAATCAGCCCAATCCTTCTGTGTGACCATAAGTGCATTGACCTTTCCTGAATTCTTAGGCTTCTTACACTCACTAGCAAAGTGTCCAAGCTCGCTGCAGTTAAAGCACTTGATCTTGGCCTTATCAAGCTTGACAATTGTACTTTTGCTTTTGTCACTCTTCTTCTCATCTTTCTTTTGAAAAGATCCTTTGCTAAATCTTCTCCTGTTGAATCTTCCTTTCTTGAAAGCTTTAGCAAACATAGCAAAGAGTTCCTGCATCTCTGATTCAGAATCACTATTGTCAGAGTCTATATTAGTAGTCTCTGACTCAGAACTTTCTTTACTTTTCTTCTTCCTTGAGTTCTTTACAGCAGGCTCTTCATGTTGTTCCTCTGGAAGCTTCTTTGATTCATATTGAGTAGTAAGTGCAACAGTCTTCATCTTTCCTTCATTCATGCTCTTCTTCTGCTGCTTGTCAAGTTCATAAGCCCTCAGTTTTCCATACACTGCCTCAATGATATCTCATCTAGATCATTAGCTTCCTCAATTGCAGATATTTTCTCATTGTAGAAATCAGGCAAGGCTTTCATGAACTTAGTATTCATATCCTCCAAGTCATAATATTTACCATGCATGGCCATCTCATTGATGAGTTTTGTAAACCTATCAAAGGTATCAGTAAGTGACTCACCAGACTTGGATTCAAAGTACTCATACTATTGTATAAGTAGTGTCCTCATATTCTTCCTGACAGGCTTAGTTCCTTCACAGTGAACCTTAAGATTGTCCCATATATCCTTAGCAATTTTATAAGAGAGAACATAGGTAGTGAGAACATAATCAAGATTGTTGAATAATATGTTCCTCACTTTAGCATCTTTAAGAACGTTCTCCTTGTCCTTATCTGACCACTCAGATTTAGGCTTCTCTGCTGTATGTTCTGGAACAACTACACCATCAACAGTTGCCTGTCCAACCACCTTTGTTGGAACAAAAGGTCCATCTCTGATTCTATCAAGATAATCAGGATCTGTTGCTTCCAGATGATACAACATCTTTACTTCCCATAGAGTATATTCGTTTCTCTTGAGCATAGGAATCTTAGTATTCCCATCCTTGTAACCAGACATGATTGCAGATCTTTATTATTATTCGAAATCAACCCGCTCTGATACCAATTGTTAACTCGAATAACTTGTAGAAGGGGGGATTGAATACAAGTTATATAATCGTATCTGGTTTTTGCTCGATTAGATAAACAAGAATAAACGAATGAATCAAATTGTTTGTATTAATGAGATAAAATACAAACTCTACCAAAGGTGTACAAATACCTTTAGCAGCTGCTGACAAAATAAATTTCTCTCTGTTTGCACTCTCGTATACCTACGATTACAAACCTCACGAACGAACTCTTTTTACAATGATATAGAGAGAGTATTTAAAATGCTACCTATCAACTAATAACAGAAAGATATAATCTATACATGACAATGTTCTGTCGTCCAGTTGATAGTTTCCATCATTAGAAAATTCTTTCCTTCACGAAATCTTCTTGCTTGTTCTTCAAACAAAGATCTTGTTTAATAGCACTTGCCAGTTTCTGTAGCATCCATAATGACATCATCGGTAACACGACTGATAACAGGATTTCATCTTGCATCAGGATCTGACCATCCATCAGTACTTGATCATTATTTGACTTGACGTATCAGGATTCAATCTCAGTTCCTGACATGTAGTCTTCGATGCACTGTTCCTGACTTAATTCTACAGATTACTATCTAATACATATATCCTATATACAAAGTGCTAAATCCTTTATAAATCAGGATATACAAAAAGTATAAGTAAAATTCTATTCTCAACATCACAACTCATGAATTATTCCTAACACTTCTCCTCTATCCCCTCCAACAGGGTTGGATCCGGAAACCCTAAAATGGGTAGCTAGATGTAAGAAAGACTTACAATAAGCAGGTGAAGAAGAATTGAAAGATGTTGAGGAAAAGATGCTTACTTGGAGACATATTAAAATCCTTCCTAACCTACCCACCATCGTAACAGTACAAAAACAACTCTTGCCAATCATACATCCCCGTTTATTCCCCTTGACACACTGACCGTGTCGATTATTCCAAAAAGTAAGGTAGTGTACCCCAGGCTTCCACCTAACCTCTTTAAGCTGGTAAAAATACCCCAACTCCCTTGTTGATAAGGGAACCCCGAATTGTTGGTGGTAAAGAACGTACATGCAGGCTGCAACCCGAAAGGAATTAGGGGTCAGCTATAGGGGAGCTAAGTCGTAAAAATCAAGAATTTCAAGGAAAAATGGGTGCAAAGGCAGCGAAAACCCAAGTCTAAAGAAGTTTGCAGATAGAACAGCGCTAGGGATGACTTGGTCGGGTTCAAAACTATCAAACCGATGACATCTCTCTCCCTTATCAGGAATTACTAGCGAGCATCCTGGGTTACAAGACTTGAGTAACCTTTCCAACCTTTTAGAGTTCATGAGGGAATCCATATTCTCACAAGCCAGAATTTTCTTGACTACTTTCTTTGGCTCGATTTCTTTGTCATCAACTCCATGATCACAGTTGTCAAAGAATGGTTGCCCCCATCCTTCCAAGTTATCAAAGGAACCAGTAAGGAAGTCCCTAGAGGCATTCCTTCCTTCATCATCGGTATTGGAACTCAAGGTTACCGGATCAGCCATGGCTATCCCAAGGCTTGAAGAACAAGCCTCTTGAGGATGGACAGGATGCATGTGCACAATCCTAGCTTCCAAAGGGATGACTACCTCCACCCTAGATCGGGTCCGAGAACTCATAGAGAGTCTCACGGAAGATAATGGTTGAGGAAAAAGGAGGTCATTCAAATGAGTGGACCCCGAGTCGGAAGGTTCCCGAAAATAGGCGATAAGTCTCCCAGATTGTGGGAGGAATCTCCTGAGAGTGATGAGTAAGACATCTGCAACCACAAGGAGGAAGCAGATTAGAAAGGGGAGTTGGAAATTGGATAACCAAGGATTGAAAAAAGTAAAGGTTGCTAGCAATCAACTTGGTAATACCCATGGTAACCCCAGGGGCAACCAGGTTAAATCAAAAGATGGTCAAGGCTCGGGGGTAGTGGTCGGCACACAAACCTAAAGTGATGGTATCAAGGCCACATAGTCAAGATTGAAAGAAGGGAAAACAGGTCTGAGATATTGAAAGCATCCTCAACCCGGCAAACTACAGATATATGCTTAAACATCACTTATGTAAAACAAGCAAAGTTCATATGGAACCAACATCAAACACGTTACATGCGTATTAAGAAACAACCGGGAGGGTAGCCGGAAGGTTAATTACCCCAAGCATATTTGACACACGCATCACAAAACAAAGATTCGTACATACACTCTACTATTTGAGCAAATAAATCTAACCTAGATACGATTCAAAGTCTAGAAAAGGCAACAAGGATCAATAATTAGGCATATCCGAATCAAAGCAAATTGCATGTTATAGCCACTGAAACCTCGAATCTACCATCGAGTTAGGGGCAGAAATAAAATACCGATTCGTATATGAAAACGACAGTAGGTGTGTGGAAACTTTATATATATATATATAATTGACCACACAATTGAGTATATGAACCAAGTGAAGAGATCAGAAAACACACCTGAGTGGAAGTAAGACTACAAGTGTGCGAACGCTTCAACCTTCACCGGAGACTCCGTCGGAAATCTTCAAAACCCTTTGTATATTTGAGAGAGAATATTTCGTATGATTGAAAAGAAAAGTGAAAAGACCAAACTATTAATATATTAAAATGGGGAGAGAAGAGGCACAATCCCTACTGAGTGAATGTGGCAAAGAAAATGAGGCACAGGGGAAAGCGTGTTAGTGTGGGAAATAGACCGCTTCTAGCCTATCTAGAAAAAAGTGGAAGTTCAAATTCAATTCTCCTCTTTTCAAGTAATTATCTCTTTATTTTTAGAGATAAATAAGTTCATCTTATTTTAAACAAATAACCTAGGAAGCCCCAACCTTTATGGGTTCACAATCCAGACTTCCGTAGGGCAACTATGAGAAATTTTCGGACAGTTGCTGACCTTAACACAAATGTTTGCAATTTAGAATTTCAAGTATTCCCACTTCTAGTTGTATCGGATTATTAAGGCATCGATAAGATGATTTTTGCTGGGAAACTACGAAAGCGGCACCCTACGAATAATAGGTTCCCCTTGCACACAGTACTTCAGGGAACCGGGGTTGTTGTTGTGACCAAAATCTTACATGGGTTAGATTTAGGCCCACTAGAGGATTATGGTCCATATCCATGAGGAAAATGAGTAATCTGTTAGGTTTCCAAGGGCCCATGGCAGCCCTAGGGGTTACCATGTACGTGGCAGCGAGGAAATATGTGGTTTAGGGTCCCAAGGGTATCCCCTTATAGGTAACCTATAGCCATTACCAATCATCCAGTAGGGCTTCCAGAGTAGCTTCCATAAAGGGGTTACCAGAGGGGGTACCGGAGCCAGGCTACCGGGCGGTACCCCCAACTTCCGTTGGAAGCCTGATCAGGCTGCCAAATCAGATAAGGCACACCTCCTACTTTTTAGGAACACGTCTATATCACCTAAAAACACTCCTAAACAGATATACATTCAGTTATTTGAGGATATATGTCATATTTACTTGATAAATGATACAAAATCATGATAAATACAAAGATAATCATCCTACCATTACCAAAACAGCTTGGTAACCTGAAAATATACATCACACTCGATTCATGTCAGAAATAATAGTCATTATCCCACTGGAGAGAGGATAACTCATCATAAACAAACGATCATATCATTTCAAGAACTACATACGGGCTTGATCCACTATAAATAGTGGTATGTAGGCAGTTTGCGGGATCTCTTAGACACTTTGACACCTTGAGTAAATATAGAGCACGTATACTCTTGTGTGACACATCATTATTAAGGTTCTTGGCTGACCAACGCATCATCATTGCACGGTCCTCGAGCTCTAATCCCGTAGATTCAGTCCAATCCTTCCGAGGAACCACATTCCGTGTTCTTCGGGAACCCCTAGTCGTGAGCCTTTCCGGGCGGCTAGCTATTGATCTCCAACTACGAGCCTTTCTGGGTGGTTGGACGATTCCGTGTTTATTGGCGCTATTCCAGCACCAGCCCTCCTATTTTGTTGTGACAAATTCCTCCCACAACAATATTTTTAGAAAAAGAAGGTTTTTAGTTAGAAAATATAGAAAAGATGGTAAATTTTAGCTAAAAAATTTAATCGGTTAATTATTAATATTTTAATATTGTTATTTTATTTTATTAAATAAAACCTTCCCTTCCGTGATTAATTGAAAAAAGAGAGAGTTTAGTTAGATAAAATAGAAAAGGTAATGTGAAAATTAAAAAGATGACAGATTTTTGGTGAAAAAGGAAATTGATTATTTTATAGTAATAATAATTTAATTTATGTTATTTTACTAAATTAAATTGCTTATAGTGTCTTTAGATAGTGAGAAATTAATATTGTCCGTGATATTTCTAGAAAAAAGTAATTTTAATTATGAAATATGGAAAAGATGATACGTTTTAGTTGAAAAAGGTAATCGGTAATTATTAGAATTATAATATTATTATTTATTTTATTAAATAGAACCACCCGCGATATGACTGGAAAAAGAGATATTTTAGTTAAATAATAGAGAAAAGGTAACATGTTTTGGCTGAAAAAGGTAATTAATTAGTTAATAGTAATTATAATATGAGTATGCTGGGCCTGAGGATGTCCTCAGGTAACATCCCTGAGGTTAAAAGAAGTATAGTTGTAAATTAGGGGCATTTTTGTAAATGTAAGGGATGAATATTATATTTACAAAAATGCCCCTACGGGGCCACTTGATTTATAGGTACAATTTGTTTTAACCCCAGGGAGGTTACCTGAGGACATCCTCAGGCCCATTATTCTCTTATAATATAAGTATGTTATTTAATTAAACAAAATTGCTTATAGAGTTTATAAGAAAGGAAAAATTTTAGTTAGATACAGTATAAAAGATATAGTGTTTGACCTGAAAAGAGAAATTAATTAGTTAGTGAAAAATAGAAAAGATAATATATTTAAGCTAAAAAGGAAATTAATTAGTTAATAGAATGAATTTTATCTGTAATTAAGTAAGGGTAAGTAAGTAAAATCAATAGGTACCGACCAACCAAAGCAAACTTTTAATGTTTCGGTTTTTATATAATAGTATAGATTTTCTTTTAAAATTCACTTCTAATTTAACCTTTTCTAATTATATCTTTTTTAAATTCAATTCTAATACAACCTTTTTTTAATTATATCCTTTTTTGATTATAATTTTCTTTTTTAAAATTCATTTTTAATTTAACCTTTTCTAATTATATCCTTTTTAAATTATAATTTTATCCTTTTAATATGATATAATCTTGATTGTCTATTTTTTAAAATATTAGATTCGATGGTTGAGATTATTTTGGTAGTATAGTGACCAAAATTATGGATAAGATCACTCTTACGCTTATTATAAATAAGGATATAATTAATACAAAAATAAATAAAACTCAATTCTAATACCAATTTTTGTAATTATATCCTTTTTACACTATAATTTTATTTGCAAAATTCAATTCTATTACAATTTTTTTATTATATTCTTTTTAAATTATAATTTTCGTTTTAATGTAATGTAATTTAAAATCGAATTTGAATATAATGACTCTATGGAATTCTTTAAAAAAAAAGATTCTAAGAGCAAGTCCAATAGATCCCTTATATGACCTCCTAACTCAAATTATAAGGGATAAGGTCTAAAATAGTGCTCCAATGGACTCTTAACTTTTCCTTAAAAAGTTAAGAGCATCATGTCATCCCTTATCTTTAAGGGCTCCCTTATTTCACTTTTACCAATAAAATAATATTTTCTATCATCTTTCCAATTATTTTCCTCTTTTTTTGTTCTTCATTCCTTCCTTTTTTTTATTATTTAATATTATAAGGATCAAATGTAAGTAACCTTGTTGGAGTTGTCATACCTTATAATATCCTAAATCACTAAAAACCTAATATTTTATAATATTTATAAGGAAAACAAAGGAGGCAATGACTTGCTCAAAGGGAATTATCGGATGGTGGGGGGTTTAAGGTAAAAAATCGAAAACCGAACGCGGGGGGCTTTGAGTTTGTGGGAGGACCAAGGCCACATCTTCTTCTTCGTCTTGCTTACAATGGTATGCGTAGAAGCTTTAGTTTCTTGATTGTTATTATGTTTCGATTTCTAGGGTTTTATACTCTCTCTTTCTGTCTCTCTCTGTGTATTAGGGATACAGTATTGCTCTCTCTCTCTCTATGTGTATTAGGGATGCAGTATTGCTCTCTCCCTCTCTCTCTCTCTCTCTCCCCCCCCCCCCTCTCTCCCCCTCTCTCTCCCCCTCTCTCTCTCTCTCTGTATGTAGATTAGGGATACAGTGTTGATTAGGGATTAGAATCATAGCCCTTGACCAAAAGTTTTATTATACCTTTCTAACAACTTCCCCTGCTACCCTAATCTAATGGTTATCCAGACCTGAATTCTAGCTTAGCGAACCAAGCTTACGTTTAATAGCTCATCTAAAATTAGAATTGGATATTTGTTTCTCATGTTCAAGTCATTAAGATTCCAGCCGCCAGTTTAATTTTCTTAGAGTCCTCTATGTTCAAATGAAAATAATGCTCCCATCCAGCCTATATGATCTTGACCATCAAATTTGGGACTACCAACTTAAGTGTGGAGTGTGAGTTGGTGTTTTACATACAGAGAGTAATTTTAAGATGGTGACTTGGTTTGAAACTTGTACGAGTTTAATGGAGGTGGAAATATGGAGCTTAATTGGGTGAACTTGGTGAGGGGTAGTGTTGTAACCCCTTCGTGCTTAGCTAATGGGATGTGTAACATGGCTATTTACATTATATGGCATGGTAATTGTAGAGTTTACATTACCACTACTCAAGGTTGAGTTATTTACCTCAGATCTGTCGTTAGACTCTTGCTTAGCCTCATCCGTCCTTGTCTGTCTTCGAGGAGTCCCTCCTTTGTCACTGTGTTGTATTCCTCTTGAGAGTTGATTGAGCTCTTTAAAGTTGTTGTCCATTGTATACATTGTGGCTCCTAACTGCCTAACCCCTATATCCATTGATTCATTTTTCCAAACTGCTGATTGGCCTTGCTGTTCTTGTCGAAGCCTTCATGGAGCTCAGTCAACATTCCCTCATGAACCCCAATTTTTTCATCTAGGGTTGTAACCCTTATTCCTTCCGCCATTGATTAATACGGATACACTGGCTCTAGATACCTCTTGTATCCAATTAGCAGAATAGCACAAAATAATAAACAAATACAAGTGTAGGGCAAGAAGATAACAACTCAGTTTTTATGAATAAAATCCTAATGTTGCTTACCACTGAGAGGAAAGATAAAGGGAAGACTGAGATAACAACATTTTAATCACCAGGCTACATATTCTCCTCTACTAGCGTTGATTATATAGCTCCCAGGTTCATACGTATCACCTTATTATTGCTTTTGCTTGTGCTACTATTAAGCAATATTGATACCTTTAGTCCCCACTACGTAATTGAAAAATTAAAGACACGACTCAGCGATATTTAAACAGAAGTTCTGGTTGGTTACACTTGTATTTATATTGTTTTCAAGTGGTCACTCTCTGAATTTGGAACTCACTGTCCAACTTCAAGCCCTCCATTTTAGCAGCAATACCGTATAATTGTAACTTAATTCTAATTGAATGACCATATCGTGCTAGACAGTGTCGAATCTCCTGCTTCCTCTTCATTCCTTAACTGCGATTAACTATCAATTTGAACACTTTGTGACAAATTTTCATCTCTAGTTCAAAAAGTTGATCACTCTGCTCATGATGAATTGTACTTCTGTTACTTCTATTTGACATGTTACATCTTTCCATCCTTTAGTCTAAAACTACATATCTCTATTCTTCATGCTAAGATTTGGTGCTTACATGCTACTTGACTCGTGATTGATGGTGTTAATATTTGACTTTATTAGAAAATTCTCTTAAAGTTTGAGTTTTGATTGTTATTTACATTTAGGTTTCAGCCATGACTTTATTTACCAATCTGTAACAATAAATAGAAGACCCCTTTTTTTGCCTAGTAACTATCGTTTGACTATTCGGTTTTGATTTTGCTTTGCTTGTAATTTGTTTACTAACACAAACTTGAAACTCAAGGAGGGCCGGTTGGCTTATCATAAAAAAAATAGTATTTGATATTATGTGGTTGATACTGAATAAAAATAGTATTTGATATTATGTGGTTGATACTGAATTGGTAACCTATAAACTCTCAAAAACAAAAAAAAAAATGTATAAACTTGATTCTACAAGGCTCTGTTAGATTAGCCAAAATGTATCTGTTTCCTTTCTGTTTTTTCTTCCCCTTTACTTTAATATGCCCTTGGCGTTCTCATTGGCTTTCATTAGTTATTTAATCCATATCCAACTTAACCTTTTTCAGGCACAGGAACTCTACCTAGCTGAGGTGTTTAATGTTATATACCTAGGTCCAGATGAAATAAAGCCAGAGAAACAGATCGGCACGATCGTGGTTACTGATAAATATTTAAGTCACTACCTCTACCAGGTAGAAAGTGTAGATATGAATAGACCAGCTATTCAACCCCGTGACGAGCTTATTCTCACAGGTCCTCATGAAGATTCAATCTCAAGTGAGGGGCGCCTTAAAATTGAAGTTGATTTGTTCTGTGGTGACTACAAGAGCTCTATATGTTATAAATGGTTCCCGGTCAGTAAAGAATTGCACAATTGCCCCTTGGAAGAACGGATCTTGTCAAAAGATGGGACCGGTGAAATTCTAGTATTATATGCTTTATTCGATAATGCTATGGAAGCACATCTAGAGATCGAGTTGTTGACCACTGACGAGTCCGCTATTAATGTTCATGGTGTTGTTGCTGCTAGCACGAGCGCTATTCTCCAGCCCGCATTTTCTAGTATTGTTTTTATGAAGGAAGCCAGTTATGGGATAAATGTGGGACACAAGGAGCAGATTCCACTGTCCAGATCTGTTATTGCAATTCCGTACGAGTCCACGCTCTTTTTAGATTTTAATTTGGTTGATGATGATGAGAATGAAATTGTCAAAGGCTTTGTTGAGTTTTTCGCTAAACCAGGTTTTGAAAAGAAGCAACGTTTCAAAGGTGAAAAAGGTGAAATTGTGGCAACTGTCACTTGGATGGGTTCGTGATGCAAGGCTGCAGTGCTAGAGTAATTGGATTTCTAATAGCATCGCTGTCTAAAAATCAAACTGGTCCACTTTAGTTAAAAGGCAACATTTCAGTTAACAGCGTTAACATGGCAACTCTTAGTAGCTGCCATGGATTCCTTGTTTAGTAAGACTTGTCAGTTGTTTTATCTTTGTATTTATTTAGCGACTTCACAATGATTTTCGAAATGCAGTAGCTTTTTCCTTGGCCATCCGTATCTGTCAAATTGCTCAATTGCTGAATTAGATATCCAAATGTTGATTTTTGCGGTCGAGCACATGTGTTTACAGTTTTACGGCATTCCTATTGCACATGCAACTTTTTAAGCCTTGTGTGTACCATCAGGGTACCTGGTACTCTAAGCTGGCCTGTTTTAAGTTTTATTTCTACCTTCACAGTGAATGGTATTATGTTATACATAGGCTCAATTTAAGATATTGGTATTTTGAATACGCTCTCTTTGGTTCCAAAGAAGGAAGTGAATGCAATTCAAATTTCATCTTTTGGACAGATAATTTTTAATTCCTTATTGTTCTACTCGTAAATCAAAATAAGGTTGTTTATTTCAAAGTTTCTCTTTGCTTCCAGTATCCTTCGCAAGTCTTGGTACCTTCTTTCCCTTCAACTTGACTTAATTAAACATAGGGTAAATGAGATACCAGAAGCGAACAAACTGGTGGTTAACATTTATTGCTGAACATTCTTTCTCCAACTGTCACTTTGCAGTTCATCCTCTCCATCTGTACCATTGCTCTGCTTTCACTACTTCCACCAGCACCCTTAAAAATTTCTGCCTCACGCGGCTTAACCAATCCATCATCCGAACTTATCACGAATTTCACAAAGCTGTCTCTCAGGTGTAACTGATGCACAAACAACACCATGACCACTATTCTAGCAGCTTCAGGAGACATCTTGCTGCAATCTAGCAGCTTGCACACGTCTTCTTTTTCATACACTGTTAAATATGTGTGGTTGTCCAAGTATATACGTATTGCCCTGTATAAACCATCCGAGAGTCTTCTGTTTCTACTGATGCTGCAAAAACCATCTCTGCAAGCGACATGAACGTACTTTTCCTAAGATTAACATCACTAGCCACTTCTGCTAAATAGTTTTCGACAAGTTCAGCTACCTTAAATATTAAAGAATTTTCAGGACTAATGAGATTACTATAGAAATGTTTCAGAATCCTTATGCAATCTGTATCATACTCTTGTTCTCTAGCATACCCAAGACTAGGAATTAGCATATCCTTGACAGTTGCCTGATCTAGCTGCTTTCTGATTCTGACCTCAAACCCATTTCTACAATCAGTGGTAGCTTCAAATGCAATGGCAAATTGCAACATTTCAAACAATAAATTACAAGGAAGTAGTCCACGTTCATGGGGGTAAAAGTCTCTCCACTGCTTCAATGGCTTCCCTTTGAGAAACTCTCTTGGCAAAATGATTTGTCACCCTCCACCAGTGAATTGGCAGAGACCCAATTTTCAAGAAACCAATAATTACACTATCTTTTTCTAAAATGCATCGACATCGAATGACATAATAAAAAAAAAACAACTTTGTAAATTAGAAAATGAAAGGGAAAGTGGGAAAATAAACAGAGAAACTTAGAGCAACTCCAACACACATAATCCTTACCTATAGGGGTTTTGCTTCAGTTTGCATTATCCAACGCCGCAGCCCCTTCCCTATAATTTTTAGGGGAGAGAAAATGAGCCCCTACATGTGAGGAAGCAAATTTGCTCCCCTATAATTGACATGTCATCACTCCCGCCTGTTCTTTTTCTTTCATTCAGTTTTTCTTTTTCTTTCATTCAGTTTTTCTTTTTCTTTCTTCATTTTTTAGGGGAGGGAATTGGGTGTTTTATTTTTGTTTTATTTATAATTTTGTTTTAGTTTAATGATTTCAAATTTAATGTTGGATAAAAAAGGATATATAAAAAGTTACTCTCTCTGTCTCATCCATTTGTTTACACTTTTTTGTCATTTTCTGGCACGCATTTTAAGGTGGATATTAAGGATAGTTCTATAACTTATTTTTAAAATTTTCTTTTTTTGTATAAAAATAGGATTGTTCTATTTTTATACAGAAAAAGAAACTTTCAAAAATAAGTGATGGAACTATCCTGAACTATCCTGAAAATCCACCTTAAAATGCGTGTTGACACTCTATTTTGAAACGATAACAAATGAACGGGACGGAGGGAGTAGAAACAATCACATTAATTGCTGGTGATTTCTAGTATTTTATAAAATTACATTTCAATTTTTTGGATAAATAAGTGCGGAGATGAATAAATTCAAAAGTGATTAAAAATGAGATTTTTGGTCAATTTTATAAAATCAATAAAAATGTTTTCGGGAAAGAAGCATTTTTGTTCCCTTTGTTAATTTCAAGCTTGATATTCATTCTTTATTTTCGGGTCTTTTCTATGTATTAATGCAAATTTTTTCGGTGTTTATTGAGATAGCAAGCTCTTTATTTCAAGTTAAAAAAACATAATATTCTTGCCAACAATACATAACAAGGAGAATACATCAAAATACAACAATACATAGGAAGGAAGAGTACAGTACAATACATAAATAGAAAGAAACTTATAAATAGTTGAGTACATGACACTAACTACTAAATCAGACTATTCCATTTCTTCACCATGAATCTCCCAAAGATGTTCTACAAGATCATTTTGCAACTGAATATGAGTCTGTTTTTCTCGAATTTGTTGATGCGTCTGTATAAATTCCCTGATATCCCTGGTACGAGTAGGAAGAGTAGAAGCGATATGTATAGATTCATCTAAATCATAGTTTTCATTTGAAAAATGCAGTTCCCTTTCGTCTTCAACGATCATATTGTGCAAAATTATAAAAGCCGTCATGATATATTTCATTGTGTCAACATCCCAAAAATGTGATGGTCCACGTATCATTGCAAACCGAGCTTGTAACACTCCAAACCGAGCATGACCTTCTTCTCTATTCCGATTAAACACACGGTGATTCATTACAGATCCACCATGACGTGATACCATATTTGCTCTATTGTGTTGATGATATTGATAAGCTACATCAGCCATCGTTAGTAGAGCTTGAGCTTCTTCTTCTTCTTCATTCATCAACTCATGAATAATTCGTATATTGTTTGACATTGTGGAACAATTTTAGATATGTATGGATAGTATGTTTAGAATTCAACAAATATATCATCTATATATACATGTTAAAATATAGCTGTTAAAATATGACCGTTGGAATATAGCTGTTAAAATATGGTCGTTGGAATATAGCTGTTAAAATATGATCGTTGGAATATAGCCGTTGTAATTTAAAATTTGAAAATAATACTTTAAAATTACTTTTTAAAATATAGGGAACACTACACCATAGATGGCCTATTGCAACCCCCAAGCTGTGTTACCATTGACCCCATTTTGAAGTTACCATAGGCCAAAATAGGGCTATGGTAACACTTCAGCTGTGTTAGGTTCTCAGCAGTAACTACAGGTATCTAAGGTAACATCAAAACACAGCCTAAGATAACATAGCAAATGTGGTTACCAAAAACCTCTATAGCAACATCTTAAACACTCTATAGTAACATAGTTTGTGTGTTACAACAGATAATACAATTTTGCATAGGTGTCACATGTGGGTCCCACAGGTGGGGCCCACACGTGGGTCCCACATGTGGGACCCAGTTCTGGGTGGGCCCACATGTGGGACCCAATTCTGGGTGGGGCCCACCTGCAAGGCCTATTGTAACACCTACTGTAACCTATTGTAACACCTACTATAACCTATTGTAACACCTAATATTACCTACTGCAACACCTAATATTACCTATTGTAACACACAATTTACCTATTGTAATACCATAAATGTAACAAAATAAAAATGCACCAGCAGAATATTGAATTCCCATAAAACAAACCAACAACAATTCAAATCCAAAAGCAACTACATCAAATCCAAACCAACAACAATTCAAATCCACCATCAACTACAACAAATCCAAAAGCAACTAAATAAAATCCACCAGCAGTTTTAAACATAAACTAAAACAGACAAGTACTAGAAGATAGCATATACTATCCAAAGCAATAGAAGTCTAAGAGCTAGGTCCACCGGTCATAGGAGTAGCATCACCTACTGTGTCACTGGAAATCGTCGCACAGATTTCACCAATATTAATATTCAGAGTGGGGTTTGCTTCAACTAATTTTTTTAGGACCAATGTCATGTTGTCCTGGACCTTCCGATTGATCTTGCCATCCACTTCAGCGGCCTTCTGGTTTACCTTTGCTTCCACTTCGACAACAACTTCCTGCCGTATCTTTTTTGTCAGCTCTTCCACGTATGAATCGGTTGGAGCTGAAGCTGAAGCTTGAGTAGGAGTTTTGAGACACTTCGGGTCATGTATTCCTATAAGCCAACCTCGACCATGAGATTTTTTTGCACCCGAAACTAGTTCCTCAAGACCATCAAGCCCTTCTGATTGTTGGAGTTTCTTGTTAATTGTATCCAAGAAAATAAATCTAAGTCAATATATGAAAATGAAAATGGACTGTAAAGATGAAATATGGACTGTAAAGATGAATTGTTACTTACAATTCTGAACTGCATCACATCAGGATTAGATTGGTATTTTCGTCCAGGCTTGCGCTTACGAGTTTTGGCAAAAATCTTTGCAAGAAATAGGTCGTTATCTGGCTGCTGGTCATCTGGCTGCTTGTCATCTGGCTGCTTGTCATCTGGTTGCTTGTCATCTGGCTGCTT
This sequence comes from Kitagawia praeruptora, assembly GCA_037693485.1. Lineage (NCBI taxonomy): Eukaryota > Viridiplantae > Streptophyta > Magnoliopsida > Apiales > Apiaceae > Kitagawia > Kitagawia praeruptora. Next base: position 151,197,849 of record CM075351.1, on the reverse strand, counting down.
GTCCTTGTCCTGAACCTGCACACACCAGGAATGAATAAATCCTGCCAATCTTTATGAACAGAAACTTAAGATGCATGACACAATCCTAGATGGAAAGAAATAAGCGTTTAATCTAAACTATAAACTACTAGATAAAAACTTGTAAACTGAAAGTGTCACTACTTATACTACTGTATTGAGATATAATTCATACATAAACTAATCGATCAAAATCTGTCATATGGTCAAAGATCTCAGTGGAGGCTTAGCTTAGCAACTAGATGATTTAAATTAAATTAAATTAAAGAGAATCCATTTTCACAGATTTATATTAAATTAAATTAAAGAGAACCAATTTTCTTAACTATAATTCACGACTCTAAAAAAGATTGACATTTTATTTTTTGACACCCCTGAGTAATTTTATAATTTTTGACTCGCAAAAGGATTGATAATAAATTTTCAGGAACTTACCATCTTGTATTCAATTTGAGAAAATAGTTTAGGACCAGTAGTGTGCGTGTCTGTGTATTCACGATGACTTTTAGCATTTCTTTCAGCCTTCGCCTGCAAAAAAACATGAAAAAAGAGCAATAGTTGCTTATGCAAAAAAAAAACATGAAAACAACACCTTTTTAAAGTTATAATTATACCTGAATATCAGGATCTCCCCAAAATTTTAAGAGCAGCTTAAATTCCTCAAGTGGAATGTCTTCCGTCTTATTTTCTAGCCTCTCCACATCAGTTGCATATGCAGTATAATGATTGCTCTTTATTCGACTCTTGTACCCCTTCCAACTCTGTTGAATTGTCTTCCATGACCATTTTTTGAATTCCTCGGGAATAATATAGCGTTGCTTACATATAAATCAAATATAAAATAGAATAAGTTAGTCTAAAATGCTATCTAACCAACATTATTTACATGAAGCTAGTTCAAATTGATTGATTACCTTGACATAATCCCACAAGGTATTCTTTAGACTTTCAGGAACATGTTCGTGTTTGCACTAAATCACGCAAGCGTACGTGGTCACAAGTAATATATGAATAAGTCAAGTTCGTTCCCACAGAGATCTGGTTATGGTTTTAATTCAGTAAATGCACCTATGCAACAGTGTATGATCTTAATTCACTGCTAAGACAATTATTAAATTGAGATTTTAACTAACTAAATTAAACTAAGAAGTAAATTAACAAACTAAGAATTAACTAACTAATAAGAATTGAAATCTAATTACTTCTGCAAGAGAAAACATGGGATCCTAACTTCATTAAATACTTTGCTTAGATCTGACGCCTTTAATCACTATATGCAATGGTTATGATATCTGATCAGACAACACAAAACAAGTACACGATACCTCTCAATATACGCATACCAAACTAAACATATATCCACAAAAGAGATAGAAGATGAATAGACACCAATTATGCTTAGACCCTATATGTCTATAAAATTTGAAAACATAACGGTTGAAGAGCAAGTTATCCATAATGATCACATAGGGCAATATAAGTATTCTCATCTCATACTACGAATCATGTTGATAAACAATCATGAACCTATGCTAGCATGGCAAGTTCTATATCTCAAGATCCACTTTCACTTCACAAGAGATTAACAGATTAAATGTTAGCTACGCATCTAACAATTAAGCATAACCATACGAGGATATCAGATATACATCACACACAGATCTGTAAAGCATCAAGATACTAAAACTCCATAAATAAATCCGTTAGAATCCCATGACAATGATTAGTTCATAATCGAACCTCTCGTCATCATGGGATCTGATGAAACCATGATAAAAACAAAGTATGAAAAGATACAAATAAACCTAAGTAATTGATATGTAATGGTTATACTCCTAATGATACAAATTACAAGGGTTGGATGTGTTTATATAGGCTCTAGAAGTCTTGTCCACCAAGCAATTGCCTTTTTAGAGTTGGAATAGAAGATTGGCAATTTCCGTTCTTGAATGAGAATAGATTTGCAAATTCCATGTGTAGATCTGATTCTGGAATGTTCTAGCCGCCCAAAGCAATTACCATACTTATCAGAAGTAGGAATTATAGCAATTTCCTTGTCAAAGTTAAATTTCTGCAGTTCGGCACATAATACGTTTCCTAAACTGATTCGGTTTTTAAGGAAAATTCGTAGCTGACATTTCTTCAATATTTATGGGCAGTTCCAATTGTAACTGGACATCTGGACCACTTTAGAATGATAGATAATCTCGTTAGCTTCGCGTGGACTGTAAGATCGCCCAAAACGGAGTTGTAGAACTCAAGATATGGCCAAAACAGTAAATCAGGATTTTTAGGACAAAATTTCAGAATTTCCAGAAGGGTTCTCGCGCCGCAGCGCCCTTCCCAGGCTGCAGCACGCCATGCTTTCTGTCCAAGATTGTAGAAAATCTCCCAGGCTTCGTGTGAGCTATAAGATCGCTGAAAACTGACTTCTAGAACCCCAGATATGGCCAAAACAGTGAAGACTGCGCAACATACCCAGAAAATCCAAATTTTACACAAATTGCTCCTTTCTCCTCCGTATCTTTTGCATTAGCTAACATCTTCAATAACATGACACATGTAACTCCTTGGTAGCATAACACAAGTATCCAATCTTCATTCCAATGCTTAATTCCACTCTAATATCGATTAGAAACACCAACACTAACCGATAGCTACAACCCTGCACAACTACACAAAAACACATCAAAAATACAACAAACTTGAGACCAAGTCAATCAATTTAAGCCGATATGGAACGCTCCAAGTGGATATAAAATCCACTTATCACACCCCCAAACTTAAACCGATGCTTGTCCTCAAGCATAAACAATTACAACTAACTAACTAACTAGTACCACTTCCGTAGGTGATAACGGTTGCATTTGGCATATGCAACAAGCCCTTTAAACCCCTAGGCAGCCCTAGTGGACGAGTTAGGTCTCGTGAGGGCCTATAGGGAATGTACCCACAAAATCCATTGCAATGCAATGCATGGATACAACTAATATGAAAATGCAAATAATCTAGTACTAATATCCTACCATACCTTCAAATCCTCTCATGCCATATCAACTTAAGAATCAAAGTAAATACGCAATGTCTTGGTGTCAAAAGTGCAAGTATTCACATAGTCTACTCAATGAACATGCATAAGTTCTCACAAGTCCATGTCAAGTGTAAGAATAAGTTAGTAAACATGCTAAGCCTACAAGAGTACATCTTTGAGACAAAACTCGGGATCTCATACGCAAAAACAATCAAACACTCACAATCCACTCACAAAAGAATACTCTCTCAAGAACAAGGGTAAGTGTATCACTCAATTCCAACAAAATCATAAGCATGCTTGACATTTGGTATCAATCTAAATCTTAACACAACATACATCAATGACGATAATCAAAAGGTCTTTATTTGGGTTGTAACGGGGCTAGGGACAAGGTATGTCAAATAATCCAAAACAGGTGAAGTGTCAAAAGCTAGTAAGTACCATAATAAATCATACACAACACCCTATTTTCCCCCACATAATTTTACTCTTTTTCTTCCAACAAAAACGCTCGACTAGTCGACTAAATTAGGATCACAACAAACACTAACATGCTCTCATAATATATTTTTTTTCTTTTTTTCTCTTCTTTTTTTCTCTTTTTTTCTTTTTTTTATTCAATTTTTTTTCTCTTTTTTTTTGTTTTTTTGTTTTTTTTTTCCGAGAGCTAAATATAACACAAACAATAATATAAACAATAATAATGATCCCACAATTTTATTACACATGCCGACTATCAAGTACACAACCCAATTTTCAATATTTCCCCCAAAAGTAAGACCAACAATTAACCCCTCATTGCACACCTTATTACTCCCTTAAGCACTCTACTAGCCTTTGACAATGTGGGTTCAAATTAATGTAAGGCCAATACAAGAAAAAGGTCTAGGTATGTTAGGAATAATTCATAAGTTGTGATGTTAAGAATAGAATTTACACATTATACTTCTTGTAATCCTGATCTTATAAAGGATTTAGCACTATATATAGGATTTATGTGTAAGACAGTTATCTGTACAGTTTAGTCAGGAATGAACAGTGTATCGGAGACTACATATCAGGAACAAAGAGCAAATCCTGATGACAGTCTAATACTGATGATGATCAGATACTGATGCAAGATGAAATCCTGATATCAGTCGTGTTACTGATGATGTCATTATGGATGCTACAGAAACTGGCAAGTGCTATAAAACAGGATCTTTGTTTGAAGAACAAGCAAGAAGATATTATGAAGGAAAGAGTTTTCTATTGATGGAAACTATCGACTAGAAGGCAGAACATTGTCATGTATAGATTATATCTTTCTGTTATTAGTTGATAGGTAGCATTATAAATACTCTCTCTATATCATTGTAAAGATTGTGAAAAATTGAGTTCGTGTGCGTAGTTCTGTATAAGGTTTGTATTCGAGAGTTCGAAACAAACAGAGAGAGAAATTTGTATTGTCAGCAGCTGCTAAAGGTATTTGTACACCTTTGGTAGAGTTTGTATTTGGTCTTATTAATACAAACAGAGTTTGATTCATTAGTTTATTCTTGTTCATATAATCAAGCAAAAATCAGACACGATTATATAACTTGTATTCAACCCCCCCTTCTACAAGTTATTCGAGTTAACAATTGGTATCAGAGCAGGTTGATTTTGAATAATCATAAAGATCTGCAATCATGTCTGGTTACAAGGATGTGAATACTAAGATTCCTATGCTCAAGAGAAACGAATATACTCTATGGGAAGTAAAGATGTTGCATCATCTGGAAGCAACAGATCCTGATTATCTTGACAGAATCAGAGATGAACCTTTTGTTCCAACAAAGGTTGTTGGACAAGCAACTGTTGATGGTGTGGTTGTTCCAGAACATACAACAGAGAAGCCAAAATCTGAATGGCCAGATAAAGACAAGGAGAATGTTCTTAAAGATGCTAAAGTGAGAAACATATTATTCAACAGTCTTGATTCTGTTCTCACTAACTATGTTCTCTCTTGTAAAATTGCTAAGGATATATGAGACAATCTTAAGGTTCACTGTGAAGGAACTAAGCCTGTCAGGAAGAATATGAGGACATTACTTATACAACAGTATGAGTACTTTGAATCCAAGTCTGGTGAGTCACTTACTGATACCTTTGATAGGTTTACAAAACTCATCAATGAGATGGCCATGCATGGTAAATATTATGACTTGGAGGATATGAATACAAAGTTCATGAAAGCTTTGCCTGATTTCTACAATGAGAAGATATCTGCGATTGAGGAAGCTAATGATCTGGATGAGATTTCATTAGAGGCAGTATATGGAAAATTGAGAGCTTATGAACTTGACAAGCAACAGAAGAAGAGCAGGAGTGAAGGAAATATGAAGACTATTGCACTTACTGCTCAATCTGAAGTAAAGAAGCTTCCTGAAGAACAGCATGAAGAGATTGCTGTAAAGAATTCAAGGAAGAAGAAAAGCAAAGAAAGTTCTGAGTCAGAGACTACTGATATGGACTTTGACAACAATGATTCTGAATATGAGATGCAGGAACTCTTTGCTATGTTTGCTAAAGCTTTCAAGAAAGGTAGATTTAATAGGAGAAGATTTAGTAAAGGACCTTTTCAAAAGAAGGAGGAGAAGAAGAGTGACAAAGGCAAAGGTACAATTGTCAAGCTGGATAAGGCCAAGATCAAGTGCTTTAACTGCAACGAGCTTGGACACTTTGCTAGTGAGTGTAAGAAGCCTAGGAATTCAGGAAAGGGTAATGCACTTATGGTCACACAGAAGGATTGGGCTGATTCCAGTGATTCTGAAGATGAATTGGATTATGACAACATTGCATTGATGGCAAATGGTTCAGACAAACCTGGATCTCCAAAGAAAACTTCTCCATCCTCTGTTAAGGTATCACTTCACTTTCTTGATTCATTTGATAGCTTAAATTCTGATGAAATTAGATATATCCATGCTGAGTTTAAGAATCTTATGACTAATTTTAGAATTCTTACTTATGAAAGAGATGAACTTAAGGTTAAGAATGATAAATTAGTTGATAGAAATAATTTTCTTGAATCTGAATTAATTCAAATGGAAGAATACAAGTTAAGTTCTGATAAAGCTAAGCATGATTATAGTGTTATTCTTGAGGCTTATGACTATGTCAGAAAAGAACTAGAAGAAGAGAGAGATGTGATTAAGACCATTAACAATTCCAGTAAAAAGACTATAGAAATCTTTGAAAATGGAATTCGTGGTAAGGTTAATGGTTTAGGTTTTGATAAGGCTAGACAAGAAGAAAGAGTAGGTATTGTCAATGATGATAGTAAAATAGAAGCTAACACATCTAAATCTGAAGTTAAGAAAATTGTTTCTGAACCTAATCATGTTAAATTTGTTGATTCAAAAGGTACCCCTGTTGTACACAAAAGGATTAACAATAGTAATTCAGATGAGAAAGTTGGAGAAACCTAAGAATGTAAACATAGGGTTTCTGTCCAAGTCTCAGTTGAAACAGAGATTAGATGGTCTTTCAGAGTCTAGCAAGATCAAAAGAAATAGGAATGGAAAAGAAGGTATTAACAAAGAGAATAATTACAAGAATGTACCTGATGCACCTAAAAAAAATGCTATAAGTGTGGAAATCATAATCATTTGGCCCTAGGCTGCAATCAAAAACCTTCTTGGAAAACTGAGTCCAGATTCCCCAAGACTTAGAAAATTCAATACCAACCACAAAAAGCTTGTTATCATTGTGGTAGTTTACTTCATTCCATTTACATGTGTAGAGAATATCATGAACTGTATTATGACTATTATTCCTTGAAATCTGAAATTCCTAGTCACAAACAGTTTGTGAAATTAGAGTCTAAAGTTGACTCTGCAACAGGTAAAATAAAAGCAAAATCTTCAAAGCCTGTCGTTTCTAAATCTAGTAAGAAAGGATCCAATCAAAGTTGGGTCCTAAAAAATTCTAACTAGTTACTTTTTGTTTGCAGGGCACAGGAAAGAAGCATTCAATTATCTTGGACAGTGGATGCTCTGGACATATGACTGGAAAGAAGTCCCAGCTTACAAAGTTTGAGAGGAAAGTTGGCCCAGTAATATCTTTTGGAGATGGCAACAAAGGAGAAACTCTGGGATATGGCTCAATTGTTTTGGGGAATGTCATCATAGAAAATGTAGCACTGGTTGAAGTCTTGAAACATACTCTTTTAAGCATAAGTCAACTGGGTGATAAAGGTTACAAATCAATCTTTGACAGAGAAGGATGCAAAATCTTGAATATGCAGAATGGAGACATTGTTCTAACTGGTCAAAGACATGGTAACATATATGAAGCCAGCTTAAGTGATACATCTAAAGAAATTGTTAGATGTCTCTACAGCAAAGCAACAAGTGATGAAAGCTGGAATCGGCACAAGAAGCTCTCACATCTTAATTTCAAGAAGCTTAATCAACTTGTTAAGCACAATTTGGTGAGAGGCCTACCTCAGGCAAATTTTGTGCAAGATGGACTTTGTAATGCATGTCAGCTTGGAAAGCAAAGAAGAACCACTTTCAAGAGCAAAACTGAAAATTCAATTACTGAACCATTTCACATGCTACATCTTGATATGTTTGGTCCAGTAAACATTATGTCTATCAGCAAGAAAAGATATGCTCTAGTAATAGTGGATGATTTCACAAGGTTCACATGGGTGTTCTTCCTACACAAGAAGGATGAAGCTCCTCAGCAAATCATTGAACTTATCAAGAATATTCATAATAACTCTGAGTACAAAGTCAAAGTACTTAGAAGTGACAATGGTACAGAATTCAAGAATTCTACGATGGAGGGGTTTTGTGCAGACAATGGAATCACTCAACATTTTTCTGCACCTGGTACACCTCAACAGAATGGTGTAGTGGAAAGAAAGAACAGGACTCTCATAGAGGCAGCAAGAACCATGCTTGCAGATGCAGAACTTCCAACCTACTTTTGGGCAGAAGCTATTAACACTGCATGTTTCACTCAAAATTGTACCTTGGTAAATAGTCATGGAAAAACTCCCTATGAGATGATCAAAGGAAAGAAACCAAGTGTGAAATACTTTCACATCTTTGGATGCAAATGCTATGTCCTAAAAGTTCATCCAGAACAACTTGGAAAATTTGAAGCCAAATCGGATGAAGCAATTTTTCTAGGATATTCAGCATCTAAGGCCTTCAAAGTTTATAATCTCAGAACTCACATTGTTATGAAATCAATTCATGTTGCATTTGATGATAAGAAATTTGGAATTCTGCAAACTGATGAAAGCCATGACAAATTGGAATTTGAAAATCTGAAGAATTCTGAGATACTCTCCAGTGATGATGAAGGTTCTCCAGAAGGAATTTCTATTGCTTCTCAAAGGAATGCTACTGTTGAGGGGGAGCAAATAAATCAAAGAGAACACAGTGATCATCAGGAGCAGACTAGCCTTTCAGAGTCTACTCCATCAGGAATTGACTTTTCAGAGTCTACTCCATCAGGAACTGATCTTTCAGAGTCTACTGAAGGAAGATCAGTAACTAGCAGCAATATGGAATCTACTGACTCTATTGATCAAAGGAGAGTTTTTGAAGGTAGAGAGAATTCTTCTACAAGAGATACCACTAACTTAGGGGGGGAGACTAGCAGAGTTAATCTACCACCTGTTAGAAAATGGACAAAGAATCATACTGAAGATTTGATAATTGGTGATCCAAATAGTGGTGTTCGAACTAGAAGATCAATTCAAAATGAATGCTTGTATAGTTGCTTTCTCTCAAAGAATGAACCTAAGAAGGTTGAAGAAGCCTTACAGGATCCTGATTGGGTAATTGCAATGCAGGAGGAGTTAAATGAGTTTGAGAGAAACAAAGTATGGAAACTGGTACCAAGACCTAAAGATAGATCAATTGTTGGTGCAAGATGGGTTTTCAGAAACAAGCTAGATGAATCTGGTATGATTGTAAGAAACAAAGCTAGACTGGTGGCCAATGGTTATTCTTAGGAAGAAGGCATTGATTATGATGAGACCTTTGCACCTGTAGCAAGATTAGAAGCAATCAGAATGTTTCTTGCATTTGCAGCTCATTCAAAATTCAAGGTATATCAGATGGATGTAAAGAGTGCTTTTCTAAATGGCAAACTTGATGAGGAAGTGTATGTGGAACAGCCACCTGGATTTGTTGATCCAAAGTTTCCAAATCATGTCTACAAACTTGACAAGGCACTCTATGGACTAAAGCAAGCACCAAGAGCATGGTATGAGACTTTGTCTAAATTTCTTCTTGAAAATGGCTTCACAAGAGGTACAATTGACAAAACTCTATTCTTTAGAAAGATAAAAGGTGAATTGCTTTTAGTTCAAGTTTATGTTGATGATATTATTTTTGGTTCTACTAATGAAAAGTTGTGTGCTAAGTTTAGCAAGCTTATGCAGTCTAAGTATCAGATGAGCATGATGGGTGAATTAAATTATGTCTTAGGCTTGCAGGTCAAACAGACTGAGACTGGTATTTTCATTAATCAGTCAAAGTATATCAAAGATCTTTTAAGAAGGTTTGACTTTCAAGACTGTGCAGTTGCAAAAACACCCATGGCAACAGCCACTAAACTAGACTCTGATCCTAAGGTGAAGAGTGTGGATAATACTAGTTATAGAGGCATGATAGGCTCATTGTTATATCTAACTGCAAGTAGGCCAGATATAATGTTTTCTACCTGTTTATGTGCTAGATTCCAAAGTGATCCTAAGGAATCTCATTTAATTGCTGTGAAGAGAATTTTTAGATATCTCAAAGGAACTCCAAATCTTGGTTTGTGGTATCATAGAGAATCTGATTTCTTTCTAATTGGCTATTCAGACTCTGATTATGCAGGGTGTAAAATAGACAGGAAAAGCACTATAGGTACATGTCAATTCTTAGGAAATAGATTGATTTCTTGGGCAAGCAAGAAGCAACAATCTGTTTCAACCTCAACTGCAGAAGCTGAGTACATAGCAGCAGGCAGTTGTTGTGCACAGCTCCTTTGGATAAGAAATCAGTTGATGGATTATGGTATGCCACTTAGTAATATTCCTATGTTTTGTGATAATACTAGTGCTATTAAAATTGCAGAAAATCCAGTTCAACATTCAAGGACTAAGCACATTGATGTCAGGTATCATTTTATTAGAGAACATATTGAGAATGGTATTGTGGAACTTCATTTTGTTCCTACTGACAAACAGCTTGCAGATATTCTAACTAAACCACTTGATGAGACTACATTCAGTAGATTAGTAAGTGAGTTAGGAATGTTAAATTTTTAGATCTTTAACATCTGCAAATGTAGCAAGGTATGTTGTTTTTAGCTTATAGACTTGATATTCTTGTCAGGATCTATATTTGATTGTTAAATGTGTTAGTTACAAAGGCATGCCTGTATACATCTAATAACAAGCCTAATTGTTTGTAATGCTTTGCATTACTTACATGACCTCTTAACTGAGGGAACCTCTAGTTGTAGAGTTTCTGTTTGTATTGTACTTGTAATAGGCATCAAATCCTAGTTGTGTAACTGTACAAATAGAGTCTAGAATAATGCTTGAAAGAAGTTCCATGGTTCATGCCTCAAGCAAGGAGTTAAAGACTGCCAAATAATCACAGTTGGGATTTGAAGAAATGAAGAATTTGCCTAAGTACCAATTCGAGAAGTATATTTGTCTATTCGAGAAGTCCAGCATTCGAGAAGTCAGAGATTCGATATCTCAAGACACTATTCGATATCTCTGAATACACTGTTCGATATCTCATTCGATATCTCAGGGATTCGATATGTCTACTACTCTATTCGAGAACTCAAGAAGTCAACAAGTCAAGATGGTATTCGAGTTCTCAAAGAGTCAACAAGTCAAAGTTCCATTCGATATCTCAAAGACTCAGAAAGCTATTCGACAACTCGAGGATTCGATAAGTCAAATGCTCTATTCGACAACTCAAGGAATCCTGATGGAAAAGAGCTATTCGAGAAGTGGTTCGATATGTCACTATAACAGCATTCGAGAACTCAGAGTTATCGATCAAGTCAATTCTAGTTCTCGAATCACTTACTTAGTCACTTCTCGAATACATTCTTGGAGACAAAATACTGAAGAAATTGTACAAGTCAGAAACCTGCAACAAGCCAATGCACTTTATGGACCACAACCTGTAACGTGCTCTGGAAAGCCTACAAGGAAGCTTGGAGAGATATAGAAGAGACAAGGAGCTAAAGAAGTGGATCTAAACAGGCTTTGCAAAGTCAAATCTGTAACCGTTTGGACGCTTACTCAAAAAGGATAGACAGACTAGAAAGTAATTTGTTTAGCTACCTTATTTGTAGTAAGCAGGCTGTATCCATGTTCTATAAGGACACAGCCTCACTTCATAACTTAGTAACTTTTGTGAGTCTAGTTTTTCATTCACTGTAAGCTATATCTCTCTGAGAAAAACGAAGCTGAGAATACTACCATTTGTATTCACAGATTGTAGCAACCTTTATCTAATAATACATTAGATTAAAGTGATATTGCGTGTTGTGTTGTTTATTTATCCGCACCTTCATTTCTACACACACAGGCACTTATCTGCTACATAGACTCAATCAAGAAAAGTTCAAGAATCCATTCACCCCCCCCCTCTGTATTCTTTTACCGTATTCAATACTCAACAAGTGGTATCAGAGCGGGCTGTTTATTCAAAAACAGAGAAACGATCATGAGTTCGAATACACCAAAGACTACAGGAACGGTGAAGGTCCCTAAGTTTGATAAAGAAAACTTCAACCTCTGGAAGATAAAGATGATGTTGTTCATCAAAGCCTCTCATCCCTTGTATCCTGAGATTCTCAAGAATGGTCCTTTTGTTCCACAACAAGAGATACCAGAGAAGACTGTTGGAACCATAACAATCCCTAGAGCTTATGAGGCCAAGGATCCATCAAAGTGGACAGAGTCAGAAAGGGAGAAGGTTGCTCTTGACAGCCACCTCATGTTGCTCATCATTGATTCCATGGATATGTCAATGTTTGCAAACATTGCATCATGCGCGTCTGCTAAAGAGATGTGGGATCACATTGAGGTGTTGTGTGAAGGGACTGATGAGGTTAAAGAAAACAGGAAACAGATACTGGTCACACAGTATGAAGCTTTCATGGCACAGCCCAAGGAAAGCATCACTGAGATGTTTGAAAGGTTTCACAAGCTAGTTACTGAGTTGCAGATGAATGGAAAGGTTTACAGCACCAAGGAGTTAAATATGAAATTTCTGTTGTCTTCACCAAATCATCTGGAGCAAAGAGTCATTTCCCTTAGAGAGAGAGATTTGAACAAAGTCACCTATGATGTACTCTATGGAGTCCTAAAGACTCATGAACTTGAGTTGCTTCAGAAAAGGGCTATCCAAGCCAACCAAGGTAGGATGATAAACACATCATGTGCCTTGATTGTCAACAAATCCATTCTGGACTTAGAAGCATCTACAAGCCAACTAAGGATAGAGGAGGTGGCAGATGATGAAGAAACTGAAGCTGGGGTGAGTGAACCTGTTGAGGAAAAGGAGGAAGAAGAAGAGGAGTTTTACACTCTGGAAGAACTTGATGGGATGGAAAATACTTCATATGCTTTCATGGCCAGAAAATTTCCAAACATCAGATTTAAAAGAAATCAACCCTTCAAACCCAAAACTCAAAACCATTCAGCCAACAAGAACAAGGCACCTGTGAAACCAAACAGAAATAAGTTCAAAACCGGTTATGTGGATAGGTCATCTGTAAGGTGTTATAGATGCAATGACCTAGGGCATTTTGCCAGTGAATGCAAGAAGCCTAAAAAGAAGGATAGAGATTATCTTGAGCTAGAAGCTAAGTATGAGGCCCTTCTGAAAAAGCAGACACATGGTAAGGCCTACATAGCTGAAGGGAAGTGTTGGGATGATTCTGAGAGTGATGAAGAGGAACAAGAATTCTGCAATTATGCCTTGATGGCCAACTCCAAGGATGACTCATCTTCATCTGATTCTCAGGTACCATCTCTCACTACTATAGACATGTCTGTTTCTGAATACAAATCCATGATTGAACAATTATCTGTTGAAATGTTTAATATTCATACTAGTATGACTGCTGCTAATGAGGAGATTGCTAAACTGTCTACTAGAAATGAAGTATTAACCAAAAAGAATGAGGAACTTGAGCTAACTACTATGCAAGTAGAAAACCTTAAGAAAGAAGTTGAATATTTGAAGAACAAGGTTTTATGTGCTAGTCAAGTAGAGAAGGCTCTTAGGGATGAATTAGCTGAGAATGAATTCAAACTTAAAACTTTCAAGAAATCATCTGGTTTAGTGCAATCCTACTGTGAGAAAATTGAAGCTAAACCCAAAGCAGCTATTGGACTTGACTATGACTCTCTCAAACAAAGGAAAGGCTATGCTGTCATTGAAGAGGACATAGCTGTTCATGAGAAAGTGCCTCACATTTTGAGAAAAACTGAAAATCCAATTTTTAAGGAATCAACATTTGAAATTGATGAGGATGCCTTACTCATCAAGCAAATGTTGAATGATGAGGATGAGGCACAATCTAGTGAACAGCAAGCATCCTCTAAGGGTGAGAGTGTCAAGTCAAAGACCAAGAAGCCAGTAGTTGATAGGCCAAGACCTAAGAAGTTTGTTAAGTTTGTATCAGCTGGGAAGAGTGAATCAGGAAAGGAAGTGACTAAAAAGAAACAGAACAGAAATGGCAAGTTAGGGATTAACAAGGATAACAACTATGCTTATATGCCTAATGCCCCTAGGAAAACTTGTCAGAACTGTTTCAGTACCAATCATCTAACTCATGCATGCAAGAAACCTGTTGGTAGTGTGTCTAAACCTTTCTATGATTGTTCTGTGCCTCTAAGACATAGAGATGCACCCTTCTGTGATAAATTTGACTGTATGCCATGCAATATGAATGTTATGACTAGTTGTTTTAATTTAAGAAGACAGTTCATTGATGGTTGTATCAGTCACAATTCTCACACACACTACACAAGGTCAAAGTCTTCAAGTCCTCCTAAAGCTAGGAAGGTACCTTTGTCACCTAAGTCTGAAACCTCAGGTTCTAAGACTTCCAACAGTGACAAGAAGACTGACACTAAGAAAGTTAACAAGCATGTTGTTTATGATAAAACTGTCTCTAAGTCACATGGACCCAAACTTGTTTGGGTACCAAAGGAAAAGTAATACCTTTGTGGTTGCAGGGCAAAGAAAGTGAAAAGAAGGTCATGTGGATTTTGGACAGTGGATGCTCAAATCATATGACTGGTGATATGGCCCTGCTATCACAGTATGAGGAAAAGGCTGGCCCAATGGTTGCTTTTGGAGATGACAGCATGGGTAACACATTGGGATATGGCAAGCTGAAAGTTGGAAATGTCATCATTGAAGATGTAGCACTAGTCAAGGGGCTCAAGCATAATCTGTTAAGTGTTGGTCAGTTTACTGATAGAGGATTCAAAGTGAATTTTGACAAAGATGAATGTTTGATCACCCACAAAAAGACTGGTGATTTTGCTCTATCTGGAGTAAGGAAGGGAAGCCTGTTTGTAGCCAATATGGACTCTGCAAACAAGGACAAAATTTGTTGCTTTTACTCAAAAGCATCAAATGAAGATTGTTGGCTGTGGCACAAGAAACTATCACACCTGAACTTTAAGGCCATTAATTCTCTAGTCAAAAGAGAGTTAGTGAGAGGCATGCCCACACTTGAATTCTGCCAAGAAGGAGTGTGTGAGGCTTGTCAAAAAGGAAAAATGAAGAGATCAAGCCACAAGTCAAAGACAGTGACATCTGTAACCAAGCCACTACAACTTATCCATATGGATTTGTTTGGGCCTGTTAACATAATGTCACTTGGAAGAAAGAAGTATGCCCTGGTAATGGTTGATGATTTTTCAAGGTATACATGGGTAGAATTTCTGGCATCAAAAGATGAGGCTCCACAAGTAATCATTGAGCATATAAAGAAAGTTGACAAGGAAGCAAAGGCAAACAATGCAAGTGTGATTGCATTGAGGAGTGATAATGGAACAGAGTTCAGAAATGCCACACTTGAAGCATTCTGCAAAGAGAATGGCATTTCTCAGCAATTCTCAGCTCCAAGGACTCCACAACAAAATGGAGTTGTTGAGAGAAAGAATAGAACTCTAATTGAGGCTGCTAGAACAATGTTACTTGATGCAAAAATGCCCACATGTTTTTGGGCTGAGGCTGTGAGCACTGCATGCTATATTCAGAACAGAACCCTCATCAACAAAAACACTGGAAAGACTCCTTACAACTTGATGACTGGAAAGAAGCCTACACTGAAGTATATTCATACTTTTGGAAGCAAATGCTTTGTACTTAAGGACAATTCTGAATATGTTGGAAAGTTTGATGCAAAAGCATTTGAAGGAATTTTTCTTGGCTATTCTATGGAAAGAATTGCATACAAGGTTTATGTCATCAGTCAAAAGAAAGTTATGGAAAGCACAGATGTAACATTTGATGACAGCAAACTACCTGGACTAGAAGAAGCCAATGATGAAGACAAAGATCCATTGAAGTTTGATAATCTAGATGATTCTGATGAAGAGACTGAAACTAGAGTTGAAACTCAAGTTCAACAAACTCAAGTGAATAATGATACAAGAGAAGAATTTGTGCCAATCAATAGTGAAGAAACAAGCATCCAAGACACACCTGTGAGTAATGGCAACTTCACAGGGGGAGGAAATGAGGATGATCATGATGAGGATGATGAAGCAACATCAAGGATGAGAAATCAGGCTGAACACTCAAGGAAATGGGATAGATCACACACTGCAGAGCAAATCATTGGAGATCCTAATGCAGGAGTAAGGACTAGGAGAGCAACTCAAAATGAGTGCCTCTATGGATGTTTTCTATCACAAGTTGAGCCTAAGAAACTTGATGATGCATTGTTGGATCCAGATTGGATTATTGCCATGCAAGAGGAGCTGAATCAATTTGAAAGGAACAAAGTATGGGAACTTGTGCCTGCACCAAAGGATAGAACCATTGTTGGAACAAAATGGGTTCTGAAGAATAAGATGGATGAAGATGGTGTAATAATAAGAAACAAAGCAAGGCTGGTTGCAAAAGGATACTCTCAACAGGAAGGCATTGATTATGATGAGACATTTGCCCCTGTTGCTAGATTGGAAGCCATTAGAATATTCTTGGCATTTGCTGCTCATTCAAACTTTAAAGTTTATCAAATGGATGTCAAGAGTGCATTTCTAAATGGAGAGTTGGAAGAAGAGGTTTATGTGCAACAACCACCTGGCTTTGAGGATCCACATTTCCCAGAATTTGTCTACAGATTGCTTAAGGCACTGTATGGACTTAAGCAAGCTCCAAGAGCATGGTATGATACTCTATCACAATTTCTTCTTGAAAATCAATTCACTCGAGGCACATTGCACAAGACACTGTTTTACAAGAAGCACCGTTTTACACTGTTTTAAAGTTTGACTTGGAAGATTGTTCACCTGCCAAGACACCCATGGCCACTGCCACTAAATTGGATGAAGATGCTAAAGGCAAGAGAGTAGATATCTCAGTCTACAGAGGCATGGTTGGTTCTCTACTCTACCTCACTGCAAGTAGGCCAGACATCATGTTTGCTACATGCTTGTGTGCAAGGTTTCAATCAAATCCAAAGGAATCACATTTGATTGCAATAAAAAGGATCTTTAGATATCTGAAGGGCACACCTAACTTGGGATTATGGTATCCTAAGGACACAGGGTTCAATCTGGTTGGTTATTCTGATGCTGATTATGCTGGATGCAGAGTGGATAGGAAAAGCACCTCAGGAAGCTGCCAGTTTCTTGGACAAAGGTTAGTTTCTTGGTATAGCAAGAAGCAACAATCTGTGTCAACTTCTACAGCTGAGGCTGAATACATAGCTGCTGGAAGTTGCTGTGCTCAAGTGCTTTGGATTAGAAACCAACTTAGAGATTATGGACTTGTGTTGGAAAGAATTCCAATCATGTGTGACAACACAAGTGCAATCTCTATAGTTGCCAATCCTGTCAATCATTCTAGAACAAAGCACATTGACATCAGATATCATTTCATAAGAGAACATGCAACTAATGGAACCATTGAGTTGCATTATGTCTCTACAGATAAACAACTAGCTGATATATTCACTAAGCCATTAGATGAAGCCACCTTCACAAGGTTGGTAAGTGAGATTGGAATGCTGAATTCTTCAGATTCTGGCTAAGTGAATACATCATCTAGATTGTTGCAGCAGTAAACACTTACTTTATCTAAATCCTCAATATTTTTGAAGTAAGTGTTGGCTGAAATATGATTTATAAATATTTCAAATCTGTTGCATATGTTGAAAATCATATTTTTATTAACTTAAAATTTCTATGAAATTTTGAGAAAATCACTATTTGATTTGCTAGGATATTTTTCAATGAATATGTCTGGTAAATTTTTACAAGATAGTGAAAATCAAATTTTTATGAGTGATGGGTATAGTTCGATAAGTCAGACTTCTCGAATGATTCACTATTCGACATCTCTAATAAGTCTCATTAGAGTACTCTTGAGTTCTCGAATAGAGTCTTTCTGAGATATCGAATAGAGGAATGATTGACTTCTCGAATATAGTAACTGAGTTCTCGAATGATTGAGTTCTCGAACACTATATTTGAGTTCTCGAATCATTTGAAAAGGCTGAATTCTCGCTGAATTTTAACCGATTTTGGATTTTTATCTAAAATTTAATTCACTCATAAAAACACATTCTATTTAATTTAGAATTATTTCTAAGTTAGATAACTGCCAGCTGTGAGTTTCTATCTGCTTGAGTTATCGATTAAGCCATTCTTGACTTCTCGAATAGTTGTTTTCTACTTCTCGAATGCCTGACTTGTCGATACAAAACAGTCTGCTAATCGACAATTCAAGTACTTCATACTTATACAATCTCACATCTATTCGATTCATTTCATTCGATTTCTCAAGCATCTACACTCTCTAAACCCCTGAAACCCTAGCTACGAAAAGCCAAATTTCTTCTTCAACCTTCAATTTCTTTTCTCTCTTCTACACAAATGGCAACAGTAAAGTTCAACACCAACTTCATCGCTCTCACTAGTGATGTTGAAGCACCCAATGCAAATTTCAAGTGCTTTGTGAAATGGATGGCTGAGTCATATATCAAGGATGCACTCTCTGCCAACCCAACTCTGTATCTCGATATTCTGGAACAATTCTGGAGTACTGCTATTGTGGAGGTTGTAGCCCTGGAAAACGCAATCACTTCCTATGTCATCTACTGCAAGGTTCAGGATAAGGAAATCACTATCACTACTGCAGACATGAACCAAGCACTAGGACTACAACAAGAGTCATTTGACAGAATGGCCACTAATGCAGAGTTGGAGGAATTCTTTGAGTTCATAAACTACTCAGATGGGATTAATCTTGGAAAGCTAAACAGAAAGAATCTGAGAAAGGAGTGGAGTTATGTGTTTGCAACTCTTCTCCAAGTCTTCACTGCCAGGAAATCAAGCTTTGACCAAATCAGTGCACCTGTGCAGCAAATTGGATATGCTTTGGCCTATGGAAAGAAGATAGATGTTGGCCAAATCATACTTCAAGAATTATATGGGAGACTTGGTAAGAATACAACCAAGAGAGGTACTGATATTTTCTTCCCTCGCTTTATTCAATCTGTACTTAATTATAAAAATGCTTCATTGATTGAATTGCCTGGGATTGATAAAAATAAAATAGGCTATCCTAAGTCCATGACCAAACTCATTTTTGGTAACTTGGAAACTAGGAATGATGTGGATGTAAGACTGAACATAACTCCCCATATGGAGAGTTTGTTTAGGACTTACCCCCACAACATGCCAACATTTGATGCAAAATCTAAGTTAGCACAGCCCAAGCAAGTAGAACAAAATGCTAACCCAGGGCCTGCTAACCAACCCTCTCAACCAAACACTCTACCTCTTACTGAGCCAACTGCATCATCCTCTCAAAAGGGTGATGTTAGTAAAAAGAAGAGAAAGGAAGTAATGTCTGCACCTTTAAATATCTTGTCTGAAGCAGCATTAGCTGTTGAATTAGGTCTAGGAAGTGAGGAACCTGAATCACCCTTACACAGAACAAAGAAGAAGAAAACTAAGACCACCTCTTCAGTCACACAAATGGCTGAAGTTGTAAAATCAGGGACACACAGCTCACTAGGTGTATCCTCTCAACAGGGTGCACCTATAGAATCAAGCATCCTCCCCAATGCACCTTCTTGTATAGAGTCAGCACATGGGAGTGATAAGGCTGGCACAACACTGAGTGGAGAGCACATCACTTTTGAAACTCCCTCTATCTCTCAGGGGGAGTTGCCAAAATCTACTCTAAAACACACTTCTCTTCCAGAATCTATCTCTGAAATTTCTTTGGAGCCTGCAACTCAGACAACTGAGATGCAAGGTATTGATCATCAAGAATTCTTTTCTCTTGATGAGCCAATAATTTCAAGTGACCTAGTGCATGACACTTTGTTCACCACTCAGAACCCACATTTAGATGGTGAGGGAATGCATGCTGAGGCATATCCTAATGACACCATCACAAACACAGAGGTTCCCCTAGTTTTTACTAGAGACTCTGTGCCTGTGTCAACTGCTGGTGTAATTCATCCCACTTCTGTGGTGACACCAGTAGTAGAGTCAATCCATCCGGTTACAGAAGTTGCATCTGTAACTGAGGAGACTAGCTTGCCTAGCTCTAGCTCTGACTTCATGTCAACATGGCTGAAGCCTGTGCAACATGACAGTGCTTCAGGATCAGGGTCTGTTCCACAACAATTGACGGTTGAAGCACTTCAAAGCTTAATTGTGGATCAGATTCCTGAGTTCACAAAGATTGCTCAGCACCTTCTCACTGCAGACATGCCCAATCCAGACTATGAGGCTATTCTGTTATGCCATAGGGATGATGTGGAAGTGCAGAAGTCAAAGATCATTGATGATGCTGAGAGAGATGGCAACATAGATGCCTGGTTGCAAGGAAAATATGATATTACTCTCGATGAAGCACTTCAGTATCTCAGGGAGGAATACATCACTTCACTGGGCTCCAATGCAAAATCCCTGTCACCTGGTGAAGTGTATGAAGCTGTAAATGATTCCTACAAGGGTTTCCTCAAGGCTGCACACTATCTTGGCAAGGGAGTCAAAACTGAAGTCAACAGGGTGTGTGATAAGACAGCCACTTCAGTAGCAGAAGTCAAGAGGGCCTTTGATGCTAAATTTCCCCAATTGGACAGTGTGTTCAAGGACATCAAACACTGCAACTCTACCTGCACTCAGGTGGACAATGGGCTGGCTGTGCTAAAAGATGCTGTCACAGGTCTGGGGCATAAATTTCAGAATCTATCTGACCAGACTACAGATGCCAATGCCATGCTGAGGATAATGTTCAAAAATCTTTATGGAGATAGGCTAGTGACTGATGTTCCTGTGCATGAATTGTCTAAATATGAAGTGAAGAGGCTGCAGGATCAATCTTTATCTGGTTTTAAGGCCAATGAGCTATTCACTAAGGTCAACACTCTTGAGCAGGAGGTAGCTACTCTCACCAAGACCAATGCTCATCTCACAGACAAGGTTGCATTGCTAAATGATCAGTTGGACACTCAAGCATCCACCACAGCTGATGTCCTTCTGCATCAACAATCCATGTTAGCTGCAATGATGAAGCATATGGGTCTCCCTCTACCTGATGAATCTTCACTCCGAAAGGACATTTCTACAGCCTCTGTGCCTGACAACAAGCCTAAGGGGGAGAAGAAGGCTAGGAACTCAAATTCTAAGGGGGAGACAAAGGGAGAGAAAGGCATAATAATCAAAGAGGGTGGTCAACAAAGGGCTTCTAAGTCTCTAGCAAATGTGCCTGGCAAGGGAAAAGCCAAAGTAGATGAGCCTCCATCTATCTTGCCAGTTGTCACCTTACCAACTGTGCACATCACTACTCCTGGAGGACAAAAGCAATCCATAACTACCACAGTGGTTGCAGGGAGTATGCCATCTGACAAACCTCCAATCTCTATATCTGAGAGTGCCAAGCCTGTAGAAGTCAAAGTTGTTACTGAGGCCAAGCTACAAGAAGTTGCTAACTCCAAAGTCTATCATGATAAAGCCTTCTTGGAGTTTCTGAAAGCCATAAGGGAACAGGTTGGTGACACTCAGTTTTATCTGAGGGAGGTGAAGAAGCAGATAGACTACATCACTGTCATCCCCAAGAAAGTCAACAATATATGGGTCAAGGAGATAGTGATGGTTTCCAAACTAAAGATATGGCATCTAACATACCAGACTCTACAAGACCTAAAGCACTCAGAGATAGATGCCATACTTGAGCTCATTGAGAAGAAGAATGAGAACAGCAAGAGTCTGTTTGATGATTTGAGGAATGGTCAACCTACAAGGCTACCAGAAGTGATCAAGAAGCCATGGACAATCATTTATCAGTCTGGTACCAGAATTGAAGATATCAAGCAACTGGTCATTCCCCATGATCTCACCACTAGAAATCACAGACTGATCATTGCTATCATTGATCAATTACAGAAGAAGGTTGGAGCCAGAAATGCTGAAGAAATTGAGGCACTGCATATCCTCAGAACCTATATTGCAACTGGTGAAATTCCAGAGATGGCTCAACCTAGGAGAAATAAGGATGATGATTCTGAAGACAAAGGTGATGGGAGGAGAAGACATCACAGGAGAGATAAGGGTGATGAAGATAAGAAGAAAAAGGGAGACAATGATAAAAAGGATGATGATCTACAAGCCAAGGCAATGGAGATGCAATCAAAAGAAAACGGCTAGTACCTCATCATACTGTAAGAAGTATTTATCTTGTAAAATCACATACCTGTACTTTTAAAAGTTTTATCTTTATGTATGTTAGGCTTGTTATCAGACATGAAATTGTGACTAAGGGTCTCACTCACAATTTGGGGGAGATTGTTAGTTACAGAGGCATGCCTGTATACATCTAATAACAAGCCTAATTGTTTGTAATGCTTTGCATTACTTACATGACCTCTTAACTGAGGGAACCTCTAGTTGTAGAGTTTCTGTTTGTATTGTACTTGTAATAGGCATCAAATCCTAGTTGTGTAACTGTACAAATAGAGTCTAGAATAATGCTTGAAAGAAGTTCCATGGTTCATGCCTCAAGCAAGGAGTTAAAGACTGCCAAATAATCACAGTTGGGATTTGAAGAAATGAAGAATTTGCCTAAGTACCAATTCGAGAAGTATATTTGTCTATTCGAGAAGTCCAGCATTCGAGAAGTCAGAGATTCGATATCTCAAGACACTATTCTATATCTCTGAATACACTGTTCGATATCTCATTCGATATCTCAGGGATTCGATATGTCTACTACTCTATTCGAGAACTCAAGAAGTCAATAAGTCAAGATGGTATTCGAGTTCTCAAAGAGTCAACAAGTCAAAGTTCCATTCGATATCTCAAAGACTCAGAAAGCTATTCGACAACTCGAGGATTCGATAAGTCAAATGCTCTATTCGACAACTCAAGGAATCCTGATGGAAAAGAGCTATTCGAGAAGTGGTTCGATATGTCACTATAACAGCATTCGAGAACTCAGAGTTATCGATCAAGTCAATTCTAGTTCTCGAATCACTTACTTAGTCACTTCTCGAATACATTCTTGGAGACAAAATACTGAAGAAATTGTACAAGTCAGAAACCTGCAACAAGCCAATGCACTTTATGGACCACAACCTGTAACGTGCTCTGGAAAGCCTACAAGGAAGCTTGGAGAGATATAGAAGAGACAAGGAGCTAAAGAAGTGGATCTAAACAGGCTTTGCAAAGTCAAATCTGTAACCGTTTGGACGCTTACTCAAAAAGGATAGACAGACTAGAAAGTAATTTGTTTAGCTACCTTATTTGTAGTAAGCAGGCTGTATCCATGTTCTATAAGGACACAGCCTCACTTCATAACTTAGTAACTTTTGTGAGTCTAGTTTTTCATTCACTGTAAGCTATATCTCTCTGAGAAAAACGAAGCTGAGAATACTACCATTTGTATTCACAGATTGTAGCAACCTTTATCTAATAATACATTAGATTAAAGTGATATTGCGTGTTGTGTTGTTTATTTATCCGCACCTTCATTTCTACACACACAGGCACTTATCTGCTACATAGACTCAATCAAGAAAAGTTCAAGAATCCATTCACCCCCCCCTCTGTATTCTTTTACCGTATTCAATACTCAACAAAATGCTTTAGCTATAACACTTTGCCTTGATAAATTTCAGTATGATAGACTTGTTAATAATCATCAGGATTAGATTTGTTATCAGGATGCTGACGTCATCAGTATTGTGTCAGTATCAGGATTATGAAAATTGTTTCAGATCCTGACGTTTACTTTGTGTAGTAATCTAATTCTATGATGTGTTAAGTCTATGCCAGCATGTTTTGATATTTGCATACTGATAATTTATACATCATTCAATAATCAAAAGACAAGTAGATAACAAGAAATAGTATTTTCATTAATTGAAATCATTACATATATGGAAATGAAATACAACATCTTTTTGTCTAACTTCTACTGATAATTCTATACTTGTCTATTGATATGAATTCTGAGGTACAGGACAAGGAGCATCTCAAAAAATCCATCAGGGGATTGAATAGCCTCGTCTACTCTTGGATTCCTTGTCTGGGCGACTTGAATGAGAGCAGCTAACTTAAATGAATAACATCTCCATCAAGATCAACCTCAGACTCTCGGCCAAATTCTTCATCCTCAAGTTTTGAGGAGGTTAGGGGAAGATTGTATCCAACAGATGGATGTTCTAGGAGAAACCTCTGGATATTATCAGAAACCAATCCATCCATGATTAGTTCGATGAGAAGAGTCGTCTGTTCAAAGAGATGATCAAGAACAGGATGTTCATCGACCGTGAAAAATCTAAAGAATGGATTTGAAGGGAATTTTGGTTTGAGGAGCATTGTTGAGAAGAAAAGAAATTGAAAAGTTTATGGAGAATGGCATAAGGCGTTTGTTTCTTTTAAAGAAAGACGTGAGAAGCTGAACAGTCACTTGGAAGTTTTAATGAAGTCAGATGCTAATTATTGTGTGTGACTGTATTTCTTATTTTCAAGA
The DNA here is from genome assembly GCA_037693485.1 of Kitagawia praeruptora. NCBI lineage: Eukaryota > Viridiplantae > Streptophyta > Magnoliopsida > Apiales > Apiaceae > Kitagawia > Kitagawia praeruptora. The sequence continues at coordinate 151,173,543 of CM075351.1, read as the reverse complement.
AATATTGAATATATGTAACCAATTGATTTTTGTTCAGATTAATTGTTTATTTCTTTTTCAGATAAAAGAAAAATGCCACGTGGAAACTCCATATTAAGTCTCTGGAATCAGGATGATATTGATCAGGATTTCATGTGTGACCATCAGGATTTGAGAATTATTATCACATTGTATTTTGTGATTATTTTGATGAGAGGTCAACAGGAAAAGGAAGCTGATCAGTATTGATTATTTATACCCTGATTTATTTCATGAAAATCAATTTTGGATTTTATTTTCCAAATATCGTGGGTAACCGCATTTTTCAGGGACTGACACCTGTCAATCTACGTGTCAACGTGAGATAGTGGTCTGAAAGATTTGTGAAATATATTTGTTTTGAAACTCTAATCGTGTAATTATTTTCTCTAATTTTACATTCTCTAAAGCAAAAAAACACTCTTGAATTTTCAAAATCACTAATCCATTTCAAGAATTTTTCAAGTTCTTTTCAGATCAAAAATGGCAGCTCAGAGAAGATTACCTAAATCAGTAGCCTTCAAGTTTGGTGACTTTGATTTTATGACAAACAATCATGTAGCAGCTATCACCAACAAGGAAGGAGTGTCATCTGATTTTCATCCAATCATGGACTTTCTGGCGTATGGACCATTAAGTTATGCATTGACAGCATCTCCACAAATTAATCAAGCAGCTGTTTCACAAGCTTGGGAGAATGCTGAGGTAATTGATTCTACTCAGAGTCAATCAGGTAAGATTGTTCTACATTTAGGACAAGATTCATTTGACATTACTGAATCTGTTGTTAATTCAGTACTTTGCTTACCTGTTACTGATAGTTATGCAAGTGAACCATCTGATGATAATATAAGAACTATGTTGTCTGAATTAGGTTATAGTGGACTTCTAGACAACATGAGCCAGTTGAATAGGTCTTTTCTTAGAAAGGAATGGTCTTTTTACTTTGATCAAATTTCTAAATGTTTTACTGGTAAATGTAGTTCTTTTCAGCAAATTACTTCTGTTACATTACATATTGCTTATAGTTTGCTTTATGACAGAGTAATTAACATTGGTCATATTATCTTAAGTCAGATGAGTATTAAACTTGGGTTAAGAGATCAAAACAGGAAAATGGTTTATTATCATAGATTTATGCAAATGTTTATTAACCATTTTATTCCTGATGTTGAAGCTAGATTTGGTAGGGAACATTGTGTTTCTTCTTATGAACAGCAAAAGAGAATTTTCTCTGACATTACAAAGAAGGACAATGAAAAGAATCTAGATGAGATACATGTAATTCATTATCCACATCATTTCCAGGTAATTCTTAAAACTCATCTTCCTACTTTCTACAATTCTTCTTTCTTTTGTGGTGAAATGGCTCAGGAATCTCAATTGGAGGAGAACCTACCTGTGTCTACCCAAGTAGCCCAAAACATTATAGTCTCTGAAACAATTCAAGAACCAAATTTTGATCCACAGCCTATTGTTTCAAAGAAACCAACCTCTGGTGTTTCTCAAAAGACATCAGTTGTAAGGAAGAGAAGATTTGTTGTGTCAAGTAGTAGTAATTCTAGTGAAGATGATGATGATTTAACTCTTGCTGAGAGAGCAGAATTGAAGGCTGCAATTCAACTTTTTCTGTTAGCACAAAGAGATGAAAAACCTAGCCACAGCCAGGCTGCAGTCTCCCAAAAGGCTGTAGTTCTTAAAAAGGGAAAACAGTTACTGGATACTGTCTCTCAAAAGACTGTGTCTATTGAACAAAGATCTCATCCCAAGATCACTTCTGTGTCTACACCTCTTGAGTCTTCTCAGGATAAATCTTTTGCTCACTATATCAGGAGAACAAGGAGAAAGATTCAATTGTCACCTACACACACAGAGTCTAGTCCAACAAACATTATGCAGGTTTCTACACATCAAGTTACATCTATGTTAGTATTTGACAAGAGAGATCTGGATATTGATTCTTCATGGGAAACTACATTGTCATACAGAATGGCTATGGGACTTATCTCTCTAAAAGTGAAACTTTCCAGGCCAGTTCTAAATTTTCTAAGTGAAAGTGTTCCTAGACTTTCATTTCCTGAAGAATATGGACTTCTACATCAAAGACTTGACTTAATGAAGATGTATTTCTATGTATCTGTCAGAAGACAATTAGTCAAGAAATTTGGACTCTCGAAGCATGTTGCACTTCAATCACTTCATGCATATTTATTTGACAAGGATGTCATTATTGAAGATGCTTTAGCTCAAGGTGAACAATTGGAGGAAGTAGATAGAGGGAAGCAGTCAACAGAAGATACTATTGCACCAGTGATGAATAGTAGGAAAGATCAGATCACAGTCACTGCAACACAAGAACCATCTAGTCAGAGGTTGGATGACTCAGGAACTGTGATAGCTGATGTTGAAAGGACTTCTGTAATGACTGAGAATGCAAGTGAGATACCCTATGATATGGGAGGAATGACTTTGGTTGATTTTTCTGAAGATCAAACAAATTTTGTTCAGTCAGAGTCTATCCACCTTGAGGGTGTGTCTCAGCAAACAACACTTAAAGACGGTGATGTACTAACTATGGTGTCTGATGAAGTATTACTGAAGACATCAGAGTCTAGTAAAGAACCTGAAAGTGGTATACTGGAGCCTGTAGTCTCTGGAAGGAAAGAAGATGATTGTAAGGGTTCAGAGACTATAGCAGCTCACTCCTTGGAGAAAACCTCAAGCCCCTTGCCAAATGAGGAACCCTCTCTCCATGTGAGTTCAGGTATAAAAACTCCTTTTAGCCCCTATTTTTCTGTAGGTCATGAGAGCACTTATCCAAATTTGAGTGATACACTTGAAAAGATGGATATTGATCCATAATTAGAGAGGCTGGCTCTTGACCAGGCAAAAGGTGAGGTAGAAAGAGTGTTGACTTTAGTAAGTCAAAGTGAGAATGAGGGTATGGATGATCAACTCCATAGTGAGGGAAGGAAAATTAGGAAACCATCATTTGATTTCTGGGATCAGGTTTTTCCTGAATCTTGGTCTGAAAATTTAGGTATGGATGCTGGTACTTATTCATTCATCAAAATGTATCAGAAGAATGACCTAGCACATCACAATGCAAAGCCAAAAGTTAAAGCTCAGAAGCAAAAGGAGAGGCTTGCAGGAATCATTAATAGAAGAGGTGCCAGGATAAAGCAATCTCTTGATACATATGTACCAGATAAGTTCCTAATGATCCTAGTGTTCCTTTGTATGTACTTCCAATATCAGCTAGAATTGAGACGTCTACAGTCTCTGATCACTCTAAGGAGGAGTCAGGATTTGAAGATGTTAGTACACAGAATACTGGTGAAGGAGATGATGATCATGTTTCAGCTACAGATCAGGAAGATGAAGATGTTGATACTTCTAATAAGGTTTTATTACTTGAATATCATACAACCAAAGCAACTTCTTCTACAAGACTTGAAGATACAGTTCTTTCTGATTCTGATACTGAAGATACTAGAAGCACTTCCAACATTGAAGTTCATTCTGATGTTTTGAAAGATATTCAGAATTCTCAAATTGCTATTCAAACAAGACTTCAATCACTTGAAGATAACCAAGTCACAATTATGGAAAATCAAGCAGTTCTGATGAATATCATTTGTTCCGTTTCTGAATCTCTTGGAATTAATGTTGCTGATGTCAAAAAGGGGGAGATAAAGACAATTCAAAGACAACAACAACACCACCAGACTGGGGGAGATAAAGCTGGGGGAGATAAAGAGCAGACAAAGGGAAGTAAAAAGAAGAACCAGGAGTGACAGTGGTGAATCTTAGCTAGGAAGTGGTAAAGGAAGAGTAGCATTAATAGTTAAAATTCTTTCTTCTAAGTACTAGATAAACGTCTACATCTAGGAAGGAGGTACTTAACTTCATAATTCTACATTCATAAATTCTATTCTGGTTGTTTTGTTATATATTTTGACATCCACAACTTAGATTTATGCTTCAGATTTTAAAGCATAAATAGGGGGAGATTGTTAGGAATAATTCATAAGTTGTGATGTTAAGAATAGAATTTACACATTATACTTCTTGTAATCCTGATCTTATAAAGGATTTAGCACTATATATAGGATTTATGTGTAAGACAGTTATCTGTACAGTTTAGTCATGAATGAACAGTGTATCGGAGACTACATATCAGGAACAAAGAGCAAATCCTGATGACAGTCTACTACTGATGATGATCAGATACTGATGCAAGATGAAATCCTGATATCAGTCGTGTTACTGATGATGTCATTATGGATGCTACAGAAACTGGCAAGTGCTATAAAACAGGATCTTTGTTTGAAGAACAAGCAAGAAGATATTATGAAGAAAAGAGTTTTCTATTGATGGAAACTATCGACTAGAAGGCAGAACATTGTCATGTATAGATTATATCTTTCTGTTATTAGTTGATAGGTAGCATTATAAATACTCTCTCTATATCATTGTAAAGAGTGTGAAAAATTGAGTTCGTGTGCGTAGCTCTGTATAAGGTTTGTATTCGAGAGTTCGAAACAAACAGAGAGAGAAATTTGTATTGTCAGCAGCTGCTAAAGGTATTTGTACACCTTTGGTAGAGTTTGTATTTGGTCTTATTAATACAAACAGAGTTTGATTCATTCGTTTATTCTTGTTCATATAATCAAGCAAAAATCAGACACGATTATATAACTTGTATTCAACCCCCCCCCCCCTTCTACAAGTTATTCGAGTTAACAAGGCAAGTAATGTGGTATGTCACCGAAACATAGGATTAAGCTCAACAGGTTAACTAAATGATCATGTAAATATGGTGTGGTAATATGGGAAAATATGTAGTTATTCCTAAATGCCTTTATCATTTCAATCGTCAAATAATGTCATGCGTTTCAAGAAAGACCTCAAACAACTGCTAGCAATGCAAACAATCCGTGGACACTCAAGCAAACGAATAAATTGCAAATATGCAATAGGCTCAAAAGCTCACTTGGTGGAAAAACATAATCAATCCCAAGCAAAAATCTCTCTAACGCACCGACTTGTATTCAAAGCATGCAAACTAAATCATCTTGCACATATTCATGTCCTTCTAATCACTTACAACATTCAATAAGTCTACTAGCTTCAACTTACTAGTATATGTGTGTGCACAAGAACAAAGCATATCACTTCTCAAACAAAAGCGTCAACAACACAAAATTCCTATCAAGCATGGGTGCAAATGCAACTATTATGAACTCACATGATAATAATACGAACAAACATGCATGAATTACAACTAAAACGCAAACATGATATCCTACATGAACACATAATACAACAATCACATATATATACACTACTTCCAAGCTTGGGTTGCCTCCCAAGAAGCGCTTCTTTAACGTCAATAGCTTGACGTTACTTCCAAGCCTCCATTAAGGATGATAATAGTTTGCCTGGTCATCTCTTCGTGATACTTCATCATCATCACGACGACACACTTTCTGCCACTTCTCCTCGCTTGGCCTATTCTTGTAACAACTATGTCCTATTCTTGTAACAACTATGTCCTATTCTTGTAACAACTATGTCCTATTCCAATGCCTTCATCTGTTGAACCAAAATCTGTCAATTTGTAGAACAACACACATTCGCGGCCTTTACTTAAATATAATGGAGGAGGGTAAATGTAAGTTGTTAAAGCCTTTGGTTCCTCAAAGAGAACTTCCTCCATTGGCTCTAATGCGCTACCTCCATCTTTAAACTCTGAGACAAGTAGAAGACCTGCATCTTTCCCATGTTCATCAGCCTCTTGGTACGCACATACCAATTCTTGAAATTTGTGCAGCTCATCAGTGTCTGTCCCAAATAGTGCCCTTTCCAAATCATCCACCATCCTAACATGATCAAATTCCTCACATGGCTTGTGAACACTAACCTCCTCTTGTAATTTGTCTTCCTCAATTATGCATGTAGTACCTTGCTCCAAATCACCGTTATTCTCTGGAATTGCCTCTGGTATGAATTGTTGTTTCTCTTGTTCCAAGGCACTCAAAACTTGAGCAATTAGTGTCCCCATAGATTTGATATACTCCTTAGTACTCTTTACAAGCATCCAAATCTCCTCCATAGCATCAACCTCATCTGACTAAAAAGTAGGAGTAGGTTGCTGATGTTGAAACTCTTCACTACCAAAGAAATATGACATATTTGGAACATCTTGTTGGTACTATTGAGGATGGTATTGAAAATATGGTTGTTCCTCATAACTGACATATGGATCAACTCCTTCGTAGTAACAATATTGTGAGGGATCATGAATGCCCAAACACTGCTCACATTGCTGAGGCATGGATGTCCTCGAATATGCCCACCATGGCAACTCCTCGCAAGCCATCTTCAAACACTCAAGTACCTGAAACACACCGAACTAAACAAGATAGGTAAGTAACTAATCCGAGTCAGTGAACTCTAACGACCACTATTAACAAGCACATAAACCAAAAATAAAACACCGATGATCCCCGGAAGCGGCGCCAAAAACTTGTTTGCACTAAATCACGCAAGCGTACGTGGTCACAAGTAATATATGAATAAGTCAAGTTCGTTCCCACGGAGATCTGGTTATGGTTTTAATTCAGTAAACGCACCTATGCAACAGTGTATGATCTTAATTCACTGCTAAGACAATTATTAAATTGAGATTTTAACTAACTAAATTAAACTAAGAAGTAAATTAACAAACTAAGAATTAACTAACTAACAAGAATTGAAATCTAATTACTTCTGCAAGAGAAAACATGGGATCCTAACTTCATTAAATACTTTGCTTAGATCTGACGCCTTTAATCACTATATGCAATGGTTATGATATCTGATCAGACAACACGAAACAAGTACACGCTACCTCTCAGTATACGTATACCAAACTAAACATACATCCACAAAAGAGATAGAAGATTAATAGACACCAGTTATGCTTAGACCCTATATGTCTATAGAATTTGAAAACATAACGGTTGAAGAGCAAGTTATCCATAATGATCACATAGGGCAATATAAGTATTCTCATCTCATACTACGAATCATGTTGATAAACAATCATGAACCTATGCTAGCATGGCAAGTTCTATATCTCAAGATCCACTTTCACTTCACAAGAGATTAACAGATTAGATGTTAGCTACGCATCTAACAATTAAGCATAACCATACAAGGATATCAGATATACATCACACACAGATCTGTAAAGCATCAAGATACTAAAGCTCCATAAATAAATCCGTTAGAATCCCATGACAACGATTAGTTCATAATCGAACCTCTCGTCATCATGGGATCTAATGAAACCATGATAAAAACAAAGTATGAAAAGATACAAATAAACCTAAGTAATTGATATGTAATGGTTATACTCCTAATGATACAAATTACAAGGGTTGGATGTGTTTATATAGGCTCTAGAAGTTTTGTCCACCAAGCAATTGCCTGTTTAGAGTTGGAATAGAAGATTGGCAATTTCCGTTCTTGAATGAGAATAGATTTGCAAATTCCATGTGTAGATCTAATTCTGGAATGTTCTAGCCGCCCAAAGCAATTACCATACTTATTAGAAGTAGGAATTATAGCAATTTACTTGTCAAAGTTGAATTTCTGCAGTTCGGCACATAATACGTTTCCTAAACTGATTCGGTTTTTAAGGAAAATTCGTAGCTGACTTTCTTCAATATTTCTGGGCTGTTCCAGTTGTAACTGGACATCTGGACCACTTTAGAATGATAGAGAATCTCGTTAGCTTCGCGTGGACTGTAAGATCGCCCAAAACGGAGTTGTAGAACTCAAGATATGGCCAAAACAGTAAATCAGGATTTTTAGGACAAAATTTCAGAATTTCTAGAAGGGTTCTCGCGCCGCAACGCCCTTCCCAGGCTGCAGCGCGCCATGATTTCTTTCCAAGATTGTAGAAAATCTCCCAGGCTTCGTGTGAGCTATAAGATCGCTGAAAATGGATTTCTAGAACTCCAGATATGGCCAAAACAGTGAAGACTGCGCAACATACCCAGAAAATCCGAATTTTACACAAATTGCTCCTTTCTCCTCCGTTTCTTTTGCATTAGCTAACATCTTCAATAACATGACACATGTAACTCCTTGGTATCATAACACAAGTATCCAATCTTCATTCCAATGCTTAATTCCACTCTAATATCGATTAGAAACACCAACACTAACCGATAGCTACAACCCTGCACAACTACACAAAAACACATAAAAAATACAACAAACTTGAGACCAAGTCAATCAATTTAAACCGATATGGAACGCTCCAAGTGGATATAAAATCCACTTATCAGTTCGCAAGATGCATAAGTCAGTGGCACACACCTCTTTAGTGTCCCTAGAAAGCGAGTCAATTCTGAAACATTTTTATCAAAATCTGAAACAGGCTGGCCCCTTTTATTCATGGAGATGACAACCTTTTTCTCAAACGGCCTTGTATGTACGTTATCCATCCTCGTTTTCCCTCGTAATCTCTTAGGCACTTTGACTTAAGTACCGAGTTCAAAACATATAAAAAGTTAAATCAAAACACTATTATGTAATTGCCTTGTTTCACAAAGGAATACCATAAAAATTATTTAAGTAAACGAAGATAAACCTGCTTCAACTTCTTCCATTTCAATGTCTTCAATGTCTGGCAGGTCAGTTTCTGGAACTTTGTCATTTTTAATTCCACTTCCAGTTGCAATCGCTGATGCAGCTTCTTTTTGTTTGCGTTCCCGCATAGCAAGATAATCCGCCATTGATCCAAGTCCTTGACCACATGGTGACTGTGTTTTTGCAGGTTCCACCATACCTGAATTTGCCGCATCATTCTTATCATTCTGAGTGGAACCCTTTTCAGTTGTAGTCAAAGCATTAGATTGTGAACGAGTAGTTGGTCCATTAAGAAGCTTGTTTTTTTTCACTTTTCGGGTTTTCTGAAAAATAAATTGAATTAGTACTATGATTAAAATTTTAATTAACTCGCTACATAGTAGATAAGATGCACCTTTGGCAGAATTTCTGAAGCATCATCTTCGCTATCTTCCTCACTTTCTTGAACATTTTCATCCCCGTCTCTAATCTGTTCTGTCCCTTTACTTTTTCCTTTGCCCTTTTTGAACACACCTGGCAGACTAAAAGCTAATTCAGGCACCCCTAGCTCTTGAAGCTTTTCTCTGTTTCTCAGCATATTTTTAAATTTAATCATTTCATACTTGTTCAGCTTCATCGGTTTTATTGGAGATGATGCAGGTGGAAGTGGTGGGGGAGGTGGTAGAACAATATCCTGCACGTGCGTAATTAAAAGAAACATATAGTTAGTGAAATAGCAATATATGTAGAACATCGATTAGGCTACATATTTGTATTGATTTTTGTTATCTAACCTCAATGTCATTCTCATCCATATTTTCATCTCCATCTGTATCTTCACCTTCATCTATATCTTCACCTTCATCTACGTCTTCACCTTCATCTATTGGATTATGTAAATCCAATTTCCTTCGAACATTTCCAGACTTCAGATTCACATTTTCATCAATGCCTTGTGGATTTTTAATCAATGCCGACTTATGAGCACTTTTCACTTCAACTGACTTTGGCTTCTGCTTGAGGGTTGCATCAATGATTTCTGGTCTAGCACCAACCAGGCGTGCCAACTTCCTAGCATTAGTGACTTCGGCTTCACCCCTTATAACGCCTTAGAAATTTCGATTTTTTTTAAAAAAATTATTTATATATTATAAATTATAAATTATATTATGTGAGTATTGTTGGAAAGTGGAATGTATGTGATGATCTGGATAAGTTGTGAGGGCCCGTGTATTTTTATTTGTATTTTTGAGGATTGAGTATATTTAAATCATGTATTTTTGATCCTCTGTAAATTTTATAAAATTATCGGAGGGATTAAAAATCATGAAATCTTTTGTAATACTATCTTTATAATATTATTTAGTTTTTAAAATGGTTGGGTAAATTAATTGGGATGTTTCGGTATTTTAAAATGATTTTTAAAAGTTTTATTGTATTTAAAGGATCAAAACTTGTAAAAATCATATTTAATTCATTTTTGATCCTAAAAATATTTATAAAAAAAAACATGTGGGTGTTTTTAATTTAATTCTTTCAATTTTAAAATTTTAAAAATTATTTTTTTCAACTATTCCCATTTAATTTCGATTTTAGAAGAGATTAAATTGAAATTATGTTTTGTTTTTCAGCATAGTAAAAGACCCAAAATGCTCTGTTTTTTTTTAAAGCTACATCGACCAGTTCATGATATTTCATCAACTTTCTTGAATGTTCTTGGTTGACTCCTCTCTCCCTCTTGTCCTTGTCAATCTCTCTCACAATATCTCTTTTTCTTTTCAATCTCCCCCGTTTAATCTCTCTAATTCGTGAATCTCTTTCCCTCCTCTCCTTGCAGTGCGTATTTGATGCGTGTATAGGTGTGTCTTGGCTGTGTGGGTGTGTGGTGTTCTTCACGGTTCCTTTGAAAACACACTACAAATCCATTTCTTTCTCCTCTGTTGAGTTCAATTACAAGCAAGTGTTAACTGTGTTCGTGTATGTGATGAAATCTGTGTGTATATGTCTATATATGGCTCCTGGGTTTGTGTGAGGGTGTGATGTGGTTCGTATTGTGTAGGTGAGTGATGTGCGTGCGTATACGACCAGGCGTGTGTATGTGTATTGTGGCTTGTGTGAAAGCAGTCGAGGTTGGGGGTTTTGTGTAGAGGTCTAATTGGGGATGTGCGACTGAAAGGGGGGGTCTTGGGTCGGTACAGTGTTATGCCGAGTGTAGAGGGAGAAGAAGGAGGTATGAATGAGGGTGTGATGCTTAGAGTATATAACTGTGGTAGTGTTAATAACTGTATGTGTGTATGGTATTAAGTCGAGAATCAGAGGTATGAGTTGTGGGTTGATTTGGGGGGCTGCGGGTTGTATTTATGTTCCGTTTTGGTTGATTCAGCAGCGTATGGGTTCGTGTGTGGGCCTGCGATTGCAGTGTGTTGCCGTGTGTGGGTAGGAATCAGTGTGGGTGTTGTCGGACTAACTGTGCGTATATAAGACCGAGTTTGTATGTGCTGAATCGTGGGTATGTGATGAGGACGTAAAGGGGGTTCAGTTAAGCTGTTGTAATGATGCTTTTTGCAGCGTATTTGTGTCAAACTGGTAGTTGTTTTGAAGCCTAGTTTGCCCAAGGGTAGAGGCAAACATCAGGTGGCTATGTAATGTGCAGGGTGAGTTGGAGAGAAAAGGGGGTGGTATGAATTCGAGAGGTGAAGGTGAAGGAAACTATGTAGTAGTATAAGTATGAAGAGGTGGATGGGTGTAGTTAAAGGTTGGTTAGAGAGTGGGTGTTTTGATATATATAAGTGTATTCGGGTGATGAAGTAAAGGGAGTGCAGGGGAAAGTGTTTAATAATGTTGATGAGGTATGAGGAAGACGAGGAGTGGTTTTGGTTTGTTTACTTGTGGACGTGCCCTGTCTGAGGTACTACGGTGTAGTATGAATGTAGTAGTAGATGTGGTTATGGCATGAAGTTGGGAAAGAGGTGGACACAGCCAGACAGGAGAATGTGTGTGGGTATTTCTGTTGAATTACGGGTGTGAATTATTTGTGTTGATATGCCTAAGAGTGATTAAGGTATAGTCTCAAAATGTTGTGGCCGATTGTAGATGGAAAAGTAGTTAGGTCTTGAAATTTGCTTTTGACCATATGATTCTATATTTATTGTATACTGGATTGTTTGTGGTAATTAGTTTCTTAGGTAAGTAATGATGTTAAAGGTTGATATGGAAAATTTGTCTTAGAGATAAATATAAGTTGAGTTTCATTATTTGTGGAGGCTTGACATTTGGTTCCGGTCCCAATCATGTGTTAGGGTCGAACTAGTAGTTAAAGATGGTAATTTATTTGATTTATTATCATACGTTATCCATCTTGGAATGTTATGCCAGAGCATGTTAAGAGCAGTAAGTGGAGATTTGATGGAAATTTGATGGTTAAGATTTGATTTTAAGTGGAGTTGATATTGAAGTAAGCTAATTGTGAATCAATGTGCTATATGGATTATAAGGTGTTAGTATAAGTCGATAATATATGTTATATGTGTTAACTTGTAAAGCGTCATAGGACGCGTTTGGGGTAGAACGAGTTAGAAAAATTCGATTACGTGCGTACTGAAATAGTATTTACTTGTATACAGGTACATATAAGAGGTCGGTTAAGAGCCAGTGCACATGTAGATGGAATATAAAAGAAGGGGGAATTATTGGGATTGATGAGTGTCCTCGTGTAGAGAATGACAAGCGATAAGGAAAAAGAGATGGATGTAAATAGAGTAAAGAGTCGGGATATTAGAAGTGGAAACTTCATATATTGAGGCAAGTTTACTATCCTTCACTTATCGTTCAAGTGATGTGAACCCTTATGTTGTATTTATATGTTCTTTCGAATCCTTTCTTGCAAGCATTATACTTTTCATATTTATTGGAATGATATGAACCTGTCCTTATTAATTGTGAAGTTTTCTTCCAAACCATTTCGCTAGGGTCTATACCCCTTACATTTGTTACAAGTGGTATTTTCTCTCAACTAGTATTCAAAGTTATTTTCAAACTATCTTACCATTGTTGATTCTCTCCACCTATCGTTCAGGTGTTGATTATTTTATAATTATTTTAAATAATATTTCTTTTAAATAATTAATTCAAATCTTTATTAATGTTTCAATACTTGATATTTTATCGGATTCCTCAATACCTATCGTTCAGGTGTTGATTTTCTTTTTTTTGAGATTATTTTATACAAATATTCCTCAGTTTTATTAATATTCTATTTCGTGGTATTTTACCGGATTTCCCAGTCGGGTACTATCTTATCTTCTTTAAAAGTAATTAAATGATATTTTTTTAAAAAACAGAGGGAATCCAAGAATTTAAGACTTTATAAAAAAAATCTTTTAATATAATTCCTGAATAAGATTTATGATAAACCATTTCACTTATCTTTCAATTGAACCATGCTTATCATAACTTGAACTTTATATCAGTCAGACCTGTTGTTGAAATTATTCTCCATTTAAATTTTGATAAGTATGAATATCTCTGCATCCTGTCCCAAATCATAAAAATTGAGCTTGTTAATTCTTTTTGGTAATATAATCTGAACCAATACCCTTATATATCGAACTTGTCGATATCTAGGTCAGAAATTATTAGACCTCACTTCTTTTTTAGATTTGAGTTGTTGACCTGGAACGTGAGTTTCCAGGGTGTTTGGCAGATTGAGGTGGTCGATTGTTCCGACAACTGGTAGTCAGTTATAGGATTGGACTGTTGTTTTTTTAAAAATGTGGACCGTGAAGGTCGGACCGTGAAGGTCAGCAATAATTAAGGCCAATGTGTGCCATGGATCCAATTAAGGACATTGCTGTGTGCGTTTGTCCGGGGTTAGTGCATGACTGATCAGCAACCTAACCTTATTGATGTTTTTTTTAAAATGCATAATAGTCCAATTCTATTCCATTTCCTGATTTAAATAAATGGCATATCCTTGCAGCTTTTGAGCATTTAAATTGTTGATTATTATTCCCTATCAGAACTTTTATCGGTTCTTATTGTGATACACCCCATTCCAGTGAATCAATGTTGGTTCCTCGTGATAATAAAGATATTTGATTTAGTTGATACTTTTCAAAGCATATGATAATTCTACCTGATTTTCAGAACTTATAATTGTTGTTGATATGGCTATCACTATATATACTTGCTGAGCGTTCTTTGGCTCACTCTTTCTTGTTTCACCTTCCCTTTCAGTTAGGGTTAAAGAGTTGGATATCTGCGCATTATAAGTCATATGGGAGCGATGAGGCATTCTTTAGAAGCTAGATACAGAGCCGACACGGGCATATGCTAAATCGGCTTGCGTTATGGTTTAGAAGGTATAAAGGTTTGAAATTTGACTTTGAGATAGAAGTTGTAATAATTATTGTAGTATAGATTCTTGTTTCATACCATAACCTGGAAGCGATCCTCGGTGAGGAATCGTTGGAGTATTAAGTTTTATTTGTAAGTTGATTGGAATTTTGGTTTGGGTTGTAATACAGGTGGATAGTCCGATTTACAAATACTTCATGTCGAAATTTTCTAAAATTCCCCTGTATCAAAGTTTATTTTATTATAACAAAATTTATTTTCGGTATCGAGATGTCGGGGGTGTTACACCCCTGCCATCACATTGATTTTTTAAAAGTGTCGGCTTCCGAGTACTCTTAACTAGATTTAGAATTATGACTTGTGCATTATTCAGCCGTGCTGACTTCCTAGGAGTGTAGACTTCAGTGGACTTCTTATTTCTTTTTTGCTGTTGTAACTGATGAGTGGTCACAAACTGACGTTTCACTTGGTTGGTCGCTGCAACAATAGAATTAAATTGTTAATACACCAACAAATGTCAGAACTCTCATAAAAGAATTAATAATATGTATTAATAAAAGTATATAACTAAAAAAGTTTAATACCTTCAAACACATTTGGCCTTGGCCTTATGACTACAAACGGTTGCATTTGCTGTAATGGCTCGAACCTAGTATCAACAGTGTTATCAATATAAAGATCTATGTGGCCACCATTTTTACTTAATTCAAGCAAGTCTTGATCATTCGCCACCATTTTCCATCCCTCTTGCTGATTACCATCTCTTGCGTAAATTCCCCCAATTTCAGTATACTTAAGCTCATCTTTAACATGGTCCATCAGCACCGTGTAAGAAAACCAATCAGAATCTAAGTTACTTAGCACACACTCTTTTCCACCAACATATTCTGTATTCTGAAATTTTCCCATGTGGTAAATTCTGAGATTGATGCGCTTCTCTGTCATCCTAAAAAAAAAACTTACATTAGAACCAGTACAAACAAAAAGTAATAATCAATTTAAAAGCAACAACTAATCAATTTAAAAGTAGTCTAGCAAAAGAATGTAAATTAACTAATAAAAAAGCAGTAAATCACTAATAAAAATTAAAATGCAGTAAATCACTAATAAAAAATACTAAAAAGGCGGGCAGTATATTTGTTACATTAAAAGAACTTAACACAATAAAAAGCAATCCATAAAGAAGCAATTCCCCGCATTAAAAGGCAGGCAGTACATTTGTTACATTAAGAGGAAAAACTCCTTAAAAACACTAGACAGTTTCATTGACTACTTTTGGAGGAATGATAATTTTTGTTGCAGGTACATCTTCTCTAAACCAGCTCACATCACTAACTTGATTTCCAATTCCATGACCATGTTGAATATCATTTATAATCAGATCAATGAAATCATCCTCGTTCCCAGGTTCACCTTCGACATCACACCATTCCTTTGGCAGTCTCTTGATAACATTATGATACATCTTGTCAGTCGGATCTTCAATATAAAATACTTGTTGTACTTGTGAAGCCAGAACATACGGATTAGCTTTTTGAACCAGTCTATTAAAATTGACGCGTGTTAGGTCATACAAATCCTTTTCTGCATGGTACCAACAACACCTAAATAGAACCACGGTAAAATCTCCCCAATAATCGATTTCGAGGATTTCTTCAATCGATCCGTAGTAATCGACATCACCAACATTTGGATTATGATCTTTTGAACTTGCAAAGCTGGTGGTTAAGGAAGACACAAATACACCACTATTCTGTGTTGTACACCTAGCATCTCTGTATTTTGTATAGAATCTGTACCCATTAATAACATATCCCGTAAACCTCTTAGCTGCTCCATTAGGTCCCATTGCAAGGACTTCTAGCTATTTGGAAATGTCTTTTTTTTTCGAACCTCTTCCTTCAACCACTTCCAGAAGTCTTCGGTGTGTGCCCTCTCTCTTTTATATCCCGGAAAATCGCTAATGGTCCACAACACACTTGCACGTAGCCTAAAATGTTGATTAGACAAGGCATCAAAAGTTTCTATACCTAGATCCCATAATTCTTTCAACTCTTCAATTAAAGGCTGCATAAATACATCAATGTTGTTGTTTGGAGATTCTGGACCGGGGATGATTGTTGAAAGAATCAAATTTTCAGGCTTCATGCATAGCCAAGGTGGCAGGTTGTAGTTAACCAATACAATAGGCCATGTTGAGTGAGTTGTACTCATAGTACGGAAAGGACTAAATCCATTTGAGGCCAAACCAAGTCTGATATTTCTCTTTTCTATCGAAAAATCAGGATACCTAGCATCCATAGCCTTCCATGCCTCGACATCTGCTGGATGTCTAAGATTTCCGTTAGTTTTTCGTCCCACGGCATGCCATAACATAAGTGCGGAATACTCCTTCGACATATACAACCTTTGTAGCCTTGGTTTTAGCGGAAAATAACGCATAACTTTTGCTGGAACCTTGAGAATTATTTTCTCTTCATCATTGTCACTGTTACCTTTCCTTTCCACTACTTCCCATCTTGAAACACCACAAGTTTTACAAACATCTGCATCTTTGTTTTCTGCCCAATATAGCATGCAATCGTTTGGACATGCGTGTATTTTTTGGTAATCTAGACCAAAATCTCTAATGATATTTTTTGCGGCATTAAAAGATAAATGTATGTGGACCTCTGGAAAAGCCTCTCTCATCAACTCTAGTAGATCCCCGAATGCAGCCTCCGTAATCCCATGTATACATTTTAAAGAATAAAGCCTAAGGATAAAACTTAATCGCGAAAACTTCGAACAACCAGGATATAATGGTTGTTTTCCGTCTTCAATATGGCGATCAAATTTATTAGGCTTGGCATTTGGTACTTCAGTGTGCTCACCTTCACCATTCTGCATTCCATGGGTACGTTGCAACATGTCACCTAGAGTATCTCCAAAGTCTATACCAGCCTCACGATCCATATCTTCATCACTCCCATGTCGAGAAACCTCGCACATCCATTCCATGTACAATGGAGATGGACCATTGTAGATGAGATGCTCGTATATTACATCTTGACGATACCACTTGTCATTTTTACATTTCTTGCAAGGACACGTTATTTCATCACCTACGGCGAATCTAGAAACTGCATTTTTTATAAAAGCCTTTACCCCGCTAATATAGCCGTTACTAAACTTTGGAAGTTTTATCCACGTGTTTTCCTCATTGTCCATCACTACATTTATCAAGCACAACTCTATTAATATAAAAAG
Organism: Kitagawia praeruptora; assembly: GCA_037693485.1. NCBI lineage: Eukaryota > Viridiplantae > Streptophyta > Magnoliopsida > Apiales > Apiaceae > Kitagawia > Kitagawia praeruptora. The sequence continues at coordinate 151,156,296 of CM075351.1, read as the reverse complement.
AGTAGTCAAGGTGTTTATTTCGGCCAACATAAGCAAATAAATACCTATTAATAATTAACTAATTATACAAATAATTATGAGATTTATATACAAGAGCTTAAACCTAACTACTAAACAACAGAGGGTTTTTTTAACTGTTAGTTATACAGTTGAGATAGTTTTTAAGCAACAGCATCAAATAATATATATGACAGAGATACGAAAGAAACTAAGATAGCGAGACACATCGCGACAGAAGTCATACATAAATCACAGATTAAAATTTGACCAAAATATCACAGATTTAGGCATAAATCAACATAAATATGTAATCATAATAAATAACAAATTTATACAAAAATCGATAAACAAAATCGATCCTTGTATGTAATACAATACACAAATTCGAGAAACACGACACATATACAACAACAATTATCACATATTATATTATTTCAACAACAATACATAAATCAACATCCACATAAAAGGAATATATACAATAATCAAGAAAAAACAGAGACTGAGGGCTAGAGAATGGAGAATTAGACAGAGAGATGGAGAGAGAGACACAAAGAGAGAGACAAAGAGATACAAAGAGAGAGACAGAAAGAGGGAGAGGGGGAGAGAGAGAGAGAGATACATAAAGAGAGAGGCATAAAGAGAGAGAGGCATAAATCGAAGCATGCAACACAGAGTATAAATCGAAGCATGCAACACAGAGTATACATAAATCGAAGCATATAAAGAAAGATTTATACCTTAATTGAACAAAGGTCAAACCCTAATTGAAATCGTAGAACCAAGCTTCGATTGACCAGCTTGAACCATAATTGAACCATAATTGAACCCTAAACTTCTTATGAGAGAGGCGAGAGAACCCTAAACTGCCAATTATTTTGAGAGCGACTGAGTTTGGTTTTTCATTTTGAGAGCGACTGAGAAGTGAAGTGAAGTGTTTTGAGAGAATGAGTGAACCCTAGTCACTAGTATACTTTCCCCCAATTCACTTTGGCGCTCGTGTTTTCTTTTTTTTTCCCGCTCGTGTGTTTTCAACTCTGCACAGTACACTCATTTACTTTTTTTTTTTTGAATGTTACTTTCTATTTTTATTTTTTTAAATATTATCAATTTATTTTAATTTCTTGAAATTAAAATATAATTATTAAATCTATTGTTTTCATAATTTTGTAATAATTCACAACTTATACGTAACTTAGTTTTCTTTATTAAACTTTTAATGAATTTAGTTAAAATTTAATAATGTTTGGATATTACATTATTTTAAAATCTTTTTATTTGAAATTTATAAACAAAATTTTAATATTTATGAAAAATCAATAATTTAATTATTTGATGGAATATTACGTTTTAAAATGATTATTTCAAAGATTTTATTAAAATTAATTATTTTTAAAGTCAAATAATTATTAAATCATTAATTTTAAATGAAATAAAAATTTTGTTAATGAATACTCTATGGTAACACACCTCATGGGGTTACCCACTGTTAACACCTTTTATAACTAAAGTAACATACTTTTGTGCCTATGGTAACAGCACAATCAAAAGGTTGCGATATGTAAAAATTTTGATAGCTATGGTAACACCCATAGTGGTAACACCCATGCCAAAAGGTTGCGATAGGCCATCTATGGCGTAGTGGAACCAATATAGGGAATACCATTGGAGTAAAACAACTTTTTGATTACCTATATTTCAGTGAATCAATATTTTACTATACTAGCTTATAACCCGTGCGAAGCACGAGTTTCTTTTGATAGGTTATAAAATTTATTTAACATTATAATTATGAACTTTGAATTTTTAGTAAATTAATTTAATCATGTAATATATCTTATTATTAGATCTAACGATTCTTATTTATTACTAAAAATAATGATTTGAATATATGGTGAGATATTTTTGAGTGTATATTATTTAATTTTATTAAATAGAACCGTCCGTGATATAATTGGAAAAAGAGAGATTTTAGTTTGAAAAAATAGAAAAAGATAACGTGAAAATTAAAAGGTGACATACTTTAGGGTGAAAATGGTAATTGATTAGTTTATAGTAATTATAATTTAATTGTTATTTTACTAAATAAAATTGCAGGTAATATTTTTAGAAAATGAGAAATTAATGTTACCGTGATATTTCTAAAAAAAGGAATTTAATTAGAAAAAATAAAAAAGATGATACGTTTTTAGCTGAAAAGGTAATCGGTTAATTAATAGCATTATAATATTATGATTTTATTTTTATTAAATAGAATTGCCCGTGATATAATTTAAAAAAGAGGGTTTTAGTTAGAGAAAATAAAAAAGGTAACTTGTTTTGGCTGAAAAAGGTAACCCGTTATATAATTGGAAAAAAATATTTTAGTTAGAGAAAAGAGAAAAGAAATTTTTTTTATTAGTTAACAGTATTTATAATTTTTTTTAATTAGATAAAATATGAAAGATATTATATTTTACCTGAAAAAGGAAACTGCTTAGTTATTAGAAAAAAAGGTAACACGTTTAACCTTAAAAGTAGGTTGATTTGTAAAGTAAAAATTTTAGTTAAATAAAATATAAAAGAAGATTTTTAAAAGGTAACTCGTGATATAATTGGAAAAAGAGATATTTTAGTTAGAGAAAAGAGAAAAGATAATTTGAACGAAAAAATTAATTAATTAGTTAATAGTAATTATAATATGCTTTTTAGTTAGATAAAATATAAAAAATATTATATTTTGACTGAAAAAGGAAACTGCTTAGTTATTGAAAAGAAAAGAAAAGATAACATGCTTAACCTGAAAAAGGAAATTTATTAGTAAAAGCAAAAATTTTAAAGGTAACATGTTTAACCTGAAAAAGGAAATTGATTAGTAAAACAAAAATTTTAGTTAGATAAAATATAAAAAAAGATTTTATCTGTAATTAAGTAAGGGTAATTAGGTAAATTCAATAGGTACCACCTGAAAAAGGAAACTACTTAGTTATTAAAAAAAATGTAACACGTTTAACCTGAAAAAGTAGGTTGATTTGTAATGTAGAAATTTTAGTTAAATAAAATATAAAAGAAGATTTTTAAAAGGTAACTCGTGATATAATTGGAAAAAGTGATATTTTAGTTAGAGAAAAGAGAAAAGATAATTTGAATGAAAAAATTAATTAATTAGTTAATAGTAATTATAATATGCTTTTTAGTTAGATAAAATATAAAAGATATTATATTTTAACTGAAAAAGGAAACTGTTTAGTTATTAAAAAGAAAAGAAAAAGGTAACATGTTTAACCTGAAAAAGGAAATTGATTAGTAAAACAAAAATTTTAAAGGTAACATGTTTAACCTGAAAAAGGAAATTGATTAGTAAAACAAAAATTTTAGTTAGATAAAATATAAAAAAAGATTTTATTTGTAATTAAGTAAGGGTAATTAGGTAAATTCAACATGTACCAACCGACCGAAACAAAAAATTTAGTTAAATAAAATATAAAAAAAGATTTTATCTATAATTAAGTAAGGGTAATTAGGTAAATTCAATAGGTACCACCTGAAAAAGGAAACTGCTTAGTTATTAAAAAAAATGTAACACGTTTAACCTGAAAAAGTAGGTTGATTTGTAATGTAGAAATTTTAGTTAAATAAAATATAAAAGAAGATTTTTAAAAGGTAACTCGTGATATAATTGGAAAAAGAGATATTTTAGTTAGAGAAAAGAGAAAAGATAATTTGAATGAAAAAATTAATTAATTAGTTAATAGTAATTATAATATCCTTTGAGAGAATTACCAAAAAATGCATATTTTTCACAAGTTTGGAAAAAAGAAAATTTTAGTAAGAGAAAAGAAAAAAGGTAACGTGTTTTGGCTGAAAAAGGTAACCGTTCATGATATAATTGGAAAAAGAAATATTTTAGTTAGATAAAAGAGAAAATGTAACGTGTTTTGACTAAAAAAGGTAATTAATTAGTTAATAGTAATTATAATATAATTATGTTATTTTATTAAACAAAATTTCTGTAGTGTTTTTAAAAAAGAGAAATTTTAGTTAGATAAAATGTAAAATATATTCTAATTTAGCTGAAAAAGGAAATTATTTAATTATTGAAAAATTAGAAAATGTAATATGTTTAACCTAAAAAAGGAAATTGATTCATAAAGGAGAAATTTAGTTAGATAAAATATAAAAGATATTATATTTTACTTGAAAATGGAAATTATTTAATCGTCCTCCGTATTAGCATAATACGGAACACCGTGTTCCGTATTATGCATGATACGGAACACCATCTTCCGTGTTAGCATGATACGGAACACGGTGTTCCGCAACACCCCATGATACGGAACACGATGTTCCGCAACACCCCTCATATCACGGTAGACAGTGTAGCGTTTTCAGTCAGTAAAAAGGGCCAGCATGGCTCCCATATGAATATTTTGGGCCATCACCCATATGCTTTTTAGTTAGATAAAATATAAAAGATATTATATTTTAACTGAAAAAGGAAACTGTTTAGTTATTAAAAAGAAAAGAAAAGGTAACATGTTTAACCTGAAAAAGGAAATTGATTAGTAAAACAAAAATTTTAAAGGTAACATGTTTAACTTGAAAAAGGAAATTGATTAGTAAAACAAAAAATTTAGTTAGATAAAATATAAAAAAAGATTTTATCTGTAATTAAGTAAGGGTAATTAGGTAAATTCAACAGGTACCAACCAACCGACCAACCAAACTTTTAATGTTTCGGAATTTATATAATAGTATAGATTTTATGGAACAAAAATAGGGAAAAGCCTTGGAGATGCTCTTACTCGTTGGACTTTGCAAACACCCAACTAAAATTGAGAAAAGGCCCGTCATCATAATTTTGAGATATAGTGTTCCAAACATCACATCCTGTAAAAAAGTCCCAATTATCACTTTTATAACGTTACGATGCAACGTTTTAAGTTTCAAATTTTATTTATATAAACAAACTACATCGTGGGGCGGGGTGGGGGTTTTTAAATTATTAAAATTTTATTTATTGCTTTTTTCAATTAATATTTTAAATTTTAATCGGTAATTCTTTTGACGTTAAACAATTTCCATTTGGGGTTCAACGACGAGTTTCATTTGAATTTTAGAAATATTCTATTTTTTATTAAAATTTTTAAATTTTGTCTATCTTTATTTTGGGGTTAAACAGTTTTCAATTGGGGTTCAATATGAATAATAGTCATCATACATACTTTCCAAGTAGAAAGCATAAGTTCCAAGTACACAAAATTGAATTTGTTAGTCAAAAGATTGAAAACATTCTTGTAAATCAAAAGAGTTTAGTATTCTCAAACATGTCACTATATCACCTAAACCATGACAGAGGTAATAAAATGGATACCAAAAATGATATGGTATTTATTACATTAGGGGTGAACAAAAAAATCGAAAAATTGAAAATCAAAATCGATGAAAATCGAATCGAAAAATCGAAACCAAAATCGAATCTGGAGACTTTCGATTCTGATTCCGATTTTAGGTTGGAACCAAACCGCAAAAAATCGAATCAATTACTAAAATAAATAAATATACTATTTATAATTTATATAAATTTTTAAAAATATTAAATAAACACATATATGTTCATATACGTTCAAATCACTATTCAGTGATGAGTATGATGTTACTACATATAATGTTACTACCTATAAACTTCTACTAAAGAACAACCAATATACTACTACTACAGTACTACAAAATTAAAAATAAAATTATTCACAGATCAGAATACTACTACAAAATATACTACTATTCACTGATTAGTATTGTTCAATCGATTGTAACTGAACCAAGAATTTTGAAATCGAAATCGAACTGTCGGATTTGGTTGCGATTTCATTTTTAAAAATCAAAGATATACAATTTTGGGTAAAATCGAACCGAACTGCCCGTTCTCTCCCCTGAATGACAAGATAAAATGATTGATTTTAATTGGTTCTTTTAATGTGAATACAAGAGGGTCTATCATGTCACATCAATTTTAAAAATTATTTTAATGATATTTTGAAAACTTTAGCATTTTCCAAAATTAAAATGATACACTTTATCTTCTCGTGTTTTAGTACACATCTCGCCCATTAATCCTTGGAAATTTAGTACCATAAGATGCACGTGCAAAGGTTCATGGATGTTAAGTAAGCTACTGGATGATTAAATTGGTGAATGGGGATGGGTAAGAATTAAGATAGTGAAAATCTGCAAACATATATAAATTCTTAAACGATAAGATATCATCCAAAAAACTAGATAATGTGAACCACCCTATATATAACTTTGGAAACACGATTATGTTTACAAATTATTGATTATAAAAATTTCTTATCACGATTCCGATTTCTTTTTCTTAAATATAGGAGAAGTATTGATTTTAAATATTCAAAATAGAGAAACTTTAAAAATATAGATAAATATGATTCTCACCACCTTTGTTATACTGGTAATTTTTTTATATAATTTAATAAAAATTGATGATATTGATTTCTTGCAATGAATTACCAAGAGTGAGTTTGATAAAATCGAGCTTGGTATATAAAATTAGTGGAGTTGCGATCCCAATCACATGTATAAAAAATTGTCCATGTGAAAGTTTAAGTGACCGGAAGGTAATTTACATTTGTCTAGTAATTGACATATTAATAATGACCTATTTTTACTAATTGATTTATATTTTTACAATTTAAAAAATGTGAAAGGGATAATATACAAAATATGAATAATTGATTTTGTATTGATATAATAGTACGTCCCATTTATATTATTTGCTATTTTTATTTTAAAATTATTATCACAATAAATTAGTATTATAAATTGTGTGTAAATTATATTAATTTTTATAAAAGATATATAAATATTTTGTAGCTATCAATCTATTTAAAATGAATGAACAAAAATGAAGTTTTGATTTGGACAAAATAAAAGCAACTGTAATCTGTACTCATTGTACAAAATAGTAGGGTCGTTCCAACTTCCAAGTGAATCAGGGGTGGGTCTTCCTTCCTAGTTGGTTCCTAGCACTGCAAAATTAATATAATATAATAATTGTTTTTTCTTATTATTTCCTATTTTTTGATTCATTTTACTTTTAAAGTCGCATACTCCACTTTAAGCTGTTGGGACAATTAATTAATCAAGGGGAGTAGTTTGATTTAATTAATCAAGGGGAGTATGTACTTTGATATAGGGTAGAGAAATCTTATTTTTCAGAAATAAGTTACTTATCCTGGAAAAAAGTTACGAAATATGTATTTTTTTTTTAAAATAAGTAACTTATTTTTGAAATATAACGAATATTAAACTCTCAATACACATTTTTCTATAAAAAAGAATATATAAATATGAAATTTTTTCCGAAATACATAACTAAATTGATCGTTAGATTCGCCAAACACCCCATAATAAGCGTTTTGCCGTTTTAGGCTTCAAGACAAAAGGAAAGCTCCACAAACATGTTCATTAATTAATTAAAAATGGAGTAGAAAGAACCTAGGAGTACTAGGAGGTAGAGTAGGTGGACCCTACAAGGTAGGGTTAGGAAAGGTATGTTCCTTTATTCTCTCTCTCCTTGTTCAAAACCTGAAGACAACAACTATACAGAAGCTACCATTTCATTTTTAAAAAATTAATTATTTATATTTGCCAAAAAACTCAAAATTGTGAATTTAAAATTTGGACAATTGTAGAGTTTTAAGAAATAGTTTTTATTTTTTTTAAAATATCAAATATATTTTCCGAGAAGTAAAAAAGTGATTTGCGCCAAAAAAAGTGATCATACAAATCTTTTGGACACTTTTATGTATGTAGTTGGGGGTGCAAAAGTAGACTATTATTTAATAATATTTTTCTCCTTTCAACCTGTACTTTGTCCAGTTAACTTGCTATACTAATCATGAAAGCACCAATAATACTACTGCTATAAGCAACAACACCAACTGTGTCTGTGAGTGACCAGAGACATACTATATTAGTTCTCATTTACTAACCCACACAGTAATATACAAACACATACAAATCACTATCACTCTCCCTCTTCCTCTCCCTTCCGCCGCACAGTGGTTTTTGCCACCATTGTAAGTCTCTCTCTCTCTCTCTCTCTCTCCCTATCTCTCTCTCTCTCTCCCTATCTATCTCTCTCTCTCTCTCCCTATCTCCCTCTCTCTCTCTCTCTCCCCCTCTCTCCTTCTCCCTCTCTCTAATTTTATAAATTTTGTGTAAGCTCTTGTTTTAAATCGATCTAGTTGTTAGTTGTTACAGTGTAGGGTGTCTGCAGATATAATGTACATTCTCTTGTTCCAGCAATTTTTTAGAATCGCTAATAGTAAAATATGAAAAAGTTTTAAAATCAAAAGACCACCCATAAAACACATAGGACCACGGTGTCTCCTGGCCAGTGTCCGTCATGGTCCTGGCCTGAGAGTTGAATGGGAACTTAAAGCTCTTCTTGACGTTGCTGTTACTTTATCCTTTGATATATTTCTGTGCCTTTTATGTTGACTAGTGGTAGCCTAATCTATCTCGATTATCATTTGCAAACTGCAAATTTAATGCAAAAATGGCGTGACTCCCGGAGAGTTTATCTCTCTCTCTCTCTAATTTTATAAATTTTGTGTCAGCTCTTGTTTTAAATCGATCTAGTTGTTAGTTGTTACAGTGTAGGGTGTCTGCAGATCTAATGTGCATTCTCTTGTTCCAGCAATTTTTTAGAGTCGCTAATAGTAAAATATGAAAAAGTTTTTAAAATCAAAAGACCACCCATAAAACACATAGGACCACGGTGTCTCCTGGCCAGTGTCCGTCATGGTCCTGGCCTGAGAGTTGAATGGGAACTTAAAGCTCTTCTTGACGTTGCTGTTACTTTATCCGGCCTTTGATATATTTCTGTGCCTTTTATGTTGACTAGTGGTAGCCTAATCTATCTCGATTATCATTTGCAAACTGCAAATTTAATGCAAAAATGGCGTGACTCCCGGAGAGTTTATCTCTCTCTCTCTAATTTTATAAATTTTGTGTCAGCTCTTGTTTTAAATCGATCTAGTTGTTAGTTGTTACAGTGTAGGGTGTCTGCAGATCTAATGTGCATTCTCTTGTTCCAGCAATTTTTTAGAGTCGCTAATAGTAAAATATGAAAAAGTTTTTAAAATCAAAAGACCACCCATAAAACACATAGGACCACGGTGTCTCCTGGCCAGTGTCCGTCATGGTCCTGGCCTGAGAGTTGAATGGGAACTTAAAGCTCTTCTTGACGTTGCTGTTACTTTATCCGGCCTTTGATATATTTCTGTGCCTTTTATGTTGACTAGTGGTAGCCTAATCTATCTCGATTATCATTTGCAAACTGCAAATTTAATGCAAAAATGGCGTGACTCTAGGAAAGTTTATCTACGTCAAGCCCCATATAAAAATGCTCTGATAATTTATTATGTAAGTAAATGTAATATCATCGTGCATATAACGATATGAAATATCCGTATTCCCAAGGAATGCAATTATATTTCCTCGGAATGCATTAGCCGTATTAGATCAGTTGATTTCAAAAACCTAGGACTGCAAAAAGTAATGAAACAATACAGAAATTGCCCTTAATGCTTGACTGTTGTGTAACACAAGAGCAGTAAAAAAATTGACAAGAAATCGATAAGCTAGGCAGTGAACTAGCTTACCTTATACATGCAAAATCCGATATTATCTACCCTCTCTGTATATATCATAATGTAGTAAGTTTTTGGTATGAAGTTAGAATTAAGTATACATGGTGATTCAAACCTGTTTCTTTTTCTATTTTAATTCGATGAATCAAGAAATCTATAGTATCACTTTTTAAGTTGATGTATCATGTATTTACAGTGATTTTAAATAATTTTGAAGATCAGATATTGCAAATGTTTACAAGACTAAAAATTACTTTGATAGTCGAAACTTTTGATTACAATAATGGTCAAAAACACGAATAGAACTACTCAGGCTTCAGGGAGATGCTCTTGGTTATCGTAAATCTTGATCTAGTACATGCCTTTCAACTACTTTAGATTGAAGATGCTCTTATCTAATATATACCTATATATGTGTATTGTGTACAATGCATAAGATGAGATGCTCTTATCTAATATATACCTATATATGTGTATTGTGTACAATGCATAAGATGTTTGATATTGTGTTTCTGTACTCGTCTTCTTATTAGTACATTAATTTGTTGTTTTGCAATTAGTTAAATATGGCAGAAAATTGTGATATGGACAACATTGATCTAAAATTCGACGTGGATGAATTGACACTAAGAGAGATTGTTGAGGCAGTTCGTAGATATGTTGCAACGGAGTTGAAAAACCCGAAAATTCCAATTCAAGTGCTCATTCTTCCAACCTCAAAGGAGATTAAAAAAGGTGAAGAATATTTCCCAGTCTTCATGTTTAGTAATGTTTATAAAAAGGGAATGTATATATTGATTGGACGTGAAGATCTCTATACCGTTGCCATGCGTCCGAATATAAAGGGAGAACCGTGGCAAATTTTTAGAGATAAAAAAAAGAACACAGAAGTAAAGAAATTTTTAGATAATAATGATAAATTGAAAATATATGATGGTCAGAATAAAGTTAAAAAGTCAATATTTGCACCTTTTGGTGTGAGTTATAAGAGTTTAGCAGAACTTTCAAGACCTAGGTCAGAGATTGAACTTGGGAAAGAGGCGCTTCAAATTGCCGTGTTATGTTTGGGAAAGAAGAAAGGAAATAGGGAAGATAAAGAACTTGCTTTACCAGTCACGGTAGTAGTTGAAAGCGTGTCCGAAATGACGAGGCTCGATTCCCTCTTGTACTATATCATGGAGGATTACGATATAGGTAAATCACCAAGCGCGGAAATGATCTGGCAACAAAATAATTGGGGAAATCTTTCGGACTTTCTACGTGATTATGCTTTCGGAAAGAACACAAGTCTTAAGGTTAAGTTTGATGGAAACGAGATCACTGCAACTGATGCTGTTAAGATCGTGGCAGTTATTAAAGGGGAGACTGTAACGGCTGATACTTGCGGAACAAGTAGTGGCAAGGGATCAAAAAATAATAAGGGATCAAAAAATAATAAGTGAAGGAGCCTAGGATAGAGCAATCTTGAGAATTGGCAACCATGAGCATGGTCTGGATTTTCATGGAAGAACTGACTTCGAGAATGACAAGGATAAATCTGGTGCCGAAGAGTCCCATCAAGACTCCACCATCTGTCATATTGCAATAATAAGGTTATTCTGTGTCAAAGAATGGAGTGATTTCTGGATTCAATTGAATAAAATTCAGTATTTACAAGGTAAACATAGAAGAAGTTTTAAATTATATATGCACAATCCGTTGTTTATTTGCATTTCTTAGTTTCTTCTATGCATAGAAATTGTTAATTGTTTTATATATGTGAGTTCTGATTGTGGTTGTTTTGTTAGGAGACGAGCACTGCAGATGAAGGCACAGGAAGCACAAGTGTCGAGTTAGGAAGAAGGGCAGATGATGAAGAATTTGGAAAGGAAAGAAACAGAGTATATGAGTTTGCAGAGGCATAAGATGGGAATTGATGATTTTGAGCAGTTGACTGTCATTGGTAAAGGTGCATTTGGCGAGGTACAGTTTATCTTGGCTCAGTTTCTTGTTTTAGATATAGTATTATAATTGTAAGTTTTCTTAATGACTAATTGATTAGCGTTTGCTTTTGATTTTGATTTGGGTCATTTAATTTTATTTGCATTTTCTGATCTTACTTCTTTTAATGCATTGTATTTGTAGTGATTCGGGTGTTGCAAAATTTCCTTTTTTCTTCTGTCGAAAAAATGTTCATAGATCTGAAGATTTAAAATTTGAAGTGCTGCTTGATATATGATTAGTAATATCTACGAGTTTGGCATATATTGCTTGCTGACAGTTAATAAATATATATCTGAATTTAATATATTTGTACGTGTAGTATTTGTAATCTTTGTAATTTTACAACTGGTATGTGCTTTCACTTAACTTCAAGACTGACGCTGATACAACAACTGATTAGGAAAGTATATTTGCTTATGGTAGACTTTATTTTATTGCGGTTAGTTTCTTCTTCTTCTTCTTTTCCTTTTACTTTTTATTATTGACTGTTTATTTACCTCTTTCTTTATTGTTGGTAGTTTTACCATAATTTTCAAAAGTTACGCGGTGTGCTTTTGTTTAGTAAGTATAGCTTAAATCTCTTATGGAGTTACAAGTTACATAGTAGGGCATCCTATTGTTATTACATAATAGTGCAGCAAATTGTTGCAGACACTCACATTAATATTTAATAGTCAGGTAGATGAATAGATTTATCCAGACCTACATATTTAATGCATATTATATTCATGATGGTACTCTTTTTTTCAGGTTACGTTATGTCGTGCTAAAAGTACCGGGGAAATCTTTGCACTAAAGAAATTAAAGAAATCTGACATGCTTAGCTGTGGACAGGTGATAGGCAACACAATGATCTCGGATGAATAGCTTATATGTACTATAATGGAAAGTTATAGCATCTAAAGCCATGCGCATCTTCTGTATTTGCATTGATACTTCAACATATCAGCATCTTCAGAATTTTAAAAGCAATGATAACATGTTTATATTGATCATGTAGCTTCTTCTAATATATTTCCAGAAACACTAAAAATGTTATTATAATTCAGAATGTTTGTACTTCAAGCAGGTTCATAAGAATACATGATATATACACCAGTTTGGATCAAATTTTGAATACAAAAACTACTGTACCACAGACATGAATACTTGAAATGTTATAACCATGTACAGTTTTCTGTAGTTTTGTAGCCACAATTATGATAATCTTCACCTCTATTATTTACTTACATATTTGGAACTGGTTTTAGGTCAAGCATGTTCGATCTGAGAGAAATTTGCTTGTTGAAGTTGATAGTCAGTGCATAATAAAACTTTTCTGTTCTTTTCAAGATTCTAAATTCTTGTACCTTATCATGGAATACTTACCCGGTGGTGACATTATGACTTTACTGATGAGAGAGGATATTCTTTCTGAAGATATTGACGATTCTACATAGCGGAAAGTGTTTTGGCTATCCATTCTGTCCACCTACACAACTACATACACAGGTGCTTTATCCAAGCTTTCACATTTATTTGCTTCTTCACAAGTGTTTATTATCTTTGTAAATGAGGTGCTTTAGTGGGTGAGTTGGTTTTAAAAAATTTGGAATTCATTTCTGTATAATATGTGGAAGGTATATGGTCTAGATGAGGCTACCTGTAGTTGCTGCAGACATTATTTATGAATATCCTTGCCAGCCTCTTTGAAAGTCTTCTGTGATAATCTCCCAGCTTTCTAGTGTTTGTTATTTGTTCTTAATGCTTCAAGTAAAAAAAAAAAGATTTTTACACAGTACCAGTACCTACCAGTCCCTCTAATTTGACTATGCTCTATATCCCATGTTGTATATTTGATGTCATAAATTGCACCTGTCCAATGTGCTCTGTCACAGTTGATAAGATTAGAGCGTAGTAACTTTTACTTGCCCTTATATTTCTTTTTTAGTTTAGCTGTCCTCTGCTTATATGTAAACATATTTACAAGTTGATTTATTTGTGTGTAATTGTTTCTACACTTTGGTATAGGTGTACATTTTAAAATTCAAGTGAAAATGTATATATATATATATATATATATATATATATATATATATATATATATATATATATATATATATATATATATATATGCAAGTCTACTGTTTCACCAAATGCTTTGGTAATATCGCATGGAATAATGATTTTAGATTTGAATAGATCAGAATTCTTTTGGTACATGTTAGATTTTTTAAAAAAAATTACTTAAAAGTTACAACCCAAACAACAAATTATGGGTTATTTAGGTGTAACAAAAGATAGCATCACCATGTGCGCTAGCTATCTTCATGAAAGGTGGTCAAATATTTAAAATTCTTGTTGTTTCTTATTTAATGTTATAGTTTATTTTCTTCCTCTAGTTTAACAAGGTAAGTTTATGTTCATATAGTTTGAAAATTAAGCTAAGACATGTATAAATATCTGTTTCCAAGGACATAAAACCCGATAACTTGATACTGGACAGAAATGGTCATTTGAAGCTCTCCGATTTTGGCTTGTACTGTAAGCCCTTGGACAACAAATTCTCATCTATAATGTTGGAAGATGAAGACTTTTCAACTCAGGGGTCTTTAGGTGACGGGGAAGGGGATCCCACTTGGTTAATGCCCAAGGAAAAGTTAGAACAGTGGAAAAGAAATCGTCGGGAGCTGGTATATCCTTGTCTACTTTACTTTGTTCCTTCTTACTTGCTTAATTGTACTGTGCACCACTACTCACCAATAATATATTTCACCTGTGACCTGTAGCCATAATGTGTCATCTTGATCACATATACCGTAAACATTTTTCTCAGGCTTACTCTACTGTTGGAACTCTTGATTATATGGCGCCTGAAGTTCTTCTCAAGAAAGGTTACGGTATGGAGTGTGATTGGTGATCTTTAGGGGCAATCATGTATGAAATGCTAGTAGGCTATCCTCCCTTTTGGTGGTCTTTAAGGTATTCTGCTAATTGTTGACCTTAAGCCTGTTTTCTGATATGGATTTTAATTGTTTTTTTTATAATGAGTACGAGGTATGCTAAAAATGGTCTCATCTAGGAAATATGTCCCTGTATTGTGTTGGTTTTCACCTGCCAGTTTCTTCTTGCCAATTTCCTCTTAGCTCAAGTTAAATCTTACTTCATAATTTAGTAATATACCCAATTTTCATGTTATATGACATTTAATTATATTTGTAACAGATTATCATCTGGAGAACATGCTTAAAGTTCCCTGATGAACCAAAAGTACCAAACACAGCTAAAGATTTAATATGCCGTTTTCTGTGTAATGTTTAAACAAGACTGGGTACAGGAGGAGTCGAAGAAAGAAGTAAAGGTAACAAACTATAAATTAGTGATTCTTTAACTCATATCTTTTAAATAATATGTTTCACCTTCTCTACAGTAAAGATGATGGCCACAGCTAATTAATGATAAAGTGAACTCTAATATGGTTTTGAAGCCAGTCTGTGAATGTGCAGCAAAATCTTGCTTTCAGATTGCAATTTTTGTGACTGATAAATCCTAATGTATCTCCAGGCACATCCATGGTGTTAACTGGGATAGGTTGTACGAGAATGAAGCTGCATATAAGTCTACTGTCAGTGGAGACCTGGACACGCAAAATTTTGAAAAGTTTACGGCAAGTACATCGCTGTTATGCATTAAATATTGTGGTTTCTGCTAGAAAATAAATAATTCTGGATGTCAAAAGTGTCAAGTAAAAAATTAATATTTGTTTAATTGGCAAGTGAAAATTGTTAGTTCCCAAACTTGGTATGCTATATGCTTTTAATATGTTCTTATCATTGTGCTCTACTTAGTAGGACATATCTCATATATATATATATATATAGAGTCCTACTCCACTACAAATTAAAATTAACTACAAACTAAAAACTAAACACTAATCTAATATTTCAAGCTAATCTAATGACCAAATTAGGGGTACCCCAATACAAAAAATGCTTAAAATAATTGGCTCTATCCAACAAAAAAATAAAAAAAATAAAAAATAAAAAATAAAAAAAAATCATTGTTCACGTGATGACGTGGCAGTGGATTTCACTGGTTAACGGTGCTTCGCATCTTCTTGTACGGCGTTTCGCGCCTTTATCATTCTAAAGTTGTAAGGAATGACAATCAATGGTAAAAGCAATAGACGATTGACGGGTGTGTCGAGAGCCTTCGGCCCTCATGACTACCTAACTCATCCGTTTACTGTCTTAAATGCTTCGCATTTCCACGGCAGAGATTTTTTTTTTTTTTTTGGTTGGATAGAGTCAATTATTCTAAGCATTTTTTGTGAAGGTACCCTTGGCTGGAATCTTAGAATAGATGAAATATAATTAATTTAGTGTTAGTTTATAGTTTTTATTTAAGGATTGGTTTGTATTTGAGCAAAAACCTATATATATATATATATATGCTGTATTAAGCACTTCAAACTTCAATCCGGTTCTTCAAGCAATTTGTCCCATGAGTTGTTGTCAAGATTAGTGTTTATTTATTAATTCTTGAAGTCTTTTTAAGTCAAGCTAAGCTGGATAAGAGCAATCAACTTGCTAAGCAAATGAAGTTGGTGCACATATATAGTAGTTAAAATACCTTTTTGAGAGAATGGTAGAAGAAATATTATGTACACACATCATGTTCTTTTTGAAGATGGCCATGTCAAGGATGTTCTAACAACAAATTATATAAATAAAGATCTTCAACCTAAAAGTAAATATGAACTCGGGATTCTGACAGCATTATATGATGTTTGTCTTTGACATGGGTTACAAGCTTATTCTTCTGCATTTACTTTGACTATAATTACAGCCTCTTGATTACGCCTTTAAAATATGTCAAATCCAACAAATGTATATCTCAAGTTACTATTTAAGCTACTATTGTTATGTTTACTATCTGTGTTACCAAATATTAAAAATTATTCTTCTACGTTGTGACATATCATATTTTAATTACACAATCCACAAATGCAAAAATGTGTTTCTTTGTATTTGCACCCTTCTTGCAAAGTATGAGTCTGTCCATAATAAATTCCCTGTGAATCTCATGTTTCTACCTTTCCCTGAGACGTGGCCGTGGTTATTCTTACAAGCCTCTCTTTTTAATAGGTAGAAGGCCCTCCATCTTCTGGACCACGAGTCCGACCCTGGCGAAAGGTAAGCTGTGTGATTGATATGTTTCTCTTTTTGTCTCCTTGAGTAGCATGTTTAATGCAAGATATGATGAGTGAAAATGAATTTAGTGCATGTTTAAAATGGAATTCGTCTCCATGTTGCAGATGTTGACATCAAAAGATTCCAACTTCATAGGATATACTTTTTAGAAATGAGATATGCTAAAATCAGTTGGTCAGGTATGCTGCGTACGGTACTGTGTTATTGCACTTGCAGTTACTTTTGTAGTAGTTTTGTTTCTTCATCTTAATTTTCCACATTTGAACCATCTGAAAGATTAGATGAGCTAAACTGGAAATGTGTTAATTAGAAGCAGCAAACAGGAAGCTATGAAACTATCTTCTTTGAAACTGGGCGAGTCATACCATTATCATGTTTGAAGATTTATAATGTAAAAAATTTACTGTCGGTAGAAGTTTTGAATCTAGTGAATATGAATGTGCTAATAGGATTTTTAATGTTATCCCTGGGAGGCAGACTTTGTTAGCTGGACTCGGCTAGAAGTGTCCAACATGGATATGTGGCCAAGTGTCGGACTCGGCAACATTTTTAAAATTGTAGATGTTTTTGGCCTTAAATTAGTGTCCAGGTGTCCATACCCATATCCGAGTGTCGAGTGTCCGACACCGGTACTCGAGGCAAAATGAACAGTACGGGTAACATAGGTTGCAGGTTTAAAGAAATTGGTGTTGCACCTTTTTACCCAAATGCTAAATTTAAACATTTAAACATACTATATAGTAGAAGTTGACTGTGCACCACTACTCACCAATAATATTTTTCACCTGTGACCTGTAGCTTTGTCAATATATTTGATCGCCATAATGTGTCATCTTGATTACATATACCGTAAACCTTTTTCTCAGGCTTACTCTACTGTTGGAACTCTTGATTATATGGCACCTGAATTTCTTTTCAAGAAAGGCTTTGGTATGGAGTGTGATTGGTGGTCTTTAGGGGCAATCATGTGTGAAATGCTAGTAGGCTATCCTCCCTTTTGTTCGGAGGATCCGAGGATTACATGTCAAAAGGTATTCTGCTAATTGTAGACCTTAATCCTGTTTTCTGATATGGATTTTATTTGTTTTTTTATAATGAGTACGAGGTATGCTAAAAATGGTCTCATCTAGGAATTATGTCCCTAAATTGTGTTGGTTTTCACCTGCCAGTTTCTTCTTTCCAGTTTCCTCTCAGCACAAGTTAAATCTTACTTCATAATTTAGTAATATACCCAATTTTCATGTTATATAACATCTAATTATATTTGTAACAGATAATCAACTGGAGAACATGATTAAAGTTCCCTGATGAACCAAAAGTACCAAACACAGCGAAAGATTTGATATGCCATTTGCTGTGTAATGTCGAAACAAGCCTGGGGACTGCAGGTCGAAGAAATAAAGGTAACAAACTATAAATTAGTGATTCTTTCACTCATATCATTTAAATAATATGTTTCACCTTCTGTTCAGTAAAGATGACATGGCCACAGCTAATTAATGATAAAGTGAACTTAAATATGGTTTTGAAGCCAGTCTGTGAATGTGCAGCAAAATCTTGCTTTCAGATTGCAATTTTTGTGACTGATAAATCCTAATGTATCTCCAGGCACATCCATGGTTTAATGGTGTTAACTGGGATAGGTTGTACGAGAATGAAGCTGCATATAAGCCTACTGTCAGTGGAGACCTGGACACGCAAAATTTTGAAAAGTTTACGGCAAGTACATCGCTGTTATGCATTAAATATTGTGGTTTCTGCTAGAAAATAAATAATTCTGGATGCCAAAAGTGTCAAATAAAAATTTAAGACATTCAAACTCGAAATCCATCTTATATATATTTTTAATATTTGTTTAATAGGCAAGTGAAAACTGTTAGTTCCCAAACTTGGTATGCTATATGCTTTTAATAAATTATTATCATTGTGCTCTACTTAGTAGGACATATCTCATATATATGCTGTGTTAAGCACTTCAAACTTCAATCCAGTTCTTCAAGCAATTTGTCCCATGTGCTGTTGTGAAGATTAGTGTTTATTTTTTAATTCTTGAAGTCTTTTTAAGTCGAGCTAAGCTGGATAAGAGCAATCAACTTGCTAAGCAAATGAAGTTGGTGCACATGTATAGTAGTTGAAACACTTTTTTGAGAGAATGGTAGAAGAAATATTATATACACACATCATGTTTTTTTTTTAAGATGGCCATGTCAAGGATGTTCTAACAACAACATATTATTTAAATAAAGATCTTCAACCTAAAAGTAAATATGAACTCGGGATTCTGACAGCATTATATGATGTTTGTCTTTGACATGGGTTACAAGCTTATTCTTCTGCATTTACTTTGACTACAATTACAGCCTCTTGATTACTCCAACAAATGTATAAAAAGTCATATCTACATGTTATCTCTAACGACCTGATCCTGCACTCTTTCGATATTTATGATTCCACTTTCCGATTTAAGCGACTATTGTTATGTTTACTATCTGTGTTACCAAATCTTAAAAATTTTTCTTTTATGTTTTGACGTATCATATTTTAATTACACAATCCACAAATGCAAAAATGTGTTTCTTTGTATTTGCACCCTTCTTGCAAAGTATGAGTCTGTCCATAATAAATTCCCTGTGAATCTCAAGCTTCTACCTTTAATTTCCCTGCGATGTGGCCGTGGTTATTCTTACAAGCATCTTCTTTTTAATAGGTGGAAGGCCCTCCATCTTCTGTACCACGAGTCGGACCCTGGCGAAAGGTAAGCTGCGTGATTGATATGTTTCTCTTTTTGTCTCCTTGAGTAGCATGTTTAATGCAAGATATGATAATTGAAAATGAATTTAGTGCATGTTTAAAATGGAATTCATCTCCATGTTGCAGATGTTGACATCAATAGATTCCAACTTCATAGGATATACTTTTAAGAAATCAGATATGCTAAAATCAGTTGGAAGTTCAGGTATGCTGCATACGGTACTGTGCTATTGCACTTGCACTTACTTTTGGTGTAGTCTTGTTTCTTCATGTTAATTTTTCCACATTTGAACCATATGAAAGATTACATGAGCTAAATTGGAAATGTATTAATTAGAAGCAGCAAACAGGAAGCTATGAAACTATCTTCCTTGAAACTGGTCGATTCATACCATTATCATGTTTGAAGATTTATAATGTAAAAAATTTACTGTCGGTGGAAGTTTTGAATCCACTGAATATGAATGAGCTAATAGGATTTTTAATGTTATCCCTGGGAGGCTTTGTTAGCTGGACTTGGTTAGAAGTGTCCAACATGGATATGTGGCCAAGTGTCGGACTCGGCAACATTTTTAAAATTGTACATGTTTTTTGCCTTAAATTAGTGTCTAGGTTTCCATTCCCATGTCCGAGTGTCAAGACTCGAGTGGCCGACACTGGAACTTGAGGCAAAATGAATAGTCTGGGTAACATAGGTGGCATGTTTAAAGAAATTGGTGTTGCACCTTTTTACCCGATTGCTAAATTTAAACATTTAAACATACGATATCGTTGAAGTTGACTGTGCTCCAGATGCATATGGTGATTTGTGAACATGAGGTCGTTCCTAATTAGCATAAAATAGATTCCATCATCACATATTTTCTGGTGTGCTAATTATTGCAATAACCCTTTTATGCATGTTAATTAAACAGGCATAATTAAGAATGCAAACGGAGCGTCGAAACCCCCATCTCTTGTATCCTTGTTTGGTATGATCTCATTACCCCAACCACACTTTAATTTTTACATCTGCTTTTAAGATTTGTCATGATAAGGATTCTGTCGTTAAAACTTCACCTGATAATCTAGAATGACGTATGTACATCTTTACTGATTAGCCGCAGGCCACAGCTCATCTCTACGTAATTTTCATCTTCAGTGCTAGTGACCGTTTAGTGTAGATATTTATTTATGCTTTAGGTTTTTTTGGTTAGAAGTTGAGGGTTTGACAACAACTCCTTGCAGAGACGTAATATGCTCAACCACACAAAAGAGAGGCCAGATGAAAATAGAATCAGTATTCTCCTGATATTTGTATATAGATTAATCACAAGGATAAGAGCATTTAAACATCAAGTATATAATTTTTGCTCATCAACATGTAAAGAAGTGAACTACTCTGTACAAACCTATTTGACAGAAGGAGAGATTACATCACTTGCGCAATATGTTCCATTGTTGTCTGCGTATTAACAGAGTTTGAGTATATGTCACAAGGATAACAAGAGAGGATGGAAAAATCAGATCAAGATGGTGCATAGAAGAAACTAAGAAATGCAATTAAACAACGTATTGTGCATAATTTAAAACTTCTTCTATGTTTACCTTGTAAATACTAAATTTTATTAAATTGAATCCAGGAGTCACTCCATTCTTTGACACAGAATAACCTTATTATTGCAATATGACAGATGGTGGAGTCTTGATAGGACTCTGACTCTCTTCGGCACCAGATTTATCCTTGTCATTCCCGAAGTCAGTTCTTCCATGAAAATCCAGACCATGCTCAAGGTTGCAAATTCTCAAGATTGCTCTATCCAAGAGTATCAAAGAATTTTCCACAGCTTTTACTTATAATTCTAGTATAAGCAAAAGACCTGACTTCACTGCACTAAACTTGAGGTGAGCCGAATTATTACAAGTTTAAGAATTAAGATCAAACTTAAATTATAAACAAAATCTGGATAAACCTCCTAGGTTCCTTCACTTATTCTTTTTCTTTTTCTTATTTTCAGATCCACTGCCACTACTTTCAACCTAAGTTTGATTGTTGTTATTTATTGCAAGTTAATTTGGCAAACGCAGCAACAATTATAAAGCTACATACAGCTAAGAGGTCATAAGATCCCTGTGGAAAATGGATAAGGAAGAAAAACCTGATCTGTTACGTTCTCTGGTAGAGAAGGTACTTTGTTCAGCAACTCGAGGGTCTGCATTTTGCTGAAGAAAGCAAATAATCGGTGCAAATCCAGAACTTAATCTGTCATGGAGATGATCAAGCAGACACAAGAAAACATCAATTATGAATAATCTAGTCTGCAGGCACTGAGAATTGTGCACTGCCAGAGACCTCATTCAGTACAAACCAAAGTCGATTGGAAAATCATAGTCAGAAGAGTAAAACCAGGTTGTGCAGCACTAGCATATTGCTTATACTTATATCAATAAATCCACAATGAGCATTTCATGCATGCCAATCCTAAATTCTCCAAATGGATTTCAGGTTTTTTGTGATGCACGGATTCTGATTATGTAAATTATTAAAATCAGTAGCTGACTTGTCAGCTGGTAGGCTATCTCAACACAGTAGAACTGGGAAAAGCCCGACAAAGTTTGTATAAATTACATGTATTTGGTAATTGAGAATTGGTCAACATAGCACACCCACACCCACACCCTAACAATGGTCGAAGCCAATCTCTGCACACTTACGTTTAAACAAAAGCAATGAGTTGATGACTTATGTAGTATATACTTTCTGTACACATTGCTGGTTAGATAATATATCAAATAATTGCATTCGTCCAGAAAAAAAATATACTAGAATGATTCAGCAGAAACTCCATCTCGACGACAAGCGCTTTAGCAATAAAATTTGTACACATTTAAGCATTTATTCAATGTTAACCCAAAGTATTTTTGGGTAATAACAGATGCATAACAAGAAATAAATTAACCTCCATAACATAGTGTGATTTGATATTGTCATCAACCCGAAATGGATACCTTTTGTTGAATAAAATCTAATTACGTTACGAAACTCTGATGGTATTAAACTTTGATGCAAAAGTCAGCAACGTATCATTATACCAAATACAATAAAAAGCTAAATCAATAAGTGAACTACGGTATAAGCATCTTCACACAATCAATTCAAAACAAATAAAAAGCTAAATTATTAATTAAGTGAAATGAAACAGTATAAAGTTGTTTACACAACTGATTCAAAACAAAACGAACTAAAAAAACAAATCCATAAACTAATCAGATACATTACTAACTATATCAATACTTATATAATCATAACAAATGAAGTACACTTGTATACTTACATTGAATATAACATGAAAATTGTCATTTAACTGAAGTGAAATGTTATAACTTCTAAGCAAGTATATATGAATATATTATAAATCAATTTTTATTTAGACATTACGTATTGTTGTGAGGGAAATTTGGTACAACACTTTTTGGAGGTGGTTGCGGAAAGAACGGAGAAATCGGCGTTGGAAACAGGTTCGCACACCGATTGCCAGGGTTCAACTGCCTAGAACTGAGAGGTGTTTGTGGCTGTTTTTGGACTGAATTTGCAAGGTCTCCGGATGATTATGACTGAATAAGTCCTACTTCGTCGAAGAAGATGCCCAGAATTGTGTTAGGGGTGTGTATATTTGTGTTTAACCCTTGCAAATGGCCTACATACCCTTATATTTATAAGTAGGGGTGCCCATAAACCGATCAAACCGATTAAACCGACCCAACCCACCCCTACTTTTAGCCGACCCAACCCGATATTATTTAAACCGAATATTGAATGAGTTAAATATTAAAAAAACCGAATTAAATGGGTTGGGTTAGGGTTTTGATAATTTTAACCCAATCCAACCCGCATATATTATGCACTAATGAGCCGTACTACTAATTTACTACTTGACTTAAAGTTAAGATTTTTTGGGTATATTATTACATGTTCCACACTAAAACTATGAATTAAAGATATTGAATACAATGATGTTCTACTTATGTGTAACGTAATTTAGTTTTGTAGATTGTAGTACAATTTGCACATATGGTGATCAATTGTATAATTGCATACTAGATTAAGTTGTACATGACTTTAATTCTTGGACTTCGAGTTGTTTTTATCACTAACCAACAAATACAAATATGTGTTGCACTAACTTCTACTTTATATTTAACCCGATCAACCCGATCAAGCCGAACCAACCCAACCTGACTTTAGTAAGATTTACGATGGGTTTGAATTTTATAAACCCGAGCTAATTGGGTTGGGTTACTAAATTACTTGTAACCCGCCCAACCCGACCCGCGGGCACCCCTATTTATAAGGGATCAAGTCCAATGTAGTTCTTGATGATTGAGCCACGATTTGATAAGTTTTATCCTCAATACCTGAACTGATTCCATGAATTATTCCAGCTAATATGATTATCCCGTTGTTATTCCTCCATAAATCCATGATTATCTTCATAATTCTATGATTTTCCATCATATATCCCATATACATACATAGTCCATGTATATATAATGATTATCTTTGCTAACTGATATTGTTGACCTGTAAGTCAGTTAGGGCGTCCCCTATCTGTTCTCCTATAATTTAGGAAGCTGCAGGGCTGCTTGGCCATTTTCTGGAAATCTTCAGGGTACGTGCACGTACCCCTACCTAGAGGCCTATCACCCGGATGAACCCCTGTCAGATTTGTGCTCTGTAAAATTCCTGTCGTGACTTTGTTTGGTTTCAATCTGATGCTCTGTTGAAATTACTCCATGAAATTGATTATAAAATTGTTCGAATGTAAAAATTGTGTAGAGTCTTGTGTCGGAAACCCAATTCGGGTACCACCGGTACTTTGCCCCATCGACAATGATTTTATTTGAGTCGATGGAAATTGGCGATGATGATTACGTGAGCCAAATTTAATTTTAATAATTATGCAATAAATTTTAATTTTAATAAAAAATCTCTTAGAAAGGAAGAAAACTTCACTAGTGTGGTCTGTCAAATTTGTGGAAAAACAAACCATACAACTATTAAATGTTGGAGTAGATTTGATCACTCTATCCAACCAGAAGATCTGTAACACCCCCAGATCCGGGGTCAGGGATCTGGTCGTTACGGTCTCAACATCCATCCACAAAACCAACATAATTTAAATTACAACTTTGTGACCCAAACAACAATATAGAACACACCCGTTATAGTCCCAGAGATGTAATCAGAGTAACCAAATTTTATTAATCACACAATTGAGTTCTTACAACCCAAAGAATTACAATTTATCCATTACTTACTCTTTGCCATCCATTTGTATATGTCATATAATAAATACATTTGATATTCAAATGCTAACAACTAGCCTACCAATATCTTACTCTTCAGCAATGGTAGCTAAGATCTCAGCGGTTAATCCTCTGACGGTTGACACCTGCTCGCACCAAGTGTACCTTGTGCGGCCATCTGATCTAACTGTTGTTGTGATATAAATAAATAAAGCAAGGGTGAGCAATAGCCCACCACAAATATAATTGAACAGTAATAGTATATAACAGTCCAAAATATCTTTGAAACCATATGCCATGCATTTACGGAAATGATGCCAGTATAACTTAAAAGATGAAGTTACTAGGTACCTCAAAATATATATTTTGTGGACATATCTGCTATACAAAAAGATAAGCAAGATATTCTCAATTATCATAAAAGAGGAACTTGCAGGAAAAATATTGCAATTCCAGTTTCAACACTTTTTCACCTTGCCGATACCAACAGTGTTGCAGAAATTTCTCACTTTTGGAAGATGAACTAATACGGGAGTATTGCCGCGCCAGATGCCATGACGTTTACGATGATCAGTCGCATGTCATGCATCTCATCAGTCGTTCTCTACATGTAGAAGGTAGCTCTGACGGATTTACTTGTCCACCGCCCTCTGGAACTCCTCAGCCAACGGTTGGGCTATTCCTGGACCGGCGCCACTCGGCCACTTACGCGTCTCCTAGTTCAAATATCATCCATAACTCTGAAACGTAAAGTTCGTTCCCCTTTTCCCCAAGTATAACACTTGTTGATAAGACTCCGCAAGGTAGTCATATCTAATTGGAAAGGAAAATTCACCAATATTTTCCAAGCTGATGCTTGTTAATGGATATAAACTTGTTACATCAATCTTACCCCTCGAGCATTGAGGAGGTAACCAAAATACTCATATCGATGTTTGAACGAATCAAGATGTGAGTGATAAGATAGTTTTAGCAAGTATATTATAACGCCTTAGAAAATATCATATTTGTTATTTTTATTATTTAATTATTAAATATTAAATGTGGATTATAGGGTGTGAATTTTTTTTTTTAGATAAAATATATGTGACATCTTGTTTACATGCTTATGTGATGATGTATATGTTAAGTGTGAGTCCGTGTATTTTTATTTGACTTTTTATGATTAAAATCTATTTAAATCATGCATTATGATCTTCTGAGATTTTTATAAATCATCGGAATTGTTAAAAATCATGAAATATTTTGTGTTATCATCTTTATGATATTATTTAGTTTTGAAATTATTGGGAGAATTATTTTGGGTATTTAAGTATTGTAAATGATTTTAAGAGTTATGATGGTTTTAAAGTATCAAAAATTTGCCAAATTCATATTTAATTCATTTTTGATCCTAAAAATATGATAAGGCTTGCAATTTCATAAACTATATTTTTTAATTTTTTTTATTTACTTTTGTACTAATTTTCTGTTCGATTTTAAGAAATAATTTAAAATGGCTTTTATTTATTTTTCAGCATTGTGACTTTAAAATAATACCCTTGTCTCTTTAATCATAAAACCCAGTAAACTCCAGATTGTTCTTGACTATTTTTCTTTCTTTCAATCTCTCTGGACAACTCTCTCTCTCGCTCACGGTTAATCTCTCTCTCTCTCGCTCAACCTCTCTCTCTCTCTTTCTCGTTTCTCTCCATTTATATCTTTCCCGTGACAATCTCTCTCCTTCTCTGATTTCCTCTCCCCGGCCGTATCTATACATATATATATCTCTCTCTCAGCTCTGTTCCGCCTCTGTCGGCCACAACTCCAATCGTCCATCTTTGGGTATCGGTTTTGAGCTTTTCAAGCTCCTGTCGAGTTCTCCCAATCTTTACTGGCTATGGGTTGATTCAAATGGTGTATTTTCGTTCTTGTTGGTTACATTCAAATAGAAACCCGAAAAGTGAGTTTTGGATTGTGATGGGTTGCGGTTTTGTGCTGTGCTTCTTGTGTGAGTTCGATTCTAAGCTGGTACTACTGCGTGATGTGCTTTAGTTTGTTTAGAAAACTAATCTGTTTTGTTAATTATGGTTGCTTGAGTTGTTGGTGTACAATCGATGTGTAGTTAGTTAATCCAAGAGGGTGTAGTATAGTTATATGGGTGGGTACAGGAACAAAGAAGAGGATTAAGGGAAACATAGTGAGCGCGTGTTTTGTGTATGCTGGTACGCAGGGGTAGTGTGGGTGTAGTAGTTCGTGTGTGAGTGTATCTATGGTGTGGTGTAGTGGGTCGTAGTGTTGTGTTGTTTGAAGGAGGCAGGAAGGAAGATGGGAGGAAACAGGGGAGGTTGAAGGATTGTTATGTGCGTGTGGGTGGTCAAGTTGGTGAGTCGGATTTGGGGGTTGTTCGTGGCTGGTTGACGGGGGGGGGGGGGGGTAAGGGTGTGTGTTTTCAGTGTGTGCCCAGGCAGGTATGTGTCGGTGTGGGTATAATGTGATGAAATTGTGAAAGGGTAAGAGAAGGGGTGGTATGTGTGTTTCTCGACAGAGGTGTTGTTGGTGAGTAGATGGTATGGTTGTGAGAGTTGATGTTCGGTTATGTATGATTGTTCGTGTGATTATGTTAGTGGGTGTGTGGTATAACCGTGTGGGTGTGTGTGTGATAATTCTCACGACCGATGGCTTCTGATCACTGTTCCGAGCACTGTTCCGGGGATACTTCGCCTGAGTTTGGGTATCTGCAAAACAATGCTTGCCCGGGGGTGGTGGCCGTCAAGCACCTCCGGTGTGAGAATCAGTAATCGAAATAATAATAATCGAAATGGGTGAAAATGTATCTGTGTGAAGGGAGAGAATGAGTAATAAGTTTGTTCTATTGAAATTGTATATATCTTACCTTGTGTGTAGAATGGGGGTATTTATAGGTTGGGTCTTCTAATCACTGTTCTCCCACTTGGTGACCCACTTGTTATGCTGTTAAAGCTACAGTGAGCCACTATTGGATTAGTGATTAGTGTCCCTTTCCCACATACCTCGATTCTAACACCGCCGCTTTTGCTATAGTTGAATGCTTTTGTGTTCCCTTAAATACCTTTATGGTCCCCTGCCTTAGTGAACAAGATAACAAGATATTTTGCACAAGTATTTATGTAAAGATATTTGTTTGTCAAGTGGAGCAATTTAGTAAAGATAATATAAAATGACACATTTCTAATTAGTGAGTATTTGTTACAGGTGGAGGTGTTACAGCGGGTTAGCTACACCGCTATAAGCTTACAGCGGGTACCTATCATTGCCCCCCACTCCTTCTGTGCGGTTAAGCGGACAGGAGGAGGAAAGACTAAAGATGCCGTAATGTTTGAGAGAAATTTTTTGAAAATGATATTATGTGTGCCCCCCAAGTGTTGGCGGTCATCACTTGGGGGATGTAAAAATTTGTGAGAATTTGCCCCCCAAGTGTTGGCGGACAACACTTAGGAGTTAAAAAAAAATTGTGAAAATATGCCCCCCAAGTGTTGGCGGACAACACTTAGGAGTTAGAAAAAAATTTGTGAAAATATGCCCCCCAAGTGTTGGCGGACAACACTTAGGAGTTAGAAAAAATTTGTGAAAATATGCCCCCCAAGTGTTGGCGGACAACACTTAGGAGTTAGAAAAAATTTGTGAAAATATGCCCCCCAAGTGTTGGAGGACAACACTTAGGAGTTAGAAAAATTTTGTAAAAATATGCGAATGTTTGACTACGGGTTCTGGTGCTTGGCGGGTGTGCAATTGAAACGTTTTTGTAACTGCTTGATAATAAATGCAATAATTGGTAATAAATGAGAAATTCGAAATAAATGATGGAATAATATTAAATGTCAATAATAAGAGAAATGATAAGTGGTAGTTCGTATTAATGAGAAGTGACATTTGGGTGGAAAGAGAATGTACCTTTGTGATGTAATGTGTCAGGAGTAAGTGGGAAGTTAAGACTTAGTGGGCAGTTTTGCTGGAAACGAGGCGGTTATTGTTTGCTGTAATAATGACGTGGACCAATCAGAGCTATCCACGAATTGGTTGTAAGTTTTTTCCCCCATGTCACGCGCCGCACGCGTATAAAAGATGGGGTTGTGGATCATTTGTTATATTTTTTACTGCCTTTTTCTACTTTTTTTCTCTCCAATTTCTTTGTCTTGTTCAAGTGTGTTGCTACGCTTTTACTGGATTTGCCGAGTATTTCTGCCATTGAAGCCACATACAACCTCATGATTCGAGGTATGCTTTCTTTGTCTTTTTCTTTTGTGATTTCTGTTTCCGCTTTTCATTGTTTAATTTGTCCCTTCATTCGTTCTTGTCGTGGTATGTGTGAGTGGGTTATGTGTTTATGTCTTGGTCTTGCATGTTCGAGTATTTGTAATCTGGATTCGATTGTGTAATCTGTAAAGGTTAGTAATCTGTGAGTTTGTGTTTGTTGTTTATGTATTTGGTACTGAGACTGTGATAGTTTTGATCCGTTTTTCGATTCGTTTGAACTCAGTGGTTAGATTTCGTAGCGTTTATGAGATGTTTGTAAGTTGTATATGTGTGTATATTCTGTATATGGTGTGTGTTTTGTCTTTTGATTCTAGGATTTTGTTGTTTATGGAGGGAATGGAATATGAATCGTTTGTTTTGATTTTTTTTTTTAACAATTTAGAATAAAAAATTGCTATAAAATATATGTGTGTACCAGTCAATGTGATGGCGTGTTGGCTGTTAGCGGTAGTAATTGATGAATCGTGTCAATGTCTGTAGATGGGTGATGAATTCGTAGATCCCGCTACTGGCGAGAAAAGACCGTTAGTGAACATGTATGGCCATTGGGCGGACATAGGTCCGTTGAGTTATTCGGCCGTATTGCGGAGAAACCGCTATCAGTACTTTGAAACTTCTGAGAGTTTGTGGAGAGCGAGCAACGTGTTGCCAACCTCGTATTCGAAGGCAGATATGGATGCTAGATTTGCCGAATTTGCTCATTTGCAACAGGACAGCACATTTAGAGGTGATGACTGGGGGGATTATGTCGAAAGAATGTTTCGAATTGAAGATGGTTATTTCTGGAGACGGGCAGGACATGGTGAGAAGTTGTACCATCGTTTTGATGATGACTCCGTTTGTATTCCCGTAAGTCATTTTAGGGCGGGTTTACGGTTGCCGCCGCACAAGTTTTTGATGGATTTATTTCGATTGTACTTCCGCTGTCCGTTGGCTCAAATGTCTCCCAACTCAATAAGGGCAATTAACTGGTTTATAGCTAGTACGAGGCCTTGAATAAACAGCCTACATTTATGGCCTTTTTCTATCTTTTTGATGTTAAAACCAGCCGTGCGAAACCCTTCTATGAGCTCCAATTCGTAAAGTCTCAAACGCGTATTGGAAAAGCTCTGGATGGATACCGCCCTTTTGCGTTCCCCAAGGGTATGGCGGGTTGGCAAGAGGAATTTTTGGTAGTTGGTGGTGGGGAGTTCGCCTTGCATAAGAATTTTGTGAAGAAGGTTGAATGTGCCTACAGAACGGATCGTAACCGTCTTAGCCAGGTGGAGATAGATTTTTTAGTTAAGCTGGTAAAGGCGTTGGGTGAGGTGTGGACCGAGTCGAATTTGATTGACCCGGCTGATTTGAGAAGACATTGCTGTAAGTCTCTGTTTTGACTTTATCCTTTGGGTTTTGCTATTTTCCTTTATTGAAATTCTTGTGTTTATTTTTGTAGTGTTGGATCCTCGTAAATCAGAGTTGGATCCTCATCCCACATTGTCTATTGAGCAGGAGGCTAAAATGTATGCTGATTTCATGGTTCTCCAACCACCCAGGCCAAAGCGGGTTCGTGGGATGTTTGCTGCGGAAAACATCATAGATGCCTTTGATCTTTCAGGGCAAGGTGCTGGTATGGAAACCGCTGAGCGGGTTGAGTATGAGGAACACGTTGCTGCAGAGGAAGAAGTGCCCGGGAGTAACGCTCAATCTGAGGAAGAAGAAACTGGTGGTGGTATAAACTCTGAGGATGATTCTTTGTCCGAGTTGTTGGGTGATGTGTCCGCAAGGAAAAGGGATACTCTTCTGGAGTCAAATTTGCAAGATGCCCAAGGTGATGAGTATCCTGTTGAGGATGAAGTTGACGTTGAGACAGAGAAGTCCGCTGATAGGGACGTTGCTACGGAAGATGAGCCATCTGTTGATAGAGGTTTTGCTGTTGATTCTGAAAGTGAAAGTGATGGTGCTGTAGCTAGGAGAACACTTGCGTCTCATACGGTCGGAGATAGTGATGATGATTTTGACAATCGCTCGGCAAGTGTAAAGGCTGCTATTCGAAGGCAGGAACGTGGTTCCGTCGTTAAGCCTGTCCAGGTGGTTTCTACCGTAGGCCAAGTAGTTGTGGATATTGACAGCGGAGAGAAAGTGTCCGCCGTGAGAGAGGAAGAGCCACCAGTGAAAGTAACGGAGGTGACTGCTGATGAGAGTCCTGAAATTCCTCTGCGTCGTTCAAAGAGGAAGTCTGTTGTTGATGCTGGTACTTCTAAGCGTAGACGCATAGAGCCTACTAAAGTGAGTGAGGCTGCTATTGATGATACTTTTGTTATGGAGGAACCCGTTGAGAAGGGTTCTGACGATGTTGATAGTGAGGATGGTGGCGAGGATTATTGTGAACAAAATACCGAGGATGATTCTGAGGATGGTTCTGAGGATGGTACTAAGGATGATGGTGATGATGGTGAGGATGAGATAGTGTTTTATACAAGTAGCGATGATGAGGTGAATGATGCAGAAGTTGGGTCCAGGCCAGGTTATGGGTTTCTTTTTAAATCAGGGCCCAATACCTTCACCGTCGATTCCATAACTGATGATGATCTTGTGAGGCTAAATGAGTTGAGTTGGGAGCGGATGTGCCGCTTATCCCAGAAATATGCTGCCAGGGTATGTAGTTTTTGTTTTGATATTTTCGTATAGTTCCTCTGGTTATGTCCGTTGTTGAAGTGTAAGTTTTTGTGTTTTGTGTTGTTTGTAGAACCAATGTATGTATACAGGACTGATGGCCCGTGGAAACATGTACCGTGGTAGCAATCTTGCTTCGAAAAAGAGGATCAATACGCTAGAGGCAGAGCTGGCCGCCGAGAGGATACTGAAAGATAATGCTGCTAGAGCCTTGCATGAGATAGAAACTGAGAAAGTGGACATCCAGGCCAGTTATGACTGTAGTCGTGACTTGCGTCGGTTCTTGGCTGAAGATAAGATAGAACTTGAGGCTGCCAATGCTACTTTGTCTGAGCAAGTAAAAAATTTGACCTTTTCACTAAAATTTGAGAAAGAGCGTGCTGATGAGGCTGAGGCTCATCTTGATTCTCGTCCAACTGAGGCCGCTGCCATATTAAAGTTCAGAAATAGTGGTGAATTTGCTGAAATTGTGAAGGCTGAAGCTGCCAAGGTTGCTACAGTGGTGGCGGGTGGTGTCGTAGTGCGGCAACGGCAGGATCCCGCGGAGGACGCACCTGAGATTGCCCGGCTACAAACTGAGATAGCTAAGCTGAAGGCAAAAGTGAAGAAATCCAAACGTAAAGCCAGAGGCCTGAAAGCCCGCCTTGGGAAAACTGAGAGAAAGAGTGTTGGTTGTCAGTCTGATGTTGCTATTGGTGAAGTGGGCGTACAAACCGCAGAGAGTGAGATGATTCCTATTGAGAGACTTGAGCCCATTGAGAACCCTTTGGTTATAGAGGGTGCAATTCCATTGTCAACGATAGCGGCTGTTCACAGTGAAAGTAATATTGAAGCGGATGTCACTGTGAAGCCTGCTGAGGCTGAGAGGGAGCAAGTGGATGTTGCTATTGTTGATACCGATCTGACAGAGGCTAGCGGAACGCCCGCTGAGTCTGATGTTGCTGTCGAGCCCCTTAGTGCCATCGCTACTGCGTATAACAGTGAAGATGAAGATCCTGAGCCGCTAAGGGGTATGGAAGGTCCCTTGAGCGGGTCTCGTTGGGCTTAGGTTAATATTTGTAACTGTTGCTATGAACTTTTGTCTGACTTGTTTTGAAGTCACTCAGCGGGTATGTCCGCTGTGTGATTTGGAAACATCTTGGTTTGATTTCGAACTTTGGAAATTCCACATTCTAAGATACTTTTGTGTTTGACATTTTGGTAATTTTGGTAATTTTGGTAATTTTGCTTCAAGCTATAACTGAATTTGTGTTTGTATTTTTGTGTCAAAGTTTGTAGTAAATATGTGTGGGAAAATGGTTACCTTGATTTTGTGATTTTGACTGTGGGAGTTTGTCTTCAGCATTTAATACAGCATGGGAGTCAAAAAATTTGACTGTGTCTTTACTTTTTTCTGCATGGGGATTGTAATTTTTTGACCGGTGATGACTTTAACCTTCATTTACCCCCCTATAAATAGGATAATTTGCTTGTTGATTCCGATCATCCCCTCCTGTATCTGTTAAAGAATACCTCTTGTTATACAATCACATGGATTTTTCTAAGATGGACGAATTTTTTAGTCCGTTCGCTGGGGCACGGAAGCGTTCTCTTTCGAAGGAGAGTGAGAATCTTTGGCTAGCCCTTGCCAATCATCATGAGGAAGAGGGCGATCTGTACATGGCCGAGGAATTCCGGAAGCATGCTCAGAAAATCGCCCATACTCGCGCTGCGGAAGTGACCAAGAATGCACCTGAGACGGATGCAATCGACTTCCGTTTTCGCGCACCTCCTCAGGGTGAAAGCTCTGAAAATAAGGGCGCGGAAGCTAAGAGTGAAGCTCCCCAGGCATGAAGGATTTTTAGATGTAGGAATCTTCAATCCTTGTAATAACATGCTTGTAAGAAAATATTTTTATGAATAAAATATTTATTTCTCCCTTACATCCATTTGTTTTCTGTTTTTGTTCTGCTTTGAGCATATTGCCTTTGTATTTGTGTAGTGTGTAGACATTTTGTTGCAGATTGCTTGTAGTATTCATCCCTTGTAACTTTGAAGTTATTGGCTCGTTGTTGTAGTAAGTGCCCGTCAAGGGGACTTTGCTGTTTCTTGATGAAAACTGTAGCTTAGAATCCATAGTTGTCTTTATGCCCGTTTAGGGGACTTAGTTCTTTCTTTTTCTTGTTACCCTAGTGGATTTTGATGTTATATACAGCAAGCTGATTGCTTATCTTGTACTAGTTTTACTATATTTAGCTTACCATTATATGATTGAATCACTTGATGTATCATATGCATATATATGTGTTTGCTATGTATAAGTATACTCTCAGGTATCTTGGTTGATGATATGGAAAGGCAAAGATTTAAAGCTATCTATCTGTTCAGCTCGCCAGAACCAAAGCTACAAGCTGATTTGAACTTGCCAGAACCAAAACAGCAAGCTGACAAGCACAGAATGGAGAATATACAAACAGCAAGCTATCTGGTGCTACAACAGAGACAGTCCAGCAAGCCATTTCACACTGACAGACTCAAACATCAGCCATTCACAACTGGCAGACATAAACAGCAGCCATTCACAACTGGCAGACATAAACAGCAGCCATTCACAACTGGCAGACTCAAACAGCAAGCCATTCGCAACTGACAGAAATCCTGAAGACATATATCAAGTCAAATTCTCATGGATTTTATTCAGGAAATATATTGTGAGAATTCTTTATTATATATTACGTACACAATATATTCTAGAGCTCAAATCTTTTCCAAATATCTTTCTTTAAAATCATTCTATAAAACTTATAGGAGTTTCCTTATTTAAAAGATTTTATTTCTTTCAAATCTCCTATACGCGTTTTATATCTATACAATTCAGAAGGGTTAAGTTTTCATCGATCTCTTTCTTCCAAACCCTCTGTTAAACGGTCACAAGAACGTTGCAAAATCTCTCTAACCAATTGAACGTTAGAAATAGATTTCTAAACGTTTGAAATTGATTGATTGATTTTAGAACGTTGGTTGTGAAGCTTTATAAGGTTGCTCTTGTGCTTAATTCGTTTTTAATCAATCAGAGAAGCACACAAAGAATACACAACTCAGTTTTGCAATGCTATATCCTTTCGATTCTCTCGAGCTCTTAATATATCATATACGTGCTATATCTTATAGAGTTCATTAGGTTGAGTTGTATTGATTCAAACATTGTATTGTTCAATTTGTATTGAATACTTGCTGTACAAGTTTGGCTTAAAGTTTTGGGTGGGTTGAACTAGACTAGAGAAGGATACTTTGGAAGTATTGCTTAGAGAGTTGGTTCAGCACAGCAAACAGCAAGCTATTTGTTAGCAGGATTGGTAAGGTTGAGTTGCTGGGCATATTGGCTAAGGAACAAGGGTTTGGTGAACGTTGCTAGAGAAGTATACTTGGGAAGTATAGCTTAGAGAGCAGGTTCAGAAACAGGTGTCCAGCAAGCCATTTGTCAGCACCTGGGATTAAGGGAGATATATTATTGTATCTTGTAATTGGTTTATTTCGTTGATCAATAATATATTCTCTTACCGGGTTGGTAAGGGACCAGGACGTAGACCATAGGGGTTAGGGGTCGAACCTGGCTAAAAGTCTCTGTGTTATTTATTTTCTGCTCTTTATTTTCTGCTTGTATTTTGCTTACTGTTTGCATTCAGCTTACCATCTGTCTCTGCATAAAACAAAATCAGTAAGCTGTTTCTGGTAATTTTTAAAATCGGACTTAGTTGAATATAGTTAGCCATTTACACCTATTCAACCCCCTTCTAGGGTGCATTTTCATTTGGTATCAGAGATTTGGTGTACTAACATTTCTGTAACAAGAAAGTACAGATCCTATGGCACCCGCTTATGTAGAAGGAGATTATTTAGACATGCCACCACTTCTCAATGGAATTGAAAATTATGATGCTTGGAAACAGAGAATGAAGGTGCTTCTCAACAGAGATGATGCAATTGAATGGAGAGTCGTTAAAAAGGGACCATTCACTTTTCCGGACAAAGACGGCAAGCCAAAAGACGTTGATGATCTCTCAGATTCAGAATTGATAAAATCAGGCTATAATGGAAGAGCAAAGTACACATTAATATGTGGTCTTTCAGAGTTAGATTTTGATAAGGTCTCTTCA
Organism: Kitagawia praeruptora; assembly: GCA_037693485.1. NCBI lineage: Eukaryota > Viridiplantae > Streptophyta > Magnoliopsida > Apiales > Apiaceae > Kitagawia > Kitagawia praeruptora. The sequence continues at coordinate 151,120,362 of CM075351.1, read as the reverse complement.
TGTAGCACAGCAAAAGACATATGGGATACATTAAAAATGCATTATAAAGCTACAACAACAAAACAGCGTGCTGATTTGAAAGATAAAAGGAAGTCAAAGGCTCTACTGACTTGGAGTGATGATGATTCTGATTCCAGTGATGACTCAAGTGAAGAGATGGTGAACTTAGCACTTGTTGGAATGGAAGAAAAATATGGTCTAGGAAATTCAGAGGGAGTATATGCTGAAACTGATTCTGAAGAGGATGAGAGTGAGGTAAACTCTTTTAATGATTATATTTCTTCAGATGATACTTTGTTAGATTCACTAACCATGCAGGAACAAAATAGTGTTACAATTGAAGAACACATGGCACTAAAGGCTGAAATCAGCAAGCTGACTGATAAAAATGCCTATTTATCCAAAATGGTAAAAGATCTATTGCCAAAAATGGAAGAATGGGATTCAACTTCATTAAGTAAAGATACAGAGATCAAGGAAGTAACTACTAAGAACAGACATTTAGAGGCTAATGTCAAGCTACTCGAAAAGAGAAACAAGACATTGACTGAAGAAATCAAAGAGCTAAGGTCTGATGTTAAAACTAAAGCTAAAGCATTGGAATCATACAAGATGAAGGAATCTAGTCAAGCCGAATCCTCAAAAACTGCTGAAAAGAGAGGTCAGCAAGCTGAACTCATCAAACAGCAAGCTGAAGTGATCACTCTCCTAGAAACAGAAGTTAAAGATCTCAAGAAGGGCATGGAAACTTTTGTTCAAGGTGAAGACACTTTAAAAACAATGATGAAGAAGGCAAATGTACCTTTGGTCAGAGAAGGTGTTGGTCTAAACTTCAACAAGAAAGATAAGGTGCTCAAATATGATGGAAGAAATGGCATTCCCTACAATTATGCTATGCCTTGGAAGACATGCAACAAATGTGGTGGAAAAGGACATCTGGAAAAGAATTGTGTGGTTCACGTATATCAAAAGATGAAAACAGCTTACCAGAATGGACAAGACAGGAGACAAACAGCATACCAGAATGCAAATAGCAGAAGACAGACAGCTTACCAGAATGGATCAGTCAGACAACAGTCAGCATACCAGAAAGCAAATGACAGAAGACAAACAGCTTACCATTATCAGTCTGGTAGAACACAAAGGACTACAAATCAAGCACCAAAAGTGATACAACAGTGGATCAAGAAATCTGATCTAAATGTTCTTTATGTCCTATCAACAAACCATGGTGGATCCAATAAAATTTGGGTACTCAAGTAGTAAGTATGTTATTTGTCCTCGTACATTTCTTTGAATATAATTATATTATTTTTGTGGTACTAACGAGATTCCTCTAGTACATAGATGGGACAAAATATATGTATATGTATTGTATTATGCAGGAAACAAGAAAGAAGAATACTTTTATGATCAGTTGGAATGTGTATTGTCTAATCAGCAAACCATTTTCCAATCCAGAAGAACAATTGCTATCTATGAATATTCTGAAAATGTGTTTTCAACATGCTGGTTTGATTTATTCAAACTTTATAATTAACTAGCCTCGTGCTTGTTAAATGCTTTACCACATGTTTTATTCTTATATGCTTATCTTCTTGACCCTTTTCTGATGATGTCATAGGGGGAGAAGAACATGAATACATGAGGATAAAAAGGGCTATAATGTTATATGTTGGATTTATCACTAATGTTTCATGCAGGGATGAGTCGTATTTATATCTTATTGCATATGATGAATTGTGCTAACCTGATTATATGATGAGATATTATGTTAATCAGGGGGAGCAATGTTTTAGGGGGAGCAACATAGTCTCTCTGATGTATTCAAGTATGTCATCATCAAAAAGGGGGAGAATGTTACCGTGATGTTTTGATGATGAATACAAAGGTTGTATCTTAATACTTCATGTTTATCTATCTAATCTTGTTTTGCAGGAAGTATTGATCAATGTTTAAGGGGGAGCTTTTAGCTCAATCACATATTGGTATATAATCATCAAAAATGGGGAGATTGTTACCCTAGTGGATTTTGATGTTAATACAGCAAGCTGATTGCTTATCTTGTACTAGTTTTACTATATTTAGCTTACCATTATATGATTGAATCACTTGATGTATCATATGCATATATATGTGTTTGCTATGTATAAGTATACTCTCAGGTATCTTGGTTGATGATATGGAAAGGCAAAGATTTAAAGCTATCTATCTGTTCAGCTCGCCAGAACCAAAGCTACAAGCTGATTTGAACTTGCCAGAACCAAAACAGCAAGCTGACAAGCACAGAATGGAGAATATACAAACAGCAAGCTATCTGGTGCTACAACAGAGACAGTCCAGCAAGCCATTTCACACTGACAGACTCAAACAGCAGCCATTCACAACTGGCAGACACAAACAGCAGCCATTCACAACTGGCAGACACAAACAGCAGCCATTCACAACTGGCAGACTCAAACAGCAAGCCATTCGCAACTGACAGAAATCCTGAAGACATATATCAAGTCAAATTCTCATGGATTTTATTCAGGAAATATATTGTGAGAATTCTTTATTATATATTACGTACACAATATATTCTAGAGCTCAAATCTTTTCCAAATATCTTTCTTTAAAATCATTCTATAAAACTTATAGGAGTTTCCTTATTTAAAAGATTTTATTTCTTTCAAATCTCCTATACGCGTTTTATATCTATACAATTCAGAAGGGTTAAGTTTTCATCGATCTCTTTCTTCCAAACCCTCTGTTAAACGGTCACAAGAACGTTGCAAAATCTCTCTAACCAATTGAACGTTAGAAATAGATTTCTAAACGTTTGAAATTGATTGATTGATTTTAGAACGTTGGTTGTGAAGCTTTATAAGGTTGCTCTTGTGCTTAATTCGTTTTTAATCAATCAGAGAAGCACACAAAGAATACACAACTCAGTTTTGCAATGCTATATCCTTTCGATTCTCTCGAGCTCTTAATATATCATATACGTGCTATATCTTATAGAGTTCATTAGGTTGAGTTGTATTGATTCAAACATTGTATTGTTCAATTTGTATTGAATACTTGCTGTACAAGTTTGGCTTAAAGTTTTGGGTGGGTTGAACTAGACTAGAGAAGGATACTTTGGAAGTATTGCTTAGAGAGTTGGTTCAGCACAGCAAACAGCAAGCTATTTGTCAGCAGGATTGGTAAGGTTGAGTTGCTGGGCATATTGGCTAAGGAACAAGGGTTTGGTGAACGTTGCTAGAGAAGTATACTTGGGAAGTATAGCTTAGAGAGCAGGTTCAGAAACAGGTGTTCAGCAAGCCATTTGTCAGCAGCTGGGATTAAGGGAGATATATTATTGTATCTTGTAATTGGTTTATTTCGTTGATCAATAATATATTCTCTTACCGGGTTGGTAAGGGACCAGGACGTAGACCATAGGGGTTAGGGGTCGAACCTGGCTAAAAGTCTCTGTGTTATTTATTTTCTGCTCTTTATTTTCTGCTTGTATTTTGCTTACTGTTTGCATTCAGCTTACCATCTGTCTCTGCATAAAACAAAATCAGTAAGCTGTTTCTGGTAATTTTTAAAATCGGACTTAGTTGAATATAGTTAGCCATTTACACCTATTCAACCCCCTTCTAGGGTGCATTTTCATTTGGTATCAGAGATTTGGTGTACTAACATTTCTGTAACAGGAAAGTACAGATCCTATGGCACCCGCTTATGTAGAAGGAGATTATTTAGACATGCCACCACTTCTCAATGGAATTGAAAATTATGATGCTTGGAAACAGAGAATGAAGGTGCTTCTCAACAGAGATGATGCAATTGAATGGAGAGTCGTTAAAAAGGGACCATTCACTTTTCCGGACAAAGACGGCAAGCCAAAAGACGTTGATGATCTCTCAGATTCAGAATTGATAAAATCAGGCTATAATGGAAGAGCAAAGTACACATTAATATGTGGTCTTTCAGAGTTAGATTTTGATAAGGTCTCTTCATGTAGCACAGCAAAAGACATATGGGATACATTAAAAATGCATTATAAAGCTACAACAACAAAACAGCGTGCTGATTTGAAAGATAAAAGGAAGTCAAAGGCTCTACTGACTTGGAGTGATGATGATTCTGATTCCAGTGATGACTCAAGTGAAGAGATGGTGAACTTAGCACTTGTTGGAATGGAAGAAAAATATGGTCTAGGAAATTCAGAGGGAGTATATGCTGAAACTGATTCTGAAGAGGATGAGAGTGAGGTAAACTCTTTTAATGATTATATTTCTTCAGATGATACTTTGTTAGATTCACTAACCATGCAGGAACAAAATAGTGTTACAATTGAAGAACACATGGCACTAAAGGCTGAAATCAGCAAGCTGACTGATAAAAATGCCTATTTATCCAAAATGGTAAAAGATCTATTGCCAAAAATGGAAGAATGGGATTCAACTTCATTAAGTAAAGATACAGAGATCAAGGAAGTAACTACTAAGAACAGACATTTAGAGGCTAATGTCAAGCTACTCGAAAAGAGAAACAAGACATTGACTGAAGAAATCAAAGAGCTAAGGTCTGATGTTAAAACTAAAGCTAAAGCATTGGAATCATACAAGATGAAGGAATCTAGTCAAGCCGAATCCTCAAAAACTGCTGAAAAGAGAGGTCAGCAAGCTGAACTCATCAAACAGCAAGCTGAAGTGATCACTCTCCTAGAAACAGAAGTTAAAGATCTCAAGAAGGGCATGGAAACTTTTGTTCAAGGTGAAGACACTTTAAAAACAATGATGAAGAAGGCAAATGTACCTTTGGTCAGAGAAGGTGTTGGTCTAAACTTCAACAAGAAAGATAAGGTGCTCAAATATGATGGAAGAAATGGCATTCCCTACAATTATGCTATGCCTTGGAAGACATGCAACAAATGTGGTGGAAAAGGACATCTGGAAAAGAATTGTGTGGTTCACGTATATCAAAAGATGAAAACAGCTTACCAGAATGGACAAGACAGGAGACAAACAGCATACCAGAATGCAAATAGCAGAAGACAGACAGCTTACCAGAATGGATCAGTCAGACAACAGTCAGCATACCAGAAAGCAAATGACAGAAGACAAACAGCTTACCATTATCAGTCTGGTAGAACACAAAGGACTACAAATCAAGCACCAAAAGTGATACAACAGTGGATCAAGAAATCTGATCTAAATGTTCTTTATGTCCTATCAACAAACCATGGTGGATCCAATAAAATTTGGGTACTCAAGTAGTAAGTATGTTATTTGTCCTCGTACATTTCTTTGAATATAATTATATTATTTTTGTGGTACTAACGAGATTCCTCTAGTACATAGATGGGACAAAATATATGTATATGTATTGTATTATGCATGAAACAAGAAAGAAGAATACTTTTATGATTAGTTGGAATGTGTATTGTCTAATCAGCAAACCATTTTCCAATCCAGAAGAACAATTGCTATCTATGAATATTCTGAAAATGTGTTTTCAACATGCTGGTTTGATTTATTCAAACTTTATAATTAACTAGCCTCGTGCTTGTTAAATGCTTTACCACATGTTTTATTCTTATATGCTTATCTTCTTGACCCTTTTCTGATGATGTCATAGGGGGAGAAGAACATGAATACATGAGGATAAAAAGGGCTATAATGTTATATGTTGGATTTATCACTAATGTTTCATGCAGGGATGAGTCGTATTTATATCTTATTGCATATGATGAATTGTGCTAACCTGATTATATGATGAGATATTATGTTAATCAGGGGGAGCAATGTTTTAGGGGGAGCAACATAGTCTCTCTGATGTATTCAAGTATGTCATCATCAAAAAGGGGGAGAATGTTACCGTGATGTTTTGATGATGAATACAAAGGTTGTATCTTAATACTTCATGTTTATCTATCTAATCTTGTTTTGCAGGAAGTATTGATCAATGTTTAAGGGGGAGCTTTTAGCTCAATCACATATTGGTATATAATCATCAAAAAGGGGGAGATTGTTACCCTAGTGGATTTTGATGTTAATACAGCAAGCTGATTACTTATCTTGTACTAGTTTTACTATATTTAGCTTACCATTATATGATTGAATCACTTGATGTATCATATGCATATATATGTGTTTGCTATGTATAAGTATACTCTCAGGTATCTTGGTTGATGATATGGAAAGGCAAAGATTTAAAGCTATCTATCTGTTCAGCTCGCCAGAACCAAAGCTACAAGCTGATTTGAACTTGCCAGAACCAAAACAGCAAGCTGACAAGCACAGAATGGAGAATATACAAACAGCAAGCTATCTGGTGCTACAACAGAGACAGTCCAGCAAGCCATTTCACACTGACAGACTCAAACAGCAGCCATTCACAACTGGCAGACACAAACAGCAGCCATTCACAACTGGCAGACACAAACAGCAGCCATTCACAACTGGCAGACTCAAACAGCAAGCCATTCGCAACTGACAGAAATCCTGAAGACATATATCAAGTCAAATTCTCATGGATTTTATTCAGGAAATATATTGTGAGAATTCTTTATTATATATTACGTACACAATATATTCTAGAGCTCAAATCTTTTCCAAATATCTTTCTTTAAAATCATTCTATAAAACTTATAGGAGTTTCCTTATTTAAAAGATTTTATTTCTTTCAAATCTCCTATACGCGTTTTATATCTATACAATTCAGAAGGGTTAAGTTTTCATCGATCTCTTTCTTCCAAACCCTCTGTTAAACGGTCACAAGAACGTTGCAAAATCTCTCTAACCAATTGAACGTTAGAAATAGATTTCTAAACGTTTGAAATTGATTGATTGATTTTAGAACGTTGGTTGTGAAGCTTTATAAGGTTGCTCTTGTGCTTAATTCGTTTTTAATCAATCAGAGAAGCACACAAAGAATACACAACTCAGTTTTGCAATGCTATATCCTTTCGATTCTCTCGAGCTCTTAATATATCATATACGTGCTATATCTTATAGAGTTCATTAGGTTGAGTTGTATTGATTCAAACATTGTATTGTTCAATTTGTATTGAATACTTGCTGTACAAGTTTGGCTTAAAGTTTTGGGTGGGTTGAACTAGACTAGAGAAGGATACTTTGGAAGTATTGCTTAGAGAGTTGGTTCAGCACAGCAAACAGCAAGCTATTTGTCAGCAGAATTGGTAAGGTTGAGTTGCTGGGCATATTGGCTAAGGAACAAGGGTTTGGTGAACGTTGCTAGAGAAGTATACTTGGGAAGTATAGCTTAGAGAGCAGGTTCAGAAACAGGTGTTCAGCAAGCCATTTGTCAGCAGCTGGGATTAAGGGAGATATATTATTGTATCTTGTAATTGGTTTATTTCGTTGATCAATAATATATTCTCTTACCGGGTTGGTAAGGGACCAGGACGTAGACCATAGGGGTTAGGGGTCGAACCTGGCTAAAAGTCTCTGTGTTATTTATTTTCTGCTCTTTATTTTCTGCTTGTATTTTGCTTACTGTTTGCATTCAGCTTACCATCTGTCTCTGCATAAAACAAAATCAGTAAGCTGTTTCTGGTAATTTTTAAAATCGGACTTAGTTGAATATAGTTAGCCATTTACACCTATTCAACCCCCTTCTAGGGTGCATTTTCATTTGGTATCAGAGATTTGGTGTACTAACATTTCTGTAACAAGAAAGTACAGATCCTATGGCACCCGCTTATGTAGAAGGAGATTATTTAGACATGCCACCACTTCTCAATGGAATTGAAAATTATGATGCTTGGAAACAGAGAATGAAGGTGCTTCTCAACAGAGATGATGCAATTGAATGGAGAGTCGTTAAAAAGGGACCATTCACTTTTCCGGACAAAGACGGCAAGCCAAAAGACGTTGATGATCTCTCAGATTCAGAATTGATAAAATCAGGCTATAATAGAAGAGCAAAGTACACATTAATATGTGGTCTTTCAGAGTTAGATTTTGATAAGGTCTCTTCATGTAGCACAGCAAAAGACATATGGGATACATTAAAAATGCATTATAAAGCTACAACAACAAAACAGCGTGCTGATTTGAAAGATAAAAGGAAGTCAAAGGCTCTACTAACTTGGAGTGATGATGATTCTGATTCCAGTGATGACTCAAGTGAAGAGATGGTGAACTTAGCACTTGTTGGAATGGAAGAAAAATATGGTCTAGGAAATTCAGAGGGAGTATATGCTGAAACTGATTCTGAAGAGGATGAGAGTGAGGTAAACTCTTTTAATGATTATATTTCTTCAGATGATACTTTGTTAGATTCACTAACCATGCAGGAACAAAATAGTGTTACAATTGAAGAACACATGGCACTAAAGGCTGAAATCAGCAAGCTGACTGATAAAAATGCCAATTTATCCAAAATGGTAAAAGATCTATTGCCAAAAATGGAAGAATGGGATTCAACTTCATTAAGTAAAGCTACAGAGATCAAGGAACTAACTACTAAGAACAGACATTTAGAGGCTAATGTCAAGCTACTCGAAAAGAGAAACAAGACATTGACTGAAGAAATCAAAGAGCTAAGGTCTGATGTTAAAACTAAAGCTAAAGCATTGGAATCATACAAGATGAAGGAATCTAGTCAAGCCAAATCCTCAAAAACTGCTGAAAAGAGAGGTCAGCAAGCTGAACTCATCAAACAGCAAGCTGAAGTGATCACTCTCCTAGAAACAGAAGTTAAAGATCTCAAGAAGGGCATGGAAACTTTTGTTCAAGGTGAAGACACTTTAAAAACAATGATGAAGAAGGCAAATGTACCTTTGGTCAGAGAAGGTGTTGGTCTAAACTTCAACAAGAAAGATAAGGTGCTCAAATATGATGGAAGAAATGGCATTCCCTACAATTATGCTATGCCTTGGAAGACATGCAACAAATGTGGTGGAAAAGGACATCTGGAAAAGAATTATGTGGTTCACGTATATCAAAAGATGAAAACAGCTTACCAGAATGGACAAGACAGGAGACAAACAGCATACCAGAATGCAAATAGCAGAAGACAGACAGCTTACCAGAATGGATCAGTCAGACAACAGTCGGCATACCAGAAAGCAAATGACAGAAGACAAACAGCTTACCATTATCAGTCTGGTAGAACACAAAGGACTACAAATCAAGCACCAAAAGTGATACAACAGTGGATCAAGAAATCTGATCTAAATGTTCTTTATGTCCTATCAACAAACCATGGTGGATCCAATAAAATTTGGGTACTCAAGTAGTAAGTATGTTATTTGTCCTCGTACATTTCTTTGAATATAATTATATTATTTTTGTGGTACTAACGAGATTCCTCTAGTACATAGATGGGACAAAATATATGTATATGTATTGTATTATGCAGGAAACAAGAAAGAAGAATACTTTTATGATCAGTTGGAATGTGTATTGTCTAATCAGCAAACCATTTTCCAATCCAGAAGAACAATTGCTATCTATGAATATTCTGAAAATGTGTTTTCAACATGCTGGTTTGATTTATTCAAACTTTATAATTAACTAGCCTCGTGCTTGTTAAATGCTTTACCACATGTTTTATTCTTATATGCTTATCTTCTTGACCCTTTTCTGATGATGTCATAGGGGGAGAAGAACATGAATACATGAGGATAAAAAGGGCTATAATGTTATATGTTGGATTTATCACTAATGTTTCATGCAGGGATGAGTCGTATTTATATCTTATTGCATATGATGAATTGTGCTAACCTGATTATATGATGAGATATTATGTTAATCAGGGGGAGCAATGTTTTAGGGGGAGCAACATAGTCTCTCTGATGTATTCAAGTATGTCATCATCAAAAAGGGGGAGAATGTTACCGTGATGTTTTGATGATGAATACAAAGGTTGTATCTTAATACTTCATGTTTATCTATCTAATCTTGTTTTGCAGGAAGTATTGATCAATGTTTAAGGGGGAGCTTTTAGCTCAATCACATATTGGTATATAATCATCAAAAAGGGGGAGATTGTTACCCTAGTGGATTTTGATGTTAATACAGCAAGCTGATTGCTTATCTTGTACTAGTTTTACTATATTTAGCTTACCATTATATGATTGAATCACTTGATGTATCATATGCATATATATGTGTTTGCTATGTATAAGTATACTCTCAGGTATCTTGGTTGATGATATGGAAAGGCAAAGATTTAAAGCTATCTATCTGTTCAGCTCGCCAGAACCAAAGCTACAAGCTGATTTGAACTTGCCAGAACCAAAACAGCAAGCTGACAAGCACAGAATGGAGAATATACAAACAGCAAGCTATCTGGTGCTACAACAGAGATAGTCCAGCAAGCCATTTCACACTGACAGACTCAAACAGCAGCCATTCACAACTGGCAGACACAAACAGCAGCCATTCACAACTGGCAGACACAAACAGCAGCCATTCACAACTGGCAGACTCAAACAGCAAGCCATTCGCAACTGACAGAAATCCTGAAGACATATATCAAGTCAAATTCTCATGGATTTTATTCAGGAAATATATTGTGAGAATTCTTTATTATATATTACGTACACAATATATTCTAGAGCTCAAATCTTTTCCAAATATCTTTCTTTAAAATCATTCTATAAAACTTATAGGAGTTTCCTTATTTAAAAGATTTTATTTCTTTCAAATCTCCTATACGCGTTTTATATCTATACAATTCAGAAGGGTTAAGTTTTCATCGATCTCTTTCTTCCAAACCCTCTGTTAAACGGTCACAAGAACGTTGCAAAATCTCTCTAACCAATTGAACGTTAGAAATAGATTTCTAAACGTTTGAAATTGATTGATTGATTTTAGAACGTTGGTTGTGAAGCTTTATAAGGTTGCTCTTGTGCTTAATTCATTTTTAATCAATCAGAGAAGCACACAAAGAATACACAACTCAGTTTTGCATTGCTATATCCTTTCGATTCTCTCGAGCTCTTAATATATCATATACGTGCTATATCTTAGAGAGTTCATTAGGTTGAGTTGTATTGATTCAAACATTGTATTGTTCAATTTGTATTGAATACTTGCTGTACAAGTTTGGCTTAAAGTTTTGGGTGGGTTGAACTAGACTAGAGAAGGATACTTTGGAAGTATTGCTTAGAGAGTTGGTTCAGCACAGCAAACAGCAAGCTATTTGTCAGCAGGATTGGTAAGGTTGAGTTGCTGGGCATATTGGCTAAGGAACAAGGGTTTGGTGAACGTTGCTAGAGAAGTATACTTGGGAAGTATAGCTTAGAGAGCAGGTTCAGAAACAGGTGTTCAGCAAGCCATTTGTCAGCAGCTGGGATTAAGGGAGATATATTATTGTATCTTGTAATTGGTTTATTTCGTTGATCAATAATATATTCTCTTACCGGGTTGGTAAGGGACCAGGACGTAGACCATAGGGGTTAGGGGTCGAACCTGGCTAAAAGTCTCTATGTTATTTATTTCCTGCTCTTTATTTTTTGCTTGTATTTTGCTTACTGTTTGCATTCAGCTTACCATCTGTCTCTGCATAAAACGAAATCAGTAAGCTGTTTCTGGTAATTTTTAAAATCGGACTTAGTTGAATATAGTTAGCCATTTACACCTATTCAACCCCCTTCTAGGGTGCATTTTCATTTCTTCCTTGTTGTATTGAGTATTTATGCCTTGATATTTTGTTGTCGATTGGCCGCACCAAACATCTTTTGTAATTTTTGACTTAAAATTCCGTCTTTTGTTGCAAGACTTGTAATATGTTGAAATCCGTGGTTGTGAGAGTGTCCTTCAAGGGATTTTGAAAAGGAAGCCATCAAATTGTCTGCTGATAACTTTGCGAAATTTCCAACTGTAATTCTGTAGTTGTCCGCTGATGTGCCTTGTAAAGTTTGTAAGTAGTGCTGTAATAACTGTCCGCTGAGGGACTGTGTAAAATTTGGGATTTGTAATTGTGTAATGGTCCGCAAAGGGACTATGTAAAAGTTGGGATTTGTAATTGTGTAAGTGTCCGCAAAGGGACTGTGTAATATTTGCAATGTGTAATTGTGTAAGTGTCCGTAGAGGGACTTTGTAATGTTTGCAATGTGTAATTGTGTAAGTGTCTGCAGAGGGACTTTGTAATATTTGCAATGTGTAATTGTGTAAGTGTCCGCAGAGGGACTTTGTAAAATTTGCAATGTGTAATTGTGTAAGTGTCCGCAGAGGGACTGTGTAATGTTTGCAATGTGTAATTGTGTAAGTGTCCACTGAGGGACTTTGTAATGTTTGCAATGTGTAATTGTGTAAGTGTCCACTGAGGGACTTTGTAATATTTGCAATGTGTAATTGTGTAATGGTTGCTGGCCCACTGGGACTTCTGTGATTTTGTTAGCATTGTGATAAACTTGTAAATGTAGATCGCTTTTCTGCAAAAGTATTCCATTGAAAACATAATTCCCTTTTACAGAGAAGATAAAGGGAAATGCTTTTGTGTTCCCTTAAATACCTATATGGTCCCCTGCCTTAGTGAACAAGATAACAAGATATTTTGCACAAGTATTTATGTAAAGATATTTGTTTGTCAAGTGGAGCAATTTAGTAAAGATATTTATGTAAAGATATTTGTTTGTCAAGTGTAATTAGTGAGTATTTGTTACAGGTGGAGGTGTTACAGCGGGTTGGCTACACCGATGTAAGCTTACAACGGGTACCTATCAGTGTGTCATGTCATTGAGATGGAAAAGAGGAAGGCAGGTAGGGGTTGAGATGACAAGAGAGATTGAGAAGTAGAGGGAAGAGAGTAAATAAAAATATGAGAGAAGAGAATGGAGGGTGTAGTAATGGTGAGAGTACGGTGTAGTTAAGTTTTGGTTTTTTAAATTTAAAATGTGATATAACTTGGTCGACTTAGCAGAATTCTAGTTGTTAGTGTATATAGTGGTAATTGTTCGATCAAGGTATATGTGTTAAAATTTGAGATTTATAGGTCAGTGTTAAGTAAATATAAGCAATTATGTATCTTGTATGGTCAGTAGTGGCATATTATGTGTGTATATGTGGTATCATTTGGTTGTTAGCCATTGACATCACCAACTAAAATTTTCCTACACAAACAAGCAGCAAGTACAGTATAATTTTCCTGTAGATATCACCAACTAAAATTCTAATACTTAATGACACAATCTCACAATATCAAACAACACTTTACAGATTTAATCTAGTGACCATACAAGATACATATACTGTACTTTAGTCTGGGGAGCCTTTCTATGGTTCCCATGTACTTCTTGTTGTTCTCATTGCTGCTGCTAGGCTGACTCGGGCTCTTCTGCGGGGAGGAACCTAATTCATTCATAATCTGCTCAGCTACTGGTTCATCAGGAACGTCTTGATACTCATAATCTTTTTATTATCTTCTCAGCTAGTGCTCATTTTTCCACGTTTGGTCTTCATATATGGTACTGGATCTGTCTCCTGGCTCAAACAATACTCGTTGATTGGAACCTATGACTTAATAGGTCTAAATCTAGCCCATGGTGATTTTGGGCACAACACTAAGAAAACTAGAAAAATAGATTAGTGATACGAGTTGAAGAGCTCACATATAAGTGAAGCATGTATGCAAGTATGAATGATTATCTACATTATATATGCTGCTACCTTCTCAAGTGGCATACCAATTATCTACTTGACTGATTCAACTAAAAAGTTCGAGATCATAAACTAAGCATATATGTTGCGTAAACTGTAAACCTATAGGGCATGACAACATCCTAAGCATAAGTTCACATAAATTTCATTTCTAAAGATCATGCAGTATGCACATTAAACGCTATATGTATCTAATCATGATAGAAATATAAGCTCTCATTAACAGGAAATGTGCATAATAGTTAAGGATATAAAGGCATAAAGTTATAACTTATCTATGCTTCATCGTGCTTGTTTGTATTGAGGTTCCGTTACTGAACCTAGAAGATGGAAGCTCTTCTGTGTGTAAGCTCACAAAAGTAAGACATAGGGGAATTGAGCTACCCCCCGAGCCATCATGACGCGTGAACCTCCTATAGCTTGTTGAAGCGGTTTACTGAAAACTGCTTGTTTCGCCTATTGACTGGAAGCTTCTGATGATCATCAAGGATGCTGCAAGCTATTTTATCAAGAACCTGTTAGTAGTACGATACCTGTTTCGATCATATACAAGCTTTAAAAAATGAGAGTATTCATATATATATATCACTTTGATGAGGGCACAAGGCGAATCCAATTGAGCTCTAGGTGAATCCTGGGAACGGCACTTAGAGAATTCAATTAGGCGCTAAGTAAATCCTTAGTAAGGGCATAAGACGAAACCAGTTGAGCTTTAAGTTAATCCTGAGAAGGGCACTTGAAGAATTCGACTGGGCATCAAATGAATCCTTTTGGCTTTAGGGAGCACAAAGTGAATACATCCGGGCTCTAGGTGAATCATGGCAAGAGCACGAAGAGAATCCTATTAGGCACTAAGTGAATTCCTTTGTGGCATCAAGTGAATCCTTATAGGCTCTAAGTGAATCCTGAAGAGGGCACAGAGAGAATCTATAAGGCACATGATGAATCATTTCAAATTCTAGGGGCACCAAGTGAATCCGTAAGGGCACTAGGTGAATCCCTTCAAATGCTAGGGGCACCAAGTGAATCCGTAAGGGCACAAGGTGAATCCCTTTGAAGGCTTTTCAAGTACAAGCGAACTCTAGGTTAGGTTACCCATGCTTAGGTTCCCAAAACCCTTAACTAGGTGCCCACATGCTTATGGGACTTTTGAATGTGTGCCTACGATTCATAGGGCTTTTCGAGATGAATCTTTCATGCTTGCAAGTCTTTTCTAGCTATCGAGTGCATGTAGCTGACAAGGATTTTCTAGGTGAATCTTTCTGGGCTCTATGCAAATCCTTGTAAGGGCATAAGGTGAATCCAACTGGTTGTTTATATGAACCTCTGCTAAGGGCAAAAACAGAAACTAATTGGGCACCAAATGAATCCATAAAAGGGTACAAAGAGAATCCATCAAGATACCAAACAAATACGCGTGGATACATAAAGCACCAAGTGAATCCTTTTGGGCTTTAAGTGAACCTATACGGGCACATAGAGAATCCATAAGGGCACTGGGTGAATACATGGATATGCTTAGGGAGCCTAGTGAGTCCTTCTGGGCTGTAAGTGAATCCTTGAATGGAGCACAAAGAGAATCCATAAGGGCACCAGATGAATACATGAAATTCTTGGGGAACCTAGTGAATCCTTCTGGGCTCTAAGTGAATCCTTGAATGAAGCACAAAGAGAATCCAGAAAGGGCACTAGATTAATCCTCTAAAGGCATGGAGCTCTTGCTGCGAGTACACTTTCCTCTATTCAGGTATCGGCTAGTTGGGAACTTCAAGTAGGAAGCTACTAATCAGAAACTGTCAACAATTGGCTTCTAACAAATGTCAATGAACTTGGAAGCTATTACATACAAGCTTCAGGTATATATGAATGAACCTTCAAGATGTCAGTTACAGGAAAATAACAAGGAATCTACTAGACACATATAAATGCAACTAGACCTGGAAGCTGTTACCTACGAGCTTCAGGTGAGTAACACAAAACCTGTTAACTAAAGGTAAATACATGGAACCTGTAAGGTACAGGTAAATATCAAGGAACCTGCGAGGTGCAGGTAAATATCAAGGAACCTACGAGATGCAGGTAAATATAAGGAACCTATAATATGTTAGGTACATGTGCATTCTAACATCTAGAAACATAATTAATACATAATCATAACTTTATCGCATATACGACCACAATATCATAGATGTTTAAGCATGCTTTAGATATAGTAAGAGTTTGCTGAGCGTACCTGGGAGGTTTTCTACGAATATCTTAGCATAAAAGGAGATGAATCACCTGGATCTTTCTGTAGAATGATCAGATGTGAAGTGGAAGCCTCCGTTAAGATTTGAAAACTCATTGACGTGTTCCTGATGCAAGCATGCTGCTCTTCAAGATACTAGACCAAATCAATCCTCAAGGTTCTTGAACCAAATATGAGCTATGAGGTTTCTAAACTGCATCCTAGCCGTGAGGTTCCTGAATCAAATCATGAGCTTCCTGGACCTGATGGTGAGGTTCATGATCTGAATTCTCAAAATTTTGAAATCCTCAATTTTCAAAGTACCACGTCCAATAGTAATCATACTACCCCCCAGTTCTTCAGGGAGGCTTGTCTTTGATGAAGAACTAACTCCGGTAAGCTTCACAATTCTTCGATAATCTCTAATAAGTCATTGAATATTCATCCATGAAGTTGAGTACTGCGTGTTTGCTTCAAGATGCTCATATCATATTCTTGTAGCTACTCTTCATCAAAATCTTCAACTATGTCGAATTTTCCTTAACACTCGAATAGATACTATAATTACATCATTCCTGCTTGTAGCTTTAACATATCTTCTCTTTTCTTCTTTAACTTCTCACGAAACATGTTGAGAGTGAACCTCTATACAAATATCCCAATACAGCACCTCTAAGCTTACGCGAGCTAACTCATTGTAATAAACAAGAGATACTTAAAGAGATTAATTGCGAGGTATTTCTCGCAGGTCACTGAATTGAATGAGGTATGTTCCTTGTTTTACAAGTTAAATATAAGCTCATGTATTACGTAATACAAGGAAAAGAACTACTCATAATTTCGTTGAAAACTACTCGAAAGAAATAGGTTTGCTTACTAGGGAGGTATACATGCACTACCCCCCAGTTCTAAGAAGGAAATACATATATAAATAAAGGTCTCTCAACTCTACTTTAAGGAAGCTCTCAAACTTTCAACTACTGGTCACCTTGAGCTATCCATTCCGCAAGCTTCCCGGCTTTAATCAATTCCTCAATTTGGTCTTTCAGTGCTCTACATTCAGAAGTATCATGGCAATTATCCTCATGGAAGTCACAATATTTCTTCAGATCTTTCCTTGCTCCTATAGGTAAAGGTGTAGGCTTCACAAATATTCCTTCTTTCCCATAAACTGTGAAGATGTGGTCTACTGGAGCGACCAAAGAGGTATAATTGTTACACTTTATCTTCGATTTTACTTTACTTCTTTTGGAGGAAGCTCGATCCCCAATAACATATGCTTGCGGGCTTGGAGACCTCTCTCACTTGCTTCCTTTATGACTAGCTTCATCTCCAAGATCTTCTATTTCTCTCAACTTCAACAAGGATTCTTCCACACATTTATATAGTTCAGCTTGTTTGTAGAACTCAGCTAGTGTACCAGGTTCACGTACTTGTAGCTCCTTCCAAAAGTCTGAACTAGCTCTAACTCCAGCAATCAGGAAGCTCATAATGACCTCGTCAGGAGCTTTCTTAACTCTGGGAACCTCTGCATTAAAATGTTTGAGGTACTCTGTCAAGGTCTCATCTGCTCTCTGCTTGATGTTGGCCAAGGTATTGGTTGGGGGTGCAAAAGTGATGGAAGCTCTAAACTGAGTAACGAAGAGTTTCCCCATATTCTCCCAGGAATTTATAGAATCTGATGATAACCTCTTAAACCACTGATGAGCTCCACCATAAAGGGTTGCAGCCAATAATCTACACCTTATTGGCTCCTTAACTTGATAAACATCCATCTCGGTATTGAAACGACCCAGATACTCCACAGGATCCGTAGTGCCATCAAATTTAAACTCGTTTGACATACGATAGGATTTAGGTAACGGGGATTTTCTAACCTTATTGGTGAATGGAGATGAGGTCATCGCACCTGTTATTGACTGCTTTTCTTCCTTGAGTTTCACTAGAATCTTCTTGATGTCTTCAACATTCAAATCACCAGCTCCACCGTCCTTTGCTTCCTTATCTTTATCATCGGCTTCCTGTGAATCTACTATACACGAATCATTCGCGATCTCGACTGAACTTGAATCATCTTTAATTATCTCGATGGAAGGTTCTTTAACAGGAGGTTGTTTATCCTTCGGTTCACCATCTTCTTCACCTTCAGTATCTTTCTTTGGGTCTTCGATCTCCTCCTCGGCCTTTTCTTCACGTTCTTCTTCATTGACGCCTAACTGCTTGGGATTAATCTTAGCTTTTTTACCCTTCTTACCAACTGCTAACTTCGACTTCTTCTTCTTCGGTGTTATTTGTTCGAGGGTTGTAAGCCTTTCTTCAGTCGACTTTAGATGCTCTAGGACGCAGCAGGAGTAATCTTCTTCGCTTTCAGGGTTTGATCTTTCTCTACAGATTGTGTTGCTTCGCTATCAGAACTACCTGCCATCTTTCCACTCTTAAGATGATAACTCTCCCCTCCTTCTAGCGCCAATGTTGATGAGTGGATTTCGTAACAACTTTTGAGAGGTTTATGGTGAGTTGTAAAGGCTAACGATCAACTAATCTATGGAGAATGAAGGTTTTTTGTAGGGGTTGAACTGAGCTCGAGAGCGTTTACAAGAATCTCGCGAGTTCCCTTGAGGCTTGTGTCGTGTGTTCTCAAGAATCTCGTAGGTGTATTGCGAGGCTTGTAGCCGTGTTCTCAAGGTGCCTACTTACCCTTGTATATATAAGGATCAAGTTCACGTAGTTCTTTTTAGACTAGAAGTCTGGTTAGGCGGCAATAAACTAGGTTCCTAATTCGTGAGGAACTCCTTTTATCCAGATTTCAGCCACGAATAGGCGACCTAAGTCGAATAGAACTCGAGTTCTAGTCCGACTAGGAGTATGTTTACAAGTTCTCGTCCTATTAGATGTATTCAAGGATCATCTGCGCCCAAGGAATACATTCTAATAAGGAGTTGATGTTCATGACTTGCTCCTAAAGAATAGGAGGCTTAATCATACTAGAATTCTGCTGGAATAAATCTGTTCTCGTACAGGAAGCTGTCTCTCAGGAACCTGTCTGCAGGAACCTGTTTCTCGGGAAGCTGTCTACAGGAAGCTGTATTTCGGGAACCTATCTCTTTGGGAACCTGAACCTGTCTAGATCCATTTCACATGCTATTTGGCCCCATTAATCTTAAGGGACCTCAATCATAACCCATATTACTCATATGGATTGGACCCTTAAGCCTAATGGGCCTAAATCTAGTCCATGGAGATTTTGGGCACAACAATATGATTTGATATATCATATGCCAATTTGAAACTTTTTAAGTGCTTGCTGTAGTACTTATATTGTATTTGCAGGTTACCTAGGCTAACAGGTTCCTATAGCATTGTATTGTATTTGCAGGTCACCTTGACTTACAGGTTCCTTTAGCGTTAAAAGTATGAGCAAAGTATGCAAATTGAGAATGATTGACTGAACATGAATTAAGCCTTGGGTAGCTTCCCGAGCACGCATCGAGGAAAAGTCCCAGGTAGCTTCCTGGGTATCGAGAAAAGCCTCAGCTGACTGAGCACGACATTGTTGCCAAAAGCCTCAAGTTCCTTGAGCACGTGAATTAAAGTCCTGACAAAAGGCACCTAAAGTCCTGACAAAAGGCACCTAAAGGAACCTGTATGAAGCCGAGACTGGCATACAGGAACCTGAGATTGTATGTTTAAACCCTCCGTAGAACCGCCACTGGAACGAGAGGAAGTGGGAACCTATGTGGAGCCTAGACCGGCATACTTGTTCTTAAAGAGAAGCCTAATAAGCTCTCCCTCATGTGGAACCGCCTTTGGCACATGGGAAGAAGGGATAAAATCCTTAGCATTTACCTTCATAAGATGTCTAGCCTGACACATGAAGAAGAGGAATCTGTGTGGACTCCCAGAACGGCGCACAGGTTCCTAGAATCGCCTCGAGGCACAAAAAGGAACCAACATGCCTCGAGGCATGTTGGGACCTAGAGAATAGGATTGGGAACCAAGCAGGTTACCTTTCCAAGAGAAAAAAGGAACCAACATGCCTCGAGGCATGTTGGGACCTAGAGATTAGGATTGGGAGCCAAGCAGGCAACCTTTCCAAGAGTTGACCCGAACCAAACGAAAGAAATTATACTAACGTTAACTAGCTTCTGTTTTATGTTTGTTCTGCAGGTTTATTGATCGTTAGCGGCTTATTCGTGAGGAATCTGATTCTATTATTCAGCAGCAATAAGTTAGGAAGTTGTTAAAGGAAGCAATAGTGTGGATTATGATGACGAGCACAGGTTTCGCAGTGTAAACAGAGAGGTCCCCAATTTACGAGTAAGCTGTATTTTGTTGCATTTATCCTGAGGAAAAATAAGTGGAAGTATACGTGTGTTCTGTTTCTTACAATGGGTTAGCCCGCGTAAGCTTGAATACATGAGTATGGAAGCTGATTTATTCTCTAGACAGCCTACTGGTGAAGTATTTTACGAACTATTAAGGGAGAGTGCGTAGTATTTGGCTAAGGCACAAGTAAAACTTAGCATGCACAAATATGTAAGCGAGAATAAGAGATATAGCAAAGGGGAACATTCATCATTAAAGGCCACAGTTATGGGTACGACGACCCGAGAAAACCAACATAAAAGTTAAGGCACGAAGGCCATAAGAAACCAGTATTAAAAAGTACATCTTGCGAGGCGCTATGAGGGGCCCGCGACCTCAAGAAAAGTTGTCAAAAGTTCATGTAATTTATGAAGCTTCAAACGATAGGTACTTTGGCAAGTTCTTCGATAGCTGGAAGAGGTGTTGGAAGGACAGACTGAGCAGCTTCAGGGACAGGAACCTCAACAGCCTCAAGGTTGAAACTAGGAGACCTATCAACCGTAGGTACGGGAGGTACAGAGTCTTGTGGGGCTGCAGCTTTCTTCTCGAAATCTTTGATCATTCCCACCACGTCTTCACCCAGGAGGGACCAGTCTAGATTGGGCATCTTCTCCCATGTGGAGCGTATGTAATCATTAATACCTTCATCATAGCCCTCGTCATATCTGGCCTTCTCCTTGACGAGCATGGATGACTTCACAACCTCAGCAGTAGCATTCAAGGCGTCCACCTGAGCTTCTAGTTCATTGGTTCTTTCCAGCATCGATAGTTTCTCATCCTTAAGGACCTTTGAAAGGCAGAGTGTATTAACTTGTAACACTATAACTAATGTAACTCAATTAAACGAAAAGATACTTAACCAGAAGACAATCAAGAACAAGAAGTCACAAGGAATCAACACTAAATGAAGACAAGGTAATTGATACAATTGAACATGTTAACTATGATCAAGCCAAGAAGAAATCATTGAGAGAAGTTCAAGTCAAAGTTGTTCAGGCCTCAGTGATTTGAGTATTCGAGATTCAAGATCATAACTATCAGTATCAACAAGACCAATTGATTTCAAGTGAACAAGAAGGAAAGCAAATATTGGAAAGCCAAGTTACTAAGTGAATATGGTAATTTATTCAAGAAGCAGAAACACTATCAAGACTAGTCACTTATGAACCAGACCAGTGCATCAAGTGTCAGGACATTGATAGCAAGTTTATGTCAGTAATAAAGATCCATGTTCAAGAGCTTGTAGAAGAACAAAGAAGATATGAAGATATCACAAGCTCAAGATGTGCATTGAAGTTTCAAGTTGAAGACCAGAATATTTTCTAAGTAAGAAATGTTCTAGATGGCTAAGTCGAAATTCTCAAGTAGAAGTTCTACTTAGAATTTCGAGATGGCTAAGTAGAAATTCTCAAGTAGAAGTTCTACTTAGAGTGCAGCTTCAACATGACACATGGCATCTTCTGATTGGCAGATTTCCAAGCTTTCAAGATAAGACAAGATTTATGTGGACATCATTGGGCCACGTACATCTTAGTCTTTGAAGACTACAGGTCATAGATTACATGTAGTATAAATAGAAGCACTTGTGTAATGTTTTAGTTAGTGAGCAATATTGAGAAAAACACAAGAAAAAGAGAGAGAGTATTCACAGAGCTTAGAATCATTCACTTCTCTCTCAACTTCTGTTATACTTTGTAATGAATGTTGTAGCAACCTTTTCAAGTTATATATAAAGAAATATATTCCTTGAATCTGTGTGTTCATTTATTGCATCGTATTTATTGCTTCTCAAAATCGAAAAGTTGTATTCACCCCCCCTCTACAACACATTTGGACCTAACAATTGGTATCAGAGCGGATGTTTAACATACAAAACATAGATTCTTGTGTTTGGTAGAAGAATCGTGAGTTTTCATTTTCTAGATCTACTTTTCATTTTTTCGAAAAGTGAGCTTTAATTCATTTCCAGTGAAAACTCATCCGGGAAAAATTATTTAAATACTCCAGGTGTGATTATTTGGCTTGGGTGTATTTTAATTAATTTTTGTGAATTAATCTGGGTTCATTGATATTTGGTGTTCTTGAGTGTTCATCATCTGTTCTTGTCAAAGAAGATAACCCAGCAACTTTTCAATTTCCTTTTCAAAGAAATTATAGTCAAAAAGGTGTTTTTGGTACTTTTGATTTGATTATTATTTCTTAGCCGAAAGCAAAAGAAAGTGTACTCAGTGCTTAGCAGGTGGGTTAGTCACTTTTGGCGTGTAAAGCAATCAAAAGTCAAAAAGGTGTTTTAGTGGTGATATTGTTTATTCAATATTAAAGTAATCTGCAGAAGAAAATTATTCTAAGGACAAAAGTTCTACATAGAATTTCTACTTGAGATTTTCTACATAGAATTTCGACTTGGACAATTTCTACTTGGTGAATTTCGACTTGGACAATTTCTACTTAAGAGAAATTTCGACTTGAGCAAAAATTTCTACTTAGAGAAATTTCGACTTGGCAGAAGTTCTACATAGATATTCTACATAGCCTAGTCTTGGGTACTTAGAATTTTTTAGTGACAAGATTTGAAATGGCTCATAAAAATTCTTTCAAGATCCCAATGTTCAACCGAGATCACTATGAAGAATGGGTTTTCAGAATGAGACTCTACTTAGAGACAATTAACCCTGAGTATCTGGAAGTCCTTGATAAGGGTAAATTCGTTCCAATGAGAGCTATTCCTGAGCGTACGGAAGGAGAGGAGGTTATACCTGCTCGGTCTGAGCCTAAAAAGGCAGCGGACTTTACGGATGCTGACAAGGAGCAAATAGCTTATGACACTTCTGTAAGACAAACCTTGATGGAATCTCTCGATCATGAAATGTTCAACATAGTCAAAGGTTTGAATACAGCAAAGAAGATTTGGGACAAGATAGAAGTTGTCATGGAAGGATCTGCAGAGGTCAGAAGCAACAAGACACTTATACTCAAGATGGAGTATGACACCTTTAGAATACGAAAAGGAGAAAGCATAACAGATGTCTACCTACGATTCAGTCAGTTGGTATTGGATTTGAATCTGAGAGGTGTTACTCTCCCCATGGTTGAGACCAATACAAGATATCTGAGGAACCTGCCAAAGAGCATTGAACATAGGGTCTACGCAATCAGAGAAACCAGAGATTTGCATACAACTTCTCTGGAAGAATATTATGGAATTCTGAAGACCTATGAGCTGGAAACTCTTCAAGATCAAGCATGGGACAATGATTCAAAGGGAAAAGAAACTGCATCAGGATTAGTTGCTGATGAGGAAGAGTCTAAGAAGGCAATGGTTGCAGCAAAACCTAAATCATCACTTGCACCACATCAAGTTGATAATGATGACGAGTGTGCATCTAACAGTGATGATGACTACTTCACCCAAGAAGAGCTGGACAACATGGACGATAGTGTCGTGGCATACATGGCAAGGAAGTTCAGCAATATGAGATTCAGAAAGAGCAACCGACCACAAAGAAATTCTTCATCTTATTATCGGGCTGCTAAGGGTGGTGGTAGTTCATCAGGCTACAAAAGCAAAGGCAAGAGTACCAGCTACAAATCTCCGTTGGATTTCAAAATGAATTTCAATTGCTATAATTGTGGTGAACCTGGACATTTTGCCTCAGACTGCAAAAAGCCTAAACAGACTTATCCAAAAGAGACATTTGAAGCCCTCAAAAGCAAGTATGAATCGCTGGTGAAAGAAAAACATGGTAAAAGAGCTTTAGTAGTAACAGAAGGAAGAGCTTGGGATGATTCAGATGAGGAAGATGTTACTCATGTAGCAAACTTTGCGCTCATGGCTGAGACATCAGAGGAACCAGAGGTACCAGTTCTAACCCTTAAAGTAGAAATGTCTATTGATGAATATAAGGAACAGAACGGGGCTCTTAGCGAAGAGATCTACATGTTGTGCAAAAGCCTAGACACTTCTCAAAAGGAACAGAAAACACTTGTCGCCAAAAGCAGAATGCTTGAGGCAAAAGTGGAAGAGTTAGAGGCTGCTTGCACTGTAGATACTTCCTTAAGAGATTTTATTAAATCTTTGGAACACAAGCTCGTCCTTAAGGCAGAAATAGAATCATGTTTAAGGAACAAACTAGCTGAGTTAGAAACTAAATGTGAAGCTTACAAACTAGCTGCTAGTAAAGTGTATGTAGATAATGACGTATTTAAGAAGATAACTGGAGTAGGTGTAGGACTTGATTATTCTGATCTTTCTAAGAAAGAAGGCAAGAGACATATCGATCCTAGCTCCAGTGACCTTAAAAAGGAAACACCTAGCATTTTTAAATCTTCTGTCAAACCCATCTACAAACACCTTGTTCCTAGAATAGAAGAAGAAGAGACTGAATTGATAGCTAGATATGAGATTGAGATGGAAGATCGTCAGAAAGCACAACCTATAACTCCTATTAAACAAGTTAAAATCAATTTCCCTAGTGATGAATCTAGACTAGGAATAGGAGCTAAGGCTGTGAAACAACAAGGGAAGAAAGGCATAAAAGAGGTTAAGGCTGAACGAATAAAGAAAGCATGTTATCACTGTAAATCTACTGAACATCTTTCTTATGCATGCACTGCTACACATGCCATGCCTGTCACACATACAATGAATAATCTGTATCAGAATCATGCACAGTGTGGTCAACCTAATTGTATGCCATGCACTTTTAACGTCATGCAAACTTTTGTGAATTTAATGAATGCATCTAGCCAGTCATGCTCAAATACTGCTGCTAGTTCAAACATCAAAAAGAAGTTTGGGAGAGCTAAGACTGTCAGTCCTCCTAAAGTTAGGAGTGACAAACCTTCTCCTAGGACTGATAAATATGTCAAGTCTGAGAAAGGAAAGGAGGAAGTCGAAAGCTCTAGTTATGTTAAGAAAAGTGCATCTCCTGTTGTTAAATCTGTTGATTCTAAATCTTATCGAAAAGCCGGGCCCAATCAAAGTTGGGTTCCGAAGAAAGTCTAATCAATCTGTCATTGCAGGGCATTAAGCAAAAGAGAAATAAAGTTATATGGGTGCTAGATAGTGGAGCATCGAGGCATATGACTGGAAACAAGTCCCTGCTTACAGAGTTGGTTATGAAAGCTGGCCCTTATGTTACCTTTGGAGATGACAGCATAGGTGTGACAAAGGGATATGGCAAACTGAAAACTGGCAATGTCATCATTGAAGATATTTCCTATGTTGAGGGATTAAAGCATAATTTGTTGAGTATCAGTCAATTCTGTGACAAAGGTTACGAAATTGTCTTCAACAAGAAAGGTGTATCAATCACTCACATCAAGGAAGGTTCATTGGCTTTGAGAGGAGTTCGAAAGGCAGATCTTTTTGTTGCAGACATGGATTCAGCAAATCAGAATGAAGTCACCTGTTTCTACAGCAAAGCTTCGGATGATGAAAGCTGGTTATGGCACAAAAAGTTATCTCACTTAAACTTCAAAACGATGAATGCTCTCGCGAGGCGAGAATTGGTGAGAGATCTACCTCAAATGGAGTTCGCTCCGAAAGGACTCTGTGAAGCCTGTGAAATGGGAAAGTCGAAGCGAGCCTCGCATAAAAGCAAAGAAATTTCTAGTATCACTGAGCCTCTGCAACTTCTTCATATGGATTTGTTTGGCCCAGTGAATGTCCTATCTCTGTCTAGGAAAAGATATGCATTGGTAATCGTGGATGACTTCTCTAAGTATACATGGGTATTGTTCGCAATGACGAAAGACGAAGTACCTTTCCTAATCATTGATCACATCACTCAAATTGAGAATGTTTCAACACTTACTGTGAAGACGATTAGATCAGACAATGGCACTGAATTCAAAAACGCAGTGCTAAATGACTTCTGTGTATCTAAAGGAATACGTCGTCAGTACTCAGCCCCGAGAACTCCACAACAAAATGGAGTGGTTGAAAGGAAGAATAGAACATTGGTTGAAGCAGCAAGAACTTTGTTGTGTGATTCGAAACTTCCTCTGTATTTCTGGGCAGAAGCAGTGAGTACCGTGTGTTACACTCAAAATCGATCCTTGATTATAAAAGATAAAGAAAAGACACCATGTGAGCTAATGAACGGCAGAAGACCAACAATCAAATATTTTCATGTATTTGGAGCAAAATGCTATGTACTTATAGATGATGAAAATCTAGGTAAGTTTGCAGCAAAAGCTCGTGAAGGAATCTTTGTTGGTTACTCCACAGATGTGGTAGCAGCTTATAGGGTGTTCTTAGTGAATGATCGAAAAGTGACTGAAAGCTACAACGTCAGATTCGACGATACCAAACTCTCATCAATTTCAAGAGATTCTAATGAACCTGAGTCCTTAAAATTTCAGAATCTGGACTTAGAAGATCTTGAAGATGAACCTGAGTTGGTTGTCCCATTAAATGTTCCAAGTGTACGTGAAGAACCTGAGTCTAGTGAACAAGCTAATTCTACAAGATCAGGAGAGACTTCTTCAGTACGAACCGGCAACAACTCAGGGGGAGTAAATAGCAGCTCAAGGACTACTGTTCAAGGCTCAAATCGAGTTGACTCTAGTTCTGTAGGAGCTGGCACTAACTCAGGGGGAGTTAGTGAAAGTAATCAAAGTAGTCAGCACCACAATTCAGAAAGTCATGCTGAATCATCAAGACAATTTCCAAGAGAACGGGTATGGAATAGAGACCATCCGTTTGAATTAATTATTGGTGATCCAGATGCTGGTGTGTCTACTAGAAGAAATACAAGAGCTGACCTGGCTAATATTTGCTTATTTTCTGGGTTCTTATCCAAGCTTGAACCTAAAGAAATAGAAGAAGCTCTTGGTGATGCTGATTGGGTGATTGCAATGCAAGAGGAACTCAATCAGTTTGAAAGGCAGAAAGTTTGGAAGCTGGTACCCCGACCAAAGAACAAATCAGTAATTGGAGCAAGGTGGGTATTCAGAAATAAAATGGATGAAAACGGACTTGTAACACGAAACAAGGCTCGTTTGGTTGCAAAAGGTTATTCTCAACGAGAAGGAATTGATTATGATGAGACCTATGCACCAGTTGCAAGACTTGAGGCAGTCAGGATGTTTTTGGCATTTGCAGCACATAAGAACTTCAAGGTTTTCCAGATGGATGTGAAAAGTGCCTTCCTGAACGGAGAGTTAGAAGAAGAAGTGTATCTGGAACAGCCGCCTGGCTTCATTGATCCAGAACTTGTAGATTTTGTGTATCTTCTCTTCAAATCTGTTTATGGCCTCAGGCAATCCCCAAGATGTTGGTATGAAACCCTATCTGTATTCTTAATTGAAAGTGGTTTTACTAGGGGAGTAATTGACAAAACATTGTTCTATAAGAATGTGAAGAATGATCTAATACTTGTTCAAGTCTATGTGGACGATATTATCTTCGGGTCATCGAATGAGCGCTTGTGCGAGAAATTTGCTAAGCTAATGCAAGACAAATACGAGATGAGCATGATGGGAGAGCTGTCTTTCTTCCTTGGATTACAGATCAGTCAGAGAAAAGACGGTATCTTTATCAGTCAATCCAAGTACGTCAGAGATTTACTCAAGAAGTATAATCTAGAAGATGCATCAGCAGCCAAGACTCCCATGGCAACAGCCACGAAGCTTGATGAAGACAAATCAGGTAAATCAGTTGACATCACAAGCTATCGAGGTATGATTGGCTCACTTCTCTATTTAACTGCAAGTAGACCCGATATAATGTTCGCGACTTGTTTATGTGCAAGGTTCCAAGCGGATCCTAGAGAATCACATCTCATAGCCGTCAAAAGAGTTTTTAGGTATCTCAAGGGCACACCAAATCTAGGAATTTGGTACCCAAGAGATACAGGTTTTAATCTAATTGGCTATACGGATTCAGATTATGCAGGTTGCAGGATTGATAAAAGCACATCTGGTGCTTGTCAATTTCTTGGCAGAAGATTGGTGTCCTGGCAAAGTAAAAAGCAACATACAGTATCTACTTCTACTGCTGAAGCTGAGTACATTGCTGCTGGAAGCTGTGTAGCTCAAATACTGTGGATGAGGAACCAATTGAAGGATTATGGCATGGAGCACAAGAAAATTCCAATTATGTGTGACAACACAAGTGCTATTGCCATAACCAACAATCCTGTAGATCACTCAAGAACAAAGCACATCGACATCAGGTATCACTTCATAAGAGAACATGTCGAGGAGGGGACTGTGGAGCTACATTTTGTGCCCACAATGCAACAAATTGCAGATATATTCACCAAACCTCTTGATGAAGTAACATTCAATAGGTTGGTTGGTGAATTGGGAATGCTTAACACAAGTTAGTAAAGCCTTCTATCTGTAAAATCCATGGTTATGTTGGTATATGCAAGCTATTTAATCATTATGTGTTTAGACTTTAAAATGCCTAATTAATGATTATTATAGGGTGCATATAGTGTGATTTTGCATGAATTCAGTGTGTTTTAAGTGTCTTTTATAGCACAAATCTGTGAATTTATGCTTGTTAGATTGCATGAACATAGGGGGAGTTAAATTCATAATATTCTAAATATTGCATGATTTTTAGATGAATTTACCTGTGTTTTTCATGTAATTAGAGGCCTTAGAATTATCAAGGAATGTTTTAATTATGTCATATATTAAAATCCTTGAATTGATATTTATATTAATTTGACAAAATTAATTGTTGAGTTTTTCAAAGAAAAATTGTCAAATTATTCTAAGTATCTTCAAAATTTCGAGTTAGTTACTATCTCGAAACTCATCTTGAAATTCTAGTTGAATTTCGATTTGAGCTTCCAGAGTGAAGTTTTGAAAATTCTAAGTCTGGGAGAAATTTCGAGTTAGCCTCTATCTCGAAATTTATCTCGAAATTCGACTTAAGGTTCGAATTAGAGTTACCAGTGCCTAATTATTATCTTCAAAATATTAGAGATACAGTCTATCTCGAACTCTATCTCGAAATTCAGATGAGAGTTCCATTTTTGGGGATATTTTGAAAAGAATTGAGAATAACTTCGAGTTAACCTCTATCTCGAAGTTCAACTCGAAGTTCGACTTAGAGTCCAACTCGAAGTTCGACTTAGAGTTCGACTTAGAGGTTTGACTTAGAGTTTGAGAGAATTCTCAATTGGTTAAAGGGAATTTTCGAGTTAACTCCTAACTCGAACTATATCTCGAATTTCGACTTAGAATTTCGAGATAGATTTCCTTGTTGGTGATGTGTGCTGTTTACATGATCTTAATAGTCAAATGGTTCAAGTTTTTCGAGTTAACTGCTAACTCGAACTTTATCTCGAATTTCGAGATAGATTTCCTTGCTGATTTTTGCTAAGTGCTAAAAGTTCGAGTTGACACCTATCTCGAACTTTATCTCGAAGTTCGACTTGAGGTTCGAGATAGAGTGTTCCCTGTATGTACTTAGTGTTTTTCACACTTTTTATCAGGGGCATTTCTGTCATTGCACATTCATGTCTATATATACATATCTAACTCGATATTTTCTTTCACTTTTACCTAAATAGAGTTTTACAGCCGCACATATACATACAGGCGATTTCATAGATTCAAGCCATTGTTAGTGATTTTTGTGACAAATCTCATACGGACAACGAATTGATGCCCATTTTTTTACTGATATCTTCTGTGTGTCATCATTAATCACTGTTTTGTGTGTTTGTGTAACGATTCATTTCTCTTGAAGATATATACACACGTATATACACACACAATTTCTCAAATCTGTTCAAAAACGATTTTACACACGCATACTTCACTGTTAAAGCAGATTTAACCACTGGTTTGAAATTTGCCTTCCATTAACTGTTAATTGCATCCCGTAGTTTGATTTCTCAAAAAAACAGGAACTTTTGTTGTTCTTGATAAATTAAAAGGGATTTAACGGTTTATTCTAAAATTCATTGTTTTAATCCCGTAGTTTAATTTTTCTGAAAAGGGACTATTGTTGTTCTTGATAAATTAAAAGGGATAAAACTGTTAATTAAAGATTAATTGTTTTTCAGAAATTAAAATTAAAATTTCACATCTTTTTAAAGAAAAACTTTTAATTAAAATGGCTCACCAATTTTCACTTGCCAAAAACAATTTTTATAATATTTCTACGGAAATTGGTGATCAACTCCCGCGCTTTAAGTCTTGGATACGATTTCTAAATTTGTATTCCAAAGCTAGCGATGCTTTTACTGCTAAACCTACACTAGTGCATGATGCTTTACAGCAATTATGGACTAGTGCGGTTTCTTTTGGGAGCAAATCAACCCCCTTTGGTTTCAGGTTTACCTTAGCGGGTCAGGAATATGTGGTGACTGAACAAATTGTCAACAAGGTTCTTGGATTCCCTGTTAAAGATGCTTATGATCCAGAACCTACAACTGCAGATCGCCTCAAATTCTTTGAAGAAATAGGGTGTTATCCTCCGACTGGCCGGATCACTGGAAACATCCAAAAACAATTTCTTCATGTGGAATGGAATTACTTTTTCGAGGCCATAACAAGATGTTTTCGGGCACGAGAAAGCGATTACCATCAAATTTCCATTCCCATGCAAAACCTTGGAATTGCCCTAGCAAGAGAGCTGGATATAAATTATGGACGAATAGTTCTCTCTGAGATAGTGGCCGTGATGGGATCTCCTGCAAGTAGAGACCTCAACAACACAGATGTTGTCTGCTGGTTTCCTCGGTTCCTACAGATGCTGATTAATCATTTAGTACCGAAGGATGCTCTTGCTGTTAGACGGAGTTTTGCCAGTGGTCCATCATCTGCACCGCTAGGGATGGGCACTAAGTCACTTTCAACAGTTGAAAATCAGGATAAACATCATGGAAAACCGATGTCTATTCCTGATACCTTACAAAAGTGGCTTACATATGATGAGGGGGTTACCACTTTGATGGAATTCTCGCAAGCTTCATCACATGCTCAGAATCGGTCTGCTCATGCTGAGGCATTTGAAGCGATTCCTGATGAACAAAGCGGAGACGAACAAGGTAATGAATCAGGTAATCTCTCTCGACACTCTACTCATTCCTCTTCCTATGTTTCTGATTCCCAGACCCAAGAGACTGCTAGCCCGCAGGATCTATCCCAGGGTGAGAGCTATATTTCTAATTCTATATCATCCCAGTCACCGGAATCCAAACAGCCAGCACATATAGATGTAGGAAATGATGATGAGAGTGAACCCGAAGAGCAGCAACTTATTCGCAAGAAAGCCAAAATTTCCCATGCTGCTACTTCTAAATCTCAGTCAAACCCTAGAGTGTCACACGCAACCACTCCACCTCACGAGAGTGGTTCACCCCTTGAACAATCTGCACATAGGGATTTTGATTTTGATGATGATTTTGTACCTCTTAAAGATACTGTTGCTTCAAGAGGACATGAAGCTTTAAAAACTTCAGCCGTACCTTCACCGGTACGTACTGATGCTACAAAGAGGATCGGTTCTGATGTTGTACAAGAACACTTTGTAGCCTCTCAGCCTGAGATTCCAACTCAGGAACAAACAGTATTTGATCCCATAACTGCAAACTATATTTCTTATCAAGTTTCTGCAGGTACTTCTTCATATTTTGGATCAATTATTGAAGACATACACGAGCGTGAGACAGGGAGTGTGTGTGAGAGGTTAGGGAGAGAGGGACCTTCATTTTTAAGGCCCGAAACCGAGCGCCAAATACCAACAGAACGAGTATTAGAGCGAGGTCACCTAAACCAAACACCGTCCCTTAATTCTGAAAATCTTGAATCTCGTTTGTCTTCTATGGAAAATCAAATGAAGCAGTTTGGGCAGTCAATGGGGCAGTTAGGGATGAATGTTGGAAATAATCAAAGGGCACTTGACGACTACGCAGCACGAATGGCACTTCAAGCTTCAGCTTTTACTGATTTGAAAAATCAGGTATATGACATGGGCCATGCTGCTGGTGTCTTGGGAAACACCCTGAATGACAGGATGGGAGCAATGGAGCTTACAATGGATACTCTGGCTGTGGAGATAAGCAGAGTTATGTTCGCAATCAGAAGTTTTGTGCCCCAGGAATGTTTCGCGCCGCAACAACCTCCCCCCAATGCTGGTACAGGTGGTGCTAGTGGAGCAGGAGCCTATGGTTCCGGGTTTGAAGATTTTGATACAGCTGGTGGATCTGGAGACCAGGGTGGAGTTCAGGATAACTCACCTAAGGGGGAGAATATAAAGGAGACGAGACAGCAGGGAGTTCAAATCGAAGAAATTCAAGAACATGCTGATCTTGTAAAAGAAATGGAAGTTGAGCCATCCATTGATGAAGAGGCTCTAAGAAGGAAAAAGGGTAAGGCAATAGCGATTGAGCCAGATGAGCCATTCGTTGATCTGAGTCATCAAGAGAAAGTACAGGAGGTACTTGACTCAGATTCCGATATGGAAGACGCACCGTTGAAACATGCTATAAAGAGATCATTGAAGGATCAGGGTGGAGGTGCTGGAATGTCTTTCGGATTGCCTGAAGAAATTACTGTCGATGAGGAAACCCTTGAAGCTCAACAGTTAGCCTTGGATCAAGCTGAGTTCTTTAAAATGAAGCAAATGCAAGGTCGTGCTGCGTTTCAGGAAAAGAAAGCGGAGCTACAAGGAAAGCAGTACGATTATGAGCTTGCAAGGCTAGCTGATCCTCAAATCGATCTGGACAATAGAAGGATAGGACAGAAATGGGATGACGCAAGAAAGATATTGATGGGACCATGTACAAAAGGAGATCATAACAAGGAAGCAGATGACCTGTTCTACAACCTAAATTTGCAGAATCCAATGGCTGCTGACTACATAAATGCTTTAAAGAGATTAATTTCTAAAGTCAGGGTTGGATACAATTCAACGCAAAAGGAGTGGCAGGTTATTTTGTCTTTCACAGAAGGAGTCCCAATGTCTTTCATGTATGTGGATGATCAATTCATGACGAGAAGATCTGCATCAGAGTTGTTCTTGCTAGCAACAAAAATTCAATACTCTCAGTCTGAGAATCTAAGCATTCTGTATAGGGATCAGTTAATGCGGCTAGCAGAGGACAAGGGTCCAGAATTCTCAGCATATCCAAATGTTGTCCGGATGGTGGTTGACAGTAAGTTGAAGAGGGTGAGCCTGGAGGAAAAGGACTTAATGGAACTTTCAGTGGAATCTCTTAAGGCCGTCTGTAGGCAGATGATGGGTAAGGGATTCGCTTCTGTGCTTAAGGATAAAACAGTGAAGACCATTGAAAGTGTCATACTAAAGAAGAGCAATGAGGTGTGGAAGTGTGATGTCATTGCTCCGAACCCTCTTGATAATGTGAAGATTGAACCAGAGCTGATAGAGAGGAATTGGAATATTCTTCAAGCAATGAAGAACGTTGATGAAGCTCTGAATCTTCCTACTGGAGAACTGGAACAAGGAGAGATAAGGGAGGCAGTTGGTGTTCCAGGAAGAGACAGCGTATACTGGATACATTCTTTTGCTGATAATGCAGCTGATGCCTTAGTATTCATAGATGCAGACCAGAAGCAAACACTCTTGCATATGAGTAGAGACTGGCTGAAGCAGACTCAAGATGCTGCATTTCTAGAGAAAGTGTTATATGTGTTCAAATGGGAAGATGTGGAAGTTAAGTATGTGACAGAAAAGCAGAGACTCGTGAGTTACCTATCTGATGTAGTAGTGGAAATGAAGCGATTGGAGCGAGATGCGGCTAGTGTCCACAATACTAACCGTGTCATAGGCTATCCCAAAATGATCTACTGTCAGTTTAAATCTGATAAAACTCATAGGAAACCTCGGCTTGTCATGAAGAAATTTGAGGAAATTCCAGAGATCAGAACTACTCAGGAGGTGGACAAACTCAAAAGGCTTTTCAAACATCCTTACCCAGAACCCAGGAACCCTCTAGAGATGGAAGCAGTAAGTTTGTTGAATACTAGGTGGACGCAACTTCGTGATCCAGTATATAAGAAACAAAAGCAGCAGGAGGAGAAGCGCAGAAGGCAGAAAGAAGAAAAAGATCAAGCTGCTGAAGCTAGGAAAAGGAAACGGAATTAGGGTTAAAGGTCAGAGTGGTGTGAACTTGAAGTTGGAAAAACTTCATGTCTTTCGGTTGCTTTAACTCACTTGAGGAAAATTCATCTTAGAATGAATCCAATAAGGTGATATAAGTTTGACTAAAAGATATGAAATAATCCAGGTGATTGGAATCATTCAAATGATCTTTAATTCGAGGTTCGAATTCTGTTTCTAGTTTAAGTTCTTTGTATTGTTTTCATGTACTTGTAATTGTATATTTTTCAAGACTGTAATGTTAATTATCTTTTCTCGTCTCATTGTTTAGTTGAGTTATCCTTCATTAATTTGAATGTCATTGTTAGACAATCAAATTGGGGGAGATTGAAAGGCAGAGTGTATTAACTTGTAACACTATAACTAATGTAACTCAATTAAACGAAAAGATACTTAACCAGAAGACAATCAAGAACAAGAAGTCACAAGGAATCAACACTAAATGAAGACAAGGTAATTGATACAATTGAACATGTTAACTATGATCAAGCCAAGAAGAAATCATTGAGAGAAGTTCAAGTCAAAGTTGTTCAGGCCTCAGTGATTTGAGTATTCGAGATTCAAGATCATAACTATCAGTATCAACAAGACCAATTGATTTCAAGTGAACAAGAAGGAAAGCAAATATTGGAAAGCCAAGTTACTAAGTGAATATGGTAATTTATTCAAGAAGCAGAAACACTATCAAGACTAGTCACTTATGAACCAGACCAGTGCATCAAGTGTCAGGACATTGATAGCAAGTTTATGTCAGTAATAAAGATCCATGTTCAAGAGCTTGTAGAAGAACAAAGAAGATATGAAGATATCACAAGCTCAAGATGTGCATTGAAGTTTCAAGTTGAAGACCAGAATATTTTCTAAGTAAGAAATGTTCTAGATGGCTAAGTCGAAATTCTCAAGTAGAAGTTCTACTTAGAATTTCGAGATGGCTAAGTAGAAATTCTCAAGTAGAAGTTCTACTTAGAGTGCAGCTTCAACATGACACATGGCATCTTCTGATTGGCAGATTTCCAAGCTTTCAAGATAAGACAAGATTTATGTGGACATCATTGGGCCACGTACATCTTAGTCTTTGAAGACTACAGGTCATAGATTACATGTAGTATAAATAGAAGCACTTGTGTAATGTTTTAGTTAGTGAGCAATATTGAGAAAAACACAAGAAAAAGAGAGAGAGTATTCACAGAGCTTAGAATCATTCACTTCTCTCTCAACTTCTGTTATACTTTGTAATGAATGTTGTAGCAACCTTTTCAAGTTATATATAAAGAAATATATTCCTTGAATCTGTGTGTTCATTTATTGCATCGTATTTATTGCTTCTCAAAATCGAAAAGTTGTATTCACCCCCCCTCTACAACACATTTGGACCTAACAACCTTGACTTGACCTTGAAGTTCGACTTTCTCATTTTTTAAAGAGGTCTCCATAGTCTTTGCCTTTCTTACATCCGCAGTGGCAATGTTCGCCCTATCCTCACTAGCAGCTAGTTCCGTTTTGAGTTTGCGAATCTCTCCTTGAAGTTGGAGGTCGTATTAGGTCTTTACATCAAACTCGTCGCAATATCTAAGGGCAAAGAAAGCAGATTGAGCAGTAGCAAACCTCATGGCGTGCATGGCTTTAGTAGAGCTCATTTTACTCCAGGCAGCTATTGTCTCTGTAGGAACATGGGTGTCAATCATGTCCTTGAACAGGTTTGAGGATTGATCAGGGTCGGTTTTCACTGCTTTGCTTTTCTTTGACGAGCGAGTCTGGGGAGCCACTGAGAGGTCGAGAGTTGACTGGGCAAACTTCCTCTTTGAAGAACCAGAATGAGTAGTTTGGGAAGCAGAAGTGCCAGGAACTTGATTAATAGGAGTTTCATTCAGCGGAACCTCCTTAGTTTCAGTCTTGAAAATCTCATCCACGTTCTTGGACCTTTTGATAAATGATGGGGCTTTGGGAGCCATATCTGCAAAAGAAAATACAAGAAAATATTAGAGATTTATAAACAGAGTAAGCAGGTGAAAGTGCAGATGTATAATAATAGAAAAGAGGGCATAACAGCAAGGAAATTCATACCAGAGGTTGAAGGGATAAAACCTAGGGTAGATAAGTTATCAGGGGTCAACAGAATCATGCAATCTCTTATGGCCGAAGAGTGTTTCAAAGCCTCTTCAGCTCTCATTAAACAAGCTCCAGTAAGAACAGTCTGTTTTGGAATTAAGGGGCGGCAATTGAATTCAAAGCGAATAGAAGGGCAATCAAAGCAGTAAAGGAACTGCTCTTGCCATTGGTCAAAGTTTTGCTTAATACCTTTTATACATTGGCCTTGATGACTAGGCCAGGCAGTCAGATAGAAACAACCGGAACCCTTCCCAGTGTCCTTCAATCTGAAGAAGTAACCTAATTCAGGTGCATATAGTGGGGTTGTGAACAAGCTGGTGTACAGAATGTAGGTACTGATGGCTAACCTATATGAGTTAGGTGTCAATTGGAGAGGGGCCAAGCCATAGAAGTCAAGAACCTCTCTCAGGAATGGATGTAGAGGGAAGCATATGCCAACTTTGAAGAAGGCAGCAGAGGGTACAACGTTTGGAATACCTCGATCAGGTATCTTAGTATCGAATTTGTGAGCTTTCTCACCAGGTTTAGGGATAACAATGGAGCAGGTTGGGCGAGGACATTCCTCATACAGTTTTTCTAACCTAGTCAGGGTCATAAGGGAATCCATTTTTTCGCAGAAAGGTACGATTTCTTGCTTATACAACTCTCTCTCAACGGACACCTCGTTATCAAAGTCAGGATCTGGGATCAAGCTATGATCAGGCTTAGACACTTCCTCTCCGTCAAAGGGCCAATCATCCCCCAAATCCACAAAGGTAGGAGCAGGAGGATTTGTAGAGGGTAAGGTCGAAGGTTTGAGGAGGATATTTCCAGGTTCGTCAACGTCTAGACCTAGTTCTTTCCCCTATTGGCATGATAAAAGGGTGAATTGAAGATAAGTGGTCAGAGTGTGTAGAATCAGAGGACATCTGTAAAAGATAGACGGAGAAAAGTCAGGTTTTGAGTCTTCTAAAAGAGAAATTGTGGCTCTAAAGTTCTTGGACAGACATAATTGTTGAGTATACAACAACGAAAGCAAATTCCAAAGCGAATAAACAAGAACAAGAAAATAAACGACAATCACACAAGACAAAGATTTAACGTGGTTCGGAAATTTCTACTCCAAAGCCGCACTAATTTTGTATTGATCTCTCACAATTGTGTTGTGTTAGGGTTTTACAATTACAAGAGAATATTTATAATAGAAGAAACTGGGCCTATCTCAACATATGGGCCAAAGCTGAAAAACACACACTCAGGGGCCCTGAGCTTGAGCTCATGGTCCTGAGCACAAATATTGATGCTGGCTAATTTGTTCAAAGGCCCTGAGCATCCGCTTAGGGGCCCTGAACAGCCTAGACTCCACAAACTTAACAATCTCCCACTTGGAGTCTGACCACATCTTCGCTTCACTCTTGTAAGTCTAGTATCACCCAATCCTTCGATCAATAACTCTAACTAGTGCAGCGCCTTCTCATCAATCAGTTCTGAAGGCCAGTTGAAGCTATGCAAAGCTTCAACTTTTCATTAGTAACCACATTAGTCAACATATCTGCAGGATTCTTTGAACAAAGGATTTTCTTCAAGGACAAAGTACCATTGCTAATCAACTCTCTTGTAAAGTGATATCTTAGCTGAATATGCTTCGTCCTAGCATGAAACACAGGATTCTTCGCAAGATGAATAGCACTCTGACTGTCGCTATACAAAACACTGTCCGCCTTTTTCTTGCTCAACTCCTCAAGAAAATTCTTCAACCAAATCATCTCCTTGATAGCTTCAGAGATAGCCATATATTCTGCTTCTGTGGTTGAAAGAGCAACACTCTTTTGAAGTCGAGACATCCAACTAACTGCTGTGCCACCCAAAGTGAAAATATATCCCGTAGTACTTTTTCTTGTATCCAAACATCCACCCAAATCTGCATCAGAGAACCCTTCCAAGATAACATCTTTCTTGCTGAAACATAATGCAACCTTGGACGTGCCTTTCAAGTAGCGCAACAACCACTTGACTGCTTCCCAATGCTCTCTTCCTGGATTAGACATAAACCTGCTAACAACTCCCACTGCATGAGCAATATCTGGCCTTGTACACACCATAGCATACATCAAACTGCCAACTACAGATGCATACGGAACTTTAGCCATATCCTTCTTGCCTTCATCCGTTTTAGGTGACTGCTTCTTCGTGAGATTAAAGTGAGTCGCCAATGGTGTACTTCTGGTCTTCGCATCTTGGACACTGAATTTCTGCAACAATTTCTCAATATACTTCTCTTGAGATAATTTCAAAGTACCTTCAGATCTATCCCTTATGATGCTCATACCAAGTATCTGTTTTGCTGCACCCATATCTTTCATCTCAAACTCCTCAGACATCTGTCTCTTTAACCTGTTGATTTCCCTCATGTTTGATCCTGCTATCAACATGTCATCAACATACAACAACAATATGATATAAGATGAATCAAATTGTTTAAAATAACAACAATGATCCATAGCACTCCTAGTGTACCCATTCTTCATCATAAAGCTATCAAACTTCAAGTACCATTGTCTTGGTGCTTGCTTCAAACCATACAAGCTTTTTATAAGCTTGCAAACAAGGTTTTCTTTCCCAGCTACCTGAAATCCCTCTGGCTGTACCATGTAGATGTCTTCCTCAAGATCACCATGTAAGAATGCGGTCTTAACATCTAGTTGCTCTAGATGTAACTCCTCTGCATCCACAATACTTTTAGCACAATTCTAATTGTAGTCATCTTAACAACCGGAGAAAATATATCAGTATAGTCAATACCCTTTTTCTGTTGATAACCCTTGACTACTAACCTCGCCTTGTATCTCTTGCTGCCATCAGGTTCTTCTTTGATCCGGAACACCCACTTATTTTGTAAAGCCTTCTTTCCTGCTGGTAATTCTGTTAAAGGCCAAGTTTCATTCTTCTCAAGAGAACTCATCTCTTCTTCCATGGCTGATTTCCACTGAACTGAATCATCCACCTGAACTGCCTCTGAATAACATTGAGGCTCTTCATCCTTGGTCAATAACATATAATATGCTGAAGGAGAAAATCTTTGTGGTGGCCTCACAATTCAGCTAGATCTTCTTACCTCAGCCTGTGGAGTAACTGGAACTGTGTCAACACCATTCCCCGAACTCCCACTATTTCCTGCAAGATATTTTTCTGTAATATCTTCAAGCACTGCTTTCTCTTTCTCAGGTTTTTCTTTTGCAAACTTAGAATCGACTGCAAGCTTATCCTTATACACTACATTCTCATTAAAAGTAACATCTCTACTTCTAACGACCTTCTTCGTCAGTTCATCCCAGAAACGGTAACCCATATCATCTGAGCCATAACCAATGAAGATACACTTCTTTGCTTTTGGATCAAGCTTGTCCATGTCAGAATCTTTAACACGCACATAAGAAACACAACCAAAAACTCGCAAGTGTGAAAGATTTACCTCCTTTTTCTGCCACTCTTCTTTAGGAATCTTGAACCCCAAAGGAACTGAAGGTCCTCTATTTATGAGATATGCTGCTGTGCTAACTGCATCTGCCCAAAAAATCTTTGGCAACCCTGCATGCAACCTCATACTCTTGGCCCTCTCATTCAAGGTTCTATTCATGCGCTCTGCAACACCATTCTGCTGCGGTGTCTCTGGAATTGTTTTGATCATTCTAATCCCATATTCTGCGCAATAGCTTTTAAACTCATCACTACTGTACTCACCACCATTATCTGACATCAAGCTCTTAACCTTCAAACCGGTCTGATTTTCAACTTCAGTCTTCCACTTCTTGAAAGTAGCAAACACATCTGATTTATTCTTCAAGAAATAAACCAATACCTTTCTAGTGGAATCGTCAATAAAAGTGACATAGTAGCGAGATCCTCCCAACGACGCAACTGCTGTTGGACCATATACATCTGTATGAACTAGTTCTAACCTCTCAGCCTTGGGTGTCCTTCCTGATTTTGCAAAAGTAACTCGTTTCTATTTTCCAAGAACACATGGCTCACAGAACCCAACTTCCACATTCTTCAGCTCTGGAATCTTTCCCTTCGAAGTTAACAGCTTCATACCCTTTTCACTCATATGACCAAGTCTTTGGTGCCACAAAGTTGAAGACCCAATCTCATCAGCAACTTCATTTGCTTCATAGCTAGATTGTTCAACTATGTACAATGTCCCCTTTTTGTCTCCACGAGCAACAACTAGATTCCCCTTTATAACCTTCCACTGTCCGTCTCCGAAAGTAACTCGATACCCTTCCTTATCTAACTAACCCACAGATATCAGCATCTTCTTCAGTCCAGGAATGTATCTTACATCTTTCAATGTCCAGCTAGTCCCCAAAGAGGTCTTGAGATTAATATCTCCCATGCCCGCAATATCCAAAGTCTCATCATCAGCAAGACGGACTTTACCAAAATTTCCAAGTCTGAAATTTAACATCAAATCCTTGCAAGGGGTAGCATGGAATGATGCACCAGAATCCATAACCCATGATTCAACGGAACATTCAACACAACAAATCAAAGCATCGTCATCCGCCACTTCTTCAACTACATTAGCTGAATTATCCTCTTTCTTCTTTCCTTTAGGAGCTGCGGGAGCCGTACACTGATTTCTGAAGTGACCTTTCTTCTGACAATTCCAACAAACAATCTCCTTGCGATCTTTGGACTGTCCTCTCTTCTGTGACTTCGATCTGCTACGCCCCTGATTCTGCCCCCTATCGAACTTTCTGC
Organism: Kitagawia praeruptora; assembly: GCA_037693485.1. Lineage (NCBI taxonomy): Eukaryota > Viridiplantae > Streptophyta > Magnoliopsida > Apiales > Apiaceae > Kitagawia > Kitagawia praeruptora. The sequence continues at coordinate 151,079,213 of CM075351.1, read as the reverse complement.
CTCTACTCTCAGTACTCAACAAGGAACCTGACGACTCTCCTGAGTTTCTCCTACGAATATCTTCTCCAAGAATCGCATCTCGAACTCCATCAAAAGTCATCTTACTACTCCCAGATGAATTACAAATAGCAGTGACAAATCCTGACCAACTGTCAGGTAACGAGGATACCAACAATAAGGCTTGTACTTCATCATCAAATTTAATATCCACTGATGTCAGTCTTGATAGGATAGAATTAAATTCATTCACATGATCAGCAACACAATCACCTTCATTCAATTTTGTGGCAAACAACAAGCGACACAAATATACCTTATTCGAAGCAGACGGCTTCTCATACATATTTGATAACGCCTTAATCAATCCATAAGTTGTTGTTTCCTTGACGATATTGTAAGCAACGTTTTTTGCCAAAGTCAATCTGACAACACCCAGAGCCTGCCTATCCAATAGATTCCAATCTTTGTCATCCATCTTTTCTGGCTTCTTCTCCTCCAGCGGTTCGTGTAGTTTTTTCTGATATAAATAATCTTCAATTTGCATCTTCCAAAACCCAAAATCTTTGCCATCAAATTTGTCGATCTTTACTTTCCCTTCTTCTGCCATCGCTCCCACTCGCCTGAAAACCTAGGCTCTTGATACCAGTTGTTGAGTATACAACAACGAAAGCAAAATCCAAAGCGAATAAACAAGAACAAGAAAATAAACGACAATCACACAAGACAAAGATTTAACGTGGTTCGGAAATTCCTACTCCACAAGCCGCACTAATTTTGTATTGATCTCTCACAATTGTGTTGTGTTAGGGTTTTACAATTACAAGAGAATATTTATAATAGAAGAAACTGGGCTTATCTCAACATATGGGCCAAAGCTGAAAAACACACACTCAGGGGCCCTGAGCTTGAGCTCATGGTCCTGAGCACAAATATTGATGCTTGCTGATTTGTTTAAAGGCCCTGAGCATCCGCTCAGGGGCCCTGAACAGCCTAGACTCCACAAACTTAACAATAACTATGAGACACAGGGTAGTTAGCGAATTACACAGAAGCTACGCACCATTAAAGCGACACATATCGACTACAGTATGAGTCAAAAACATGGGTGTACAGAATGTGAATAAACAATATCGAGTCCCGGAGAAACCAGGGTTACGAGACTGTAAATCGATGACCAAACAAACAAGGTGTGGTGAACAAATCGTATGAGAAGCATGGAATGTGAAAAATAGATACGAACGCATACATACAAAGACTAGAAACGAAGAACATCGGCATGCAAGACACAAGAGTGCAGATAGTACGAAATGAAGTCAAGATTATGAAAGAGCAGAAAGAAAGAAAGTCATACCTTAACTAGAAGAAAGCGGCGACGGAGAGTTTGGATTGAGTTGGTGACCGTCGGACTTCTTCTTCTCTATCTTTCTAAGGGTTTTGGAAGATATTTAGTAAAGGTAAAAACTAGACCTGGAGTCAGAAGTGTGTTTATATAATCAAGACAGCTCCGTACACGTGTCAGAGCATTAGTGGAGCGGTAAAATGAAGAGGTACGCGCGTGAGAGGCGTGTGAACCTTGGGAACTCACGCATTAACTGCAGCTTTGGTAAGTGATAAGGTTAACTCGAATTTTGAATTATCTCTTGTTACCAACCATTATCCCCACACTTAAATTATTAAATTTAAAGAGACGTGGAATTGAGTGACAAGTCAGATTCCCGGGGAAGCTAAATTTAAGCATCGAGTTGATTTCGAAAGCTGAAGCAAGAAGAAGAAACTAACGAGATAACAGGTTCCCTGGTATAAAGGAAGTTTACTCAAGATTATATTAAGCTGAAAATATTTTATGTCCTGTTTCCTACGCCGAGTTAGCTCATGTAGGCTTGGATATAAAATGTTAAAGCAAGGTATTGTTACTAGAATGGTTTAGAATGAACCTTTGATCATAGAATTAGAATAGGTTCCTTTCATATTACATGATTTTAAGGAACCGGGGGGTACTTGTTGTGCCCAAATTCATCATGGGCTAGATTTAGGCCCATTAGGCTTTAGGGTTCAGTCCATATGAGCTAAAAGGTGAATCTAGTACGAGTTATGAAGATCAGATAGAAGAAATGACTAAGGAAGTATGAGTATCAGGAGGTTCCCAATGGTCAGGAAGCTGAGCTGAACATTAGAAGACCAGTTTCCTCCCAGCAGAAGAGTTCGAGTTCGCATAACAACAGCCATAGAGATGACAAGAGCATGTGAAGAGCTATCCAGTCTAACCAGTTTGTTATTTGTGCAGGTACTGATGCCTAAAGAGAGGTCCCTAAGTGATATGTCCCGAAATAAGGAGGTTCTTGAGAAACAGGCTCCTGAGATATAGGTTCCTGAGTACCAGGTTCCTACGAGTTGCCAACAGAAGGTTCTAGAAACCATCTAGAACAGATAAATGAATTGATATTGGAGTATAATTCTAGGGTGCAGATGATCCTAGAATATCTCTGATCAATGAGAGAATTATAGTAGGGTACGAACTCGAGTTCTATTCTACTTAGCCAACTAGTTCGTGGAAGGCTCTAAAGGAACCTGAGTCCTACACGAACTAGGTAACCGAATACAGCTATTCCAGTAAGAGACATAATCACGTTAGAGCTATGTGAGCTTGATCCCTATATATACAAGGGTACGTAGGCACCTCGAGGGTAAGACGCATTGAGTTCTCTAATTTTCTCTAAAGGCACTTGAGATTATTGGAAACACCCTCGAGCACAGCTCAACCCCCACAAACACAACCCAAACCTTCCACAGAATAGTTGATCGCTAGCCTATACAACTACCCGTAAACCTCTCAAAAGTTGTTACAAAATCCACTCAACAACAGTTCGTACCATTCAAACTGCGAGGAAGCGCACTTCCCTTAACCCTGTTGTGGTTTCTTTCGAGTTGCCATCCGAGGTAGATGCAATAACAGCTTAGTGAAGAGGTTTTTGAGATAGTTTTGTGAGATCATGTAGTAGGAACTTTTGAATCAAGGTTGTGTAATAATAATTTGAATCCAGTTTGTAATAATAAGTAGTTAGACGTTGGCTTGCTTGTTTCATACCATTATCTGTGAAAGATCCAGGTGAGTAGAGTTGGGGTCAGTCAGCATGCTATATCTATATTTACTATATTTTTAGGATGTTTGTATTTAATGTGTTAGTGACTCCTTGATCTAGACTCCAGATTGGGAGGGCGTCACACAATGGCCCCATCAAAGACACATGCGTCTGAGAACAAGCCTAAGGGGGAGAAGGATCCAAAGTCTGATCTCAAACTCAAAGCCAAATCTACTCAAACCACCACCAGAGCCAAGAAGCAAACCACTCTCACCTCTACCACATCTACAACTCTGCCAACTATCACTCTTCCACCTGTGTACATCACTACTGCAAGTGGCCAGAAGCAAGAGATTACAACCACTATGGTACCAGGTACAATGCCAACTGCTCAACCTCCTCCATCCAAAGTTGAAGATGCCAAGCCTATAGAAGTGAAGGTGGTGACTGAGGCCAAGTTATAAGAAGGTTCCAATTCTAATGTATATCATAATACAGCCTTCTTGGAATGTCTGCAAGTCTCAAGGGCAAATGTTATAGAAGATACACTGCTATATAGGAAGAGTCTCAAAGAACAAATCCAGTACTTGTGATTCCAAGGAAGATTAATCAAGTCTTTATCAAGGAGATTATGATGGTGACCAATTTCAAAATATGGCACTTATCATATGACACCCTGAAGAATTTGAAATTTACTGAGATTAATGTTATCCTAAAGTTGATTGAGAAAGTGGGAGAGAACAATAGGAGCCTATTCAATGATCTCAGAAATAGCCAACAATCTAGATTGCCTGAATTGTGTTCTCATCCAAGAACCATTCTTTACTAGTCCGGTACAAGAATTGAAGAGGTTAACTAGTTAGTCATTCCAAAATGTCTCACCCTCAAGAATAGGCTGATACATGCAATCATTGATCAACTCAATAAAAAGAAAGGATACAGATCAATCGAAGAGTTGGAAGTTTTGTAGATTTTAAGATCATATCTAGCAACTGATCTGTACTTGAGCTAGTAAAACAAAGGAGAGACAATGATGATGATGGACAAAGATGACAGTGATAAGAGAAGAAGTCATTACATGAGTAATAAGGTTGATAAAGAAAAAAAGAAAAAGGATGGGAAAGGAAAGAAAGGTGATGAAGATAAAGGTGGGGAGCAAGTGTATGCGAGGAATAGTGGAAGACAACAAGCCTCAAGCATCATTAATAGTATACTCACCACTTCACAAGACTCTATGTCAAGGATGGTTGGTACTAGTGATGACTTGACAAAATTAAAATCCAAGGCTTCTGCAACTATCTTGCCACTCAAACCAAAGAAATCTCAACTCATGAAATCATCTGCATGTCTCCATAAGTAAACTGCTAATGGTGTACTGCAATGGTCAAAGGACAAAGGCTTCAAACTCTCTCCAAGTGACAAGATGCAAAAGCTGAAAATCAAATCAATGGCCAGAAAGGCAAGGAAAGTGAAGTCATCTACAACTCAGGCTCTCAAAATTTTACCAAGACTAGACTTGCCACCTCTTGATGAGGATTTTGATAGAGATGCATTGGCATTTCTACAAGTTCAAAGGATATATCATGTGGCTATAGTTGATGATTGCCTGGAGTTCAAGTACACAGATGGGAGGATGAAAAGGTTCAAGCAAGGTATGTGCCAACACTGGGGTAAACTATATGATCTAGAAAGAGTGATGGTGCTACTAAACCTTGAAGATGAGAAAGAGAGGAGCTGGAAGGTGGAGATAGCTCATTTTATAAAAATGAAGAGAGATCATGAAGAGATGTTGAGAAGGGAGAATGAAGAGAAGTTGAGAAAGAAAGAAGAGGAGCTTGCTAAGCTTGATGCTAAGGCAACTAAGTTAAGAGCTAAAGGGTTATGCAGAGTCCAGTACAATCCTTACATTGTGGAATACAAGAAAAATGGAGGCACTATGAAGATCAGGATGGACTACATCAGTTCCTACCCTGAAGCAAAGCTAAAGGAAGTAATCAAAGATCTATCAGGCTCCCCTCTACTTGAAGAACTCAATGCCATGCAAGATATCATACTTGCAATGGATGGAAACGCAAAGAAAACAAAAGAGAAAGAAAAGAAAGAATATGATGATTTTTTTGGTGTATATTGAAAATATTTATTTGAAGTATATACATTTATTTCTAGCCAGTTTTATTGAGAGTCATTTGAATGTTTACATGCTATCTGATATTATATATTGTGGACAATCTAGTATCAAATGAGATACAAAATATTAGATTGTTAAATACGGTTTATATAATGTAATAAGCTTCACAGCACAGGTGGTGTTGGACAATCCACTGGTATGGCTGTAGTATTATTTAGAATAGTTTATATTGATTATTAAATAATACTAGTATATTTTGTGTATATTGAAAATGATCAAATTTAGAATTGTTCCTTTATACTGATTAAGAGGTGAACTAAGATTCTATATTATTATTAATGCTTAGGTTTTTAATCCGGATATAGTAATTGACACGTGTATATTATTTACATGCTTTGATTTATATATGAAATAATTCTTTTAAATTATATCATTATATTTTGGGTGATGGAATTATATACATGGTGGATATTATTAATAGAGGGAATCAATGTCCTAATATTATTCAGGTTAATGATGTCTCCTTGAAAGCTCAAAAAGATTTAATTATGTTAAACCCTACAGGTGGATTTATTCCAGCATAATTAGATAAAGGTTGAGTGGATAATCAAGGATAAAAGATATTAATTAAATGAATTATCAGTAATTTATTTAATTAATGGACATGCGATATTTTAAACATGGGAAATTTAATACACAAATAATATCGAAACCGAATTAATTAATTAAATTACGGTATTAGGAAAGGTAGTGCAAATATTAATTCTTTAGTGGAGTGAATCAATATTTAATGACATTGGGCTAGGCCCGGAATGTCATTGGGAGGCATAATCTAATTATCCACGATCCATGCTGTAGCCTATATATATTCCTATTCTCTTCTTGTTGAGGTTGGTTGAAAAAACATTAGGGTTTTTGGAGGCAGCCACCTTGAAGCAAGAAGAGAGGCAAAACCTGGGAGCATGAAGGCCACTCTTCGCTCAAGGGGAATCGAGGAATACAACAGAAGACGTGGACTTGAATCGCTTGCGCCGTAGCGATTAAGGTTGGTTTTTTCTGTTCGTACTCGTTTAATTTTGTATCATAAATTGCAGGGCCACGATCTGATTGTCCCAACAGATTTACAAGCCAAAGCTCAAAGGATGAAATCAATGGAAAATGGCTAGTTTTTCTTCATAGACTATAAGACCATTCTCTTTGTATTTTTGTTCATTTTGAAATCAATTCATACATGTACTTTCAAGTTACAGTATATCTTTTATGTATGTTAGGCTTGTTATCTGACATGAAATTGTGACTAACGGTCTCACTCAGAATTTAGGTGAGATTGTTAGTCATAAAGGCATGACTGTATACATCTAATAACAAGGCTAATTGTTTGTAATGTTTTGCATTACTTACATGACCACTTACCTAGGAAACCCTCTATTTGTAGAGTTTCTAATTGTTGGTCCCGGGGTATGCATAAGGGGGGGGGGGTTGAATGCAATACTGTTAATTCGAATCTTTACTTCAACAACAATAATAAAGATTCAAGGTTAACAGTAGAAGAAATGCAAACACATAATAAGTGAATCAAGATCTTTATCATAAAATAAATGTTTTATTTATTTTGCAATGTGTTGCTACAACCTAGAGAAAAAGTATTTTCTCCAACTTCGAGTTCTTGAGAGATTGCTAGATACTTGATTAGAGGAGTGATAATAGATAAGTCTCTATATATCTAACCTGTGCTAGAATCTCAGTCACATGGGTTGTGGAGCTGCTGTCATTTTCAAGTGGCGGCTCCTTACAGTTTGTCACCCATGTGACTTTCCTAAATTGCTATACAATGAGAGTTATCATTACATACAAAGCAATTTGGATATTTACTAAATTAAGATAACACAATTCTAGTAGATGTAGATTTATCATACTCTTGAATTGAGGAGCTTTGACTTCTGATCTCTCAAGCTTCTGTCATAGTCTTGTAGGTCTACTTCAGTCTTTGAAGGTTGCATCAAATCTATTTCTTGAACATCTAAACTGTCACGGGTTTGAATGAGATAAATCTCCAATTGAATTATTCCATTGAGACAGTAACCTTAATCGCCAAGTCTACTGTCATGATAATGTACTTTGGATGAAAGTATGAACCCCCGCCAATGTTGCTGTCAGGCATTCCAGACTTGCTGTCAAGATGTGAGAATGTTGCTGTCTCAGCCTTCCGCCAATGTTGCCGTCAAATAGATTCTGCTGTCGTGACTTGCAACATGTTGTCTTCTTGTAACCTTACTGTCAATGCTATGACAATACCTTTTATTCTTGCTGTCGAACTGATGTAATTCTTGAGGCTTGAACATGAGAATGAACTTCTTCCAAGATACATACTTATTAATTTTACAGCAATTAAAATGGTCACAAGAACATACTCTGGCTGTGACAGTATGTTATACTCAGTCTATAAAAATAAACCAAGCATCTAGTTAAGTTGTCTCTAAGTTATCACCCATAAATCATAACACTACTTGTGTTCAGTACTTGTAATAGGCACCAAAATTCTAGCTGTATAATTGTACAAATTAAGTCATGAAATAATGCTTGAAAGAAGATACAGGAATCATGCCTGAACCTTGAAGAACAAGACTGTAAAAATAAACACAGTTGGAAAATTTTAATGAAAGTTTTAAAACTTTCATTAAAGGTAATATAGGAAATATAATATTATCCCTAAGACATTCAAGCACACGAATATAAAATGCAAAAGATATGCATGTTTAATGAAAGTTTTAAAACTTTCATCAAAGGTAATACTGGAAATATGAGATTATCCCAAGACATTAAGCAAACGAATATAAAATGCAAAAGATGCACATTGTATGCTCAAAAGCTCACTTCTTGGTGACAAAACATAATCAAAAAAACTCTCTAGCGCAGAAACCAAAGTACTCAAATCATACAAACCAAATCATCCTGTAAATATTCATGTGTTTTTGAGGGGAATTGGGGAAAGGGCGTGTGAATTGCAATTGTGTTATTAACTCTAAAGGGAGTGAGGAATGAGTCAAGCAAGTTATGAGTTAGTATGATTGAGTTTGTATGGAGTCAGTGTTATCTTGTATAATCGATACTACAAATTATGGAGTCTGTTTTGCTATAAAACAGTTGTGCTAGTGTTAATAATTGTTAATGGTAGTTGTTGTGAGGTGTGTTCGCCTAGCACAATTCCCCAGCAAGATACAAAACACTTGTCCATTCGCTGTTATTCTAATTGGGGTTGAGATGGGAGTTGGAAGTTGCTTTGAGATGGAAAGTCATTGCTATTCATGCGGTAGAAGTTTTCGGTCAAGGGCGGCTTTAGATTTACATAACAGGGCTCTTCATGGTTACCTGTTAGGAAAAAAAGAATGTAAATTTTGTGGGACTCTTTTCCGAACCCAATCAAAGTTGGAGACGCACACCCTCAGTGTTCATGCTCAACTGTTTCAAGAAAAACATCTGTGTGAAATTTGTTATTCTTTTTTCCAAACCGAATCAGACTTGGAGACGCACACCCTCATTCATGCTCGAGAAAAACATCTGTCTGAAGTTTGGTACTCTATTTTCCAAACCAAATCAGACTTGGAGACGCAATGTGAAATTGTTCACAAGGTATCTGTTTTCTTCCCCTTTTAGGATTTGTTTACGTCTTTTTAATCTCATTTTCCTAAGTGATTCCTTATTTTGTTGTGCCAATTATTCGAAAAACCGAATTAGAGTTGGAGAAACACCTGGTTTCTGTTTTCAACGTATATAATAAATAAAGTCCCAATTATAAACACACACATTACCATCTGTTATTCTCTCTACCGTAATAATTACAATAATTAAGCTTCATTATGGTATGGATTTCATCATCATCTCTCTCTCTCTCTTCTCTTTTTGTTTTACTCGATGATTTGATTTTTGTTTTCGTCTATTAAAAGTGATTTTGTTTCTACTAATTGATGATATATTCTGCGATTCTTTATTGTGAATTGGATGATATGTAATTGTGAATTGATGATTCTTAATTGTTTCTACTAATTGATTTATTGTTCTTTATTATGATTTTGTTTCAACTAATTGATGATCTGGTCATTATTGTTAATTGGATGGTTTTGCTGATTTTGATTTCACTACTATTTTCAGTTTTAGCCAGTGAGGATTAGTTTTCATTAGATGTTTTGGCACTACTTTAAGCTAGTTTATAAATTCTAGTTTATAAATACCAAATAGTTATAGAGCTTTGGACCAAGATGTTGTTAAGTGTGGCTTGTAGAATTATTTGTGAGATATTGGCTTTTGACTTGAATATAAAAGATTGATTTTTAAGTCGCTCTAGGCCTGTACCCAACTTCATAACATCAATTGTAACTATGTTTACTTCCCTACACAGCATAACTGGTGTCAATGTTTTTGTCAACAATTTAGGCTGGGTCTTCCACTGGCGGCTCTGCAGATGGTCCTCCCTTTGTGTTCCCAGCTTTGTCGCCATCGACACTACCACAGGTATGTTTTCACTTAGATTCCGCCTTTCTTGTTCTCTCGGTGTGTAAAGTTCTAGTGAAATTTTGCTCTTTTAACCGGATGACTCGGATCCTTAAGCTTTTCTCCTCTAGTCCTCTGCCTAGTTTTAACATAGAAACAGACTTGATATTCATCAACACACACTCACATGGAAAAAACATGAGTTTAGGTCCTCAACTTACCAGAGGCATAATGAACAAACAAGTAAAACTTAGTGTGCTTTGATCTCCTTCTTTGGCCTCACGTGCAATTGTATGCCAACAAAAAACATTAGTGTTAAAATAACATCATTCCTTCTAGAACATAGTTAGTGGTGTTCGGTTTGAGTATTGACAAGAATACTTTAAGGTAGGTTATAAATTGTAGTATTTTATCGGTCAAACACTTCCAGGTGAGTTTAATTATGAGCCAAAACTGTTGCCTGTATTCCACCATCTACCAATATCCATATATGACGTGGATACTGTGGTAAATACCAAATAGTTATAGAGCTTTGGACCAAGATGTTGTTAAGTGTGGCTTGTAGAATTATCTGTGAGATATTGGCTTTTGACTTGAATATAAAAGATTGATTTTTAAGTCGCTCTAGGCCTGTACCCAGCTTCATAACATCAATTGTAATTATGTTGACTTGCCTACACAGCATAACCAGTATCAATGTTTTTGTCAACAATTTAGGCTGGGTCTTCCACTGGCGGCTCTGCAGACGGTCCTCCCTCAGTGTTCCCAGCTTTGTCGCCATCGACACTGCCACAGGTATGCTTTCACTTAGATTCCGCCTTTCTTGTTTTCTCGGTGTGTAAAGTTCTAGTGAAATTTTGCTCTTCTCCACTGCTCTTTTAACTGGATGACTTGGATCCTTAAGCTTTTCTCCTCTAGTCCTCTACCTGGTTTTAACATAGAAACGGACTTGATATTCATCAACACACACTCGTATGGAAAAAACATGAGTCTAGGTCCTCAACTTACCAGAGGCATAATGAACAAACAAGTAAACTTAATGTGCTTTGATCTCCTTCTTTGGCCTCACCTGGCCTCACCTGCAATTGTATGCCAACAAAAAACATTAGTGTTAAAGTAACATCATTCCTTCTAGAACATACTTAGTGGCGTTCGGTTTGAGTATTGACAAGAATACTTTAAGGTAGTTTATAAATTGTAGTCTTTTATCGGTCAAACACTTCCAGGTGAGTTTAATTATGAACCAAAACTGTTGCATGTTGTCCGCCATCTACCAATATCCATATATGACGTGGATACTGTGGTAAATACCAAATAGTTATCGAGCTTTGGACCAATATGTTGTCAAGTTTATATGCTTTGTTTTTTTTTTTGCTAAATGTTTATATGCTTTGTTGTCTGTGAATACATCCGGTTGTGGTTGTCACATCATCAAAAGATGTATGGGCCCAAGTTAATTTTTGTTTTTGAGATGTTTGGGTTGCATTAATTGTTCTTTTTATTGTTGTGTTTGATAAAAGTCCTCTTAGAGATTTTATTTGTGTACTAGATATCTTTGTCTAAACTTGATATAATATCTCACTTGTGATAATTGCTCTGTTTTTTGTTTTTCATAAATTGTGATTAACTAATATCTTGCTGATTTTCTATGCAGTTAAATACTGAAATGATGTTTGGTCCGGATATTGATCATTTTCGACGACGTCCGACCAAACTCATGGAACTGATCTTTTCAAAGGTCATGGGGAGTGGTCATTATTCAGACATTAAATTTCTGTGTCGATGCTTTTTGGTGTCCAAATATTTTTACGAAACTATTTGTCGCATGTCAAACATTTCTATCAATCATTATTGTCCAGAGGAGCTACATGATTTCATGCCCAAAGTACTAAAGACATTTAAATTTGTTCGATATCTATACGTGCATCATGGGTCACCACCTTCTTTAAATAAGTTTAATTGGAAGGTTACGCTTCAACCGGTTGGGATAAACTTTCTTTATGGGATGACCGCTCTTTCGTACAATTCTATACGAAAACACTCAATAGACGACCAAATAGATTTTGATTGCATATATCCGCTTCGGTTAGCTGAAGATGATTCAAGAATTCAGTGCATGTCAACTGAGCGTTATGTAATGCAGATGTCCAAGTTGCATGATATGCTTATGCTCTGTGTTCGGAGTCTTGACTATATTGTTCGTGTTCATGTTACTGATTTCGGGAATCACGGGAGCCTTGTTATTGACGGATCGTTGTTACAATGCATGCGGAGTAGTGTATATGATAGTAAAAAAGCCAAGAGGGATAAGTTAGCTTGGTTTGTTGGAGTTTCACTTATAGATGAGTTTGTAATGAGCGACATTACTGCCAATATCATTCTGAAGTGGAAGGATGATCGCATTCAGAATTATCCTTTTGATACCATTACAAATTATGATAGAATCCTATCATACTTCAATTTGCAGAAGAGTGAGATGGTATATGACAAAGCATTATTATCCATACTCCAACACCACAAGAATAGCGTGCAAAGAGGTTACAAAAACAAGTTGGTCTATCCCGACCGCTACGAGGTAGTCGGCTTTGTTTTATAAATAGTATGATACACTACTAGATATATAAGATAACAAAGTAAGTTTGCAATCTAATTTGTAACAAAATGCGTTGATAAGTATTAATGAACATCCTACACAAATATTTTTTGTAGACAATTTTTAAGAGACCTCTGCCCGTGGCTGGCATCTATAGCAAAGGGTCATTGACGTTTGGTATTGGCCTAAAATATGATCCATCTCCATCTTTTTCCCAGAAGCTGGACAAACCTAATGAGAGAAAGGTCTGAATATAGCTATGTATTATTCTTATACTCGCGTTATTGATTGTCGTGTGTAAGTGATTGGTGTTGAGTTTTTTTACTTAAGATGAGACAATTTTGGTATATTTTTTGGTGTTGATTTCTGTTTATATAGTTCGTGCATAAGGATCAGGGATACATTGATTACTTTTTTGTGGTAAAAATATAAACTTTTATTTTTTTGTTGATTTCTGTTAGAAGATATTCTGCAAGTTGAGTTAAATTATATATTGATTAATTATATGTATCTCTAGGAAGTGATAATAATAATAATAATAATAATAATAATTATTATTATTATTAATACATTATTATTATTATTATTATTATTATTATTATTATTATTATTATTATTATTATTATTATTATTACTATTATTATTATTATTATTTTATTTTTTTGTGAATGAATGTGTTTTTAGGGTGTTGTCTATTGCATAACTGTTGCTACTTGTATGATATTGCAGCAAATGTGGCGGAATGATTGTATTAAGGAAATGTACTCTGATGACTACAATGTTCAGTTAAGGGGAACGAGACGGTTGGCTGAACTGCTGGAAGCAGGTAAAGGAATCATCTTGATTATATATATATGTGTGTGTGTGTGTGCATGGTTATTAGTGAAAACCATTTCCTCTCTAAGCTAATTAATGTTGATGAACTGTCAGACCGAAGGCTAGGTGATCTGAGATCTGAAGATGTTCGTTTCCTCATAGGGCTCCTCGGGCATGGAGAAAAGCTAGAACTTCAGGTTTGTTGTGTTTTAGTTAGGTATATTCTTCATAATTTGACCATTCTTTTCTATCCCACCCTTATACCTGGAAATATTTGGCACCATCTGTCAGGAACTAGGGTTACTGAGTTTCTGATTTGAGTATTTTTAGGTATTTTCAGTGTTTATAAGTTGAATCACAGTTATATGAGGATAGAAATGATAGAAATAGAGTACTTTTAGCAGAGATTTAATGCAATAACAGAGAATTAAGGAGAGATCAGAGATATCTTGTAAAAGAAGATATATACTAGAGAGAAATCAGTTCGAAAACTAGAGAGAGAATCTAGATTGGTGGAATTGAAATCCCATTTTCTGATATTTCATAATGCATAAAAGGAAATCACAACTGGTAGATCTATTTATATACCAACTTGTAACTACTTCTAAAAGGACATAAATGCCCCTTACTCAATACTCACTACTTATTACTTGATTTCTGAAACTACAATCGGTAAGTACTGATACCAATACTAACATATGCCAATCCTGACACCATCACACAGTTTTATGGCGTTCTTGCGCTCACTTATGTTGATTCAAATGGTGCTGAGATTATTAGAGAGGAAGCAATTCCATCACTTGTTGGTCTAATGATTTCTGAACATGCGTGCATGCAAATGCGGGTAAGCTTCATTATATTAGTTAGCCAATTACATCTGTTCTTGGTTGATGCGAATAATGATGTATTTAAAAATATATTTTAAAATTGCAGGGCATGTTTACACTGATGCGCGTAGCCTATGATTTTCCTAAGTCGGTGAGAGATCTCCATAAATTTGGGGTGTTGGAACTGTTGAAAGATATGGTTTATAGTCATCAGAGACATTACTACGAGCTACTGAATTGTGCCACATTCTTGGCAATTGTTTGTCGTGCAAAGTCAAATTTGCAGGCCTGTGAGGTTGTTTATGATCATGTTTTTTTTAACTCCTTATAAAGCTGTTTTAGCTATTCCATGAAGTTTTTTTTACTCATTGAATTTTTGGCAGATAAGGGTAGCTTGTCATACCGCCAAACTACTCTTACAATATGGGGATTGTGAAGTAAAGCCACAAGCACTGCTGGCGCTTTCATATCTTTCTAATGGGAGCTGCATAGCATTAAAACAGTACCCGCGTCGATACATTCTTAAGCTCATCAAGTTGGTGAATTTGGTTCATTTTCTTTGTTATTTAGTATTTTTACTATTCTTATGCTGCTGCTTTATCTCACTACATATATTAATGTTTCAGGCATGTTGATCCATCGATTGTCATGCTTACACTCCAAGTTGTTGGGAATATCATGGCATGGGGTAGTTATGACCAGAAAAAGGTACAATGAATCAACAATAATTTGAAAAGTTCTCCTATAAATTTTTCAACTGAAAACATTTCAAGTAAGAATGTACTAATAACTCCGGAGCTGGCAATTGATTCTTATGTTTCGCAATCTTATATTTTTCTGTTGGAAGAAAAGCATCTATAGCACAAAATATAAAGGTATCCAAAAGGGTTAAAATACGTTTAAAAGATTAATTAGCAAGAACCTTTTCCCTCTAATAGCTTTGTTATTTAGAGACGAGTATTGAATTCTATACCAAATTTTACTCACTTGGAATCACTGTCTTTAATGGTTGAGGAATTTGCTCATTTTGACTTCATAAAATGTATCAAATTTATTTTTGCATCTTCAATTATGTTTGCAATCTTGGGCATTTTTTCATGTTTGTGTATTGAGTGCTGCACTTGGTATCATGTCTAATCCCATTTTGGTTCTTCTAGTTTATGTTAACTAAAGGTAAAGGTCTGCTGAAGCGCCTTCACTGCTTAAAACACCACCTTCAATATAAGATTTTGAGGTATGAAGCTTGTCGGATTATTCAGATCATAGAAAAGGAAAGACAGGTAAAAGTTGGTGTATACATTTTTTATTTTTTTTTACAGCTTGTAACATTTGTGTATTTGACTATTTGTGTTTTAAAAAGATCGTATATGCCGGCTCATGTCAACGCTTTTTTGTGTAAACTTATATATTATGATTCAGATTAGAAACCTTCCTCTCGGCACCTTCAAGATTCACAAGTTGGAGGGCACTGATCTCTGCAGTATTTTAGAAAATGAGAAGGGTGAAAAAATTAAGTAGGTTTTGTCATCTTTGTCTTGTATTTTCATTACCTTTTCCTGTCCCTATATTTATGAAGATATTGACTTGTAAATTTTTCTGGAATAGTTTTGCAGAACATGATGACGACTTTCTTAAAAGTCTTCCTATCAAGGTTCAATCAAACTCATTGGATATGAGCTCCTTCATGCCTTTATTACCGGAGGAAAAACTAACAACCAAGTTTTTGGAGCTGAAATGGATGGCAGAATATTATACCTCGAACGAGTTTCCAAGTTACATTGGTAGGTATTACCTTAGATTCTATGTATTACTGTAGTTTATTTCATATTTATTATTTTTTGTCATGTTACTTTCTGAGATGAGTTGATTGTCCTGATTCAATGTCGTCACATCTTATTTCATTGGTCAATACACAGTTGGGGGGTTTTGGGGGGGGGGGGGGGGCGAGGCTGTGTAGGTTGTTTGCGCCTTTGTGCTTATATTGAATCGGAAATCTCGCATTTGGTCAACTCACATAAAACCGTCATAAATAATGCATTTTAGATTTTTAATCTTCTATATAAGTACAATTATTTTGAACTGTGTTAATGTGGATTTGTGAGAATTTGGAGTTGGAAATAGGAGTGAGCAAAACAGAAATGAAAAACCAAACTGCCCGTTAGGGTTTAGTTTTTAAAGTTAAATTGTTTGGTTTTTTAACAGGGAACTGATTAAAATTCCAATTGGTTCGATTGTTCCTAAAATAAAATAAAATCGGTTGAACCACATTCAAATATACATGTGATATATTATGTGGAAATCTGTACCACATTCACTTTATGTCTTTCGCTTTTACTTTAACAAACTCTAAACCTAATCTAAGTCTTTCTCTCTTTACTTTCACTTCTCTAAACCGTACACTCTAAACTTCTCTCTAACTGGCAAGTAATGGACCTTTGCCTTCCTTTCCTTTCGTTTTTTAAGTATTTTTTTAAGTAATGGACCTTTGCCTTCCTTTCCCTGAAGCCTAGGCGCGAAGCGCAAAAGCGTGGCGCACGCTTTTTTTAAGTGAGGCGCACATTTTAAAAAAATATATAAAATATATTACTAGGGATTATACATATAATGACTTAGGTTTATAACATGATTTGTACTTCATAATATATTAAATCACACTTCTAGAGCTAAATTAACATGATCTGAAGTTCCTAGTATATTAAACTATACTTCTTGGGCCAAAATAATTCTAAATTTTAACATCAAGATTCGTTATTTTTAGGTTATAGCTAAGTTCCAGTGGTTCCAGGCTTCCATATTTCACTCAACATCTTCATCCAAATCATCTTCATCTTGAAAATCTTCATCCGAATCATAATCGAGTGTTGAAGTTGTCCCTTCAAATTCAAACTCCCGTTCTTCCTCCTCTTCTTCGTCCTCGTCTCCTAAATGCCGATGTCTCTTTCGTGAACTCTTACCTGAACTTCAAGCAAACACCTGATTTTTGACTCTGTTTACATTTGTTTAGATTTTGAGGCTGATGTCGATTGTGACCTGGAGTTATACCTAGGCTCTCTTTGCAACTGCTGTCCATCCTAATACATCATCATCAGAGAAGACAGAATCATTTTCTTCATGATTCACCATCTTCGATTAGGGCTTGTTTCCTTTTTAAAGAAGCTGCGAAATTTACTTATGTTGGGGTTTTAAAGTTTTGTTTTTGTTTAGGGGTATATTCTTTGGGCCTTGACTGATCCAGTGACACAACCCTATATTTTTTTGCTAAGCTTCAATGAAGTGCGCTTTTTAAGTGCTTCGTGCTTTTATGTGCTTCGCAGCCATAAGCACACGCTTCCTTTGAAGTCAATGCGCTTCACCCATACCTAGGCGCTTTGACTGCGCTTTTGTGCGCTTTGTGCCTAGGCGCGCTTTTCACAACACTGATTGAGTTTCTTTATTAGTATTTTGATTATTTCTATTAATTTGGAATTTTTTTGATTTCTGTGTCTAGGGTTCTGTGTTTTAAAATCTAATATCATCCTTTCCTTTGATAGTTAATATAAATTTGTGTTTTGTGTTTTTAGGTTTAAACATTTAGACCTTTGAAATATGTGATTTCTTAGTATTTGTTGCGATTTCATGTCACATCCCAACTACATGGTTTACTACCAAGTTCTGTTTTCTTTTGTTTAAAGTATCATGGAGAGATGTTCTGGATTAACCAACTTAAATTGAAAGGGTTTGATTTTTAGTGTTAAATGGATTCGGTTCAAGAAATTTCAGAACTTCAGTTTCCAGTCGGTTCTGACCCTTTCTACAATCCGATTTGGCTAGTTGGAACTTACTGTTGGTTCAAAAATAACTTTACCATGAAACAGATTGGTTGGTAGATTAGTATTTTTTTTGTTTATACCAGTGTTTCCAATTTACATCTATGAAAGAGACAGTAATATTCATTTTATTAGTGTTTACATTTCTTCTTAATTTGAATCTCGCTTGCTGAGGTGTTTAAACCTTTATTTTGAAGGGACCATACCTAGCTGAGGTATTCAATTTGAGATGCCGAGGACATACTGATATCATAGCAAATACCACTCGGATCGGCAGGATGGAATCTTGACTAATGTCATTTGGAATGGTGTCCTTTAATGCATCAGTCATTAGTTTTGTAATGCTTCTCTGTTTCTAAGTGAGGTTCTGTATCCTTACTTATAATGCTGCTATGGTTGTATAAAATCATTTACACTGTGTATCAGGTGAGATTGGCAGCTTTTTTTTTTATTGATAAGTTATTGTGAATTTGGTACACTGTTCCGCTGAGTATGTATAACTAAACTAGAATGTGGAATAGTAGGACAGTAGGACTTGTTTCTTTTTTCTGTATTTGACTTGTCTATTCAGGTAAGTTTAGTTTTTTTCTTGGTTTTTATACAATTGTACAATCTTATCAGCTTGTTGATTTGTTTTATCTACTTCATATTTTGTGCTCTTGATGAAGGGTCATTTCTTTTTCTAGAGGTTGAGACTTGAGACCACTCTTTGATTAGTTCAAATATTTTAATAGTAATTTTTGGTGGTTTTTGCCGTTGTGTGTGTAAGAGGACTACTAGTAGTTTAGCAAAAAAAAAAAAAAAAGTGGACTACTAGTATATTCCGTGTACATAATATTAATGTTTGTCGAATTTAGTTTCAAAAGTTTGTTAAGTGATGTTGTTTTAGTTTAATTGTGCTTTGGGAGGTGATTTTTCATTAAATTAGTTGAATTTTTATTAAATTAGTATATAATCTGTGCAATACATGATTCTTTTTTAATTATCTATATTTATATATATATATTTTATATTTATATTTTTAGTTTATGTATTAAATTGTTGTTAAAAAATTAATACACATTAGGTTTTATACGTTCAATTTACTATTTGTGCTCTATCTTGAGTTTTAAAATTTTGATCAGTACGATTTTAGAGCCTACGTGAAATTAACAAAATCATCTTTAGTTTATTGATGGTTTAACAATTATTTTCGATTAAAACTTCCCGGAAACAAGAGAGAAGAAATTGATAAATTTTTATGTTGAGAATTCTATTCAATTCAGAAATTTATTTATATTTGGTTTAGATTATCAAAATATCCTTTTTATTATTTGAATATAATTCTACTAACAACTAATTTTAATATTAGGTCTAATGATTCTGATCTATATATTTTAAGATCTAATGATCGTCATTATTTTTCTATATAATAGAAATCGAATATAATTTATGTATTAATAAAACTGGTCTCCTTAATAGTACTAAGCATAAGGGGAATTTTATCCAAAATTTTGATAGATAGTACTCCCTCCGTCCCATTTTTATTGTCCATCTATCAAAATCCACATTTTATTCGATCATGTCAATTAAACTCATAGTTACCAAATAATTGTATTGTTTTTTATAAAAATTAACATAATTAACACATAATATACCTTATTAATTAAATGTGGACAATTATTTTGGGACAAAGAAAATAGGAAACAGTGGACAATAAAAGTGGGACGAAGGAAGTATTACAACAACAAAAATGTTCGATCGAAACTTGTTAGATCTAAAATAATAAAATTCAATTTTAATACAATCTCTTTTAACATATCCTTTTATATATAGAATTCAATTCTAAAATAACCTATTTTAACTCACATCACTTTTAGATAATAATTTTTTTTAATATAATACAATCTTGATCATCTATTTTTAAAAATATTAAATCCGATATTAAGATTAATTTGATGATATTCTACCAAATTTTTGGATAAGAACCCTATTACGCTTATTATATATCAATAAATGAGGTTGGACATGTTGATTGATTATAAATTTTAGTTGACTTTGAGAGTAATTTTGTAAAGAGAATGATTACTTTTAAATTATATCTTGATGGTATGCTTCCGATATGATTTTTAAATTATATCTTGATGGTATGCTTCCGATATGATTTGCATGAACAGACTTGATCTTCACTTGTTTTAGCAATGAGCGCACATCGTCACTTGTTTTTCGAACTCGCTTAACGTACGTTTCGATCTCTGTTCTAAAAGTCGGCGATTAATCGGGATTAATCACCGATTAATTGCTGTTCGGTAAGGCACCGTACTGATTTTAAAAAAATCGGTCAAAAAATCTTTTTTTCGAAAAATCGGGATTAATCGGTCAAAAATCGGATTAATCGGTCAAAAATCGGATTAATCGGTCAAAAATCGGCATTATTGATAAAAAATTGAAAAATGTGTAGAAAAATTAAAAAAATTCAAAAAGTATAAAATTGAATAAATTTTAAGAAAAATATTATTCTCATATACGAAACTAATATTTTAAACGGTTAAATCATGAATTTTATTAATTTTTTATCTCATAAAAACCAAACCAAACATACCCAGTATATCCCGCTCAGATCAGGGTCTGGGGAGGGTAAGATGTACGCAGACCATACCCCTGCTTTTTAAGGCAGGGAGGCTGTTTCCGTGAAGACCCTCGGCTGAGTGCACGACCAAAGTGGGATGAGACAATACACATAATAACAATTTGTAACGAGACAGATCATAGCAATACCTGAGCCCATGGCATTCTCCACATGGGACCTACCCGCCTGCTTTCCATTGGATTTCTCCTGACCTGAAACCCTGCCAGCTTGAGATGATAGCTCTTGACGAACCCCCTGCATAATAACCACAAGCAAACGACAACAGACCAAGACAACCGATACACACATACCCAATCTACCCCGAAAAGAGATGGGACCTGTAAACAGATGACAATAAAAACAAGAAAAGAGAACGAAAAGTTCTAACTCCTATGCTATAGCTAACCTAGACAGCCCCACTCTGAGGCTCTCTACCACAGAGCCGCTCCCTAAAAGGGAATCCACCACTCTGATACGACGTCTCCAAGAGCACCTGTCAGCAGTCAAGGTCTCGTTCAAGTTTAATGCCTTCAGATCCATCCTAAGTTGCTCATCCCACGACCTCCTCGGTCATCCTCTCCTCCTCACCCCAACCACCTCGAGACACTCAACCCTCCTCACTAGGGCTTCTGCCAACCTCCTACGGACATGGCCGAACCACCTCAACCTCCCTTCCCTGACTTTCTCAGAAAGAGGCGCCACTTCCAGCTCGCTTCTAAACACTCCGTTCGGGATTCTATCTAACATCGTGCGGCCACAAGACCACCGAAGCATCCTCATTTCGGCCGCTTCTAACTAGCTTTCGAGGGTCTTCTTTATCGCCCAACACTCAGAACCGTAGAGCAGCGCAGGCCGAATTGCCGCTCTATAGAATTTACCTTTCAACTTCAAAGGAACCTTCTTGTCGCACATCACCCCTGACGCTGCCCTCCACCATAGCCACCCAGCCTTAATGCGGTGTTTTACATCGTCATCAACCTCGCCTTCCTTCTGGATGATCGAACCTAGATACTTGAACTTATCCGTACTAGGTACGATCTGATCTTGAATCTTAACCTCCACTCCTTCCTCGATGGCCTCACCACTGAAGTTACACCATAAATACTCGGTTTTAGATCGGCTCATACGCAAACCTTGGGACTCCAAAGTAGATCTCCATAGCTCCAGATTCTCGTTCACCTCCCCCTTCGACTCCGCCACTAACACGATATCATCAGCGAAGAGCATGCACCAAGGGACGGAATCTTGAATCCCCCGTGACATGACATCAAGGATAAGAGCAAACAGAAGAGGACTAAGGGCCGACCCCTGATGAAGCCCTACTTCAACAGGGAAAAAACGGGAGTCACCCACTGGGGTCCGGACGCAAGAAAAAACTTGAGAGTACATGTCTTGAATCGCCCTTACGTACGACGGCGCCACTCTCCTCTCTTGAAGGCTCTTCCAAATAGTTTCCCGGGGGATGCTATCATATGCCTTCTCCAGATCAATAAACACCATATGAAGGTCTTTGCGCCGCTCCCTGAACTTCTCCATAAGGCGTCTGACGAGATGGATGGCCTCAGTCGTCGATCTCCCAGGCATAAAACCAAATTGATTCTCTGAGATTTCAACTTCTCTTCTAATCCGACATTCAACCACTCTCTCCCAAAGTTTCATAGTATGACTGAGTAATTTAATACCCCGGTAGTTACCACAACTCTGAGCATCGCCTTTGTTCTTGAAAAAAGGGACCACGATACTACGCCTCCAATCCGCCGGCATCTTAGCACCTAAGAGGAGATCATTGAACAGATCTGCTAGCCATAGGACGCCGAACTCACCCAGGCACAGCCACACCTCGATTGGGATCTGATCCGGACCAACCGCCTTCCCTCTAGCCATCTTACGGAGGGCACCCTTGATAGCCTCTTCATTCAATAGCACTCGGCCTGACTCATCCTTAACAAACTTAACGGACCCCAGATCGCGCCGCCCTCTCTCCCTAGCTTTAGCTAGTTTAAAGATAGCATTCGCTCCTTCCTTGGAATCTAGGCGCTTGTACATCCCCTCGTAGGCTTCCTCCTTGGCTTTCGCCACGGCCTTTTTTGCCTCTCGTCTCGCCACCTTGTACGCTTCCTTCTTTAGCGTCCTTTCCGCCCCTGCACTCATGACCAAAAGCTCTTTGAAGAGCGCAACCTTAGCCTTTACTTTCAATTGCACCTCCTCGTTCCACCACCACGACTCCTTCTGACCACTGTACCTTCCTGAGGAAACCCCAACCACCTTTTCGCCCACACACCGAATGGCCTTCGCCACGATAGACCATCTACTGTTAGCATCTCCACCACGCCTAAAACACCCTACATTGGACAGAGACTCCCTGAATTCGGCCGCCTTCTCGCCATACAAATCCTTCCATAGGATTCTAGGTCTGAACTCTCTCGACCTGCGAACAACTCGACCCCCCATGGCTAGATCCATGGCCAGCAACCGGTGCTGCGAAGCATACGCCTCACTCCGGAACACCTTGCAGTCCACACACGCCCTTGCATCCCGACTCCGCAAAAGAAGATAATCGACCCCAATTCAAAAATTAGATCTTAAAATTTATATTTACTTTAATAATGCTATATATTTTAAATATATTTGTATAAATATATGATAATTATTCATGTATAATCAAAATAATAAAATAATTATGTATATTAATAATAATTATATTTAAAAATAATATTAAATTAGTTCCGATTAATGATCCGATTAATCATTCCGATTAATCCCCGATTACCCGATTAATCCCTGGACGGTGCCTCCACCGATTAAGTCCGATTCCCGCTTTTTATAACACTGGTTTCAATTAGTAGTTAAATATTTCGACATCGTCACTTGTTTTCTCAACTCGCTTAATGTACGTAATTCAACTCGTAGTTAAATATTTGGTGATATATATACAGGCCTTTGCTCCATACAGAACACTCTTATATAACAAACAACAAAGAACACCTTAGATCTATTAGATCATTTGGCCCCGCCAGGGGCACCCAATACAAAAAGTTGTTATTTTTTACCCTCTATCAAGCTAGCAAAAAAATTTTTTAAAAAAATTTTACTGTTCATGATGACGTCACTGATGACGTCATCGTCATGAACAGTAACTTTTTAATTTTTTTTTTTTTTTTGAGATGATGGATGGATAGAGGGTAAAAAAAAAGAACTTTTTGTATTGGGTGACCCCGCCATGGGCATTGGATCTATTAGATCTAAGGTGTTCTTTATTGTTTGTTATATAAGGTGTTTTTTATGGAGTCCAACCCTATATATATATATATATATATATATATTGATTATCATACTTTTGGGCCATTAATAATGACCCATACATCTATTCATTCTTGCATTCGATAGGTAGTCTTAGACCCGCCAATTTACAACACGACACAAAAACACGATATGAAACGATACGAAAATTTAGTATTTGTGTTTGTGTTTGCATTTTGGTACACGACACGGAAGTACTCGATCGAGATTTAGTGTTAATCCTTTGGATACACGACACATCATGAAATACACGAAATAAATAAATATACATATAAATATTAATATTTATAAGATAAATTTATATAAATTAATATTTATTTATAGTGTTATACATAATTGTACAATGTTGTTTGTAAATATGATGTGAATATATATATATATATATATATATATATATATATATATATATATATATATATATATATATAGGCAAGTGCTCAAATGAGAACCACTCTTAAAATGAGAACTTAGCCCCCAAAGCATATCACCAAAATCAAGCAGAATCACCAAATGGTTAAAAATAATAATAAAAAAAAATCAAGTCAGTGATTACACCAGCATGATGACGTCACTGCTGACATCAGCATGCCGACATGGCAGAAATTTTCCCGCCAAAAAATATTTTTATGAAAAAATTTTCCCGCCAAAAAAATTAAAAAAATATTTTTGGGCACGTTTTATCCTTAAAAAAATGGTGATTTGACAAAAATTTCCCGCAAAAAATGGTGATTTGGGAAATTTTTCCGCCAAATTTTTTTTTCCCCCTTCAAAAATTTTTTTTTGCCCAAATTTTTTTTTGTGGGCCCCATTGCCGCGTCATCATGCTGATGTCAGCAGTGATGTCATGCTGACCTCAACAATGACTTGGCACTGGAAAATAATATTTTTTTGTTATTTGGTGATTCTGCTGGATTTTGGTGATTTGCTTTGGGGACTAAGTTCTCATTCTAAGAGGTTCTCACTAGAGTAGCTCCCATAAATTATTATTTCCCACTGCCGCGTCACTGCTGACGTTAGCATGATGATGTGGCAAATCCCCAAAATTTTGGTGGGTAATTTTGCCAGATCACCATTTTTAGGCGGAAAAATATGCCAAATCACCATTTTTTGGCGTGAAAAGTGCCGAATCACTATTTTTTGGTGGGAAATTTTAAAATTCAAATCGTGTCTTTTTACTAAGTCCGACAGCCTAATTTTTAAAAAATCGGGAGCCAACCTCGATTTTTTAGTAAACAGGATAAGTGAGGGTTTAGGGTCTAGGGTTTAGGGTTGTAAACAACCATAAACCATAAACCCTAAATCCGTATACTGTTTATTCGTCGTCCTGAATTTTTCTAAAACAAAAAATGGAACTATTGAATCCTAAATGTTAACTGTTGTATTTAGGGAAAACGCTAGTCTAAGTAGCATTTTTGGTGTAATTTTAGTGATTTGTTAGATTTTGGTGATGACGACATATCATTTTTTTTGGCTAAATGGATAGAGGGTGGATCACCAAATTTTGACGGAAAACCTGCCAAAGCACCATTTTTTTGGCGGGAAAAAACATGTACAAAAAAATTCTTATTTTTTTGCGGGGATTTTTTTTGGGGGAATTTTTTGGCGGGAAAATATCTGCCATGTCATCGCTGATGTCAGCAGTGACGTCATCATGCTGATGTAAGCAATGACTTTATTTTTGTTTTTTAATTAATTTTAAAAATATGGTGATTTGTTACTCCTTCCGTCCCACCAGATTCTATACAGCTTTTTTTCACTGCTTGGCACGTATTTTAAGGCTCCTATAAAGTATAATTCCATACCTTAGAAGGTCCTAATTGAGGTAAACAGGACCATGATACGAAATTGATTTAAGGTTAGCTATTAAAGCGCTACGTAAACGACAAACGATGGTGATTCAACCACTACGCCATAGATGGGTGTCCACAATACTTTTCTATTGTAACGCCCACTTTGTGTTACATTAGAGGTACCTTTTTTGACCTACTGCAACACTGTTGAGATTGTGTTACATTACCTATGAAGGTACTGTTGTAGTAGAACATGTACTGTTGCATTAGATTCGTTGTGTTACAGTAGCGATTGAGCGTTGCATGTAGTGTTACATTAGAAAGTGGACCCACATGCCACGTGGTAGTGGGCCCCACACCTGCCACGCGGAAGTGTGGGCCCCACACCTGCCACGTGGCAGTATGGGCCCCCACCTGCCACATGTCAGTGTGGGCCCCACATATGCCACGTGGCAGTGGGCCCACAAAATTCCACGTGAAAATGGGGTGCCACGTGTCATGTTGCCATGTGTCAGGATGCCAGGTGTCACGTGGGCCCCCACATGCCACTTTTCACCTAATGTTTCTGGCTAAGCTAAGGTAACACCTGCTAGTGTTGCATTTGCTTGATTTTGTGTTACTCTATGGTCCTGATGTAACGCTTTCTCTTGTGTTACCATTGAAAAGTTGAGCGTTACATTTGAGGTCAAAAGTAACATTAGCGGATGAAATGGTAAAAGTGCGTTACCTTAGGTCTAATGTAACAAAAAACGTGTCTGATGCAACAGTAGGAGTGCGTTACATGCACCCATCTATGGCGTAGTGAACGAAGGGCTACATTAATGTAGCGGCGATTCTTTTAACAAATGCGATGACAACGCAAAGATAAAGATAGTGCTGCTATTGATAAGCTAAAATGGCATGTTGATGAATGACAAGCAAGTCTATGTTGATGTATTTTTGCGCAAACAAGATAGAGAATATGAGGTTGGAGATTCATAATGCTAAGAGGCAAGTTTGGCAAGAATAGATTATATTGGATCTAAGTTAGAGAAATCGGCAAGATTTATTTCGGAGTGTATAAAATGGAATGATATGATGTTTAAATAAATGAGAATGCTATGAGGGCTCATAAGGAGATTTAAGTCGAAATAGAAACAAGACGGTTGATATAAAGGAAATAGGGTTGAGGATCAATAAGGGAGTTGGATATGCGGACTCCTGAAAAACCCCAGCAATGAAGCTAGAAAAGTTGAAATTGAAAGCATAAATGACATATGGATTAACTCCCTTTTGGTTGAGAAAATTCAAGGATATTTAGAATAGATCGATTGAGTAATAAAGAGACTCATGGATCAAGAAAGTGAGAATTTAGATGTTTAAACAAAGGAAAGTTTAACCCCAAAGATGTGATGCTTATTGAATAAAAGGTGACGGGATACCAATAAGAAGGTGTCAAGTACAAAGGATGCCTCAATAATGAGGTGACGGTGGAGATAAATAGCAGAAGCGAATAAGAATCAGATAATCAGAAGGATGTGATTAAGATTAGGAATTAATTATGGAATGTGAAGCAAGGAATGTTATGAATGGATTGATGAATGGGTATTCTAACGAGCTATTGGGATGACAACCTGATAGTGTTAGTATTATGGAAGAGCTAGTAGTGTGGCGTGGGATGCCAGTAACAATGATGTCAAGCGAGAAATCCAAGATTCGACCCGAAAAGGTCGTAGGAGTTCCCAAAAGTGAGTAATGCTAAGATCGAACGAGAGAATAAGTCCATAGGATGATGGAAAGAGCAACAAGGATATGTTGACACGTGAGAATACGATAAAGTAGTATTTGATACAATTACGATTATTTTTCTTCTCTAATGAACCTCTATAGTTCAGAGGTAAATTCTAAGTATAATATTTTGCAATCATGAAAATTTTCTATAATTCTTTGAAACTCTTTTCTTTTATTCTCTTTTATTCATCTTCTTGAATTGAGAAGAACAACCCTTTAAGGAGGGGAGGTACTGCTACGTGACTATTTGTCTGTGTGATGGAAGTCTAATTGGAGTACCAAAACTTGTTTAATTGCTTGTCAAGTACTAAAGGCTAGCCACCTTCTGTACTAACTATGCAATATGACAATTGTTCATTGATCATAGTGATCTCTCAATGAATTCTCCTATTTCTATATATCTGTTATGCAAAATCACGCAAGCGCACGTTGTCACAAGTAATATATGATTAAATCAAGTTCGTTCCCACAGAGATCTAGAATGGTGTTCAATTCAATTAATGTACCTATGCACCGATGTATGGTTTTTATCCACTGCTAAGACAAATAACAAATTGGATTTTTATTAACTACTAAATTAAACTAAGATGCAAATTATAAAACTAAGAATTAAATTAACTAATAAGAATAGAAATCGAGTTACTTATGAGAATAAAAACATGGGACTCTAACTTCATTAAATACTTCCCTTAGATCTGACGCCTTTAATCACTATGTGCAATGGTTTTGATATCTGATCGGATAACACGAAACAAGTATACGCTACCTGTCAGCATACGCATACCAAACTAAACATACATCCAAAAAAGAGATAGAAGATGAATAGACACCAATTATGCTTAGACCCTATATCTCTATAGAATTTGAAAACATAACGGTTGAAGAACAAGTTATCCATAAAGATGACACAGGGCAGTATGAGTATTTTCATCTCACCCACGAATCATATTGATAAACAATTATGAACCTATGCTAGTATGGCAAGTTCTAAATCTCAAGATCCACTTTCACTTCACAAAAGATTAACAATTCAATTTAGATGTTAGCTACGCATCTAAAAGCATTAAGATTAACCATACGAGGATATCAGATATACACCACACACAGATCTTTAAAGCATCAAGATACTAAGTTCCATAAATAACTCCGTTAGAATCCCATGACAACGATTAGCCCATAATTGAACCGTTCATCGTCATGGGATTTGATGAAAACATGGTAAATAACAAGATATGAATAAAAGAAATAATTATATTAATAAACAAGAGTTTGAGAAAACAAATCTATAATCCAAAGTAACACAAAGGATGAAGTAGATCTAGATCCGTTGCTTGTCACGAGCGTTGAATCCTTCTCTCCTTTTCTCCCTTGCAGATCTAAGCTAGGTTACAATAATAAAACTATGATATTGTGTATCTCCCTATTACAATGGTAGGATGTGTTTAAATAGCCTCTAAAAGTCTTGCCCAGCAAGAAAATACCAAAACAGAATTATAATAGAATTTCTGCAAGATACGTTTCCTAAACTGATTCTGTTTTTTAAGGAAATTCGTGGCTGACTTTTCTTCAGTTTTTCTGGAACGTTCCAAACGTAATTGGACCTCTGGACCACCTTATAATGATAGAGAATCTCGTTATCTTCGCGTGGACTGCTTACGGGCTGAAAACAGACTTATAGAACTCAAGATATGGCCCAAACAGTGAATCTCACGCATGCAGCCCAATAAATCCGAATTTTAATAAATTAAATCTCCAAAAACAACAAAAACATCCACCATAATCATCATCCTTGTAAATCTGCACAACTAAACAAAACACATCAAAATTACAAGAAACTTGAGCCCAAAATAATCAATTTAAGCCGATTTAGAATGCTCCAAGTGGATATAAAAGCCACTTATCACACCCCCAAACTTAAACCGATGCTTGTCCTCAAGCATTAACAATTACAACTAACTAACTAACTAGTACCACTTCCGTAGGTGATCACGGTTGCATTTGGCATATGCAACAAGCCCTTTAAAGCCCTAGGCAGCCCTAGTGGACGAGTAAGGTCTCGTGAGGGCCTATAGCGAATGTACCCACAAAATCCATGCAATGCAATGCATGAATACAACTAATATGCAAATGCAATTAATCTAATCTACCATACCTTCAAATCCTCTCATGCCATATCAACTTAAGAATCAAAGTAAATACGCAATGTCTTGGTGTCGAAAGTGCAAGTATTCACATAGTTTACTCAATGAACATGCATAAGTTCTCACAAGCCCATGTCAAGTGTAAGAATAAGTTAGTAAACATGCTAAGCCTACAAGAGCACATCTTTCAGACAAAACTCGGGATCTCATACGCAAGAACAAGCAACACTCACAATCCACTCACAAAAGAATATTCACTCAAGAACAAGGGTAAGTGTATCACTCAATTCCAACAAAATCATAAACATGCTTGACATTTGGTATCAATCTAACTCTTAACACAACATACATCAATGACGATAATCAAAAGGTCTTTAATTGGGTTGTAACGGGGCTAGGGACAAGGTATGTCAAATAAGCCAAAACAGGTGAAGTGTCAAAAGCTAGTAAGTACCATAATAAATCATACACAACACCATATTCCCCCCCACATAATTTTTACTAAAACAAACACTTGACTAGTCGACTGAAATAGGATCACAACAAACACAAACATGCTCTCATAACATTTTTTTCTTCTTTCTTTTTTTTTCTTTTCTTTTTTTTTTTTTCTTCTTTTTTCTCTTTTTTTTTTCTTTTTTTTTTCGAGAGCTAAATAGAACACAAACAATAATATAAACAATAACAATGATCCCATAATTTATTACATATGTCGACTATCAAACAAACAACCAAACCCAATCTCAATATTTTCCCCAAAAGTATGACCAACAATAAACCCCTCCTTGCACACCTTATTACTCCCTTAAGCACTCTACTAGCCTTTGACAATGTGGGTTCAAATTAATGTAAGGCCAATACAAGAAAAAGGTCTAGGCAAGTAATGTGGTATGTCACCGAAAAATAGGATTAAGCTCAACGGGTTAACTAATTGATCATGTAAACATGGTGTGGTAATATGGGAAAATATGTGGTTATTCCTAAATGCCTTTATCATTTTAATCGTCAAATAATGTCATGCGTTTCAAGAAAGACCTCAAACAACTGCTAGCAATGCAAACAATCCATGGACACTCAAGCACACGATTAAATTGCAACAAATATGCAATATGGCTCAAAAACTCACTTGGTGGAAAAACATACTCAATCCCAAGCAAAAATCTCTCTAATGCACCTACTTATATTCAAAGCATGCAAACTAAATCATCTTGCACATATTCATGTCCTTCTAATCACTTACAACATTCAATAAGTCTACTAGCTTCAACTTACTAGTGTATGTGTGTGCACAAGAACAAAGCATATCACTTCTCAATCAAAAGCGTCAACAACACAAAATTCCTATCAAGCATGGGTGCAAATGCAAACTATTATGGACTCACATGAAATACGAACATAATAACAGAATGTCCTATATGAAACAAACGTAGATAACACGAACATATATGCATAATTTACTACTACTAATATGCAAATCATGAAATCCTACATGAACAAATAATACAACAACAACTACTAATCCCTCAAACCAACCCCCAAACTTAAAATATTCAATGTCCGCATTGAATGAAAGTAAATACAAGGGATAGCAGAAAACATACCTACAAGGCGCCTTACATATCCTCCCTCATCGCAACTCAACATGCTTGTTCAGCAAAAATCCCCTTTCTTTCCCACGCTTAGAAGCCATACGAATCAATACCCAACTCACAAGAAGCTCCACCAATAATTTCCAAGCAATATCACACCAAAAACTGCCCAAATACCAAGAATAATACAAAATCCCCAATTTACAAGAACACAAATTCGTAATAAAAATAAGATTCGAGAAAAAGATTTACCCAATACGAATCGGAGAGGTGAACTTGCAATTAATTCCTCTTTAGAATTGAATTTTTAGAGATTTAAATAAATAGAAGAGGAATTGGATTTGTATGTATAGGTGGGTATATAGATTTGGGGAAAAAAATTAAAAAATAAAAAATAAAAAAAAGTAAAAAAATAAGAGATGAAGTGGGAATAATTTGGAATTAATATAAGACTAGAATTAGGATTTTAGGTGGAGAAAATAATTAGAAAAGGGGTTGAAATTGGTTTAGGAGATGAATTGAATTTAATATATAATAAAACATATATATAAACGTACATAAACTCACCTGGCCAGAGAAGTTGCTTGGCCATGTCGCAGATGTGGTGCTACAGCGCGTGGAAGTCACTGTTGACGCTTTTAATTTTTTTTTTTTTACACAACACCACACCTCTCGGCAAATAACCTGGCGAATAACCTCCTGAACAGAAACGTTGATGCGCGGGGTCCTGAATAGTGCGCCGTGGCGCGTAAAAATTGCTGCTGATTTTTTTTTTTAAGTACAACACTTTTTTTTTCCATACAACACTCAAATTTTTTTTTTCCTACACTAATGCGGGTTGCCTCCTACGAAGCGCTTCTTTAACGTCAATAGCTTGACGTTACTTCCTCAACTCATGGCGGTTTCAAAAGAATAACTAAACCATCCTCAATAGAAAGACCATTCATACGAATGTTGACATCTCGATTGCTTGCTTTCCACAAATTTCTTTCATCAGACTTCATCTTAATTTTACTACCCAACGGCCAAATCTTCTTCTTTTTCTTCTTCACACCTCTAATGTGCTTCTCCGACTCAACCGGCTGAACAAAAATTTCTTCTTCCTGATCATCTGCTTTCCACCTTCGCAACACTTTATCATGCCCTTCTTCAAAAATCACTAGCTCATTATTCAAAAGGACATACCTCAAATGTGGTGGAAGTTTCCCAAGCTTTACTTTCGAAAGATCACAAACCGAAGAACTGTCAATGGAATCACTAATGGGATGCTTTAGCACATGTGTATCAGATTTTTCACTCAATAACTGATCAAACTTCTTTCTCTGACCCGTATCAACTATTTCCACACTGCAACACTCCTCATCCTCTGTTGGAAATTTCATGGCCTTGAACACATTAAAGGTGACACTCTGATCTTGCACCCTCATTGTAAGCTCTCCTTTTTGCACATCAATCAAAGTCTTTCCTGTAGCCAAGAACGGTCTTCCCAAGATTATGGGAATCTTCTTATCTTCTTCAAAATCCAAGATAACAAAATCAGCTGGGAATATGAGCTTATCAACCTTTACCAAAACGTCCTCCACTATGCCCATTGGATGAGTGATAGATCGATCAGCCAACTGCAAAGAGATGTTAGTTGGCTTTGGCTCCGGTAGACCAAGTTGCTTGAAAACATACAAGGGCATGAGATTAATACTAGCTCCCAAATCATATAAACACTTGTTGAAAGAAAGGTTGCCAATAGTGCATGGAATTGTAAAGCTTCCTGGATCTTTAAGCTTAGGAGGCAATTTCTGTTGCAACACCGCACTGCACTCCTCTGTCAATGCCACTATTTCAAAATCTTCCAACCTTCTCTTCCTTGACAAAATATCCTTCATGAACTTTGCATATCTCGGCATCTGCTCCAACGCTTCAACAAAAGGAATGTTAATGGACAGTTTCTTGAAGACATCCATAAATTTCTGAAACTGTTTCTCTTGACTTTTCTGCAAACATCCAGGAAATGGCGGAGGTGGATAGATCTGATTATTCATTGAAGATTGCTCCGGAGTAGACTTTTCAACAGGTTTCTTGCTCTTCTCACCATCAAGCTGATCAACCACTAAGTCAGATTTCTCAATTACTGGCACTGCAGATTTTTTAACCTGTTGATTCTGAACATCTTCATCTTCTTCAGTTGCTGATTTTGGATCACTTGTGGCTTTTCCAGATCTCAAAGTAACAGCTTTCACCTGCTCATGGACCTCCCTCTTGCCTGGATTACCCATTGTATCACTTGGAAGAGTTCCTTGTTGCATATTTACCAAGGTACTTGCAATTTGTCCAATCTGACTCTCCAATGTCTTGAGAGATGCTTCCTGACTCTTGAGAGTTGCTGCCTGACTCTTGCACATTAATCTCAACTCTTCTAATTCAGATTTTTCACTCGACTGATGGCTAGAACCAGTATGAAACTGTTGCTGCTGAAAACCAGGAGGTTGAAACTATTACCTTGGAGCGTAAGGCTGTTGATAGCCTTGATTGAATGGCTTTGCTTGCTGATAAGGCTGTTGAAAAGGTTGTTGTGCACCTTGATTGTTGCTCCAACTGAAGTTGGGATGATTCCTGTTGTTAGGATGATAAGTGGCTGGAACTGGTGCAGCAGGTCTCTGGAAATTACTCACAAACTGTGTTGATACAGAAGAGATAGCACACTGATTCGTCTCATGTGCGCCCGCACATAACTCACAAACACTAGCCACCTGCTGAACTCCATAATTAGGAAGAGAATCCACCTTCATAGCAAGAGCTTTCAACTGAGCCGTAATCAGTGCAGCTGTATCTACTTCCAAAATTCCTACTGCCCTGCCTTGAGATAGCCTTTGGGTTGGATTTTGATATTCATTAGCAGCCATCATCTCTATAAGATCATAAGCTTCATCATAGCTCTTTGCCCACAGAGCTCCACCTGATGCTGCATCTAGCAAAGGCCTAGACTGTGCTCCCAACCCATTGTAGAACCCATTAATAACCATCCAATCAGGCATGCCATGATGAGGACACTTCTGTAGCATCTCCTTGTAGCGTTCCCAAGCCTCACACAAGGTCTCGCCAGATTGCTGTTGGAATTGAGTCAACTGGTTCCTTAATGCTGCAGTTTTCGCCATAGGGAAGAATTTAGTAAGGAACTTCTGAGCAAGATCTTCCCATGTAGTAATGGAACTAGGTGGCAAAGAGTGTAGCCAGCTCTTAGCCTTATCCCTCAGAGAGAATGAGAAAAGCCTCAACCTGATTGCATCATCCGTCACACCATTACATTTGAAAGTGTCGCAGATTTCGATAAAGTCCCGAACATGCATGTTGGCATCCTCCGTAGGAGCACCCCCAAACTGAACTGAATTCTGCACCATCTGAATTGTGCCTGACTTGATCTCAAAATTGTTCGCTGCAATAGCTGGCCTAATAATGCTAGACTGGATGTCATTAAGTTTCGGCTGAGAATAGTCCTTCAAAGCCTTAGCTGCTGCTGCATCTGCCATTGCTACTGTAGTTTCAAATTCCTCTTCTTTATTATCCACTATAAGATCGTCTTCCGCCAATTCTTCCAAACGAGCTTGTAAGCGTGTTCGCATACGAACTTAAGTACCTGAAACACCACGAATCAAACAAACTAAGTAAGAATCCGAGTCAGTGAACGCTAACGACCACTGATGACAAGCACATAAACTAAAATAAAAACACCGATGATCCCCGGCAGCGGCGCCAAAAACTTGTTATGCAAAATCACGCAAGCGCACGTTGTCACAAGTAATATATGATTAAATCAAGTTCGTTCCCACAGAGATCTAGAATGGTGTTCAATTCAATTAATGTACCTATGCACCGATATATGGTTTTTATCCACTGCTAAGATAAATAACAAATTGGATTTTTATTAACTACTAAATTAAACTAAGATGCAAATTATAAAACTAAGAATTAAATTAACTAATAAGAATAGAAATCGAGTTACTTATGAGAATAAAAACATGGGACTCTAACTTCATTAAATACTTCCCTTAGATCTGACGCCTTTAATCACTATGTGCAATGGTTTTGATATCTGATCGGATAACACGAAACAAGTATACGCTACCTGTCAGCATACGCATACCAAACTAAACATACATCCACAAAAGAGATAGAAGATGAATAGACACCAATTATGCTTAGACCCTATATCTCTATAGAATTTGAAAACATAACGGTTGAAGAACAAGTTATCCATAAAGATCACACAGGGCAGTATGAGTATTTTCATCTCACCCACGAATCATATTGATAAACAATTATGAACCTATGCTAGTATGGCAAGTTCTAAATCTCAAGATCCACTTTCACTTCACAAGAGATTAACAATTCAATTTAGATGTTAGCTACGCATCTAAAAGCATTAAGATTAACCATACGAGGATATCAGATATACACCACACACAGATCTTTAAAGCATCAAGATACTAAGTTCCATAAATAACTCCGTTAGAATCCCATGACAACGATTAGCCCATAATTGAACCGTTCATCGTCATGGGATTTGATGAAAACATGGTAAATAACAAGATATGAATAAAAGAAATAATTATATTAATAAACAAGAGTTTGAGAAAACAAATCTATAATCCAAAGTAACACAAAGGATGAAGTAGATCTAGATCCGTTGCTTGTCACGAGCGTTGAATCCTTCTCTCCTTTTCTCCCTTGCAGATCTAAGCTAGGTTACAATAATAAAACTATGATATTGTGTATCTCCCTATTACAATGGTAGGATGTGTTTAAATAGCCTCTAAAAGTCTTGCCCAGCAAGAAAATACCAAAACAGAATTATAATAGAATTTCTGCAAGATACGTTTCCTAAACTGATTCTGTTTTTTAAGGAAATTCGTGGCTGACTTTTCTTCAGTTTTTCTGGAACGTTCCAAACGTAATTTGACCTCTGGACCACCTTAGAATGATAGAGAATCTCGTTATCTTCGCGTGGACTGCTTACGGGCTGAAAACAGACTTATAGAACTCAAGATATGGCCCAAACAGTGAATCTCACGCATGCAGCCCAATAAATCCGAATTTTAATAAATTAAATCTCCAAAAACAACAAAAACATCCACCATAATCATCATCCTTATAAATCTGCACAACTAAACAAAACACATCAAAACTACAAGAAACTTGAGCCGAAGACAATCAATTTAAGCCGATTTAGAATGCTCCAAGTGGATATAAAAGCCACTTATCAATATCGATTAGGATTGCGAAGATAAAAGCGATCAGGAAATGCATAGTACGAGTGAGGATATCTCCGAGTTCGTAGCGCGATAGTGATATCAAAGTCACTGCACATACAAATAAGGGTAATAATATATGATTGGGTAAGGGCATAACCCATATAGTATGTTGTACGAAAAGTAGCAAAGTTGACGAAAAAGGATAAGAGGAATATAGTAGCACTAGTGAGGTGTGCTGTAAAAGGACTAAGGATGGATTGGGGAACTAGTTTACGAACTAGCATTACCCCCAAATCTGCAACAAGTGCACAACGTGTTCCACATTTCGATGTTAAAGAAATATAACCCGGATGCCAAGTATATAGTAGAATACGAGCACGTAGACATGCAACCAGACCTAACCTATGTGGAGTAGCCTGTGAAAATCACAGATCGAAAGGAACAAGTGCTCCGAAGAAAGGTTATCAAGCTAGTCAGAGTCTTGTGGTAGAAGCACAAGGTGAAAGAATCAACTTGGGTATTGGAAAGCGCAAAGTACCCCCATTTGCTCTCAGACCGATTCCGGGACGGAATCCTTTTAAGGAGGGGAGACTGTAAGAACCCAGATTTTTGGTAGGAATTAAAACTTTTATTATGTATTAATATAGAAATGACTAGTGGTTACGACTACGATGTAACAGTTGTTCTAATGAATGAGTATGGAATGGATTCGGATTCGAATGTTCATATGTCTTGAAGAATGCCAGTGGTTGACAACATAGATTAGAATAATCTATCTCCTAGAGAGTAAGATATGGTATTCCAAAGTAGAAGGATATATTCTAATGTCATCCAAATCAATATCTGTTATAAGTCCAGTGGTTCCGTAAAAGGGTTAAGGAACGATCGAAAGAGAACAAGGACATTTTTCTGATTATAAGGATTAAAGAGAAACCATTATGCATGACATGAGCACCTTTAATAAAGCTCCTTTATACAAGATATTATCCAAATGCAACACTTTATGCATTATTATCTAAGAGAAAAGCCAAGCAACTCCATTTCTCTCCATTTTCTTCAAACTGCCCAGCGAGAACCACCATGAAAGAAAAATTCATATCTCAAGATCTAGAGCTTTAAAAATCACCAAATTTTAACCATAACATCTCCACTCCATGGGTAACATTCGCTCTCATGGCAATCTAATGAGTATAACCTAGTCAAATCTCCTCCCCAAGT
Source organism: Kitagawia praeruptora (assembly GCA_037693485.1). Lineage (NCBI taxonomy): Eukaryota > Viridiplantae > Streptophyta > Magnoliopsida > Apiales > Apiaceae > Kitagawia > Kitagawia praeruptora. Next base: position 151,041,816 of record CM075351.1, on the reverse strand, counting down.
GAAGAAACCGAACTGTCTAGGTTGTGGACAGTTTCTGTCTAGCGGAAAATGAGGGCTCAAACCCCTAGCTAGGAAGCTTCAAATCTGATGAGCTAGGACTCAAAACAAAGATTATGAAGAGGCCAAGATGTGGTAAAAATTTGAGAGCCAAACTCTTATATTTCGATTTGTTATGAATTTTACAAGATTCATGATGAATAGTAAATCTTAGAAACTAAGTTTGAGTTCTTGTTTTCTTTGGTTGATCTAAGTTGTATAAAGGCTATACAAGGATAAATAAAGGCTTATTAAGGTCTTAGCACACTCCAAGGAAGGTATTCATCTCAAGAAACCCCAACTCTTAGTTTAAGTTTTGATGATTATTGGAGGATTTTAGATTAGCTATGATTTTGGTATTATTATTAACATGTAAGCTTGATTAGTTAAGTGGTTTTAGTTGATCTAAGTAACATGATGATTATTATTGTTGAGTTAAGATGTTCTTGAGCTTATTAAGATGTATGTCATGTATATAAGTTGTTGGTTTGATCATGGTATGCCCGGTGTGGCTTGGTTTGATGTAACGAATTTAGAAACGTTCGATTTATAGCCATCGTAATGCCGAAATTTCGTTAAACCTTAAAATTCGTGCATAACAGTTGAGATAAGTTTCTGACTTTATGAATAGATGACATACCGTTGTAGATCTTGAGCCATAGATCGTTTTGGCGTAAGAATCGAAGCAAAACATACCGTTGTAGATCTCGAGCCATAGATCGTTTTGGCACAAGAATCGAAGCAAATAGACTTACGGTTTAGGAGTTATGGCCAAAATCGTAAAAGTGGTTCGATACCGTAAGTGCGAGTTCGTAACTGAAATTGAACCCCTATAAAATATGTAATTCAGTGTTGAATCTTGGTAATTAAATATTAGGAATCCTAAGGAAGGTGTGGGAGAAAAACTCATGTCAAACGGATCATTTTTCAATTTTATAAAAATGTTCGAATTGAGGTTAAGTGCGAACGAACCCCTTAAAAGTACCCTTGGTTATAACTTTGGTAAATCACTTAGAAAACGAGCGAAAAAACTCGAGGTATAATCTTGGTTCGTAAATGACCGACCTTGGAACTTAAACGACTTAAGTATATACCAAGTGTAAGCGAAATGACATGCCTTAATAACGAGCAAGTGTCGGATCATAACGGTGATAAAAGAGTACACTAGGGGTGTATAACGAGATGACTCGAAAGCGTGTTTTAATCTAAGTAAAGTATATACTTATCCTTTAAAAAGCGTAAAGTGACTAATCTCGAATATTTTGGTCGTTTATAGATCACCGGACTGAACCAGGACACACTACCCTCACCAGAGTACCAGGCAAGTTTGTAATACTTTGGAGCTGTTGTTGTGATAATATATATGGTTTGATTTTGTTATACATATGCCATAGCATGCATGCCTGTTTTTCAGATTATATTGTGATACTTGTTCCGAGATTTGGTATTGTCTTTTAAGCTAGATATGATATTATTAGTTATAAGCTGGATTTGGTTAAGACCCTTAATGAAGGGCATATGATCTTCATTCATTAATATAGTCCGGGAGTCGGTATTTTGAAATATAGAGATATGTTAGGTCGAATACACAATATATAATCAAGTACTGTATGAGTAATTAACAAGAACACACGTCTTAGCACTTAAAACTGTTTGGAATTAATAATTCCTCTCTCAGTGATGTAAAATATCACAGAGAGCTGCTTAGGTTACAATCGATGATATTCTCAATGTTCGATACCCTTCTAGGGTTAACCTAACTGTATTTATAAAACATACAGCTTCGTACAATCACTAATTGATTCTCCTATAATTAAGCTATACAATTGATATCAATCACGATTACTACACGTCTTCTAAGTCAACTCAATCTCTTTGACAACTATCCAATCTTCAATGTAATAACCCGTATTTTTCAAGAAATTATTTTATTATTATTTTGATAATAATAATGTTTTCCTAAAATGAGGAGGAATTTTTTTTATTTTATTATTCAATTATTTAATTATTTTCGGTTAAGTGGAACCGGGTCCCATTTTAAAATTTTATGGACCAAGTAGATATCTCGAGTCAATAAATTATTTGGATAAAGATTTAATTTTGGAGTGTGGGATTATTTAGTAAAAATTTTAATTTAAATTATTGAATAATTTAGAGATTTTAAAATCCTTAGAAAACGATTATTTTAATTATTTGGGGAATTGTAGGAATTACGTGATTAATTTATAATATCGAGAATTTGAGATTTTACTAAAACAATATTGTTTTTAGTATTTTAATAAAGCCCTGTAAATTGTGAATCACAATTATTATTTTTATGATTTGATTTTTATAAATTATTATTGATTTGTAAAATGCATATCAATTTAGAAAATTAAGATTTAATTCTAATTCTTTCTCCAAAAGTCTTTAAAAATATTCTAGTATTTAATTATGCTAGAAATTTTATTTTTACAAATTAGAGTTTTTAAATCTAAATATTATTTAGAGTATGTAGTGATTAATTGTATTGCTTTATTTGTTATTGGGCTTGGGCCCATTAGGGTTAAACAAAAACACTAACACAGCTCAAATACATACATCGATACACACACAGAAGAGCCGCACAAACACAGTTCGGGGGAGGGGGGAATAGAAGACAGCGGGAGAAAAGAAATCTGTGGGGGAAGAGAAAGAGGAATTGGGGGTTAATTATATTCATATATGTGTGTATATAGTGTGTGCGTGTATCTATATTAGTGTGTGTGCGTGTGTGTGTTGCAGGTGGAAGTCGTGAGGGAGAGGGAGCAGTGGGGGTCGAGTTGTGCTACAACAGGTCGGAGGAGGCCACGCGGGGGATGGCCGGAGACAAGGAGCAGCGGCGGCAAGGCCACGGTGGTGGCAGGTGCGCGCGGTAGAGAGAGAGAGAGAGAGAGAGAGAGAGAGAGAGAGAGAGAGAGAGAGAGAGAGAGAGAGAGAGAGAGGGAGAGGAGAGGCTGGACAGAGAAAGATTTCGGGGGAGATTCGTGGTGGGTCGGACCGGAACGGAAATGGTATAATTTCGTGTCCACCTATTTAATTTCCGTATTTTAAATTATTTAATTGTTTTAATTTAGTTAGTTGTAAATTATGAGATGTATGTGTTAATTTTGATAATTAGTGTATATTGAAATTGGAGAGAATGGTTGTAATTTAATTAGTGTAAATTGTGGTAATTTAATTGACTTTAAATTGTGAGATTATTGTGGTAATTAAATTAGATTTAATTGCGAGGTTAATTATGGTGGTAATTAGTTAGTTTAAATTGCGAGGTTAATTATGGTGGTTTAATTAGTTTAAATGGAAAGCTTAATGTGGTAATGGGTATAATTAGACTAAAATTGTAAGATTATGATTATTGGTTGAATTTCCGATATTTAATTCGGAAGGTATGTTTGTAATTATAAGTGTTGAGTTTAATTATGAGTCTGATTAAAGGTTCGGGTTAGTGGTTGTTAATTGTTAAATGACTAATTGTTAATTGTTAGTGAGTAATTATTAATTGTCGGATAATAAATTCGGGTCAGTTGTCAAGTAATTGTTAAGTGCTAATTGCTAATTGTTAGTTTCCTATTGAAATTGTTAATTGCTAAGTGCTAAGTGCTAATTGTTAATTGCTAAGTGCTAAGTGCTAATTGTTATTGTCACATGAGGTATAGTTATAAGAGTTGGCTTATTGGTAAATGTCTATGTGCTAAATGGTATAAGTCGGGTCGTAGCAATTGTTAGAAGTCATAGTGCCAACTACGTGGTGTTGGCTTAAATGTGGATAAACTTAGTTTACTTTCCTTAAATGTTGAGGTGCCGCATGTCTGGGCGGATACTTTTCCTTATGTGCTAGTTGCCGCATGTCTGGGCGGGTACTTTTCATTATGTGCTAGTTGCCGCATGTCTGGGCGGGTACCTTTCTAATATGTTTACTTTTATGTTGCTGCAAGTTGAGGCAGCTTTTATTTTATCAAAAGCAGGGTTATAAATTGTTTTGTTGGCATGGAGGGGCTGAGCCCATAGTCCGATAAACGAATACTACATGCCGAAATTTTCTAAAAATCCCCTGCATTTTAATTTATTTAACTTATTTGATTTCAAGGGTTTAAAGGTATGATTTGGGTGTTAACTGTTTATGTGTATATGTGTTAAGTGATTTAATTCGAGGATTAAATGTGTCTTGAAGATTAAATGGGTATTATGAGTCTTTATCAAGGGCTAAGTATGTTTTGAGGATTACTTGTTAATTAACTTGTGACAAGAGTATGTCAATAGTATTATGGTCAAAAGTGTTAAGTGGAGTTTTGACTAAGTGTTATAACTGTGTAGTGTTATGATATGTTGGTACTAGGAAATGTTCACTTTATATTAGGGGACTCTTCTAGTGTTGTTTGCTATTACTAAATGTCTTATGTGCATTAAGTGCTATTAGAGTAGTCAACTATAGGGAGGACACCTATAGTTTGACTTTATGATTATTTAGTGATAATCCCGAGTTGTGTCTACTCGATATACGTGGTATGACTGACACGTACGCGTAACTATTTCAGTACCATTAGGGCATAATCGAGATGGAATGACGTGCATCCAAAAAGGAAGATCGAGACGTCAGGTAAGGTCCATGGAATTAATTGGACGAAGTGCGAAGCATTTGTTCGCGGGTTCTATTTTCTGCTAAGGACCAGAGGCAAGTTTACTACGCATACTCTATTGTTCAGAGTATATTTATTTTAAATATATGAAATGTGTTAAATAAGTTTTCAATCCATAATCGCGAGTTTTTCCAACCTTGTACTTCTTCTCCCAAATCATTGTATTCCTTGCTTTGCCAATAATATTAAATCCTGCTCGCGCAATAACCAAACCCCATGGCTTATAATGCTGTTGATGGGCAGTGATATTTTTGTGGCTCTATATCTTGATTTATACGGTATATATATATATCTATAAACTTTTCGTACTAGGGAAGTGGACTATATGTTATGAGGTATATATTTATGTATCGGAATAAGAAAGGCTCAGAGGGTAGAGCTTGTATTGAGGTATCGAATTTAGCCCGCGTGTCGGGGCTATTTTGTGTTGTATGTTTTCGAAAACCCGGGCAAAGTTTTTAAAAAGAATTTCGCAATAATTAACCTAAAGGCAACATCACCAATAAACCAGTGTTTATTTAATTAATAGATGCTCCTGAAAGCATTTACTAATTAAATAAACCTCATTCGCCTAATTAAATTTATTTAATTAGATGAATATCATTTTCAAAACGCTTTCTTAAAATCACTTTGTCCCGGAGAAATAATAAAACAATTTAATGGAGTGATTCTATCTAGTATATTATTTATCGGAGATAGTTTATTTTCAATACGGATTAAAGATATTCCAATGGTTATAAATTGGTTACTTGCAGCTTAAACCAGCTAGATTGATATCGATATATGTTATTTGAATGCTTATTTAATTCGATGAATATTAATCATAATATTCATTAAGAAACAAAAAAAAAAAGAAAGAGAGAAGAAGGATTTTCATGCTTATTAATTATTTCTTATTGACCGAGAGTCAGTAGTAGTTATTTGATAAAGTGGCTAAAGTTTGGAAACTACTGGAGAGATTGTGTCTTGATTTTGATTAGAAACATTCCAAGAGTGGTATTTGGGTGTTTTGAGGTTATTAAATATTCCAGTATTAATAGTAAATATTATTTGAATATTACTTAATAAATGAATGTTAATTTGAGTATTCTTTTAAAAAGAGATTATTGAATATTTATTATTTGTTACATAGTAGCCAAATATTTATTAAATACTCTAAGTGTTTTGAAGGTTATAAAACACCATTTAAAGGTTGTCTAAGGACTTTCATAGTCATTTAAAATATTATATTTTGAATCTATCTAGGTAAGTTACTTTTCAAGAACTTATATATATATGGAATTACCCTGTTGTGGTTACAAGCTTATGCGTACCATTTTCCATGTCTGATCACAAAACCCTGTGTTGAGATTGATATCGGTACAAATGTATATCTATACTTGAACTCTTTTGAACTCAAAACATTTTCGAAAACCCCCGGTCAGGTTTTACTCTCTTGCTCGTTTTTCAAGAAATTATCGGTCGACTGAAGTCGAACTTCAACTACTCAAGTTTTCTATCAAAATGATTTTGACAAGAAAAGAAAAAGGGGACTCTGGCAGGTGTGGGAATCGTTGACGAACGATTCCCGGGATGTGTAAGCGGCCGTGAGCCAGGCGGTCCATCAATTATTATTCCGGCCCATGTGTTGCCGAAGGATGATTACGGATGTAGTTTTCATCGAGGGTGATTACGGATGTAGTTTTCACTCAGGGATAGTTACGGATGTAGTTTCTATCCTTCTACCGGTAGAGAAGACCCGCGGATTATTGGACTTGGATGTGGCGACTGATCATCGTCAATCCTTGTCAGGTTTTTATGTTTTCATTAAGTCCCATCCTCCACTTTGGAAAAATACTCAAACACTGCTTCTTAGGCCTAAGTGCCAAGTAGCCGATAGTGTTGTTTTCAATTTTGAAAGATGATGAATTCATGCAGTATCTAGAACTGCAGGATTATTCTAACAATAATGGCACGTACTTGTGCACTTTTGCGATTATTCAAAAGATGAAAGTTGGTTCATCGGTTATTGATGTTAAATCCCAAATGTTTTGCTTCAAGAGCTTTGACTCTCTTCCTATCAGTTATTTCTGAGTTTAACTTATCAAGTGGTAACGAACTTATATCCTGTACAGAATCTTGAACTGTAAGGTGTTTTGCTGATAATGATATACTCACGTGTATATATACTTACAAACTTGAGGAGTATTAAAAATGGAACTTTATAATGGTTTGGTTTATGAAGGGTGGTAATAACTATCTTAGCAGCATATTGAACTGCATATTTTGAAAGGCTCCCTAAGAGGTTATCAATACTATGAGTATGGTATGTGGATAAGGCATGAGGATTACTATTGTTGACATAAACTTACTTTATTTATCTGATGTTACTCGAAATGTCATATATCCCCTACTGAGGTTTCATTGTTGTAAATATTTCGAAATTGATATTAAGTATCGTTATGTTTCAAAAACTCCATGTGTATATTGATATATATTGTTGTGCTCTATTAATACTTGCTGGGCAATTCTTTCGCTCATACTTGCTTGTTTTAAATATTAACCTTTCAGAGGAAGGTAGATGATTGAGGCTTATCTGCATGGCTCAGGAGAAGTAGGCAGTGTGCCCTTGTGAAGATGATATGATCCAGAACATAGATAGCTGGAGTAAGTTATATATAAGTGTATTGATGTGTATTATGTATATATCACTTTGTACAGGATAGTACTAGTGCTAGTGTACTTCTCAACGAAGCTACACTAGTAGGATAGGATTTGTAATACTCAGTGTGATGTAATTAAATGGATGTAATAAAGATGTAAAGATTTTAGTTCTTGTTTCTAGCCCTATGACCTAAAAGATGCTTGGTGGTTGGGGTCGCAGAGTTATATTTCAGTTTTAATGATTACAGATGGTTTAATGTTGTTAAACAGGTTATTAATGTTAAGGATTTCCGCGTGACGACCAAATCCCTGACCCCGGATTTGGGGCGTTACAGAAATGGTATCAGAGATGAGGTTATAGTAAACTAGAAATGAGAGTGAGTAGGAGTGGGTATAGTTATGTGAGAACGTCAGGACTCATGTAGAGTTCATGTTGGACTATTGGATATAGTACCAATGACTAAGATAAGATTTTGAGGAATATGTTGAGGTAGACTTCACTTCTTGTGGTGATGGATGTCTGCTAAAGAACTCTTAGAGACAAGTGTTGGTTGGCAGGGGCATAGAGCGCCCGAGGCCTAAATTTAAGATGATTTTAGGGGATTCATGGAGGCAGTTATGTATTCCCCGAACTATAGGGAATTTCAATATGATGATGAAGGATGGAAAGCTGGCATCCAGTAACACGACAATGATGAGTTGAGATGGTATCCGTACTGTTAAAATTCCAAAAAGGGAAGTAAAACAAGATCACTATGAAAGATTATCAGTCGAAGTTACGGGTATATAAAACCTTCTCGAGCTTAATAGAGTTTGAGGTAATATTACAAATGGAGTGGTGGATAGACACCGATTGTTTCAATTGATTGTAGAGATAAATGGCAAAGTTGAGGTTTGTCAATAAAGACGAGATATATCTTAAGAACCAAGACGGACTGAAAAAGTCTGAGAGAGACTAGTACGAAGGTTGTTATGCCGAAAAGGAATAAGCTTAAGTTGCACACGGAATTGTCATGAGGACAGGAACATGTGGTATAAATACGGTTATAAAGGTGACTGGATCTAAGCATGTATTTCCAGCAATGTTCCAGAATATCGCCCATTCGACACGTGGAATTCGTCGTTGCTAGGGGCGACACCGGTATCGAAGTCTTCTCAAAGAATAGAACGCTTGCGTGAGATGCTTGCGCCGAGTCGAATAGAACTCCTTAATATCGTAAAATGCCGATGGTTGAATCTCTAGCGACCATTACGAGTCGACGATGACGTCGGTTATCGAGCACCTTAGGGTGTGCGTGGAAAAGAAGAGCGCTATAATCAAACAATTATCCGTCAGAGGAGCCGACATGAAAGGCATCTTGGAGACCTTGGCATTACCCTCCCCAATTATGAATCCTTTTGATTACTTCCCCAGTCTGAATTATTTGATATCTCCCCATTTGCAACTTATGTTTATTATCTCCCCAATGTGAATTATTTGACACATCCCCGTGCATAAATTATTTGGATTACCTCCTTAATCTATGACCTATCTTGACATCTCTCTAAGAGAGAATTTTGATAAAGAATATACTCCCTCTTCGAAGTTGTTTTATAATACTCATGTTAAACCATATTTGTTTCAATTTTGCTAGAAGCTGTCATTATACCTACTTTCAGATTTATGAAGCCCTATCGATTGATGATATTTAAATTCCCACTTTTCTTCAAATATTGGATAATCCTATGGTGCTATAGCACCACTTGCTTGTTGTATACCAGTATCTTTCTGGTTATCCTTTTCCTTGAAAATTGCACCTTGGAATCTGATCAATTTTAATCCAGGGTGTCCACTTGAGAATTATTTGTCGAAAGACGATAATTATTATCTTCACTTCGAATTGCTTTCATACTTCTCAGCTTCCACTGAGACGAACAACCCTATACTTATAGGGGACACAAGGGCTATCTGTCTGTGTGATAGAAGTCTGACGGGATGCCGTCACTTGTGAGTTGTGAAATACAAGAAGGCTAATTACCTTTAGTAATGTCTTAACTGAGACACGCAACGTGAGTTCTTATGATCATATTGATCTCTCAGTAAATTCTCTCATTTCAAATAAGGTTTACTTTAATACTCATAACTTTATGATCACCAGTGTGTAACAATTGCCTTGACATGACAGCTATCTTTTCAAAGCTCCATTATTCTTATTATCTCTAATAAATTTGAAGGGGATACCAACCAGGTCTGCCAAGTCATAAATTCGCTGATAGAAACTAGATTCGCAGCGGAATCGCCAAGAGCAGGAGCGAATTCCAAAACGAATAGAATATCAGTGACGTATCAATCGAATTATTTAGTTCATTCCCTTTCAATGATATTATGTTAATGGAATTAGTGCACTCTCTCTCAAGAGTGTTATGTGAATAGAATCAGTGAACTCTCTCTCTCAAGGATAGTATGATAATAGAAAGTTGGGCAAGACGTATATGTGAAAGGAATAATGGTGGGTTATAAGACTCCAGCGATAATTGTGTCAGATAGAGAATCGAGGTTTGAATTGAGATATTGGAGAAGTTGTTTACGAAGAGACACTATCTCCTGTTTTGCAGAATAAGTGTTGATGATAAAAGAGTTAAGGAATCCCAGTAGTGGGCTTAGCTGATTCCGTGGACGGAATCCTTTTAAGGAGGGTAGACTGTAATAACCCGTATTTTTCAAGAAATTATTTTATTATTATTTTGATAATAATAATGTTTTCCTAAAATGAGGAGGAATTTTTTTATTTTATTATTCAATTATTTAATTATTTTCGGTTAAGTGGAACCGGGTCCCATTTTAAAATTTTATGGACCAAGTAGATATCTCGAGTCAATAAATTATTTGGATAAAGATTTAATTTTGGAGTGTGGGATTATTTAGTAAAAATTTTAATTTAAATTATTGAATAATTTAGAGATTTTAAAATCCTTAGAAAACGATTATTTTAATTATTTGGGGAATTGTAGGAATTACGTGATTAATTTATAATATCGAGAATTTGAGATTTTACTAAAACAATATTGTTTTTAGTATTTTAATAAAGCCCTGTAAATTGTGAATTGTGAATCACAATTATTATTTTTATGATTTGATTTTTATAAATTATTATTGATTTGTAAAATGCATATCAATTTAGAAAATTAAGATTTAATTCTAATTCTTTCTCCAAAAGTCTTTAAAAATATTCTAGTATTTAATTATGCTAGAAATTTTATTTTTACAAATTAGAGTTTTTAAATCTAAATATTATTTAGAGTATGTAGTGATTAATTGTATTGCTTTATTTGTTATTGGGCTTGGGCCCATTAGGGTTAAACAAAAACACTAACAGTCTAACACAGCTCAAATACATACATCGATACACACACAGAAGAGCCGCACAAACACAGTTCGGGGGAGGGGGGAATAGAAGACAGCGGGAGAAAAGAAATCTGTGGGGGAAGAGAAAGAGGAATTGGGGGTTAATTATATTCATATATGTGTGTATATAGTGTGTGCGTGTATCTATATTAGTGTGTGTGCGTGTGTGTGTTGCAGGTGGAAGTCGTGAGGGAGAGGGAGCAGTGGGGGTCGAGTTGTGCTACAACAGGTCGGAGGAGGCCACGCGGGGGATGGCCGGAGACAAGGAGCAGCGGCGGCAAGGCCACGGTGGTGGCAGGTGCGCGCGGTAGAGAGAGAGAGAGAGAGAGAGAGAGAGAGAGAGAGAGAGAGAGAGAGGGAGAGGAGAGGCTGGACAGAGAAAGATTTCGGGGGAGATTCGTGGTGGGTCGGACCGGAACGGAAATGGTATAATTTCGTGTCCACCTATTTAATTTCCGTATTTTAAATTATTTAATTGTTTTAATTTAGTTAGTTGTAAATTATGAGATGTATGTGTTAATTTTGATAATTAGTGTATATTGAAATTGGAGAGAATGGTTGTAATTTAATTAGTGTAAATTGTGGTAATTTAATTGACTTTAAATTGTGAGATTATTGTGGTAATTAAATTAGATTTAATTGCGAGGTTAATTATGGTGGTAATTAGTTAGTTTAAATTGCGAGGTTAATTATGGTGGTTTAATTAGTTTAAATGGAAAGCTTAATGTGGTAATGGGTATAATTAAACTAAAATTGTAAGATTATGATTATTGGTTGAATTTCCGATATTTAATTCGGAAGGTATGTTTGTAATTATAAGTGTTGAGTTTAATTATGAGTCTGATTAAAGGTTCGGGTTAGTGGTTGTTAATTGTTAAATGACTAATTGTTAATTGTTAGTGAGTAATTATTAATTGTCGGATAATAAATTCGGGTCAGTTGTCAAGTAATTGTTAAGTGCTAATTGCTAATTGTTAGTTTCCTATTGAAATTGTTAATTGCTAAGTGCTAAGTGCTAATTGTTAATTGCTAAGTGCTAAGTGCTAATTGTTATTGTCACATGAGGTATAGTTATAAGAGTTGGCTTATTGGTAAATGTCTATGTGCTAAATGGTATAAGTCGGGTCGTAGCAATTGTTAGAAGTCATAGTGCCAACTACGTGGTGTTGGCTTAAATGTGGATAAACTTAGTTTACTTTCCTTAAATGTTGAGGTGCCGCATGTCTGGGCGGATACTTTTCCTTATGTGCTAGTTGCCGCATGTCTGGGCGGGTACTTTTCATTATGTGCTAGTTGCCGCATGTCTGGGCGGGTACCTTTCTTATATGTTTACTTTTATGTTGCTGCAAGTTGAGGCAGCTTTTATTTTATCAAAAGCAGGGTTATAAATTGTTTTGTTGGCATGGAGGGGCTGAGCCCATAGTCCGATAAACGAATACTACATGCCGAAATTTTCTAAAAATCCCCTGCATTTTAATTTATTTAACTTATTTGATTTCAAGGGTTTAAAGGTATGATTTGGGTGTTAACTGTTTATGTGTATATGTGTTAAGTGATTTAATTCGAGGATTAAATGTGTCTTGAAGATTAAATGGGTATTATGAGTCTTTATCAAGGGCTAAGTATGTTTTGAGGATTACTTGTTAATTAACTTGTGACAAGAGTATGTCAATAGTATTATGGTCAAAAGTGTCAAGTGGAGTTTTGACTAAGTGTTATAACTGTGTAGTGTTATGATATGTTGGTACTAGGAAATGTTCACTTTATATTAGGGGACTCTTCTAGTGTTGTTTGCTATTACTAAATGTCTTATGTGCATTAAGTGCTATTAGAGTAGTCAACTATAGGGAGGACACCTATAGTTTGACTTTATGATTATTTAGTGATAATCCCGAGTTGTGTCTACTCGATATACGTGGTATGACTGACACGTACGCGTAACTATTTCAGTACCATTAGGGCATAATCGAGATGGAATGACGTGCATCCAAAAAGGAAGATCGAGACGTCAGGTAAGGTCCATGGAATTAATTGGACGAAGTGCGAAGCATTTGTTCGCGGGTTCTATTTTCTGCTAAGGACCAGAGGCAAGTTTACTACGCATACTCTATTGTTCAGAGTATATTTATTTTAAATATATGAAATGTGTTAAATAAGTTTTCAATCCATAATCGCGAGTTTTTCCAACCTTGTACTTCTTCTCCCAAATCATTGTATTCCTTGCTTTGCCAATAATATTAAATCCTGCTCGCGCAATAACCAAACCCCATGGCTTATAATGCTGTTGATGGGCAGTGATATTTTTGTGGCTCTATATCTTGATTTATACGGTATATATATATATCTATAAACTTTTCGTACTAGGGAAGTGGACTATATGTTATGAGGTATATATTTATGTATCGGAATAAGAAAGGCTCAGAGGGTAGAGCGTGTATTGAGGTATCGAATTTAGCCCGCGTGTCGGGGCTATTTTGTGTTGTATGTTTTCGAAAACCCGGGCAAAGTTTTTAAAAAGAATTTCGCAATAATTAACCTAAAGGCAACATCACCAATAAACCAGTGTTTATTTAATTAATAGATGCTCCTGAAAGCATTTACTAATTAAATAAACCTCATTCGCCTAATTAAATTTATTTAATTAGATGAATATCATTTTCAAAACGCTTTCTTAAAATCACTTTGTCCCGGAGAAATAATAAAACAATTTAATGGAGTGATTCTATCTAGTATATTATTTATCGGAGATAGTTTATTTTCAATACGGATTAAAGATATTCCAATGGTTATAAATTGGTTACTTGCAGCTTAAACCAGCTAGATTGATATCGATATATGTTATTTGAATGCTTATTTAATTCGATGAATATTAATCATAATATTCATTAAGAAACAAAAAAAAAAAGAAAGAGAGAAGAAGGATTTTCATGCTTATTAATTATTTCTTATTGACCGAGAGTCAGTAGTAGTTATTTGATAAAGTGGCTAAAGTTTGGAAACTACTGGAGAGATTGTGTCTTGATTTTGATTAGAAACATTCCAAGAGTGGTATTTGGGTGTTTTGAGGTTATTAAATATTCCAGTATTAATAGTAAATATTATTTGAATATTACTTAATAAATGAATGTTAATTTGAGTATTCTTTTAAAAAGAGATTATTGAATATTTATTATTTGTTACATAGTAGCCAAATATTTATTAAATACTCTAAGTGTTTTGAAGGTTATAAAACACCATTTAAAGGTTGTCTAAGGACTTTCATAGTCATTTAAAATATTATATTTTGAATCTATCTAGGTAAGTTACTTTTCAAGAACTTATATATATATGGAATTACCCTGTTGTGGTTACAAGCTTATGCGTACCATTTTCCATGTGTGATCACAAAACCCTGTGTTGAGATTGATATCGGTACAAATGTATATCTATACTTGAACTCTTTTGAACTCAAAACATTTTCGAAAACCCCCGGTCAGGTTTTACTCTCTTGCTCGTTTTTCAAGAAATTATCGGTCGACTGAAGTCGAACTTCAACTACTCAAGTTTTCTATCAAAATGATTTTGACAAGAAAAGAAAAAGGGGACTCTGGCAGGTGTGGGAATCGTTGACGAACGATTCCCGGGATGTGTAAGCGGCCGTGAGCCAGGCGGTCCATCAATTATTATTCCGGCCCATGTGTTGCCGAAGGATGATTACGGATGTAGTTTTCATCGAGGGTGATTACGGATGTAGTTTTCACTCAGGGATAGTTACGGATGTAGTTTCTATCCTTCTACCGGTAGAGAAGACCCGCGGATTATTGGACTTGGATGTGGCGACTGATCATCGTCAATCCTTGTCAGGTTTTTATGTTTTCATTAAGTCCCATCCTCCACTTTGGAAAAATACTCAAACACTGCTTCTTAGGCCTAAGTGCCAAGTAGCCGATAGTGTTGTTTTCAATTTTGAAAGATGATGAATTCATGCAGTATCTAGAACTGCAGGATTATTCTAACAATAATGGCACGTACTTGTGCACTTTTGCGATTATTCAAAAGATGAAAGTTGGTTCATCGGTTATTGATGTTAAATCCCAAATGTTTTGCTTCAAGAGCTTTGACTCTCTTCCTATCAGTTATTTCTGAGTTTAACTTATCAAGTGGTAACGAACTTATATCCTGTACAGAATCTTGAACTGTAAGGTGTTTTGCTGATAATGATATACTCACGTGTATATATACTTACAAACTTGAGGAGTATTAAAAATGGAACTTTATAATGGTTTGGTTTATGAAGGGTGGTAATAACTATCTTAGCAGCATATTGAACTGCATATTTTGAAAGGCTCCCTAAGAGGTTATCAATACTATGAGTATGGTATGTGGATAAGGCATGAGGATTACTATTGTTGACATAAACTTACTTTATTTATCTGATGTTACTCGAAATGTCATATATCCCCTACTGAGGTTTCATTGTTGTAAATATTTCGAAATTGATATTAAGTATCGTTATGTTTCAAAAACTCCATGTGTATATTGATATATATTGTTGTGCTCTATTAATACTTGCTGGGCAATTCTTTCGCTCATACTTGCTTGTTTTAAATATTAACCTTTCAGAGGAAGGTAGATGATTGAGGCTTATCTGCATGGCTCAGGAGAAGTAGGCAGTGTGCCCTTGTGAAGATGATATGATCCAGAACATAGATAGCTGGAGTAAGTTATATATAAGTGTATTGATGTGTATTATGTATATATCACTTTGTACAGGATAGTACTAGTGCTAGTGTACTTCTCAACGAAGCTACACTAGTAGGATAGGATTTGTAATACTCAGTGTGATGTAATTAAATGGATGTAATAAAGATGTAAAGATTTTAGTTCTTGTTTCTAGCCCTATGACCTAAAAGATGCTTGGTGGTTGGGGTCGCAGAGTTATATTTCAGTTTTAATGATTACAGATGGTTTAATGTTGTTAAACAGGTTATTAATGTTAAGGATTTCCGCGTGACGACCAAATCCCTGACCCCGGATTTGGGGCGTTACATTCAAAGATATTGCTTCCATATTAATCTTGAATTAATCTTCAAACTCTGTTGACTTGTAGACGCTTCCAGTAGACAGACTTTAGCAAACTCTGTTGCTCTCCTAGCCAACAGTGTTTGCGCTCCCTTGTGTTCAGCTAGCAGTGTTTACACTTCCTTCTGTCAGCATTTGCGCTTCCAGCTATCAGCGTATACTCAAACTCTGCTACGACTGCTTTCAACAACAAGTTAAACTCTTTTTACCTGTAACACTTAAACACTGACATTAAATCACATCAATTATATCTAACAATCTCCCCCAACTTGTTCATTAGAAAAATGTACAAGTTCACAGTAATTGATGATGTCAAAACAATCAAATAAAAACACAGTGTTTAATATATAATCAGAGTTTAATCTTGACTTAACAAAATCTACAGAAAATTCAAATTACTTACAAATTCTGTCTACCTAACCTCCTTAAGATCTGAAGTTGTTCTGCGATAATCTATCAACAATCTTCTCTCAGCATTTTCAAGTTCTCTCTGCATAGCTTCCTTGATTTCTCTCAATTCTGGATCATTCTCATCAGTTTGATAGATATCAGCTCTGAGATCGTAGATTTTGTTTCTTCTCATGTCATTTCCCAATCTGATATATTTCACTTCCTCAGACTTCACATTAAAATCCAGAACAGTAATTCCAAGATCAGTCTTCAGCTTTGTAGTCCCCTTCTCCATTTCTACCAGATTGCCATTCCAATCTCTGTACTTAGGAACATACTTGCTGTTGTATTTCATTCTTCTTCTTGCAAGATTTTGAAGCATCTTCTGTCTGAGCACATTTGCAACTGACTGAGCTCTTTGATTTCTTACTTTGAAAAGATAAAGAACATATTCTAGTTCTTCCCAGTATTTTAAATCAATATCATTCTCACCAATCTTAAACACAGTTCCATCAGCCATGAAATATAGCAGAAAATCCTTCTCTAAACTCTTCTGATAAACAAGCTGTACTGACTCCAGTCTGTCTAAACTCTCTTGAGTGACACCACGACCTGGAACAGCCAGTGAAGAAGGATCTCTGGGACCAACATGTTGTCTTTTGTCCCTGTGCGAGCCTATACCTCCTTTGTTGTTTCCGATTTTACCAGATAAGGCTCTACCATCAGTGAAATCCATTGGAGCTGTAGATGCTAGATTTGGATCATGAAGAACTCCTTTTCCAAACGCTAATTTCAACTGAGAAGACAATAGTGGTGTGGTCACAACTTGTGTAGCAACAGAGGTTGTGTCTTTATTCTTCTGTACAACATGTGTATCAACAGAGGTTGTAACAACATTCTTCAGCTTTTGCTTAGCTTCTGCATCTGTTGGTTTTCTGGACACTTGCATCCTTTGATCAGTACCAACTTGTTCTTTGATTTGAATGCCTTTAAGAACAGGCTTTGCAACTTCAACAACTTTCACCCTATTCTTCAACTTATCATACTTTAAAGCCTTTAGATGCTTTTCTTGCAGACTCTTTTCTTCAGCTTTAGCATCTTCTAGAGTAACTCCTTCTGCATTCTCTTCCATGAAAAGCTTAACAGCTAACTCCTCATCAGTCTTTGGATCAGATATTAATTCTAAACTCTTGGTTTTTGAAGTACCTTGAGTTTCAGTGTTCATTCCAACAGACTGTGACTTAAGAGATTTGCCAGATCTCAGAGTTTGTCTTGATTCAGAGTTTAAAGCTTTACTCTTGTCAATTGCTCCTCCATCTCCAGCATCATCCTTTTTGAACAGAGTTTGAGAAAATTTGCATTTTGACTTAGCAACTCTCTCCCCCTTTTTGACATCATCAGGAATGAGTATAGATGTAATTATCTCCAAAGAGGTAGCAATGGAATCAATCTTATCAGACAAGACAATCTGATTCTCTTCAACCTTCCCTAGCCTGGCAAAGAGAGTATCTTGAGCTCGAGAAAACTGTGCAGTTTTGATTTTATACTCTCTTTCCATTGTCATTTCTCTAGTCTGTATCTCAGTCTTCAAAGAAGTAATTTCCTTTTGTGTGTCATCAAACCTTCCATCCAGCGTTTTGACTTGTACCACAGTTGCTTTTAAGCATGATAAAATCTCTGGATTGGAAATTTGGCTAGCAGTTTGCTGAACAAAAGTAGCTGCTCTCCCTTTTGGAAAAATACAATCTTCTTTATACCAGTTAGCAGCAAATTTAGCAAGTTGCTCTTGTTCAATTTTATGAGACATGCAAGGCTGAGCAAAAGATGTATGTTTTTTATCAGTTTGTACTGGTGAACTTTGAGAAGAATCAGAGTTTGCACTGCCTTCAGCCTCAAGTTCAACACTTGCAGCATCAGCTTGAGCAGCTTCTAGAGAAATACTGTGCTGAGCATTGTCAGCCACAGTTTCTGCACCAACTTCTGCAATCCTCTCAATATTCTCTTCATGTTGCTCAGGCTCTGCAATAGAGTTTGCATGTGAAACTTCAACTTGCATAGGCTCAGAATTGGCCTTGGTTGCTTGATCAACCTCATCACCTCTTTCAGGAATTTGATGAGCATCAGAGATCAGCTCAGTATGTGATGCTACAGTTTCAGTGATGACAACTGTAGGCTGATCAGCTGCACCAGTTGCTTCAGAGTGAACAAGTGAGATAGGATCAGAGAATGGTAGGAATGAATCAAGAATATCATCCATTGGTGAAAAACCATCTCTGTGATCCTCTTCTGCAGGCATGTTATCCTCTTCAGGCAAATCAGCGTTTACAGGCACAGCATCCTCTGCAGGCATTTCAACCTCTGCAGGTATTTCAACCTCAACATTAGGTGTTTGCTGTGAAACCACCTCTGGAGCTTCAACTTGCTCATCATCAGAGTCTGTAAGAATCAATCTCCTTCTCTTGGCTTGAGGCACTTCAATCATTTCTTCTTCCTCACTAGAACTGTCCTCAACCAGTGGTAATGAAGGCCTGTTTGCCCTTTTAATGATTCTTCTGGAATAAACAGCTCCAGTTGATGTCTGTTTATCCTTTGAATGTTTTGTGTTGAGGGCAATGTGTATTTTTCTTTTTGGTTTGGATTGTGGTTGATTGGTAGGAACTTGCTCAGTGTTTGTTGGCTCAGGGTTTATTGGTTCAGGTTGTGTGTGTGTTGATGTAGTAGGTACAGTGTTTGTTGGTATTGGCTCAGATGATGGTACAGGATGAGAGTGTATGGTTTCAGTATGGTCAGTGGCTAAAGGTTCAGGCATATTTTGTGTTTCTGATTGTTGTGGCTGTTGTGGTTCTTGTGATGGTGATTGAGAATCTTGGGGTTGATTTAGAAAGTTTTACAGGGCAAGTGGCAAAACAAGAGCAGGTAAATCTTTACCAACATCTTTGTCAGTCATATCAGAGAATATTCTCATAGTGACTCGAAAAGGTTGAATCACATCAGCTGCTTCTATTTCTAAACCAGGTACACAAGCACTGAACAAAAGTTGACAAAATCTAGCAAAATAGACTGTACTAGACTCTGACAATTTATCGCCTAAATTCATTAACACATATCTACCATAATCAAAATTACTGCCATAGAGTAGAGAGTACCCAATTTGCAGACTATCCATTGGAATGGCATCCCAGTTGGTGACTTTCTTCTGGAATGTCCTGGTGATACAGTCGAAGAAAAAATTCCATTCCTTTCTAAGATTCGGCCTTCTCACACTACCAAGCTTTGCCAAAGAATCCATGTAACCAATTTCTGTTAACATATCCCTCAGATTCTGTTCAGAAACAATAGCATAAGAGTTGTGAGCATCGAACCCCATGGTTTCTCTGACAGTTTGTGGAGTAATCACAAACTCTTCCTCATCATATGTAAAGATTATAGATGGAGTCCCATTCTCTCCTCCAGCCACATACTTGGAGTTCTGCCAGAAGGTGGCAATTTGAGATGCAGAGAGAATAGCAGGTTCAGTCAACGCTTGTCCAATCTCAGAGTTATAAAGAAAATTTTGCATAAGGTGAAACGCTTCAGGAGCACGGTCTGTCTCAAGTAAAGCTGCATAATTGTTAGGAACAAAACGAAGACCAAGGGTGGTAAAAGGTTTAGTCGCCATTAGTGCAAGAAATAAGCAAGAAATGACAGTGAAAGTGATATGTGAGAAAGGTGTTTGGAAGAATGTCGAAGTGAAAAACAAAGGAGATCTGTGTTTTGGTAAAGTGAATATGAGTGAATGTGAAGAGAGAGTAACAAAAAGTGATTAGAGTAGAATTAAAAATTACAACTCAATCGTTTTTGCATTGAAAACACGCAACCGTTCCTAGATTAATGTGAAAGTGGGACACAATAATAGGTGAGTGGGACACGTGTCAAACATCCAGTGGATCACTTAATGACACTCCTGTGAAATACCAATTATTACCGCTGTCTTTCCTATTGCCAGGACACTTTAACATATTTACACTAATTAACAGTTGTCAAACACTCCTTTTACTCCAAAATTTTCAAATTATCTCAATGAAACTTTACCTTAGAGTACTTAACACAATTCAACAGCGTTTGTCAATTTTCCAACTTTATCACCGAAACCCTTTCAAAAATTGCACAGTTGTGAATATAATTGTGTGTGAAGCAGAGTTTACCAAGGGCCTGTTTGTTTTCTCTGTTTACTGTTGACTTATAGCTTATAAGGCCATAAGCACTTATGGGGGGTGTTTGCCAAAATAAGTTTTGGCTCAACTTATAACTTATAAGCCCATAAGTTGAATGTTAGGAAATCCTAACATTCAACTTATGCTTATAACTTATTTCTCGATATACGCAATATATAATATCCTTCAAATCTTCAAAATCATATATCTCTCGATCCATTCATTAGAAAATTGATATGTATATCTCAAATTTCTCTACTCATCGAGATCTATTCATTGACATCCATTGTTAAATATAAAAAACAAATATTTTGAAAATTATAGAAAAAAGTTAACTTATAAGTTCTGATTTACCCAAACAGTTTACTGATTATAAGTTCTCATTTACCAAACACTTTACTGACTTATAAGTTATGCTATACTTATCACTTATATGACATAAGTGCTTATAAGTCATAAGCTACATTTTTTAAGATACCCCAAACACCCACCAAATCAATTTTTAGAGCATCTAATTTTTCATAAAATCCATAACGTAAATCAATAAACACTGGATGCACAAACTCTAATAATAAACACTGATTATATGATGAATGCTAAACTCTGTAGGTACTTAAATACAGAATTCTGAATACTTCTATTCCCTTTGATGTTCATGATTATCCAAGTAAGCACACAGTCTTTATAGACAAAAAGATCAAGAAATAGATATCACAGCATCATTCAGTGAGTAACATGTCAAGAATTTCCTCACAAACTCTCAAAGCACACAAGTGTTTAGGTGAAGTGTTTACTCTCAAATTCAATCAGTAAAAGCAGATACTTCCATAGGCTTGAATTTCCACCAAATCTACACTACTTTGATTACATATATGCACAAATCAAAAGGACTTTATTCAGGGTTGTAATGTAGTAAGATCAAACAGGTGAGAAAAGATAGACCAAAGTGTCCAGTCACACTGTTAGTACATATTTGTACAAGATGATCAGTATATATACCTTTTTTTTATTAATGTATATATATTGAGAAAACTTTCCTTTTCTTGAGAACCACTCACCTACCTGCATTTGATTTTCCAAAAGAATTTAACTGCTCTTTATACGACAGAGTTTAAAAAAAATGAGCAGTTAATAAGGCTCAAAGGGGTTTACTAAGGGTGGTATTTATGAACAGTGTTTGAAGACAGATTGTAAATCCTAGTGCCTTTATCATTTTCATGCACACACATATCATGTAATCTCAAAATGGTTTAATACAAGTTCTAGAGCAACATACTCACTGATGAAATCACACAACAATAAAATCAGATTGATAGAAAATGTATCAATCACTTGGCTCAAATTCTCACAGGGTGCAGACATGAATTTAACTCACCAAACTAAACAGTGACACATCTCAAGTTTTAAAATTTTCACAAGCACAAACAAGGAATCATCAAGAATCATGTATATGTCTTGGGAACAGAATGTAGCTTATCAGAGTTTAGAGTTCATCAATATCAGAAGTTGTTTATGAGAGGCAATGCACACAATATTCATAGACTCAGAGTTTAGGACTAAATAAACTAAGAGATGCTCTAAATATGAAACAGTATCATGATGTGTTAACTTACTGCACAAGATCTGATTAGATCACAGTGACTCAGAAAGAGTCATGATTTAATTACTGAGAATCATGCTTCATACATATTTCTCCATTGGTGATTTCATTCAGACAATAATCAATCCTGAATTCACAGAGTTTATCCAACATGATAACAGTGTATGACAGACAGACATACTGACAGAGTTTAACAGTGTTTAAACAAAAACATGCATAACAGAGTTTAAGCAACAAAATTCACATAGCACTTAGCAATTCTAAGAAATATGAGCAACACATTTACATAAGTAAAAATTTTGAGTCTAACCAACATTTCTAGTCAAAACCAGAGACCATTCCTAGTTCATTGACCAGTCTTGTAAATGTAGCTTCATTCAATGGCTTGGTGAAGACATCTGCAAGTTGTTGTTCTGTAGACACAAAGTGAAGCTCAATGTTGCCTTCCTCTACATGCTCTCTGATGAAGTGATACCTTATGCTGATGTGCTTGGTCATTGAGTGTTGTACTGGATTACCTGTCATTGCAATAGCACTTTGATTATCACAGAAAATAGGTATCTTTGTATACCTCAATCCATAATCCAGCAATTGATTCTTCATCCATAGAATCTGTGCACAGCAGCTACCAGCAGTAATATACTCTTCTTCAGCTGTAGATGTGGATATTGATTTCTGTTTCTTGCTATACCAAGAAACAAGTCTGTCACCAAGAAATTGACAACTTCCACTGGTGCTTTTTCTGTCAATCTTACAACCTGCAAAGTCTGCATCAGAATAACCAAGTAGTTTGAAATCTGATTCTCTTGGGTACCACAGCCCTAAAGTTATAGTGCCCTTGAGATACTTAAAAATCCTCTTTACTGCTGTTAAATGTGGTTCTCTTGGATCTGCCTTAAACCTTGCACACAGACATGTTGCATACATGATATCAGGTCTACTTGCTGTTAGATAGAGAAGAGAGCCAATCATTCCTCTGTAGCTTGTCATATCTACTGATGACCCTGTATCTTTGTCCAATTTTGTTGCAGTTGCCATGGGAGTTGTTGCAGATGAGAAGTCAAGCATGCCAAATTTCTTAAGAAGATTTCTGGTATATTTTGCTTGATTAATAAAGATTCCATCATCTATTTGCTTCACCTGTAGGCCTAGAAAATAACTAAGCTCTCCCATCATACTCATTTGATACCTTGACTGCATGAGCTTGGCAAACTTCTTACAGAGTTTATCATTAGTAGATCCAAAAATAATGTCATCAACATATATCTGAACTAAGAGCAAGTCATTACCAGATTGAAAGTAAAACAGAGTTTTGTCAATAGTACCTCTGTGAAACCCACTTTCTAGTAGAAATTTGGCAAGAGTTTCATACCATGCCCTTGGTGCCTGCTTAAGTCCATAGAGTGCCTTGTCTAACCTGTAGACATGGTCTGGATATTTTGGATCAACAAAACCTGGTGGTTGTTCAACAAATACTTCTTCTTCAAGTTTCCCATTCAAAAATGCACTTTTCACATCCATCTGAAACACTTTGAATTTCTTATGAGAGGCATATGCAAGAAACATCCTTATTGCCTCCAACCTGGCAACTGGTGCAAAAGTCTCATCATAATCTATCCCCTCTTGCTGTGAATAGCCTTTTGCTACAAGTCTGGCTTTGTTTCTTGTAACAACCCCTTCACTATCAGTTTTGTTTCTGAAAACCCATTTAGTACCAACAATGGATCTGTTCTTGGGCCTTGGTACAAGGGTCCACACTTCATTTCTCTCAAATTCATTTAGCTCTTCTTGCATTGCTGTTATCCAGTCAGCATCTTTAAGAGCTTCTTCTACCTTCTCTGGCTCAGTTTGTGACAAGAATGCATGAAATAAACATTCATTTGTTGTTGCACTTCTTGTCCTTACTCTTGCATCTGGATCACCAATAATCAAATCAGGTGTGTGTGACTTAGTCCATTTTCTTGCAGAAGGCAGATTGCTTCTGTCATCATGTGATCCTCCCCCTTGATCCATGCTCTCCTGATTTTCTTGGTGCCTTTCTTCATTCTCTGATGCTCCCCCTGAATGTGACTGCTCAGATTTTGAACTATCAGATTTTGGACTATCAGAGTTTGAGTCATCAGAGTTTGATTCAGAATTATCAGTTGACTCATTATCAGTGTTTGAGTCTTCATTTTGATGTGATTCTTCATGCTCCCCCTCAACTAGTTCTTCCCTTGTTTCTGATTGGAAAGTCTCTTCAGTATTTACCAGTAGAGGTTCAGAGTTTAGCTTAACAGAGTTTGTCAGATCAGTCTTATCAGAGTTTACTTTATCAGAGAATAAATCTTCATTTTCAAAGTGCAGTTGATCATGTTCATTAACATCTTCAAGTCCAGTTATTTTCTTGTCATCAAATGACACATGAATTGATTCCATGATCACTTTGGTTCTCAAATTATAAACTCTGAATGCCTTAGTTGACAGTGGATAGCCAACAAAAATTCCTTCATCTGCCTTTAGGTTAAATTTGGTCAACTGTTCAGGATGAGTCTTCAACACAAAACACTTGCATCCAAAAATATGAAAATATTTTAGATTTGGCTTCTTCTTTTTCACCATCTCATATGGTGTTTTTCCATGCTTGTTGATCAGTATGGCATTTTGAGTAAAACAGGCAGTTTGAACTGCTTTTGCCCAGAAATATGTTGGCAACTTTGCTTCATCTAGCATGGTTCTGGCAGCTTCTATCAAGGTTCTGTTCTTCCTCTCAACTACACCATTCTGTTGTGGAGTGCCAGGTGCAGAAAACTCTTGTTTGATTCCTTTATTCTTGCAAAATTCCTCCATTGTTGAATTCCTGAATTCAGTTCCATTGTCACTTCTGATAATCTTCACTTGATTCACTGACCCTTTGTCCAGCTGCTTTATATGTTCTGTCAGAGTTAATGCAGTTTCATCCTTCTTTGCAAGAAAATACACCCATGTGTATCTGGTATATTCATCAACAATGACTAGAGCATATTTATTCTTTCCCAGAGACATAACATTCACTGGTCCAAAAAGATCAACATGTAGAAGATGATAAGGATCAACAATTGAAGATTCAGACTTGCTTTTGAAAGAAGCCTTTCTCTGTTTGGCCTTTTGACATGAATCACACAGACCATCTGCTTTTAACAAGGACTTTGGAAGTCCTCTGACTAGATCATTCTTTATCAGCTCATTGATGTTGTTCAGATTTAAATGAGAGAGTTTCTTATGCCATTTCCAACTCTCTTCACTGGACATTCTTGTTGACAGACACATTGCTTTGCCATCAGAGTTTGTTGACAATTTTATCTCATAGATGTTATTGTGTCTGTTTCCAACTAGAGCAACTTTCCATGTAGATTTACTGATTACTTGACAGTATTCAGGTTGAAAATCTACATGATATCCTCTGTCACAGATTTGACTCACAGATAGCAGATCATGCTTGAGTCCTGGAACCAGAGCTACATTTGTGATGATAACACTTCCAAGATTAATATTGCCATATCCCAGAGTATGTCCTACGTTGCCATCTCCATAGGAAACTTTTGGGCCAGCCTTCTCCACATACTCTGATAGCAGGGCTTTATTTCCAGTCATGTGTCCTGAACATCCACTGTCCACGACTAGGGTACTTTCCCTGGTGCCCTGCAATCACAAACAATCACTGATTATTAGTTTTAAGGATCCAGACTTGCTTGGATCCTTTGGTTTTCTTAACTCTGTTAGCTTTTGCAACGGAATTCACATTTTCAGAGTTTACATTTGCAGAGTTTACTTTAACCCATTTCAAATTTGGCTTGGGTTCATAGTAATTATAATAAATAGCATGATAGTCTCTGCAAGTATAAATTGAATTCCAAGTACTTCCACAGTGTGTACATAAAGTCTGTGGTCTTGCTCTAACATTAACTTTCTTTACTTCAGACTTTGAAGGTAAAGAATTAATATTTTTATTTTTCCTGCAAAAACTAGCAAGATGGTTAGTGCTACCACAGTTATGACATGTCTTTCTTGGAGCTAAAGTAGGAAGCATTGGATAATTACCTTGAGTGATGCCTACTTTTCCATTTCTGTTCTTTCTAGACACTTTCTGTTTCTTAACAGACTTTAACTCCTTACGCTTATGCTTGAGTTGTTTATCTGTCATTGAACCAATATTAACCTGTTTGACACAGGTTTTTACTGACTCACTTTCAACAGCTCCATGTTCAGTTTTCACAGTACCATGAACAAATGTTCCAAATTTCTTAGTAGAAAGTGGTGGTCTAATTTTGATTGTATTCTGAAATCTAAGAACATCATCCTCAGAATAACCTAGACCTACTGTGTCTGATTGAAAAACCTCTTAAGTGTCTTTTCCAGAATGTGTCCAAGTTTTAATAATGTGCTTTGCATCCTCCAATTCAGATTCTAGTTGCTTATACTTACCTAGCAACTCCTGTTCTATGAAAACAGCATCATCTCTTTCTTTCTGAATTTTATTCAAGTTTTCAAGTTGTTCTTCAACAAGTTTATTTCTATCTCTGAGTTGAGAACACTCATACTTGATTCTTTCATTCTCTAAGGTCTGATCCCTATAACTGATATGTAATGCTTTAAGATAAATTCTCAATTCAGTTATATTATCAGTATTATAAGCATAGGTAGTTGGAGGTACCTTAAGTTCAGAGTCTTCATTCTGAGTAGAGGCCATGAGTGCATAGTTCACCTCCTCATCTGAATCTGAGGTGTCTGCCCAGTCTCTGCCTTTGGTGTAGAGTGCCTTTTCAGTTTTACCCTTCTTGCACTCAGGAGCATAGTGACCCATCTCCTTACACTTGTAGCATTGAATC
This sequence comes from Kitagawia praeruptora, assembly GCA_037693485.1. Classification (NCBI taxonomy): domain Eukaryota; kingdom Viridiplantae; phylum Streptophyta; class Magnoliopsida; order Apiales; family Apiaceae; genus Kitagawia; species Kitagawia praeruptora. The sequence continues at coordinate 151,015,003 of CM075351.1, read as the reverse complement.
TCAGATTTATCTTTCTTTCCAGATTTGGAGTCCTTACCTTCAGATTTGCTGAAATTCTTCCTATCAAACTTTGAGTAATTCTTGGAGAATCTCTTTCCTTTCTTGAAGTTCTTAATCCCCATCTTCTTGAAGGTCTTTACCATCAATGCAGCCATTTGCATCATCTCTTCATCATCTTCAGAATCAGATGATTCATCTGTGTTTGAGTCAACATCAGTGTTTGATGACTCACTTTCTGAATGAATGACCAAGGCTTTTCCTATTGACTTCTTCCTTGATGCTTCTTTCTTTGAAGATTTTTCTTCAACTTTCAGTGCAACAGACTTTGACTTCCTGCTTGATCTTCTGTTTCTCTGCTCCATTTCCAATTCATGAGTCTTGAGCAGTCCATAGATTTCATCAATCTCAGTATCAACAAGATCATAGTTGTCTCTTATAGTGGTTGTTTTCACATCCCACTTTTCAGGAAGAGAGAGAAGAAACTTGAGATTTGAGTCTTCTAGATCATATTCTTTGTTAACCAATGATAGATCACTGAGCAGTTTACAGAATCTGTCAAATGTTTCTGTCATGGTTTCTTCAGACTTTGCCTCAAAATGCTCATACTCCTGTGTGAGTATGTTCCTTCTATTCTTCTTGATTGCAGCAGTTCCTTGACATCTAACCTCAAGTGCATCCCAAATTTCCTTTGCAGTTGTGCAGTTAATCACTTTGTTAGACATAACATTGTCTAGAGCACTGTGAAGTAAATGCCTTACTTTGGCATCCTTAGCAATAGATGAAAGATCTTTCTTTTCCTTAGGAATCACCTTCGATTCCTCACCAGCAACAGCAGCAGTTAACTTTGTAGGTTTATGAGGACCTTCATAAATTCTATCAAGATATTCTGGATCTGTGGCTTCCAGAAACATGGTCATCTTTACCTTCCAAATTGCATACTCTGATGGCTTGAGTATAGGAACCCTAATTGTCTCATACCTACTAACAGTAGTAGGAGCTTTCTCAGAACCTGATGGAGGAAGAATCTCTGCCATTGATTACAATTGTGTTTGGATATTAAAACTGTAATAAAGTAACAGATCTGGCTCTGATACCACTTGTTAGGTCGAATACACAATATATAATCAAGTACCGTATGAGTAATTAACAAGAACACACGTCTTAGCACTTAAAACTATTTGGAATTAATAATTCCTCTCTCAGTGATGTAAAATATCATAGAGAGTTGCTTAGGTTACAATCGATGATATTCTCAATGTTCGATACCCTTCTAGGGTTAACCTAACTGTATTTATAAAACATACAGCTTCGTACAATCAGTAATTGATTCTCCTATAATTAAGCTATACAATTGATATCAATCACGATTGCTACACGTCTTCTAAGTCAACTCAATCTCTTTGACAACTATCCAATCTTCAAAGATATTGCTTCCATATTAATCTTGAATTAATCTTCAAACTCTGTTGACTTGTAGACGCTTCCAGTAGACAGACTTTAGCAAACTCTGTTGCTCTCCTAGCCAGCAGTGTTTGCGCTCCCTTGTGTTCAGCTAGCAGTGTTTACACTTCCTTCTGTCTGCGTTTGCGCTTCCAGCTATCAGCGTATACTCAAACTCTGCTACGACTGCTTTCAACAACAACTTAAACTCTTTTTACCTGTAACACTTAAATACTGACATTAAATCACATCAATTATATCTAACAAGATAGTCGTGGAAACCCGGAGGGATTCCAGCGACAGATTATTATTTCGAGGATTGTTATTCGATTATGAATCTTTCAAAAAATGTTATTTGAGTATTACCTCAGTGGAGGAATATTTAATGAATATTATTTCAAATATTCATTTAGAGTTTTAATTATTTAATGAATATTATGTTAATATCCATTTAGAATATTATTTATTTAATGAATATTATTTTAAATATTCATTGGAGTTATTTAGGCAATGAATATTATTTTGAATATTCATTAGAGATATTTATTTGACGAATATTATTTTGAATATTCATTCGAGTTTATTTATTTAATGAATATTATTTTTAATATTCATTTGAGCTTTATTTAGTTAATGAATATTATTTTGAATATTCATTTGAGCTTATTTATTTATAGAATATTATTTTCGAATATTCATTTGAGCTTAGTTACTTAATGAATATTATCTTGAATATTCATTTAAGGTTTTAATTATTTTCTTGGATATTATTTTGAATATCTATTCGAGGAATTATATATTTAATGAATGTTTTATATATACTTATTCGAGGATTATTTATGAGCAATATTTTATATTAAGAATATTCTGGGATTATTTATGGTTTAATAAATATTCTTTGAATATTTATTTAATTCTTTCAACTAGTTCTAAAATAAGATATTTTATTCAAAAATTTCCTTGATCTTCAAATGCTAGGTAAATTATTTCTGAGTCGTATTATTATTATTTTATCTAGGAAGGTTCTCAAAACTCAATTATTCATTCGAATCTATCTTCTAAGATATAAGGGAACCTTACTTGAGAGTTGTTATTTCTTTGACTACCCGGTCATATACTTGTTAAACTACCTTTTCACTCACATCTTGATTCTTTTCAAACATCGATATGAGTCTTTTTGGTTACCTCCACAACACTCGAGGGGTAAGATTGATGGAACAAGTTTATATCCATTAACAAGCATCAGCTTGGGAAATATTGGTGAATTTTCCTTTCCAGTTAGATACGGCTACTTTGTGGAGTCTTATCAACAAGTATTATACTTGGGGAAAGGGGGACGAACTTTACGTTTCAGAGTCATGGATGTTATTCGAACTAGGAGCTGCGTAAGTGACCCAGTGGCGCCGGTCCAGCAAATGGCCCAACCGTTGGCGGGGGGGGGGGGTTCCAAAGGGCGGTAGACAAGTAAATCTGTCGGTGCTTCCTTCTACATGTAGAGAACAAGAGGTGGGGAGCATAACATGCGACTGATCATCGTAAAATGTTATGTCTCCTGGCGCGTCAATGCTCCCTTATTAGTTCATCTTCCAATGTGGAAATTTTCTACAACATTGTTAATGTTGGCAGTGTTAAAAAGTGTTCAATACTGGAATTGCAATACCTTTCCCGCAATTTCCTCTTTTGTGGAATATGATGATATCTTGCATATATCTTTGCACAAGCAAACATTGCTATGGAAGTTATATTTTGAGTTACCTGTAACTTCATCTTTTACGTTATACTGGCATCATTTTCGTAAGTGCATGGCATATGGTTTCAAAGATACTTTTGAACTGTTATATATTATAGCTCAGTTATACATTATTTTTGGTGGGCTATTGCTCACCCTTGATTTATTACTATATCACAACAACAGCTAGGTTTGATGGCCCGCGTAAGGCGTACTCGGCGCAAGCAGGTGACCCCAGTCGTAGGACTACCCGCTGAGATGGTTGCTGCCATTGCTGAGGTGGTAGACTTGAGTGAGAAGTTTCAAACTTCTAGTGAGGTAGAAGTTGCTATTAAAAGCAACTTAGGTGATGATGTGAGAAGTGATGAGATCACTTTAAAGGAAAAGAGAGATCTAGGAAATGTTTCTATTGCAGGTCATCAGAAACCAACAGTTCCTTCTACTGTTGATTTGAAAATGAAAGGAGTTATGAATCCTGAAGATAATGTGGATGATAAACTTCCTAAGGCTGATGGTAGCTCAGATGATGATGATGATGATCATGCTGATGATGATCCTGAGGCAATTCTAATGCAGGCAGCTCTCAAAGCAAGTCTAGGATATGCTCATGGATCTTCTAGTAGATATATGCAGTCTGTGACTCAAGAAGAATTTAGAGGGGAGTACAGTTCTTTACTTCCTGAACAAACTCAAGCTGCAAGGAGATATGAGTGGGATACTGAATGGAATTCTCTAACTAGTGAGATGAATTTTGAAAATGCTCTTTTTCATTCCAGTCATATCACCACTAGAATGTCTACTCCTGAGCTTAAAGCTCTTATCAAGACAAATGCTCTGTTAGCAAAAGGATTGAGAACTGAGATTGAGTCTATCAAGGCTGATAATGCTAAAGTTCAAGCTGATATCCATACAACTATTTCTATTTCTGCTACTGCTTCTCAAGCTCGTCTTCTTGCTGATGACATTAAGGCACTTGAAAAGAAAATGGATTCAAGGTTGGATGTCTTGGAATCTAAAGTTGACACTATTGATGAAACTCTCAAGCTTATCTTATCTTTCTTTATTGAGGAGGATGCTGATGTCAAAAAGGGGGAGAAGGTAGTAGTCAAACCAAAATGTACACCTAATCCAGTTGTGAGAAAGGATGATGATACCTCTGGAAATGATGGTGGGACAAGTGCTCAACATCAAGGAAAAGGAACCTCTGATGCTGGTTTGGTAAAAAGGAGGAGTTCAACTCAGACTCAAACTAATCGGTCAACTCATGTTTCTGAATCTGGAAAAAGGACTGTGACAACAGTTGTTAAATCTCAAATCCTGACAGAAGAACAATTTTCATCATCTGGTCAAGGTCAAAGACAAACTCTTCCTACAATTCTTGAGGGTGATGAAGATATGCTGATTACTGATGTACAAGATGCTCCTCATCTTTTTGAAGAAATTATCACTGAATCTGGTGGAAGTGAATTTGTTTATCGAAACAGTGATGAGTTTCATCAGTATCATGCTAAGAAGGTACTTGAATTAACTTCTGAGGAAAATCCTAATATGACTACTGATGAAATTGTAAAGGAGAAAAAAAGGATTTTTGAGGAGATTGCTAAACAGAAGGAAGCTCCTATTACAAGAAGAAGAAGATGCAGAGGAGGAAGAAACAGAGGCAGAGGAAGGAAACCTGTACAAGTAAGTACAAGGCAGACAAGATCTAGTGGAATCATAATTGAAGAGATTACTGATGAAAAGAAGAAAACTACATTATCTCTTGAAAATTTTCCATTATCAAATGTCTTTGATGAACCTGGAACAGCAGAAAAAGAAATTCCTTTAAAGAGAAAGAAAAAGAAAGTTGAAGAAACAAAGAAGGAGACTGTTGTTTCTGATACAGGTGATGTTAGAAGATCTAGAGAAGTCAGAGACAGTGCAAATGATATTGCTGAAAGAGCAAGAAAAGAATATTTCAGAAGGCTGATTAATTCTGAAAAGGAATTATTTGTTGATAAATCTAAGCAAGTGAAGGAGGAAGAAGCAGAACCTAGTGATCCACAAACAAAGAACAGAAAGAGAAAATGGATAGATGTTGATGAACTGAAGTATACAGGACCAGTTGTTTTTAAGTCTGGTAGAGTAATCTTATAACCTCCAATGATTCCTGGACTTCAGAAAGCAAAATCTTCTAAGCCTGATAAAGGTCCACCAAGGTGGATTAAGATGAGTTCTGATCTGAGGGGACTGGAACCTTACAATCGAGGAGGTTTTGGCTCTAGGGATGCGGAATACATACCTTTATTTCAAGCTGATCAGCATTTTCTTACTAGAAGATTGGGTGAGAGATTATCTGTTGATGATATTTGGCAACTTGAATCTGTTGCAATTGTTGCATGCAAGATGGATGGTAAGATGCTGGAAAGGTTATTGTACTTCATGAAAGATAAAAAGTGTCAAGAGGCTGAGCATTCATGAGGTATTGTGCAAGTCAACAAAAGAGCTGAAATTTGTTCTCTATTTGCTTGAAAACAGAAGCATTCCTGATGCAGAAGCTAGTGTTTACAGAAACTGGTGTACCATGATTTTCATGACAATCAAATCCAGATATTTGGAAGGAGGATCAAGGTATGATGGTAATTATACTCCCATGTACTTGAACACTAAAGGTCATGAAGTAGAAATGCAAAAGGGTTCAGCTGTTAAAGAAGTAATTCTGATGCAAGAACAGTTGTCTTTGAATCCTGGTGGAAGAGATCTTGCATATTTACTGTTGGGAGAGTTAGACTTACCAAGAAGCTCAATTCAAAATCTCAGGGCTGGTATCTATTAGATTGACAAGAACAATGAAGAACTCAGAAATCTGAAGAAAAGACTGGTTCAGATTTTGGCAGAAAAGGAAGAGGAATTATTATCAAGTTTCTTGCAGATAAGTAATTTCTTTGTGAGAATTTCTGAAACTAAACCTGAAGATTACGTGTAGAATTTTGTTTTGAGTTTTTGACATCATTGAATCAAAGAATTTGTGCTTTATTTCATTAAGTACAAATTGGGGGAGATTGTTAGATATTGATTCAAGTGTTATCAGGATCTGGTTAGTTACAGATCAGATACTGATGCTGACGTCATCAGTAATACAACGTCAGTATTGGGTTATCATCAGTATTAGAAGCTAGTCATTATTTCGTGAAGATTCTCATCAGACCAGAGATCAAGGAAGATTGATATGTCGTTCCTAAATTATAGGAAGGCAGCTATCATACAAGATATGCATTCAGTGTGATACGTAATTGATTTAGAATATCTTGTAATTGATAGTGTAACTGTGTACTCTATATAAACACAGTTTAGGTTTTACATAATAGTAATCGCTTACACGAGTTATTTTGTAACCTAGCAGCTCTTAAGAACATAAGAATTTCTTAAGAGAGTTTGTAACAGTTTTATATCAGAATTAATAAAGCTGTTATTGATTCATACTTGTGTTATTTCTGTTTAAAGTCGAAAATTTATACAATTGTATTCAACCCCCCTTCTACAATTGTTATTTATTGGGCAACAATAATGTTTTGGGTTACTTGGGTAGACACAGGGGGTTCTCCTCCAAATGAGATTCCTGAGCCATTTCACCACAAAAGAAAGAAGAATTGTATAGAGTAGGAAGATGAGTTTTAAGAATTACATGAACATGTTGTGGATAATGAATTGCAGGTAGTTCATCCAGATTCTTTTCATTGTCTTTTTTTGTAATGTCAGAAAAATTCTCTTTTGCTGTACATAAGAAGAAACACAATGTTCCCTACCAAATCTAGCTTCAACATCAGGAACAAAATGGTTAATAAACATTTGCATAAATCTATGATAATAAACCATTTTCCTATTTTGATCTCTTGACCCAAGTTTAATACACATCTGACTTAAGATAATGTGACCAATGCTAATTACTCTATCATAAAGCAAACTAAAAGCAATATGTGAAGTAATAGAAGTAATTTGCTGAAAAGAACTACATTTACCAATAAAACATTTTGCAATTTGATCAAAGAAGAAAGACCATTCTTTCCTAAGAAAAGACCTATTTAACTGGCTCATGTTATCTAAAGGTCCAGAATAACCTAACTCAGATAACATAGTTCTAACATTATCATCAGATGGTACATTCTCAAAGTTCATACTAACAGGTAAGTGAAGTACTGAATTAACAACAGATTTAGTAATATCAAATGATTCTTGTCCTAAGTGTAGAACAATCTTACCTGATTGACTCTGAGTAGAATCAATTACCTCAGCATTCTCCCAAGCTTGTGAAACAACAGCTTGATTTATTTCTGGAGATGCTGTCAATGCATAACGCAAAGGTCCAATAGCCATAAAATCCATCACATGATGAAAATCAGCTGATACTCCTTTCTTGCTGGTGATTGCTGCAACATGATTGTTAGTCATAAAATCAAAGTCACCAAACTTGAAAGCTACTGATTTAGGTAGACTTCTTTGAGCTGCCATTTTTGATCTGAAAAGAACTTGAGAAATTTTGAAATTGATTAGAGATTTTGAGCACTTGAATGAATGTTTTTGCCTCTTAAAATACGAATTAAAAGTTAGCAATTAACAATCAGAGTCTCAAAATAAAGACATATTCAAAAATTCTTCAAACCCACTAACCCACGTTGGCACGTAGGTTGACAGGTGTCAGTCCCTGAAAAATGCAGTTTACCCACGATTTTTGGAAAATAAAATCCAAAATTGATTTCAATTAAATAAATCATGGTAAAATCAAAATAAAATCAATACTGATCAGCTTCATTTTCTAATGTGATCTTTTTCATCAAGATAATCACAATTCTCAATGTGATTAAAAATAAATCTAATCATCAATCCTGATGAAATCACTTTCGTTTTCTTGATCACTATCATCCTGATTCCTGAGATTAAATGGAGTTCCACGTGGCAATTTTAGAATTTAACCTGAAAAGAACATCAATAATCCAAACAAAAATATTTTGTTAGATTGTCAAAATGTCTTGGAAAAATGAGAGGACTAGTCATACGTATGATATTTACGCCGACACATTGAATATTTAAAATGACTGTTCAGCCTCTCACTCTTTCCTTTATAAACCCTTGATGTCTTTTGCCTTTGTTAACTCCAAAAACACACAAAACCTCTCTATAAACACAGAGCTTCCACAAAACACAATGACCTTCAAGCCAATCTTTCGATTTTTCACAGATGATGAACACCAAAGATTCAATATTCGTCTCTTTGAAGAGATGACTTTTCTCATCATTTTAGACATGGTTGGAGTAGATCCACATAATGTCCAGAACCTTCTCTTAGAACATCCATCTGTTGGATACAATCACCCTCTAACCTCCTCAAAACTTGAGGATGAAGAATTTGGCCGAGAGTCTGAGGTTGATCTTGATGGAGATGCTATTCATCATTCCATCGGCTCTCAATAAAACAAGGATTCAGTCAGCTACTCTCATTCAAGTCATCCTATGAAGACATTCAAGAGCAGATGAGGCATTTAAAAGATCTTGAGATGCTCCTTGTCCTGTCTCTCAGGTGAATGAAAGAAGCAAGATTCAATCTTTACAACATTAGACAAGATTAGGATAATATGTAGAAGTTAGACAAAAAGAAGTTTGTATTTCATTTCCATGTATGTACTGCTTTCGATTAATGAAAATACAAGTTTCAATCTATCTATCTTGTCTATTGTTCCCTGTTTATTGAATGATCTGATAAATGATATATAAATTATGAGTATGCATGTGTTAAACTTGTTAGTATAGACTCAATCAAAACTCAGAATTGGATCACTACATAACATGAACTTCAGGTTTTGAAACAATAGCAACACAAATTTCACAATCCTGATACTGATGTTTATTAACAAGTCTATCATACTGAAACTCATCAAGGAAAAGTGTTACAGCTTAAACATTTAACAATCAAATATAGATCCTGAGAAGAATATCAAGTCTATAGGCTGAAAACAACATACCTTGCTACTTTTGCAGATGTTAAAGATCTAGAAATTTAACATTCCTAACTCACTAACCAATCTAATGAATGTTGCCTCATCAATTGGTTTATTTAGGATATCTACAAGCTGTTTGTCAGTAGGAACAAAACGAAGTTCCACAGTACCATTCTCAATATGTTCTCTAATAAAATGATACCTGACATCAATGTGCTTAGTCCTTGAATGTTGAACTGGATTTTCTGCAATTTTGATAGCACTAGTATTATCACAAAACATAGGAATATTACTAAGTGTCATACCATAATCCATCAACTGATTTCTTATCCAAAGGAGCTGTGCACAACAACTGCCTGCTGCTATGTACTCAGCTTCTACAGTTGAGGTTGAGGCAGATTGTTGCTTCTTGCTTGCCCAAGAAATCAATCTGTTTCCCAAGAATTGACATGTACCTGTAGTTCTTTTCCTGTCTATTTTACACCCTGCATAATCAGAGTCCGAATAGCCAATTAGGGAGAAGTCAGATTCTCTAGGATACCACAAACCAAGATTTGGAGTTCCTTTGAGATATCTAAAAATTCTCTTCACAACAATTAAATGAGATTCCTTAGGATCACTTTGGAATCTAGCACATAAACAGGTAGAAAACATTATATCTGGTCTACTTGTAGTTAAATATAACAATGAGCCTATCATGCCTCTATAACTAGTATTATCGACACTCTTTCCTCTAGGGTCAGAGTCTAGTTTAGTGGCTGTTGCCATGGGTGTTTTTGCAACTGCACAGTCTTGAAAGTCAAACCTCCTTAAAAGATCTTTGATATACTTTGACTGATTAATGAAAATACCAGTCTCAGTCTGTTTGACCTGCAAGCCTAAGAAATAATTTAGTTCACCCATCATGCTCATTTGATACTTAGACTACATAAGCTTGCTAAACTTAGCACATAACTTTTCATTAGTAGAACCAAATATAATATCATCAACATAAACTTGAACTAAAAGCAATTCACCTTTCATCTTTCTAAAGAATAGAGTTTTGTCAATTGTACCTCTTGTGAAGCCATTTTCAAGAAGAAATTTAGACAATGTCCCATACCATGCTATTGGTGCCTGCTTTAGTCCATAAAGTGCCTCGTCAAGTTTGTAGACATGATTTGGAAACTTTGGATCAACAAATCCAGGTGGTTGCTCCACATACACTTCCTCATCAAGCTTGCCATTTAGAAAGGCACTCTTTACATCCATCTGGTATACCTTGAATTTTGAATGAGCTGCAAATGCAAGAAACATCCTGATTGCTTCCAATCTTGCTACAGGTGCAAAGGTTTCATCATAATCAATGCCTTCTTCTTGAGAGTAACCCTTGGCCACCAGTCTTGCTTTGTTTCTTACAATCATACCAGATTCATCTAGCTTGTTTCTGAAAACCCATTTTGCACCAACAATAGATCTGTCTTTAGGTCTTGGTACCAGTTTCCAGACTTTGTTTCTCTCAAACTCATTTAACTCTTCCTGCATTGCAATTACCCAATCAGGATTTTGTAAGGCTTCTTCAACCTTTTTAGGCTCATTCTTTGAGAGAAAACAATTGTACAAGCATTCATTTTGAATTGATCTTCTAGTTCGAACACCACTATTTGGATCACCAATAATCAAATCTTCAGTATGATCCTTTGTCCATTTTCTCTTGTGGTATCTCTTGTAGAAGAACTCTCTCTGCCTTCAAAAACTCCCCCTTGATCAGTAGAATCAATACTACTACTAGTTACTGATCTTTCCTCAGTAGACTCTGAAGGATTAGTTCCTGATGGAGTAGACTCTGTATAGCTAGTCTGCTCCTGATGATCACTATGTCCTCCTTGATTTATTTGGTCCCCCTCAACAGTAGCATTCCTTTGAGAAGCAATAGAAATTCCTTCTGGAGAACCTTCATCATCACTGGAGAGTATCTCAGAATTCTTCAGATTTTCAAATTCCAATTTGTCATGGCTTTCATCAGTTTGCAGAATTCCAAATTTCTTGTCATCAAATGCAACATGAATTGATTCCATAACAATGTGAGTTCTGAGATTATAAACTTTGAAGGCCTTAGATGCTGAATATCCTAGAAAGATTGCTTCATCCGATTTGGCTTCAAATTTTCCAAGTTGTTCTGGATGAACTTTTAGGACATATCATTTGCATCCAAAGATGTGAAAGTATTTCACACTTGGTTTCTTTCCTTTGATCATCTCATAGGGAGTCTTTCCATGACTATTTACCAAGGTACAATTTTGAGTGAAACATGTAGTGTTAGTAGCTTCTGCCCAAAAATAGGTTGTAAGTTTTGCATCTACAAGCATGGTTCTTGCTACCTCTATGAGAGTTCTGTTCTTTCTTTCCGCTACACCATTTTGCTGAGGTGTACCAGGTGCAGAAAACTGTTGAGTGATTCCATTGTCTGTACAAAACTCCTCCATTGTATAATTCTTGAATTCAGTACCATTGTCACTCCTAAGTACTTTGACTTTGTACTTAGTATTCTGAATATTCTTGACAAGTTCAATGATTTGCTGAGGAGCTTCATCCTTCTTGTGTAGAAAGAACACCCATGTGAACCTTGTGAAATCATCCACTATCACTAGAGCATATCTTTTCTTGCTGATAGACATAATGTTTTCTGGACCAAACAGATCAAGATGTAGCATATGAAATGGTTCAGCAATTGAATTTTTAGTCTTGCTCTTGAAAGTGGTTCTTCTTTGTTTTCCAAGCTGACAAGCATCACAAAGTCCATCTTGCACAAAATTCTCCTGAGGTAGGCCTCTCACCAGATTATACTTAACAAGTTGATTAATCTTCTTGAAGTTGAGATGTGAGAGCTTCTTGTGCCAACTCCAGCTTTCATCATTTGTTGCTTTACTGTAGAGACATCTAACAATCCTTTTAGATGTATCACTTAAGCTGGCTTCATATATGTTACCATGTCTTTTGACCAGTTAGAACAATGTCTCCATTCTACATATTCAAGATTTTGCATCCTTCTCTGTCAAAAATTGATTGGTAACCTTTATCACCCAGTTGACTTATGCTTAAAAGAGTATGTTTCAAGCCATCAACCAGTGCTACATTTTCTATGATGACATTCCCCAAAACAATTGAGCCATATCCCAGAGTTTCTCCTTTGTTGCCATCTCCAAAAGATATTACTGGGCCATCTTTCCTCTCAAACTTTGTAAGCAGGGACTTCTTTCCAGTCATATGTCCAGAGCATCCACTGTCCAAGATAATTGAATGCTTCTTTCCTGTGCCCTACAAACAAAAAGTAACTAGTTAGAATTTTTTAGGACCCAACTTTGATTGGATCCTTTCTTACTAGATTTAGAAACAACAGGCTTTGAAGATTTTGCTTTTACTTTACCTGTTGCAGAGTCAACTTTAGACTCTGATTTCACAAACTGTTTGTGACTAGGAGTTTCAGATTTCAGAGAATAATAGTCATAATACAGTTCATGATATTCTCTACACGTGTAAATGGAATGAAGTAAACTACCACAATGATAACAAGCTTTTTGTGGTTGGTATTGAATTTTCTGAGTCTTGGGGAATCTCGACTCAGTTTTCCAAGAAGGTTTTTGATTGCAGTCTAGGGCCAAATGATTATGATTTCCAAATTTATAGCATTTTTTCCTAGGTGCATCAGGTACATTCTTGTAATTATTCTCTTTGTTTATACCTTCTTTTCCATTCCTATTTCTTTTGATCTTGCTAGACTCTGAAAGACCATCTAGTCTCTGTTTCAACTGAGACTTAGACAGAAACCCTATGTTAACATTCTTAGGTTTCTCTAACACTTTCTCATTTGAATTATTATTGTTAATTCTTTTGTGTACAACAGGGGTACCTTTTGAATCAACAAATTTAACATGTTTAGGTTCGAAAACAATTTTCTTACCTTCAGATTTAGATGTGCTAGCTTCTATTTTACTATCATGATTAACAATAGCTACTTTCTTTTCTTGTCTAGCTTTATCAAAACCTAAACCATTAACTTTACCACGAATTCCACCTTCAAAGATTTCTTGAGTCTTTATACCAGAATTGTTAATGGTCTTAATCACCTCTCTCTCTTCCTCTAGTTCTTTTCTGACATAGTCATAAGCCTCAAGAATAACACTATAATCATGCTTAGCTTTATCAGAACTTAACTTGTATTCTTCCATTTGAATTAACTCAGATTCAAGAAAATTATTTCTATCAACTAACTTATCATTCTTAACCTTAAGTTCATCCCTTTCACTAGTAAGAATTCTAAAATTAGTCATAAGATTTTTAAACTCAGCATGGATAGATCTAATTTCATCGGAATTTAAGCTATCAAATGAATCAAGAGAGTGAATTGATACCTTAACAGAAGATGGAGAAGTTTTCTTTGGAGATCCAGGTTTGTCTGAAACATTTGCCATCAATGCAATGTTATCATAATCCAATTAATCCTCAGAATCACTGGAATCAGCCCAATCCTTCTGTGTGACCATAAGTGCATTGCTCTTTCCTGAATTCCTAGGCTTCTTACACTCACTAGCAAAGTGTTCAAGCTCGCTGTAGTTAAAGCACTTGATCTTGGCCTTATCAAGCTTGACAATTGTACTTTTGCTTTAGTCACTCTTCTTCTCCTCTTTCTTTTGAAAAGGTCCTTTGCTAAATCTTCTCCTGTTGAATCTTCCTTTCTGGAAAGCTTTAGCAAACATAGCAAAAAGTTCCTGCATCTCTAATTCAGAATCACTGTTATCAGAGTCTATATCAGTAGTCTCTGACTCAGAACTTTCTTTGCTTTTTTTCTTCCTTGAGTTCTTTATAGTAGTCTCTTCATGCTGTTCCTCTGGACGCTTCTTTGATTCAGATTGAGCAGTGAGTGCAACAGTCTTCATCTTTCCTTCACTCCTGCTCTTCTTCTGCTGTTTGTCAAGTTCATACGCCCTCAGTTTTCCATACACTGCCTCTAATGATATCTCATCCAGATCATTAGCTTCCTCAATTGCAGATATCTTCTCATTGTAGAAAATCAGGCAAGGCTTTCATGAACTTAGTATTCATATCCTCCAAGTCATAATATTTACCATGCATGTCCATCTCATTGATGAGTTTTGTAAACCTATCAAAGGTATCAGTAAGTGACTCACCAGACTTGGATTCAAAGTACTCATACTGCTGTATAAGTAGTGTCCTCATATTCTTCCTGACAGGCTTAGTTCCTTCACAGTGGATATGACGGCCCCAAATCCGGGGTCATAAATCTGGGCCATCACGGACCAATTTCCATTCAATATCAATATCCCTTGGGTCTCTTTTTTTTTAACAATTAATACATATGCAATTGACCCCGCAGTAATACACACACACACACCAGTCATATGCTCGGAGAACAACATTCATCATAATAAAAGTTTAGAGTTAACAGTTATTACAACCCAGGCTCACACTTAAATACATTGCTGAATGATACTTCGACATGAAGCATTTCAACAATCAAAAGTTTATTACATGCTTACACACTTAATTATACATATGGTCTGCCTCATCACTACCTCAGGAATCGATGCTAGCGTGCTCTCAGAAGGTCGCCTTCCCCCTACTCTCTTGCGGGGCGTTCTGCGTAGAATCGGCATACCTAGCTGTATATAGATAAGTAGCAAGAGTGAGCTATAATAGCTCAGCAAGATAATATTGTCATTAAAAGATAAAATTTAAACATCTAAATATATATATATATATATATATATATATATATATATATATATATATATATTTGGAAACCAATTATAGACTTTGAGAAAGAATGACATTATTATTTAATAATACATCATCCACTTTCTATTATAAGAAAAGAAAGGTACAACAATATAATATCAATTGCTCTTCTATATTCAGATAATAATTCACACTTCTTCTCAATATAATATCTTAAGATAACATAGAAATTTGAACTATATCTCTCATTATAATCCTTCCATTTCCTTTTTACACAGAAATTTTATACCATAATATAAAATCAGTTTCTCTTCCATTTATAACACAATTCCTTCTTTTCATATCATTTTTCTGTTTTCAGTATAAAAATCTGAAAACCATTTTCAACTATTTCCTTTAAAGAAAAACGTTGGGGATTTCCACTTTTGCCGAATACGTAAGGACGATGATCAGTCGCCCTCCGTACCCGTCCCTTTTTACTACCGGTAGACAGAGGTAGGTTCTCCACCATCCCCCAGGAGGAAGGTCCACCACTACATCCTCCCTCGGCACTCTTGGGCCGGAATATGTATTGGATGCTAGACTGTGCCACGACCACACAACCTCTTACGCTTTCTGTTGCAATCCCCCTTTTTCAAATCATTTTTCCATTATCATTTACCATTTCATATTTTCCATTTTCATTCACATTTCCTTTCACATTTCCTTTTTATCATCACCTTTAAAATAATTATGCCATAATACTTTGATTATGACTTAGACATCTCTTCTATTTTCAATGAAGTCAAATATATTTTTGTATAAATAAAGTATTCCATTTGTTTTAGAAGTATTAAATAATACTCAATAATATCTATCACAACATTTAGAAAGAATATTTTTAAAATAATATTATAAATCATATAACCCTAGATAACATCTGATACCATTCCTCATATAACTCTAGATAATAACTGATACCATTATTTATATAACTCTAGATAACAACTGATACCATTTCTTCATATTTCCTTAATCATAAGGCACGTTCACTTCATGCACAATCATCTCTATGTATATTCATATCCATCTTATACTCATATCCATAGTCATATTCATATCATACTCATATACCTCTCCTTTTAATATCAATAATCACGGAAAACCAATTCTTAACAATATAGTAACAATAGCATCACATGTATATATTCCTTGAAATCCAATTTCTTTAAAGATAAATAATTTTCAAGTAAGGATAGAAAAGATCTTGCCTCGGTTTCGGTATCCTGACAGTATGGCTTGTCCCTCTTCCGGAGTTTCTATAAACACAAAAGGACCGTCGTTAGAATACCACATCTCTTACTCACTACATTCTTGTATAACATTACCCTTGACACTTTAATATATGTTTAACGTATCACTATTACCCCAAAGGTTCGAGAACTTAACCATTTATAACCTCAATCGAAGTTTCAGGGGTTTTCAGCATTTCCCCTAATGACCACACTTAACTGTAAAAAATCCCAGAAAATATGGATTTCGAATTTTACCACAAAGTCAACTTGTAACAACTCTTTGACTACCTTAATACCATATTCCAAGTTTCATAATTTTTAAAAATGTCTAAGTATGGTAGTTATAGCCTCAAGTTTGGTACAACTACGGTTTCTCGACTTTCGAACGTCTTTCACTAAAACTGACTTTTCTCCTAAACCGTTCATCAGATTTTAACGCACCTTATATGAAAACGATCTATGAACTAAGCTCTATCTCATCATGGTCACAGGAGGGTCTGGACAGTAAGGTACCGTACGTGTATAAATGCTAAAAACAGGGCAGTTTAGGAATCTAACGAAAATCGGACATTATAACGGCTATATTTTCATACTTTCCAAAATCAAACTCCTCCAAATCAATCATCCACCTTATACACCATCACCTACACCATGTGGTCTACATCCCAACCATGGTTACAAGTCCACAACACACAATTTCCATATCAAAACAAACCATTTATAACACATAATCATCATAAACTAGACATTAACACAACTTAACTACTGACCAACTCAATTTCCACCATAAATACAAAAAGGGCAAGAGTAGTTATACCTTCTTGAAGCTTTAAAGATCCTTAATAAACCTTGGGCACTCCTTAAACAACCTTAGATTAACTTGAATCAACTAAAGAAACCATTAAAACAAAGTTAACACTTGAAAATTACTATTCATTCACTATTCATCTTCAACTTTCATGATTTTATTACCTTGCTAAATGATGTTGGCTGGCCTTGAAACTTTGTGCTAGTCTTAATCTATCCTCCAAGAAGCTCCAGGATTTTTCTCTTGATTTCTTGTTGGCTAGAACTTGAGTTTTGATTTTGATTTTTTTCTTTCTTTTCCTTTTTTCCCCTTTTGGCCGAATGCTATAGAATGAAGGAGATAAGGTTTTGATTTGTGTTGGTTGCTAATGTCTTGAGAATTCTAGAGTTTTGTGGTAGTTTATAGATAATTACTAAGTAAAATTACTAACTAATCCTTGGTTAATTAGTTAGTGGAAAGTGATGTAAACAATGATGTCATTCTACCAATCTTTGATCTTGCTCTTGATTTTTCTTAAGTAATATACTAACAATCTTGATACATAATAATGTGGTATGTGTCCTTGTTATATTACTAATCTTGGTTGTTTGGTTTCCATACTCGTCTAATTGTGATTCGTTTCGAATATACCTCATTATCTCAGTGGTTCTTAATCATTTAACAATCCAAATTTCATTGGTATTCTCTTAACTTAGTAATCCCCTGGTTTAACCTAAATTCAAAAATCCCTAAATATATAATTCTTATTATATTTCCATGATCCTTAATATCCAATAGAAGCTTATTCGAAATCAAAATCCTCAAAATCCATATTCAGGAATTTCTGGAATCTATCGTCATTTCGAGTCACTTATTTTCAATATACAACACAAATATGGTTTCTATTTATTCATTTTCCGTTTCCATTATGGAGTACTTATATACCATTTCTCTAAATCCTCAAAATTTACTATTCATGTGATCACTGTAGCTTTGCTAAAGTTAGGGTTATTATAGTGAACCTTAAGATTGTCTCATATATCCTTAGCAGTTTTACAAGAGAGAACATAGTTAGTGAGAACAGAATCAAGACTGTTGAATAATATGTTTCTCACTTTAGCATCTTTAAGAACATTCTCCTTGTCCTTATTTGACCATTCAGATTTAGGCTTCTGTGCTGTATGTTCTAGAACAACGTTACCATCAACAGTTGCTTGTGCAACAACCTTTGTTGGAACAAAAGGTCCATCTCTGATTCTCTCAAGATAATCAGGATCTGTTGCTTCAAGATGATGCAACATCTTTACTTCCCATAAAGTATATTCGTTTCTCTTGAGCATAGGAATCTTAGTATTCCCATCCTTGTAACCAGACATGATTGCAGATCTTTATGATTATTCGAAATCAACCTGCTCTGATACCAATTGTTAACTCGAATAACTTGTAGAAGGGGGGGGGGGGGTTGAATACAAGTTATATAATCGTGTCTGATTTTTGCTTGATTAAATAAACAAGAATAAACGAATGAATCAAAATGTTTGTATTAATATGATCAAATACAAACTCTACCAAAGGTGTACCAATACCTTTAGCAGCTGCTGACAAAATAAATTTCTCTCTATTTGTACTCTCGTATACTTACGATTACAAACCTTATTGTAAGAACCCTAATTTTTGGTAATATTTTATTTTATTTAATATCTTGTGGCAATGACAATGTGGAACCTTTCTGGTCATCCCTGTTGATTAATAGAATTGATTGTCTGAGAAACTGTGTTGTTGTATTCACTATGTAAGATAAAAAGGGAGATTGTGAAGGCAAGAGTCGTATTATTAGTAAGATTTATAAAACTTGGGATTTGAGAATGATTAGAGTGTTAAAAGATTTATTAAGGATTATGACAAGGAATTATGGATATTCGAGGAATTTACACAATTAGTACTTAAGGAATTATAGGGGAAATCTCTACGCGACAAAATATTATTACGAGAGATTAATTATGATACGATATGAATTGAGGATTAAGTGACAACCATTGGTGGAGAAATAATAATACAAGGAAGGATATTGCATGCAAGTGTCATGTAACTAGCTAGTTAGGAAATGAACTAGAAAGCAAAAAGCATAAAGCATAAAGTAACTAGATGAATAGTGGAAAGTACATGCACCATGCTTTAAGGGACAAGAGGGTATGGCTTGACCTAGGGGCTAGCTACTAGGCTTGGATGCATGTGACTTATACATATCTACACATATCACATTACTACATCTCACAATTCAAACCAAGCAACAAAACAAACTCTCTCTCTCCCTCTTGCAAACTCTCGGCCTAAACAAGAAACAAGGAAGAAAATTTTCTTTCTTCCACTTCTCTTCACTCACAATTCAAGGCATAATTCCTAGGCACTCTACATCATCTAGACAAGGTATGTTAGTAATTTCAAGCCATTTCATCCACCCAAATTCAAGTTACAAATTGTTAAAGATTGGGTGAATAGTTACCATGTTTGATTTTCTTTTAGATCTTGGATTGTAAGGGTTGTAGGAGACCATTCAAGGTGTTATTAAGTTGTGTAAAGCTTATCCAAGGCTCCTAGGTGCTCAAGAAGGTATAAAAATCACAAACCCTCTTGGTTATGTAGTATTTATAAGGTTTGGTAGTAGATCCATGTATTTATGAGCTAATCTTGGTTGTATATGTGTTGGATAGCATGGATCTTGAATTTTGATGTTGAGATTATGACTTTTATGACTATGGATAGTATATATATCACCATGAGTGTTATGAACCATGATTTGAGTGTATTAAGTGTTGGTTGTATGGTGGAATTGTGGAAAATGATTGATATAAGTAGTATGTGCATGCTGAGTTTTTCCAGGAGCAATGACCTGTATTGTAACACGGTTTTGAACCCCCAAATGTTGTCCCCTGATGTCCTACCTTATATTGTTGGAAAGATAATTGAATGTAGTTTCTGGAAATGTAAGGTTCATGGCTAGGTGATGTGTAGATTTTAAGTTATGGCCGGAGGAGTGAATTGTGTTTCTGGACTATGGACTGCACTAAGTGACCCCCTTGTGAGCTTTGTTTAAACCCCTAAAAATTTATGTGGGATCATGGAAAAATTAGAGAAGCTAGGAAATACAGTGGTGAAGGCTACACAAAAAGAATTGGATTAAAATATGAAATTTTGAATTTTATACAAATGCTAGAGTAAATTTCGCGCAAGGGAAAAAGTCGTTAGTGGAGCATAATTCTAGGAGTAATGGTTATGGTTCGAATGTGGTAACTAAATTAAGTCGAATAAGTGACGAGCGTAGTCGAATGATGACATGAACCTATAGAGGGGCTAGAGTGTCATAAGACGAAGTCATTAAGTTAATTTCTTACCCCCTAAAACCTCGTAATTAAAGAGATATTGTTAAGGTACTAACGAGCGGTTATTGCTTATGTATAGATCGTTCCACTCCGCACGCTCGACCACCCCAACCAAACCAAGGCAAGTTTACTTTTCAAAACTTATCCATATACAAGGACTTTCACTGTTGTGTTTGTAGTTTTCAATTATATCAAATGCTATGTTTATCGAAGTATTAATGCAATTGAGATGTATAAGTACATATATGTTTGCACCCCTTGAACTTAGAATGAAATGTTTTCTTCGGACAACGACTCTAGCAATAGAGGTCGTAGCGGTCCGTATATACTATTGACCGGGGAGCGGTATATTATTATATCGTAATTAAATTGCGAAAACCCGAAAGGTCATTCGGGGAGTATCGTATACTCAAGTAATTATTTTTATATCTTCGTAAATACTCAAAATATCTATCTTGGATTAAAAGCTTATTTTAATTAAATAATTATTTTATTAATTGTTTATATTAAATCTCAAAATATTATTTATTAATTATCGTTCATTATTTCAAAGACAAAACTAATCCAAGATACCTTTATCGTTTTCAAACTCGAACTCTTTCGAACCCAAAACATTTTCGAAAACCCCCGGTCAGGTTTTGTTTCTTGTACGTTTTTTTTCAAGAATTATCGGTCGACTGAGGTCGAACTTCAACTACTCGAATTTTCTATCAAAATGATTTTTGAAAAGAAAAGAAAAAGGGGACTCTGGCAGGTGTGGGAATCATTGACGAATGATTCCCGGGATGTGTAAGCGGCCGTGAGCCAGGCGGTCCATCAATTATTATTCCGGCCCAGGTGTTGCCGAAGGATGATTACGGATGTAGTTTTCATCGAGGGTGATTACGGATGTAGTTTTCACCCAAGGGTAGTTACGGATGTAGTTTCTATCCTTCTACTAGTAGAGAAGACCCGCGGATTATTGGACTTGGATGTGGCGACTGATCATCGTCAATCCTTGTCAGGTTTTTATGTTTTCTTCCAGTCCCATCCTCCACTTTGGAAAAATACTCAAACACTGCTTCTTGGGCCTAAGTGCCAAGTTGCCGATAGTGTGGTTTTTGATGAGAAAATATTGACATCGTGCAGTATCTAGAACTGCAAGATTTTCTATAAAGATTGGCACGTGTTAGTGCACTCTTGCAATTGTTTCTAAGAATGAAATGTTTTTGTATGAGAAACCTTCTAAGCTAATGGAAGGAAAGAGGTTTGCAATGATGTATTCTCTGTACAGTATGTTAATCATAGAGTGTTATGCCGAAAATGATATACTCATATGTATATATTTTCAAACTTGAGATATATTGAAATGGGAACCTTATAAGGGGTTCATATGTTATCCTAAAGCTCCTTAGTGAGTATAGATGTTTTATTCAAACCCGGGCACATACATTGTCCAATTATGTTTTGAAATCTGATATATATACCCATATAGTTGGGAATATTTTCGAAATAAACCACATTATTATTTTACAAAATAGTGAACTTGCTGAGCATTATGTAGCTCATTCTTGCTTTATAAAAACTTTTCAGAAAGGGAAGAATTTGGTCGATTAACTCCGCACCAGCAGAAGAGGAGTAGAAGAATTACCCGGAGATGACTTAGTTCCTGATAAATGCTACAGAGTAGTCTGATAGGTTTTCAACTGTAATAGTAAGACTCTCTTCAAGTGTAGCTGTATAAGTGGAATTGCGTAAGACTCTGGATTGTACAGATGAATTGTAATATGTAGTGTTACTTTTGATTATCGTTTCTGAGGCTCTAACTTGATTGTGTGTAAGATGGAGGTATGGATGGATGTATTGTTGAGTTGTAAAGTTAATACAGGTATGATATGGTTGAATGATGATGTGACGACCTGAATCTTTGACCTCAGATTTGGGGGCGTCACAGAAATGGTATCAGAGAGATAAGTTACAGTACTCAGAAACGAGAATGTTGAGAGTTAAGTCTAAGTCGGAGAATGACATAAGAGATCGTAGTAAACTTTTTATTGGAATACCAGAAGAGGTACCGGTGAGTAGAATAGACTAGAGTGTTTATTGGAGGTATTATACTAGGGTCGATAGAATCCTTAGAGACCTTCAGAATGATGAATAGAGGTTTGAGAGTCGTACATGACCTATCATAAGTAATAATGTAGAAAACAGAGCAAAATCTCAAGAGCAGCTGAGGTAGAGGCGATATTGCCAATATAATCGGATGACTAGGCTGGAATAAATTTTGTGGCCCATAGTCCTCCACAGTTTAGGAGACGGCATTTTAAGAATCAAGAAGTTTAGACTTCCCTACATATTTAAGGGTACTTAGTACTTGGAATAATGAAAGTCTTTTACTTTGGCTATAAGATCCGATTTTCGATAAGTAACGGGTTTACCTGAAAGGTGGTTACTATGCCGTTGCGGATTTCATTACCCTTGATGGTGAATTTTACATGTGTTATACGAGAATGTTATCATAAGACGAGCGCGATAGATAATTCCACGCATGATTCGGACTCTAGAGCATGGTAGTTCAACTTAAAGAACAAACAAGTAGAATTAACAAAGCGACTCTAGTGAAGTTGAATATGGTTGCAACGAGCGATATAGTGATCTCAGAGTCTACCAAAAAAAGGGACCAGTGAGTCTATACTGGAATTCTTTGATAGAAATTTTAGCAGAGACTACGCATGTATACTTGTAAACCTATATATTGTTGGTAACGTATGTTCACATGCACACACACCGCCACTGAACCTATGGACTACATTGAGATCCCTGAGAGATCTCTTTGATCTGTTCCCAGGGGGAACTGGCCACTTGTGATTCATGTCGAAATGCATGAAGTAGGACCCTATGGACTTAGCAGGTGTCCCCGGAATGATGTGAAGCTTGGTCTTCAAGATAAAGCACGAAGATGATGGATATATTTGTGAAACCCTAACTCGATAATTGACTCTAAGATGAAGATTGAGAGACGCACTAGTTGGTGTCTTGTATTACGAAGACGAAGAGATGGAGTTACCCTCATAGTGGTGATAATGAGATGCACGAATGATTATTAACTCATTTTGGTAACTACCGGCTGGTGCACTACTTCATTTTAAACTTTTCATTAACCATGTTACCTCGATTAGTTTATATCAGGTAATCCTTCTAGCTTTCTACATCAAATTTGTGGAATAACAACCAGTGATATACTCTCCCTAAAGCAGAACTTATCCGAAGTAATTTTATTTGACCCATGAACATTCTATTCAAAAATTTATGATGACCTTGTTCGGCTCAGGACTATTTACACTCCCTTTCAATTATCCAAGGAATGTTCAACAATTATTTCCTTAATTAATCAATGAATATTCCTAAACGAATATTGATATTTGACTACTTCTTTCATACTTGCATTCTTCAGTCGAGCCCATAAATATTTATCCACTTGTTGAGAACAGGGATGATCTAACATCCAGATATTCCTCATGAATCCTTTCTCCTATTCAAAATGAGATTGTGCGTCTTACGTTGAAATCATAGTAAGGATATCATTCTGATATTGGTATTCCGAATTTAATTCTATTGTCGGATCTGATAAAGCATGTATACGGCGGCACCCTTGGGTGGACCGTTTCACTGATAAGTAATATTTGATGAGAGGTTATCGATTGTTCCGATACCTAGAACATTCTCTTCAGATTTTATAGTTTTCTTTTTTCAAACTTAATAACTTCTTATTTCCATTCGTTGTCCGAGTAGCCTAAAGTTTCTTCAATGGCTACGATGTTGAAATTCCGTTCTATCCAATTGAAACTGGCTAGTCGTTATGTCAATATGAATGACTAGTTGATTGTTCTAACTACTCAAAATTGTAATGTTGTGAAGAACACCTAGCTAATTGTCCTAGCTGGTGGTGATTTCTCAAACGGGTGAACTAGCAAATTTTGTCTCGCTAGCTGCTAGTGTTTCTTGAAAAGGACTAGTTATTGTTCCACTGGTCCAACTCCCAATTTAATTCATTCCGCAATGCATTTTGCATGTGGTAAAGTATGATGATGAAAGTTTTGACGAATAACTTGATTGAGACCTAGTGAGGTCGCCCACTCGACTTGAACTCTTACCCACCTTCGTATCAGACTTTATATCACTTGAATATTTTATTCTTTCATTCATACAATGAGAATTCATTTGAAACCATTGATTACTTGAATGACAAACTACTTCATTCTTTAATTGTCATGGAGTAGAATTGCTTTCTATTGGTTGACCTTCATCAATGCGACTTTAGATTTCCTCTTATTTTTCAAGAGGAAAAGTATTAACCAGATGTAAGAATTGTATAAAGACCGTCTTTATGACTTTTGTATCCAACAATCATTGCCCTCGTGCAACATTCTCTATGATATCACATTACAAGATTATCAGGACATGAAGGAATAAACCTTGTTGTATTCTTTTTGTCCATCCTTATATCTCCGAAAATCGAGACTCCTAGTATTTGGAACCATCAACATTCTTGGAACATCCAATGTGGAATTCTTATTGAAATTATCTATTGGACCTTGTTATTTTGAAACCATTCCTTTCAAAAGCGATTACTCTAAGGTGAACGGGAGGTACAATTGTGAACCGTTGCACCAATTTGAGATCAAAAACCAAATGTTGTAATTGTGCAGCCAGAGCGTTATGCCGAGAGATTATTTAAAGTAGGAATAACATGTCGAGGCATACCACAAGGACCTTTAATATTAGTGTGAGGAAGGTTATAAGAAATGATGAGGTGGTTGGGAGCACGCCCCTACCAACCGTCGTCAGGATGCTATATTAATGAATTTTGGAGTTACCAAGCCTTTTCTAGATCCAAGAAATGCAAATCGACTGCGATGTAAGACATATCCTTAGAGGAAACTAACATGGAAGTGAGATGGACAAGAAAGGAAGAAATATTGTGGCAAGAATGTGAAGCTTTACTTAGCTTAAAGGGATTGATGCACATAGAGAGACATAAAGTTTAAAAGGCCCCTAATAGCAAATGGATGCATGGATATATGCCAATGATCCTTCGAGATTACCACCTAATCAAGTTTATTGGGAATCGCAGCAGCATGCAGGCCTCAGGCTGATTGGAGCCAGTTGTGAAAGAGGACGAGCGTATGACATCTTACATACACCATTGAGAATCGATATCCCTAGCCAGAGATGTAGGAATTGTTGACCAGTTAGAACGCGTAGTTGTTTTTCAAAGATAAGGTTGTAAGGCGGGATTCACCAACTCAAGATCGACCTCTATACTGTGCCAAAGTTGGCATTTCACACTAATATAAACGTTATAAAATTGTGGTAGTATCGTTTGAGTGGACTAATGAGTCAGAAGCCTTTATGGATTAATGAACAAAGTTTTGGAATGAAATGAGATATTAGCAACAACCTTGTTGTTAGCTATACTTAATGATGAAAAGAGGACTTTGAGAGTCACGATGATGCGTCTTTCAAGAGTTTAAGAGGTGTGCTGATGCAGTAGAAATGGGATGATAGCCTATACTTCTAAACAACATAAAGGTTACGGGATAGGATATACTAACCGTGAGTCGGGGATTAGTCATGATAGCGTTCACGCATAAAACTGAGACGTTAACCTTATGAGAAAAGTGTGATTCTTTTTCCCACAAGGGCCATAAGTATATCTTCATATTAGAACTAAACATGAGAAGGAGAAGGTGACGAAAGGGAGCAGGGAGTATAATGGAGAAATTTGTTATTACCCAGGGAAGGCCAGTGTGGTGACCGATACCTATAGAAGGGATTATTCGAAATTGGAATTCGGTCAGTATTGACCAAGAAAATAGAGTATATACAATAAAGATTAATGTTAGAGGAAAATGAGTAAATTATGGGGAAGGACAAAGATGTATAGAGAATTAAGTGAATGTTTGGCAAACGGATGTGGAAAATGGTATTGGCAAACTATTAAGTACAAACGCGACATGTCAAAAGCAGAATGATAGAGATCTAGAGGATCAATTCCGCCCGTAGAAAATCTTGAATGTGGGCAGAATTATAATGAATTTCATGAGTAGGTCGCCGAAGACCGAGCCAAGAGATGGCACTAGTTGATTTATAATTGCTGGACCAAGTGATTTACCTACGAGAGACTTTCCATTTAGAAGATTATCGATTTATATACGGAAGAGATGGTGGTGCAATATAAAACTTCTACAGTGATTTCGTCAGATAGAGACTTAAGGTTAGACTTCGAATATTGAAGGTGCTTTCAAGTATAATTAATAAAGAGATTGAGCGTATGTACTAATTTGATCTGTGGCTGACGGACAGGGAAGAAGAATTGTCCAGACGTTCGAATTTATAATTAGTGTCGTGCCTTAGATTTCACGGGGCAGTCGAGAATAAAAACTTACCCATGAAACGAATGTTGTTATCACGATCGGCACCATGCGGACGTAAGGACGTCTCTTGTAAAGCGTACTACGAAAGAAGAAGTTTCGCTTTTCTTGCGTTACGAAGAAGTCAATGAACGAGGGATATAGTAGCTGAACTGGTTCGACGTATACCGAAGACTATATAGTATCCATAGCAAGTGGTAACGACCGATGGGAGGCAACACATGCGTGCTAATCAAGCCAAGGAAAATGAGGAATACCGTGCGTAATGACGTTGTCTCAGATTATAGAACACGACCACAAAGTATTCACGGCCCAATGATACAAGGACTCAACACGGATACTATGAACAAGGTAGAAGTGTAACGTATAAGTAGTGGGATAGCAATTTTCATTCATAGAACAACCGATAAGGAATACAGGTCGAGGAGAGCATGCGTTGAGAAGCAACATTAAAGCGTTGGTGAGACTGCAATAGCCCTAATTTTCATGAATATTCGAACCTGGATGAAAATTAATTTTATGGGTGGATGAGAAATTTTTGCAATCACGATATGTACGAATTATTAAATGAAGATTTCGAATTGATATTACGCCTTTACGGTGCAGACGAGTGTATGTAAAAGTCCTTAGTTTTTACGAAACCCATTATTTCGAATGGTCAAATTTTATGAGATATCAAAGGAGTATGAGGTGGGAGACTTCGTGATGCTAAAGGTATCCCCCTGAGAAGGATTGATGCGGTTTGGTAAGAAAGGGAAGCTAAGTCTGAGGTTTATTGGACCTTTTGAGATTTTGAGGCGTATGGGGAAGTTAGCCTACGAGTTAGCCTTGCCCCCAAGCTTGCAGCAAATTCATAATGCGTTTCATGTGTCTATGTTACGACCCTACCACACCGACCATCGGCATGTGATAGAGTACGAACAAGTGGACCTACAACCAGACTTAACATATGTGGAGCAACCCGTAGAAATCATGGATAGAAAAGAACAGGTGCTGAGGAACAAGGTTGTCAAACTAGTGAGAGTCTTATGGAGGAACCAGAATGTCGAAGAATCAACATGGGAACTAGAAAGTGCAATGCGTGAAAAGCACCCCCAACTGTTTTCAACCTGATTCCGGGACGGAATCCTTTTAAGGAGGGGAGGCTGTAAGAACCCTAATTTTTGGTAATATTTTATTTTATTTAATATCTTGTGGCAATGACAATGTGGAACCTTTCTGGTCATCCCTGTTGATTAATAGAATTGATTGTCTGAGAAACTGTGTTGTTGTATTCACTATGTAAGATAAAAAGGGAGATTGTGAAGGCAAGAGTCGTATTGTTAGTAAGATTTATAAAACTTGGGATTTGAGAATGTTTAGAGTGTTAAAAGATTTATTAAGGATTATGACAAGGAATTATGGATATTCGGGGAATTTACACAATTAGTACTTAAGGAATTATAGGGGAAATCTCTGCGCGACAAAATATTATTACGAGAGATTAATTATGATACGATATGAATTGAGGATTAAGTGACAACCATTGGTGGAGAAATAATAATACAAGGAAGGATATTGCATGCAAGTGTCATGTAACTAGCTAGTTAGGAAATGAACTAGAAAGCAAAAAGCATAAAGCATAAAGTAACTAGATGAATAGTGGAAAGTACATGCACCATGCTTTAAGGGACAAGAGGGTATGGCTTGACCTAGGGGCTAGCTACTAGGCTTGGATGCATGTGACTTATACATATCTACACATATCACATTACTACATCTCACAATTCAAACCAAGCAACAAAACAAACTCTCTCTCTCCCTCTTGCAAACTCTCGGCCTAAACAAGAAACAAGGAAGAAAATTTTCTTTCTTCCACTTCTCTTCACTCACAATTCAAGGCATAATTCCTAGGCACTCTACATCATCTAGACAAGGTATGTTAGTAATTTCAAGCCATTTCATCCACCCAAATTCAAGTTACAAATTGTTAAAGATTGGGTGAATAGTTACCATGTTTGATTTTCTTTTAGATCTTGGATTGTAAGGGTTGTAGGAGACCATTCAAGGTGTTATTAAGTTGTGTAAAGCTTATCCAAGGCTCCTAGGTGCTCAAGAAGGTATAAAAATCACAAACCCTCTTGGTTATGTAGTATTTATAAGGTTTGGTAGTAGATCCATGTATTTATGAGCTAATCTTGGTTGTATATGTGTTGGATAGCATGGATCTTGAATTTTGATGTTGAGATTATGACTTTTATGACTATGGATAGTATATATATCACCATGAGTGTTATGAACCATGATTTGAGTGTATTAAGTGTTGGTTGTATGGTGGAATTGTGGAAAATGATTGATATAAGTAGTATGTGCATGCTGAGTTTTTCCAGGAGCAATGACCTGTATTGTAACACGGTTTTGAACCCCCAAATGTTGTCCCCTGATGTCCTACCTTATATTGTTGGAAAGATAATTGAATGTAGTTTCTGGAAATGTAAGGTTCATGGCTAGGTGATGTGTAGATTTTACGTTATGGCCGGAGGAGTGAATTGTGTTTCTGGACTATGGACTGCACTAAGTGACCCCCTTGTGAGCTTTGTTTAAACCCCTAAAAATTTATGTGGGATCATGGAAAAATTAGAGAAGCTAGGAAATACAGTGGTGAAGGCTACACAAAAAGAATTGGATTAAAATATGAAATTTTGAATTTTATAAAAATACTAGAGTAAATTTCGCGCAAGGGAAAAAGTCGTTAGTGGAGCAAAATTCTAGGAGTAATGGTTATGGTTCGAATGTGGTAACTAAATTAAGTCGAATAAGTGACGAGCGTAATCGAGTGATGACATGAACCTATAGAGGGGCTAGAGTGTCATAAAACCTCGTAATTAAAGAGATATTGTTAAGGTACTAACGAGCGGTTATTGCTTATGTATAGATCGTTCCACTCCGCACGCTCGACCACCCCAACCAAACCAAGGCAAGTTTACTTTTCAAAACTTATCCATATACAAGGACTTTCACTGTTGTGTTTGAAGTTTTCAATTATATCAAATGCTATGTTTATCGAAGTATTAATGCAATTGAGATGTATAAGTACATATATGTTTGCACCCCTTGAACTTAGAATGAAATGTTTTCTTCGGACAACGACTCTAGCAATAGAGGTCGTAGCGGTCCGTATATACTATTGACCGGGGAGCGGTATATTATTATATCGTAATTAAATTGCGAAAACCCGAAAGGTCATTCGGGGAGTATCGTATACTCAAGTAATTATTTTTATATCTTCGTAAATACTCAAAATATCTATCTTGGATTAAAAGCTTATTTTAATTAAATAATTATTTTATTAATTGTTTATATTAAATCTCAAAATATTATTTATTAATTATCGTTCATTATTTCAAAGACAAAACTAATCCAAGATACCTTTATCGTTTTCAAACTCGAACTCTTTCGAACCCAAAACATTTTCGAAAACCCCCGGTCAGGTTTTGTTTCTTGTACGTTTTTTTTCAAGAATTATCGGTCGACTGAGGTCGAACTTCAACTACTCGAATTTTCTATCAAAATGATTTTTGAAAAGAAAAGAAAAAGGGGACTCTGGCAGGTGTGGGAATCATTGACGAATGATTCCCGGGATGTGTAAGCGGCCGTGAGCCAGGCGGTCCATCAATTATTATTCCGGCCCAGGTGTTGCCGAAGGATGATTACGGATGTAGTTTTCATCGAGGGTGATTACGGATGTAGTTTTCACCCAAGGGTAGTTACGGATGTAGTTTCTATCCTTCTACTAGTAGAGAAGACCCGCGGATTATTGGACTTGGATGTGGCGACTGATCATCGTCAATCCTTGTCAGGTTTTTATGTTTTCTTCCAGTCCCATCCTCCACTTTGGAAAAATACTCAAACACTGCTTCTTGGGCCTTAGTGCCAAGTTACCGATAGTGTGGTTTTTGATGAGAAAATATTGACATCGTGCAGTATCTAGAACTGCAAGATTTTCTATAAAGATTGGCACGTGTTAGTGCACTCTTGCAATTGTTTCTAAGAATGAAATGTTTTTGTATGAGAAACCTTCTAAGCTAATGGAAGGAAAGAGGTTTGCAATGATGTATTCTCTGTACAGTATGTTAATCGTAGAGTGTTATGCCGAAAATGATATACTCATATGTATATATTTTCAAACTTGAGATATATTGAAATGGGAACCTTATAAGGGGTTCATATGTTATCCTAAAGCTCCTTAGTGAGTATAGATGTTTTATTCAAACCCGGGCACATACATTGTCCAATTATGTTTTGAAATCTGATATATATACCCATATAGTTGGGAATATTTTCGAAATAAACCACATTATTATTTTACAAAATAGTGAACTTGCTGAGCATTATGTAGCTCATTCTTGCTTTATAAAAACTTTTCAGAAAGGGAAGAATTTGGTCGATTAACTCCGCACCAGCAGAAGAGGAGTAGAAGAATTACCCGGAGATGACTTAGTTCCTGATAAATGCTACAGAGTAGTCTGATAGGTTTTCAACTGTAATAGTAAGACTGTCTTCAAGTGTAGCTGTATAAGTGGAATTGCGTAAGACTCTGGATTGTACAGATGAATTGTAATATGTAGTGTTACTTTTGATTATCGTTTCTGAGGCTCTAACTTGATTGTGTGTAAGATGGAGGTATGGATGGATGTATTGTTGAGTTGTAAAGTTAATACAGGTATGATATGGTTGAATGATGATGTGACGACCTGAATCTTTGACCTCAGATTTGGGGGCGTCACACTTATGAACTCCTTTTACAATGATATAGAGAGAGTATTTATAATGCTACCTATTAACTAATAACAGAAAGATAATCTATACATGACAATGTTCTGCCGTCCAGTTGATAGTTTCCATCAATAGAAAAATTCTTTCCTTCATGATATCAGCTTCTTGTTTGTTCTCCAAACAAAGATCCTATTTTATAGCACTTGCCATTTTCTGTAGCATCCATAATGACATCATCAGTAACACGACTGATATCAGGATTTCACCTTGCATCAGGATCAGACCATCCTATCAGTACTTGATCAGTATTTGACTTGACATATCAGGATTCGATCTCAGTTCCTGACACGTAGTCCTCGATGCACTGTTCATGACTTTTTTTTTTTTGACAAAACATGAGATATATTAATCAAACAAATCAGCCATACAAGCGGCTTTTACTTCGATAGGAACAAACCTCCTATCAAAAACTCGACCTGGGAAAGAACATGACTCCCTCGCTAAACAGTGAGCAGGCATGTTAGCAGATCGTTTAATAAAAAACACTTCAATGTTTAATTCTACCATCATTCTTCGACAGTCCATAACTATGCTACCAAAAGGAGAGATCATTTTAACATGACTCCTAATGGCTTGAACCAGTGCTAAACAGTCTGTCTCGATCACCACCTTCCTCCAATCGTTCTCCTTCACCCAGCTTAAGGCCTCCTTAACTGCTATGGCCTCTGCAAACTCCGACCGGATGACACCATTGAACACCTCTGAGCGTCCCCTTATAACCTCCCCCATCTCATCCCGAGCTAGCATTTGAATGCCATACTTTGAGAGCTCAGCAAAAATCGCAGCATCAACCGTTACCTTGACTTCATCCCTTTTAGGTTTTACCCAAGAAACTGCTCTATCCCCTTGAATCACATCTCGGTATAGAGCCTTAGTCGAAAAAACTTGAGCCTGCTTCCAGACTGCAAGGTATTGTTGGGCTGATTGAACTACTACCTTAACCTCACTCTTCTTTTGATTCCAAACCCAATTGTTTCTAGCATGCCAAATGTTCCAGCACATCGTGGCTATCTCTCCGTGCTCTTCCTTTTTAGTTTGGTTCAGCATATGGTCTAGCCAGCTGGCAAAATTATTTTCCACTGTCCCATGAACCCTCTACCCTCTCTGCATCCAACACTGGGAAGCAAATTGACAGCCTACTAAAACATGGTAAATTGTTTCCTCTTTAGCATTGAAAATCGGGCAAGAAACACTGACAGGAACTCTCTTAGCGTGAAGGATTGTTTTTGTTGGCAAACACTGAGCTAAAGAACGCCATAACATGTTTAAAACCTTGCTAGGTGCTTTTATTCTCCAAACCCGATTCCAGAGACTGTTACTATCTGAGACTTGCCACGCTCCTTTTTGAGATTGCAGAATTCTATAGGCACTCTTAACTGAGTATTCTCCGTTAATCTCCTCCTTCCAGTAGAGCATGTCCCCCCCAGAACCGTTTCCTATTTTTGTGGATTGAATGCATTACTTGTCCCTTAGGTTGAATAAGTCTTCCAGCACTTCGTCATCCCATTGATCACCATTCATACTCATTAGGGAAGCTACTGTTGCGTGTTCTAAACCCTGTAGATCAGTTGTTACACGTGAGTTAATCTCATCCTCAAGCCAAGGGTGTCCCATGATTTTAATGGATTTGTCATCCCCCACCCTCCAACGAGCACCTGCCCTAACAACTTGTTTAGCCTCCCAAATACTCCTCCAAATAAAACAAGGATTGTCTCCCAACTTCGCGTCAAAGAAATGACAATCTGAGAAGTATCTCGCCTTATAGATCTTACTCGAAAGTTTATCTGGATATGTGATTAGTCTCCATCCTTGTTTCCCAAGAAGGGCTAAGTTGAAATCACGGAAGTCCCCAAAACCCACACCTCCACACGCTTTGTGCCTACTAAGTCTCTCCCAACTCATCCAATAAATACCCGCAGTTGAGTTTTCCTTGAATCCCCACCAATATCTCGATAGACTTCTCTCCAAGTCTTTTATAATTTCCAAGGGCAATAGGAACATGCTCATGGTATAAACTGGTAATGCTTGTGCTACATTTTTGATTAAAACTTCCCTCCCTGCCTGCGAAAACCACCAATCCTTCCATGACTGTGCACGTTGCTTTACTCTCTCTTTTAAAGCACAAAAAACACATGATTTATTCCTACCCACCATGTTTGGTAACCCCAAATAAGTCACAGAATCATCAGCCTCCGTCATTTGCAAAATTTGACAAATATTCTATCTGTCATTTCGATTGCCGTTGGAGCTGAACATTACTGAGGACTTATTAAAATTTACTTGTTGCCCTGACGCTTCCTCGAAAGTTTGAAGAACTTCAACCATTTTTAGAGCTGCGTTATCGTCTGCTTTGCAAAATAGGTAGCTATCGTCAGCAAAAAATAAGTGACTGATGCTTGGGGCCTGACGACACACCTTTATGCCTTTGATAAGATTTTGATCTTCGTATTTTCTGAGAAGTGCAGATAGGCCTTCTGCACAAAGAATAAACAGGTAGGGCGAGAACGGATCCCCTTGACGAAGGCCTCGACTTGGAATCACTGGCCCCATCTCCCTTGCCCCATGAGTGATGTTATACTTGACTGAACTTATAGTCTGAAGGATTAAATGAACCCACCAGTTGTTAAAACCCACCTTGCAAAGCACTTGTCGAAGATAATCCCACTCAACTCTGTCGTAAGCCTTACTCATGTCAATCTTTATAGCCATACTTCCGTTGTTTCCCCTTCTCTTCCTCTTCAGATAATGCATCATTTCATAGGCCACCATAACGTTGTCCGTGATCAACCTCCCCGGAATGAACGCGCTTTGACATTCAGAAATCACACCATCGAGCATAGTTTTCATCCTGTTCGCCATCACTTTAGTGATTATTTTCACCAGCACATTGCAGAGTGATATAGGTCTGAGGTCTGTCACACTAGCGGGACATTTCTTCTTTGGGATAAGGACCACGTTCGTCTGGTTAATTCCCTCCGGAATAATACCATCCTGGAAAAATTTTCTAACCATTAGGACCACATCTTTGCCCACTATCTCCCAATGTTTTTGGTAGAAAGCAGGTGTCATTCCATCCGGGCCTGGGGATTTATCAGGGTCCATTTGAAACAAAGCAACCTTCACTTCCTCCTCTGTGACTTGTTGCATTAACTCTTGATTTTGCGCTTCTGATATGCTTGAATCTATGCCATCTATCAACAAGTGATTATAGTGCTCTGTGATATGTTCTGCTAAACCCTCATTCCAGTCGATCCAACGGCCATCTCCATCTTTTAATCGATTTATCTGATTTGTCCTTCTCCTTCCAGAAGCCGAATTATGAAAGTACCTACTGTTCTTGTCGCCTGACTGAAGCCACAATTGCTTTGACCGTTGCCTCCAGAAAATTTCCTTTTGCTCCAAGATTAGAAACAATCTGTCTCTTGCCTCCTTGTACTTCTGAACTGAAGCACCATCCCTGAATTTTCTCCATCTTTTCATTTCTAGTTTGCAGCTCTTAATAAGCTCTCTAAATCTGCCAGTCACTTCCTTTCCCCATTGCCAAAGCTTTTCGCTACAAGCTTTGATTTTGGATTGAATATTAGAATAATTATCTCCCTCCCACCCTTCTAGAACCAGCTGCTTACATATAGGTTCAGTTAACCATGCATTTTCAAAGCGAAATTTTGTTGAACTGCCTCGCTTCTTTACAGCTTCGTTAACCAGCAAAATCGGGCTATGGTCTGAAGAGGTACCTTCGAGATTATATAGTTTAGCTAAAGGGAACAGGTCAAGCCACGTAAGAGTGGTTAAAGCCCTATCTAATCTTACTTCAGTCCAAGACGTAGTTCCACGCCCTCTTTCCCACGTGAATTGGTGACCAATAAGATCCATGTCAATGAGGCCTGATTCCACTAGAGCTTCACCAAAACCCTCGATCAACCAGTTGGGATATGGAGCTCCACCACGCTTATCTTGTTGAGACACTACATTATTTAGATCTCCTATAACACACCAAGGGAGGTTAGAATCCCTTGCCAGATTACGAAGCAAGTCCCACGTCTTCCTTCTTTGATTTCTATCTGGCTCGCCATAAACCCCAGTCAGTCTCCACTTCTCTTTGCCCTCTACAACAATCTCCACATCGATGTGATTTCGGGACATGCTTCTTAGCAAAACTTGATCCTTAATTTTCCAAAAAAGTGCCAAACCACCACTCTTGCCTACTGAGTCAACTGATATCATACCATCGAACCCTAGAGAACTTCGAATCTTCTCCAACTTACCTTTGTTATCTATGGTTTCACATAAGAAAATAAAAACTGGTCTTTCTTGACTTATAATGTCTTTTAGAAACCGAACATTCGAGGGAAGACCTATGCCTCGACAGTTCCAACTGAAGATGCTCATAATTCCAGGCGGGCCTGCAAAACAGGACCCGCCATTTGTTCGTTTTTTTGGTTCTGTGAAGCATTGATATGTTTTTCTCTCATTGTGACATCCTCTTGTTTTTTGTCTACACCTGATCCTTCCTTTTTTTCCTCGTTGACTCTCCTTCTTTTTGAATCTATAATTATAAGCCCATGTTCAACAATATGCTCCATGTCGTTGTTAATATTTGAATATAAACCACTTGTCTGGTTTGTGAGGGCCAGTTGACCACCACTAGCTACCCCTTTTTGATTTTCTACCAATATTCCCTCTTTTGAGATAGCTTTGTCATTCCCTCCAAAACCACTTCCAGCTATAGCATCCTCTTTTTCTATCATATCACTTATAACCATCCTATAATCCTGGGATCTTTTTTCCGTGTCTCCCGCATTGACTGTTTGACCACTTTTTCCTTTGTCACTGTTAGCACCCATCTTTGCCGGAATTATTTTCCCACCTCCAGCATTCCTAAGCCATTGATTCTGTCATTCGTAGGGTTGATTTCGTATCGAAGCTCTCAGAGAAACATCATATTTCCTGACTCCTTTGTTGGTCGTGTCATCATATAGAGCCTCACAAAATTTATCTGAGTGACCAATGATTCTACAGTAAAAGCAAAATGAAGGTAGGCGCTCGTATTTGAAACTTACCCACATCCATTCGCCCCCCGCTTTTTTCATTCTCATTTGAGTCTTTAACGGCTTGTTGACGTTGATGGCCACCTTGATACGAGAGAATTGCCTCCAGATGCTTTGAAAATTCTTTGGGTCTGCTATTATGAATTTACCAATGTAGTTTCCTATGGACTTCAAGATGGACTCTGAGTTAAATCCAACAGGAAGTTCATACACCTGCACCCACATAATGAGCTCATTTAAACTGATGTCATTTAATTGTTCTCCCATCTCCAATCTTCTTATCATCAGAACTTGGTTGTTAAACGTCCATGGCCCATCGTCTAGGACCCTTTGCATATCATTGACATGGAAAAATTTGAACAAAAAAATGTTAGGAATATCTGATTCCTCCATAAAGACACCCTTCACTGGTCTCCATATACCAGCTAGAGTGTCCTGCATTGCCATGAAATTAACTTTTCTGTTTGTTAAGAAACTTCCCACCAGACATAAGGCCAACTCCAATGGTTGAGTTCCATCATTGATTTCTTCCAGAATGAGGCCTTCGTCGTCTTGATCATTGATTGATAGATTTGCATATTTCTCTTCAATATTTTGTTTTGAAGAGCTCGCCATTGAAGAGAGAAAGAGAAAGAAAAGCTTGTTTTAGAATTAGAAGCTAGCTTAGAAGCAGCGATTCATAGGGAAAATATAAAAAGCATGAGGAAAACACGTCAAAGGACGAGATATGACTCAAACACGTCAATAGACGAGACTTCATTCTTTCTTCAGCTAACCATGGAACATAAAAGAAATTGCAGAACTTTTCTCAGTGCACGGCTGTGGATGCAGACATTGCACTGTTCATGACTTAACTCTACATATTACTGTTTTAACACATATCTCCTATACAAAGTGTTAAATCCTTTATAAATCAGGATATACAAGAAGTATAAGTAAAATTCTATTCTTAACATCACAACTCATGAATTATTCCTAACATATCTCTATTTACGCCACAAATCATGATGTTAAAACATCAACTTATCCTATGCTAGCTTGGCAAATTCTGAATCTCAAGATCCACTCTCGTTTCACAAGAGATTAACAAATTAGATGTTAACTACGCATCTAAATACATGAAACACAACCGTATGAGGATATCAAGAATTCACCACATGTAATCTTTAAAGCAATCAAACTACTAAGCTACATAAATAACTCCGTTAGAATCCAATGACACTGATTAGCTCATAATTGAACCGTTCATCGTCATGGGATTTGATGAAAACATGATATAAAACAAGATATGAATAAAAGACGCAATAATATTAATAAAACAAAAGTTGAGAAAACAAATCTATAATCCAAGGTAACACAAAAGATGAAGTAGATCTAGATCCGTTGCTTGTCACGAGCGTTGAATCCTTCTCTCCTTTTCTCTCTTGCAGATCTAAGCTATGTTACAATAATAAAAACTGATGATACAAATTACAATGCTAAGATGTGTTTAAATAGGTTCTAGATTTCTTGCCCAGTAAGAAATTACCTTCTTTTACAATTAGAATTCAATTAAGGTACTAAAAACTGCCCAAAATACAATTAGAACTTGAAAAGGGCAAAACAGTAATTTCCCTGCTCCCAACAGTCTGTTTGTCGAGCTGTCTGCTCCTACCACATGCAACCTGCTCGTTTCAGACCTGTCCCATGTTGTAGAAAATATCCCAAGCTTCGCGTGGACAATAAGATCGCTGAAAACGGACTTATAGAACTCCAGATATGGCCAAAACAGTGTAGACTGCGCAACCGTCCCGAAAAATCCGAATTTTAATTAATTTAACCTCAAAACACGACAGAAGAATCCACCTTAATCGACATTCTTGCAAACCTGCACAACTAAACAAAACACATCAAAACTACAACAAACTTGGGACGCTCCAATTATCAATTCAGTGTAGCCTGGCCCCTAGACCAAGTGTTAAATGAAGGATACAGCAAACTCTAGAGGATTTGGTCTTTAATGAAGAAAACTGGAGGATTCACTCCAGAAGCAAGGGAAATAATTTTCAAAAAGGCCAATGAATTGAGAAACAGCCAGACATCAAAGGACGGTTTGCCTAAGACGTTGTACATTCTATATTATTAGGTCTAAAATAACGTAGAAGGGGGGTTGAATACGTTATTTCGAAATATTTGGATTTTTGAAATGTGAAAAATAAGGTCAACAACTGAATCGAAATAACACAATCAATTCGGGAAAATATCTTTGAATTGATAAAAAACCGAGGGGTGTTACAACTTCTAATCCTATGGATTAGCTTCAAAAACTAGAACACTCCTAAGGATAATTTAGGCACGAGGACCTTCTACCCAACACTTCCTGAAAGCGGGCTAAGCCGGCTTTCCTACTAGATGGACTGTCTAGTAGCTTACACAGAGAAGATATAAGAGAGAGTTGTGTGTTGAGGTGTGTTTTGAAATGAAATACAACAGGCCTATTTATAGACTTTAGAAAATCACTATGCTGCTAATTTACGTAACTGATGATGTCAGTTATAAAATGATTTTCAAACCTGATGCCGAACTTTTGATCTGCTGCCAAACTTTTGATTTTCAAAAGTTTTTAAAATCAAACATGTGGGACCCAGCTTGCATAGTAATTTTGGTTACTATTCATGAATAGTAATTTCGGTTACTAGTTATATGAATAGTACTATTCATATGAATATTGATTTCGGTTACTATTCACGTGAATAGTAATTTCGGTAACTATTCATATGAATAGTTATTTCGGTTACTATTCATATGAATACTGATTTTGAATACTATTCATTTTCCTCTTAATTTGACATCCTTAAATATGAAGCTTCCAAAATGGAGGATATCAATACTGCTATAAACTCAATCGTACCTCTTAACAGTTTTTCTGAGCTAGATACTTCGATTCCTTTTGTGAAGTGTTGACGCCTAGTGCAACTGGTCTAGTTCACAGACGACTAACATTCATTCGTGGTCTTCGTATTATGTCTTTAAGAACACTGCTAAGAATTGTGCAACCATAAAAACTTTATCTCTGGAATCTTTTGGCCCTTCAACTGAATCATCTGTACATCTTATTTTGTCACTGAGGCTTGATCATGTTAATGAACTTCTTTCAGCGACTTGATCCTTGTTGATGCCTGTTCTTCAAGTTTCACGATCCCTGTATAGAGTTAATATTATTTATCTTTTATCCTAGTTGAGTTATATATGTCCTCTATTACATATTACATTACATTATGCCTTACAATCTCCCCCTATTTGATTGTTAGGGTTTGACAAGCAAATTCCTAGAGGATAACTCAACTGATACATGAAAAATGAACTACAAAGATAAATAATATTAAATTGCATTCTGGATCATATATATACATTTTCCAGATTTCTAAAAATTAACCAAGTGCAAGACAATTGTTCCTGTAGACTGAACATATCTTCAAGTTTGCCTTTGCTTTCTTTCCACATAGCACTAATACTCCCATTAGCTTTTTCTTTCCCAAAATAAAGTTAATTCCGTGTCAATAACCTTTTCTTTGCCCTTACGCCAAGTAGATTTTTCTTGGTCATCCACCTTCTCCCCCTTAGTTGGGTTATCCTCCAGAGTAGTAGGATGTGGAGTTGGTAAATTAGACGAAGCTATCTTCCCCAAGGAATGAATTGCATGACTAAACTGGGATGTCATGGAACTTAATTGAACCTGGAATGCATCATGTTGAATAAGTTGCAAATTTTTGATTTCTGCAATGGACTTACAGATATTTTACAACTCTTTCTCCATTGTTTGGACCCGTGTAAGGAGTCTGCTGTATTCCTTTCTGGTTACAGGTGCATGTGGTTTAGTAGGTTGCTCACTTGTACGTTCTGCAGGTGTTTCACTCAACACTCTATATTCACTCGGTTTAGTGGTTTGGGTTACACTTACATGTTCTGTTTGTGTTTCCCTCAACTCTCCTCTAGAGCTTCCACCAATATTTGTACCTGCAAATGAAATCATCCTAGCCCCTTTTTCAGAGGTCACGGATGGTGCAATGAAAGTTCGTGAGCTTTCGTCCTCACGTGAAGTGAGTTGCCGACCACTGGTAAAGAGTGGTAAATCTCGAAAGAGATCCAGAGATTTTTCCTCTGGGAGGTTAAACTTGAATCAATTAAATGGCACAAAACTAAAGTTTCCCTCGTTTGTCTGTGAAGACACTTGGTTCATAAAAGAACCTCCTACTAATGGATCTTTCCGTAAAATGGAAGATTCACCAGTTGCTCCCATCAATTCAACCTTATTTACATTTTCACTCAATGGATAAGAAAGAATTTCTTCACGAACAGTTGCCGTTACCTCAGGTTTATTGGGTTTACTCCATTTAGAATGAGGTAGAGTGACTGATGTAACTAACTCCTTATGTGGTGCTGCTGAGGCACTATCTCCCTCAATAATGTGAATGACTGGCCGTTTAAGTGACAAATGAGGTGTAGGAGTTTGTTGTGTTTGTGTTTGTATTTGTAGAATGGGCTCTTCGACCTGTGTTAGAGTCGGTGGGATTTCCTGCTCTTGGTCGGGTAAGATGGCCACTGGGGGCTGTAGAAACTGTATTTCCTGTGACACAATAGGGAATACAGAGGTTGGAATAGCAGGGATTGAAATATTACCTTTTCATATACCTGCTCTCACTGGTCGTGGTAACAACGGAAGTGGGATAGTCTTTAGATATTCAGTTAGGACTGTAGGCACATCCGTATATTTCTTTTTGCTTATGTAATTAATTACATTCGTCTTCATAGAAGAACATTCCACCTTTCGACCATTTTCCAAGTGTACCATGTCTTCATCATTCAAAAAATCATTTAATATTTAACTGTAGAAACCTTGGACATAGACATTTGACATTTTGAGTCCGAACATCTCTTGTTCCCAAGCGTTTCATTTTTAAAATGATTTGACCAAGCACTATTTTTCAAAAACTAATCCTCAAATTATTGGCGATCGCATACCCTATTATTTGAATAAATTTAGGTATTCGATCTTGATTTGTTCTATCTGAGGAAAAAACATGGTTAAGAGTGTGAAAGAAGAAATTCCAATACTGGGTTAGAAACATTCTAGAAAGAGTACAAGTATTGAAATTACCATCTTGGTACCATATAAAATGAAAGAACATTTCAATCTGTTCAGGTGTAGGATCAGAAACGAGATTTTCCATAGGAAACTGGAGAATTCGATTAACATCTCATTCAGTGACCTTAATCGACCTACCAAATAGTCGATATGTGAATGCACACCTGTTGGTCCCGGAATGTATTGCAGAAGGGGGGTTGAATGCAATACTAATAAATTTCAAAAACTATTTCAACAACTTAAATAGAGTTTGTAATTTACTAGTAGAAGAAATGCAATCACAAGTAATATTTAACAAGATGTTTCACAAAATAATTGTTTTATTTATTTTGCAAAGTTTTACTACAACCTTGAGAACAAAATAATTCTCAAGCTTCAAAATACTCAAGAGATTACAGTTGTAGAGTTATTTTGTTGTATAAATAGAGTGCTCTATTTATAGTGTGATAGTCTACTGTACTACCACTATCAGCATAGGTTGTTGAGTTGCTGTTATATTCCTTTTGTAGCTCATTCCATGATTTATTCCCATGTGATCATCACAAAGTAACTTTAAGATACTTTCCACATTTAAGCCACCCAGATCTAGCCGTATTCAATTTTATCTGCTCTAGACTTTACAGGTTGCTCCATGTGATTTCTCAAGCTTCAGTTATAGACTTTCCAAGCTTGCTGTAAAGGTTGAATATTACAACACGCCTGCTTCTTTTGAACATGTACTCTGTCGCTTAATTTCACTTAGAAAATTCCTAAATCAAGTTGATTCTATATGACAGTGTGTTTGCCACAAAGTTTGCTGTCAATGGATTATACTTTGGTTGACAGTATGAATTTCCCACAGATATTACTGTCAAGGATTGTGCTTTGATTGACAGCATGTATTTCCTGCAGAGATTGTTGTCAAGAATTTTGCTTTGATTGACAGCATGTATTTCCCGCAGAGATTGCTGTCAAGAATTCCAAACTTACTGTCGCAAACTATATATTAAAGTTGCTGTCATCAGAATCTCAGCCAATGTTGCTGTCAAGTCGAAACTTGCTGTCGACTCCATGAAACTTGCTGTCGACCTAGGCAACATGTTGTTTCCTTGTAACCTTACTGTCAGGGCTTGACAGTAACTTTTATTCCTTCTGTCGAACTTATGTATTTCTTGAGGCTTGAACATAATCGAACTTCTTCCAAGAATTACACTTATTACATGACAGTATTTATTTTAAATTACAAGAATACATTTCAGACTGTGACAGTATGTTCTACTTAGTAAAACTAAGTATACCAATAAAACTAGTTAAGTTGTCTATTCCATCACCCATAAATCCCAACAATCTCCCCCAATTTGTTTTTATGGACAATAAGGACAAATTTACAAATATCATGCTGACAACTTAACTAACATAGATCAGAAAGAATAAACTCTTCATTTCTGAACAATGATTAAACTGGATTGTTTTAAAAAAAAATGTATCATAAAAGTTCATAATTAAAAATCAAGAAAAAATCTTTACTTAGCTTGATTTGAACTTTCGCCTTGCTCCTTTTCCCTCAGAGCTCTTCTGAGATTTTCAATTAACTCCTTTTCTTCAGGGGACTGTGCATCATCTTCATTTTCCACGATGTACTTTTTGATCATTGATGAAGTAGTGTTTAATACATCTCTGAGTTCCATCCAATAAACATTTTGCTTTACAATTGATCTGAATTTCAACACATCTCCCTCCATCTTGAATCTTCTGCCAGGAAGCTGATTTAAAGTTACCCTTCTTTGTCTGTCCAAACTGGGATTCTCTCCTTTCCTTTGATCAAAAATCATATCTAGCTCCCAAGAACATAGTGCTTCAAGTTTGTTAGATGATCCTATCACTTGCCAGTACAGTTCTTTTAGCACACTGGTCTTCAACTTAGAAAAGCTGTCTATGTAGACTTCTTCTTTGCCATATTTGATTCTCAGAGGATTGTCCAGTACAATTGGCTGATAGTTTAATTCACTGCTGTTGACCTTGTTGAGTTTACTCCAACTTTCCTTCTTTTGAGCTTCAATCTCTTCTTCTATCTGTTGACGAGATTTTTGTCTTGAAGCTAATTCTTCTCTGAATTTCTGCTCTGCCTCATACCTATCCATCTCTTGCTTTGAATAAGGTTTTTGCATTTCACTCCAGTTATACTCAGGGATAGGGTTGTCTTCTTCATTTTCCAGACCTAGAGCTTCAAAAACATCTTCATCATTTTGAAGTGTCCAGTCACCATGCTTTTCAGTGAATTCAGCATTTCTGATTGCAAAGTACTTTCGAATAGGATCCATGATCTTTTCAGAGATATCACCATAGCTTTCCAGGAGTTCAACCATTCTTTCCAAATTGAAATAATCAATTCTTCTTCTTACATGTGTTTGGGTTTGAACTAGACTATTGGATATTACTTTTGATTTTGATATCTGAGTGAAATCAGGTTCTACCATAATCAATCTTTCTTTGTTCTCCCATAGAATGTATCTTGTGACTTTTTCGTTTGACTCATCAAATTCTATGGATACATAAGTGATTGATTCTTTGGCTTTCTCTTGAAGTTGTTCCAGGCTGTTCATTCTTCTGCTCAGGATTGGTTTCTTAAGCCCTAGACCTGTAGCTTTTCTTTGACCAGAATAGACAGTCTTTCCCCTTTTTGGCCTATTTGACTTTCTTTTGATTCTTACTGTCTTGAATGATTTGACAGTAGAATCATTGACAGCATCTTTGATAGGGCTTCTGATTGTGTCTTCTTTGACAGCATCTTTCATGACAGTATCTTCATCTTCCCTGTTAGCATCTTTGACAGCAACTTCATTTTCCTTGACAGCATCTTTGTTGACAATATCTTTTTCAGAATACATACTGTCAATTTCCATTTCTGCTTGATTAATTTCTGATGCTTCAAGTATCTCCTCTTCTTTCCCCTTTTCTTCATTT
The DNA here is from genome assembly GCA_037693485.1 of Kitagawia praeruptora. Classification (NCBI taxonomy): domain Eukaryota; kingdom Viridiplantae; phylum Streptophyta; class Magnoliopsida; order Apiales; family Apiaceae; genus Kitagawia; species Kitagawia praeruptora. The sequence goes on along the minus strand of CM075351.1, from coordinate 150,970,341 downwards.
TTCTTGCTTGTTCCAGGAGATTCTGAAGTTTCATTTGGCTCAGCTTCTTTAGCTTGGGATTGCTCTTTTGAAGAGTTTCTCTTTTCTGATTCTTTAGCTCTTCCAGCTTTACCTCCATCTTCATTATCATCACCATCTTTATCCAAGGTGCCATCAAAGGAGCATTTTCCACCTTGAGCATTTCTACTTTCGTTTGCTTTGGCAATGAGCTTCTTAATTTTGACACTGTATTCCATATCTCTCTTTGCCATTATCTTGTGGATATCTTTAACTGCCTGAATCCTTTCCTTGGTGATGGGTGCTTTCAGCAACAACTTAAGTACATCCATGATGACTTTACTTTGTAGAGATGTTTTGCCTTCAAGAGTTAAGAACCCAAGTCCTTTAGTTCCTTTGGCTGTTGTCTGTTTAAAGCTTACACCATATGGCTGAAGACATACTTCTGGAAGTTTGCTGTTAACCATTGTGCTCAGTTGCATATAGAGACTTTCATCAAAGATGGTAGAGTTTTTCTTAACAAGAATCCCAAGGATGTATTGCACTCTGGCAGAGAAAGTTTCTAGCAGTTGAGTTGTTATGAATATTGAATGTCCATTTTTCAGGTACACTTCAACTGCCCACCTCTTCTCCGAACTAATCTTCACAGAAAGATTTACAATCTTTTCTTTCAGAGCTTCTGCCAATTTAGCAGGTTTTCCTTTAGATTCTGTGATTGCTCCATTCACCAGATTGTTGAATTCCTCATCCTTATTGTTCAAGGTGCTTTCCATATGACTTACTGTTATAGAATCAGCTTCATCTTGAGAATATGTGCTTCCATCAGTCCAGGTAACCAACTTTGAAGAAGAGATATATTCAGGCAGCTTGCCCTTGCCTTTACCCATCCTGTTAGACTCCTCCTTTTCTCTCCAAAGCCTCTCCAAAGTTGATTCTTTCTTTTCAGGAACTGGTTCACTAATTTTGATGGAAGATGCTTTATTTCTTTGTATCATTTTCAATACTTCCTCAGATACTAGCATTTTCTCCCCATCTACTTCAGTTTCAAACAGTTGTTCACCAGTTCCAGTTCCAGAGGCTATGACAGTATCTTTTTGCTCCTCCTTACTCCTTTGCTCCCCCTGACTTTCAGCTTCCCCTTGTAACCCCATTTTCCTTTCTGGCTGCTCAGCCTTTTTCTGATCTATTACTTTCTCCCCCTTAGTTAAGTTGGCAGCTTGAATGAAGGAAGAAAGTGACAGCAGGGTGGCTTGAATTTCAGCAAAACCAATCTTTACAGAAGATGACAGAGTGTCCAGCTTGCTCTCCATTTTAGCACATCTATCTTCAATAGCTTGGAGTCTGTCATTTGTGGATGCAGAAGGACCACCAGACCTAAGCCTCTTTGGAGGTTGAGGATAAGTCTGGGGCATGGAAGTTGTTGGGGTTCTCACACTCTCATTGTTTTTATAGATGATCTCATCATCTCTCACAGAAATTCCCTCAAGGCCTAATGCCTTTTGTTTACTGGCTCCCTCAAGATCACTCTGGACATGCTCAAGTCCCTCTCCTTTTGCTAGCACATTTGGCTACCTCTCATTTTTATCCTCACTTCTCTGTTCTTTTATCTCTCTTTTATTTTTCACTCCCTCACTCATCCTAGATGCATTAGTATGAGCAGTACTAACATGCAAAAGAGTAGATTTTACCTTGAAGGCCTTGGAAAGAGGCAAGTCATCATCAGAGATATCTTCAACTAATCCTTCTTGTAGTTGTGGTTGAACAGTGATGACAGCATCTTTAGAAAGACCTTTGACAGTATCTTTTGTCAGAATGGTACTGTCACTTGATTGATTGACAGCACCTTCTGATTTGTCATTGACAGCATCTTTGGCTGTGACAGCAACTTCCCTAGGGTAAGATACTTTGAGGGAATCGATCAAGATGCTGGCTATTTCAATTTCTGGAAAATTTGCATCTTGATCTAATCCAGTGTTTGATGGAGTGGTATCCATTTCACTTTGAGAAATGGGTTCTTGTGGACCACTAGATGAGGGCTCATCCAAGATTTGAGATGGATGATCAAAACCTGAGGGGTTGGTACTGTCCCCCTCTCTGGGTTGTTCAGAAGAAACAACAGATGTAGGAATGAAAGAAGAAGATTGAATTTCAGATTGATTAATTGGCTGTTCCACAGAAGAAGATTGTGGAACATCAACAGTATGAATGAATTCCTCACTGTGCTCTATCTCTATGTGTGTATCTTCAAATACAGGTTCCTCAAGAGTGAGTTCTTGAGTTTGTGCAGACTCTTTACAAGGTGCCTTGAGAGACAGGCCAATTTCAATAGATGCCTCTTGTTGAGAAGAAGCACCTAGAGATGAGTTAATTTCTCTATCATCCTCTACAGTCTTTTGGGAAACTGTAGAGTGGCTGACAGTAACCTTGGCCCTTCTAGCTCTCTTCTTCTTAGGCTCAGAAGGGGCTACTGTGGGTTCTACTCCACTACCATCCTTATTTGCTGCACTAGGTGCAGTAACTCCCTCTTGACTCACCACATTGTCACCAGTTTCACTCTCTAGGTATCTTTTCTTGGATTCCTGTTTGGCAATTTTAAGGGCTTTTGGTAGTCTAGAGTCCCTAGGTGGAATGTATGGTGTAGAATGTGGGTTAACTGAATTTGGGTCTAATTCAGCTTCATTCTCAATTGTGAAAACAGTGTAATCTATTGGAAATGGAAAACCAAGGTTGGGCACTTGATTAACCATGTGTTGTGTGATACATAGTGGAATATGTGCATTCAAATTTTGTGTGTTAAGAGATGTGTGTGTGTTTTTCTTTAAAACAGGACATTCTTCAAAATTAGAAGTATCTACCACATTTCCACAAATATTATTAATACACATAGTTAAAAAGCAAGGATATATGGATACCTTTTTGCCTATGGCGCTTTTCAACTGTGCCATAATCAGCTTTCCAACGTTCACCTTGTATCCATGGACTACAGAATGAGTGAGTTTCTTGATGTATGATGGTATTCCATTCCAGCCTGTAGACTTGGTAGAGAACACCTTCACCATAACATCAAAGATCATGCTCCACTCTTTTCTTAGATATTTCCTGTCCATTTCTCCCATTTGATACCATTTATCAGAAGTTTCGTCAATTTTAGAGCCTGAATATCCAATCTTCAGAAAGAACTTCTTCAGAGTATCATCAGTTGCTAGTTCCTTAAAGCTTTCTTCACTGGCCAACACAATACCCAAAGCCTCATTGATATTCTTTACTGAAAGAGAATGACTTGCATCATCTATATTGAACTTAATTGTTTCATTCTCTCCAGTTCCTTGAGCACTTGCAGATTTCCAGAATTTTTCAATTCTAACAACATCAATTTTGGGGGAAGAGGTTATTGCATGACCTAGGTAGGATTTATTTAAGAAGGAAATAAGTCCTTTGAAGTTTTCACCAGCATCACTAGGAGAGTAGATACCAGCAAAATTGGTTTGAGCAACACTTTGTTTAGGTGCCATTGTTGAATGCTTTGAAAAATGAGAGAGAAAATGCGGTTTTTGGATGCAGAAGGTTGAAAGGTTTTTGCAAATGAAAGTGATAGTAGATTAAACGGTAGATTCAATTTATAAGATGAATCGATTTAACCTATCTTAATTGAACGTGTGATAATGATTTTACCCATTAACTTCACTTGCTATATTACGTGGCAGTTGCTATTAGATCGTGGATTGGTGGATTAAAAATAGATATATATATATATATATATATATATATACATTAATGTATATATATATCTCTCCACTATCTTTGATAGCAACTTCCCGTGACAGCAACTTTCATTGACAGTAACTTGTGCGCTTTTTTTTCTTTCTTCTATTTTTGACAGCAATTTCTCGTGACAGAAACTTTCATTGACAGTAACCTGTGCGCTAACAACATTTCTGTCAATCAATTTAATGAGTGACAGTAAGTTTATCTGACAGTAAACTAAGCGTAAAATCATGCTGTCACTGTTCACACATAACTTAAGTTAAGAACACTTGATTTCTTAAAACCGTATTAAGACAGACATGTAAAACTATTTTAGCATAGTCATAGCAAGCATGATATCTAAAAATCCTTTTTAGCATAGTCATAGCAAACATTATATCTAAAAATCCTTTTAGCATAGTCATAGCAAACATGATATCTAAAAATCCTTTTAGCATAGTCATAGCAAACATGTTGTCTGAATAAGTAGTACATAGTACCTTAACTTCTCATGACAGTACCTTCTAGTGACAATACTTTTTATTACAGTACCTTGAAAGTTTCTGTCATGAGCTGCGTTTTATGAGAATTGATAAACCAGTTAGATTATCATACCTGATTTAGCATTCCTAATTCACTCACCAACCTGGTAAATGTTGCTTCATCCAGTGGCTTGGTGAATATATCTGCAAGTTGCTTATCTGTTGGAACATAAACCAATTTTACATCTCCCTTTCAACATGCTCCCTGATGAAATGATGCCTTATATCAATGTGCTTTGTTCTGGAGTGTTGAACTGGATTGTCTGATATGGCTATGGCACTAGTGTTGTCACAGTAGATAGGAATATTTGACAACTCTAGTCCATAATCCATTAATTGATTCTTCATCCAAAGTATTTGTGCACAGCAACTTCCAGCTGCAATATATTCAGCTTCTGCAGTTGATGTAGAAACTGAGTGTTGCTTCTTACTGAACCATGACACCAATCTCCCCCCAAGAAATTGACAACTTCCTGTAGTACTTTTTCTGTCAATCTTGCAGCCAGCATAGTCTGAATAAGAATATCCAATTAGATCAAATCCAGTTTCCTTAGGGTACCAAAGACCTAGATTTGGGGTGCCTTTGAGATATCTAAAGATTCTTTTAATTGCAACCAAGTGTGATTCTTTTGGATCAGCCTGAAACCTTGCACAGAGACATGTAGCAAACATTATGTCTGGCCTACTTGCTGTTAAGTAAAGCAATGATCCAACCATGCCTCTGTAGGTACTGGAATCCACTTTCTTGCCTTTAGAATCTAACTCTAATTTGGTGGCTGTTGAGATAGGTGTCTTGGCAGGTGATGAATCTTCTAAGTTAAACTTCTTGAGAAGTTCTTTGACATACTTAGATTGACAGATGAAGATTCCTTCCTTCTTCTGATAGATTTGAAGACCAAGAAAGAATGCTAATTCTCCCATCATGCTCATTTCATACTTGTTTCTCATTAAAGATGAGAACTTTTCACACAATTTTTCGTTTGTTGAGCCAAAGATTATGTCATCAACATATATCTGCACAAGAATGATGTCTTTGCCATGGTATTTATAGAATAAAGTTTTATCCACCATACCTCTTATAAATTGATTTTCTAGGAGAAAAGTGGATAGTGTGTCATACCAGGCTCTTGGTGCTTGCTTTAAGCCATATAGAGCCTTGAACAGCTTGTAGACAAAATTATGCAGTTTGTCATTTTCAAATCCATGAGGCTGTTCAACATACACTTCTTCTTTTATTCTCCATTTAGAAAGGCACTTTTGACATCCATTTGAAATACTTTGAATTTGCAGTGTGCAGCAAAGGCTAAGAAAATTCTTATGGCTTCAAGTCTGGCAACAGGTGCAAATGTTTCATCATAATCTATCCCTTCCTGTTGACAGTAACCTTTGGCCACTAGCCTAGCTTTATTTCTTGTCACATTTCCACTTTCATCTATCTTGTTTCTGAAGACCCATTTTGTCTCAATGACTGATTTTCCTCTTGGCCTTGGAACCAGCTTCCAAACATTGTTTCTTTCAAATTGATTGAGCTCTTCCTGCATGGTCATCACCCAATCAGAATCCAACAATGCTTCTTCAACTATTTTTGGTTCCATTTGAGATAAGAAACATAAAAACATGCTTTCAGCAGAGATATTCCTCCTTGTCCTTACACCAGTAGTAGGATCTCCAATAATTAGATTACTGGTATGATCTCTATTCCACTTTGTTGATTGAGGCAAGCTACTTGTTTGATGAGATTGTCTTTCATCAATATGAGGATTTGATTCTCCACCATTTTCATTGTTTTGCTCATTTAGCTCAAATTCTCCAGTCTCACAGTCTTATTGATTGATGCCTGAAATTGTCTGTGATTGGGCTGAGGTTTGATTTAGATTATGAGTATTGACAGATTCTTTCTCATATCCCATTGATTGAGTGAGACTTGGTTCTTCATCAACATATTCTTCTTTTTCCAAGTATCCTTGATTCTCAAATCTGAAGGGTTGCATTTGACCATCCTCATGTAACCCTGGAAACTTGGTTTCATCAAACGTGACATTGACACTTTCTTCAATTGTCTTGTGCTCCATGATATAGACTCTGTAGGCAGTCCTTTCTATCCCATATCCCATGAAGATGCCTTCATATGCTTTAGTGTCAAACTTGCCTTTTCTTTCATGGTTGTCTTTCATCAAAAAGCACTTGCTTCCAAAAATATGAAAGTACTTGACAGTAGGTTTCTTTCCTGTCAAAAGATAGTAAGGAGTATTGCCATGAGCCTTGTTGATTAGTGTCCTATTCTGTGTGTAACAAGCAGTGTTGATGGCTTCTACCCAGAAATATGTTGGTAATTTAGCATTGCTCAACATAGTCCTTGCAGCTTCAATAAGTGTCCTATTTTTCCTTTCAACAACTCCATTTTGCTGTGGAGTTCTTGTAGTAGAGAATTGTTGAACAATCCCTTGATCTTTGCAGAAGTTTCCAAGTGTAGCATTTCTGAATTCAGTTCCATTGTCACTTCTTAGAAATTGAACTTTTGCTTCAGGGGTCCTGTCAAGTACCCTTATGTGATCAATGATTTCTTGAGCAGCTTCATCTTTTGATTCTAAAAATTTCACCCAAGTGTACCTAGAATAGTCATCTATCATGACCAGTGCATATCTTTTTCTGGATAGTGATTGAACATTCACTGGTCCAAAAAGATCCATGTGAATCAACTTGAGTGCTTCAGTGTTAGTGTTGACTTGCTTTGATTTATGCATTGCTTTCCTCAGTTTTCCCATTTGACAATCTTCACACAGTCCTTCTTGACAGAATTCCTGTTGAGGTAGTCCTCTCACCAATTCCTTCTTCATTAGCATGTTCATTGTTTTGAAGTTGAGATGAGAAAGTTTCTTGTGCCAAAGCATGCTATCTCCAACACTTGCTTTGCTGTAGAAGCAAAATATTCTTTCCTCATTTGTTGAGTTTAAGTCTACAACAAATAGGTTTCCTTTCCTTACTCCTTTCAGAGATAGGCTTCTATCCTTCTTGTGGTGGATTGTGCATTCCATCATGCCAAAGTTAACTTTGAATCCTTTGTCAGTGAATTGACTGACACTGAGCAGATTATGCTTCAAACCTTCCACAAGAGAGATTTCTTCAATGACAACATTTCCAGCTTTTAAACAGCCATATCCCACAGTGTAACCTTTGCTATTGTCTCCAAAGGTTATTGTTGGGCCAGCCTTCTCAACATATTGTGATAGCAGGGATATATCACCAGTCATGTGTTTGGAACATCCACTGTCGATTATCCACATGACCTGTTTACCTTTCTTTCCCTGCAAGACAAAAAGAGTTTAATTTGCATTTGGTACCCAAGTCTTGTTGGGTCCTGCATACTCAGTATCATCAGAAACCTTATCAATATTTGAAACAATATTATCAGAAGATGGTTCCTTGACTTCTTTTATTACCCGCTTAGTTTTTGACTTAGACTTTTTCTTAGTGAGAGCAAACTTCTCACTTTCTTTAGTAGATTCAGAAGTCTTTGCAATTTGCATATAAGAACATAATTCATTAGATGAAATTTGCAAATTAAAACATGTACTCATGGCAGTAATTTTGCATGGCATACAGTCAATGTTATTACAAACTACCAATTCTCTTTGCATGATGGGGGTTCTGTGTAAGTTCCCTTTCAACTCTGTTGCATTAGATATGCTACTAGTTGATTTCTTACAAACATGAGTCAAATGATGTGAGGAGCCACAATTATTGCAAAGTTTCCTGGGTGCCTGCTTAACATACGCATAATTATTCTTTTTATCAATGCCTAGCTTCCCATTTCTATTTTTGGACTTGGAGACAACTGTCTTGACAATCTGTTCAGAAGATGCTGTCGAGCTATTTTTAATAGCATCTTTTGTACTTGCTGTCTTGACAGTAGGTTTGAAAGTTACTGTCTTGGTTGACTTCTTGACAGTATCTTTTGAACACTTGGTTGGGCTGTTTAATACTGTTTCTGTCATAGTCATTTTAACAGAATCTTTTTCTTTCTTAGATACACTGTCAACCCTCTCATTTTCATTACAGAGTTCTTGATTAATAACTAGGGAATTTTCATTAACCTCAAACTCTGTACTTTTGAAGATTGGATTGCTCACATTTTTTAGGATGTGAGGTCTTACAGTTTTGTCATCATCATTGTTCTGTATAACAGCCTCTTTACCAAGTCTCCTACTATAATCATAACCTATGCCTATCTTCTTACTTTCAGTATGTTTCTCATGATATTCTTGAACTATTTTAGAGGAATTTCTAAATGCCTTTAGCTTAAATTCATTTTCAGAAATTTCTTTTCTTAGATATTCCTCTATCTCTTTAGCACAGATTAAATCATTTTTTAATCTTTCGTTTTCCTGAGCTAAAGAATCAATAGAACTAGTCTTAAGCAACAACACATCATTGTTGGATCTGAGTACTTCATTTTCTTTAGTTAATCTAGCAATTTCTTCATTTGCAGCAGATAAACTAGTATGAATATTAAACATTTCAGTACTCATTTCCTCAATGGTTTGCTTATAGTCATTTAAAGACATATCTAGTAATACTAGAGATGGTACCTGACTTGTCGAGGTTGATGCTTCTTCATCCTCTCTAGCCATCAAGGCTAGATTCACAAATTCCTCTTCTTCTTCATTATCAGATTCATCCCAGCATTTTCCTTCAGCCACATAGGCTTTTCCTTGTCCTTTCTTAAATTGACTTCCAGTTCCTCTCTCCATTCTTTGTATTTGTTTTGGTCTTTTGCATTCAGTAGCAAAGTGACCAAGTTCATTGCAATTGTAGCATCTAAACTTTGACCTATCTACCATTCCTGTTTTGTATCCACCCTTGGTGCCAGTAGCAGGTTTTGATGAGCTTCCTTGGTTATATTTTGGAAATTGACCTTGAGGCTTATATGGCTTGTTCCTCCTGAACCTTATATTTTTGAATTTTCTTGCCATAAAAGCCATGGTTGGATTATCCATTTTCTCCATTTCTTCTAGAGTAAAGAATTCTTCATCTTCAACATCTTCTAGTTGAAGGACAACCTTATCTTCATCTCTAACCACCTCTTCAATTTTCACAAATGAAAATTGAGGTTGTTGATCATTTTGAATTTGCTCACTTGCTTGAAAATATGATGGTCCTTGAGCAACTAGAGCACCAGCCATGTTTGCCATCAATCCTTTGGATCCACTTTGTATGGCTTTCTTTTGATAATATTCAAGTTCATAAGATTTTAGAACTCCATACAATGTTTCAAGAGAAACAGAGTTTAAATCTCTTCCTTCTCTTATGGCTGTTACTCTATGCTCAAGATGTTCTGGAAGAGTTAGCAGAAACTTGATATTGACTTCCTTCATTTCATAAAACTTTCCATGAATCTGGAGCTCAGCTATTAGTTTGCTAAATCTTTCAAACATGTGAGTTAACTCTTCTCCATGCTTGCCCATAAACGCTTCATATTGTGACACCAGTATTTGTTTTTGATTTTCTCTGACCTCTTCACTTCCTTCACATAACAGTTCTATCTTTTTCTACATATCCCTGGCAGAGTTGCATGCTATTATATTTCCGCTCATAGCTTTGTCCAGGGTAAGTGCATCTAGTAGAATGAGTTGCAGATGATCATCCAGTGCTACCTTTTCTTTTTCTGAGTCATTATACTCAGAAGGCTTCTTAGCAACCCAATGAGCTGGGATTACTACATCATTAACTGTAGCAGATGGAATTTCCTTTTGAGGAACGAAGGGGCCATTTTCCAGAATACCTAGGAATAATGGATTCTGAGCTTTGATAAATAACATAATTTTCTTTTTCCATATGTTGTAGTTTTCTTTATCAAAAGCTGGAATCTTGATATTACTTGACCTTTGAATACTTGCCATTTGGATCTCAGATATGTGTATTAATCTGAAATCTCTGATACCAGTTGTTGGTCCCGGAATGTATTGCAGAAGGGGGGTTGAATGCAATACTAATAAATTTCAAAAACTATTTCAACAACTTAAATAGAGTTTGTAATTTACTAGTAGAAGAAATGCAATCACAAGTAATATTTAACAAGATGTTTCACAAAATAATTGTTTTATTTATTTTGCAAAGTTTTGCTACAACCTTGAGAACAAAATAATTCTCAAGCTTCAAAATACTCAAGAGATTACAGTTGTAGAGTTATTTTGTTGTATAAATAGAGTGCTCTATTTATAGTGTGATAGTCTACTGTACTACCACTATCAGCATGGGTTGTTGAGTTGCTGTAATATTCCTTTTGCAGCTCATTCCATGATTTATTCCCATGTGATCATCACAAAGTAACTTTAAGATACTTTCCACATTTAAGCCACCCAGATCTAGCCGTATTCAATTTTATCTGCTCTAGACTTTACATGTTGCTCCATGTGATTTCTCAAGCTTCAGTTATAGACTTTCCAAGCTTGCTGTAAAGGTTGAATATTACAACACGCCTGCTTCTTTTGAACATGTACTCTGTCGCTTAATTTGACTTAGAAAATTCCTAAATCAAGTTGATTCTATATGACAGTGTGTTTGCCACAAAGTTTGCTGTCAATGGATTATACTTTGGTTGACAGTATGAATTTCCCGCAGATATTACTGTCAAGGATTGTGCTTTGATTGACAGCATGTATTTCCCGCAGAGATTGCTGTCAAGAATTGTGCTTTGATTGACAACATGTATTTCCCGCAGAGATTGCTGTCAAGAATTCCAAACTTACTGTCGCAAACTATATATTAAAGTTGTTGTCATCAGAATCTCAGCCAATGTTGCTGTCAAGTCGAAACTTGCTGTCGACTCCATGAAACTTGCTGTCGACCTAGGCAACATGTTGTTTCCTTGTAACCTTACTGTCAGGGCTTGACAGTAACTTTTATTCCTTCTGTCGAACTTATGTATTTCTTGAGGCTTCAACATAATCGAACTTCTTCCAAGAATTACACTTATTACATGACTGTATTTATTTTAAATTACAAGAATACATTTCAGACTGTGACAGTATGTTCTACTTAGTAAAACTAAGTATACCAATAAAACTAGTTAAGTTGTCTATTCCATCACCCATAAATCCCAACAACACCCGTCTTGTCCAGAAGTGTTAACTGCACTGCAATATAGTTCACGCAATGAATCATGGTTAAGTTGAACCTGTGTAACTAAAGCATAGCGAATTAATGAATGTTCATTCAGAAATTGTGTCCAAGCCCGAAATTGCTCATCCTGAATGGTTTCGATTTGCTGAATGGAAACAGGATTAACTTTAGCAATTAAAAAGCTTCCCTGCAATGCCATTTTCAAAACTTTGAGAAAACTAAAAAACAAGGGTTAGTTTTTATAAAGGATGATGTATAAATCAAGAATATGAAATTCGATCTAAAAACCACCAGCTGGATTGAGAGATATTTCCGATTAAAGCTCGAAATATTCAGCAATTGTGTGTATATGCTCTGTATATCTGAAAAATGATGATGTTAAACACAAACAAAAGCTCATCATTTATAAGGTTTCAAGGTTTAGTGGGTTAGGTGTAATAGTGATAGGTTATGTTTGAAAAACTAACACCGCTCAATAATTTCTCACCTAACACCCTAATTAGCCGAAAAAACATCTTATCGCCGAAACCTGTCGGCCAAAAAACATCTTATCACCAAGACCTATTAGTATAACGCCCTAAAAATTTCGAATTTAAAATTATTTATTTATTATAAATTATAAATTATATTATATGAATATTGTTGTAAAGGTGAAATGTATGTGAGATGATATTTATGTGACGATATGATGATTTGTGTGAGCTGTGAAGGTCAGTGTATTTTTATTTGTATTTTTGAGGATTTAAAAATATTTAAATCATGCATTTTTGATCCTCAGTAAATTTTATAAAATTATCGGAGGAATTAAAAATCATGAAATCTTTTGTAATATTATCTTTATAACATTATTTAGTTTTTAAAATGGTTGGGTGGATTAAATTGGATGTTTCGGTATTTTAAAATGATTTTAAGAGATTTATTGTATTTAAAGGATCAAACCTTGTAAAATTCATATTTAATTCATTTTTGATCCGAAAAATATTTTAAAAATATGGGCGTGCTCGTAATTTTATATTCTTTATTTTAAAAATGATAATTTTAATTTTTTTTGAATATTTTATTTAAGTATGATTTATAGATTTATTAGTGTGTACTTGGGCAAGAATGAATTATAAGTAGTCATTTGTTAGTATTGGGCCAAGCCCAATATAAAGAAAGCAGTAGAACACTCTAGAGCAGTCGGGGAGGACACGAAAGAAAACAAATCGGGGGAGGGGGAAAGAGAACAAGCGGAGAGAAAAGAAATCAAGAGATATGGAGAGAGGAAATATGGAAGAGGGATGTGCGTGTATACCCCCATGTGTGTGTGTGTGGCGCGAGCGCAGCATAGGAAGGAGGAAGACAACGGCCGGAGCAAGGTGGCGACGGCCGGAGGAGTCGTCGGCGAGGGACTGGTGGCAGCCTGGCGGCGCGCGGCGCGCAGTGAGAGAGAGAGAGAGAGGGAAGAAAGAGATTGTCGCGGGAATTGATAAATTCGGAAAGGTATAATCCCGTGTTTATCCATTTAATTTTCGTATTTAATTAGTTGTAAATTTCGAGATAATTGTTTTAAATTTTGTAGTTTAAATTCAAAAAGTATATAAATTTTTTTGATTGTAGAAGCTTAATTGGGATTTAATTATGTAGTTGTTGTAATTTAATTAGTTTAAATTGCAATATCATTGTTGTAATTCCATGATTAATTCGAAGAATATAGTTATTTAGTATCGTGGTGATTAAGTATAATTGTGGGATTTATTTTGAGTTGAACAATATGTTTTGATTATTATTAATTGTTAATTGTTAGTCATTAATTGTTGAGGCTAATTGTGGACCCGATTATGTGTTCGGGCTAGTAGTGGTTAATTAATAATTGATGAATGATATATTGAGATATATGGTTTTATCGAGTTATAAATGTTTATGTACTAAATGTATAGAGTCAAGTTATAGTATTTATTGGATATCTTACGTGTCGAGTATTTGGTGGTAAATTATATGTGGTGGTGAGCTATTTGTATGGTTTTAAAATGTGATTTATATCGAAGAGTAATTGTTAGATTTATTTTATTATGTGTTTATCTGCGAGGAGTTGCAATGAGAGCACAAGTCTTAAATGTCAATATTTAAGGACTTGTGTAATTCTCTTCAACTAGTTCCTCGGGCTTACGAATATCCATGAGTAGCTATCACGAGTATAATTAATATACTTGAGTGATGTGATCATTGATACAGCGTAAGTAATAGTTAGTGCTAGGGGTTGTTCCCTAGGGCTTACGAACATCAATGATTGATTGTCCACGCGTATCATTAAAATGCGTGAGAAATACGATCATTGGTGTAGCGTAAGTAGTAGTGTTAATGTAAATTCCTCATGTGCTATGTGCCGCATGTCGGGGCGGGTACTTTTCTTATATGTTTACTTTTATGTTGCTGCAAGTTGAGGCAGCTGTATTTTTGCAAAAACAGGGTTGAATTGTATTTGAGGGGCTGTGCCCATAGTCCGATAAACGATACTTCATGCCGAAATTTTCTAAAATTCCCTTGCAAATCTATTTAAAATCTATTTAATTTATTTGATTTGGATGATTTGAAAGTATGTTATGATTTCTAAGGGTCGAAGTAAATATGTAATAGTTGATGTGAAGAATTGAGATGTGGTATTATTTTGAAGTGTTTTCCACCAGATAAAATTAAGGTATTAAGTGGCCATCCGTGTTAATTGTTTATGTGAAGTTTATTTGACCTAGTTGGTTATACTAAAGCTATTTTGTGAAAATGATTGTATATATTATATGTGTGGTATGTGTAAGCGTTATAGGACGCGTATGGGTAGAATAGAGCAAAACAATAAGATTTTGCTTAGTTGGATACTAAAATAGTATTTGACCTTGAAAAGGTTCGAATAGGAAACCTAGCCAAGGACAGTGTGCGGGTGATCTGAAAGAGGAACAGAAGGACAAGTATCAAGCCGACGGGTGAACTGATGTGGGAACTAGTAAAGTGCAAAGTAAGGATGATAGTGGGACCGAGTGAGAAGCCACATGTAAATGAAAGAGACTGACGAGAAGCTAAGTTGAGAATTGATGTGAAAATCAGGAACTCCGCGAATCGAGGCAAGTGTTCTTGCTATTCACTTATTGTTCAAGTGATGCAATTTAGTTTATTTGTAGTAAGTGATAATTTGGTCAAGTATGGATGACAGATGACACATATACTTTTCAAATAAGTGTGATGTTGTTTATCTCCCCTACCCGTAATTCAAATATCCGATTTGTAGAGAATTTTATAAATAACTTTCTCGCTCACTATCATATCCCTGAAATGCTATTTCTTCTATTTTCGTCAAAATGGTTTAAGAATTCCATAAATAAAGGAAATCCAAGATTATAAACTTTTATGAAAGCTTGCTAGCAAAATCTGGATTCTAGCATATTTTCACCAGTGGACCTCAGTTAGAAAGACGTTTTCTTTCAAATTGATCTGAACCTTTCCATATTGAAACTGTTTTGCAAATATTTGTTTTAAGTTATTTTATCCGCTTATGGAAGCTCAAACTCTTCATTGTGTATAAGTTTTATTAAAAGCCCCATACTTGACCATATCCTTGTTTCAGTCTAGAATTTCAATTGTTGAAAATCTTATTGCAATGTATATCTTTTATGTGCTCAAGTGAAATTCTCTTTAGATAAGTTGCTGACATTATAAATTCTAATTATTCATATTCATCTTTTTGGTATTTATTCGAACTGTCATTCTTTATATTTTCCACCCTATGTGATATCGAACTTGTCGATATCTGTTAAGGATCTTGATTAGTTGGTTATTCCTCTGTATTGTATCGAACTTGTCGATACTTGATGATATAAATTGCTCTCCTGTTGATTCTTCAAATTATGAGCTGTCGTCCTGGAACGTGAGTTTTCCAGTTGGTTGGTTGACAAAGGTTGTCGATTGTTCCGACACCTAATGTGTGTGACTTAGAATTGGAAATGTTTTTAAATAGATGTCCCTTCGGGGAGACCATATTATGGTCAACAGATGTCCCTTCGGGGAGACCAGATAAATGGTCAGAAGTTAAGGCCAATGTGTGCCATGGATCCAATTAAGGACATTGATGTGTGCGTTTGTCCGGGGTTAGTGCGTGACTGATCAGCAGCCTAACCTTGTTGTTTTTATAAATAAAAATTCCAATTCTAATCTATACTTAGCGATTGAGATGTTTAATTCTTGACTCCTTGGAAGTCTGTTTCAATCACGTTGTGACATCGGAACTCTTATCAGTTCTAGTTTCTGTTGTACCTTATTAATGGTGAATTATTGGCCCTCGTGGCAATTGAAAAGTTGATATAACTGATTCCTTCATAAAATGAGATGAAACTCTATTGTTTATCAAAATTGTCGTCGTTATTGAAATTGTCATCACTATATACACTTGTTGAGCATTGTTGGCTCACTCTTACTTCTGTTTATTTCCCCAGTTATTAGAGGTGATCAGAGAACCTAGTGGTCAGTTGGTATAGCTCTATAGACAGCGAGAGGAGACGTTCGAGTGATAGACTTTTCAAAGAATGGATGGGGAATTGTTAAGGTTGGATATTTAGTTAGATAGTGAATTTGTACATTCATAAATTTGAATAATATACTTTTATTCTGAAATTGGGTTGTAATAATGTAATTCAGTAGTTTGTTTCATACCATAACCTGTATGTGATCTTGGTTAAGGGGTTTTAATGTTTTATCAGCTTATTTAATGTTTATATCCAAGTTAGTAGTATGATGATTATGGTTGGTGGCCCCAAATCTATACCCCGGATTCTGGGACCGTTACAAGTTGGTATCAGAGCTACAGGTTATGGTCATTGAAACAGATTAGGAGGGTTACGGTACGAGTATAAGATAGACGTTGAGTAGAACGGTTTAGGATAAGGATCGCGTTAGGAAACCTCAGCAAGCTTCGCGACGTTAATCGATCTTTCGGTATATCGCGCGAGTCGAAGTTCGAATCGTTTAAGGATTGGGCTATTAGCAAACAACGAACCCGAAGCGGCATAAGCTAAGTGGGCAGCTAGAGCTATCAGTCTGGGGGACGTTATCTCGAGACTTTTGCGCAGAATTTAGGACATCCTACGATATTAGTTTCGATGTGAACGTTTCGGAGATAGTGCGAGAAGGTTAAGAATGCGAAGTGAGAAGGGATTATAAGCAAGAAATGGAAGTTAAACGTAGTTGTGCGCCCTTTATCATTGATTCCGTTCAGTTTATTGTCTAGAGAAATTTCATATCCTTCCTTTGAGTTGTTGTAAATTAATTCCTGGTTGATATCATGGCTGAGGCATTAGTTGCGTAGTGACGGTCCAAAATCGAGAATGAATTGAGATCTTGTTAATTATTCAACTCATTATTGTCAGGTCGGTTTTGGCAGCTAAGCATATTAGTGCTTAGTCGACGAGAGTGGGATTATGAATAATTAAGAATTTCTTGAATCTTTTCTTGATTGATCAATGAAGCATCTATTGAAAAGTCTTCTATACATCCATCGATGACGAGTCTTCTATATCAGATTTATTCGAATTTAATCCCATTTTTTTGGAAATAAATATATATTTTCAGATGGTATTTGATCTAGCGTTACATGAAGATTTTTTGAAACTCTTGAATCCTTTCCATTATCATGAATACTTGATTTTCTCTATTCCAGCTGAGATGAACAACCTATGCAGATAGGGGATTCAGGGACATCTTATCTTTGTGATAGAAGTCCAGTGGGACGCCATTGATTGTATTTGTCACGAAAGTACTAAGGACTGGCCATCCTTATGTACTATGGTGGTTAACCAAGTGACAAATGCAACCTGAAGATAGTTCAAAGATCATATTGATCTCTCGGTTAAGTTCCTTTATAAAAGTTTTATCAAATACACTCAGTGTCTATTCATGCTTGATGTCCATTCATTTTATTGACTTCCTTTGTCAAAAATTAGATGATTTCAAGATTTCTAGTGATGAAGAGATGCGAAGTCAGATGTGATGACGTCCCAAATGATTAAAACTACAACTGCATGGGTGAAGAAGTGGTTATGCAAGTTTGAGAATTTGGTGGTTAAGGCGGATATGTTATGTCAAATTGGAATAATTACCGGTTTGAGGAATTACGAACAAGAATTGAGGCTAATGAGAATTGAATAAAGGAGAAAGGATAGTAAATAAGAGCCCATGATGGTAAATGTTGTTAAAGGGCGAAAAGAGAATGGAAATGGGGATGTTGGACATAAGTTGTACTATGCTAAAGGAAGATTATTTGTAAACATCTGTTGCATGGCAGAGGTAGTAAATGGAATGTCATAAAATTTTGAATGTATGAGCCATTGTTGGACATAAGATGTGAGAAACATGAAGGATGACTGGGATAAGGCAAAGTGAATAGAAAGGTTTGTAAGAATTAACAAGAAGAGCCAAGACTGAATGAGGAGTAAGGTGAATATGTGGACTAAATAACTTATGCAAGCCAGTGTAGAGAGTCATGATTATCAAGGATGGTGGAAAGTTAACCAAGATGGAATAAAATGTCAACAAGGTGGAAGGCAGAAGAAACCAGAAAGTTTCCAGAAGTGACTAAATAAAAGGCATAAAAGTGAGTTAAGAAAAGAATGTGGAATTCCGAAGATGTGGAGTTAGAAGAGAATAAGGGCACCGTGGTTGCCTATAGAAAGAGAATTAGCAGAAATTAACGAGATCCCATGGTCAGAAAATAAGATTTCGGGAGTAGAATCCCTAGAGACTTTATTAAGAGAAATGTGGGAAGTTGTGGCTGTAACCAGAAGGGCAGTATGATGACAAGTAGTAGAGTCAGAAGTCAAAGCTATGTGTTATGAGCTTGGAAAGATGGCAATTTTGCCAGAAATAGTATCATATTAATCTTAGTGGAATTATGAAGAGAGTAATAAGGCTACTGATATTTTTTTTTTTTTGAAGAATCGAGAAATGCAATGCGATTATAAAGGAAGTTATCAGAAAGTGGATTGTGATGGCTATAAAAAAAAGAGTCAAATATGATTCTGGATTTGATTTATTTCCTATCAATGAAGGGGAGATTTCGATCTTAAGAAATGTGAAAAACGATGTTCTGAAGTCGAAAGCAGATATAGAAGTCTTGGCAATCAAGCCAATCAAGAAATTGATATATCAAAGGAATGAAGTCGTTTTGTATAAGTAGAAGGTAACAAGAAGGGGATGATTAAGTCAAATCAGATTTCGACCAATAAACTTTCAAACGACATTCGGACGAAGAATTTAATATGATCGTAGATCACATAACAAGATGATCGAAGATTCAGGAAGCGTATGCAAATCATTCGAGAGTGATTTTAAGAGTTTACAAGGAAAGGAAGAAAGTTATGCATAAGAGTTTCAGTGTGAATTTCGAATGACATGATTTTGTAGATATTGAGAGTGGTGTTAAATGTTGAAGTCGCAAGATATAGAGTCAAACTTGAGGACTTGTCAAGTAAATAAAATTGTGATCCGAAAGTGATTTCAGAGGATACGGGATAGTGAAGTTACAAAACGAGTTGGTTAAGTATTCTGTTATTGGAGGAAGTTATGTCGAAGCTAAGGTTATGGAGTTTATTGGTTTGCAAAACTGTAAATGCCAGGGATAAAATGTTTTCAAAGATATTTTGTTTTAAAAGCTTTTTATTTAAAACTTCATTATTTTAAATGATTTTCAAAAATTTTTGTTTTCAAAAAGGATTTTCAGTGGACAAAAAAAAATATAAATTGATTTTTGATTTGTTTTAAATCTACAAAATATTCGAGGTTTTCTTTTAAATGTTTTAACAAGATGATGTTGTAAGAAGGTAGAAAATGAGTTATAATCGAGTTGTGGTTGACGTGCATGCAAGGTCGTGAGAATGGATCGTGTTGTTCGATTTCAAAATGCGACTGAGAAGAGGTGATATAAGGTTAATTTTCCAGAATAGGTACTCAGTGAAACAATGAGATGAAGGATGGATAGAAGTTTTCGATTATTCCCTTCTCAAAGTAACATTGCACGTGAAAGAGGAGTAAGAATGATCGGGGAATCTCTTGATTTTCCTTTTCTCAAAGTATTAATTGAGGAGGATTTCGTTTTAGGATGTATCAATAAGCGATGATGCGTATTAAGTTGAATATGCGTGTTGATAAAGTGGGAGCTTGTTGGGAAATTTTTAAAGAATCGTATCATGATTAGTATCAAGTGAAGTTGTGACCTTAGGAATTTTTCTTATATAGAGTGAAGTTACAGTCAAGATGACGAGTATATTAGCTTTGAAAGGCTGCAAATAAAAAAAAAATTAGCAAACCAGACTATTTTATAAGATTGAGAATCGAGTCATTAATTAAATTATGATTGATGTACATCTAAGGACGTATGTGTTTGGTTATAGTATTTGATTGCGAGGATGTGACTAAGAATGGACGAAATGATGTTAAGTTTCCAGATTGGTTACTCGGTAAAGTATAGGACTAAAGAAAGAAAGAAATTTCTTTATTATTCCCTTCTTGATCAACATAGTACTTGAAAAGTGGAGTGGAAGCGATCGGAGGATTTCTTGAAATTCTTTTCTCGAAGTTCTATTTGAAATCGTGTGGTAATACGTAAAGCGTGAAAGTTATACCAAGTGTAGGCCATTGTAAATCAAAGCAAATTACGCGATTGCGTTATTTCGAAGGATTGGCGTGGTGATATCAGTTTTGACGCGAGGTATAGTTCGTTACACGAAAGGGTCATTTTGATTTTGGAAATAGATATTCATTCACGTATGATAGACGTTTGGAGTTAATAAGACTCGGAAACCAAAGTTTAAGGTTATTTCGGAATTTGAGGGTTCGCAAATGAGTTTAGTAATAAATGAGTTGGTATGGAGGAAATCCTAGAGGTTGAAAGATACAACCTAGGAAGTGGAAGCAAATATTTGAGAAGTATGGTGATATGGTGATGTGTTAAATTATACCTAACCGCAAGCGCACGGTATCAATTGCAGTAGATACTAGCAAATACGGGTCGAATCCTCAAGGAGACAATTTCAGTTTCAATTCAATTGCTATCAATTGTTTCTAGTCACAACGATTGTTTTGGAATTTTATTAACTACTAAAGCAAATTTAACAAAGGTTTTAAATCAATTAATTAAGGGATCTAGGGCAATTCAGGTTCACCATGTTTACACCAAACAAATCACAAAAGTATAGCTTTTCAATGGGATTAAGTAATTAAAGCAATGGTTAATCTTTCTCAAGCATTAACGGTTAATCTTTCTCAAGCATTAACGCTCTCAGAATATCTAATGATGTTCTCACACTCACCTTCAATTCTGCTAATTGTATGTAAGCCTCTAGTAGTAAAATCTCTCGATCTATTACTCCTATTGCAATCAATTAATCCGTGATATTGCGCAATTACACAAATTAAGAATTATAACATATCAATCAGAATTACTCTTTACCCATCAATCTACTAATCAAATTAAGCCCAAATCATGGTGCAAACATGGCTCCCCTTAATACCCTAGAATTAAACTACTCACTCATTCTAGGATTAAAACTAACAATAATAATCAAGAAAGCCATAATAAACATGTACTAATAAACAAGATGAGATAAAGAGTACCTTAAACTTTGTATAAACGAAGAACAATAAAGATCCAAATTAAACCAAGTGCTTACAAAAGAAGAGATAAAGAGAGAAAAACCAAAACCCTAGCTTATGTAAAAACGTCTGTCTATAAGTCTATCTATCCCTATCTCACGTTTTCTCTTCCTTTTATAATAAAACTCCTTAATAAAATCTGATATCTATCTCCTAATAAAAGTATTTTTAATATCCTCATCAATTTACAAAAAGATATCCATAATTAAATAGGATTTTCTTGTAAAATTCGTCAATTCTTTTTCTCATCTGTTTCTGGGCTCTTCCAGTTGGATTTTGCTTACTGGACCACCTTTAAATTAAAGATAATTCCACAAGCTTCGCGTGGACAGTAAGATCGTCAAATTCTGACTTCTGGAACTCAAGATATGGCCCAAACAGTGCAGGCAGCCCGTATAGCCCAATATTACGAATTTTCTCCTATTTTATCTCCAAAATAGCTCTTTTTGCTCCAAATCCTTCCAAGTTATGAATTCTTTATTTCCTACAATAAAACAATAAAATCTATTAAATAAAAATCCAAATCAATGCAAAACACAATAAATATGAGAATAAAATCATCTAAAATATATATAAAAATATACTCTATCAAACATCCCCACACTTAGCATTTGCACGTCCTCGGGCAAATAAGTGAAATAAAAACTAAGTCCTAACAAACATCACTTTCGTAGATGACACGATTGCATTGAGCATATGCAACAAGCCGTTAAACCCCTAGGCAGCCCTAGTAGGACGAGTGTTGTCTCGTGAGGGTTTATAGTGAATGTACCCACAAAATTCATCTAACCATGCAAAAGATCAATGCTAACACAACACCACACACACAAGTCCTCTCATGCCACATCAACTTAAGAATCAAAGCAAACATACGATGTCTTAGTGTTGAAAGTGCAAGTATTCAGTAGTCTACTCAACCAACATGCAGAAGGTCATAAAAATTCATGTCAAGTGTAAAAATCGTTGGTAATCATGCTAAGCCCACAAGAAACACATCTTTAAGTCTAAACCTGGGATCTCCTATGCCAAAACAAGTAATAACTCACCTTTCACTCAAAAACGAATATTCACTCAAGAACAAGGTTAAGTGTATCACTCAATTCCAACAAAATCATAAACACAACTTGACACTCGCAATCAATCTCACTCTCAACACAACATACATCACTGATGACAATCAAAAGGTCTTTATTCGGGTTGTAGCGTGGGCTAGGGACAAGGTATGTCAAGTAAAGCTAAAACAGGTTACGTCAAAAGCTAGTACCCAACAATAATCATTATTCAATTCCCTTTCTATTAAAACAAATACTTCCCCACACTTGGATTTTTCAATAACCCTTACATAATAACTTGACTAGTCGAATGAAGAAGGATCATACAAACATAAGAATGCTCTCAAATTTATTCATTTTTTTTCTTTTTTTTTCTTTTTTTTTCTGTTTTTTTTTCTTTTTTTTTTTCTGAGAGCTAAGGAATAAACACAATGATACATAGATATTTTTATGAATTTCGACTAACAAGCATCAACCAAAATCAATAATTCCCCAAAAGTATGATCATCAATAAAACCCCCCCTTTTATGAACACCTTATTACTCCCTTAAGCACGATACTAGCCTTTGACAATTTAGGTTCAAATTCAATGTAAGGCCAATAGAATAAAAAGGATAATGGCAAGTAATGTGGTGTGTCACCGAAAGAATAGGATTAAGCTCAATGGGTTAACTAATTGATCATGTATAAATGGTTTGGAAATATGGGAAATACGAGGTTAAACCTAATTGCCTTTATCATCTCATCATCAAGTAATGTCATGCATTTCAAGAAAGATCTCAAGTAAGTGCTAGCAATGTAAACAACATGTGGACACTCAAGCAAATGAAAAATCATGTAAACGATATGCATATAGGCTCAAAACTCACTTGGTGTGACAAAACATAATCAATCCCAGGTAACAAGACTCTCTAACGCACCCACTTGTACTCAAAGCATGTAAACCAAGTCATCTTGCACATATTCATGTCATTCTAATCACTTACAACATCCAATTAAGTCTACCAGCTTCAACTTACTAGTGTAAGTGTGTGCACAAGAACAAAGCACGTCACTTCTCATACAAAAGCGTCAATAAACACAAAATTTCTACGCATGCATGGGTGTATCAAGCAAAATACAACAACTAATCAAATTGCATGGCTAGAATTATTTTTGGTATTTTTAATTTTTTAATTTTTTTTTGGATTTTTTTTTTTTAAACAAGTAATACACTACGTTGAGAACACCTCCCCACACTTAAGCGGTTCATTGTCCCCAATGAACTAACGAACAAGATACAAAACTACAACTAAAAACAAAATAAAACTACATTAAAAAGAAAAGAAAGAAAACTCCCCTGGAATCAATGTGTCGGGTGTGAAAACCATCCCTCATTTGCTTAGGAGCCATCCACTCACCACTTCTGAACCACTCACCAATCATTTGAACCAACCCAACAATTTTTTTCCTCGCAAAAATCCCCTTTCCTTAGCAATTAGCCTCGCATCAACCGATTAAAGTTAACCTCCACCGTCAAAAACGAAAATTTCCCAACATTAGCACTATCTCTCCCATGCTTACGAGCCAAAAGAATCAATACCCAACTCACAAGAAGCTCCACCAAAAATTACCAAGCAATATCACACCAAAAATACCCCAATATATCAAGAATAATATAAATCCCAATTTACAAGAACACAAATTCGTAATCAAAATGAAATTTGAGAGAAGAAATAAACCCACTACGAATTGAAGAGGTGAACTTGCAATTAATTCCTCTTTAGAATTGAATTTTTGGAGATTTTAAAAAAAAATAGAAGAGGAATTGGATTTGTATGGATAGGTGTGTATATATAAGATGATGGATAGGTTGAATAAAAATTTTAATTGTGTAGGAAAGATTTTGAGAGGTTAGGATTTGATGTAGGATAGATATAGGAATTAGGGATTGAAAGAATTTGGATTAGGATTGAATTTGGGGTTGAATATAGAATAAAAGGGGAAAAGAGATGGAGATTATGTGTTTAGAACAAAAAAATTCGGGTATAATCAGTAGCTCCAGGCGCCTGAAGCGCTGGAACATGCCTGTTGCGCCTTTCTGAAGCGCGCATTAGCGCTTTTGCGCCAGTTCGCCGCCTGATGCGCAGCAAGCTCCTGCGTGACTCCCCCCTCCTGCGCCCGGCTGGCGCCTGATGCACAGCTCCAATCTGCGTTACTACCACGCTTTTGCGCCCTGATGCGCCTGATGCGCGGACAGTCTCTGCTATTCTGCTTTTTTTTTTTTTTTTTTTGCACAGATTTTTTTTTCTTTCACAGATTTTTTCCAATACTACTACACTCCCTCTTTTTTTTTCTTCTACTCTCATTTTTTTTCATGCATACAACACTCAATTTTTTTTCTTTTTTTTTTCTTCCTACACTAATGCATGGGTTGCCTCCCACGAAGCGCTTCTTTAACGTCAATAGCTTGACGTTACTTCCTCAACACAAGGCGGTTTCAAAAGAATTACTGAACCATCCTCAACAGAAAGACCATTCCTACGAACGTTGACATCTTGATTGCTTGCTTTCCACAAAAATCTCCCATCAGACTTCAACTTGATTTTACTACCCAACGGCCAAATCTTCTTCTTTTTCTTCTTCACACCCCTAGAGTGCTTCTTCGACTCAACCGGCTGAACAAAACTTTCTTCTTCCTTATCATTGGTTTTCCACCTTCGCAACACGTTATCATGCCCCTCTTCAAAAATCACTAGCTCATTATTGAAAAGGACATACCTCAAATGTGGTGGAAGTTTCCCAAGCTTAATACTCGAGAGATCTCGAACTGAAGAACTGTCAATGGAATCAATGTTGTGATCATTCAACTCAAGAATCAATTAATCGACTTCAGCATGTCCTTCTCCTTCTAAAGCTTCAAGCATGAGCACTGCTTCCAATGTATCATTCAATAGAATCTGAGGAGTATAATCTTGGACAATTTCATCTACAACATCAATACTGCAAAGTATTCTCAAGCAAAGGGGATTTAAGAGCAGAGGTTAGAGTAAAAGCAATTTTATCATCACCAACACTCAATGTGAGAGTCCCACTTTTAACATCAATAATAGCACCTGCAGTACAAAGAAATGGTCTACCTAAAATAATAGGTATCTGATTATCCTCTTCCATATCTAGAACTACAAAGTCTACAGGAATATAGAATTTTCCAACCCTAACAGGCACATCCTCTAAAATTCCAAGTGGATATTTTATCGAACGGTCTGCCATTTGCAAAGTCATCTGTGTACATTTTAATTCTCCCATATTTAGTTTTTGAAAAACCGAGAGAGGCATGACTGAGACACTAGCGCCTAAATCACATAAAGCTTTATCAATGAACAATGCACCTAAATGACACGGGATCGAAAAACTACCAGGATCTTTAAGCTTAGGTGGAGACTTATTCTGTAAAACAGCACTACACTCTTCAGTAAAAGCTACTGTCTCTACCTCACCAAAAGACGTTTTCTTAGTGAGAATATCCTTAAGAAACTTTGCATATGATGGAACTTGAGAAATTAAATCAGTGAAAGGAACTGTTACCTCAAGATTCTTGACAAGTGTCATGAACTTACCAAACTGCTGATCCACCTTATTTCTGTTCATCCTGTTAGGGAATGGGAGCTTTGGCATAAATGGTGGAGGAGTAACTGCAGTCTTCTCTCTATCCTTTTTCTTGCTTTCCTCAATTTCACTTTCGCTTGTATCTTCAACAACTTTCTCTACCTTGTCTTTCTTAGATTCCTCTTTTTCTTTCTCAGTAGGAACATCGTCAGTAGGCATTGGAGGAGCATCATATGTACGACCACTCCTAAGAGCAATGGCATTCACATTTTCCTTTGGCTGAGTTGATTGTGCTGGTAGAGAGCCTTGTTGCCTTGTAGATGAAGAACTAGCCATTTGAGCAATCTGAGTTTCCAACATCTTGTTATGAATCTCCATCTGGTTCATCTTTGTTTGCATTTGTAACAATATCTTCATCATATCGCCTTGATTATCAGCCTGTGCAGCATGACTTGCTTGAGGAGTATAATTCTGAGGAGGCCTTTGGAATCCAGGGGGATTCATAGGTCCTTGCGGAGGCCTATACTGCTGCTGTGGAGGAGGCTGGTACGACTGCTGATATTGCTGCTGATTAGGAACATTTGAATTCTGAGTATTATTGTTCCTATACGAGAAGTTCGGATGATCTTTCCAACCAGGATTATAAGTGTTGGAGTACGGATTGTACTGCTGCCTCTGTTAGAAAACATTTGCTTGTTCCATCTGAAAATTATGTGAATTTTGAGCATTGTATTGGCAATCATTACCATAGTGGCCTTAGATGCCACAGACTTCACAAACAGGATTATTCATAGGAGCCATGGATGACAAGGCATTGATACTCATAGGTTGAGTAGAGGGCTGAGATGTCTTCAATGAGTGGATCTCCTGAGTTAATGCAGCTAGTTGAGATGATAATAAAGAATAAGCATCCACTTCAAGTTTACCCCCTTTCTTGGTTGCTCTCGGATTACTGAAGTGATTGGCAGCCAAATTTGAAAGAAAAGCATATGCATCATCAACTCCTTTATCCAGAAATACACCACCTGCAGCGTTATCAACCATACCTTTTGTCTTGGGATCAAGACCATTGTAGAAGCGTTTAAGCAGAAACCACTTCTCAAGACCATGGTGAGGGCATGCACGTTGATAATCCTTGAATCTGTCCCAAGCATCCCGAAGAGATTCACCATAATCTTGCTTAAAACCCATCATCTTGTCGATCAAATCATCGGTTCTGTTAGGAGGGAAGAACTCAGTTAAAAAGGCTTGAGCAATCTCATCCCACTTGGTTAAGTCAATATCGTTCAACCACTTTTGAGCTTTATCACGAAGAGAGAAACCGAACAACATGACTTTCAACTGGTCTGGAGTGACTCCCTGATGTTTAATTGTAGAACAGAGCTGTTGAAACCGTTGCAGATGAAGTGTAGGGTCTTCAGAGGCAAGCCCAGCAAATTGATTCTGTTGGATCATAGTGAGCAAAGCAGGCTTGATCTCGAAATTTGCTGCTTGAATTGCTGGCATAGCAAGGCCAGTAGGTACCCCACTCGGAGAGGGTTGTGAGTAATTCTTCAAAGATTTGGGAGGAAGGTCCGTCATCTCAATCTTTGATTCAGATATCCTTTGCTGCTTCTCTTTCCTTTGTTGATCTATATATTGTTGACAAGTAATTCCAGAATCTGGACTAAGAGGAGTTGTATCCTCTTTCGCTTGATCTACTTTCGTTTAAGACCTGGTCTTGGGCATCAACAACTAAACAAGGAAAAGCAGTAAGATCGGTCTCAGTTGGAACAAGAGTTCCTAAGAGACAAGAGAAACAATTTAAAACAATCAAACTAAAATTAGAGAAACTAGGCGTCTCCCCGGCAGCGGCGCCAAAAACTTGATGTGTTAAATTATACCTAACCGCAAGCGCACGGTATCAATTGCAGTAGATACTAGCGAATACGGGTCGAATCCTCAAGGAGACAGTTTCAGTTTCAATTCAATTGCTATCAATTGTTTCTAGTCACAACGATTGTTTTGGAATTTTATTAACTACTAAAGCAAATTTAACAAAGGTTTTAAATCAATTAATTAAGGGATCTAGGGCAATTCAGGTTCACCATGTTTACACCAAACAAATCACAAAAGTATAGCTTTTCAATGGGATTAAGTAATTAAAGCAATGGTTAATCTTTCTCAAGCATTAACGGTTAATCTTTCTCAAGCATTAACGCTCTCAGAATATCTAATGATGTTCTCACACTCACCTTCAATTCTGCTAATTGTATGTAAGCCTCTAGTAGTAAAATCTCTCGATCTATTACTCCTATTGCAATCAATTAATCCGTGATATTGCGCAATTACACAAATTAAGAATTATAACATATCAATCAGAATTACTCTTTACCCATCAATCTACTAATCAAATTAAGCCCAAATCATGGTGCAAACATGGCTCCCCTTAATACCCTAGAATTAAACTACTCACTCATTCTAGGATTAAAACTAACAATAATAATCAAGAAAGCCATAATAAACATGTACTAATAAACAAGATGAGATAAAGAGTACCTTAAACTTTGTATAAACGAAGAACAATAAAGATCCAAATTAAACCAAGTGCTTACAAAAGAAGAGATAAAGAGAGAAAAACCAAAACCCTAGCTTATGTAAAAACGTCTTTCTATATGTCTATCTATCCCTATCTCACGTTTTCTCTTCCTTTTATAATAAAACTCCTTAATAAAATCTGATATCCATCTCCTAATAAAAGTATTTTTAATATCCTCATCAATTTACAAAAAGATATCCATAATTAAATAGGATTTTCTTGTAAAATTCGTCACTTCTTTTTCTCCTCTGTTTCTGGGCTCTTCCAGTTGGATTTTGCTTACTGGACCACCTTTAAATTAAAGATAATTCCACAAGCTTCGCGTGGACGGTAAGATCGTCAAATTCTGACTTCTGGAACTCAAGATATGGCCCAAACAGTGCAGGCAGCCCGTATAGCCCAATATTACGAATTTTCTCCTATTTTATCTCCAAAATAGCTCTTTTTGCTCCAAATCCTTCCAAGTTATGAATTCTTTATTTCCTACAATAAAATAATAAAATCTATTAAATAAAAATCCAAATCAATGCAAAACACAATAAATATGAGAATAAAATCATCTAAAATATATATAAAAATATACTCTATCATATGGGTCCTTAGGATTGATTCTGAGGATAGAATCCTATTTATGGGGAAGGATATAACGCCCTAGAACTTTCGAATTTAAAATTATTTATTTATTTATTATAAATTATATTATGTTAGGTCCCGTAAGAGGGCTATATTAAGCTAGAAGGGGGGGTTGAATAGCTTAATTACCAATTTAAAAATTATTATGGCGTTTTAAAATAATTTTCCCTTTTTAAAACTTTACCGAATGGTTTATGCAGTTTATAAGTGCAGAAATAAAAGACAAGGAAAGAAAATACCACACAGGAGATTTTATCCTGGTTCGCGATGGCGCAACCCCTAATGGATTCGCTCACCCCTACTCCAGTCCCCGAGCTCCTCTCCGGACTCGAGATTTCTTCCACTATAAAGAGACTCCTTTATAGTAGGCGGAGAAGCCTTACACAACCTTACAAATATTTATCTTGATACGTAACTACCCGCTACTACCTCAAAATAAATGTAATACCCACAAGACTTGTCTTGGACCGTAACTCCCCGTTACTCCCTCAAAGTCGTTGTGAAACCTACACAACTTATCTTAGATAGCAACTCCCCGCTACTTCTTCAAAGTTGATGTAGAACCCTTGGTGTAGTCTTTGAATTCCTCGCTTTTGCCGGTCTTGGATCTTAGATGAAAGGTCTTGGGTCTTTCCTCTTCTTCACGGTGCAAAGGCCACTAACTCCCCGCTAGTGCCTAGGACTTGGGTCTTAGAACGAGAATCACCTCACTCCAGCTTCACCTCACTGCAAAACTTAGAAAACAATATCTACGAAACAAACCGTAATATAAAGAGAGGTTTTGGACTTAATATGTCCTAGGGTGACTATAGTATTCTTACCCGAATATTAATTAAAATTAAGTTCAATAAGCCTTTATTTGCTTATGACTTTATGATACAATACTCCGTGTAGTGAGATTTAAATATATCTCGGAGTTTGTAAATATTTAAGTCCTTTAAGCTTGTAGGCTTATAAGGCTTATAATCGTATATTTTGGTTCGTCTTTTTGTAAAGATCGAAGTATACACGAAATTACTCCGTTGTTGAAACTACGTCTATTTTCGAAGTAATGTATAAATTAAGTCCTTTATAAGCTTTATAGCTTAAGGATCTTTGATAAACAACTTCTCGTTCGATATAGTCTTGATTGGACTATTCGTATATATTTAAACGAGAGTGTTACAATTTTACTTTAACAATTTGCACTTTAATATTAATTTGGCCGAATAAACACCACACACAAATATAACACACACGTGCAAAAAAGTATCTCGTTTTATCTATAGGATAAATCGAGGGCCGCTATTATGCGTTAAATTAGTGCGAAAAGTAAAATCACTCACAAGTGTGAGGACGAGTAAAAAAGGTGCGGAAAATAAAATCACTCACAAGTGTGAGGACGAGAGTAAAAAGAGCGGAAGGTAAAATCACTCACAAGTGTGAGGACGAGAATAAAAAGTGCGGAAAATATATAAATAGAAGCTTAACAACTTATTTCCCTCGGAACACTAGAGGTGATAGAAGGGAAACAAATCACGCTTTAGCACAATTATATATATATCACAATAATAAAAGATTAATGGCCAAAGTGCGTTAAAGTTTTAGTTAAGTGGCTTATAGATTTTTTTCCCTCGGAACACTAAGGTGATAGAAGGGAATTAAATCAAGCTCGATATAATAATTTGACCGTCATCAAATATAACCTCTTTTTGAGGTGTTTGTAATATTTCGAATTGTTGTTCGAATATTAATCCTTGTACGGATTTTTATGGTCTCGTTTTGAGATCCGATATAAGAGCTTAATAAAGAAGATAAGATGAAGGTATAGAGCTCTTATATGTATATAAATATGGTCGGTTAAGACTCGGATATTGAAGCTAAAAGTTACCACTTTTTGGAGATCGCCGGAAAAAGTTCGCCGGAAAAATTCGCCGAAGGTTCGGCCGAATTTTGGCTTATGGACGAACTTGGGCAGCCCTTCGGGAGGCCGGATAGTAGTGGTAGAGGAGCTTGCTTGGTGGGAGAGAGCTTGGTTGGTTGAACTAAGCTTGATGGAACAAAAACCTTGTATATATGTAAGTATATGTAAGAAAGAGAAGGTTTTTGAGATGAAGTGGGTGTAGAGAGTGTTTGGATATATTGAGAGAGCTTCCACTTCTAAATTCCCAGCAATTATTTGGCTCTTTAGCTTGAAGAAAATGGTTGGGGGAAGGGGTTTATTTATAGGAGGAGTTGGGTGGAAGGAAGGGTGAGGATTGAAGGAAAAAGGAGTGGTTGAGATTGAAAGCACTTGGATTGATGAGGTGGAAAGTGGTTTTGTGTTAGTTTGGAGTAGTTTTGTGTTTCTTCCAAGTGGTTTATGGTATTCTACATAAATATCCCAGCTGTGTTTTGAACTCCTATTTAATGTATCGGACTCGTATCAATTAACGAATAAATACGTAACATATTTCGTTAATTAAATACCCGATTAATACGAAAATTCCCAATAAATAATTCTAAAATTATGGAGCATTTAGGAATATCATAAAATGAAATTCTGAAAGTTTTGGTCAACTATGGTCAACGTTGACTTAGTCAACTATGGTCAAACGTGGACCCACTGCCTCGATTTTCGTGCTCGGACCAAAATTCTCAGAAAATTACGAAACTTTTACCATGCATAGAAAATAAAATTTAAGTGATCCATCTCAAGTTTCAAGTCATTCTAGCAAGTGGAAGTATTTTATTTGGATTTAGTACGATTAAATCAGCTTTCGGTTCCAAATAAAATACGATTGGTCTTACCGTGAAATAGATAGATCTTTTGACCAATGTTTTGACTAAAATAAATACTTAGAATATATTTCCTAATATATAAAATATATTGAGAGTGTAGGAAATATTTTTGAGTATTTAAAATAATTTTCTCCGAAAATAGAATAAATTTGAGATATGGGAGAAAAATTACTTTAAATATTTCTGGCACGAGATAACAAATGAGTATTAATATTCTACCACTGAATATTAATATTCTTGAGGATAAGAGTATTTTGAGTGCTAAGGCGGAATATTTTTGAATAAAAACTGATCGTTTTTAAATATAGCACGAGTTTTCTAAAGAATATTAATCCTCGAATATTCTTTGTTCGAGCCTGTCGCCTTATCAATTTTGCAACGGAGATCTAAAAAATATCAAAGATCAATATTTCTTTTTCGATCTTATTGCCTTGGTGTAGAGATATATTCCATAAAAGTATAATTTAATTTTTCGCAATAATGGAATATCTCGTATAATAGATGTTGCTAGAATTCGACTTTTGACTTTTGACGGAATCAATTAAATTAATGACCTAGTGGAGAGGATAACTAAGTGTAATTAAATTTTATGTTAAATCGTACAAATACCAAAATAAATAATATATCGAAGATATCCTTTCAATCTTCCCCTTTTTGGTATTTGTCAAACAAAACATAAAATTTAAAAATTTACCCGTGTGTGCTTCCCCTTAGTGTATGCATGAGTTTGAAAAATATTTTAGACTCGTTTAGAAGCACCTACAATTCTGATTCTCCACTAATTGATTCCTGCAAAACAACTTATGAGATGAATTTAAGAAAGTAAAATTGTTAGACATAATTCATTTCATATCTATCATAAATTTTGAAAATTTTAAATAAGGGGGTCTAATTTCTTCTTCCCCTTTTTGTTTGGTATACTACCAAAAAATTTCTATAGTTCTCTTCTCCTTGTTAATTAAGGGTGGGGGTCTAATTTTTCTCTTCCCCTTTTTGGAAAATATTGTAAGCTTTCTTATTTTTGATGTATTATCAAAAGAATTTTTGCTTCTACTCAAAATATGACTCATTTTGAACCAAAATAATTTCTATCTTCCTTATCTCTTCCCCTTTTATAACTTGGTGTACTTACCAAATTAATTTTCTTTCCCCTTGTTACTTCTCCTTGAAATATGATTCGTTTGGAATCAAAATCTTTTCAATTGCAGTCTTTTATCTCTTCTCCTTATGAATAAATCGGTTTAGATCTTAATAATTGGTATGTCTACCAATTTCAGTCTTTCCCGTTTCTTTTTCTGAGATTTCTTGCGGTTTATCAGAAGTTTTTGCTTTAAAACTTCCGTTTTATCTGGAAAGGCTTATGTAAGCTCTTTGAAAAGTTCATTTACTTACGAATTTTTTTTTTTTTTTCAATCTGTAAATGAATCTGAATTCTTATCATAGTTTTTTTTCAAATTGTTTTATGTTGATCTAAGTTGCTTGAAATTTGGCAATCTTGATTCATACATAAACATTTTAAATTAAAGAACAAATAAGTAACAATCAGTCTATAACGTTTTTGATGAACGTATAGTACAATATCTTTGAAAAATGTTCAGAATACAATCAGTCGTGAGAAACCAGTATGATCTTTCTCAGTTATAATATAAACCATCATTCGAAGTATGTATCTGATACTCTTTTCTGAACCGTATTTCCATATAAGACTGCTGTGAGCTTATAGTGGTCAGTTCTTTAAATCATAATCTGCAAATAAACCATACGATCAAGCTACAGTTTATAGTAAAAGAATCAGTCGATTGAGCATAGAGTTCGTTCAATATTCTTTTGCCAGATTTAACTAGCTATCTCAAGAGAGGAATCAAGAACATGCAATATTTTATTATTAGATTAAATCTCATGCATGCCATGTCAATGATATCCTTAGATGTATATGATAAGTGCATAGATAATAAATTAGTCAATGCAAGTTCTATATACATTCAAAAAGTTCCAAAATAATCAGTGTGGTTCACTGATTATGAGGAACTACCTGCAGAAGTTTTATTCTAACTCAAAGACAACCCCTTTGAGTGAAACAACAACAACATCATACCAGAAGCAAAACAGATTTAAACATCAAGCAGAATTAAAGGACATGTTGCAAACTATAACAAAACGTCATAGAGAATCACAGAACATGTAGTCAAGTAGCAGGATGAACCATAACAAGGTCAGCAGAAACGACACCAAGATCTTCACCTAGATCAGGCAAGGCAGCAAACACTTTCTCCATATCATCATCATTACCAACAGCACACAACTCATCAACCAACTTTGTTTCAATTTCTTTAGTAGATTCAACAACAACCACATTTTCAACTATATTACCCTTTCCTTTATTAACTCTTCCCTCTAGGTTCTCAACCCTAATGTTAAGCTCAAAGTTTGACTCTTTAAGGACATCAATTTCTAGACTCAGCTTATTAACCTCTTCCCTAAGGATAGCATAAATATCAGTTTTAGGAGCAAGGGAGGGTATGACAACTTTATTAGGGTGACTGGTTTGACAGTTTTTCAAAGAAATTTTGGGTTGGGTTAGACTATCAATGGCACAAAATTCCATCTTGTTTAGATGCATCCTAGACATGTGCACATAATGAGTCTCAAATATAGAAGTTAAGAGTAAACCATAAGGCATGTAATCAGTGTTGTAAGCATTTATCATGTTGAGCACAAACACATAACTAACATTGAAATCTATGGTATTGGACACTATCTTAAACATGACTTTTAGATCAACAAAATCAAAGAAGTTATCATGTTTGGGTTTTGGCAAGACATTTTCCCTAAGAATTATGGCAAGTTGTTGAAACCTAGGCAAAAAGTGTCTAAAATGGACAGCAAATTCTCTAGCACAAAGACCATCAGGTACATCCTCTTCACAAAACAGTCCAAGAAATAATTCAAATTCACTTTGAACAAACACAAATTTTTCAAATATGTTGACACAAGGTAGGTCAGAATGGTGATTTCCTAACCTAAGGGACTTGCTAAGCACTTTATGATCAACATAGATGTTTTTACCATTCACAAAAGAACTCAAGTAATAAACCCCATCAACTCTTTGTTGTACCTCTAAGTTAGCATAGTTTTCAGCAATCAAATGAGTATAGAAGTTTGGACCCCTATAGAACACAAAATTTTCCCATTTAACAGATGTAAACATGCTGTGAATATCACCATTTGGTGGGACAAAGATCATCATTCCTGGCTGATTGTTTTTGAGCATTCGATTGAGTTTACCAGTGTTTGCAAGTCATACTATGGTAGGGCTTGGAGGTTTGATGTTGGTTCTTGCTTTGTGTGAGTTGACAGATTTTTCAGAAATTGGCATGGCTTGAAAAGCAATGTTTGGGTTAGGGTTTCTAAAAACTGGAAGTTTGCTTCCATGTGAGAAGTAAGCAAACTCATTTAGAGGTGAAGGTTCTTGTTTTATTTTCTTGTGGTAGTGTTCCTTAGAACTATCAGGGTGACAATATGATGTGAAGGGAGCATAAAGAGAATGGTTGAAATTTTTCCTACTCATGGTTGGAAACAAAGGAAGAAGAGTAAGATTTTTGGCTTTAGGGTTTGGATGTAAAGGTGTAAATTCCATAGGATAATGATGCAAGTGCAGTGAGTGTGTGCTTATGAATGTATAACTCCACACATATATAAGCAATTTAGCACAGACCAAGATAAGTTCAAGCATGCACAAGTTTTCACGAAATCCCACTAGAACTGATGCAATTTTAAAACTCTATAGTGTTTTCATTTAATGAATTTCAAAGCATGCATGGTGTATGTAGATTTGTATGCATTTGACAGAAAAACTATAGTACAGAAGACAATCTTGTGTGGCTCAATGCATGAAATTTTAAGTTTACATCCGGATACAAGTATGCACAGGTGATAGACTCATGACTCAAGTTTGTACCTTACACAGTGTAGATAGAGGTGTGGGAATATGTGATAACATACATGAGTGCATAAGTGTGTGTAGATTATACTCACATATTACCAAAACTAGACAGGAAATACATATAGTATGTGAAGAGTATGACATATTTGACTATTCAAAGTGTACACATAAGGGGACACATGGCTGACTCTGCAAAAAGCTATCTCTTAAAGACAATTTTAGTATCCTTTAAAGTCCAGGCTATTGTCAATTTCAATTAATGCCAAGTTACTACTTTTATAAGAATAAGAATATATTTATCACTCTAGGCAATATATGACTAATGATTGATTGAAAGAGACTCTGCACACCAGACAAACAGACTATCTTGCATTTAAGGACCATATATCACACATAGACCAAGTCAGACAATGTAACCATACATTTATTACAAGACAGGTCACATATATCAATTCACAGAACACACCAAAAGATTGAACAATTAAAAAGAATGCAATGTATGCTTTCTATTTATTCTGAGTGGCCGTTGCACCCCAGTGTCCAGATACTGGACCTCTCTAAGGGAGTCCCAGCCAGGTCTTTGAGTGAGGGCAGGTGTGTGAGTGTGTATGCATGTATTGAGTTACCAGCTATCAAACTATAATTAACAAAATGTAACCTGCACACATTATTTGCACTAAACAGTCAAGCATCAAATTGAAATCACATAAAGATACAGAATTCAAGTTCATTAACAAATAATAATATGAGAATTTCAATCACATCAAATAAGTAACTAAGATGAACCATCTCCATTTCTCAAACTCTCACTGTGTCAACAAGGGTTAACAATTATATAGTTCCCAGAGATTATATCCAAGTCAGCTTGCACAGATTAGACAAGGAGTTCAGACATAGCAGTTATAGATAATATCACAACCATACTTGACTATCCAATAAACAAAATCCGTGTGAACTTCTGTATACAAGATATTTCAAATAAATTGAGTTGACTAATCCATCACTTATATCATAATTTCTTATCAAAGACAGCTAGATTAGAACACAGTACAGAAGCAAACAATTGACCAAGTCACACCAGTTTTGACACTGTTCATATTCTCACATTAATGACAATAGATGACATTTTATAAAATATCTCAGTCCACTCACATAACTCCATCAGATGAAAAAAAATGTAACTTATGTTACCAAGTCAGAGACAGATAAATCAAATTTGTTTTTATATCCGAACTTTATTTAGTCACACAAATATTATATCAATACCTCGAATACTTTAAGTAGCCTTAACAAACCTCACATAGTTCAACACATCACAGAGAGATTCAAATACGAGCTTAAGTAAAGATGCTACATCAATAACTTTTAAAGTTCAAGTAAATTAGAACATGCAATCAACTAAACTTCACAGAGAAGACACGAATTACTGAGTTTAATCGATATTATACCTGTGCTCGAGGCCTCGTAGTCTTCTCGAGAACTTACCGATCCTTAATACTCTGAACTCGCACGAGTTCCGAGTTGGCTCACTCAGTTAACTCACTGAGTCGCGGGCGATTTCACCGATTTAAGCACTTACGAAGCTCGATTTGGGGCTTCTCATCATAGTAAAGCCACTAAATCGTGTTACCTTCATCATTCCTGCACAAACCCTCAAAGTACGAATTGGGGTTTTGAATAAATCGAAAATAAAATGAAGAAGATGTGCTCTAGTGTGTGTATATAGTGTGTATATGTGTATATCTGTTGGTTTTGAACCATGAATCGAGATCGATTGAGACGATAACGACAGATTATCAAAACCATATTTTTCTAACCTAACCCAGCTGCGATTCACATCGATTCTTGGATTAATCGATATAAATAATGATAGATAGACTCGATTTAGTGTTTAGATACTCTAATTTAGAAGAAAATTAGGGTTTAGATCGAGAGATTTTGAGAACGCGGCGAGAGAGAGATTAGGGTTTTTGAGAGAGAGACGAGAGCTCTGCGGATGAACAGTATACACGCACAAATGAATTGTGTGTATAATGAGTATATATATTTTACAAACGAAAGGCTAGGATTAACCCATCTTAAGAATAAACGGTCAAGATCGTAGGGTTTTAGTGAATTGGACTGGGTCAGCTGAGTTGGGCTGGGCCAAAATACATGGATTGGGTCAAAATACACCAATAATCTGAAAATAATATATTTATATTTTTGAAAATAGTTTTGAAAATTAATAATAATAATTATATATTATTATAATAATATATTAAATATTAGTACTAAAATATGAGTAATAATACTAATGTGTTGATTCTTTGTATTTGAGATAAATATCATTTATTTAGTATCTCAGAAATATTTCCGAAATTAATTCCGATAAATATTTACTCGAATAGTTCTCGATAAAACCCGATCGATAAAGTTTCATATGTTATCATTATCGATGAATCTGAGTTTTAGAGAAACAATTATCCCGAAGGATGTATAATTCGTGAGATGACTATAAATAATGATAAATTTTCTCACAAGAATATATAACTATTGATAATATTGATATATCAATATAAACCATTATTTTAGAATTTCCAACATTCCTAAATCCAAACGGAGTTTAGTGAATCGTTCGGAATTCAATGGTTTCGTGAATATGTCTGCGAGATTGTACTCAGTTTCTATATGAGTCAATTTTATATCGCCTTTATTGACATGATCACGTAAGAAATGATGTCTCACATCTATATGCTTAGATCTTGAATGTAACACGGGATTTTTGCTAAGATCAATAGCACTCGTGTTATCGCATAAGATTGAGATTACATCAAATTTAGTATTATAGTCGGCTAATGTTTGCTTCATCCATAATATTTGAGCACAACATTTTGCGGCCGCTATATACTCCGCTTCCGTAGTGGAGATAGATACCGAATTTTGTTTCTTGGAAAACCAAGATACTAGGCATCCTCCCAGAAACTGACATGTACCACTTGTACTTTTTCTGTCGACTAAATGCCCGGCATAGTCCGAATCAGAAAAACATACTAAGTCGAATGGTACTCCTTTTGGATACCAAAGACCTACGTCAGTGGTTCCTTTTAAATATCTCAATATCCGTTTTACCGCGGATAAGTGAGATTCTTTTGGTGCTACTTGGAATCTAGCACACTTTCCAACACTATATTGAATATCGGGACGACTTGCGGTAATATATAGCAAGCTACCAATCATGCCTCGATATTTCTTAGTGTCAACGGGTATTCCGTTGGGATCTTCTGTTAATTTATCAGAAGTCGACATAGGAGTAGATATGGGTTTTGAATTTTCCATTTCAAATTTCTTTAGCATTTCTTTACAATATTTTGATTGTGAAATATGTATGCCTTCATCCGATTGCTTTATTTGCAATCCTAAAAAGAAATTTAATTCACCCATCATACTCATTTCGAATTCTTTGCTCATATTTTGAGAGAATTCTTTACATAGTGCATCATTGGTTGAACCAAAGATGATGTCATCTACGTATATTTGTACAAGCAAGTATCATCTTTTTCTTGTCTTGTAAATAAGGTTTTATCGGCCGTTCCCATTTTAAAGTTATTTTCTAATAGGAACTTGCTCAACCTTTCATACCAAGCTCTTGGAGCTTGTTTCAAGCCGTATAGAGCTTTGTATAATTTGTATACATACTCCGGATGTGTGGCATCTTCAAAACCGGGAGGTTGTTTGACATAAACTTCTTCTTCTAATATCCTGTTTAAGAAGGCCGATTTGACATCCATTTGGTATACTTTGAAATCTTTATGACACGCATATGCTAATAGCATTCGAATTGATTCAATTCGTGCTACGGGTGCATAAGTTTCATCAAAGTCTATCCCTTCCATTTGGGTATAGCCTTGAGCGACTAATCTCGCTTTATTTCTAACAACGGTTCCGTTTTCATCTAACTTGTTTCTAAATACCCATTTGGTTCCAATTATGGAAGTATCTTTGGGTTTTGGAACAAGTTCCCAAACTTTGCTACGAGTGAATTGTAGTAATTCATCTTGCATTGCCGAGATCCAATCTTCGTCTAGCAAAGCTTCTTTAGCGGTCTTAGGTTCTATTTGAGATAGAAAACTAAGATGATTCACAACGTTTTGTACTTGTGACCGCGTTTGAACTCCTTTATTTAAGTCTCCAAGAACATTATCTAGTGGATGACTTCTAATAATAGGAATTTCTTTTGGAAGTTCTACTTCCGTTTCGGCTAATTCTAATGGATTTCTTGGGATGGGAGTTCCAAGATCCATATTTTCGAATTGTCGAATAATGTTTTCTACATCGTCTTGTTCAACTTTATTGTTTTCAACACGATCTTTATATTTTGATGGTGGTTTTCTTTCATCAAATGCAATATTCATAGATTCTTCCACCACAAGTGTTTTAAGATTGAATACTCGATAGGCTTTGCTATTCGTGGAGTATCCAAGAAATATACCTTCATTTGATTTAGGATCAAATTTAGTAAGGTAGTCTTTCGAGTTTAATATAAAGCATTTGCAACCAAATACTCGAAAGTAACTTAACTTCGGTGTTTTGCCAAAATAAAGCTCGTATGGAGTCTTTTGAGATATTGGTCGTAGCAAAACCCGATTAAGAATATGACAAGAAGTTGACATTGCTTCGGCCCAAAAATATTTAGGTCGACGATATTCATTAAGCATAGTGCTTGCCATTTCTTGTAATGTTCTATTTTTCCTTTCTACAACTCCATTTGATTGTGGAGTGTATGGTGCGGAAAAATTATGTGTGATTCCATTTTCATCACAAAAGTTCATAAAACTAGAATTCTCAAATTCTTTACCATGATCCGTCCGTATATAGACGATGGTATTATTTTGTTGATTTTGAATCTTTTTGCATAAGGAAGAGAAAGATTCAAAAGCATCACTTTTTGATTTGAGAAATTCTGTCCACGTGAATCGTGAATAATCATCAACGATTACTAACGTGTATGAACAACCTCCGAGACTTTGTATTGGAACCGGACCAATAAGATCCATGTGTAAAAGCTCGAGCGGTCTAGAGGTTGATACCATGAATTTAGCTTTGTGAGATGCTCGAATTTGTTTTCCAATTTCGCAAGCTTCACAAGTATGATCTTTTTGATAATTCAATTTTGGTATACCTCGTACATGCTCTTTAGTTGATATATTTTTTATCAACTTCATATTAGCATGTCCTAATCTTCGATGCCATAACCAAGGGTCATCGTTTGTAGTGATTAGGCATATATTCTCATTCTTGCTCATGTCACATGTGTAGACATTTTTGTTTCGAGGGCAAGTGAGAATCAATTTCCAATCTTTATCTAAAATACAACAATGAGTAGTATAGAAAATTACCTTGTAATCATTGTCGCAAAGTTGACTTATCGAGAGAAGATTATACTTTAATCCCGTGACAAGTTGTACATTTGAAATCTTGAAGCGACTATTCCCGATGTCTCCGATGCCGACAATGATGCCTTTACTACTATCTCCAAATGTGACACTCCCCGCAGTGACCTTTTTAATGTTGTTCAATAGTGACTCATTACCGGTCATATGTCTTGAACAACCGCTATCAAGGTACTACATGTCTTGTTTAGCGGCAAGACAAACCTACAAAATAGATCAATTATATTTATAGGTACCCTTTTGTCTTGAGGGTCCTGGGGTTAGTCTATCATAAATAATATTTGAATTTGCATGATAAAATCTAGGCATAGAATAATCATTGTTAGGCATATAGATATTTCTAGATGCATGATGTCTAACATGATGTTGTGGATATCTAGCATTATCATAAAATCTAGAATTAACACGATGCATATTATTTCTTGCATTTGCAAAGTAGGGAGCATTTTGAGGATAAATATTACGAATGGGAGCATGTTGATTTCTAGATGCATACCTACTAGCATTGTTATAGTGCATTGTGTTTCTATTTTGAGACATAATAGGTTGTTGAAACCTTTGTTGC
The DNA here is from genome assembly GCA_037693485.1 of Kitagawia praeruptora. Taxonomy (NCBI): domain Eukaryota; kingdom Viridiplantae; phylum Streptophyta; class Magnoliopsida; order Apiales; family Apiaceae; genus Kitagawia; species Kitagawia praeruptora. The sequence goes on along the minus strand of CM075351.1, from coordinate 150,928,716 downwards.
TTTTGACCATTATAAGCAACTTTGTTAAATGGTACTTGTTTTTCAACCTTCTTGTATGGTCTTGATCCTTTACGAATCCATACATGCTTCCCCTTGAACTCACCACTCTTGAATTTGCAATATAGGATTGAATGTCCATCTTTGTTGCAATAAGTACATTTTAAAGTTTGTGGTTTAGGAGGAGCCATTATAGGTTGCACTCTTGGTTGAACAACTTCTCTAGGAGGAGCGTTTCTATCATATCCTATACCTTCGTGGTTATAGGAGACCTTTGAGTGTACCATTTTATCTAACATCTCATTGCCTTTAGTAAATCTTTGAATGACCGTTTCAAGATTTTCTTTTTCATTTTGTAAGGCATTAATCTTGTTGTTAAAGAATCTTTCTTGATCCATAACTTGAGATATGAGCTTGAAATTTTCTTCTTTTAATCTTTGAGTTTCTTGTTGTAATTCTTTTTCTTTTAACTCAAAGATTTTTTATAGCTCATTCTCTTTTTCAAGATTGGTTTCATGAGATTGAGACGTTGCATTATTTCGAACCATTGATTCGTTTTGAATCTTTAAGTTCAAAAGATCAACATTAAGGTTACTAATGTTGTCATTGAGTTGCAACTTCTCATTTTCTAACTCTTCTACTTGAAGTACTAATGCTACATTTTCCACTTCAAGATTGAGAGCGATGTCTTTGAAGTTGTTTACTTCAACTTTTAAGAGATGATTTTGATCATTTAAAAATGTCATTTCATTCTCATTTTGAGTTTGTATATCCATCATCCGAGTGAACTCTTTACTTTGATTGTGATACAATTCTTCAAGTTTCATTTTCTCGGACTATAGTAGATGGAATCTCTTATCAACATCCTTATATTTGTTATTGATACCTACTACAAGCTCAATTAAATCATACTTACTCATATCAACTAGATTCAAATTAGATTCATCTAATTGCAATTTATTTGAGATGTAATTGAGATTAGAACTTACCTCTTGATGAGAAGTGGAGGCTCCCGTTGAAGTAGCTTCATCCCCGATAGCCATTAAGCACAAGTTGACAACTTCTTCACTAGCTTCCGGAGCTTCTTCATCTTCACTTAAATCCCAACCGTTTTCCGCCATGAGAATTCTTCCTTTAGCAAGCTTTGGACATTCTCTTTTGAAGTGACCCGGTTGCTTACACTCGAAACACACTTCTTGTGTTTCCTCCGGATTTTGTTCCTTATATTTTGGAGGAGTGTGAGGAGGATTATTATTGTTGTTGGCATTATTATAGGCATTTGTATTTTGAGTGCCTTTGCCTTTATTATAGCTCGTTGTTGGAAAATTACTTTTATAGTTAGGACTATAATTTTGGGAGTAATTAGGTCTTCCTTTAGAGTTAAAAACTCTTTGTTGATTATTCGATTTAAGGAAGCCTTTTCCGTATCTTTGAGCTTTGCTGAAAGACATATGATGTAGCCTATTTGTATTTCGAGGATACAACTCAACTTAAACAAGATTGTATTAGTAAATAGTATATAGACTGTCACAAGGAATCTCAGATTGTATTATCTGTCAGAAGAAAAAGATCAAGGTCAATCTACAGACTTGAAGATTTACTACATTGAAAGAAGCTCACTCATCTGATCAAGCCTCAGTGGAGTATTCGTTAAGAAGTGGATTCATTTAAAGTGACAGAGAGTTCAAGGTGACAAAGATAGTACGAAGAATTTAAGAGAGAGGAGAAAAGAAAAGGAACCAGATTTTAAAGTCAATATATGAAGAACAGTCATTGCGGTTAGTCACTCATGAACCAGACAGTACATCGAGTGTCAACATTAAACAGTGGTTATTCGTCATTAACTTCAGTGGTTCAAGCTATCAAGACTGGTATGTGAAAGAATCATTGTGCAAGCAACCGAAGTGCTAAATTAATTAACCACAATGATTTTACTATCAAGTGGACTGGCTACGAGGAAAAAGAATTATCATAAAGAAATTCTAAGTGATATATTCTTAATGTTGAAACCCCGGTTAGAATTGTTGTATTTTTTGCTAAGCAAAAAGAGTCCGGTTTCACATCCTCAAGAGATTACAGCTTACACCTGGACGGATTATGAGAAAATAGAATTATCACAAGAATATGGAAAGTGATATATTCTTAAAGCTGGAACCCCGGTTGGAATTGATATATTTTTTGTTAAGCAAAAGGAGTCCGATTCCAGACGCTCAGGTAACCGCAGCTTAGGACTTAAGGATTTATTTATATTAATAAATATTTTATTTAATTAGTAAATTATATTTATAAATATCTAATAATATTAGATATTTATTTTTATAATTTCTGAATTAAATTAATTATTTATTAATTAAAGATTATAAGCTGTGCGGATTAAAAAGCATTTCTACGGGCCATAATTCATTTGATTTTGAAAAAGGTGGCAGGTCATTTTATTTGTTTATAAACAGACGTGTGACAGCAGTTGATTGATTAAATTGAAAAAGTGGCCAGGATGAATATGACTCAATTGTCTTACCGATTGTAATATTGGTTTAATTGTCATATTAGTCTCATTTGTTAAACTGTCATAATGATAACTGTCATAGTGGAGTTGATTGAAACTGTCATGATGCTGACTGTCATAATGGAACTGTCATGATGCTGACTGTCATAATGGAACTGTCATGATGCTGACTGTCATAATGGAACTGTCATGATGGACTTCACAGTAACTGTCATAGCTGCCTGGAAAGTGTCATAGAAGCCCATGAAACTGTCATAATGGAGTGTCATAATAGTGTTAAAGTTAGACATTATGACAGTTGACATGTTTTGGTTAAATAGAGACAGAAGCCAGTGAATTCATTTCAAGACATACACGAACATTACATTCATCAAAACCACTGCCTCTTCTCTCTCAACAAAAACAAGAACGCACAGCTCAAATTAAATTCTGTAAAATCAAGTTCATCTCCTTTGTAATATTTTATCCGGTGGAACTTGTTTATTTGTGATTCTTGTACTACTAGCGAATTAAGTTTCCTAGTTCTTATCTTGTTTCTTATTAACTAAATTAGAAAAGTTTATGTCGAATTTTCTAATTAGTTATTATCAACTTGATAATTAATCTGTACTGAAATTGTAACACCCATCAAGTTAATATATTGTTATATTCAACTTGAAATTTGTGTTATTTTATTCCGCACAAATTTGTTCAAGTTAAATTTTATTTGAAGAACAAATTTCGATAAAAGAGTATAGATTGTATTCAACCCCCCTTCTACAATCTTATCGGACCTAACAATTGGCATCAGAGCCTATTGATTGATTACACAAATCAAGATCCTATTTTTATTCAATCAAAAATTTATCTCGAATTTTTAACTCACTTAAAAATTCATCATGTCTTCAAAAGCCATTGTTAAGATTCCCATATTTAATAAGGATAATTATGATATGTGGAAAAATAAAATGGAGTTATTTCTAGATGTTACAAATTCCAAATATTTGGATATTCTGAAAAATGGACCTAAAATTCCTATGGTTCATGAAGAACAAGTTGTTACTGATGGAGTTGTAACAATACCTGCTAAATCCTATCCAAAGGACTCTAAGAACTTTACTGCTGAAGAAAAAGAGGAATCTGGACTGGACAAAAATTTGAGACTAATTCTAATAGATTCCCTGGATGCTGTAATGTATAGCCATGTGATGAACTGTAAAACTGCTAAGCATATCTGGGAAACTATTGAGACTATTAATGAAGGGACTGATGAAGTCAGGGAAAACAGACTTCAAATTTTGACCTCTGAATATGAACACTTTAGAGCTGGCCCCAATGAAGGCATTCAGGAAGTGTTCGAAAGGTATAACAAAATAATCAACAACTTGCAAGTTCATGGCAAGCAATATACCCAGAAGGAGATCAACATGAAGTTTTTGCTGACTATGCCTACTCACCTAGAGCATAGAATAACTGCCATCAGAGAATCGAGAGATTTAAATAAGATTGCTCTTGACAGGCTGTTTGGTGTTCTGAAAACATATGAATTAGAACAAGTACAGCAGAAGGAGTTCTCTGGCAAAGGCAGAGTTGCAAGTTCTTCTACAGCTTTAGTAGTTGAGGTTCCTAAAGAAGTGGAAGCTAAAGTTGTTCAACCTAAAAGCTTCACCAAGGAACAAACTGAAGTTGAACATGGCCAAACTCCAGCTACTCAATATGGTAGTGAATTCTATTCACTAGAAGAGCTGGATCAATTAGAAGATGAATCTATGGCAATGATGGTGAGACAATTCAGTAACTTCAGATTTAGAAGAAATCCAAAGTTCAGGTTTAAGTCAAATAGCAGATTTCAAAGAGGAGGTTCTTCATCCTTTAGTAACAGGGGAGGATACAAAACTGGAACTGTTGACAGAAGCAAGATTCGTTGCTTCAACTGTAATGAGTTGGGACACTTTGCTACTGAGTGTCAAAAACCCAAGCAAGCACAGAAAAAGGACTATGCTTCTGAAAAGAAGAAAACTGGAAGAGCTTATGTAGCTGCCGGTAAAAGCTGGGATGACACAGACAGCGAAGATGAAAAATATGGAAACTTTGCGCTGGTGGCAAATGCTGAGTCATCAACTTATTACACCACACCAGTAATTCTTACTGACGCTGAGTTGATTAATAGCTTATATAGTTCCATGGGTTGTGCACAGAAAACAATTGAAAGAATAACTCTATTAAACACTAAACTTGAAAATGAAGTGTTAGAGTTAAAAAAGGTGCCTGATAATCAAGATCAACAAATAAAAGAAATAGCTCGTCTTAACTACAAAGAAAAGGGTCTAGGAGAATACATGGTAAAACAAGTTGATAGGCTTGCTGAACAAGACATCAGGATTAGAGAACTTGAAACACAGATTAGAGCTTGTTATAATTCTGTTAAAGTTTCCAAAGAGCACTTCAACAAACAAGCTAGAGAACAAACTGTAGGAATAGGGTTTGGTTACAAAGAAGCTGTTGGTTCTTTGAGCAATCATTCTGTTAATCCTATTCCTGCTAAAGAAAGAGGTATACCACACGTTCTCAAGAATGTTGAAAAACCCATGTTTAAAGAATCTGTTTCTGAACCACCAAACATGTATTCTATTGTGATTCAAGAAGAAATGAAAAATGAGGACAGTGCTAATGGCATAGTCCTTGATAATGATAAATCTGTTAGGACACCTACAACCAAAAATGTTAAATCTAATAAGGTTGTTTCTATGAAACCAGTGAAGTTTGTTCCCAGTTCATCTAAAATTGAGTTAGGTGATAACAAGTTGGAGCAGAATGATAACATGACTAACATGAATACCATGCCTATTATTGATACTTCTAATAAAGCATGTGGTGTTGTCAATTGTATGTCTTGTGCTTTTAATGTTATGTCTGCTTACTTTAATGGTAATCATGCATGTGATAATAAGACTACTCCTCGACAACATATGAACAGGAATAATAATGTTAGACCAAAGACTGCTAGTCCTCCTCATGGTAGGAGAGAGACATTTGTACCTAAGCCTAAACAAAGTTTTACTAAGGCTGTTTACAAGGTCAAATGTCCAGTCAATGAAACAAGTGTTATTGCTGGTAAACAAACATGGATACCAAAAATGAAACAAAAGATTGTCAAATCTATTTATAGGGTAAAATGTTTGTTGACTAATGATAAAATTGGTGTTAAGGTGAAAAATGTTGTTTTGCCTGACAAAGGCCAATTCTTTAAGTATTCTGGACCCAATCAAATTTGGGTTCCGAAGAAAGTTTAATCCATTTGTCGTTGCAGGGTGTTGAGCAGGTTGAACGAGTAACCTAGATCTTGGACAGTGGATGTTCAAGGCATATGACTGGTGACAGAACCCTGCTGACAAATGTGGTGGAGAAGGCCAGCCCAGTAGTTACCTTTGGAGATAACAACAAAGGTAGAACTGATGGATATGGCAGACTTGAAGCTGGAAATGTTATCATTGATGAAGTCTCTTTTGTGAAAGGACTTGAGCACAATTTGCTCAGTGTTAGTCAATTCTGTGACAAAGGATATGAAGTTTATTTCAACAAGAAGAATTGTCTAATTTCACACAAGAGACATGAAAAGCCACAACTGACAGGAGTTAGAAAAGGCAATCTGTACGTAGCCAATATGAACAATGGAAGCAATGAAGAAATCAATTGCTTATACACTAAAGCATCTAATGACGAGAGTTGGCTATGGCACAAGAAACTTTCTCATCTAAATTTCAAGACAATGAATTCTCTAGTTAAAAGAGAGTTGGTGAGAGGTTTGCCTTCAATGGAATTCACTCAAGAAGGACTTTGTGATGCATGTCAAAAAGGCAAGCTTAAAAGGGCAACTCACAGGAGCACTGATATATCTTCAATAACTGAACCATTACAATTACTTCATATGGATTTGTTTGGTCCAGTTAATGTGATGTCTATGTCAAGAAAGAGATATGCTCTAGTGATCGTTGATGATTTTTCAAAATACACGTGGGTCATATTTTTGAATTCTAAAGATGAGACTCCACAACTGGTGATTGATCACATCAAATTAATTGAGCGAGATTCTACGTATCCAGTGAGAGCTATAAGATCAGACAATGGAACTAAATTTAAGAATACAGTTCTAAATGACTTCTGCACTGAGAAGGGTATAACTAGACAATACTCAGCTCCAAGAACTCCTCAGCAAAATGGGGTAGTGGAAAGAAAGAATAGAACCTTGATTGAAGCTGCACGTACTATGCTAAGTGAATCAATGCTTCCATTGTACTTTTGGGCTGAAGCTGTCAACACTGCTTGCTATACCCAGAATCGAACTCTTATCAACAAAGACTTGATGAAGATACCTTATGAAGCTATGAATGAAAAGAAACCAACACTCAAATACTTTCATGTATTTGGAGCAAAATGTTTTGTGCTTAAAGAAGGAGATGATCAAGGTGGAAAATTTGAGGCCAAAGCACATGAAGCAATTTTTATTGGTTATACAAGAAGAGCTTACAGGGTGTACGTGATTGATCAACAGAAAATGATTGAAAGTGTCAATGTAACATTTGATGACACTAAACTCCCTAGTATCCAAACTGAGGATTCATCTGAAAAGCTATCTTTTGATGATATGACAGATCCAGATTCAGATGATGATAATCCACCTGATGTTTTTGCTGATGCTAATGACAACAACGAAAATGGTGATGATGATAATCAGGGTAATGGTGATGAAAACAATGAGAATAATGAAGATATTCCTAACACTCCTGAACAATCATCTAGTCAACCTGGCAACAACTCAGGGGGAGATAATGAAGGATCAACTAGTCATACTCAACATCACAATGAAGAACAAGGCGAATCATCAAGATTAAATCTTCCAAGACAAACAGTTTGGAATAGAGCTCATCCTTTTGAGCTGATTATTGGTGATCCAGATGTTGGTGTCAAAACTAGAAGTGCTACTCAAAATCAATGTAACTATTCAGGGTTTCTATCTGAAATGGAACCTAAGAAAACTGAGGAAGCTCTTTTTGATCCTGATTGGGTGATTGCTATGCAAGATGAACTCAATCAATTTAAACAACAAGAATTATGGAAGCTGGTACCCAGACCTACAAACAGAACTGTGGTTGACACTAGGTGGATATTCAGAAATAAGCTAGATGAAGATGGCATAGTGACGAGAAATAAAACAAGACTGGTAGCAAAGGGTTATTCACAAGCTGAAGGCATTGATTATGATGAAACCTATGCTCCAGTGGCAAGACTTGAGGCTATCAGAATATTCTTGGCATTCGTAGCATTCTCAAACTTTAAGGTTTATCAAATGGATGTCAAGAGTGCTTTTCTGAATGGTAAGCTAGATGAAGAGGTATATGTAGAACAGCCCCCTGGCTTTGAAGATCCAGAATTCATGGACTATGTCTACTTTCTCTTCAAGGCTATTTATGGTCTTAAGCAAGCACCAAGGAAATGGTATGACACTCTCTCTGAATTTTTAATTGAAAATGGTTTTGTTAGAGGTGTCATAGACAAAACTCTCTTCACAAAGAAACATAAAAATGATACAATATTAGTTCAAATCTATGTGGATGATATAATATTCGGGTCTACTAATGATCTTCTTTGCAAGAAATTTGCTAAGTTAATGCAGGGTAAGTTTGAAATGAGCATGATGGGTGAGCTGAAGTTCTTTCTTGGATTGCAAGTAAGTCAAAGGACAGATGGGATATTTATCTGTCAATCCAAGTATGTCAAAGAGCTTCTCAAGAAATATCAAATGGAGGACTCATCTTCAGCAAGAACACCATCATCTACAGCTGTTAAATTTGGAGCATGTGAAAATTCTGCTAAGGTAGATATCACAAGCTACAGAGGTATGATATGCTCATTACTTTACCTTACTGCAAGTAGACCAGATATTATGCATGCTACATGTTTGTGTGCAAGGTTCCAATCGGATCCTAGAGATGTTCATCTCATTGCTGTTAAACGAATCTTGAGATATCTTAAGGGTACGCCTAACTTAGGCATCTGGTACCCTAAAGATTCTGGTTTTAATCTTGTTGGATATACAGATTCAGATTATGCAGGAAGTGTTGTAGATAGGAAAAGCACCTCTGGGAGTTGTCAATTCCTAGGTGGCAGGTTGGTTTCCTTGTACAGCAAGAAACAGCAAACAGTTTCCAACTCAACAGCTGAAGCTGAATACATAGCTGCTGGAAGCTGTTGTGCACAGATTTTGTGGATTAGGAATCAGCTAAGGGACTATGGCTTTGTACTTGACAAAATTCCTATCTTGTGTGACAATACAAGTGCCATAGCAATCTCCAACAATCCTGTGCAGCATACGAGGACAAATCACATTGACATCAGGTATCATTTTATTCGAGAGTATGTCATGAATGGTACCGTGGAGTTACATTTTGTACCCACGGAAGAACAAACAGCAGATATTTTTACTAAGTCTCTTGACGAATCCACATTCACCAGAATTGTTGGTGAATTGGGTATGTTAAATAGTCCTAGTAATTAAATTAGTTAATATCTGAGGTTTGCTCTTTAATAATTTATAAGTGATTACTTTGTAAATAATTGTTATTAAAATCACTTGTATAATTATTTTATCAACTTATTTTCTTTCTTGTTAATTCTTAAATCATTGTCATTATCTTTTTAATATATTCCTACTTACTTCTTTTAATTTTAGAATATTTTGATTTTCTCTAAAAATATTTTTCTCAAATTTTACAAGTTGAAATTAGTGAGAAATCTATTTTTGTTGAAAATTACTTTTGAATATTTGTGTTGATTTAATAAGTCATATTTTCTATTTAAATGATTTTCTATAAGAAAGTTACTTTATTAAGAAAATATATAGATTTATTAATTTACTACAAATATTTATGTAAATAGTTAATAGTTTATTAAATGGTTTGTAGTGTTTGTCCTTTTGTTATTAATGTTTGATTTCGTAAAAAGGATAACCTATGGTATTTTTAGTATTTTCTATTTTCTATTTAGCTATTTTTAAATAATTATATTGTTGTAAATATTTTTATAAATTATTTTCTTTTATTTCTAATATTCTGTAAATATTATTAATACAGTTATTTTTTTTAATAGTAAAAAAAAAATTAATAAAAAAAATTGTATTTTTCTTTTCTTTTTAGTTTTCATTTTATCTAATTTTTATGTATATTATTTCTTATTTTTGTATATTATTTTTCATGTGTATATAAATAGTTTGTATAGTTTTTCAGTTTAGTCACTATACTTTCAAAACTTACAAACAGGTTCCTGTACTTGGTTCTTTTGTACTTCTTCTGTTTAACACACACATATCATGCTGTTTTAATTCTAATTCTTTGTTGTGTTGTTGTTGTTGACAGATTTTATTATATAAGACCATTGTTGGTATCAAAATGGTATATGTCAATTCAATTGTTTAGGAATTAACGTTTGATTTTCAGGTTCTAACAATTGGAAGACAAGACCTAACAAGTGTTAACAAGTGGTAATAGTTGGTATCTAACATACAGGATCTAAAACATGATAAAATAGTTTTGTTTGTATTGGTTTAAACATTAACATTCATTAATTTGATTAATAGTTATTGTTAATTAGATTTTTGTTTATGTTTTTGTTTAGTAAAACCGGCTCAAGATCTATATCTTTCCCATTACTCAAAATTTCTTTCTACAGTTGTGATTGCTTACATTGTAAATCTTTTGAATTCACAACTGTACATCATTTCTCTTGAGATAAATGCAATATTTTCTCAGAAAACTTTTCAATATTAAAAATGCATTCTATCTATTGCTCATATTCTGTGATGCAGGTTCATCTACATGGAATTTTGTTTTCTCACATGATTAGTCATGAGGTTATAAACCCAACAATTTTTATCCCAGACTACAGTCAAACTCAAACACATTCTTACTTACCCCCAAAAAGGAAGTAACCTATCAGACTAGAGGTCACCAGGGAGTAACTGCACCTGATGCAGCAAATAAGGATGTGTGGGATAATCAGTTGGAGAGTCACTACCTTATACACTAACCAAAATATTTCATATGAACAAAGTGAGATTGCACACACTAAGGATGAATTGACGGAAACCTGTAATCCAACCATTTTACGGTTAGGATTATAAGTTAAAGGTTCTTTAATGAACTAAGTGTCTTCACAGACATAAGAAGGAAATCTTGATCGTTAAACGGTCATAATGATAACTGTCATAGTGGAGTTGATTGAAATTGTCATGATGCTGACTGTCATAATGGAACTGTCATGATGCTGACTGTCATAATGGAACTGTCATGATGCTGACTGTCATAATGGAACTGTCATGATGGACTTCAGAGCAACTGTCATAGCCGCCTGGAAAGTGTCATAGAAGCCCATGAAACTGTCATAATGGAGTGTCATAATAGTGTTAAAGTTAGACATTATGACAGTTGACATGTTTTGGTTAAATAGAGACAGAAGCCAGTGAATTCATTTCAAGACATACACGAACATTACATTCATCAAAACCACTGCCTCTTCTCTCTCAACAAAAACAAGAACGCACAGCTCAAATTAAATTCTGTAAAATCAAGTTCATCTCCTTTGTAATATTTTATCCGGTGGAACTTGTTTATTTGTGATTCTTGTACTACTAGCGAATTAAGTTTCCTAGTTCTTATCTTGTTTTTTATTAACTAAATTAGAAAAGTTCATGTCGAATTTTCTAATTAGTTATTATCAACTTGATAATTAATCTGTACTGAAATTGTAACACCCATCAAGTTAATATATTGTTATATTCAACTTGAAATTTGTGTTATTTTATTCCGCACAAATTTGTTCAAGTTAAATTTTATTTGAAGAACAAATTTCGATAAAAGAGTATAGATTGTACTCAACCCCCCTTCTACAATCTTATCGGACCTAACATTTACTTTGTAGCACACGACGAAGTTGTCTCGTTAGTAAAGCAATTTCGCTTTCGTCCAGATCTTGGAGTTCTTCGTTCAACTCCTCGTCGTTTTCATTTTCATCAATTAATATAGCTTTTAAAGCCATATTTTTCTTTTTGTCTTCCACTTTAGGAATGACCTTATCCGGAATATTGTCTTCTTCGTATGCACGAAGATTCCCAAATAAACTATCAATGTCATAATCATTTAGATTATGCATTTCTTTTATAATGTAACTTTAACCTTCCAACTAGGAGGTAAAGATTTAAGAACTCTTCGGTTCTTCTCATTTCGAGAATAACTCTTTCCGAGTTGAGATAATTCATCGATTATACGAGTAAATCTTGTTTCCATATCGATGATATTTTCTCCATCTTGGAGTTTAAAGTTCTCGTATTCGTGGATTAAAGTATCCATTCGAGAATCTTTTATATCAACAGTTCCTTCGTAGGTAACCACTAATTTGTTCCACATTTCTTGTGCGGACTTGCAATTATTTACTCTTTTATATTCTTTTTCTGCAAGTGCACTTGTGAGAACCATTTCCGCTTTAGCGGCTATATTCATCATATTTTCCTCGGCGAGAGTGTATTCACTAACCTTCTTTTCAACAATGACACCGTCAACTGTTTCGGTAGGAATAATGACTCCGTCTTCTATGGCCATCCACACTTTGACTCCTTGAGATCTAGCATAGATGCGAAATCTCGTTTTCCAAGTTGCAAAGTTGGTGCCATCAAATAGAGGAGGGCGAGAGCTAGATAGGCCTTCACCGCAACCGATGGTATTTAGATACGCCATGTAGGATCGCTTTTTGTTGTGCCTGTAAATCTGCAAATCACTCAACAAACACGTTAAAAAGTACCGCTCTGATGCCAATTGTTAGGTCCCGTAAGAGGGCTATATTAAGCTAGAAGGGGGGGGGGGGTTGAATAGATTAATTACCAATTTAAAAATTATTATGGCGTTTTAAAATAATTTTCCCTTTTTAAAACTTTACCGAGTCGTTTATGCAGTTTATAAGTGCAGAAATAAAAGACAAGGAAAGAAAATACCACACAGGAGATTTTATCCTGGTTCGCGATGGCGCAACCCCTAATGGATTCGCTCACCCCTACTCCAGTCCCCGAGCTCCTCTCCGGACTCGAGATTTCTTCCACTATAAAGAGACTCCTTTATAGTAGGCGGAGAAGCCTTACACAACCTTACAAATATTTATCTTGATACGTAACTACCCGCTACTACCTCAAAATAAATGTAATACCCACAAGACTTGTCTTGGACCGTAACTCCCCGTTACTCCCTCAAAGTCGTTGTGAAACCTACACAACTTATCTTAGACAGCAACTCCCCGCTACTTCTTCAAAGTTGATGTAGAACCCTTGGTGTAGTCTTTGAATTCCTCGCTTTTGCCGGTCTTGGATCTTAGATGAAAGGTCTTGGGTCTTTCCTCTTCTTCACGGTGCAAAGGCCACTAACTCCCCGCTAGTGCCTAGGACTTGGGTCTTAGAACGAGAATCACCTCACTCCAGCTTCACCTCACTGCAAAACTTAGAAAACAATATCTACGAAACAAACCGTAATATAAAGAGAGGTTTTGGACTTAATATGTCCTAGGGTGACTATAGTATTCTTACCCGAATATTAATTAAAATTAAGTTCAATAAGCCTTTATTTGCTTATGACTTTATGATACAATACTCCGTGTAGTAAAATTTAAATATATCTCGGAGTTTGTAAATATTTAAGTCCTTTAAGCTTGTAGGCTTATAAGGCTTATAATCGTATATTTTGGTTCGTCTTTTTGTAAAGATCGAAGTATACACGAAATTACTCCGTTGTTGAAACTACGTCTATTTTTGAAGTAATGTATAAATTAAGTCCTTTATAAGCTTTATAGCTTAAGGATCTTTGATAAACAACTTCTCGTTCGATATAGTCTTGATTGGACTATTCGTATATATTTAAACGAGAGTGTTACAATTTTACTTTAACAATTTGCACTTTAATATTAATTTGGCCGAATAAACACCACACACAAATATAACACACACGTGCAGAAAAGTAGCTCGTTTTATCTATAGGATAAATCGAGGGCCGCTATTATGCGTTAAATTAGTGCGAAAAGTAAAATCACTCACAAGTGTGAGGACGAGTAAAAAAGGTGCGGAAAATAAAATCACTCACAAGTGTGAGGACGAGAGTAAAAAGAGCGGAAGGTAAAATCACTCACAAGTGTGAGGACGAGAATAAAAAGTGCGGAAAATATATAAATAGAAGCTTAACAACTTATTTCCCTCGGAACACTAGAGGTGATAGAAGGGAAACAAATCACGCTTTAGCACAATTATATATATATCACAATAATAAAAGATTAATGGCCAAAGTGCGTTAAAGTTTTAGTTAAGTGGCTTATAGATTTTTTTCCCTCGGAACACTAAGGTGATAGAAGGGAATTAAATCAAGCTCGATATAATAATTTGACCGTCATCAAATATAACCTCTTTTTGAGGTGTTTGTAATATTTCGAATTGTTGTTCGAATATTAATCCTTGTACGGATTTTTATGGTCTCGTTTTGAGATCCGATATAAGAGATTAATAAAGAATATAAGATGAAGGTATAGAGCTCTTATATGTATATAAATATGGTCGGTTAAGACTCGGATATTGAAGCTAAAAGTTACCACTTTTTGGAGATCGCCGGAAAAAGTTCGCCGGAAAAATTCGCCGGAGGTTCGGCCGAATTTTGGCTTATGGACGAACTTGGGCAGCCCTTCGGGAGGCCAGATAGTAGTGGTAGAGGAGCTTGCTTGGTGGGAGAGAGCTTGGTTGGTTGAACTAAGCTTGATGGAACAAAAACCTTGTATATATGTAAGTATATGTAAGAAAGAGAAGGTTTTTGAGATGAAGTGGGTGTAGAGAGTGTTTGGATATATTGAGAGAGCTTCCACTTCTAAATTCCCAGCAATTATTTGGCTCTTTAGCTTGAAGAAAATGGTTGGGGGAAGGGGTTTATTTATAGGAGGAGTTGGGTGGAAGGAAGGGTGAGGATTGAAGGAAAAAGGAGTGGTTGAGATTGAAAGCACTTGGATTGATGAGGTGGAAAGTGGTTTTGTGTTAGTTTGGAGTAGTTTTGTGTTTCTTCCAAGTGGTTTATGGTATTCTACATAAATATCCCAGCTGTGTTTTGAACTCCTATTTAATGTATCGGACTCATATCAATTAACGAATAAATACGTAACATATTTCGTTAATTAAATACCCGATTAATACGAAAATTCCCAATAAATAATTCTAAAATTATGGAGCATTTAGGAATATCATAAAATGAAATTCTGGAAGTTTTGGTCAACTATGGTCAACGTTGACTTAGTCAACTATGGTCAAACGTGGACCCACTGCCTCAATTTTCGTGCCCGGACCAAAATTCTCAGAAAATTACGAAACTTTTACCATACATAGAAAATAACATTTAAGTGATCCATCTCAAGTTTCAAGTCATTCTAGCAAGTGGAAGTATTTTATTTGGATTTAATACGATTAAATCATCTTTCGGTTCCAAATAAAATACGATTGGTCTTACCGTGAAATAGATAGATCTTTTGACCAATGTTTTGACTAAAATAAATACTTAGAATATATTTCCTAATATATAAAATATATTGAGAGTGTAGGAAATATTTTTGAGTATTTAAAATAATTTTCTCCGAAAATAGAATAAATTTGAGATATGGGAGAAAAATTACTTTAAATATTTCTGGCACGAGATAACAAATGAGTATTAATATTCTACCACTGAATATTAATATTCTTGAGGATAAGAGTATTTTGAGTGCTAAGGCGGAATATTTTTGAATAAAAACTGATCGTTTTTAAATATAGCATGAGTTCTCTAAAGAATATTAATCCTCGAATATTCTTTGTTCGAGCCTGTCGCCTTATCAATTTTGCAACGGAGATCTAAAAAATATCAAAGATCAATATTTCTTTTTCGATCTTATTGCCTTGGTGTAGAGATATATTCCATAAAAGTATAATTTAATTTTTCGCAATAATGAAATATCTCGTATAATAGATGTTGCTAGAATTCGACTTTTGACTTTGGACGGAATCAATTAAATTAATGACCTAGTGGAGAGGATAACTAAGTGTAATTAAATTTTATGTTAAATCGTACAAATACCAAAATAAATAATATATCGAAGATATCCTTTCATATTATATGAATATTGTTGTAAAGGTGAAATGTATGTGAAATGATGTTTATGTGACGATATGATGATTTGTGTGAGCTGTGAAGGTCGGTGTATTTTAATTTGTATTTTTGAGGATTTAAAAATATTTAAATCATGCATTTTTTATCCTCAGTAAATTTTATAAAATTATCGGAGGAATTAAAAATCATGAAATCTTTTGTAATATTATCTCTATAATATTATTTAGTTTTTAAAATGGTTGGGTGGATTAATTTGGATGTTTCGGTATTTTAAAATGATTTTAAGAGATTTATTGTATTTAAAGGATCAAACCTTGTAAAATTCATATTTAATTCATTTTTGATCCGAAAAATATTTTAAAAATATGGGTGTGCTCGTAATTTTATATTCTTTATTTTAAAAATGATGATTTTAATTATTTCGAATATTTTATTTAAGTATGATTTATAGATTTATTAGTGTGTACTTGGGCTAGAATGAATTATAAGTAGTCATTTGTTAGTATTGGGCCAAGACCAATATAAAGAAAACAGTAGAACACTCTAGAGCAGTCGGGGAGGACACGACAGAAAACTAATCGGGGGAGGGGGAAAGAGAACAAGCGGAGAGAAAAGAAATCAAGAGATATGGAGAGAGGAAAAATGGAAGAGGGATGTGCGTGTATACCCCCATGTGTGTGTGTGTGGCGCGAGCGCAGCAGAGGAAGGATGAAGGCAACGGCCGGAGCAAGGCGGCGACGGCCGGAGGAGTCGCCGGCGAGGGGCTGGTGGCGGCCTGGCGACGCGCGGCGCGCAGTGAGAGAGAAAGAGAGAGAGAGAGAGAGAGAGAGAGAGAGAGAGGGAAGAGAGAGATTGTCGCGGGAATTGATAAATTCGGAAAGGTATTATCCGGTGTTTATCCATTTAATTTTCGTATTTAATTAGTTGTAAATTTCGAGATAATTGTTTTAACTTTTGTAGTTTAAATTCGGAAAGTATATAAATTATTGTGATTGTAGAAGCTTAATTGGGATTTAATTATGTAGTTTAAATTAGTTTAAATTGCAATATCATTGTTGTAATTCCTTGATTAATTCGAAGAATATAGTTATTTAGTATCGTGGTGATTAAGTATAATTGTGGGATTTATTTCGAGTTGAAAAATATGTTTTGATTATTATTAATTGTTTTTTTTTGCTAAATTAAATATTATAAAAAAACCGGGATTAACCCATGCTCTAGTACAGGTAGAGAAAAACAATCTAAGTCTAATCTAACAAAGCTAGATTAAAGATAGAACAAAAGCAAAACAACCTAAGTCAAATAGCAATCCACCTATACATATCTATATTACTAAGCCGGCGAAACCACGAAGTAGTCCTCAATTTAGTTTTGAGATCGATCATTATGCATTTAATCAGAGTAGTAGGGTTGAGCAGTCCCTTGTCATGATGCCTTGCATTTCTCTCCCTCCACATGTAATAAGCAAAAATCTGGGCTGTTAGAAGAGCCACAGTCTTAAGATTACTATCTTGAATGTTGTCTAGACTGGACAGGACCTCAATCCAAGATGTTCCATCGAACTGAATTTGGAGAAGGCCAGCCAACTTGGACAAAATGAAGCTACTGAAAGCACAAGAGACAAACAAGTGGGATTCTGTCTCAGTACCACCAGCACAGAAGTGACAGAAGACTGAAGAGATCAAACCAAAAGAAGCTAATCTGTGCATAGTTGGCAGCCGTCCATGACAAAGAATCCAAGCATGGTGAGCATACCGTAGGATTTTAAACTTGTGCCATATAAGACTTGACCAAACAGCCTGTGGACGAGGTGTTCGAATAGAGTTCCAAGCGTTCCAAGTGCGCAATTTATGAAGTTGAACTCCATCCCACCTTATAGAATTTTGAGAGTTTAGGTCAATTGTGGGGAAATTGAAATGCCGTAGCCAAGCTACCAAGCCCGGGTGCAAATGATGCAGCCTGTTAGACGGAGTTGGTAAAGTCCAATTTCCTGTTGAAATAATATCGTGGACAGTAGCATTGGAGGGAAGGTTTGCTTGAGATATTATGTAGTCTGAATCAGTGGCAGCTAAGCAAGTGGAATCCCACCAAGGGTCGAACCATAGAGAGGTTCTCAAGCCATTACCAATCGTGTAAGTGATGAATTGTCTTGCCACCGAACGTAGCTTTAACACATTACGAAATATCCAAGAGCAGTCAGTTGGCATAGGAATTGTCCAAAAATGCTGTCTTTTTAGAGGAGTGGAATTCACCCAAAGAGGCCATATAGCATTACTTTTGTTAACGATCTTACAGAGATGCAACATCATCTGAGCTTGGTTCCAGTCTCTTGAGTCTTTGAAACCCAGACCACCCTCCTCCAAAGGGGCACATATACGATCCCAGCTGATTTTTGCTCCGCCTTTGGTAGAAGTATCACCTTTCCACAAGAACCTAGTATAAATTGTTTGAAGTCTATTATGAACTGCACTAGGCAAAACAAAATGATTAGTCCAAAAAGTTTGCATTGCAAACAAAACAGATCGAATTAATTGGACCCTGCCAGCCAAAGAGAGGAACACAGAAGTCCAACATGAGACCCTTGCAGTGTTTTTTTCCAGTAAAGGGATACAATCATTGTATCTCAACTTTGAGGATATAAGAGGCACACCCAGAAAACGTACTGGAAGATGTCCATGGTCTATAGCAAAAGTCTGATCAAACCAGCGTATGAAATCAACATTACAATTGCCAAAAAAGACTGAACTCTTTGCAATATTAGGACGAAGACCACTAACTTCCGCAAAAGTAGAAAGGCAAGCCATAATGTGATTTACAGAAACAGCATCACCGTTGGAGAAAAGCAAAACATCATCTGCATAAAACATGTGAGTGAGCTTGAGTTCCTTGCATTTCCAGTGGAACCTAAAATCATTAGGGGCCTTGTGAAGCATCATAGACAAGACATTCATAGCAATGCAGAAAAGATAAGGCGAGATGGGATCTCCCTGCCTAATGCCTTTTCTACCTTCAAAAAAACCACTTAACGAGCCATTGACTTTGATTGAATAAGTGGGTGTAGAAATACAGGAATAGATCCAGTCCAAGAAATTATTAGGGAAATTCATTTTTTTCATAGCCCCCATAATGAATTCCCAACTTAGTGAATCAAACGCCTTGTGAAGGTCAATCTTTAACGCGCACTTTGCCGAGCCACTATCTCTATTATACCCACGGAAAAGTTCCTGGGCCATCAAAATGTTGTCAGAAATGCAACGCCCCGGAATAAATGCAGATTGAGAAATGTTTATTAAGCTTGGCATAACCATTTTGAGACGGGAGGCCAAGATTTTTGCAATGCACTTATATGATATAGAGCATAAAGAGATAGGACGGAAATCAGTCATAGTAGTAGGAGTGGAAATTTTTGGAATTAAAGCAATACTCGTAGCATTAACCTCCCTGTGCATAATTGCTGTGGAGAAAAAACTTTTGATTGCATCACAGAAAGTATTTCCAACAATACTCCAAGTAGCTAAGAAGAACTCCACTGTGAAACCGTCCGGGCCCGGAGCCTTATTTTTCTTCATTTTCCTCAAAGTAGTCAGAATGAGTTCATCTGAGACAGGTGATTGAAGCATTAATGCTTGAGAGGGAGATATGGTGTTGCTATCTAGACTCTCAAAATCACAAGGCTGCAAGTGCATTGAAGAACCAAGTGTACTCGAGAAGAAGTCCACAGCCACTTTTGCAACTTCGTCATGCCCTGTAACCAGCAAACCATCCTTGTTTTCCACAGCAAGAATCTTATTGACATTCCAATTTGCCTTTAATCGATTGAAAAAGTATCTCAAATTTCCATCACCCTCCTTAAGCCATTTGACCCTGGACTTTTGGAGTAAAAACCTCTCTTCCTCTAACAAGGCACTGTCAAGATTCAAACAAGCCTGCATTTCTTGATTGAGCAAAACAGGATTTTCAGAGTCAACTTTCAAATTATCCTGAATATCTGATAAAACTGATCGAGCTATGGAAGAGTTGCTGTGGACATTTCCATGGTCCTTATTGAACTTGATTAAGGCATGCTTGACTTCTTTTAGTTTGCGAACCAAAATTCCCATAGGATCACCGTACCAGGTAGATTCCCATGTTTTGGAGACAATATCCAGAAAGCCATCAGTTTGAATCATGTAGTTGTGGAAGTGGAATGTTTTGTTAATCTTCTTAGTTTGAACCGGGATAGAACAGAGCAGCGGACAGTGGTCCATAAGCCCCCTATTTTTGACCAAAACAATGGATTCTGTGAAGCGACTAAACCACTCTTTATTTCCTAACATACGATCCAATCGTTTCTGAATGAGGGAGTCATCTCGTCTCTTATTAGACCAAGTATAGAGAGGGCCAAAAGTTTTAAGGTGGCCAAGAGCGGAGGCTGAAATGCAATCAAGAAAAGACTGCATGTCAGGGGTCCAACGCTCCCTCCCACCTTTAACTTCATTCAGAGCCAACATGCTATTGAAATCGCCAGTTACGCACCAAGGCATAGTTAAATTTTGACTTAGACTTTCAAGCTCTCTCCAAAGAGGCTCTCGTTGGTGAGGTTTGTTGAAGGCATAGACGAAAGTGATGCAGAAGGTGACCTGATTTTCCAGAAAAGACACAAAACACGTGATATGTTGGGAAGATTTGCAGTAAGATTTTCCAGAAAAGACACAAAACACGTGATATGTTGGGAAGATTTGCAGTAAGCAGTAACAGTCCATTTTGAAGGATCCCACCCAATCCAAACACGACCATAATCATGCTCATCATAGTTGTAAATCCATTTCCAACGTTTATTGATACGATTAGAGATATCCCTAGCATTTTGAACTCGAACCTTGGTTTCGACAAGGCCCATAAGGGACAATTTATTAACAGAAATGAAGTTTATTACCTCATCTTGATGAGAAACTTTGTTGAAACCTCGCACATTCCAAACTGCAAAATTCATTAATAACGTTTAAGATTTGTTGGCTTTCCTGCCAACCTGGGGCTTCTCCTGTGTGACACCATAGTGAATCCTTCTTCGTCAGCAGTTTTCTCAATGATACTATCAGTCTTTGGCTTAGGGATTCTGGGGATACCAGGGCCAGGACCCCCCGTGATGACTGTACTAATATCTGTATTGCGGTTCCTCTTCTTGCCCAGGGATAGATCTGATTGCTCAACTAGAACTGAGATAGTTCCAAGAACATTTTCATAAGCAAGAGGCATAGTGTCAACCTCAATCCCTTCATTCGATATTGTTTCATTGACAAACTCATTGGCAAACTCACCTTGTGACTGATAGTGTGCATCTGTGTTCGTTGGAAACCTGTCAAATTCTTCGAGGTTGTCAGTATCTTTTTCTAATTCTTTCAGAATTTCATCTTCATCCATAACGACCTTGCATCCACAGAACTCTCCGATTACATATGGCACCATTTCCATATTGTTAAGAAACTCTGTGGTGGAAACCTTAACATTAGTGTTTAAGGTAGAGTTTGAGGCAGCCTCTCCTTTGTCTGGCTGTTTTCCCTGTGCCATTCTAGGTTTTTTGTTTAACCTTTCTGGATTATTGATACATCTTGCAAGCGAATGCCCAAACGCCTTACATAAACTGCATGAGTATGGTAGTTGCGGATACTGAATTTCAATTTTTTCTTTTTCTTGCACACCATCCTTGTTCAAGATATTAACCCAAACATAGTCCGGTCTTGGGGCTGTGTAGGCCAACTCTACTTGGACATTGGCATACTTAAGAGGCTCAAATTTAGATGTAGCAGCATCAAATTGAAGAGGCTTACCCACTGCCTTAGCAATCTTAGATAAGCTATCCTTCGACCATAACGTATATGGCACATCGACGAGGCGAATCCAACATGGAACCTTATCTATCACATTTCTTTTAAACTTTGAGCCCTCCATCCATGGCAAAAAATACATTGTTTTCCCACCTAACTGAACCGTATTCAGATTCAAAGCCATATTACGTCCCTCCATCGTGTCAAATCGGAACGTGTAATACCCCTTAGAGCTATAATACACACCCGTTAAACCTTTATTTTTCCATAATTTTTGAGCCTGTTCTCTAACAAACTTGAAGGCAAAATTCCCCCGATAAAATGCCCAATTATGCTAGTTTCCCACTGTTTTTGAGCACGAACCAAGTAATCTTGAGAAAAGCTAACTGTTGTAGATCCATCCTCATTGTAAGTAATATCGGCTTCCTCATCATCGATTGAACAGGGGGTTGAATCTATTACATTTTCGGAAACAATAGAGCTCCAAGTGACCTTCTTTTGGGGAATCGAAGTTTCACCACCATGAGTATTTCCGTTATGAACTGCTTGAAACTGTCCAAAGGTAATCGGAGTATTTGTTTGAGTTGTTAGAGGAGTATTACCAGTATTTATGCCAGCCAAAGAGTTAACCTCAGGTGGGGAAGCCACCTTGTCCACAAACCCACCATGTGATGCTCCAGACGACGCCTCATCCAAAGGACCTGTTGTAGGATGAACAGAACCATCGTTTAAGATCAGGTTAATCTGCTCTCTCATTCGTGCTTGGCCTCCTGGAGATAAAGGCTCCCCCATAAAATCATTTGTGTGGAATGATTCGTTATCGGCTTCAAACTGCATATGGTGTTGTTGGATAGCTTGGTCCACATAACCATGGCCGATAAAGGCAACAAATTCCTCCGAATTCATTGAGCCTGAGTGTTCGGAGTTCCTGGAACCCATAACCGAATATAGATCGAGAAATGTAGAAGTGAAAAATAAAAGAGGGGAAAGAGATTAGCAAGAAAATGTAGAACGTGAGAGGCGTGAGTGAAAAGAGGTGGTGGAAAGAGTCAGTCAACGATGGAAAAGAGAAAGCTTTCCGGTGAGCTCAAATCCTAGAGAGAACATTTTTTATTATTAATTGTTAATTGTTAGTCATTAATTGTTGAGGCTAATTGTGGACCCGATTATGTGTTCGGGCTAGTAGTGGTTAATTATTAATTGATGAATGATATTTTGAGATATATAGTTTTATCGAGTTATAAATGTTTATGTACTAAATGTATAGAGTCAAGTTATAGTATTTATTGGATATCTTACGTGTCGAGTATTTGGTGGTAAATTATATGTGGTGGTGAGCTATTTGTATGGTTTTAAAATGTGATTTACATCGAAGAGTAATTGTTAGATTCATTTTATTATGTGTTTATCTGCGAGGAGTTGCAATGAGAGCACAAGTCTTAAATGTGAATATTTAAGGACTTGTGTAATTCTCTCCAACTAGTTCCTCGGGCTTACGAATATCCATGATTAGCTATCACGAGTATAATTAATATACTTGAGTGATGTGATCATTGATATAGCGTAAGTAATAGTTAGTGCTAAGGGTTGTTCCCTAGGTCTTACGAACATCAATGATTGATTGTCACGCGTATCATTAAAATGCATGAGAAATACGATCATTGGTGTAGCGTAAGTAGTAGTGTTAATGTAAATTCCTTATGTGCTATGTGCCGCATGTCGGGGCGGGTACTTTTCATATATGTTTACTTTTATGTTGCTGCAAGATGAGGCAGCTTTATTTTTGCAAAAACAGGGTTGAATTGTATTTGAGGGGTTGTGCCCATAGTCCGATAAACGAATACTTCATGCTAAAATTTTCTAAAATTCCCCTGCAAATCTATTTAAAATCTATTTAATTTATTTGATTTCGATGATTTGAAAGTATGTTATGATTTCTAAGGGTCGAAGTAAATATGTAATAGTTGATGTGAAGAATTGAGATGTGGTATTATTTTGAAGTGTTTTCCACCAGATAAAATTCAGGTATTAAGTGGCCATCCGTGTTAATTGTTTATGTGAATTTTATTTGACCTAGTTGGTTATACTAAAGCTATTTTGTGAAAATGATTGTATATATTATATATGTGGTATGTGTAAGCATTATAGGACGTGTATGGGTAGAATAGAGCAAAACAATAAGATTTTGCTTAGTTGGATACTAAAATAGTATTTGACCTTGAAAAGGTTCGAATAGGACACCTAGCCAAGGACAGTGTGCGGGTGATCTGAAAGAGGAACAGAAGGACAAGTATCAAGCCGACGGGTGAACTGATGTGGGAACTGGTAAAGTGCAAAGTAAGGATGATAGTGGGACTGAGTGAAAAGCCACATGTAAATGAAAGAGACTGACGAGAAGCTAAGTTGAGTATTGATGTGAAAATCAGGAACTCCGCGAATCGAGGCAAGTGTTCTTGCTATTCACTTATTGTTCAAGTGATGCAATTTAGTTTATTTGTAGTAAGTGATAATTTGGTCAAGTATGGATGACAGATGACACATATACTTTTCAAATAAGTGTGATACTTTTCAAAGTTTTAATTGAGGAGGATTTCGTTTTAGGATGTATCAATAAGCGATGATGCGTATTAAGTTGAATATGCATGTTGATAAAGCAGGAGCTTGTTGGGAAATTGTTAAAGAATCGTATCATGATTAGTATCAAGTGAAGTTGTGACCTTAGGAATTGTTCTTATATAGAGTGAAGTTACAGTCAAGATGACGAGTATATTAGCTTTCAAAGGCTGTAAATAAAAACAAAATTAGCAAACCAGACTATTTTATAAGATTGAGAATCGAGTCGTTAATTAAATTATGATTGATGTACATCTAAGGACGTATGTGTTTGGTTATAGTATTCGATTGCGAGGATGCGACTAAGAATGGATGAAATGATCTTAAGTTTCCAGATTGGTTACTCGGTAAAGTATAGGACTAAAGAAAGAAAGAAATTTCTTTATTCCCTTCTTGATCAACATAGTACTTGAAAAGTGGAGTGGAAGCGATCGGAGGATTTCTTGAAATTCTTTTCTCGAAGTTCTATTTGAAATCGTGTGGTAATACGTAAAGCGTGAAAGTTATACCAAGTGTAGGCCGTTGTAAATCAAAGCAAATTACGCGATTGCGTTATTTCGAAGGATTGGCGTGGTGATATCAGTTTTGACGCGAGGTATAGTTCGTTACATAAAGGGTCATATTGATTTTGGAAATAGATATTCATTCACGTATGATAGACGTTTGGAGTTAATAAGACTTGGAAACCAAAGTTTAAGGTTATTTCGGAATTTGAGGGCTCGCAAATGAGCTTAGTAATAAATGAGTTGGTATGGAGGAAATCCTAGAGGTTGAAAGATACAACCTAGGAAGTGGAAGCAAATATTTGAGAAGTATGGTGATATGGGTCCTTAGGATTGATTCTGAGGACAGAATCCTATTAAACGGGGAATGATATAACGCCCTAGAAATTTCGAATTTAAAATTATTTATTTATTATAAATTATAAATTATATTATATGAATATTGTTGTAAAGGTGAAATGTATGTGAGATGATGTTTATGTGACGATATGATGATTTGTGTGAGCTGTGAAAGTCGGTGTATTTTTATTTGTATTTTTGAGGATTTAAAATTATTTAAATCATGCATTTTTGATCCTCAGTAAATTTTATAAAATTATCGGAGGAATTAAAAATCATGAAATCTTTTGTAATATTATCTTTATAATATCATTTAGTTTTTAAAATGGTTTGGTGGATTAATTTGGATGTTTCGGTATTTTAAAATGATTTTAAGAGATTTATTGTATTTAAAGGATCAAACCTTGTAAAATTCATATTTAATTCATTTCTTATCCGAAAAATATTTTAAAAATATGGGCGTGCTCGTAATTTTATATTCTTTATTTTAAAAATGATAATTTTAATTATTTCGAATATTTTATTTAAGTATGATTTATAGATTTATTAGTGTGTACTTGGGCTAGAATGAATTATAAGTAGTCATTTGTTAGTATTGGGCCAAGCCCAATATAAAGAAAGTAGTAGAACACTCTAGAGCAGTTGGGGAGGACACGACATAAAACAAATTTGGGGAGGGGGAAAGAGAACAAGCGAAGAGAAAAGAAATTAAGAGATATGGAGAGAGGAAAAATGGAAGAGGGATGTTCGTGTATACCCCCATGTGTGTGTGTGTGTGGCGCGAGCGCAGCAGAGGAAGGAGGAAGGCAACGACCGGAGGAAGGCGGCGACGACCGGAGGAGTCGCCGGTGAGGGGCTGGTGGCGGCCTGGCGACGCGCGGTGCGCAGAGAGAGAGAGAGAGAGAGAGAGAGAGAGAGAGAGGGAAGAGAGAGATTGTCGCGGGAATTGATAAATTCGGAAAGGTATAATCCGGTGTTTATCCATTTAATTTTCGTATTTAATTAGTTGTAAATTTCGAGATAATTGTTTTAAATTTTGTAGTTTAAATTCAGAAAGTATATAAATTATTGTGATTGTAGAAGCTTAATTGGGATTTAATTATGTAGTTGTTGTAATTTAATTAGTTTAAATTGCAATATCATTGTTGTAATTCCGTGATTAATTCGAAGAATATAGTTATTTAGTATCATGGTGATTAAGTATAATTGTGGGATTTATTTCGAGTTGAACAATATGTTTTGATTATTATTAATTGTTAATTGTTAGTCATTAATTGTTGAGGCTAATTGTGGACCCGATTATGTGTTCGGGCTAGTAGTGGTTAATTATTAATTGATGAATGATATATTGAGATATATGGTTTTATCGAGTTATAAATGTTTATGTACTAAATGTATAGAGTCAAGTTATAGTATTTATTGGATATCTTAAGTGTCGAGTATTTGGTGGTTAATTATATGTGGTGGTGAGCTATTAGTATGGTTTTAAAATGTGATTTATATCGAAGAGTAATTGTTAGATTTATTTTATTATGTGTTTATCTGCGAGGAGTTGCAATGAGAGCACAAGTCTTAAATGTCACTATTTAAGGACTTGTGTAATTCTCTTCAACTAGTTCCTCGGGCTTACGAATATCCATGATTAGCTATCACGAGTATAATTAATATACTCGAGTGATGTGATCATTGATATAACGTAAGTAATAGTTAGTGCTAGGGGTTGTTCCCTAGGGCTTACGAACATCAATGATTGATTGTCACGCGTATCATTAAAATGCGTGAGAAATACGATCATTGGTGTAGCGTAAGTAGTAGTGTTAATGTAAATTCCTTATGTGCTATGTGCCGCATGTCGGGGCGGGTACTTTTCTTATATGTTTACTTTTATGTTGCTGCAAGTTGAGGCAGCTTTATTTTTGCAAAAACAGGGTTGAATTGTATTTGAGGGGCTGTGCCCATAGTCCGATAAACGAATACTTCATGCCGAAATTTTCTAAAATTCCCCTGCAAATCTATTTAAAATCTATTTAATTTATTTGATTTCGATGATTTGAAACTATGTTATGATTTCTAAGGGTCGAAGTAAATATGTAATAGTTGATGTGAAGAATTGAGATGTGGTATTATTTTGAAGTGTTTTCCACCAGATAAAATTCAGGTATTAAGTGGCCATTCGTGTTAATTGTTTATGTGAAGTTTATTTGACCTAGTTGGTTATACTAAAGTTATTTTGTGAAAATGATTGTATATGTTATATATGTGGTATGTGTAAGCGTTATAGGACGTGTATGGGTAGAATAGAGCAAAATAATAAGATTTTGCTTAGTTGGATACTAAAATAGTATTTGACCTTGAAAAGGTTCGAATAGGACACCTAGCCAAGGATAGTGTGCGGGTGATCTGAAAGAGGAACAGAAGGACAAGTATCAAGCCGACGGGTGAACTGATGTGGGAACTGGTAAAGTGCAAAGTAAGGATGATAGTGGGACTGAGTGAGAAGCCACATGTAAATGAAAGAGACTGACGAGAAGCTAAGTTGAGAATTGATGTGAAAATCAGGAACTCCGCGAATGGAGGCAAGTGTTCTTGGTATTCACTTATTGTTCAAGTGATGCAATTTAGTTTATTTGTAGTAAGTGATAATTTGGTCAAGTATGGATGACAGATGACACATATACTTTTCAAATAAGTGTGATGCTGTTTATCTCCCCTACCCGTAATTCAAATATCCGATTTGTAGAGAATTTTATAAATAACTTTCTCGCTCACTATCATATCCCTGAAATGCTATTTCTTCTATTTTCGTCAAAATGGTTTAAGAATTCCATAAATAAAGGAAATCCAAGATTGTAAACTCTTATGAAAGCTTGCTAGCAAAACTCTGGATTCTAGCATATTTTCACCAATGGACCTCATTTAGAAAGACGTTTTCTTCAAATTGATCTGAACCTTTCCATATTGAAACTGTTTTGCAAATATTTGTTTTAAGTTATTTTATCCGCTTATGGAAGCTCAAACTCTTCGTTGTGTATAAGTTTTATTAAAAGCCCCATACTTGACCATATCCTTGTTTCAGTCTAGAATTTCAACTGTTGAAAATCTTATTGCAATGTATATCTTTTATGTGCTCAAGTGAAATTCTCTTTAGATAAGTTGTTGACGTTATAAATTCAAATTATTCATATTCATCTTGTTGGTATTTATTCGAACTGTCATTCTTTATATTTTCCACCCTATGTGATATCGAACTTGTCGATATCTGTTAAGGATCTTGATTAGTTGGTTATTCCTCTGTATTGTATCGAACTTGTCGATACTTGATGATATAAACTGCTCTCCTGTTGATTCTTCAAATTATGAGCTGTCGTCCTGGAACGTGAGTTTTCCAGTTGGTTGGTTGACAAAGGTTGTCGATTGTTCCGACACCTAATGTGTGTGACTTAGAATTGGAAATGTTTTTAAAATAGATGTCCCTTCGGGGAGACCATATTATGGTCAACAGATGTCCCTTCGGGGAGATCAGATAAATGGTCAGAAGTTAAGGCCAATGTGTGCTATGGTTCCAATTAAGGACATTGATGTGTGCGTTTTTCCGGGGTTAGTGCGTGACTGATCAGCAGCCTAACCTTGTTGTTTTTATAAATAAAAATTCCAATTCTAATCTATACTTAGCGATTGAGATGTTTAATTCTTGACTCCTTGGAAGTCTGTTTCAATCACGTTGTGACATCGGAACTCTTATCAGTTCTAGTTTCTGTTGTACCTTATTAATGGTGAATTATTGGCCCTCGTGGCAATTGAAAGGTTGATATAACTGATTCCTTCATAAAATGAGATGAAACTCTATTGTTCATCAAAATTGTCGTCGTTATTGAAATTGTCATCACTATTTACACTTGCTGAGCATTGTTGGCTCACTCTTGCTTCTGTTTATTTCCCCAGTTGTTAGAGGTGATCAGAGAACCTAGTGGTCAGTTGGTATAGCTCTATAGACAGCGAGAGGAGACGTTCGAGTGATGGACTTTTCAAAGAATGGATGGGGAATTGTTAAGGTTGGATATTTAGTTAGATAGTGAATTTGTACATTCATAAATTTGTATAATATACTTTTATTCTGAAATTGGGTTGTAGTAATGTAATTCAGTAGTTTGTTTCATACCATAACCTGTATGTGATCTTGGTTAAGGGGTTTAAATGTTTTATCTGCTTATTTAATGTTTATATCCAAGTTAGTAGTATGATGATTATGGTTGGTGGCCCAAAATCTGTACCCCGGATTTTGGGACCGTTACAATCAGCCTATACACATATTTAATACTTCTAATTATTATGGATTTAAAAATAATCACGCAGTGAATCAAGAAATAATCCACAATAATCAGATAAACTCACAATTAAATAGACATAAAATTAACAAAATATCATTAATTGATATATGTCAATAAAATATTTATTTAATTATGCTACAATTTATTTTAATAATGAAATATCAGAACAGGCGAGATCCAATGTTGAATTGCTTCAGTCATGATATCAATTATTAAAATAAATATCGAGTACACGAGTATTATACAAAGATATAACATGCAAACCTGTTAATACTCAAGTATCGATTCAGTAGTACCAACTAATTACCACAAATTTCTAACACTTAAACACATGGCAACTAGTTAGTAGATAAAATCATGAAAATGTACAACAACTTGCATTTGTTGACTTCCTGTTAAGAGGACAAGTTTAGCATGCCAAGTTCACTAACCAACCTGTTGAATGTAGATTCATCAAGTGGTTTCGTGAAAATGTCTGCAAGTTGTTGCTCAGTGGGAATGAAGTGAAGTTCCACAGTACCATGCATAACATGTTCATGAATGAAATGATACCTTATGTCGATGTGCTTGGTCCGAGAATGCTGTACTGGATTATTTGAGATTGCTATGGCACTTGTGTTATCGCAGAATATAGGTATTTTGTTCAACAACAGACCATAATCCATGAGTTGATTCCTCATCCACAAGATTTATGAGCAACAGCTACCAGCTGCAATGTATTCTGCCTCTGCTGTAGATGTGGTTACTGAATGCTGCTTCTTGCTGAACCAGGAAACCAATCTCCTTCCAAGGAATTAACAGCTTCCAGAAGTACTCTTGCGATCAATCTTGCAACCAGCATAATCAGAGTCTGTATAGCCAACTAGGTCGAAACCCGTATCCATAGGATACCAAATACCAAGATTCGGAGTACCCTTAAGATATCTGAAGATATGCTTCACGGCTATCAGATGTGATTCTTTAGGATCAGCTTGGAACCTCGCACATAAGCACGTTGCGAACATTATATCTGGTCTGCTTGCAGTGAGGTAGAGTAGAGAACCAATCATGCCCCTGTAGATTGTTATGTCAACTCATTTTCCAGATTTATCTTGATCAAGCTTAGTGGCATTGGCCATGGGAGTCTTTGAAGGTGTTGAATCTTCAAGATGATACTTTTTAAGAAGATCCTTGATATACTTGGATTGACAGATAAAGATACCATCTGTTCTTTGGCTCACTTGCAATCCAAGGAAGTAGTTTAGCTCTCCCATCATGCTCATCTCGTACCTACTCTGCATCAACTTAGCAAATCTTGCACAAAGTGCATCATTTGTAGAGCCAAGTATAATGTCATCAACATAAACTTACACAAGTAGAATATCATTTTTATGCTTTTTATAGAACAAAGTTTTATCTATGACACCTCTAGTAAAACCACTTTCAAGTAAGAATTCAGCAAGAGTGTCATACCATGTTCTAGGCGACTACTTAAGACCATAGAGAGCTTTGAATAGAAGGTAGACGAAGTCCTCAAGTTCAGGATCAACAAAACCAGGAGGTTATTGAACATAGACCTCTTCTTCAAGCTCACCATTCAGGAAAGCACTTTTCACATCCATCTGATATACTCTGAAGTTTGAATGTGTAGCAAATGCCAGAAACATCCTGATGACTTCTAGTCTAGCAGCTGGTGCGAAAGTCTCATCATAGTCAATAACTTCTTCTTGAGTGTAGCCTTTGGCAACCAGTCTCGCCTTGTTCCTTGTAACAATTCCATTCTCATCAAGTTTATTTCTGAATACCCATCTTACATCAATTACTGATTTGTCCTTTGGTATGGGTACCAGCTTCCAAACTTTCTGTCTTTCAAATTGATTGAGTTCCTCTTGCATTGCAATCACCCAGTCTGGATCTTCCAGAGCTTCTCCAACCTTCCTAGGTTCAATTTCTGATAGGAAACCAGAATACAAGCATTAATTATGAGTAGCTCTTCTAGTCTGAACTCTTGAGTCAAGATCACCAATGATCAGATCAAAAGTATGATCACGATTCTAAACAGTTTGCCTTGGTAGATGAATTCTGGATGATTCCCCATTATCAGCATTCTGAATAGTGTATTCTTCTTCTGCTCCCCCTGAGTTGTTGCTGGTATGATCTACAGATGTACTCTCCTGAGGACTAGAACCAGAAATAGTCTGACTTTGAGGTCCTGTGATCTCACTGCCATCACCATTACCCGGATCACCATTATTACCATCTCCATTATTACTATTAACATTATCAACAGTAACCTTAGGTTCGGTTTCATCATCCTCATCATCAGAAAGATTCTCAAAAGCTAGAGATTCATCATCATCTTCTTTCTGAATACTAACAGATCTTGCATCATCAAATCTCACATTAAGGCTTTCCACAACCTTATGACTATCGATCACATACACCCTGTACGCCTTAGACTCCAATGAATACCCTAGGAAAATTCCTTCATCTGCTTTAGCATCAAACTTACCAAGATGCTCATAGCCATCTTTAAGAGCATAGCATTTTCCTCTGAACACATGAAAGTACTTCACGGATGGTTTAGTGAGGGCCATAAGTTCATATGGTGTCTTCTCATACATTTTGTTAATCAGGGTTCTATTCTGAGTATAGCAAGCTGTATTGACTGCCTCAGCCCAGAAATAAGTAGGAAGTTTAGCTTCATTCAGCATTGTTCTGGCAGCTTCAATCAACGTTCGATTCTTCCTCTCAACCACTCCATTCTACTGTGGGGTCCTAGGTGCTGAAAACTGTCTTGAGATACCCTTCTCAGTGCACCAGCTATTAAAAACTGAGTTTCTGAATTCAGTTCCATTATCTAATCTGATTTTACGTACGGGCACTCCAGCTTCTAGCTCAATCTTCTTGATATGATCGATAATCATCTGCGCTGCTTCATCCTTAGAATGCAAGAATAACACCCATGTGTATTTGGAATAGTCATCCACAATTACTAAACAGTATCGCTTCTTGGACATAGACATGACATTAACTGGGCCAAACAAATCCATATGCAGAAGTTGCAATGGTTCAGTGATGTCTAATATTGTCTTCCTTTTATGTGATGCTTTCTTGGACTTTCCCTTTTCACATGCTGCACATAGTCCGTCAGGACAGAACTCCATCTCGGGTAATCCTTTCACAAGCTCCCTCTTGACTAGATAATTCATAGTATTGAAGTTAAGATGTGAAAGCTTCTTATGCCATAACCAACTGTCTTCTGAAGATGCTTTTCCATAGAAACACAAAGTTTCTCCATTAGATCGAGAATTCCAGTCATCTATAAATAAGTCACCCTTTATCACTCCTTGCAAAACGAGCTTCTAGTCTCTCTTATTAGTGATCAAACATTTCTCCTTTTTGAACAAGACTTCATAACCTTTATCACAAAATTGACTGATGCTGAGGAGATTATGTGCAAGACCATTAACAAGAGAGACTTATTCAATGATGACATTCCCAAATTCCAAATTGCCATATTCCGTAGTAAATCCTTTGCTGTCATCTCCAAAGGTAACCACTGGGCCATCTTTCTCAACCACCTTTGATAGCAGGGCTCTATCACCGGTCATATGTCTCGAACATCCACTGTCCAGAATCCACATGACTCGCTTTTTCTTTATGCCCTGTATTCAAAGGAGATTAAGTTTTCTTTGGTACCCAAACTTGTTTGGGTCCAGAGGGCTTAGAGACATTTTCATATTTGGAATTTTTATGAACAAAAGTAGCATGCTCAACATTCTTTGCATTTTCAGTGACTGTCTTTACTTTCCTAGCAATAGCCTCAGGAGATTTGCTTCTACACTTAAGAGGAGTATATTCCTTCCTAGCTGTAGGAGGACTAGCAGTCTTAGGTCCGTTATTTCTATCATGCTTTGTTTTCTTACTTTTATCATCATGTGAACAATTATTAACAACAGGAGATGCATGTGTCACATTTAGAAAAGAAGTCATGATATGCAAGCAGTTGAAGCACACTTAGAATGAATAGGCATAGCAGACATGTTATGAACATGATCATTAATATTATGATTATTCTCTACTTTAACATTCTTACATGCATGAGTAAGATGAGCAACAGAGTTGCAGTTGTTACATAACTTCCTAGGACCATTTTTGCCTATCCTTCCATTTGTGTTCTTCTTAGCCTTAGTCTCTGTTTTATAACCTAGTCCAGTTATTGTCTCTTCACTGTTAACTGACTTACTAGGTGACTTTGCCTTTTCATTCTAAGTTTCTCAACATCCTCAACAAGCAGTTCATGTCTAATAAGCAAAGTATTTTCATCAAAGGGTTCAGAACTAGTTTTCTTGAACAAAGGATCATTGACATTCTTAAGAACAAGTGGTGCATCCTTACTTTTAGCTGGTTCAGGATCTACTACTTGTTTCTTACCAAACTTTTTAGAACCATAGTCGAACCCAATAGCCACTTTAGATCCAATTATCTGATTGTCAATTAGTTCCTTTGCAAGATTAGCAGAGTTCTGATAGGCACTTAACTTAGTGTTTAGCTCATCTCTTTGATTTTTAAGCTCTTTCTCTGTCTCGACACTAACCCGGAATTTGTTTTCTAGATACTCATTTCTTTCCTTTAGATTTTCTATTTGCATATTAGTGAGTTCTAATTCCTCATTCCTGGCTTGTATTTTACTAAGTTCAGCCCTAGCATTTTCAGTCTCAGATTTAGCAGTTGCTATATCTTTTAAAGCATATTCTAAATCCCATCTAAGATCACTTATAGATTTGCTAGAGTCTATCACATGCTTGACACAATCACGATCACGACATTTAAATCTATCAGCCATAGAAGCAGGCATGTTTTTTACCTCATATCCGTAAGTAGGATCATAGTCTGCCATCAGCGCAAGATTGCCATACTCCTCTTCATCATCGATGTCATCACAGCTTTTGCCTTCGGCAATGTATGACTTGACAGGATACTTTCTCTTAGAGCTAAAGTCCCTTTTCTGAAAAGCTTTCTTCCTTTCATTTGCTTGTCTAGGTTCTCTGCATTCGCTGGCAAAGTGCCCCATCTTATCACAGTTGTAGCACCGAAACTTGTTACGGTCTACCATCCCTGTCTTGTTACTCTTTCCTGATTCAGACCCAGAAGATGAACCAGTTCTCTGCGATCTGTTGCTACTTCCAGAAGCTCTGTACTTAGCATTTTTCCTGAATCTGATTTGGTTAAAGTTAGATGCTAATGTTGCCATAGTAGGATCCTCCAGTTCCTGCAACTTCTCAAGAGTATAATACTCACTTTCGTCACCAAGCAGATCATCATTGTTCATTTCAGCTTCAAAAAACACATCCTTCTTGCTCTGTGGTTTCACAACCTTTGTTTCAGGTTCTTTGTGACTGGATGCAGTAAGAGCAGTTGTCTTCAGTAATTCAGCATTCATGTTGTCTACTGTTCCAGCACCATATATAATTTTCCATTGCTCTTGCTCCATCTCATGAGTTCTTAACTTTCCATACAACTTCTTAAGAGTCATTGTAGCAAAGTCATCTCTCTCTCTGATGGATGACGCTTTATGTTTTACATGGTGTGGTAGAGTCAACATGAATTTCCTGTTTGTCTCCCTTAGAGGATACTTCTTCCCGTGAATGCGCAACTCATTCAGTAGCTTATTGTATCTCTCGAAAACTTGAGTGATACTTTCACCAGGAAGAGATTTAAAAGCTTTGTAGTGAGACGTCAGAATATCCAGTCGATTTTCACGAACTTCATCAGTTCCCTCCATTATCATTCCAATCGTATCCCACATGTGTTTTGCACTAGTGCAGTTCATAATTTGATGATTCATTTCATCATCCATGGCCCTTCAACTGAATCATCTGTACATCTTATTTTGTCACTGAGGCTTGATCATGTTAATAAACTTCTTTCAGCGACTTGATTCTTGTTGATGCCTGTTCTTCAAGTTTCACGATCCCTGCATAAAGTTAATATTATTTATCTTTTATCCTAGTTGAGTTATATATGTCCTCTATTACATATTACATTACATTATGCCTTACATATATGAACCTGGCAATAAGGTTCACTTTTATCCATACTGGATAGTGGAATTCAGAGATGAACAAAATTGTAGAAGATTTTTCAGAATAGAAGATCAGCTGGAAAAGGCTAGCAATGAATTCTTGCAATACTTATTGTCTATGCTAGATCCAAATCACTCAGAAGAAAAGATCATCCACAGTCATCTAGAGAAGTAGCTTGAGGCAAAGAGAGCAAATAGAGACAAACTCCATGGTATGAGGACTGCAAGGGGAAGAAGGCAATAATATGCTCAGTCTAGAGGAGCATCCCTTGTAGAAGTATGATTCTCTTACTTGACTCAGTTCATTTCTTCAAAAAATTTGTAGCTTGTACAGTTCATATGTTTTTACAGAATATCATGATCTTTGCAAAGGTGTTTTGTTATCATCAAGGCCTTTAATTTATGGATTGCAATAGTGTTGGTTAATATATGTGGTTTAGTATATGTCAATAGTGTTTTGTTGGGACAGTATGTAACACCCCCAGATCCAGGGTCAGGGATCTGGTCGTTACGGTCTCAATATCCATCCATAAAACCAACATAATTTAAATTACAACCTTGTGACCCAAAACAACAGCATAAAACACACCCGTTATAGTCCCAGGGATGAAATCAGAGTAACCATCAATATTATAAATCATAAGTTTGAGTCCTTACAACCCAAAGAATTACAATTTTACCATTACATATTCTTTGCCATCCATTGGTCTTTATAACAACAAGTTTCAGAAGGAACACTATCGTCAGAGTTAGTCGTTCCACAACATTGGCACTACCAAGGCCATCTGAATCTGATGAACTGTGCTATCCAAATGCATCCGCAATCACCCTACCGTGTTGCACAAGAACAACACCTAAACCTGCACGAGGTGCATCCTAATAAATTTCCAAAAATTTTGCTTCCTCCATTAGATAACGCCAATGCTGGGTCGTCACCAATTTTATCTTTAGCTCCATGGAGATTTCTCCCCATTTATCTTGTACATTCAAACTTTTAGTCTTACAATTAAGTCGGGTTACGGGACTACATTCTTTGTAAAGTCCTGAGCAATTCTTGGGTAATACCTCGGGAATCTTATGAAAATTCTTTACCTTTGCCAGTATGGTTGGCCACTCTCTATTTGAAACTGTCTTTAACTTGGTGGGGTCGATCAATCAATACTTCCTATTGATCATGTGTCCTATTGTCTGGACTTCATTTTACCAAAATTCTTACTTCGAGAACATGGCCTAATCCTGTTCATTCAGGTTTCATCTAAAAGCATTCTCAATTTCATCTCAACCACTGCTTGCCTTACCTAATCCATTTTTGATTCAGTGCCAGAATAAACTTACAGTAACTACCATAATCCATTCAAGGAAAAGAAGGAATTTACTATTCCTTTGAATCACATGCATCCAATGTTGCTGGTTCATCATTCCACTGAGTTAAAGTAACCCTATACTTAGTCTCTAACAATAGTCCTGTTGCGGGTTTATCATTGACTTACGGGTCTTTTCCCCTGGTAGGTTCCGAGATCATTGTCTCGCTTACTACTCCCTTATGTACTTTATCCAATCATGCCATCACCTTTCAATGTCTTTATTTTCTAAGTTGATCCATTCATAAAATGAACATTTCCCTGAACCAAACCACCTCATCAATCTCAGTTTTGATTTTATAAATTATAACCTATGACATCTGCCTTCTCATGGCAAATTACCATTAACAATACTCACATTAATCCATTTATCACATGATATGACACTTGCTGCCTCTATCTCAACTGCTCCTGGAGACTCTGCTCCTTGTCCTATATTGTTGTCTTTGATGGTCTCTAAGTAATTCCTCAAATCTATCTTACCTGCTGGTACTTCATCTAGCAGTCCAGCTATGAATCCAATACGCATCTTTAGTTCTCTTAATAATATCTCAGTTCTTTACGCTCACTTTTCTGAGCACTGTACCTTAACTCTTACAGTCTCTCTGGCTGTAGGCCTCATTTCCTTAAGTGTAACTCCTAATACTTATCAATATTCTCCTTCTCTGCTGGAACCTCTTCCGGGTCCTCAGTAGGGTACTCTATCGAATCCACCATCCGATCTTCAGCATCAAAACAAGCATCATTGTGTTACTGCTCATGGTCTATCGACTTACTAGTCGATACAAGAACGAGCTAAGTTATTGTCATGATACTTAAGAGTTCCTATAAGGGTTTTACATGTCAGTACTACATTAAGTAGTCCGACTATGAACTTGGCAAGAGTTCTTATTATCTTAATGAATTTATTATTTTAACGTTGCATCATCTCTGGGATTTATAACGCTCTCTCTGATACCATTTCTGTAAGACCCCCCGATCCAGGGTCAGGGATCTGGTCGTTACGGTCTCAATATCCATCCATAAAACCAACATAATTTAAATTACAAACTTGTGACCCAAAAAAACAGCATAAAACACACCCGTTATAGTCCCAGGGATGAAATCAGAGTAACCATCAATATTATTAATCATAAGTTTGAGTCCTTACAACCCAAAGAATTACAATTTTACTATTACATATTCTTTGCCATCCATTGGTATATGCCATATAATAAATACATTTGATGATCAAATGCTAACAACTAGCCTACCAGAAGCTGCATCCTCAGCAATGGTAGCTATAACCTCAGCGGTTAATCCTCTGACGGCTGACACCTGCCTATGTTGGGTACACCTTGCGCGGCCATCTGATCTAGTTGTTGTTGTGATATAAATAAATAAAGCAAGGGTGAGCAATAGCCCACCAAAATATAATTGAACAGGGATAATGTATAACAGTCCAAAATATCTTTGAAACCATATGCCATGCATTAACGAACGTAGTACCAATATAAGGTATGAGATGAAGTTACAAGGTAACTCAAAATATAATTGTTCTGAAGAGATATCTGCTATGTCAAAGATAAGCAAGATATTATCAAATTTTCATAATAGAGGAACTTGCAGGAAGAATATTGCAATTCCAGTTCAGACACTATTCAAACCTGCCAACAATGATAATGTTGCAGGAAACTTTCCAACGTTGAGAGATGAACTAATACTGGAGTTTGACGGGCCAGGAGACATAGCATTTACACGATGATCAGTCGCATGTTATGCTCCCCACCTCTTGTTCTCTACATGTAGAAGGAAGCACCGACGGATTTACTTGTCTACCGCCCTCTGGAACCCCCTCGGCCAACGGTTGGGCCATTTGCTGGACCGGCGCCACTGGGTCACTTACGCATCTCCTAGTTCATTTAACATCCATGACTCTGAAACGTAAAGTTCCTCCCCCTTTCCCTAAGTATATTACTTGTTGATAGGACTCCACAAAGTAGTCGTATCCAGTTGGAAAGGAAAAATTCACCAATATTTCCCAAGCTGATGCTTGTTAATGGATATAAACTTGTTCCATCAATTCTTACCCCTCGAGCGTTGAGGAGGTAACCAAACAGATTCATATCGATGTTTGAAAGAATCAAGATATGAGTGACAAGATTGTTTAGCAAGTATAGGACCGGGCAGCCCAATAAATAACATCTCTCAAGTGAGGTCCCCTTATATATGTTTGGAAGTTGAGCGAGTAGTTAAATCTTCTTTAAGATAGATTTAAATGAAATAAAGTTTGGGAACCTCCCCTTGATAAAAATAGTCATAAGATATTCCGAAATATTTTACACCATATCTGAAGGTGAAAGATAATCTTTGAGTAATATGAATTATTATAAAAAGAACTTAAAAGAATTTAAATAAATATTCCAAGAATATTTATTTTATCAATAATAATTAAGGGATATGATTAAATCATAATATTTCTCGTAAGTAATCCTCGAATAAATATATAGAATCCTTTAATAAATAACTCTCTTCTTTAAATGAATATTCAATATAATATTCATTAATTAAATAAAACTCAAGTAAATATTTAAAATAATATTCACTAAATAAATCAAACCTTAAATGAATATTTGAAAATAATATTCATTTAATAAATAATATTCTAAATGAATAGCCAAATAATATTCTTAGTAATCAAAACTTTAAAGGAATATTCGAAGCAAAATTCCTTAAGTAAATAGAACTTCGAATGAATACTTTTAAATAATATTCATTAAGTACATAAAATCTTAAATGAATATTCAAAATAATATTCATTTAATAAATAAATTCCAAGTGAATATTCAATTGATATTCATTAAACAAATAATATTCTAAATGAATAACTAAATAATATTCATTTAATAAATAATATTCTAAATAAATATCCAAATGATATTCATTTAGTAATCAAAACCTTAATATTCGAAATAATATTCCTTGAGTAATTAGAACTTCCAAAGAATACTTTTGAAATAATATTTATCAATTACATAACACTTAGATGAATATCCGAAAGTGATATTCATTTAATGAATAAAATTCCAATGAATATCAAAGTAATTATTCATTAATAATCAAACTCTAATGAATATTCAAAAATAATATTCATTTAATATTTCTCGACTGGGATAATACTCAAATAACATTTCTCAAAAGATTTCTAAGTATTTGATACTTTTATGGAAATATAAATAACGTTTAATAATAACATTCCTCAAAATGAAAACTACAATGTCGCTGGAATCCCTCCGGGTTTCCACGACTATCTATATAACACAAAATACCGACTCCCGGTCTCATATTTAAAGAATAAATATCATACGCCCTTCACTGAGGGTCCTAACAAAACAATCTTGCTTATAACTGATAATTCATATCTAGTCTATAAGCCAATATCAATTTAGGGAACAAGTATTCCAATATACTTTGAAAACAAACATGCATGCTATGGCATATGTATAACAATAATCATATATATTATCACAACAACAGTTCCAAGGTATTGGAAACTTGCCTGGAAATCGAGTACGGGTAGGGGTAGTGGTAGCGTGTCCCGGGTCAGCCTGATGATCTATAAATAGCCAAGGCATTCGGGATTAATCACTTAACACCTTTCAAAAGGTTAAGTATGAACTTAACTTAAATCGAAACACGTTTTCAAGTTGTTTCGTTATACCCCTCTAATTCACTCTTATCATTGCTTTTATTATCCGACACTTGTTCGTTAATAAAGCATGTCATTACCCTTACATATAGTAAGTATTTGATTTGTAAAAGTTTTAAAGTCGAAAGATTATACCTCGAGATTTATCGATCATTTTCTAAGTGGTTTACCGTAGTTATAACCAAGTATACTCTTTAGGGGTACTTTCGTACTTAACCTTGATTCGAACATTTTTATAAAATCGAAAAACGATCTTTTTAATACGAGGTCTTCTCTCACACCATCCTTATGATCTCTAATATTTAATTATAACTCCTAAACCGTAAGTCCGTTTCATGCGATCTTTATATCAAAACGAAGCTTGTAACATGATCTAGCTAATCATGGCATAAGTCGAAGCTAAGCAGTGAGTTACATCTACTGACAAGTTCGGATTTCAAGATTAAACGAAAATCGGGCATTACGACGCCTATAAATCGAACGTTCTAAAATTCCCAACAATCAAACCAAGCCACACCGGGCATCCATACATCATTTATACATGATTCTAATCTCAACAAGCCCAAGAACATCATGCTTTACCATAATCATCATGATACTTAAATCACTAAATCATTAACTAAGCATGCTTATAATCACTAATAACATAACTAAGCTCAAATCCATCAAGAACATGCATATATCCAAAGTAAGATCTAGGGTTCATGTGGTTTATACCTTCCTTAGAGAGTGTTAAAGCCCTTGCTAAGCCTTGTATAGTCCATGTCTATCCTTAACCAAGCTTGGATCATCCAAGAATTCAAGAAAACCAAGATTTGTTCTTGAAGTTACTATTCACCCTAGACTTTGATGATTTTATTGAAAATGGAAACAATGGATTTTGAGGCTAAGATTTCTAGGGTATCATTTATATGAAATATAGGATCTAGGATAAAAGTTTGGTGATTAAACAATGGTGGGAAGGTTGATTTTGATTCTTGAATTAAGGCATATAGCCAAATGGAGCTTGGTGAGGGAGAGAGAGATTTTGCTTGGCTTTCTTTGAACAATAATGCATAAAGTGATCTATAATTGATAGATATTTGTTGGTTAAACCATGGTTTGGTTGATGGGTTAAGGCTTGGTTAAGGATTCGCTTCCATGTGGACATGTATTGGTGCCTTATGTTGCACCCTCATGCTAACTAGTTTAGTTTGTCTCCAATGATACTTGTATGTATGAAACTTGCTTGGTTCCTTGCATTATTGTGATGAAGAAGGGATAAGGATGAGTGAATTATTTAGGAAGATATTTGTTTGGCACAAATGCAAGTTGCCCCCTCTAGTTTGGTAGAAAAACAAGCTACTTAAAGAAGCTA
Organism: Kitagawia praeruptora; assembly: GCA_037693485.1. Taxonomy (NCBI): domain Eukaryota; kingdom Viridiplantae; phylum Streptophyta; class Magnoliopsida; order Apiales; family Apiaceae; genus Kitagawia; species Kitagawia praeruptora. Next base: position 150,886,972 of record CM075351.1, on the reverse strand, counting down.
ACTTAGCTTGGATAATATCTTCATAAAGCTACCTTAATAAAGTGATGATGCCATGGTGGTGATCTCATCCACTTGCACATGGTTGTCTCTTGGTTCTCTGCTTGTTTCTTTGTCCGGTTATTGCTCAATTCATTGATCGTTCGGAGGAATAACTCAACCGTTTCTAGTTAGGGTTTTACAGGAAACCTTCTTAATATTTATAATACTAATCTCCATCTTTCTTAATACTTCTCGAATTTAAATTCCTTAAATCCTTTTAATAAATCCTTAAGTCTTGCAGTGTCCAGGGGAAATCTCGGAGAAAATAAAAGTGATGTTTTTCAGAATCCGATAGCTTTTACATACACTTATTTTCCCCTCGGATCACTAATACGAACTCAGAAATTCATTCCGGGTACTTCTATATAGTGTCGTCTCATAATATTCTTATTTCCATCAAAAACACTATTCATCACTTATTCTCTTTTTAGTCCTAGTACTTAGAAAATATCTTTGTGCTTCCTCGAGCGTTCCTTACTCTTTCATGGAACCTCCGTACTTGTAACCGATATCGATCTGGATGACATGAGGGTATCTATTTCTCTCTAGGGAGTCTTATCTTAACTTGCTAGGAGATAGATTATTCTAATCTAAGTTATCACCCAATAGCATCCTTCAGGACATATAACCTTGGTATATATATCCTTTCATTATTCATTCATTCAAACCAGTATTACATTCTAGTTGTAACCACTATTCATTCTTACATCAATACATAATAAAAAGTTTTAATTCTACCCAAAAATCTGGGTTCTTACAGTATCCCCTCCTTAAAAGGATTCCGTCCCGGAATCAGGTTAAAGACAATTGGGTACTTGTTGGTTATTTCGCTTCCCAATTCTCTGGTCGATCCTTACACATTCCAATCTTTTCAAAGCACATCGTACTGGTGTTGCAATACACCCTTTATCCGTTCTACCAATTCTTTTATACTTTCGCACAACACATTATCCGGTATACGCTTTTGTCCGGCATTATACTATTAACCTTATTGGTACGTGCAGTGACTTCGGTATCACTAACGTGCTTCGAATTCGGAGATAACCTTACTTGTACTACGTTCTGGATCGCTTTTAATCTTCACAATCTCGATCAATATATAGAATTAGAGGAATTTGTTGAGAGATCACTATGATCAATGAACATTTGTTATATTGCATAGTTAGTACAAAAGGGGGCCAGCCTTTAGTACTTGACAAGCAATTAAACAATTAATGGCATTCCACTTAGACTCCTATCACACAGGCAGAGAGTCACGTAGTATTACCTCCCCTCCTTAAAGGGTTGTTCTTCTCAATTTAGAAGAAGATAAATAAGGGAGAAGAAAAGGAAAGAATTTCAAAGAATTATATAAGAAAACTTTCAAGATTGTCAAAAATATCATACTTAGAATTTACCTCTGAACTATAGAGGTTTATTAGAGAAGAAAATAATCGTATTCGTATCAAATACTACTTTTTCGTAATCTCACATATCACATGTCCTTGCTGCTCTGTCCATCATTCTGTGGACCTATACTCTTGTTTGATATTAGCATCACTTACTTTTGGAAAATCCTTCAACCTCTCAGGTTAAAATCTTGGATTTCTCGCTTGACATTATTATTAGTGGCATTTCACGCCACGACACTAGCCCTTTTCATATTCATAATTCTAACACCATCAGGTTGTCATTCAGAGAGCTCATTAGAAAAACCCATTCATAATATTCCTTGCTTCACATTCCATAATTATTTCCCAATCTTTTCTTTATCAATCACATCCTTCGTATTATCTAATTCTTATTTTACTTTTGTTGTTTATCTCCACCCTCTTCTCAGGGTTGAGACACTCGTCACCTTTACTCAATACGTGTTACACGTTTGGGGCCAAATTTTCCTTTGTTCAACCATCTAGATTTCACTTTTTCATTCCATGAGTTTCTTTATTACTCAATCAATCTTTCCCATATTTCCTCAAATTTTCCAAATTTAAAAGGAGTCAATTTGTATGTCACTTATGCTCCTAATTAATTCCAACTTTCTGTTTTGGCCAATACCCTTGCCCTGTCAATTCCATACTTTTCTTGCTTCATTACTGGAGCTTCTCATGAGTCCTATCTGACTCTCTTATTGATTTTCAACTCTATTTCCATCTCTATCAGTCACTTGTCTTTATTTCTACTATAATCATTCTATGAACCCTCATAGCCGGGTCATTTCTTACAAATATCCCGTCATCTCCAAAATTAAACCATCCAAAATTGACCTGGACGCACTACACCATATATGACCTATTGCAACACCGATATGTATAAGTGTTACAAAAAGTGTTACAATAGACACAAAACTTGGTAGTCTATTGCAATATTTTTTACAGTGTTGCAAGAAATACCAAAAGTGTTGCAAGCAAAATAATAATTTTGAAATTTTATAACAATTGCAACACTTTTCGCACTTTTCGAAAAGTGTTACAATACACTAGCAAAATATTCTAATTTTTTGTTGGCGGGCTTGCCTATTTTTTGTTCCCGGGCTTGCAAATTTTTTTTCGTGCCAAGACTTTTATTACACAGAAATAATGTTATATTACATAAAAATAGAAACAACAGATCTCTCATCTCTCTCTCTCACAAACCTCTCTCAGATCTCACTCTCTCGACTCTCGACCATGTCCCCCTCATCTCTGCTGCCCATCTCTCTCTCTATCTCTCTCTGTCTCTCTCTCTCTCTCTCGCTCTCTCTCTCTCTCTTTCTCATACTATCGATTAGAGCAAAATCCCCAAAATTGATTGAGCTTCAATAACCAAATTAAAGCTTCAATTGTAGAGGTAATCACCCATATTTCTCCGATTATATAGATTTATACATATAAATATATATATATGTGAATTTTTTTGATTATATGTTGGATTAAAGCTGGTATTAAGTGTTAATTTGTAGATTTGTGTTAATTAGTAGGACTTTGGGGTTAATTAGTAGGATTTTTGGTTGGTACTAAATTCCAGAGTAAAATTCTTGATGGTTCCTCCTACTAATTGTTGATGTAGCTAGGCTCTTTTTTTCGCTTCTGTATATCATTTCAAATCAAGGCTTGTTGTAGTGACGACGTAGAATGGTTCATCAATACGCTTGAATCCACTTACGGGTTTATATGTAATTGCAATTGATAATTTTCTCAAGCAAATACATTATCTATTGGTCAGGCTCAGGACCAGGGGATATCATTTCTTAGAAAAGCGATTGTTGCGTGTAGCCAAGAAATAGAACGCCACCAAGGGAAACTTATTGTGAAAGAGGCGCCAAGAGCGGTGAGTTCTTTTCTGCTCATGAAAATTTAATTATACTTTTTTCCCCATACATGACCTGTGAATTGGTAGTGACCTTTTTTATAGAGTACTTGTCTTAGCTTACAAAAATGTCTGATGATGATGTATAATTACAGGTGAGTGAAAGGGAGGACCAAAATTGTATTATAGAATGGAATATTTAAGTTAAGTTCATCTCACCGGCAAGATAGGCAAAACCTTGTTACATATTCTTGAAATACATCATTCTTGTAATATCAAATACTCATGTTTTATGATCTTGTTAATTATGCAGGCCTTGGAGAACTCTACTGTGAACCTGCACCATTTTGCATTTTTCACGTTTGGCGGTCGATCAGGGAAGCTTCATTGGACCAGGAAGAATGAGGTTGGAAAACTTATGTGCTCCAATGTTCGACCGGTTTCCCAGAAATCATTTCATAAGTGTTTCTAATTTAGATATATCTCTGCTATTAATTGTTTTTTTAGAAGTAAACATTTTGCTATACCAGACGTCTATGAAGGAACTGTTGCAGAATACCTAAACACTCCGGTTCAATATTCTAACTAGGTGACACTTTCCATTTACATTTTATCATTTATTGTAGTTGGGCTTTTTATTTAGTAGACCGAGATATGCGTGGCGTAAGCTTTAACTTTTAATCATCTAATTACATCGAGGTTGCAGAAACTGTAAATGATAAAATTTTGAAACTTATGCGTGGGAAGTGCATCCTCTGTTTGCTAATCAACATTATGTTGTTACAGGATATTGAAACACTGTCATCAGACACATCTCAGTTAATTCCACAGCATAATTACAAGCTTGATTTACATGCTTTAAACAGTCGCCGTCGTGGAGAGGTATGATATAGGTTAGATTGACAGATCAAGTTTGTTAATATGTAGTTGTACTTAAATTATGTTAGTGTGTTATCAGATGTGTAAAGCTTTTTCTTTTTTATATGACTTGTTGTAATTAGAATCACGTGGGTCATGTTATATATATTGCTGACTGATCGAGTGATTAATATACGAGGTTGATGTGGATTCATTATATGATACCCCTAGTACTTCTCTTATCATCAAAAAATACTACAAGCTGGTTGTTCGAGTATCCCGACAAAACATTAGTACCACCATTTTCAGTGTAAACCAGTCCATACTCCTGTGTTCCCTGTACGTAATGAAGAATTCTCTTAATAGCATTTAAGTTCATTGTTGTAGGCTTTTCCATATACCTACTGACTATTCCAACTGTGTAGGCAATATCCGGACGCGTGTGAACAAGGTAACTTAGCCCTCCAACAATGCTCGTGAGTTGAGTTGCATAACTTAATTTTCCTCCCTCGTCCTTGGTGATATGTTCTTTTGGATGCATCAAAAATTTTGTGGGATTACAATCAATCATCCCAGCCTTTTATAGTACTTTCCTTGCATACCCTGACTGCTTAAGCTCAATACACCCGTTGTTTTGCTTTACTTCAATTCCCAAGTATTAAGATAGTTTCCCCATATCAATCATCTCAAATTTGCAATTCATCTGACATTTAATATCTTTTGCAGAACCCTTGAAATTGGAAGTTTTTTATTGTTTTCTGAATCTCTGTTTTGAAACACGCTGGCTTTTTGTTTTTAGCTGTCCTTTATGTTTACAGTTTTAACTATTAATTTGTTGATTTCTGCTTCTGTAGCTAACGAGAGCACAAGGAAGCGTGTAATATTTTATACAGTTGGTGACTACATCTTGCTGGCACTTGCAAGCGGACTTCAGGTTGCTTATATACGAAGACTGTTTAGTAAGTCAGTTGCATACAACCGTGTGTAAGGTGCGCATTTAAGCTATACGGCTAGGTATATTGACACCATAGGAAGTTTTCCAGGCCTGGTTTATGAAGTGCCATGCAGAGAAGCAATCTTAGTGAAATCTTTTGTGTACTAGTGAACAAAATGATCTTTCTTAATACTATTTATCCATTTATCTGTTCCCCTGTTTTTTCCCCATTTGTATCAAACTTTCATAGATGACATATTTAATTTACATAAGTGTATCTGGTGTTTTGAGAATTTATTCATGATCTGAGTGCACAAGCAGCAGGACAATTGTCCCTTTCTATACTGGTTAGAATTCTTTTGCAAATGGTATTATGATAAACAAGTCCAGTGTGACAGTAGCACTTTCCATTGTGGTGCTTTCATTTATATGATTGTAAATGAGGGCTTCTATTTTTTCTTTTCTTCAAGGTGGCAAAAAATCGAAAGCACATCTGTGCATCCTTCACTTCAGACCTGTGAGGAACAACCATATATTTGTTTGGCATGAAGAATCATCATATTCTGTTAATAAATGATTTATTTTTCCCCTGTATTTGAAATTGGACTAATAAATGATTTCATTTTTAATAGCAATTAATACTGATTTTATCTTTCTTTGTCTGCAGCTGTACATAGCTCCTGTGACAAGTACAAGATTTACCAGTACAAGATTTGTTACTGTTAAGTGTTAAAAAAACTACTGTTATCCGAACACCCACCTGACTTATTATTACTCAACTCAAAAGATCGTGTGTTTTTATGCAAGATGTCAAGGAACAGTTATTTGGATGGAGCGTGCAGCAGCAAATCAAATCCGAGGTACACTACAAAAACTGCACAGATGGTATTGCCTAAACCAAGTCTTGACTTTTCACTCTCTCACATTCCCCATGCCCATTTGTAACAGCTCGCATTAAAACATTCTGGACTTTTGCTATTTGTAGGAATGAATCAGGCTGGCTTGGCCGAATGCATTGTCCGAGCTGTCAATTCCTGCCATCCATATCTACAACGTGTACTTTATGAGAGGTACTAATAATTTAAATTACTTTTCATTGCAGGAAGAACATTTCTTTTATTCATTTTTTTTTGTGAATGTCTGATATCGGATACCAGTCTGTGCCTTAAATTTATGCTTTGACCAGCATCATATTGACCGGTGGAAGTACATTGTTTCCTGGTTTATGCTTCACTGTTTTGTTAAACTGCATAAGTTTGCAAGAAATTACTAATGCAGTAATGCTATTATACCTTCCGGATGCAAAGCCATCTGCTATTGGACTTGAGTCTCTGAAATTTGTTCTTTTTGTTGCTTCAAGTTTCTTTGGATTTGCTTATTTTTTATTGCACTTGCATGTTTGAATATTTATACAATACTTATATATCGCAGAACCTGTTGGACACTAAAATGTTAATATATGGCATGGTTTTTTACTTGGTTTGTTTTTGTTTGATTGCAAGATTGAGTGAATACACTTGATAATCTATGTACCGGAGTCTGATCGATTCCATTTAGTTTCTAAATGTTACCATTGGTTAATTGCTCAAAAAGATGCTGGTACCCAAACTAAGGCGATGATGGATTGACATGAACATTTGTCTATTACTGTGATTATAAATCAATGTTCAAATCTAAAATTTCATCCTATTTTTGTTTCCCGAGGCAAAATATATTTTTGTTTCCTGAGGCAAAATGTCATCTAAATTTGCAGATCCCCCATCGCAAGGAAATTCTTCAAGAGGGAATACTTGTACAAGAGAGCCAAATGGTGAACAACTCGTAGTTTCTCAGTTTACAGATCAAAACGCTCGTGATGATGGCATTGCCCTATGTCCTACTGAAAAGAGAATAACTTGCAAACATGCGGAAGTTCCAGAGAAATCTGGTGAAGACATAGAGATTGCTTCAACACCCTTGGGAGAGGTTAAAATTTCTGTCAACTGTAACTCTGCAATTGGAAGGCATGACTTTCATATGCCCAGTCTAGATAAAGTCATACAAACAGTCGAAGCTCAATATCTCAGGTCTTATAAATCCTTAGATCCTAGTTTCTCGTTGAGGAAACTGATGAAAGACATGTGTGAATGTAGAATTGTGATGTATTTAGTCGACGTGTGTTTCGACCTTAGACTTAGTAGTACGATGTCTGGGCTACTATATTGACATTATCTTGTTGGATTATTTGCCATTTTGGATTTGAAATGTCATTTTTGGGTTTGGTATTCTTTTGTGCAAGGAATATTAAATTTCACATGACATTGCAATTTGGACAATAAAAAGTGTTGCAAATAAGGGTTGCCAACTAAATCTAAAAGTATTACAACAAGGATAAAAATGTTGCAGGATAATGTTGCAAAAAAAACCAAAAGTATTGCAAAACGCATAATAATGTTGCAAAAATATGTTGCAATAAACTCACTTTGTAACATTTTTAAGTCAATTAATGTTGCAAAAAAGTGTTGCATTCGTCTGTTGTAACATATTCAAAATGTTGCTAAAACATGCAAAAGTGTTACAACAAACTACACCAAACTCTTTTTGTAATACTTTGAAAAGCGTTGCAATAAACACAAAAAGCGTTGCTATAGAAGGCTGTTGCAACGCCAGCAAATGCAACACTGACTTTTAGCAAAAGTGTTGCATAAACATCTATTGTAACACTTTTGGAGCCTAATGATACACTTTTTTGGTGTTGCAACAGCCCATATTTGGTGTAGTGACGATTTCTCTAACTTAGATTCAATTCGACATTTCCGCAGTCGTTAATCACTTAATTTCTCAGAAGGGTCATCATTGCTTATCATTTACGCAATGTTTTTAATAGCTAAACATACAGGTTTCATAATGGTCAATCCAAAATCCTCTAGGAAAGCAAAATAATCACTATTCCCTATCCATAAGGAACGCTTCCTGAACTTGATGTAGATATTACATGAAGCAGATAAAATTGCAGAGAAGCTTCATGCATCGCAGCTATGATAGGTTGAGGAGGTTGTTAATCGTACATCTCTAATTGAAGACTGGAAGCTCAGCATCTTACTTAATCACTTTCCAAATCTTGTTAATCCTTAATACAGGGATACCTTTCAGCATCACGAACCTTTAACTTCATGTACTCTATCTTGTTTGCACAGAAATACACCAACATAAACTTGCTTGTCATTCATCATCATGCCATTTAGCTTATCAATATTTGTACCATCTCTGTTTCTGGTCATCTACTACCAATTCCTTGTTACTTAACTTTCCCCCACTCTTTCCAAAGGAAAGGCGAGTCTCTTGGGGAATTTGGTCTGGCCTGTCGTAGAGCCTCATAATGTCGGTAATGTGCTACTGGCAACATCAGGAATCGAATCTTTACCTAAACTATTCTTATAGTTGATCCTGGCACAATCATTAGACGGAATGTAACTTCATCTACCACATTATGACCATCAAGGTCCTTACATTATCATTCTATTTCTTTGGTATGAGCATTTGTACTTACTCCCCTATACTTAAAGTGTCGGCCACCTCGTTGGCCTTTCCTGATTATAATAATTTCTTGAGATCAATGTTTTCTGGATCTATTCCAACTCAGGGTGGAAGCATTCTCCCTTAAATTCTGCTGAATGAGAGAAAGCATCTATCAGTCTTTTCCAAAAGTCATTCCTTCCACCTTTTCTAGTGTGAACTTTACTACCGGTACTCCCAATCATACCTAGGATATTTCCTTACTTAAATCCCTTCTTGTTTTAGGATAATCTCAACCTTATTGGTTCAATCCATACTTTCTCATGGTTTCACACATACTTCCTCTGGCCTTATTGTTACTATGTCGTACATTCCTTACCAAACTTCCCTTTCTGAAGTTCAGAACATTACCTCTTCCCTTATAGGGTTCCTTAGGTCATCCTCATCATTCCTCCTGTATCTTCTGGGTACAGGGTATATCAAACATCATTAACCAATTCTATAACGATTCTGTCTATGTACTTTTCGAGACTCCTTTCCACAAATCCTTATAGGTTATTGATACCTTGGTCGATTCAACTTATATCGTCTGATTTCACAGTGTCTTTATTAGGGGTGATGCTATCCTTTATGCATCCCCCAGGGTTCGTCTTAATCTCTGGACATTCTATCATCAATTCTATTTTCAAGGAATACTTATATCCTGTAATTGGCAATCCAATCATATATCCTTAATAAAGGTCTCTTTTCCATCATTCTCATCTTAATCATCTATAGGTAGCTTAATGCTAACCTCTTCTTATGAATGTCGATCTACATGACCTTCCAAAAGACAAAATATGTCTATCTGCTCTTTCTTATAGGACTTGGTAATGGTAGCAAGGATGTTCTGGAAGATATTGGTCGTGTTCAACGTGAATCTCTTAGTGCCTAATGCTCCTTTTGAGGACACTAAGCTTCAGATAACATTTATGCATCATACTGCACCATCTTTGACAATCTTCGTAACTCTTCATTGGTCACTATCTCCAGTACTAATATACCCAGGGTATTTATAAAATCCATCATCGTGTATCTCAATTCATTTTACATCAAAAGTTCTTGCAGTTGGCGCTTGGTTAGTAGCAGCCCTGCTTTGTCCTTTCATTGCTGGTTTAGTCACTTGATAATCCTTTGTGACCTGGCCTCACTGGCCGCCCTAAAATATGTGAGTTTAGGGTTTGGTTAATAGCAGTACTTTTCTTGCAATTGATTGCATAGTGCCTTCTTCTTTGATACCTTTTGATCTTTTCAAAACTTTACTCCATATAAGTCTCAATTGACCTCTCGATACCGTCTTTGGTCACCTTTCCTTTACTTTTATTCTTCCAACTATTCTTATTAATTCCACGCGCCATAAAAGCTTAACACTTCTGGCAATACAACCTTTTCATTTCCGTCAATCCCAGAATTTCTCAGTCCAGCTTGTTTCTTAATTACATTTCCCTGTTTACCATCCAATCTCATCTTCATTAGTTTATCTCTAGAATCAATCGTAATATTCAGGATCTATCTACCAATCCGTGTAGCGGCTACCTTACCCAATTCATAAGGTTTGCTTCACTTTCCACTCTCTTCAGTGATGTATTCAGATAATCAGAAAGAAAAGGTTTGCCAAATTTTGTCCAATTCCTTTCCAGGATTAGGGAAATTTTAGTCAATCTATCCACCCACTGGTAACACCAAGAAGATCCATTTTGATACCCGAAGAATATTTCTAGGAACATCCAAGCGGGTCAAACCATAAACAGTTGTAATAATGAAATGATTGACATAAAGCTGGGAGTTTAACCATTAGAAGGAAACCAAATATATATCTTCCCTAGAAGGGAAATCAAAAGTTTCAAACTAACATGCCACATCTTCCCGATACATATTCGTCCTAATAATCGATACTACCAAATACCGGTCTTTCTACCAACAAGTTTCAGAAGGAACACTATCGTCGGAGTTAGTCGTTCCACAACATTGGCACTACCAAGGCCATCTGAATCTGATGAACTGTGCTATCCAAATGCATCCGCAATCACCCTACCGTGTTGCACAAGAACAACACCTAAACCTGCACGAGGTGCATCCTAATAAATTTCCAAAAATTTTCCTTCCTCCATTAGATAACGCCAATGCTGGGTCGTCACCAATTTTATCTTTAGCTCCATGGAGATTTCTCCCCATTTATCTTGTACATTCAAACTTTTAGTCTTACAATTAAGTCGGGTTACGGGACTACACTCTTTGTAAAGTCCTGAGCAATTCTTGGGTAATACCTCGGGAATCTTATGAAAATTCTTTATCTTTGCCAGTGTGGTTGGCCACTCTCTATTTGAAACTATCTTTAACTTGGTGGGGTCGATCAATCAATACTTCCTATTGATCATGTGTCCTATTGTCTGCACTTCATTTTACCAAAATTCTTACTTTGAGAACATGGCCTAATCCTGTTCATTCAGGTTTCATCTAAAAGCATTCTCAATTTCATCTCAACCACTGCTTGCCTTACCTAATCCATTTTTGATTCAGTGCCAGAATAAACTTACGATAACTACCAGAATCCATTCAAGGAAAAGAAGGAATTTACTATTCCTTTGAATCACATGCATCCAATGTTGCTGGTTCATTATTCCACTGAGTTAAAGTAACCCTATACTTAGTCTCTAACAATAGTCTTGTTGCGGGTTTATCATTGACTTACGGGTCTTTTCCCCTGGTAGGTTCCGAGATCATTGTCTCGCTTACTACTCCCTTATGTACTTTATCCAATCATGCCATCACATTTCAATGTCTTTATTTTCTAAGTTGATCCATTCATAAAATGAACATTTCCCTGAACCAAACCACCTCATCAATCTCAGTTTTGATTTTATAAATTATAACCTATGACATCTGCCTTCTCATGGCAAATTACCATTAACAATACTCACATTAATCCATTTATCACATGATATGACACTTGTTGCCTCTATCTCAACTGCTCCTAGAGACTCTGCTCCTTGTCCTCTATTGTTGTCTTTGATGGTCTCTAAGTAATTCCTCAAATCTATCTTACCTGCTGGTACTTCATCTAGCAGTCCAGCTATGAATCCAATACGCATCTTTAGTTCTCTTAATAATATCTCAGTTCTTTACGCTCACTTTTCTGAGCACTGTACCTTAACTCTTACAGTCTCTCTGGCTGTAGGCCTCATTTCCTTAAGTGTAACTCCTAATACTTATCAATATTCTACTTCTCTGCTGGAACCTCTTCCGGGTCCTCAGTAGGGTACTCTATTGAATCCACCATCCTATCTTCAGCATCAAAACAAGCATCATTGTGTTACTGCTCGTAATCCCCAAGGTCTGTCGCCTTACTAGTCGATACAAGAACGAGCTAAGTTATTGTCATGATACTTAAGAGTTCCTATAAGGGTTTTACATGTCAGTACTACATTAAGTAGTCCGACTATGAACTTGGCAAGAGTTCTTATTATCTTAATGAATTTATTATTTTAACGTTGCATCATCTCTGGGATTTATAATGCTCTCTATGATACCATTTCTTTAAGACCCCTAGATCCAGGGTCAGGGATCTGGTCGTTACGGTCTCAATATCCATCCATAAAACCAACATAATTTAAATTACAACCTTGTGACCCAAAACAACAGCATAAAACACACCCGTTATAGTCCCAGGGATGAAATCAGAGTAACCATCAATATTATGAATCATAAGTTTGAGTCCTTACAACCCAAAGAATTACAATTTTACCATTACATATTCTTTGCCATCCATTGGTATATGCCATATAATAAATACATTTGATGATCAAATGCTAACAACTAGCCTACCAGAAGCTGCATCCTCAGCAATGGTAGCTATAACCTCAGCGGTTAATCCTATGACGGCTGACACCTGCCTATGTTGGGTACACCTTTCGCGGCCATCTGATCTAGCTGTTGTTGTGATATAAATAAATAAAGCAAGGGTGAGCAATAGCCCACCAAAATATAATTGAACAGGGATAATGTATAACAATCCAAAATATCTTTGAAACCATATGCCATGCATTAACGAACGTAGTACCAATATAAGGTATGAGATGAAGTTACAAGGTAACTCAAAATATAATTGTTCTGAAGAGATATCTGCTATGTCAAAGATAAGCAAGATATTATCAAATTTTCATAATAGAGGAACTTGCAGGAAGAATATTGCAATTCCAGTTCAAACACTATTCAAACCTGCCAACAATGATAATGTTGCAGGAAACTTTCCAACGTTGAGAGATGAACTAATACTGGAGTTTGACGCGCCAGGAGACATAGCATTTACACGATGATCAGTCGCATGTTATGCTCCCCACCTCTTGTTCTCTACATGTAGAAGGAAGCACCGACGGATTTACTTGTCTACCGCCCTCTGGAACCCCCTCGGCCAACGGTTGGGCCATTTGCTGGACCGGCGCCACTGGGTCACTTACGCATCTCCTAGTTCATTTAACATCCATGACTCTGAAATGTAAAGTTCCTCCCCCTTTCCCCAAGTATATTACTTGTTGATAGGACTCCACAAAGTTGTCGTATCCAGTTGGAAAGGAAAAATTCACCAATATTTCCCAAGCTGATGCTTGTTAATGGATATAAACTTGTTCCATCAATTCTTACCCCTCGAGCGTTGAGGAGGTAACCAAACAGATTCATATCGATGTTTGAAAGAATCAAGATATGAGTGACAAGATAGTTTAGCAAGTGTAACACCCCCAGATCCGGGGTCAGGGATCTGGTCATTACGGTCTCAATTTCCATCCACAATACCAATATAAATGAAGTTACAACCTTGAGACCCAAAACAACAACATAAAAACACCTGTTATAGTCCCAGAGATGAAATCAGAGTAATTACAAATATTATTAATCACATAATTGAGTTCTTACAATCCAAAAGATTTACAATTTAATCATTACATTCTCTTTGCCATCCATTTGTATATGCCATAGAATAAATACACTGATACTCGAAAGCTAACATCTAACCTACCAATAGCTACTTACTCAGAAGTAGCAGCTATGATCTCAGCGGTAATCCTCTGACGGCTAGCACTAGCTTGCACCGGTTGTGCCTTGCGCGGGCCACCAGATCTAGCTGTTGTTGTGATATAAATAAATAAAGCAAGGGTGAGCCATAGCCCACCAACAATAATATAAACTGAGTGACAACACTGATATATATTAAGTCAGCAATATCGCTTAAACCATATGCCATGCATTAACGAACATAGAGCCAATATCATATAAAAGATGAAGTTACCAAGTAACTCAAAAATATATCTCTGCAGACATATCTGTTTTGCAATGATATGAGCAAGATATCGACATTTATCAAAAAAGAGGAAATTACAGGAAAGAGGTTGCAATTTCAGTTTAAACATCTTTTTCACTCTGTCAACACAAATAGTGTTGCAGGAAATTTCCAACTTTGAAATATGAACTAATACGGGAGCATTGTCGCGCCAGATGCCGTAACGTTTACGATGATCAGTCGTATGTCATGCATCTCATCAGTCGTTCTCTACATGTAGAAGGTAGCTCCGACAGATCGCCCGCCCTCTGGAACTCCTGGCCAACGGTTGGGCCATTGCTGGGCCGGCGCCACTCGGCCACTTACACAGCTCCTAGTTCGTTTAACATCCATCACTTTGAAACGTAAAGTTCGTCCCCCTTTCCCCAAGTATAATACTTGTTAATAAGACTCCACAAAGTAGTCGTATCAAGTTGGAAAGGAAAATTCACCAATATTTCCCAAGCTGCTGCTTGTTAATGGATACCAACTTGTTCCAACATTCTTACCCCTCGAATAATGAGTGGGTACACAAAATTCCATGGACAATAGTAACCAAGTTGCGAATGAAACAAATAGTTTATGACCGGGCAGTCACAAGATAAATAACATTTCTCAAGTAAGGTTCCCTTATTATTTGAGAGACAGGATTGAACGAAGAATAGAGTTTTGAGAACCTTCCTTGATATAATAATATTAAATAGGCTCAGAGGAATGTACATTATACTCGAAGGTCGAAGGTAATATCCGGGGGAAGATAAATCATTTCTAAATGAGTCAGAAGAATTACATAAATATTCCAAGGAATATTTATTAAGTAAAAAATATTGAAGGAATGATCTTTAAAGGAATATTCGCAGCAATATTCCTTAAGTGAATAGAACTTCGAATGAATACTTTTAAATAATATTCATTAAGTACATAAAATCTTAAATGAATATTCAAAATAATATTCAAAATAATAAATCCCAAATGAATATTCAATTGATATTCATTAAACAAATAATATTCTAAATAAATATCCAAATAATATTCATTTAGCAGATAATATTCTAAATAAATATCCAAATGATATTCATTTAGTAATCAAAACCTTAAAGGAATATTTGAAATAATATTCCTTAAGTAATTAGTACTTCCAAAGAATACTTTTAAAATAATATTTATCAATTACATAAAACTCAAATGAATATCCGAAAGTGATATTCATTTAATGAATAAAATTCCAATGAATATCAAAGTAATAATTCATTTAAATAATCCAACTCTAAATGAATATTCGAAACTAATATCCATTTAAGTAATTAAAGCTCAAATGAATATTAAAATATTATTCAGCGAATAAATAGACGCGAATGAATATTCAAAATAATATTCATGAAGTACTTCTCGATTGAGATAATATTCAAATAACATTCTTTGAATAATTTTCAAGTAATTAATACTTCATGGAAAATATAAATAACGTTCATAAATAACATTCCTCAATAAACTGTCACTGGAATCCCTCTGGGTTTCCACGACTATCTCTATATTACAAAATACCGACTCCCGGTCTATATTTAATGAAGGAATATCATACGCCCTTCACTAAGGGTCTTAACAAGACAATCCGGCTTATAACTGATAATTCATATCTAGTCTATAGGCCAATATCAATTCATGGAACAAGTATATCAATAGACTTGAAAGTAGACATGCATGCTATGGCATGTGTATACAATAATCATCATATATATTATCACAACAACAGTTCCAAGTATTGGAAACTTGCCTGGTAATCCTGTAGGGGTAGTGTGCCTCGTGTCAATCCAGTGATCTATAAATAGTCACAATAACCGAGGTCAATCACTTAACACTTTTTAAAAGGCTAAGTATATCTTAACTTAAGTCGAACACGATTTCGAATTATCTCGTTATACACTCCTTAGTGTAACTCTTTTATCACCGATGCGATTCGGCATATGTTCGCTATTACGACATGTCATTGTACCCACACTTGATACATACTTAGGCCATGTAAGTTTTAAGATCTGTCATTTACGAATCAAGATTGTACTACGAGTTTTATCGCCCGTTTTCTAAGTTATTTACCAAAGTCATAATCAAGCATGCTTTTAGGGGTTCGTTCGCGTTTAACCTTGATTCGAACATTTTTATAAAATCGGAAAATGATCCATTCGACATGTGGTTTTCTCCCACACCTTCCTCTTTACCTCTAATATTTAATTAATATGATTCGCCACTGATTAAATGACATTTAAGGGAATCAATTTCAATTACGAACTTTCATTTACGGTTCCGAACCACTTTTATGAATTTAATCATAACTCCTAAACCGTAAGTCCATTTCATACGATCTTTATATCAAAACGAAGCTTATAGCATAATCTGTCTTGTCATGGCAAAATGCGAAACTGGACAGTGAGTTCTATCAACTGTGATGCTCGGTTTCTTAAGGTTTAACGAAAATCGGGCATTACGACGGCTATACAACGAACGTTCCAAAAATTACTACAATCAAACCAAGCCACACCGGGCATCCATAACACTTATACACATGGTTATTATCTCAAAAAGTCCAGGAACACCATGCCTTACTACCATATGCATCATATTACATAAATCATTAAACCACTAACTAAACATGCTTATAACATCACCATAATCATAACTACACTAAGATCATCAAGAACATGCTAAAAACTCAAAGTAAGATCTAAGGTTCTTAAGATTTATACCTTCCTTGGAGTGTGTAAAGACCTTGCTAAGCCTTGTATAGTCCATATCCATCCATAACCAAGCTTAGATCATCCAAAAAATCAAGAAAAACCAAGATTTGTTCTTGAAGTTACTATTCACCCTAGACTTTGATGATTTTATTGAAAATGGAAACAATGGATTTTGAGGCTAATATTTTTAGGGTATCATTTTTATGAAATATAGGATCTAGGATAAAAGTTTGGTGATCAAAAAATGGTTGGAAGAGGGTTTTTGATTCTTGAATTTCCCTTGAAGCCGAATAGGAGTAAAAGGGAGAGAATGGAGAGTTTCTTGCTTTGGTTGCTTGGTTGATTGATCTAAAATGAATTATTGAATGTCCTTGGATAATATCTAGGCCATAAAGTCACTTTAATAAAGTGATTAAGTCATTGTATGCATCATCTTGCCAAGTGTTGGTGTTTAAAGATGTTGATGATAAGATTAAACTAAGCATTTGGTTTGATTCTCTAAGTATGCTAGTTACTCATGTAACTACTTGGTTACTTGCTCTTATCTACTAGCACATGGTTGCCCCTTGGCCCTCTGCTTGATTCTTTGTCCGGTTATTGCTCAATTCCTTAATCGTTTGAGAGAATAACTCATTCGTTTCTAGTTAGGGTTTTACCGAAAACCTTATTAATATTTATAATACTAATCTCCATCTTTCTTAATACTTCTCTAATTTAAATTCCTTAAATATTAAATATTAAATCCTTAATCTATCAGTGTCTAGGGAAAATCTCGGAGAAAATGAAAGTGCTGTTTTTCAGAATCCGACAGTCTTTACATACACTTATTTTCCCCTCGGATCATTAATACGAACTCAGAAATTCATTCCGGGTACTTCTATATAGTGTCGTCTCATAATATTCTTATTTCCATAAAAAACACTATTCATCACTTGTTCTCTTTTTAGTCCTGGTACTTAGAAAATATCTTTGTGCTTCCCCGAGCATTCCTTAACTCTTTCATGGAACCTCCGTACTTGTAACCGATATCGATCTGGATGACATGAGGGTATCTATTTCTCTCTAGGGATTCTTATCTTAACTTTCTAGGAGATAGATTATTCTAATCTAAGCTATCACCCAATAGCATCCTTTAGGACATACAACCTTGGAATCTATATCCTTTCATTATTCATTCCTTAAAACCAGTATTACATTGTAGTTGAAACCACTGTTCACTCTTACATTAATACATAATAAAAAGTTTTAATTCTACCCAAAATCTGGGTTCTTACAACAACTATATAAAGATTACAAAACGTGTTTGTTGAATGAAACTGTAGCTAGCTGAATATTGACTTGTTAGGTAGCCGACTATTGAATTTAACAAGATTGTGTTTACATTTACATTTCAACATTCCCCCTCAAACTTAAGATGGTTGAAAAACCAACTTGAGTTTGCAATCACGAAATGAACTAGGAGGAAGAGATTTCGTGAAGATATCTGCAACATTATCTACACTAGAGATAGCATGAAGACGAACTGTTCCTTTTTCAACCTGTTGACGGGTGAAATTACAATCAATCTCTATATGTTTAGTGCGTTCATGAAAGACATCATTGTGAGCAATGTCCCTGGCACTTTTGCTATCACAGTAGATAATAGTGGCTAGAGAATGAGTTACAGTCATTTCTTCAAGTAACCATCGTAGCCAAATTAATTCCTGCGTGGTGTCAGCTAGAGCTCGATATTCTGACTCGGCATTGGATTTTGAGGCAAGGGATTGTTTCTTACTACGCCAAGAGATAAGTGAGTCACCCAAAAAGAAGCAAAATCCTATAGTGGAACAGCTGGTAGTGGGATCACCACCCCAATCAGCATCAGAATAGGCTTGTAACTCAAGTGATGAGTTGTATGCATAATGTAATCCATGAAAGATGGTGCCTTTGACATAACGAAGTATGTGAAGGACAGCTGTATAGTGAGGAGTGCGAGGAGCTGCCATAAATTGACTAACAATATAAACAACATGAGCAATGTCAGACGAGTGATAGTAAGATAAATTAGACTTCCTACCAACTTGCGATATAATGTAGGGTTGGCAAGCAGATCACCATCTCTAGAGTTAAGTTTGACCTCGTATTCCAAAGGTGTAGATGTAATCTTATTGTCGCTGATTCCAGATTTCAACAAAAGATCAGATGCATACTTAACGTGAGAAAGTGTGTATCCAGTAGGAATGGAAGAAACCTCAAGACCCAAGAAGTAGCTTAATGAACCAAGATCTTTCATTTCAAATTGCTCACTGAGAAACTGTTTGAGATCAGAGATACCTGCAGTATCATCTCCAGTGATAATCATATCGTCAACATAGATTAGGAGAAGAACAATTCCTCGATCGGTCCATTGAATGAAGAGAGCATGATCATGTGGACTAGAAGAAAATCCTAGATCACTGATGACTTTGCTAAATTTCTCGAACCAAGCTCGAGGTGCATGTTTTAGGCCATAAAGTGCCTTGTTAAGCTTGAGCACTTGTCCTGGAGAGAGATCAAAACCGGGAGGAGGTTTGAGATAAACTTCTTCGTCTAAGTCGCCATTAAGGAAAGCATTTTTGACATCCATTTGCCACATGTCCCACTATTTTGATGCTCCAACAGCGAGTAAACTCCGAACAGATGTAAGACGAGCAACTGGTGCAAAAGTCTCTTCATAATCAATGCCATACTCCTGGGTAAACCCTTAGCAACTAGACGGGCTTTATATCTCTCAACGGAGCCATCAACTTTTGTCTTAATTTTATAGATCCATCGACTTCCCACAGCTATTTTCCCAGGAGGCAAGGTAACCAGATCCCAAGTGTGATTTTTGTCCAATGCTTGAAGTTCTTCTTCCATAGCTTTCTGTCAAAGAGGATTAGCACTTGCCTCTCTATATGTTTGAGGCTCATGCAATGATTGTACAATAGAGTAAACATGATAATCAGAAAGACGAACAGAAGATTTTCTTACCCGAGTAGATCGATGAGTGTGCTCATCAGAATGGGATGGTAAAGTGGAAGGCTCGGTACTGGAATCCTCAGACTGACCTGCTATCGAAGGGATAATAGTAGATGGAGATGGTTGTGTGAGCTCTACTGAAAGATCTGTTGAATGTATATCAGAGGAAGAGGTCGGAGATTCTATATATTTATCACTGGGATGTAGATCAACAAACGGATCTGTAAAGTGAGAAATGCTAGTATAAGTGTCAATGTGAAAATTTGACATAGATGAGAACATTTTATGCTCCTAGAAAGTAACATTTCGAGAGACACGAAGACGTTGCGAGATAGGATCCCAACAACGGTATCCTTTCTGACCACTACCATAGCCAATAAAACAACAAAGACGAGCACGTGGTTCAAGTTTTGTTCACTCATGTTGAGGAAGAAGAACAAAACAAGCAGAACCAGACACCTTAAGCTCCGGCAGTTTTTGCAAGCCTTTGTCAAAACCACCAGCTTATCTTGTTGCTTCACTCTTCTTTCCGCTGCACCCACAACTACCAAACTCCCGATAAACCCAGCTGAGTAACGAGTTAATTCAGTAACTCACCCATTTTAGCTTGCCGAATACATCATTTTCAGTCACCCAACTGCACTTGTCTTTGAGACAATTGCTCAAACAATTGGTGGCCACAAATCAGACTACTCCAACCTTTCACCTGTCCACCCTCCATCCAAGTCATTCTTCCGTCGTGCCTGTGTCTCGGAGGGCTTCTTCACTGCATCTTTCAGATCTTCGTGTCTTCTCTCACATCTGATTATGGTAGTGACACTGCTTACGAGGCATCTTAGATCGAAACATCAGGCTGGGGAGAGATAATAGCTATGAACTTGGTATAGACGAGTTGTATTTGGATGAAGATTTGACCGACCCAATAGAAAGGCTCGTGAAGTATGGCATGTCTAACATAGATGATTGGTTGTTTATGGGAGAAGAGAAAATGCCCAAAATGGCACAAAAATGGGGGTGTAATGTCCAAAATAGCACTTTTTGAGAAGCAGTCCCCGCAGGGGCACATACATCACGCAGATAGAAGTTGCGTTAGGCTGTAATGGAAGTCTGATCAAACGCCTGTAACGCATGCGTAGCCATGTGTTACTCGTGTAAATGTGCCAACAGAAGTCTAATCAAACGCCTGTAACGCATTCTGTACATGCGTTAAGGGTGTAACGCAAGTGCGTGATGCGTTACACCTATAACGCATGTCACATATGCGTTACACCCTTAACGCAAATGTGCGATGCGTTTTTCTTGTTTTTTCAGCTGGGAGGTGTGTAAAATGAACGAGTAAAGCATGTATGACATGCGTTACCCCCTAACGCAGGCGCTACTTGCGTGAGCAAAGTGCCAATGCAGGGTACTCTTTCCAGAAAGTGCTATTTTCGACATTATTCTCTCAAATTGTGCCATTTTGGCACTTCACCCATGGGAGAAGGCACATTTATGGCAGCTCCTCGCACTCCTCACTATAGAGTTGTCCTTCACATACTTCGTTATGTCAAAGGCACCATCTTTCATGAATGTCAAAAATGCTTTCCTTAACAGAAAGTGTTTGTTAGATCACTGAGTTGCTCGCAAACTGTTTGTATTAATGTCTCAAAGACAAAGCTTGGAAGAGATGAAGGCTGTGACCGGAATAACACAGGTAAGGATTTTAAAGCTTTGATACCATGATAAAAGTAGAATGGATATATGATTTCAGAATGAAGAATTAAGAAAACAATGTAAGAGAAAATAATAAACTCTTGTATTGATTGTATTGATGTGTGTATGATACATGACTGAAGAACAACTATATAAAGATTACAAAACGTGTTTGTTGAATGAAACTGTAGCTAGCTGACTATTGACTTGTTAGCTAGCCGATTATTGAATTTAACAAGATTGTGTTTACATTTACATTTCAACAAATACCTCAGCTAGGTATGGTCCCTTCAAAATAAAGATTTAAACACCTCAGCAAGCGAGATTCAAATTAAGAAAATATGTAAACACTAATAAAATGAATATTACTGTCACTTTCACAGATGTAAATTGGCAACATTGGTATAAACTAAAAAATACTAATCTACCAACCAATCTATTTCATGGTATAGTTATTTTTGAACCAACAGTAAGTTCCAACTAGCCACATCGGATTGTAGAAACGGTCAGAACCGACCGGAAAATGTGTTGGGTATAATTAACTACAGCAACAATGAGGTAGTGATATATATTAATACAAGAACAGACAATTAACCAATTAACAAAACAAATCACGAAGGCATAAACAAACTATAATTAGAGACTATATTTAACAAGAGAAACAAGAAAGACTTATCTCCCACAGAGCTTTAGCAACTACTGATCAGAGATAGAAGAACAGCTGAGTCACCAAGGCCTTCGAGAAGACTTGGCTGTTCTTGAAGAGATTATTGCCCCACTCACGCTGTGTTGGGTTCCAGCAATAACACTTCCAGGATAAAACAGCTCAGACCAATCCGTTCACAGATACGACAATGATCAACAGTGACCAGCACCTCAGTTCGCCTGAGAATTATGTATCTAACTGTATGTTTTGAGGGAGAACAGAGAGTAATCACAACCAAGGGTTTTTCCAAAAATGTATGTATATATCTCTCAACGTTATATCTTCGATATATATAATACCCAAAAATAAAACGTAAGAGATATGCCTTAAAAAGGAAAGTAAATATTCTGATTTAATTGCATTAACAGCAGCAGCATCATGATTTATTTCAGTTACAGAAGCATCAGTATTGACCTTTGTCAGGATTGGTCAATATCAGGATTTGATCATCAGTAGCATCAGGATTTGGTGTCCATCAGGATCAGGATTCAGTGCTCGTCAGGAACTAATGTCCATCAGGATTTAGCCCATCAGTATCTGATGTCTGACTAAGTCCATCAGGACTTGTTCCAAGTACTGATTCAGTGCAGGATTTTATCCAATACTGATCCATTCATTTCCAGTACTGGTATAACAAATAAATCTGAAACATGTTAAAATAAATCAATATTCCAGGTAATAAAATTCCTCGGCTAGGTCGCCTCGCGTACGCGAGACGCCGAGACATTCGCCCAAATCGCACTTCGACCCGACCCGACCCGAGTCGTGTCGTGGCGTGGCGAGGCGGGCGGCGGCGGCGCGCGTATGTGTGTGTGCGCGAGGCCCACTTTACATCCATGCACACCCACATGCCTTAGTAGTTGTACACTACACTTGCACAAGGAGCTATATAAAGCCACCAACCTTTCATTACCAATTCTATGTGGGACTCAAGTTGTTTCAACTAAATAACCCACATAACCCATTTCAAGCAAGCAACTTCAACTCAATTTATTTATGGATTCCACTAAGAAAATGTCTTAGATCCAAACTTGAAAGTTTAAGTCCTTATTACAAGGAACAACTTACACTTGTTAGTTTCTAGAAATTACATCAAGAACATATTATAAATATGCCTCAAACTTCCCATTTTCTAACAATCCCCCACGAATCCATACAAAAATGCATATCGATTCTCATCATGACTTGTTTTTCAGAGTAGGTACCCTTCCGGGTTTGAACCCTCCTAAGTCCTCTACTTCGATGGCTACCGGATTCAGATGGAATGTTTCACCTTGAATCTTTATCCGTTTGGTGTAACCACACTCCATAGACGACGACAAGTCAAAGGTCATGTCTCAATCCTGTTCGTCGAATGTTTCAAGGAATAACCCTTTCCTCTAATTGCAACCACACAATTACATTCGCTTAGCTGGGCATCTCCAGAGATGTACTGCTAGCATCTCATCATATGACTTTACCCCATTTAGAGTTCAAATAACTCTTGCTATTCTGGCAGTGACAGTACCTTATAGGTTTACAAGGGATAGACTCCAGATACATGAGTATCAATCTATGTAGTTAAAGGTACAACCAATTCACCCTTACAACTTGTTATTACCACATTGAATACACTTTCGAGGGATCTCCTCTCATGTGTATTGGGTTCCCGCTGTAGATGAATTATTATGGGCTATCAGTCCCATCCCCAACCTAGACTTACGGACTACAGCATGCTCAAGCCCTTTAGTCAAAGGATCAGCTAGGTTATCTTGAGTTCCAACAAACTCAATAACAATAATCCTTTCAGACATTAGACCCCTTATAGACTTTAGTCTAACTTGGATATGTCTCTTTGTTTTCACATTATACTTCTTGTTGTTTATCTTGTCGATAGTTGTACGACTATCACAATGAACAGCAAAAGCAGGAAGTGGATGACTTACTACAGGTAACATTGACATAAGTCCATGTAACCATTCCGCCTCAGTCCCCGTGGCATCTAATGCACACAACTCAGTCTCAAAGGTAGACCGAGTAATAATAGTCTATCTAGAAGACTTCCAAGACACTGCTCCACCCGCTAGGGTAAACAGGTATCCAATCACTCCATTGGAACCAGACTTCTTAGCTATCCAACTTGCATCACTATATCCCTCTAGCACTCCAGGAAACCTCCTGTAATGCAGACCAAGATATATGGTGCCTTTTAGATATCTAAGCACTCTATCAAGAGCATCCCAATGAGTCTTGTTTGGACAGCTTGTATATCTTGCTAACTTAGACAATGAATATGAAATATCCGGCCTAGTACCATTAGCAAGATACTGTAAACTCCCAATAATCTGAGAATACCTTAACTGAGACACAGGAACTCCTGAACTATTCTTGACAAGGGCTATCTTAGGATCATATGGAGTACTCGCGATTCTACAATTTGAATAACCATACTTCTCAAGTATAGATTTCTCTATATAATGAGATTGTGACAAGGTTATTCCATCAGTTGACTTAGTCAACTTGATACCAAGAATTACACTAGCTTTTCCCATATCCTTCATTTCAAAATGCCTTTTCAAGAAACTTTTTGTCTCGTTAATGATCTCAATATTGGTTCCAAACAATAAAATATCATCCACATACAGGCACACAATAATACATTCATTCCCTTTAACCATATAATAGACACACTTGTCACTTTCATTAACTACAAATTCTGATTCTAAAACATTTTCATCAAACTTTTTATGCCAGTCTCTTGGAGCTTGTTTTAAGCCATATATAGACTTGATTAACTTACATACTTTCCTCTCATTACCAGAAGCAACAAATCCCTCAGGCTGATCCATATAAATCTCTTCTTCAAGTTCACCATGAAGAAAAGCTGTCTTTACATCCATTTGATGGATGATAAGACCATGTACAGAAGCCAATGTTATAAGCATTCGGATAGTTGTCATTCTAGCAACTAGAGAGTATGTATCAAAGTAATCAATGCCTTCCTTTTGCTTAAAGCCTTTAGCTACCAGCCTAGCCTTATACTTATCTATTGAGCCATCCGGGTTCATCTTCCTTTTGAATACCCATTTACATCCTATAGTAGAACACCTAGGAGGTAGATCAACCAACTCCCATGTTCCATTAGAAACAATAGAGTCAATTTCACTTTTTATAGCACCTTTCCAGTACCTGGATTCTGAAGAATCCATGGTCTGTCGAAAAGTTAAAGGTTCATCCTCGATATTGTAAGTGATAAAATCACTTCCAAAGTCCTTGACTACCTTCGCACGCTTACTCCTTCTAGGTTCCTCTACTTCATCAGGAATAGAGCTACTATCAGGATCTGCCCCCATATTTGTCATCCTTTCCACATGATTAGGAATGGAACTCGATGTGTGAGTGGTATCATCATCAGAAATACCTTGAGGTATACCAGTCTTCATAGGGAACACATCCTCAAAGAATGCTGCATCACGAAATTCAACTATAGTGTTAGCCACTATTCCATCTATGTCAGATTTTAATACTAAAAATCTCATAGCCGTAGTGGTTTCAATATAGTCCAGAAAGATGCAATCAACAGTTTTCGGCCCTAGTTTCTTTCTCTTTTGTTCAGGGACAAGTACCTTTGCAAGGCACCCCCACACACGAAGATATTTTAAACTAGTCCTTTTCTCTGTCCATAATTCATAAGGTGTCTTGTCCATATGTTTCAGAGGAACTCTATTCAGAATATGGCAAGCCGTATTCAGAGCCTCCGCCCACATGTACTTAGGCAACCCAGAATTAATCAACATACTATTAATCATATCCTTAAAGGTTCTGTTCTTTCGTTCGGCCACCCCATTAGACTCAGGTGTGTATGGTGGAGTTACCTCATGAACTATATCATTGCTCTTGCAAAATTCAATAAACGAGTTACTCGTATATTCACCACCTCTATCTGATCTCAAACGTTTAAGTACTTTACCAGTTTGTGTTTCAGCTTCAGTTTTGAACATAATGAATTTATCAAGTGCTTCATCTTTATGTTTAAGCAAATAAACATAACAATATCTACTACAATCATCTATAAAGGTAATGAAATATCTATTATGTTCCTTGGTCAAAATACCACCAAATTCACATATGTCAGTGTGCACTAAATCTAACACATTCGAATCCCTAACAACATTATGAAAGGGTTTCCTAGTTTGTTTAGTAGTCACACATACTTGACATTTAGATTTCTTATCAATGGCATGTTTTGGAATCAACTCTAAGTTCATTATATTCTTTAGAGCACCAAAATTCAAGTGACCAAGACATGCGTGCCACAAATCAGACGATTCAACACAATTAACAGAAGGAGCAACATTATTATTAATAAAACTGCCCAAAATAGGCTCAACATTTATTAAAAATAATCCATCCGATAAGTAACCTTTGCCAAAAAATACACCAGTATTTGTAATAACTACTTTATTACATTTCAAATAAACTTCAAAACCATTCTTAACTAAACAACTTCCACTTATTATATTTCTACGAATATCAGGAACATGATGCACTCTAGTGAGGGATAGAACACGCCCAGAAACGAACTTCAGGTCCACGTTTCCTATTCCAAGTACTTGAGCTACACTAGCATTCCCCATCGTCACAGTCACTCCATGAGTCTGTTGATAAGATACAAATAGAGTAATATCAGTACAAATATGTACATTAGCTCCAGTATCAATCAACCATTCATGAGACGAATATGTGGTAAGAAGTACAGGGTTGTAGGTTACAGACCCGTTGTCAGTTTTAGAAGCAATAGCCTTATTAACAACCATGTCAACCGTAGGCCCACCAGTGGTTCCAAGCACAGTGTTAGCTTGTGCTCCCACAACAGGTTTCTTAGCTTTCTTTCCAGGACAGTCCTTGCTCCAATGACCAACCTGTCCACAAGACAAACATGGTTTGTTTGCCTTTGGTTTCTTAGCCTTGTTCTTGTCCTTAGACTTAGTATTTTCCTTCTTAGTGACAGACTTTCTTTTCTGTCCTACAGTCACTACATTCACCTTCGAACTCCCAGCATGTTCAGTAGGCATCACATGTCCTTGCTTGGACTTGTGTTGCTCCTGCACAGAGATGTCCAATCACAAGACATAACCTGAAACTTTTCAGGAAGGTCCATACCAGACTCCTTCAAAGCATGTACCAACATCTCAAACTCATGCACCTGCTCAGTCATGGATTTAGTATCCACCAGTTTAAAGTCAAGGAACCTAGCCACAGAATACTTTTCCAACCCTTGCGAGTCAGTATTATGTGTCTGGTCAAGCTTCTCCCATAAGAGCTTAGCAGTGTAGGAGTCAGATGAATAAACATCGAATAGAGTGTTCGCTAAAGCTGCCAGAATAGCAGCCCTAGCCACCCCATCATTTTCCTCCCACATAGTATAAGCCTTAACAGTTTCAGCTTTCTCCTTAACCACAACTAGTTTCTCATACTGCATCACCGGCCATAGACCCTTTACCGTTAACCACAGTTTCATCTTTTTCTGCCAACGAGAAAAACCAACACCCCCACCGAATTTATCAGGCATTCCTGACAAATCAATAGGCTATGGGAAATGGTACGTGGTCCAATCAATGGTGGGTACAGTAACACCAGACCCAGAGCTAGTCTCAACAACGGGAGTTTCCGTTTCGTTAACCATCTTGTTAATTAACAATATATAACACATATAATCTCTTCAAGATTGTTGGGTATAATTAACTACAGCAACAATGAGGCAGTGATATATATATATATATATATATATATATATATATATATATATATATATATATATATATATATATATATATATATATATTAAAACAAGAACAGGCAATTAACCAACTAACAAAACAAACCACGACGGCATAAACAAACTATAATTAGAGACTGTATTTAACAAGAGAAACAAGAAAGACTTTATCTCCCACAGAGCTTTAGCAACTACTGATCAGAGATAGAGGAACAGCTGAGTCACCAAGGCCTTCGAGAAGACTTGGCTGTTCTTGAAGAGATTATTGCCCCACTTACGCTGTGTTGGGTTCCAGCAATAACACTTCCAGGATAAAACAGCTCAGACCAATCCATTCACAGATACAGCAATGATCAACAGCGACCAGCACCTCAGTTCGCCTGAGAATTATGTATCTAACTGTATGTTTTGAGGGAGAACAGAGAGTAATCGCAACCAAGGGTTTTTCCTAAAACGTATGTATATATCTCTCAACGTTATATCTTCGATATATATAATACCCAAAAATAAAACGTAAGAGATATGCCTTAAAAAGGAAAGTAAATATTCTGATTTAATTGCATTAACAGCAGCAGCATCAGGATTTATTTCAGTTACAGAAGCATCGGTATTGACCTTTGTCAGGATTGGTCAATATCAGGATTTGATCATCAGGATCAGGATTCAGTGCTTGTCAGGAACTGATGTCCATCAGGATTTAGCCCATCAGTATCTGATGTCTGACTAAGTCCATCAGGACTTGTTCCAAGTACTGATTCAGCCCAGGATTTTATCCAATATTGATCCATTCATTTCTAGTACTGCTATAACAAATAAATCTGAAACATGTTAAAATAAATCAATATTCCAGGTAATAAAAATCCTCGCCCAGGTCGCCTCGCATACGCGAGATACCGAGACATTCGCCCAAATTGCCCTTCGACCCGACCCGACCCGACCCGACCCGAGTCGTGGCATGGCGTGGCGAGGCGGGCGACGGCGGCGCGCGTGTGTGTGTGTGCGCGAGGCCCACTTTACATCCATGCACACCCACATGCCTTAGTAGTTATACACTACACTTGCACATGGAGCTATATAAAGCCACCAACCTTTCATTACCAATTCTATGTGGGACTCAAGTTTTTTCAACTAAATAACCCACTTAACCCATTTCAAGCAAGCAACTTCAACTCAATTTATTTATGGATTCCACTAAGAAAATGTCTTAGATCCAAACTTGAAAGTTTAAGTCCTCATTACAAGGAACAACTTACACTTGTTAGTTTCCGGAAATTACATCAAGAACATATTATAAATATGCCTCAAACTTCCCATTTTCTAATAAAATGAAATTCTGAAATTTCTTGAACCGAATCCATTTAACACTAAAAACCAAACCGTTTCAATTTAAGTTGGTTAATCCAGAACATCTCTCCATGATATTTTAAACAAAAGAAAACAGAACTTGGTAGTAAACCATGTAGTTGGGATGTGACATGAAATCGCAACAAATACTAAGAAATCACATATTTCAAAGCTCTTTAAACCTAAAAATATAAAACACAAATTTATATTAACTATCAAGGGAAACGAGGATATTAGATTTTAAAACACAGAACCCTAGACACAGAAATCAAAAAAATTCCAAATTAATAGAAAGAATCTAAATACTAATAAAGAAACTCAATCAATGTTGTGAAAAGCACGCCTAGGCACAAAGCGCACAAAAGCGCAATCAAAGCGCAGGTATGGGTGAAGCGCATTAACTTCAAAGAAGCGTGCGCTTATGGCTGCGAAGCACATAAAAGCACGGTGCACTTAAAAAGCAAGCTTCATTGAAGCTTAGCAAAAAAATATAGGGTTGTGTCACTGGATCAGTCAAGGCCCAAAGAATATACCCCTAAACAAAAACAAAACTTTAAAATCCCAACATAAGTAAATTTTGCAGCTTCTTTAAAAAGGAAACAAGCCCTAATCGAAAATGGTGAATCATGAAGATAATGATTATGTCTTCTCTGATGATGATGTGTTAGGATGGACAGCAGTTGCAAAGAGAGCCTAGGTATAACTC
This sequence comes from Kitagawia praeruptora, assembly GCA_037693485.1. NCBI lineage: Eukaryota > Viridiplantae > Streptophyta > Magnoliopsida > Apiales > Apiaceae > Kitagawia > Kitagawia praeruptora. Next base: position 150,857,109 of record CM075351.1, on the reverse strand, counting down.
CATGTCACAATCGACATCAGCCTCAAAATCTAAACAAATGTAAACAGAGTCAAAAATCAGGTGTTTGCCTGAAGTTCAAGTAAGAGTTCACGAAAAAGACATCGGCATTTAGGAGACGAGGACGAAGAAGAGGAGGAAGAATGGGAGTTTGAATTTGAAGGGACAACTTCAACACTCGATTATGATTCGGATGAAGATTTTCAAGATGAAGATGATTTGGATGAAGATGTTGAGTGAATTATGGAAGCCTGGAACCACCGGAACTTAGCTATAACCTAAAAATAACGAATCTTGAAGTTAAAATTTAGGATTATTTTGGCCCAAGAAGTATAGTTTAATATATTAGGAACTTCAGATCATGTTACTTTAGCTCTAGAAGTGTGATTTAATATATTATGAAGTACAAATCATTTATAAACCTAAGTCATTAGAGCATCTCCAAGGGAGATAGCTATATTTGTTAGTTAAAATCAGAAAAATAGATAATTATGTTAAATTTGCTGAACCTGTATGCTTGTGTCCTCCAGCGGTGTTAGCCATAAACGTTAGCTATATTTAAAAATTTGTTACTTTATTATTTTTTAAATCCTAACGACTATTTTTTCAAGTAGTACTTATTTCTTCGGGATAAAACTCCAAAATAATTTTTTTTTAAAATTCAATCAAATAAACTTCTTACATTAATATATATGTTATTTAATTAATTTAAATATTTTTATTATTTGAAAATATGTTATTTTACTATTGTCAAATTCAATCAAATGAAAGTTTTATATAGACAATGATATATGTATTTAATTAATTAAAGTAGTTTTATTTTATAATACAAATTGTACATAAGATGATCTGGAAGTCAAAATATTTTTGCTAACAGGTGCTTGAGGTCTTCTAAATATAGCGACCTTGATAGATTTTTTTTTTTAAATGTGCGCCTCACTTAAAAAAAGCGTGCGACATGCTTTTGCGCTTCGCGCCTAGGCTCAGGGGAGGGTTTGCGCTTCGGTGCGCTTAATACTTTTGATAACACCAGAAGATATTCCACAAATACTAAAAAAAATACTTCAAAAACGAAACCATTACTTGCCAGTTAGAGAGAAGTGAAGAGTGTACGGTTTAGAGAAGTGAAAGTAAAGAGAGAAAGACTTAGATTAGGTTTAGAGTTTGTTAAAGTAAAGCGAAAGACATAAAGTGAATGTGGTACAGATTTCCACATAATATATCAATGTATATTTGAATGTGGTTCAACCGATTTTCTTTTATTTTAGGAATAATCGAACCAATTGGAATTTTAATCAGTTCCCTATTAAAAAACCAAACCATTTAACTTCAAAAACTAAACCCTAGCTAACGGGCAGTTTGGTTTTTCATTTCTGTTTTGCTCACTTCTATTTCCAACTCCAAATTCTCACAAATCCACATTAACTGTTAGAAAATGGAAAGTTTGAGGCATATTTATAATATGTTCTTGATGTAATTTCCGGAAACTAACAAGTGAAGGTTGTTCCTTGTTATGAGGACTTAAACTTTCATGTTTGGATCTAAGACATTTTCTTAGTGGAATCCATAAATAAATTGAGTTAAAGTTGCTTGCTTGAAATGGGTTATGTGGGTTAGTTAGTTGAAATAACTTGAGTCCCACATAGAATTGGTAATGAGAGGTTGGAGGCTTTATATAGCTCCATGTGCAAGTGTAGTGTATAACTACTAAGGCATGTGGGTGTGCATGGTTGTAGTGTGAGCCTCGCGCACACACACACACACGCGTGCCGCCGCCACCCGCCTCGCCTCGCCTCGCCTCGCCACGACACGACACGACACGGGTCGGGTCGAAGGGCGATTTGGGCGAATGTCTCGGCGTCTCGCGTACGCGAGGCGACCTGGGCGAGGAATTTTATTACCTGGAATATTGATTTATTTTAACAGGAAATCAGATTTATTTGTTACTACAGTTGGTTCAGTACTTGGTTTATTGAGCTGATCAGACATCAAATCCTGATGGACAGACTCTGAACATAACCCAATACTGATGGGCATCAGATCCTGACGGACTAACATCCTGATGGATCAGATACTGATGATGACCAATCCTGATGGACTTCAGTTCCTGATGCTGTTGTAACTGAAATACTGATGTAGTTAATGAAATTAAATCAGAATATTTACTTTCCTTTTATGGATTATCAGTTACGTTTTATGTTTTGTATTATATATACATACAGTATAGAACGTTAAGGTGATAATTCTAAGGGACACAAAACCCTAGCTGCCTTTTCTCTGTTCTCCCTCAATACATACAGTAAAATACATAATTCTCAGGCGAACTGAGGTGCTAGTCGCTGTTGATCTCTCCGCTTCTGTGACCGGTTTGATCTGTGCTGTTTTATCCTGGAAGTGTTATTGCAGCAACCCAACACAGCGTAAGTGGGGCAATAATCTCTTCAAGAACAGTCAAGTCCTCTCGAAGGGTTTGGCGACTCAGCTGTTCTTCTTCTCTTATCAGTACTAGCTATAGCTGCTGTGGGAGATAAGTCTTTCTTGTTAATTACAGTTACTAATTGTTCTTTGTTTTTTGCCTTCGTGATTTGTTTTGTTAATTGGTTATATGCCTATTCTTGTTTTAATATATATCACTGCCTCATTGTTGTGTTTAGTGTAATATATCCAACAATCTTGAAGAGATTATTTGTGTTATATATTGTTAATTAACAAGATGGTTAACGAAACTGAAACTCCTGTTGTTGAGACTAGCTCTGGGTCTGGTGTTACTATACCCACTATGGATTGGACTACGTACCGTTTCCCACAGCCTATTGATTTGTCATGAATGCCTGATAAATTCAGTGGGGGTGTTGGTTTTTCTCGTTGGCAGAAAAAGATGAAACTGTGGTTAACGGTAAAGGGTCTATGGCCGGTGGTGCAGTATGAGAAACCAATTGTGGTTAAGGAGAAAGCTGAAACTGTTAAGGCTTATACCATGTGGGAGGAAAAGGATGGGGTGGCTAGGGCTGTAATTCTAGCAGCTTTGGCGAACACTCTATTCGATGTTTATTCATCTGACTCCTACACTGCTAAGCTCTTATGGGAGAAGCTTGACCAGACACATAATACTGATTCGCAAGGATTAGAAAAGTATTCTGTTTAGAAAAGTATTATGTGGCTAGGTTCCTTGACTTTAAACTGGTGGATACTAAGTCTATGACTGAGCAGGTGCATGAGTTTGAGATGTTGGTTCATGCTTTGAAGGAGTCTGGTATGGACCTTCCTGAAAAGTTTCAGGTTATGTCTGTGATTGAAAAGCTCCCTAAGTCTTGGGAAGAGTTTGCACTCTCCCTGAAGAGACAAAAAGGAGATATCACTTGGACAAACCTGATGTTGGACATCTCTGTGCAGGAGCAACACAAGTCCAAGCAAGGACATGTGATGCCTACTGAACATGCTGGGAGTTCGAAGGTAAATGTAGTGACTATTGGACAGAAAAGAAAGTCTATCACAAAGAAGGAAAACACTAAGTCTAAGGACAAGAACAAGGCTATGAAACCAAAGGCAAACAAACCATGTTGGTCTTGTGGACAGGTTGGTCATTGGAGCAAGGACTGTCCTGAAAAGAAAGCTAAGAAACCAATTGTGGGAGCACAAGCTAACACTGTGCTTGGAACCACTGGTGGGCCTACGGTTAACATGGTTGTTGGTGAAGCTGTTGCTTCTGAAACTGACAACGGGTATGTGACCTACAACCCTGTACTTCTTTCCACTTATTCATCTCATGAATGGTTGATTGATACTGGAGCTAATGTACATATTTGTACTGATATTACTCTGTTTGTATCTTATCAACAGACTCATGGAATGACTGTAACGATGGGGAATGCTAGTGTAGCTCAAGTACTTGGAATAGGAAACGTGGACCTGAAGTTCGCTTCTGGGCGTGTTCTATCCCTTACTAGAGTGCATCATGTTCCTGATACTCGTAGAAATATGATAAGTGGAAGTTGTTTAGTTAAGAATGGTTTTGAAGTTTCTTTGAAATGTAATAAAGTAGTTATTACAAATACTGGTGTATTCTTTGGCAAAGGTTACTTGTCGGATGGATTATTTTTAATAAATGTTGAGCCTGTTTTGGGCAGTTTTATTAATAATAATGTTGCTCCTTCTGTTAACTGTGTTGAATCATCTGATTTGTGGCACGCACGTCTTGGTCACTTGAATTTTGGTGCTCTAAAGAATATGATGAACTTAGAGTTGATTCCAAAATATGCCATTGATAAGAAATCTAAATGTCAAGTATGTGTGACTCCTAAACAAACTAGGAAACCCTTTCATAATGTGGTTAGGGATTCAAATGTGTTAGATTTAGTGCACACTGACATATGTGAATTTGGTGGTGTTTTGACCAAGGAACATAATAGGTATTTCATTACTTTTATAGATGATTGTAGTAGATATTGTTATGTTTATTTGCTTAAACATAAAGATGAAGCACTAGATAAATTCATTATGTTCAAAACTGAAGCTGAAACACAAACTGGTAAAATACTTAAACGTTTGAGATCAGATAGAGGTGGTGAGCATACGAGTAACTCGTTTAATGAATTTTGCAAAAGCAATGGTATAGTTCATGAGATAACTCCACCATACACACCTGAGTCTAATGGGGTGGCAGAACGAAAGAACAGAACCTTTAAGGATATGATCAATAGTATGTTGATTAATTCTGGGTTGCCTAAGTACATGTGGGGAGAAGCTCTGAATACGGCTTGCCATATTCTGAATAGAGTTCCTCTGAAACACATGGACAAGACACCTTATGAATTATGGACAGAGAAAAGGACTAGTTTAAAATATCTTCGTGTGTGGGGGTGCCTTGTAAAGGTACTTGTCCCTGAACACAAGAGAAAGAAACTAGGACCGAAAACTGTTGATTGCATCTTTCTGGGATATAGGGAAACCACTACAGCTATGAGATTTTTAGTGTTAAAATCTGACATAGACGAAATAGTGGCTAACACTATAGTTGAATTTCGTGATGCAACATTCTTTAAGGATGTGTTCCCTATGAAGACTGGTATACCTCAGGATATTCCTGATGATGATCCCACTCACACATCGAGGTCCATTCCTGATCATGTGGAAAGGATGACAAATGTGGGGGTAGATCCTGGTAGTAGCTCTACTCCTGATGAAGTAGAGGAACTACTCCTGATGAAGTAGAGGAACCTAGAAGGAGTAAGCGTGCTAAGGTAGTCAAGGATCTTGGAAGTGATTTTATCACTTACAATATCGAGGATGAACCTTTAACTTTCAGATAGGCCATGGATTCTTCAGAATCTAGGTACTGGAAAGGTGCTGTAAAAAGTGAAATTGACTCTATTGTTTCTAACGGAACATGGGAGTCGGTTGATCTGCCTCCTGGGTGTTCTACTATAGGATGTAAATGGGTGCTCAAAAGGAAGATGAATCCTGATGGCTCAATAGATAAGTATAAGGCTAGGTTGGTAGCTAAGGGCTTTAAGCAAAAGGAAAGCATTGATTACTTTGACACATACTCTCCAGTTGCCAGAATGACAACAATTCGAATGCTTATAGCATTGGCTTCTGTACATGGTCTTATCATCCATCAAATGGATGTAACGATAGCTTTTCTTCATGGTGAACTTGAAGAAGAGATTTATATGGATCAGCCTGAGGGATTTGTTGCTTCTGGTAATGAGAGGAAAGTATGTAAGTTAATCAAGTCAATATATGGCTTAAAACAAGCTCCAAGAGACTGGCATAAAAAGTTTGATGAAACTGTTTTAGAATCAGAATTTGTAGTTAATGAAAGTGACAAGTGTGTCTATTACATGGTTAAAGGAAATGAATGTATTATTGTATGCCTGTATGTGGATGATATTTTGTTGTTTGGAACCAATATTGAGATTATTAACGAGACAAAAAGGTTCTTGAAAAGGCATTTTGAAATGAAGGATATGGGAGAGGCTAGTATGATTCTTGGTATCAAGTTGACTCAGTCAACTGATGGAATAACCTTGTCATAATCTCATTATATAGAGAAATCTATACTTGAGAAGTATGGTTATTCAAATTGTAGAATCGCAAGTACTCCGTATGATCCGAAAATTGCCCTTGTCAAGAATAGCTCAGGAGTACCTGTGTCTCAGTTAAGGTATTCTCAGATTATTGGGAGTTTGCAGTATCTTGCTAATGGTACTAGGCCTGATATTTCATATTCTGTGTCTAAGTTAGCAAGATATACAAGCTGTCCAAATAAGACTCATTGGAATGCTCTTGATAGAGTGCTTAGATATCTGAAAGGCACCATATATCTTGGTATGCATTACAGGAGGTTTCCTGGAGTGCTGGAGGGATATAGTGATGCAAGTTGGATAGCTAAGAAGTCTGGTTCCAATGGAGTGACTGGATACTTGTTTACCCTTGCGGGTGGAGCAGTATCTTGGAAGTCTTCTAGACAGACTATTATAACTCGGTCTACCTTTGAGGCTGAGTTGTGTGCATTAGATGCCACGGGGACTGAGGCTGAATGGTTACATGGACTGATGTCAATGTTACCTGTAGTAAGTCGTCCACTTCCAGCTTTTGCTGTTCATTGTGATAGCCGTACAACTATCGATAAGATAAACAGCAAGAAGTATAATGTGAAAACAAAGAGACATATCCAAGTTAGACTGAAGTCTATAAGGGGTTTAATGTCTGAAAGGATTATTGCTGTTGAGTTTATTGGAACTCAAGAAAACCCAGCTGATCCTTTGACTAAAGGGCTTGAGCATGCTGTAGTCCTTAAGTCTAGGTTGGGGATGGGACTGATAGCCCATAGTAATTCATCTACAGCGGGAACCCAATACACATGAGAGGAGATCCCTCGAAAGTGTATTCAATGTGGTAATAACAAGTTGTAAGGGTGAATTGGTTGTACCTTTAACTATATAGATTGATACTTACGTATCTGGAGTCTATCCCCTATAAACCTATAAGGTACTGTCACTGCCAGAATAGCAAGAGTTATTTGAACTCTGAATGGGGTCAAGTCATTTGGCGAGATGCTAGCAGTACATCTCTGGAGATGCCCAGCTAAGCGAATGTAATTGTGTGGTCGCAATTAGAGGAAAGGGTTATTCCTTGAAGCATTCGACGAACAGGATCGAGACATGACCTTTAACGTCTCAAAGCCGTAGATTAGCACCATAGCCTTTGACTTGTCGTCGTCTATGGAGTGTGGTTACACCAAACGGATAAAGATTCAAGGTAAAATATTCCATCCGAATCCGGTAGCCATCGAAGTAGAGGACTTAGGAGGGTTCAAACCCGGAAGGGTACCTACTCTGAAAAACAAGTCATGATGAGGATAGATATGTATTTGCATTTCTGTATGGATTTGTGGGGGATTGTTAGAAAATGGAAAGTTTGAGGCATATTTATAATATGTTCTTGATGTAATTTCTGGAAACTAACAAGTGAAGGTTGTTCCTTGTTATGAGGACTTAAACTTTCATGTTTGGATCTAAGACATTTTCTTAGTGGAATCCATAAATAAATTGAGTTGAAGTTGCTTGCTTGAAATGGGTTATGTGGGTTAGTTAGTTGAAATAACTTGAGTCCCACATAGAATTGGTAATGAGAGGTTGGAGGCTTTATATAGCTCCATGTGCAAGTGTAGTGTATAACTACTAAGGCATGTGGGTGTGCATGGTTGTAGTGTGAGCCTCGCGCACACACACACACACACGCGCGCCGCCGCCGCCCGCCTCGCCTCGCCTCGCCTCGCCTCGCCTCGCCACGACATGACACGGGTCGGGTCGAAGGGCGATTTGGGCGAATGTCTCGGCGTCTCGCGTACGCGAGGCAACCTGGGCGAGGAATTTTATTACCTGGAATATTGATTTATTTTAACAGGAAATCAGATTTATTTGTTACTACAGTTGGTTCAGTACTTGGTTTATTGAGCTGATCAGACATCAAATCCTGATGGACAGACTCTGAACATAACCCAATACTGATGGGCATCAGATCCTGACGGACTAACATCCTGATGGATCAGATACTGATGATGACCAATCCTGATGGACTTCAGTTCCTGACGATGGGTAAATCCTGATGCTGTTGTAACTGAAATACTGATGCAGTTAATGAAATTAAATCAGAATATTTACTTTCCTTTTATGGATTATCAGTTACGTTTTATGTTTTGTATTATATATACATACAGTATAGAACGTTAAGGTGATAATTCTAAGGGACACAAAACCCTAGCTACCTTTTCTCTGTTCTCCCTCAATACGTACAGTAAAATACATAATTCTCAGGCGAACTGAGGTGCTAGTCGCTGTTGATCTCTCCGCTTCTGTGACCGGTTTGATCTGTGCTGTTTTATCCTGGAAGTGTTATTGCAGAAACCCAACACAGCGTAAGTGGGGCAATAATCTCTTCAAGAACAGTCAAGTCCTCTCGAAGGGTTTGGCGACTCAGCTGTTCTTCTTCTCTTATCAGTACTAGCTATAGCTGCTGTGGGAGATAAGTCTTTCTTGTTAATTACATTTACTGATTGTTCTTTGTTTTTTGCCTTCGTGATTTGTTTTGTTAATTGGTTATATGCCTGTTCTTGTTTTAATATATATCACTGCCTCATTGTTGTGTTTAGTGTAATATACCCAACATTAACACAGTTCAAAACAATTGTACTTACATAGAAGATTAAAAATCTAAAATGTAACTTGGAAACTTGTTCGAGGTATAAAATTCTGCCATCCATTTCAGCTCCAAAAACTTGGTTGTTACTTCTTCCTCCGGTAATAAAGGCATGAAGGAGCTCATATCCAATGAGTTTGATTGAACCTTGATAGGAAGACTTTTAAGAAAGTCGACATCATGTTCTGCAAAACTATTCCAGAAAAATTTACAAGTCAATATCTTCATAAATAGAGGGACAAGAAAAGGTAATGGAAATACAAGACAAAGATGACAAAACCTACTTAATTTTTTCACCCTTCTCATTTTCTATAATACTGCAGAGATCAGTGCCCTCCAACTTGTGAATCTTGAAGGTGCTGAGAGGAAGGTTTATAATCTGAATCATGATATATAAGTTTACACAAAAAAGCGTTGACATGAGCCGGCATTTACCATCTTTTTAAAACACAAATAGTCAAATACACAAATGTTACAAGCTGTAAGAAAACTTTTACCTGTCTTTCCTTTTCTGTGATCTGAATAATCCGGCAAGCTTCATACCTCAGAATCTTATATTGAAGGTGGTGTTTTAAGCAGTGAAGGCGTTTCAGCAAACCTTTACCTTTAGTTAACATAAACTAAAAGAACCAACATGGGATTAGACATGATACCAAGTGCAGCACTCAATACACAAACATGAAAAAAATGTCCAAGATTGCGAACATAATTTAAGATGCAAAAATAAATTTGATACATTTTATGAAGTCAAAATGAGAAATTTCCTCAACCAAACCATTAAGACATTGATTCCAAGTGAGTAAAATTTGGTATAGAATTCAATACTCGTCTCTAAATAACAAAGCTATTAGAGGGAAAAGGTTCTTGCTAATTAAATCTTTTAAACGTATTTTAACCCTTTTGGATACCTTTATATTTTGTGCTATAGATGCTTTTCTTCCCACATAAATAGGGTTATTAAGACATTGACCCTCGAAGTTTGGCCAAATATACACATAAATCCTTAAAGAAAAAAAACGTACCTCTGTGCCCTTTAAGTATGTCCAATGTACAACTTAACCATTTTTCCGTTCAACTGGGCCTGAATGTTCATATCGGCTTTTCTTATTAAGGGTAAGGGTGTAATTTCTAGTGTGTTGCAACATTTTATACCTAAATGAATACATTGACCCTTAAAATATGATTATTTGGACATATGAACACAGTCAACAAAAATTTATTTTTTTTCTAAATAATTCTTAATTTTACTATTTTAGCAAGACCATGCCAAACAAAAACGGCCTGGAATCGACCAAAATACATGGAACCGAGATCAAATTTAATCCTATCCAAAAATTACGAGCCGAAGCCCGAAAGTCATCCAAAATACTAGGTCTGATGATGACTCTTTAACCGAATAAAAATTTGTCGAAATCGAATAATACTCAAAGCACGGAATCCGATTTAAATCCGAACTAAAAAAGTGATAAACTTGAATTTAAGTTTAGTTTTTATAACTTTAATGTGTCATAGCCTATATTACATAAATATATTCTCTATTTTTATTCATTTAATTTATCCATTTATCGTGGCAAAAAAAATAAAAAATTATCCATTTATAAGCAAAATTCATATTTACATTTATCCGATCTAAAACAATAAAAATTTGAAAAGATCATAATTACATGTAACATGAACCTCTCAAGAGGTGTACCGGTATCTCCCTCGCTCTCTTAATAAGATGGGTTCGAACCTTTTCAAAGACAAGTTGGGTGTGTGAGTTTGTTTAACTACATAAAAAAAAGAATTTAATCTTAACCGATTTTGATCCAATATTAATCCAAAATCCATACGATTATAATTCAAACTACATCCAAGCCAATCCAATATTTAAATATATCATATTGGAAGTTGTTTCGATCAAAAATTGATCTGATCCTAAATTTTTGAATGTGTTCATTTGTACAAACAACCGTACTTTAAGGGCAAATATCTTCGTTCGTCTATGTAACATTACAAATAGAGTGAAAAGTACTTTTTTGCCCGTTATTGGATATGCCAATGTGAACATTCTGAACAATTTAAACTGAAATAGGGCCGAGGTGTACAAAAGACATACTTAAGAGGTAAGAAGGTACGTTTTTTTTCTTTGAGGGTTTATGTGTACATCTGGCCAAACTTCGAGGGTCAATGTCTTAATAACCCCACATAAATATATAAGATTGCGAAACATAAGTATCAATTGCCAGCTCCGGAGTTGTTATTACATTCTTACTTGAAATGTGTTTGAGTTAAAAAATTTATAGGAGAACTTTTCAAATTATTGTTGATTCATTGTACCTTTTTCTGGTCATAACTACCCCATGTCATGATATTCCCAACAACTTGGAGTGTAAGCATGACAATGGATGGATCAACATGCCTGAAACATTAATATATATAGTGAGATATGTTAGATATAATTGATGTAAGTATTAATCAGTGTTTAAGTGTTATAGTGATATATCAGAGTTTAAGCTGGAAGCAGTCAGAGTTTGGATAAACACTGACGGATGGAAGCGCAAACGCTGATTGGATGGAAGCGCAACAGAGTTTGTTAAACTCTGTTCAGCAGAAGCGTCTACAAGTCAACAGTGATTGAAGATTAATTGAAGATAAACATGGAAGCAATATCTTTGAAGATTGGATAGCTGTCAAAGAGATTGAGTTGACTTAGGAGACGTGTAGCAATCGTGATTGATATCAATTGTATAGCTTAATTGTAGGAGTATCAATTTACGATTGTATAGCAGCTGTATGTTTTATAAATACAGTTAGGTTAACCCTAGAAGGGTATCGAACATTGAAATATTCATTCATTGTAACCTAAGCAGCTCTCTGTGATATTTTACATCACTGAGAGAGGAATTATTAATTCCAAACAGTTTTTAAGTACAAAAACGTGTGTTCTTGTTAATCTCTCATACAGTACTTGATTATAATTTGTGTATTCGGCCTAACAAGTGGTATCAGAGCCAATCTGTTACTTTATTACAGTTTAAGATCCAAACACAATAATAATCAGTGGCAGAGATTCCTCCTCCATCAGGTTCTGAGAAGGCTCCTACAACTGTGAGTCGTTATGAAACTATTAGGGTTCCTATTCTTAGGCCAGCAGAATATGCAATCTGGAAGGTTAAGATGACTATGTTTCTGGAGGCTACAGATCCAGAATATCTTGATAGGATTTATGAAGGCCCTCATAAACCTACAAAGCTATCTGCTGCAACTGCTGGTCAAGAAGCAAAAATAGTTCCAAAGGAGAAGAAGGACATGACTCCTGAAGATTTGTCATCTATTGCTAAGGATGCAAAGGTTAGGCATCTACTTCACAGTGCTTTAGACAATGTTATGTCTAATAAGGTGATTAACTGCACTATTGCAAAAGAAATCTGGGATGCACTTGAGGTTAGGTGTCAAGGAACTGCTGCTATCAAGAAGAATAGAAGGAACATACTCACACAGGAGTATGAGCATTTTGAGGCAAAGTCTGAAGAAACCATGAAAGAAATATTTGACAGATTCTGTAAACTGCTCAATGATCTGTCATTGGTTAACAAAGAGTATGATCTAGAAGACTCAAATCTCAAGTTTCTTCTGTCTCTACCTGAAATGTGGGATGTGAAAATAACCACTATAAGAGATAACTATGATCTTGCTGATACTGAGATTGATGAAATCTATGGACTGCTCAAAACTCATGAATTGGAAATGGAGCGGAGAAACAGGAGATCAAGCAAGAAGTTAAAGTCTGTTGCTCTTAAGGTTGAAGAGAAACCATTGAAGAAGAAAGCTAAAGGAAAGGCTTTGGTCATTCATTCTGAAAGTGAATCATCAAACTCTGATAATGATTCAAACACTTCTGAATCATCTGATTCTGAGGATGATGAAGAAGAAATGAGAAAGATGGCTGTTTCAATGGTGAAGACTTTCACGAAAATGGGTTTCAAGAATTTCAGGAAGGGAAAAAGGTTTTCTAGAGATTCAAATGAAGACATAAAGGATTTCAGCAAATCTAAGAGAAAGGATATCAAATCTTGGAAGAAAGACAAGTCTGAGATTCAATGCTACAAGTGTAAGGAGATGGGTCACTATGCACCTGAGTGCAAGAAGGGTAAAAATGGTAAGGCACTTATCACAAAAGGCAGAGATTGGGCAGACACTTCAGACTCAGATGAGGAAATCAACTATGCTCTCATGGCTACTACTGTTGATGAAGCTGAAAACTCTAAAAATCAGGTACCCCTTACTACCTATGCCTATAATACTGATAATATAACTAAATTGAGAATTTATCTTAAGGCATTTCATATTAGTTATAGGGATCAGACTTTAGAAAATGAGAGAATAAAGTCTGAGAATTCTGAACTTAAACAGAGAAACAAAATTGTTGAAGAACAACTTGAAAACATGCAGCAAGTTCAGAAAGAAAGAAATGATGTTGTTTATCTTGAACAGGAGTTGCTAGAAAAATATAAGCAACTAGAATCTGAGTTGGAAGAGAAAAATCACATAATTAAGACATGGACTCATTCTGAAAAAGACACTAATGAGGTTTTTCAATCGGACACTGTAGGTCTAGATTATTTTGAGGAAGATGAACTTAGGTTTCAGAATAAAGTCAAGATTAGACCACCACTTTCAACCTAAGAAATTTGGAACATTTGTTAATGGAATAATTGAACCTAGGTTTGAAGGTGGTGAACAAGCTGTCAAGAAAGAACCAGTAAAAAACAGTGTTAAACAGGTTAATATTGGTTCAATGACAAATAAACAACTTAAGCATAAGCTTAAGAGTTAAAATCTGTTAAAGAACAGAAAGTGTCTAGAAAGAACAGAAATGGCAAAGTAGGCATTTCTCAGGGTAATTATCCAATGCTTGCTACTTTTGCTCCAAGAAAGACATGTCATAACTGTGGTATTACTAATCATCTTGCTAGTTTTTGCAGGAAGAACAAAAACATTAATTCTTTACTTTCTAAGTCTGAAGTAAAGAAAGTTAATGTTAGAACTAGACCACAGACTTTATGTAGACATTGTGAAAGTACTTGGCATTCCATTTATAATTGCAAAGATTATCATGCTATCTATCATAATTACTATGAACCCAAGCCAAATTTGAAATGGGTTAGAGTTAATTCTGCAAGTGTAAACACTGATAAAGTTAGCTTAAATTCTGATAATATGCATTCCGCTGCAAAAGCTAACAAAGTTAAGAAAGCCAAAGGATCCAAGCAAGTCTGGATCCTTAAAACTAATCATCAGTAAATGTTTGTGATTGCAGGGCATCAGGGAGAGTACCCTTGTCGTGGACAGTGGATGTTCAGGACACATGACTGGAAATAAATCCCTGCTATCAGAGTTTGTGGAGAAGGCTGGCCCAAAAGTTTCCTATGGAGATGGCAACATAGGACATACTCTGGGATATGGCAACATCAATCTTGGAAGTGTCATCATCACAAATATAGCTCTGGTTCCAGGACTCAAGCATGATTTGCTATCTGTGAGTCAAATCTGTGACAGAGGATATCATATAGATTTTTAGCCTGAATACTGTGAAGTCATCAGTAAATCAACAAGGAAGGTTGCTCTAATTGGAAACAGGCATAACAACATCTATGAAATAAAGTTGTCAACAAACTCTGATGGCAAAGCAGTGTGTCTATCAACAAGAATGTCCAGTGAAGAGAGTTGGAAGTGGCACAAGAAACTCTCTCATTTGAATCTGAACAACATCAATGAGCTCATTAGAAAGAATCTTGTTAGAGGGCTACCAAAATCATTATTGAATGTTGATGGCCTATGTGATTCCTGTCAAAAGGCCAAACAAAGGAAGTCATCTTTCAAGAGCAAGTCTGAATTTTCAATTGTTGATCCTTATCATCTTCTGCATGTTGATCTTTTTGGACCAGTAAATGTGATGTCAATTGGAAGAAAGAAATATGCCTTGGTTATTGTGGATGAATACACCAGATATACATGGGTGTATTTTCTAGCAAAGAAGGATGAAACTGCAATTACTCTGATGGAGCATATAAAGCAACTGGACAAAGGATCAAAACACAAAGTCAAAATAATCAGAAGTGATAATGGAACTGAATTCAGAAATGCAACAAAGGAAGAATTCTGCAAAGACAGGGGAGTTAAGCAAGAGTTTTCTGCACCTGATACACCACAGCAAAATGGTGTAGTTGAAAGAAAGAACAGAACCTTGATAGAAGCTGCCAGAACTATGCTTGTTGAAGCAAAATTGCCAACTTATTTCTGGGCAGAAGCTGATCAAACTGCCTATTTTACTCAGAATGCCACTCTGATCAATAAGCATGGAAAAACACCATATGAAATGTTGAGAGAAAAGAAGCCAAACCTGAAATATTTTCATATTTTTGGGTGCAAGTGCTTTGTGCTGAAAACTCATCCTGAACAGTTGACAAAATTTAATTTAAAAGCCGATGAAGGAATTTTTGTGGTCTATCCACTGTCAACTAAGGCATTCAGAGTTTATAATCTGAGAACCAAAGTGATCATGGAATCTATTCATGTGTCATTTGATGATAAAAAAATAACTGGACTTGAAGATGTAGATGAACATGATCAACTGCACTTTGCGAATGAAGAATTATTCTCTGATGATCGAGTAAACTCTGATCAGGCTGAACTGACAAACTCTGTTGAACTTAACTCTGAGCCTCTACTTGTAGATACTGAAGAAACTTCTCAATCACATACTATGGAAGAACCAGTTGAGGGGGAGCATGAAGAATCACTCCAAAGTGATGACTCAAATTCTAATGATAAGTCAGCTAAAAAATCAGGATCAAACAATGATGACTCAAACTCTGATAGTTCAAACTCTGAGAAGTCAAATTCAGGGGGAGCCTCAGAGAATGAAGAAAGTCATCAAGGAAATCAGGAGAACATGGATCGAGGGGGAGGATCAAACTCTGAGAGAAGTCATTTGCCCTCAGCAAGGAAGTGGACCAAATCTCATACACCTGATTTGATAATTGGTGATCCAGATGCAAGAGTAAGGACAAGAAGTGCAACAATAAATGAATGTCTATTTCATGCTTTCTTGTCATAAGCTGAGCCAAAGAAGGTAGAAGAAGCTCTTCAAGATGCTGACTGGATAACAGCAATACAAGAAGAGTTGAATGAATTTGAGAGGAATGAAGTTTGGACACTTGTACCAAGACCAAAGAATAGGTCTATTGTTGGTACTAAGTGGGTATTCAGAAATAAAACTGATAGTGAGGGGGTTGTTACAAGAAACAAGGCCAGACTGGTGGCAAAAGGCTATTCACAGCAAGAAGGAATAGATTATGATGAGACTTTTGCTCCAGTTACAAGATTGGAGGCAATAAGAATGTTTCTTGCATATGCTTCTCATAAGAAATTCAAGGTATTTCAGATGGATGTGAAAAGTGCTTTTCTGAATGGGAAACTTGAAGAAGAAGTGTTTGTTGAACAACCACCAAGATTTGTGGACCCCAAATATCCAGATTATGTCTACAGGCTTGATAAAGCACTTTATGGACTTAAGCAAGCACCAAGAGCATGGTATGAAACCTTAGCTCAATTTCTTCTAGAAAGTGGGTTTCACAGAGGTACAATTGATAAAACTCTGTTTTACTTTCAATCTGGTAATGACTTGCTTCTAGTCCAAATATATGTTGATGACATAATTTTTGGGTCTATTAATAATAAACACTGTACAAAGTTTGCCAAGCTAATGTAGTCCAGGTATCAAATGAGTATGATGGGAGAGCTTATTATTTTCTAGGCCTACAGATGAAGCAAACAGATGATGGAAAATTCATAAATCAAGCAAAATATACCAGAAACCTTCTCAAGAAATTTGGTATGCTTGATTACTCATCTGCATCAACTCCCATGGCAACAACAACTAAGTTGGATAAAGATACAGGAGCATTAGTGGATATTACAAACTACAGAGGCATGATAGGGTCTCTTCTTTATCTAACAGCAAGTAGACCTGATATCATGTATGCAACATGTCTCTATGCAAGGTTTCAAGCTGATCCCAGAGAACCACATCTCACAGCAGTGAAAAGAATTTTCAAATATCTCAAGGGCACCATTACTTTAGGGCTGTGGTATCCCAGAGAATCAAATTTCAAGCTTATTGGTTACTCTGATGCAGACTTTGCAGGCTGTAAGATAGATACAAAAAGCACTAGTGGAAGTTGTCAATTTCTGGGTGATCGACTGGTTTCTTGGTATAGTAAGAAACAGAAATCAATTTCTACATCTACAGCTGAGGCAGAGTATATTGCTGCTGGTAGCTGTTGTGCACAAATTCTATGGATGAAGAATCAGTTGCTGGATTATGGATTAACACTACTACAAAAATGACTTTTAGCGTCGGTCAAAAAAGGCTTTTAGCGTCGGTTTTTGGGCGTAGTATATGAAGGCGATGCTAAAGGTATGGGTCTTTAGCGTCGGTTAAATATGTGACGCCTATCAGTTGTTAATAGCGTCGGTTGCTTAAAGAACCGACGCTTAAAATCAGGTTATAAGCGTCGGTTGCTTAAAGAACCGATGCTTAAAGTCAGGTGATAAGCGTCGGTTGCTTAAAGAACCGATGCTTAAAGTAGGTTATAAGCGTCGGTTACCTAAAGAACCGACGCTTAAAGTCAGGTCATAAGCGTCGGTTATTTAAAAGACCGACGCTTAAAGCTATGTTATAAGTGTCGGGTTTTCCAAAAACCAACGCTTAAATTCAATTTTAAAAAAAAATTAAATTGCAATTTTAGTAACCTTTACCTCATACCAACAAATACCACATTATATCATATAACAACTGCAATTATTCCATGCCAACAAACATCATATTTATTATCTAAAAAACTAATCTCAAACAACAAAAGAGAATAGACCACATTCAATCTTAATAATAAATAGAAAATGTCACAACCATTCTACATCAATTTAATCACCACCAATTACACATATAATTGAACACCATTAAGAAAAAGTAGTGTTCCTGCATATTGCTAACAATCTTGATAACATGAATCTAACATTTACTAAACTTCCTGCCGAAGCCAACAATTATATATTCCTTTACGGTTCTCTTTATAATCTTGGCAATAGTAAATCCATGACCTCTATCTCCATTGTCCAACAACAGGTACATATATAGAACTAGTCTGACTTCGAGTAAATTCATGTATATATGCATAGGGCATATCTTGAACAAATCCATATCCAGAAGCAGTGTATCCATAGGCCACTACTTTGTAACAGAACTCATACCCCGAGTCTCAAGGAATGCAGGAGTTAAATCTGCAGCAAAATCACACAAAGCATGCACACCAGTTCGACCCGTGTCCTTTGCTTTATCCTGCAAAAATAGAAATAAGGGGGTCAAATTTCTGTCATTTCTCACATGCTGAAATGACACAGCTCCGAGCATCAAATTAAGAACCAACCTGGAGTTCTAATGTAGGTGAAATTACAGCTACATAATCATCCGCAACTTGGATGTCCTGATACTTCCCGGTAGAACTATTTGATTAGAGCAAGTTTGTGGGAGTCCAGTTCTTCTAATTCTAAACCTATCTCTTTTGCCAAATAAAATATTGTTGGTGCATTGTTCGCTGCTAGGACATGACCTCCAAAATCATAGACTTTTCCTAATAAATGTAGGAAATAAATTAATTCATCATGAACTTATTGCAAGAAATTTAAGGGAAATCATGCCCTTTTAATGACATTTACCTTCAATATTAGCTGATTCACACATGCCACTGACAGTGTGATATTTCTCTAATACAGTCACATTACTGTAACCAAGCTTAGACAATGCATAAGCAGGCAGCTGACAAGCCACTTGGACCTCTCCCCCTATTATCCCGATCCTTGTTTCCAAAGGAAGGCTCGGATGTAGCTTTGAAAATTGATCTTCTACCGATACTTTATGGTCCATCTCTTCTCTCCTACTCTAGCCTCTCACAGGGAGTGCCTTCTAAAACCAGAAAATAAAAAAAAAAACAATTTTCATCACCTCTTACTTCACAGATCTTCGTCCAACTTTGCAATAAATAAAACGAGCACTAAATCTTTAAGTTAGATTCTTAAAGCATGCAAGAGCAAGACTATAAACAATGGCAGAAAACCATGTCAGACCAAAGCTTTTACTTCGAAAACAGTGACTCTAAGTTATAGCATCCATATTGACACATGTGTATTACTCTAATTTAAATATTTATCTGGTAAGCAACCAATAACCTTGGTGACACAAGCAATAATAATGGGCTCTGCTATAGAAACACTGCTGGCAACATTTTGTCTATTGTTCTCTCCGTTGACTCGGGATCATTTAGATAACCTGATATATTTTGTCACCATTAGATCATCAATACATAATTTCAATTACAATGTAATTGATTGTACAAATTAAAATAACTCAATAAGTAGTAGATGAACCGTTTTGTTTTTCTATTTTAAAATGTTAGTTTAGAGATGGTGATTGCTTTTTCCCCTGTGAACCATAAGATATCTGATCATGTAACACATTAAACATCTTTTTACAATGTAAAATACTTATGAAAGTAATTATTTATGTACACACACACACACACAAGAAAACTATCTAAATACTTGAACTAATAGAAGAACTGTTTTAATGCTTAACCGGAAGGTTAACATATTTAGACTAAGGTCCGCATAAATTCAGAGTTTTGCGAAAACATTCAATTTTAAAATCTGTGTTTTTGATTAGGATGATGATGCAGGTCGACCATGCCTTTGCTTTCTAATCTTAGGGTGCACATATTGTAAAATTATGTGGACTATTTCAGTATTTATAAGGAAAGCTAACAATATCTAATCGTGAAAGCATAAAGAGCTGTAATCACATATCTTTCATGATCTGATTACCTCTAATACAAATCTCTCCCCATTGATTCCTTGGAAGAGAGATGGACGTATCAGGATCAAAAATCTTCATCTCTGCATTTCTTACCACAGTCCCACACGCACCCGATTTGATCTCGAATGGTTCTTTAGCAAAAGCCAAACACATTGCTAATACTAGCCCTGCCTCTATCATTCCGTACCCCTGTATTATTAATTTTCATGCATTTAGCACTCACATCAATAAACTGTTTTACAATTATCCACACGACATGAATTCATGCTATTAATATATATCTAATTCTTAAAAACGCAATTGCATTAACTATAATACCATCTTACTTAAAAATTAAGTTATTGGTTATTGGTGAAAGCAATTCTTTAGTTTTTTAATAATCTATGCATCATATAATGTTTTAAATAAACAGAAGATCATAAATAACAATAAGAATTCACCTTATACTTTTGTATTAGCTCCAAAAATGGAACAATATCGAACTTCTGCATAATCAGAATAGCCGTTCCAGCTCCAAGTCCACAAAACAAGACCGAATTGAGTGAATATATATATATATATTGAATATATATTGGGTTTTAGGAGCTTTCCTGAGTCGTCAGTACACCATGCCGGAGCAGCAGAAGTGTTTGCATTTTCACCCTTCCACAGCACAAAATCACCCAGAGAAGGACCCAATACTCAGAGTGATTCCAATATTCAGAGTGAATCCCTCTGCATCACTACCTTCCTGCGTTCATTGGAAGTTATACCTTCGTTTGTTTTGGAAAGGTGATTCTTAAAGGTATTTCTAAATTTGTATTCTTGAAATTGATCGGAGAGCTAGGTCGACTTGATTATTTGGATGACAAATTTAACATCTACCAATGTTCATAAGGTGAAAAATTAGAGGACTAGTAAAAATATTTAAATAATAATAAATACATGTAAAAGTGTACTAGATGATTCATCATTCATGTGTAAATTCAGTTTATTTGAATTTTGAGATTAATAAACATCCACTCCATAATAAGTTTGTCAGCCGGGCAAAACTAGATGAACACGTGCTATAAAAGAACATTATAAAAACTAGTAACAGCACAACTAGTAGTTGTAATAAAAATGAATAAAAGAGAGCACTGTATAGAAGCGATGAAAAGCAGATATAGCAGGAAGGCAGCCACACTTTGTGCTAATACATGGACTAAGTGGAGGAGAGTGGTCCTGGTACAAAATCAGATGTCTCATGGAAAATTCTGGTTACAAAGTCACTTGTAACAACCTCAAAAGCATTAGCATCGATTAATTCCATATTGAAAATGTTCTTTTTCATAGGAAGAATACAAAATTCCCTCACGGGCATCATGTCTGCCTTCCTAAATAATGATCACGTCATTCAAATTATGAACCATCAACTCTTAACTAATAAGTTCTGAAATACATATCTAACAATATTAAGTTAAAAAGTAGTGATGCTACCAGATTTATGATGTAAGGTTTACTCCTTACATGTGCACTAAGTTATCATTTAAGTTTAATATCAAGAAATTAAACAAAAATGAGCTTTTAAACTAAGTTATCAAAAAATGTACAAAATCAAGAATATTCAAATAGCATACCCACGTAAATAGCAAATTACACACTTAAAAAACATATATTTGTAGAATACATAAATGCATATACATATGATATATAGAAAAAGCAAAACACAAACGCATATAGAACATAAATTTATATAGAACAAACAAAACACATACATATATATACAGGAGGGATAGATATAGTACAAAGAAAAATGAAGTACAGAAAATCGAGAGAGAGCCGCTAGAGAGACCCAATTAATCGAGTCTAGAAAATCAAACCCAAGCAATTCAGTCTATCATCTGTGATACCTCGAGCCCAGCAAATAGAACCCACCAACAAGCAATTCTGTCGATTAGTTGTGAAGACGAACACATCAAGCATTTTGGTCGATTTGTTGTAAAATCAACCTAGCAAATTGAGCCCCTTAATCTATTCAGTCAATTAGTTACGAAATTGAATGCAATTCTAAGTATAAATCAAGGAAGCAGCAATTGCCCCTTAATAATTCTATTGAATGAGATGGGAAATCCCTCTTTAGGCGTGAGAGCGCTTTAATCGTGGCCCTAGATTGTGAAAGGTTTTTGAAGAGAGCGAAGTGAAGATATCTCAAAGATACTTTTAAACATTATTATTTAAAAAAATTGAAGTTTTCAGCGACGGCTCACAAAGGACCGACGTACAAAATAAATATACATTTGTTTATACGTCGGGTAACTCAACAACCGACGCTCAAATGTAAAAAAAAGCGAAAAATGGAGTATAACGACCAGATTGGAAGTATTTGCTCAAGAAAAGTTCTCAAACAAATTTCTCGAAAATATGTTCTCCAAAAAAAATTTTGGAAAAAATTTTTCGAAAATTTTTTTTTGGAAAAAGAATCTCAAGAAAAAAAAATTGAAAAATATTTCTTTGAAAATTTCTTTAAAAAGTACTCTTGGGAAAAAAATTCTTGAATAAACTTTCTACGAAAGAAATTTCTCGAAAAAAAATTTCAAGAAAATATTTAAATGTAACTTTCTACAAAATGTTGTTTTGATTTGTATAAATTTTATTTTAATAATATCAATTAATAATATTTTTTTAATATAGAATGGTATAATATAAAATAACGTATTATTTGTATAAAAATATTATTTGTATATATTTGTTTTTTTAAAATTATAATACTTTTAGCGTCGGTTAAATGTAAGGCGACACATAAAGTACAAAAAAATCAATTTAGGCATCAGTTGAGTAAAGACCGACGCTAAAGGGTAAGTTTTAGGTGCCGGTTGTGAAAATGCACACCTAGAGAACTTATTTGCTTGTTTGGTCAAGATATTCGATTTGGATATGATTGATTATGCTTGTTTATCTTGAATCTGTTTTATATCAAAATGTACTAATATGCAGGGATTTAGGGGGAGCTTTCTTATTCTCCTAAATAGTGTGTAATCATCAAAAAGGGGGAGATTGATACTCCTATGGTTTTGATGATCACAATCAGCAAGCTATTTACTTATAGTTTGATATAAAACATCGTGTTATGTTTGTATTGTACTAACATGGTTTTGCAGGGTATATTAGCCTACTGGTTGTTTAAACAGGATATATAAACAGCAAGCCATTTGGTGTTACAACAGAGACAGTCTGGCAAGCCAATTGCATACAGTCAGTTCACAAACAGCAAGCCATTTCCAACAGACAGACACAAACAGCAAGCCATTTACAAACTGCCAGAAATCCTGAAGATATATATCAATATAAATTTTCATGGATGTAATTCAGGAAATATATTGTAAGGATTTTTTATTATATAATACGTATACAATATATTCTAGAGCTCAAATCTTTTTAAATATCTTTCTTTAAAACAAATCATACAACTTTTAGGAGTTTCCTTATTTAAAAGATTTTCTTTCTTCAAAATCTCCTATACACGTTTTATAAATATACGAACAGAAGGGATATGTTTTTCATCGATTTCTTTCTTCCAAACCCTCTGTCTAACGTTCACAAGAACGTTTGTAAAATCTCTAACCAATTGAACGTTGGAAATTAATTCTAATGGTTCAAATAATTGGTGATTGATTTTCTGAACGTTGGTGTGAAGCTTTATAAACCTGATTCTTGTGTTCATTCGAAAAAGAGAGAACATTCAGAGAAAAACTTTCAAGCACACAAGATTACAAACAACTCAGTTTTTCATTGCTATATTTTTTTATTCTCTCGAGCTCTTAATATATTCATATGTGCTATATCTTAAAGAGTTCATAGTTTGAGTTGTATTCATCTATTGATTGTATTGTTCGAATTGTAAGGTTTAGTTGTTGGACAAGTTGGCTTGGGAACTAGGGTTTGGTGATCGTTGCTAGAGAAGTATACTTGGGAAGTATAGCTTAGAGAGCAAGTTCAGAAATGGGAGTTCAGCACGCCATTTGTCAACAGCTGGGATATTGAGGGAGATATATTATTGTTCTTGTAATTGGTTTTATTTTAGTGATCAATAATATATTCTCTTACCAAGTTGGTAAGGGACCAGGACGTAGACCATAGGGGATTAGGGGTCGAACCTGGCTAAAAGTTTTTGTGTTCTTTATTTTTCTGCACCTTACTGTTTCTGCACTTTACTTTACTTATTGTCTTTACATTCAGCATACTGTTTGCAATCAGCTTACCATTTGTCTCTGCATAAAATTGGACTTAGTTGAATATACTTAGCCATTTACACCTATTTACCCCCCTCTAGGTGTGTATTTTCAGGTTGTTCATGACCGACGCTAAAGGTTCGGTTTTAGGCGTCGGTTGAGTAAGGACCGACGCTAAAGGATGAGGTTTTAGGCGTCGGTTGCCTAATGACCGACGCTAAAGGGTGAGTTTTAGGCGTCGGTTGTTTATGACCGATGCTAAAGGTTAGTTTTAGGCATCGGTTGAGTTAAGACCGATGCTAAAGGGTCACTTTTAGGCGTCGGTTGTTTCATGACCGACGCAAAAGATCCAACACAGATGACATTAAGCGTTGGCTAAGCTAACAACCGACGCCTAAAGTATGTATAGGCCACGGCTCTTCATATAACCGACTCTAAAAGTGCAACGCTAAAAGACAGTTCTGTACTAGTGTAAAGTACAGTAAGATTCCTATTTACTGTGATAATCAAAGTGTTATTGCTATGACAGGTTATCCAGTACAACATTCGATGACCAAGCACATCAGCATAAGGTATCACTTTATTAGAGAGCATGTAGATGAAGGAAACATTGAGCTTCATTTTGTGTCTACAGTCCAACAGCTTGCAGATATCTTCACCAAGCCATTGAGTGAGGCTACATTTACAAGGCTGGTAAATGAACTTGGAATGGTCTCTAGTTTTGACTAGAGATACTGGTTAGACTCAAAATTCACATATGTAATGCATTATTCATGTTTGTGTGATGTGTTAAATGCTATGTGAACTCAGTTTTTAAACTCTGTTATGTAAACTCTGCTCATAGACTGTCAAACTCTATTAGGATGCTAGATAAACTCTGAGTAATTCTGATAATGTTATTATCTGAGATGAACACCAATGAAGAAAATGTATGAAGCATGGTTATTAGTTATTAATCATGAATCCTTCTAAGTTATCTGTGATCTAATCTTAGACTGTGCAGAAATTCAACACAAGCATGATACTGTTCATATTTATAGCATCTCTTAGTTTATTTATCCTAAACTCTTAGTCTGTAAATGGTGTGTGCATTGCCTCTCATAAATAATTTCTGATATTGATGATTTCTAAACTCTGTTAGTGACACTCTGTTCCCAAGAAATTCACATGGTACTTGATGATTCTTTGTTTGTGCTTGTGAAAATTTATAAAACTTGAGATGTGTCATTGTTTATTTTGGTGAGTACTAAAGCATTCCTGCACCCTGTATGTACTTGAGCCAAATAGTGATTGATACATTTTATATCAATCGAATTTTATTGTTGTGTGATGTTCATCAGTGAGTATGTTGCTCTAGAACTTGTTTTAAACCATTTTGAGACTGCATGATGTGTGTGTGCATGAAAATGATAAAGGCATTAGGTTTGAACACATTTATCCAAACACTGTTCATAAAACAAAACCCTTACTAACTGTTTCTTTTAAACTCTGATATATCAAGAGTAGTTAGATTCATTTGGAAATTGATGTACAAACAGTTGAGAAGTACTTTGTAAAGAAAAGTACATTTTGTAGAAATATATATAAAAAAAAGGTGTATGTATATACTGATCATCATATACTTGCAGTACAACTGAACACTGTGCTCTATTAAATTGTTCAGTTAACCATTTATTTTATTTCATCTCACCTGTTTGATATTAACCAAATTACAACCTTGAATAAAGTCCTTTTGATTTGTGCATACATGTATTCGAAGTAGTGTTGATTTGGTGGACAACCAAGCATATGGTAGCATCTGCTTTTACTGAATGAACTTGAGTGTAAACACTTCACCTAAACACTTGTGTGCTTTGAGAGTTTGTGAGTTTATCAAATCCCTGGAATGTTACTCACTGAATGATGCTTTGATATCTATCTCTTGATCTTTTTGTCTATTAAGACTGTGTGCTTACTTGGATAATCATGGACATCAAAGGGAATAGGTGTATTCAGATTTCTGTATTTAAGTTACTACAGAGTTTAGCATTCATCATATATTCAGTGTTTATAATGAGAGTTTGTGCATCCAGTGTTTACTGATTTATCTTTATGGATGTGATGAAATATTAGATGCTCTAAAAATTGGATTGGTAAACTCTGCTCTCCACACATAAATATTCACAACTGTGTAGTATTTGAAAGGGTTTCGGTAATAAAGTTGGAGAATTGACAAACACTGTTGGATTTTGTCTAAATACTCTAAGGTATATTTTATTTCAGATGATTTCAAATTTGGAGTGAAAAGAGATTTTGACAACTGTTGATGTGTGTAAAAGTGTTTAATTATGTTAGTTTTAAGAGAGAGAAACACTACGTCATAAACAGCCTACGGTAACACCACGACTGTGTTACCTTAGACCCTAAAAAATGTTACCAAAGGCCAAAAAAAGGCTAAGGTAACACTTTAGCTGTGATAGGTTTGTTCTATGTAACCTTTGGGATCTAAGGTAACACCTCGACGTGCCTAAGCTAACAAAGCAAAATTAGTTACCATAGACCTCTAAAGTAACACACTAAGCATTCTATAGCAACACCAAATCTATGTTACCTTAGATGTTATAATTTTGCAAAATTATTAATCAATTATGTGGATCCCACATGTGGGCCCCACCAAAGTAGCCCCCACCTGTACGATTTTGCAAAAAAAATCTGTTTTTTTAAATTTATTATTGCCAATATTTTCTGATATACAATATTAAACCCAATATCAAAATTCCAAGGCTTTGATAACAATGAAGGTGGAAAAAAAATCATGAAGCTAGAAGAAAATAAGTAAATAGCATTTAAATTCAAACAATTTGTACAACCAGCTTAGCAAAAAAAATTGTACAACCAAATAGTATTAACATTTCAGGTGTACCATCTAAAAGAACTGGTACACAACACCACCAGATACACAATCTAATTGCCAACCTTCAGGTCAAAACAAATAAGTCATAAATTGGTAGGTTTTTCGCGGAGTAGGGTCTCTTGTATCTAACGGAGGTGGTGCATCTTCATTTGGTGGAATCACAAAGCTTTCTTGCATGGGCCAAGTGTTAGCATTGACTACAACGTAACACGCCAGGCTATCTTGACTGCACTTAAAACTGCACAAATACACAACATATAAGATTTTAATAAGAACCGAAGAAAACAAAATGGAGCTCTAAGGCACCCAATATTAAAAGGTACCATCTATATTAAAAGGTACTGACTAAGAAAAGCACAGAACAACCATGTTTTTAGTGTAAAAAGAGGTCGCAAACTCACAAAATATATACCCTCGTGATGCATCAAAATAATGCCAGCCTGTTTTAAAAACAGTGATCGTAGATTCAACAAAGAATGAGATTAATGGAGTAAAATTGGCACATAACAACCAAAGCAAACACAAAGAAGTGGACAGATATGTATACTGAAGAAATAGCCAAATAGGGATTAGTTACCTATAATCGCAACATGAATGCTGAAGGAATAAATAAAAAAAATAAATGTACAAATTAAAATATAACTTCGTGTTCTTAGGAGAGAAGTTATATACCGTATGAGGTGTTGGATAGAGGTGGAGATAGCGACCATAATTTCAGATGACAGGGTGTATACTTAGGGGGAGAGGACACAGATGGCTTTGAAGAGTTATAGTAGCAACAAGCTGTAGGAAAGGAAAAAACAATGTAAATATTAAATGTGGTCTTCTTGAAGATCGACTCAGTACAATTACAAAACTCTTAGCTATGATGACCACACACACACACAGATATATATATATATATATATATTTATATATTTATATCACCCTTTAGAACTACCCGTATCATATCTACAAGATGTAGTTTTGAAAGCAGCTTAAATACGGTAACCTATAAAAGAGCATAGCACCAGGACTCCAAAAGTCTCCTTAACTTCTCAATAAGTTTATACCATTCATATTCACTAACATACGTACCTATTCCCTAGATCAGCCTCTAAGGCCTTCTTGATGTCTACTTCAGCCAAGTGATAATCACCAGTTTGAATGCAGCCCTGTAGAGAATCAATGTAGCTCAGGTGTTATGATTAAACTAAATATTATGATTAAACTATACTATGATGGCTGCACAATACTTTAGACTTTTAGATTCTTAATTACATACTAATAATAGTTTTGGATATATGATTATACATCAAACCAAATCAGACATACTCGGTGTACCTTAAATTTATTCTAGGCCAGGGTACAAGATTCATGCAAACCTTCAACTCCACTCAACAAAGTTTATAATGATTACATGAGCATGTTCATCACTTAATTATTCGGTTCATTCTGAATTAGCAACTGCAGGATTTAAATTTTGACTCTGCCCATTGTTTCCTATAATGGAAAATCAGTTCTAACCAAAATTTTGAACATCTTGTTGAAAAGGAGATGAATTTCGCAAAAATGAAACCAGAGCAAGACTGATAGTGTGACAGATTATTCAAGAACAAAGAACACCACAATAAAAACAAAAATGACTAAAAAAAATATCATACATCAACCAAGAATGAATAAATATATGAACAGCAAACACAACATGAACCTACTAAAAACTTGTACAAACAATATGAACACATAACACTAACAAGATTTTCAAAGCTCGGAAAGAATAGCGGGGATGTAATGAGATAATTCTGCAGTCAGTGACTGAAACCCATAGTGTATGGAAATCTTGGTCTTCCTCCCCAATCAACCTGAAGTGTACACGAATGGCACGCTAGCAAACAGCCATAAATTCAAGGACAACCAATCCTTTTCTTTTATAGTATTATTTAGTATCTTAATTGTTTTTTGTAAAACAATCATTTAATGTAGGAAAAAGCAAGTTTTATTTAGTACAAATTTTGCTTTGGAAAAATTTAGCTCACCCTCAACTAATTTTCTGCCTCCGCCACTGCTGTTGTGATTCCAACCCTTCAAAAGTACTTCTGCAATCCTGAAGATGCAAACACAAAAAATAAAATTAACATGCTAAGGCTTCTGCAAAGCATCCTAAAAATCACTTCATTCATAAGACAAGCGAGAAGCCTTAGCCAAGCATCCTAAAAATCACTTCATTTATAAGACAAGCGAGAGATTAAAATGATATTAACGTGCAAATATCTTAATATTGTGCAGGGGTTGAAAATCATACAAGACTAATGTTTCTCTCTACATCCATCCTTACATATTAATGATCGATTATGATTATAATTTAAGCACGATGCTTTAGATAGGATACAAAGGCCTCTTAAAAATACATGATGTAATTGACAAGTAGTAGAACTAGAAACCAATCAACTACACTGGCAGATATTCGTTAAGGAGTCTACCATCCTTGGAAGTTTGATAGTGGACTTAACAAGGGGCATCTTCCTAATTAGAAAACTTGACAAGGTAAAACTCAACATAACGTCTTATCTATAGTCATCAAAGTTACAAAACAAAACAAGTAACTAAATAAAAACTCAACAAACCTAATTAGACTACTCTATCTGTTGAAGTATACAATTAAAACAATTAAGATTTGTCTGAACCTCTGATGCATAGCCAGGTGTTGCCCCTACATAGCAGCCCCTCGTCTCCTTACAATCTCTCCTCCGCAATGGCACCCAAGAAACAACCCAACAATCTCCCCTCTCCAAGAAACTCATCTGACAGCGAAACTGATTCTCAAGAACACTCCACCAGCAGCAGTGGTGACTCTAACTCTGATTCACAACCCCAACAACTCACCCAACCAACACCCCCCCCCCCAACAAACCCCCCATCAAGATTCATCTGAATCTGAATCAGACTCTTAGGATGACTTTGATTCTGAATCTGACAAAACCCAGAAGCCCCTTTCCCCTGAGCCCAAGAAACCCGTTTCCAAACCAACCCAATTGAAACATAATGGAAAAAGGCCTGCTTAGTTTGACCCGATGGTGAGCAAGAGTAAGAAGAGTACGGGTGTTGAGAAGGGTTCCAAGAGTGTTGATGACAAGGGTTCCAAGAATGTTGAGAAATGGGGTAAGGGTTTCAATTTCGACCTAATTGAGCGAGAGAGAGGGGGGTGAGTGAGAGAGGCAAATAATTGAGAGTGAGATATCATTCCCAATTTCTCCCGACTTAATCAATTTTGAGTTTTGACCAAATTTTAATTTGCCCGCTTTCAATTTCATTTGCCGCCCAGTCAATTCACATTTCTATTTCAATTTTTTATTACGTTGTTTTTTTTTCATTTTCTAAATTTACAAAAATTATTAATGTTCTTATAAAAAATTGTATGACAATAAGTTTATTATTTTAATTATTGAATATAATTTAAACTTATTATACCCTGTTATTTTCTCCAATAATTTTATTAATTAATTTAATCAAATTTCGATAATTTTTGAATATTACTTTATTTTAAGATATTTTAAATAAAAATTATTGAAAAATATATTAATAGTGTAAAAATATAAATAATTCAATTATTTGATAGAATATTACTTTTATAATAATAAATTGAATGACTTGATTAAAATTATTGAATTTTAAATTTTAATAATTATTAAATCGTTAATTATAAATAAAATTCCAAAATATGTTAATTATACTCTAAGGTAACACAGCCCATGGTGTTACTAAGTTTTACACCTTCCACGGCTAAGGTAACATACCTTTAAGGATATGGTAACACCAAAACTAGAGTGTTGTATTAGGTTCAAAATTTCATAGCTACGGTAACACCCGAGAAGGTAACACCCCCCCCCCTAAGTGTTGTAGAAAGTCATCTATGGCGTAGTGAAAGTAGCAGTAATTATGGTTGAAATTACTGAGTATGTATATCTCTTCCGTTAAATGTGTGACACGTGTCCCACTCACACATTTCTCAATGATCGTGTCCCACTACACATGGTAAGTGGTTACGTGTATTATGGTGAAACGTTTGAGTTTAACTGTTTAACACATATCTAATCATTATTTATATACACGATTCATATTCAGTCATACACTTTCACCCACTCACAATTACTTCTTACACAACCACTCACGAGTCTATTACATTTTTCACTTGCTCATTTCATCAAACACTTTTCACTCACATCATTCTTTTCATATTTTCTTCTAAAATCCTACTAATGGCAACCAAAGCTTTCACTACCCTTGGACTTCTGTTTGTTTCTAATAACTATGCAGCACCACTAGACAATGAAAACGCTCCAGATGCGTTTCATTTGATGTTGAACCCCAAATATTGTCTGCATCTCAAATCGCTTCTTTCTGGTAGAACTCTGTTTATGATAATGGTGGCAAGAATGGGACTCCGACCATCATTTTCACTTATGACGAAACTGACTTTGTTATCACTCCAGACACAATCAGAGAAACTATGGGATTTGATACTCATACTTCATATACAGTTGTTTGTGAAGAGAATCTGCGAGAAATGCTGCAGTAGATTGGATATTCTGGGTCTTTGGTCAAGCTTGGGTCAGTGAAAAGGCCATAGTTGAGGAAAGAATGGAGTTTCTTTTTCGATTGTATCACAAGGGCTTTTGGGAACAAGGTCACCAACTGGGATGCAATTCCTATAGACAGTCTTCAAATCGGGTATTCTCTTATTTATGGTAGTAACTTTGATTTTGGCAGACTTGCCTTAATGAATTTAGGTGAGAGATTGTCAGCACCTACAACTGTTTATTTTGCTCGTTTTTGTCAAATGCTGTTTAATGCTTGTGTACCAAATGTCACAATTGCTGAGGATGATCAAATTCAACCTTTTAAAGTCACCAAGCAATTTTTCTCTGATTTGACAAACAAAGATGCCACTAAGGATGTGCCTGAGTTGGTTTATCCCCTTGCTTTAGAGAACTTCATAAATCAACCACAAGAACCTCAACCCAATCAATCCTTAAACACTGATCACACTTCAAATCCTGCCCCCACTAACCACAAACCACACCTTAATCCATACAACCTGAACCACTAACCACCAAACCAATAAACACTAAACTTTCATCATCTCAACCACAACCTCAACTAGATCAACAACCATCCCAACCTAAACGAAAACGTACTAAGCATGTTGCTCACAACTCCAGGCATAGTATTGCAAGGGCTACAAGGGCAAGAAAAGAGAAGAAAGAGAGAGCTAATAGATCTCCATCACCTTCTGTTGTTGAGGTAGATGAAGAATCAACTTTTGATGAAGAAGAGGTTGCAGTTAAGGTGCAAACCTACAAAAGAAGGAAGCTGGTAATCTCTGATTCTGATGAAGAGATGAAAGTTGAAGCTCCAAAGGTTATCTCTACAGAGATACCTGTTGTTAAGATGACTGTTGAGTTGGATGCTGCAAAAGAATCTGAGCAATCACCTGCCTATATGCAAATGGATGAGGACAACAGAGATGGCTTTCATCTGGATGATTTTGCTGAAAATGTCATACAATTCTCTGATTTTGATGTTCCTAATTCACCTGTTGCTACTACTTCTGGAGAAACTGGTGCAGCAGATCAACCCACTATTATTCTTGAGGAAACAGTAGCAACACATACTGAGATACTCTCTGATGCTCACCAGGTTTCTGAGAAAGGTGAAGAAGTTGAGCAAGTCACCAAGGTTGTAATCTCTGAGCCTGTGAATGCACATACTGTTAAACCTGCACAATCTGTTGATTCTGGAAAGCAGTTTATAGAGAATGATGAACCTGCAGAAATTGTTGTAGAGACTATTGCTCCTAATATTGATCTAGTTGTAGACACAGCTGTAACTGGTGAAGATGAAGAAAGTGAAGAGTCAAATTCTACTCAGAGTGTGCCTGTACACACTGCAGGAAAATACACACCTTTTGATAAACCCTCCGATGCACATGATGTTGAGGCAAAATATTTTTAAAAATATTCCAGGGATTGGTATCATGATGATTGCATTTTTCCTACTAGTCGAGCAGCTAAGTTTGTGAAGAAGGCTGCTAACTCCATTTCTAATCAAGACATTCTTTCTAGTTTTCAAGCAACTATAGTTCAAGTCAAGACACTGAATCACAGGTTTGATGATTCTCAAAAATCTATTAATGATCTCAGGGCTGAAGTTGTTGCACGAGATATGACTATGCAGAGAGAAAATCAAATCAAGCTTCAAAAGTTCTCTAAAGCTCAAGAAACTCTGTTTCAAAGACTAGGACAGGTTGAATAGAATCAGAATGTCTTGTTTGAGAAAATTGACTCTATAGCTACCTCATTGGAGCTGATTACTTCCATTCTTATACCTGATGATGTCAAAAAGGGGGAGAGATATGCTAAGACTAAATGCAGGCAATCTCAAACTCTGACTCAGAAGGATGATGCTGGAGATGGAGGGGCTAGGGGTCAGAAGAGTTTAAGATCAAGGGCAACTGATAAGAGTTTCCAAACTGGCAACAGTTCTAAGTCAAAGTCTGATGGAGTAAATACTGATATTCAGGGTACATTAAAGACCCAGAGTTTGTTATTCACTGATAATCCACAGAATGATGAAGAGTTGGCTGCTAGAGTATTTCTAGAGGAGAATGAAGAAGGAGTTACTCTTGAAGACATTCAAGCTGAGGAAAAGTGTTTACAAGAAGAACATTTAAAAGCTTTGAAGTCTGGAAAAGTCAAGAAAAATGTAAAAGCTTCTAGGCCTGTTCTTAAAGGCATTGAAATTAAAGAAAAAGTTGGTGTTGATCAAGGGACTAAATTGTCTAGAAAACCAACAGATGAAGAAGCTAAGCAAAAGCTCAAAGGCGTTGCTGAAGAAGAAAGAGTTTCAAAGAAATTAAGTACAACCTCTGTTGCTACACAAGTTGTACAGAAGAAAGAAAACACAACCTCTGTTGCTACACAAGTTGTACAGAAGAAAGAAAACACAACCTCTGTTGCTACACAACACTACACCATATATGGGCTATTGCAACGCCAAAGTACATTTATGTTGCATAAAGTGTTACAATAGGCAAGAAACTTGTTCATTTATTGCAATACTTTTAAAAATGTTACATAAAGTAGGAAAGTGTTGCAAGCGAAGTAATCAATTTGACATTTTTAAACAATTGCAACACCTTCAAAAAAACGTTACAATACAATTTACACTTTTAGTGAAATTGACCAAAATATCAAGGCGGGCTTTTGATTTTTCATTGGGCGGGCTTGTGAAAATTAAGTTGGCACCAAAACGTTTGGTACCAAAACTTTAATTAAACAAAATAGAATTCTATTTCACAAATACCCTAACTCACATCCTCTCTCGCTGTGTCACTCATCTCTGTCTCTCGCCCACAGCTCTCTCACTCATCTCTCTCGATCACCCTTCTCTCACACTCATCTCTTACATCTCTCTCGGCCAAAACCCTGAAATTGATTAGATCAAATATCCAATTAAATCTTCGATTGAGGTAAAATACCCAATTTTTTACCATTATGTTCGATTATGTAAGTATATGTATGTATGCTTATGAAACATTCACATTATAATTTTATGTTCATTATTTTGTGTTCGATTAATGGTATTAAGTGTTAAATTAGTGGGACTTTTGTAGGATTTTTGTGTTAAATTTGTGGGAATTTGTTAATTACTAGAGCTTTTGTATTATATTTTATGGTAATTCTATCTACATCAATAGAGAATTTTGTGTTAACTAGTGAGAATAACCCGGGATGATTGAGTTTTCCTTCTCTTATGCTTAGCCTTTTATATGTATCCTTGATTAGTTTTAGTGGCCCTCAACTTGAGTTTAGATACTCACTTTGTGTAATAATC
This sequence comes from Kitagawia praeruptora, assembly GCA_037693485.1. NCBI lineage: Eukaryota > Viridiplantae > Streptophyta > Magnoliopsida > Apiales > Apiaceae > Kitagawia > Kitagawia praeruptora. The sequence goes on along the minus strand of CM075351.1, from coordinate 150,822,539 downwards.
AACTGACTTTCACATTTCCTTTAGGGATTCATTTTAAATATCCTAGTTATTTTTTGAGTTGAGATATTTTGTTTTTATATTGGCTCTCTCACACTTGTGTTCTTGCAAAATTTCAGGAAAAAAAATTTAATGATCAAGTTAAAAAGTTGTTAAATCCAAAAATTGTGATTAAGGGTATCAACGATGACTTATTTATATGTATCTGGGGTTTGGAATTAATGCTTACAAAAGGTAAAAGAATGCCTCAGACATTTTCTTTTTGTTTCTGTATATGCTAATTAGTACTATCCCATATTGTATACTGATGAAAGTTTGACATACAGACCAAAGTTTAGCTGATCAGCTAAGATTTGATGTTGTTGTCCGCCTTGTTAAGTTTCTTAGTGTGATTGACTCGGAAGCAATTAAGGTTTGCTGTGTTAATACGCTGTGTTCATTTGAAATGTATTCAGGAATTTTATTCGATTATATAGACTCATTTCTGGAATAATCTTGCACTTTTTTCAGTCTTGGTGTGTTATCATTCTCTCGTATGCAAGATCTGATGAATGCAGCGGTGTAATGAAAGACGAGGAACTTCCACTATTTTTGAGACTTATGGATAGTGAAACTTGTAATTTAATGGTTGATGTAATCTTCATTCACTAGTTCATCAGTTTCTCCATACTTAATTATGTGAATTGTGAGTGCATGTGACTAGAAATGCTTTCGAAATGTGTAGGATGTAATTGCATTGACAAGATTAGCTTATGCTCGCCCCAATTATGTACATGTTATCATCAAGAACAATGCTTTGGGAGTTGCACAGAAAATTTCTAGTCTTTATTGAGATGACGTTTCTGTTGTAGATGATTTGGCCAAGTTAATGGTTGATGTTTGTCGTGGACAGAGCCTTGGCAAAGGGACATTTACTTGTGATGAGGTTATATTTGCTGGTTATTATTTTTTTCTTTTTTCCCAGTGGAGCGAATTTTGACAATCCCATGCTTTTTATACAACTCTTTTACAGTTGTACAGTGTTTGACAAGGTAATGCAGTAGAGTTTTCTTGATTTTTGTCACAAATGATACTAGTAATTTCTTTGTTCTTTGATAGCAGGATTCATATTGCTGATTTTTAATTATGTTTAATTAAAAATTATAAGTAGTCATCGATTTTGTGAATAAAATGACGGATTCAGGGGCCTTCTTCCATTTCCATTTAATTCTACTTTGGGAGGCACGTCAGCTGCACCACCTTATTTCAACGATAAGAACAAGGCATCAGATAAGCAATATGTATTATATCTTACTTTTGGAAAAGTACATTTGTTGCACCTTTAGCGTTATTTATCTGTCAATATAATCTGAAAGTGCTTTTACTATAAATCAATTGGCTCATGAGCAAATGTTCTCATTCAAATTGATTGATGCAGCTTTCAGAAATTGAAAGGTGTGACTTCCTGGTCGAGTTGCTGCTGCAAAGACCTTACCCATTGTGAGGAAGTGATCTGTCAACTTGGGAGGTGAATTCTCATTGTGAGGAAATGTTCTTATTGTGTAGACATTATATTTCATTAATCTTGTATTCTTAACTTCTTTCAGGCAGATATATGTATTGAATGTTGTGGTAGGATGCAGTAACATGGTTGCAGAGTCCTCAGACCAGTCTTTGGCATTGCTCTTAGCTGATAATGGATTTGATGTGTGGCTAAGTAGCACTCGTGGAACTAAGTACAGCAGGGGACATACTTCTCTCAGTACCAGTGATGTTGTTATTTTTTTCCTGCAGTCTATCACACAACGAATAGCTTAATGGTTGCTTATATTCTTACTTCTAATGAATGTTTGCAGGCATATTGGGATTGGTCATGGGATGAATTGGTAGCTTATGATCTTCCTGCTATATTTCTCTATGTCAGTTCTAATACAAGACAGAAATTGCATTACGTTGGGCATTCCGTGGTAATCCATTGCTATATTATTCAAGTTTTTTTTCCTCATTTTTTATACAGCTGTTCCGTTTGTAATAATTATGTAACTATCTTAATCTTTCCTGGGAACTATGACTGCTTTAGCTTCATTCTCGAAAGGTCAACTTGTTAGTAAACTTCGTTCAGCTGCACTTCTTGAGATAATCTCTCACTCTTTTCTATTTGATAGCTTAGCATTCTACAAATGCTATTTTATATTGGCATTTAACAGTGTTTATCAGCTAGTAGACATCTTGCAATTCGTTTTATGAATTTATCAGGCCTGTAAATGTGTAATAAGTCCAATCCATAAGCAAAATTTCGGATATAAACTAAGTAAACATCGTGTGCAATTTAAAAATTAATATATGGCCAACACAAGCAGCAATGTGAAAGAGATAAAGACAAATTGCAACCAGGAATTTAGCTTATGCGTCTCAGAATTCTAGAATCTAGATATGTAAAATTTTTAGTGATCTTTTCAATGTACATAGTTATCATTAGATTTTATGTGTCTTATCATCACTTAGGTAAAACATTGTACAATGAATTAGGAAAAAAAAGTTGTTGAAGGAATGAAGCTTGACAGGGGTTACATATCCTCTTACTTCACATTTACGGACAGAATAGGCCTGATTTTTTTTCTTCTATATACTTTTTTAGGTGTTGCTAATATGATAATTGTTCATTGTACTTTTTTGTATGAGTAAAAGCTAGAGAGTTTTGATTAGCAATAAAACTAGAGAGTTTCTCTTTAATTATCAAAAAAAATATCTAGAGAGTTCATTTTATACGAGTACTAAAACTTTTTGCACATTGTCTTCCCTTCCTAGAGAGTTATTTTGCACAATTATTTTAACACGAATCCTGATTATGACATATTTTCACCGATGAACCTTCTTTAGGGGATGTTTTCTTCAAACTGACCTACAATTTAATTATCTTGGAGTTATTTTACAAATGATCATTTTTTTTAAACTACTTAACTCACTTGTGTTGATTCAAACTTGACAATGTGTTGGTAAATTTTAATTAAATGCTTAGTATTTGACTAGGTCCTTACCTTATCTTATAATCACAATTGTTGTTAATCATGTTGCAAGTATTTCTTTTCACTTCTCATTCAAGTGAAACTGTTCCTTAATTATTATAATGATGACATTCTCACCCATTTATTGTTGATCTCGTCGACATTTATTATTGTTATGGTTCTTTATCTATTATTACCCCATTTATTGTCGATCTCGTCGACATCTAGTGCTGATGCTATTTCTTAATTTTCACCCCATTTATATATCGAACTTGTCGATATCGAGGATAGAATTGTTGATTCTCTTTTCATTCCACCAGTTGAGTTGTTGTGCTGGAACGTGAGTTTTCTAGATTGTTTGATTGACAGAGGTTGTCGATTGTCCCGACACCTAGTGCGTTGGATTTAGAATTGGAATGTTTTCAGATGTCCCTTCGGGGAGACCATATTAATGGTCAACAGATGTCCCTTCGGGGAGACCATATTATGGTCAGAGGAGTCCCTTCGGGGAGACCATTTTAATGGTCAGAAGTTAAGGCCAATGTGTGCCGTGGATCCATTATAGGACATTGCTGTGTGCGTTTGTCCGGGGTTAGTGCGTGACTGATCAGCAGCCTAACCTTATTGTTTTTTTTAAAAAAAAATAAATAAAAATCCAATTCTAATCCATACATTGAAGTTGAGTTGCTTTAAAGCCTGATTCCTTTGAAGCCTATGATGATTATCTTTGATTGTCAGAACTTTTATCAGTTCTCATTGTTGATGTATTTTATTCTAGCGGAGTCTTGTTTGCTCATCTGGGAGTTACAATATTTAATTTCTTCAGCTGATTTCTTTCGTACCGTATGATGATTATTCTTGTTGATCAAAACCTATATTGTTCTTGATATTGCTATCACTATTTACACTTGCTGAGCATTGTTGGCTCACTCTTGCTTGTTTATTTTTCTTCAGTTAATAGAGGAGATTAGTGGACCTTGTGTTGATGAGTTTTCCTGTTCCAGCGAGAGGTGACGTTCGAGTTGTTGGTTTCGCCGGGTAGTGATTTGAGCTTGTCAGAGGTTGGTTTACTAGTTCGGCAGACGAACTTAGTGGTTATCAATTTGTATAATAATGTTATACTGAGATTGGATTGTAATAATTAAATTTGGTAGTTTGTTTCATACCATAACCTGTAAGCGGTCTTGGATCAGGGGTATTTTATTATTATATTATGTTTATATCCAGGTTTGTGTTATGTGGATTATGGTTAGTGGCCCCAAATCTGTACCCCGGATTATGGGATGCCACAGTTAGTATCAGAGCGACAGGTTATGGTCACTGAAACAGTTAGGATGGGTGGGTATACGCGTGTGAGACGGATGTTAGATAGAATGATTTAGAACAAGGTTCGCCTTAGACGAGTATTGTGATGTTGTACGGACCTTCGACATATCGCGCGAGTAGGAGTTTGATTCGTTCGAAGATCTGGTTATGGGCGAGGCGGTTAATCTAGAGCCGCATGAGCTGATGGAGCAATTGGAGCTACCTGTCTGAATGACATTATCTCGAGACTTTCGCGTACTTTTTAGAACTTTTCTACGACTTTAGCTACGATGCGAATGATATAACGAGAGTGCGAGAAGACTAAAAATAAGATGTGGGAAGCGATTGTTGGCATGAGTTGGAAGTGTGGGCGTAGTTGCACGCTACTAGTCGTTGACCTCGGTTGAATTCTTAATTGATTCCCCATTTGGGCAGTTGAATTGATTCTTGTTCTTGCTTTGAATTCTTGTAAATGAATTCATGATTTACATCGTCACTGAAACATTTGTTGCGCAGTGACAGTTAAAATCGAGAATGAATTGAGATCTTCTTATTTATTCAACTCATTATTGTCAGGCTGGTTTTGGCAGCTAGGTATATTAATTCTTATCCGACAAGGGTGAGATTATGAATAATTATGAACTTCTTTAACGTTTGTTTAATCGAAAATACTTCCATTGATGATGAGTTTCGTATATCAGATTCAATTAAATTCAATCATATCCTTTCAGAAGTTTCCCTATTTTATAGAGGATACTTGATCCAACTCTATACTTGAAAATTTTGAGACTCTTGAATTCCTTTCATTTTTCCTGAATATTTAATCTTCTTTATCCGAACTGGGATGAACAACCTATGTATATAGGGGATTCAGGGACATTTTATCTATATGATAAAAGTCTGGTGGGACGCCACTGATTGTGTTTGTCATGAAAGTACTAAAGACTGGCCATCTTTATGTACTAGGGTGGTTGACCTAACTGACAAATACAACCTGATAATAGTTCATTGATCATATTGATCTCTCGGTTAAATCCTTTGACAAAAAGTTTTTTTAGACAAAATTCATTGTACATTCATACCTGATACCTATTCATTCTATTGACTTTCTTTGTCAGAAACCCTAATGATTTCAGAATGACTAACGAGGAAGAAATGCGAGGAAACACGCGACGATATCTTAAGTGGTTGAAACTACAATTACGTTGGTGAAGAATTAGTTGAGTAAGTTTGAGATGCGGTGTTAAGACAGAGATGGCATATCAAATTGAATTAATTGTTGGAGTGAGAACACATGTATAAGATTCGAGAAAAAAAAATTTGAAAAATTGAGTCAAGAAAGGAGCATGTATCAAGGGCACAAGATTGAGGATTTATTAAAGGTTGGAAAAAGAATGATGATGAAGATGTTTGGTATGCGACAATTAGTGTTAATGAAAGATATATTGTTTGGGTTTAATTTCGGAGGTAGTAAATGGATTACCATAAGATTTTGAATGTTTTGATACCCATTGTTGTGGATAAGATTTTAGAATAAATAAATAAATAAATAAATAAATAAATAACTTGAGTAAAGCATAATGAAACGGGAAAGATGTGTTTTTGAGAACTATCAGAAGGAAATGAAATTTGAATAATAAAGTAAGACAAAGTACTGGGAAAGCTTCAGAAGCATTTTAACGGAAGACATGTGATTCAGTGAAGGGAAGAATGTGGAGTTCCGAGGATTTGGAGTTGGAAGAGTGAGGGCACAGTAGTTGCCTACAGAATGAGATTTAGCAGAAATTAACGAGACCCCATGGTCAAAAGATAAGATTTCTAGAGAGAAGCATATGGAGATTTTGTTGAGATAAATGCAGAGAGTGGTGGCTGTAATCAGAAAGAATAGTGTGGTAACAAGTGACAGAGTCAGAAGTTAAAGATGTGTGCCATAAGCATGGGAAGATAGGACCTTTTCCCAGAGATTGTATCGTATCAGTCTCAGTGGAACCTATGATCAGAATAACAAAACTATTTTCTGTAAATCACTCTAAATTTGGAAATTCAACATGATTACGAAGGACGTTAATAAGAATTCGAATGAGGTGGCAGTGAAAAGAGTTAAATGTAATTTAGAATTGGATTGACGAGCCAAATATGAAGTACAAGTAAAGTGTGAGGGCGAGAAAATGAGATCATGATTTTCAAGAGATGTAAAAGTGGTGTTTTGAGGCTGGAAGCAGATATAGAAGTCTTAACGATCAGGCAAATCAAGAAATGATTATACCGAGATTACGAAGTTGTTTTGCACAAAAGGGAGATATCAGAAAGGAAACGGTTAAGTCGAAGCCGATTTCAATGATTAAGATTTTCGAAGGCATATTTTGATGGATTACCAGGATTGTCACCTAGTAAAATGTAGAGTTGTTTTTTTATTCAATTAATTTTTCCCAAACATAGAATCGGTTCAAAGAATTCAATATTGAATGACATCACGGACATGTTGGAGCTAACAAATTGATTAAAGGATTTTCGCAAGAAAAAGAGTAGTGATACTCAGTGTATCTTGGAAGGATGCACCAGTACTATTTATAAGAATGAAGAAAGCAGTTTGAAGTTATACATTGATTGTAAGATGGACTAAGTGGATCAGTAGTTATGAGAATTCTTTTACCCAAAGTGTATGTTTTGCCTAAAGTTGATTTATGAGGGGACTAAGACCATTTGAAGATAGGAACTTTAAGATATTCCTGAAGCAACATTTTGAGTCAATATGGACATGATGAGTTGTCAGTATATCCTAAGATCTTCAAGATTTATGAAGAGTAAGCAGATTGGTTGATGATAACCTTGAGAAATTTCAAGAAGAAGATTATGCATAAAAATTTTAAATATGAATTTGGATGGAAAGAAATTTAATTTTTGAGACACAGGATTAGAAGTGAATGAAGCAGGATAAATTTTGTGAAGATGAAGCAGTAATGAGATGGGTGGGGACCAAAATGTCAGCAGAGGTTAGAAATTTTGTGAGATTAACTAGAGACTATTGGAAGCGAATCTTTGAGAAGAACCGTTACTTGGGTTCTTAGGATTGATTCTGAGGACAGAATCCTTTTAAGGGGGGAAGGATATAACGACCTAGAAAATCACGTATTTATAATTTCTTATTAAATATTAAATGTGGATTATATGATGTGATTATTTGTGAGAAGGTCAATATATGTGATATTGTGTTAATGTGTTTATATGATGATTTATGTGTGCTGTATAAGTCCGTATACTTTTATTTGTATTTTGATGATTAAAATGTATTTAGATCATGCATTATTGATCTTCTGGGATTTTTATAAAATCATTGGAGTCGTTTAAAATCATGAAATCTTTTACATTATCATCTTTGTGATATTATTTAGTTTTCAAAATTATGGGGAGAATTATTTTGGACGTTCAAGTATTTTAAAATGATTTAAAGAGTTTTATTATATTTAAAGGGTCAAAACTTGTAAAATTCATATTTAATTCATTTTTGGTCCTAAAAATATTTTTAAAATATGAGGATGTTTGTAATTTTATAAAATTTATTTTAGAATTTTTAAAATTATTTTTCTACTAATTCCTTATTAAAATTCGATTTTAAGATGATTAAAATCAGATTTTATGGATTTTCAGATAGTTAAATCATAAATGACAAAATTTCCCCCAGATATGTTTAAGAGCACAGCAGCCTGCCTTATCTTCTTCAGTACGCATTACCTCTGTTCTTTTTCTTCTAGAGAGTTCATATCTCTCTCATTATCTCTTCATGTCTCTCCCGCATAGCTCTCTCTCCCAGAAAATCTCTTTCGCTCCAAACTCACTCCCTCTCTTCGATTTTAACCCCCAAACCCGTGTAAACATCCTCCTTTAATTCGTTGTTATTAAGATTGTTAGTTGAAGATGGGTTTTCTTGAATTTTGTTGGAAATTTTATACATATACATGTATATATATACTCGAATTTTGACCTGGAAGGTTCTTGGAGGTTTAAACCCGCGTTTTGAGGCTTGTTTCTTGTTAGACAAGGTTGAAAATGAAGCTTGGAGGCAGTTTGGTGGGAGAGGAACTCGTTGTGAGTTTTTCCGGTGGACTGTTGCCGCTCCGGCGAGCCGGCGGTGTGGGTTGTGATGATTACTGCGTTGTGGTGCTGATTACAGCTATTTCTTGTGCTAATTGTTCTTCCTGTGCTAATTGTTAGTTTAATTGATTTTAGGAGTATGATTTTGAAATATATGAATTATTAGATGTTAATCAAGGTGATTAGATGATTGTTAAGTGATGATTGGTTTAATTACAAATGTTTAGCAGCTGGTAAGGTAATATATGATTAATCTTGAGGTTAGTACTTGCATATGAAGTCCCTGATGATTTCCTGAAATGTGAGTTTTGTTAGTGAATAAATTGATTCGAATATTGTTTATATATAATTGGAAGATTAAGTAGTAGTACTTAATTAGAGTCATGTTTGTGGTTATGTATAGAATTTAATACTTGGATTAATGGCTAATTTTGGCCTGGGTATTTGGTTTGAAAACCCAAGTGAGTTTTGAATTTATTTATAAAAAGGAAAAAGAATTAGTTTGGTTGAGTGTGCTGGTACGTGTACCTGGTTGGTCGAATGGTTGTAGTTTACATGAGCCAATTTTCATGTCATTTGAGTTTATTGGCAGCATAAACTGAATAATTAGATACTTATTAGAAAGAAATTGTAACTCAGGCATTGGCAATTGTTATTTGAATTTGTGACATGGTTATTAAGTTGATTGGTAAAGTGGAAGTCAAGTATATATATATATGAGAGATTATATTGGTTGGTTATGTCGGTTGTGTCGGTTGTGTCCCGACTGGTAGTGGGCCGTATAAAGGAGGTGCTGTCCAATTTTCATTAGAACTATGTTATAATTCTTATAGGATTTCAATAATAAGTATTGGTAAATTGATATGCCTTACGTGTTAAAAAGATATAGGTGTAAGATGATAATATGTGATGCGTGCTTATGTGATTTATCTAATTATACTAACTATTTCAAGAATATGATCACTATGTGATATATGTGTTATGTGTAAAGCGTTATAGGACGCGTATGGGTAGAATAGAGCAATCAGTGAGTTTTGGTTGGTTTTGGTACTAAAATAGTACTTTACCTTTATATATATAGGTACGAGTAGGAGGTCAGGCTAAGAGCAGTGCACGGGTAGATGGAATTTCGAGAAGGAAATGGTGATCGGAGTTGGCGGGTGTACTCAAGGAGAAGTTGTCAAATCATAGGGAAAGATGGAAGTAGAGCTGAGTAAAAGGCCGTTGTGTAAAGAAGTAGATACTGACGTGAAGTTGAGCAACTGATCGAGGTTTTAGGATCGAGAACTTCGTGTATTGAGGCAAGTGTTATCGCTCCTCACTTATTGTTCAAGTGATGCAATTCTGTGCTATTTATATATCAAATGTGTTGGTCAAATTATGTTACAAAGTGACGTCCTTCTTCAAATGACGTGCCAATGTTTATATTTCCACCTTTAGCTCAAGTGCAAATCTTCGAATGATCTTACAAATACCTTTTTCCTCAAAGATATTTTAAAAACGTGGTATGTTATTGGATTCCTCAAGAGAGTACCATTTATTTTAATTTATTTTAATTTCTTCAAAAATGTTTAAAAGACGTTGTAATAGAGAAATCCAAGATTTTAAAATGTAATAAAAAATTTTTAACACGAATCCTGATTATGACATATTTTCACCGATGAACCTTCTTTAGGGGATGTTTTCTTCAAACTGACCTACAATTTAATTATCTTGGAGTTATTTTACAAATGATCATTTTTTTTAAACTACTTAACTCACTTGTGTTGATTCAAACTTGACAATGTGTTGGTAAATTTTAATTAAATGCTTAGTATTTGACTAGGTCCTTACCTTATCTTATAATCACAATTGTTGTTAATCATGTTGCAAGTATTTCTTTTCACTTCTCATTCAAGTGAAACTGTTCCTTAATTATTATAATGATGACATTCTCACCCATTTATTGTTGATCTCGTCGACATTTATTATTGTTTTGGTTCTTTATCTATTATTACCCCATTTATTGTCGATCTCGTCGACATCTAGTGCTGATGCTATTTCTTAATTTTCACCCCATTTATATATCGAACTTGTCGATATCGAGGATAGAATTGTTGATTCTCTTTTCATTCCACCAGTTGAGTTGTTGTGCTGGAACGTGAGTTTTCTAGATTGTTTGATTGACAGAGGTTGTCGATTGTCCCGACACCTAGTGCGTTCGATTTAGAATTGGAATGTTTTCAGATGTCCCTTCGGGGAGACCATATTAATGGTCAACAGATGTCCCTTCGGGGAGACCATATTATGGTCAGAGGAGTCCCTTCGGGGAGACCATTTTAATGGTCAGAAGTTAAGGCCAATGTGTGCCGTGGATCCATTATAGGACATTGCTGTGTGCGTTTGTCCGGGGTTAGTGCGTGACTGATCAGCAGCCTAACCTTATTGTTTTTTTTAAAAAAAAATAAATAAAAATCCAATTCTAATCCATACATTGAAGTTGAGTTGCTTTAAAGCCTGATTCCTTTGAAGCCTATGATGATTATCTTTGATTGTCAGAACTTTTATCAGTTCTCATTGTTGATGTATTTTATTCTAGCGGAGTCTTGTTTGCTCATCTGGGAGTTACAATATTTAATTTCTTCAGCTGATTTCTTTCGTACCGTATGATGATTATTCTTGTTGATCAAAACCTATATTGTTCTTGATATTGCTATCACTATTTACACTTGCTGAGCATTGTTGGCTCACTCTTGCTTGTTTATTTTTCTTCAGTTAATAGAGGAGATTAGTGGACCTTGTGTTGATGAGTTTTCCTGTTCCAGCGAGAGGTGACGTTCGAGTTGTTGGTTTCGCCGGGTAGTGATTTGAGCTTGTCAGAGGTTGGTTTACTAGTTCGGCAGACGAACTTAGTGGTTATCAATTTGTATAATAATGTTATACTGAGATTGGATTGTAATAATTAAATTTGGTAGTTTGTTTCATACCATAACCTGTAAGCGGTCTTGGATCAGGGGTATTTTATTATTATATTATGTTTATATCCAGGTTTGTGTTATGTGGATTATGGTTAGTGGCCCCAAATCTGTACCCCGGATTATGGGATGCCACATTAATGTTGCAAAAAAGTGTTGCATTCGTCTGTTGTAACATATTCAAAATGTTGCTAAAACATGCAAAAGTGTTACAACAAACTACATCAAACTCTTTTTGTAATACTTTGAAAAGCGTTGCAATAAACACAAAAAGCGTTGCTATAGAAGGCTATTGCCACGCCGGCAAATGCAACACTGACTTTTAGCAAAAGTGTTGCATAAACATCTATTGTAACACTTTTGGAGCCTAATGTTACACTTTTTTGGTGTTGCAACAGCCCATATTTGGTGTAGTGCAAGTTGTGTCAAAAACTTTATCTTCTCAGTTGAAATCAATATTTGGAAAAGGAACATTTGTTGATCAAAATCAAGTTTTTGGAGGTTCTATAGATTTTTCTGATGGAAGAGCTTTAACAGGGAAAATTGGAAGAAATAGAGCTGGTTTGGGATCACATAAAGATACAAGACAATCAATTGGTCCTAGAGATCCTTCCTCACTGGCTATTCCAGGTCGTGGTGTTACTCAAGAGAGTTTAGACAGACTGGAATCAGTACAGTTGGTTTATCAGAAGAGCTTGGAAAAGGATTTTCTCTTATACTTTATGTTTGATGGAACATTATACAAGATTGGTGAATTTGATCTTGATTTGAAATACTGGGAAGAACTAGAACATGTTCTGTAACTTTTCAAGGTGAGAAATCGAAGAACTGAGTCGGTTGCAAATGTGCTTAAAAGAAAAATGCTTCAAAATTTGGCAAATAGAGGCATGACATACAACATCAACTATGTTCTTCAGTACATAGATTGGAATGGAAAGCTTATTGAGATGAGGAAGGGAACTACAAAGTTAAAGACTGATCTGGGTGTTACAGTTCTTGATTTTAATTCTCAATCAGAGTAAGTGAAATTCATCAGACTGGGAAATGAGATGAGGAGAAATAAAATCTATGATCTAAGAGCTGCTATCTATCAGATTGATGAAAGTGATCCTGAATTAAGAGAAATCAAGGAAGTTATGTAGAGAGAACTTGAAAATGCTGAGAGAAGATTGTTGATAGATTATCTCAGGACAACACCAGATCTTGAGGCAATTTTATAAATGATGCTCTGTAAGAATTTCTTGTTTTTCTGTTGATTTTATTTAAGTAAATAGTTTAAACTCTGATCATTTATTAAACACTGCATTTGTCTATTCTGTTTTGACATCATCAATTATTATTAAACTTGTGCATTTTTACTAATGAACAAGTTGGGGGAGATTGTTAGATATAATTGATGTAAGTATTAATCAGTGTTTAAGTGTTACAGTGATATATCAGAGTTTAAGCTGGAAGCAGTCAGAGTTTGGATAAACACTGACGGATGGAAGCGCAAACGCTGATTGGATGGAAGCGCAACAGAGTTTGTTAAACTCTGTTCAGCAGAAGCGTCTACAAGTCAACAGTGATTGAAGATTAATTGAAGATAAACATGGAAGCAATATCTTTGAAGATTGGATAGTTGTCAAAGAGATTGAGTTGACTTGGGAGACGTGTAGCAATCGTGATTGATATCAATTGTATAGCTTAATTGTAGGAGTATCAATTTACGATTGTATATCAGCTGTATGTTTTATAAATACAGTTAGGTTAACCCTAGAAGGGTATCGAACATTGAAATATTCATTCATTGTAACCTAAGCAGCTCTCTGTGATATTTTACATCACTGAGATAGGAATTATTAATTCCAAACAGTTTTTAAGTACAAAAACGTGTGTTCTTGTTAATCTCTCATACAGTACTTGATTATAATTTGTGTATTCGGCCTAACAAGATAAAGCAGCGGCATAAAAGTAGTAAGAATACTAAATAACAAAGAAAATGAACCAAATTCACCAACTTGACGAGCTTAAGAATGTATCAACGCGGGTGCTGTTTTAATGCTATGCAGCTCCCATGATAAAGATATGAAAGCGCCAGCAGTGCTTGTGGCTTTACTTCACAATCCCCATATTGTAAGAGTAGTTTGACGGTATAACAAGCTACCCTTATCTGCCAAAAATTCAATGAGAATAAAAAATTTCATGGAATAGCTAAAACAGCTTTATAAGGAGTTAAAAAAACATGATCATAAACAACCTCACATGCATGCAAATTTGACTTCGCATGACAAACAATTGCCAAGAATGTGGCACAATTCGGTATCTCGTAGTAATGTCTCTGATGACTATAAACCATATCCTTCAACAGTCCCAACACCCCAAATTTATGGAGATCTCTCACCGACCTGGGAAAATCATAGGCTATGCGCATCAGTGTAAACATGCCCTGCAATTTTAAAATATATTTTTAAATACATCATTATTCCAGATGTAATTGGCTAACTAATGTAATGAAGCTTACCCGCTTTTGCATGCACGCATGTTTAGAAATCATTAGACCAACGAGTGATGGAATTGCTTCCTCTCTAATAATCTCAGCACCATCTGAATCAACATAAGTGAGTGCAAGAACGCCATAAAACTGTGTGATGGTGTCAGGATTGGCATATGTTAGTATTGGTATCATGTGATGAACCATGACCAGTCAAAACTGTTGTTGGCCTTCTCACGGTAAAAGAAGAAGGGTAAATCAGTAAAAACACTGGAAGTCAACTGATTCCCAATAGAGGCCAGAGTCAAGGGATAAAAGGGGAAGTTCAACAAAAGAGTAGAAAAGGGGGAGAGGGGATTGCAATTAGGGTTATGCTGAGATTGTATTATTTTACGTATTAAACTTATGGAGAGCACTGGTCTCTCGAAAACTAGATATCATTTCATTCACTGTTGATCTAAGTTATTCAAATCACTTCTTATTTTAGTACGTTGTTGCTTGATTGTAATCGTATTAGTAGTGTAAATATCACAAGTGGTATCAGAGCATAGATCTGATGGGACTGCCAACTGCTAATCAAAGGGTGGATGTGTTAGAGGAGAAAGTGACAGATCTGGAAGGAAGGATGCAAGGAATGGTAGCTAAGGCTGTAGAGGCTATGCGTCACTCATTGACAGAGGTGGTAATGGAGGGGCAAGCGGCGGCGTCCAAGAAATTGGGGATAGAGTTTGAGGCGATGGTGGAACGGATGGAAGGGAGGCTTAATCAAAGTTGAGAGTATCACAAGTCGATGATTAACGCGATTCGGAATGAACAACTGAAGTTTCAAGCTGAGATGTGTACAACGTTGACAAGAATACATTCAGTACCTGTGCCCACGCCAGAGAAGATGGAAGGGAGCGTGCATAACGTGGGTGGATCTGCGTCTAAGAGCCCAAACTCAACCCATGTGGCTGGTAGGATGGTTATCAGAGTATAGGTGTTCAGAGTATGCCAGGGGGAACGTATGTGGGAGGAGGCTTTGGGTCTGGGGTTGGAGGCAACAACTTGAATTGGAAGTATCGAAAACTAGACATGCCTGTGTTCGATGGTAGTGATCCTGATGGATGGGTCTTAAGGGTGGAGAGGTATTTCCAATTTTATCAGTTGAACGAAGAAGAAATGTTGGAGGCTGTAGCAGTGGCGTTAGAGGGAGATGCGTTGAGGTGGTACCAGTGGGAGAATAATTAACACCTGATAAGAAGATGGGTGGATCTGAAACGATTTATTCTCCGACAATTTAGGTCGGCGAACGGAGGTTCTCTTTATGAGCAATGGTTGTCTACCCACCAAGTTACTACGGTGCATGAATACCGTCGAAAGTTCATAGAGACGGCAGCGCCGTTGGAGGGAGTAACTAAGGACATATTAATGGGGCATTTCATTAATGGATTAAAGGACGACACCAAGGCTGAGGTGAGGTTCCTTCATCCAGTCAGCTTGGAGCAGGTCATGGAATAGGCTGCCAGGATCGAAGAAAAGAACCAGGCCACTACTTACAGGAAAACAGGGTTGGGATCTATAAAGACTGGTACGTACTCGATGTTTAGCAAGGGTTCTTCAACTGTAACCCCATACTCTTATAGTTCCCCTGTTAGCCCTCCAGTGTCTCGAAATTGGGGATCACGTTCTCTTGAGTCTCAAGCATCAGTGAAATAAGTGAGTAGTA
This sequence comes from Kitagawia praeruptora, assembly GCA_037693485.1. Lineage (NCBI taxonomy): Eukaryota > Viridiplantae > Streptophyta > Magnoliopsida > Apiales > Apiaceae > Kitagawia > Kitagawia praeruptora. The sequence continues at coordinate 150,807,026 of CM075351.1, read as the reverse complement.
TAGGGTCAGTAAATCATGGAGTAGGAAAGGTTAAACGATTGACAGAGAAAGAACTACAAGAAAAGAGAGCCAAGGGTTTATTCTATCGGTGTGATGCGAAGTGGGTGATGGGGCATAGGTGCAAAAAGAAGGAATTGAGTGTTATACTAATTTCGGAAGAAGATGGAGAAACGGACTGTGAGGATGGTGATGTGCCTTTGTCACCAGTTGAAGAGGTGGTTACAGAAGTCTCTTTGAACTCAGTGGTTGGTCTCTCTAACCCAAAAATGATGAAGTTAAGGGGCATCATAGGCGAATTGGAAGTGGTAGTGATGATTGATCCGGGGGCAACCCATAACTTCATATCAAAGGAGCTGGAAAGTGCTGCTGGAGTTGTGCTTTCAAATGATGGAGCGTTTGGAGTGGCTTTGGGTAATGGTGAATCGATTCGGGGAAAAGGGGTGTGTAGAGGAGTTAGGCTGTAGTTCGACGGAGGTGTTGAGGTAGTGGAAGACTTTCTTCCCTTGCAGCTGGGGAGTTCAGACATAATACTTGGGATACAGTGGTTAGAAAAGCTAGGTACTTACAAACTGGAAAACGTAGGTCATGACGTTTGAGGATAAGGGAGAAACTGTGACGTTGGTGGGTGATCCAACCTTAGTACGTTCGAGGGTGTCGTTGAAAGCCATGAAACGAATGCTACGTAAAGGAAGTGATGGGTATTGGGTCGAATGTACAACAATGGAGGTTAAACCTCAATGGGAGGGAGTCCAACCGGGCAATAATACCCTGAATTCAGAAGGGTTACAGGCATTGGTGACAAGATATGAGGGGATATTTATAGAACCGGTGGGTCTACCTCCTTGCAGAAAACATGAACATGCTATTGTATTGAAAGAGGGTAGCAACCCAGTAGGTATCAGACCGTATCGATATCCACAATCTCAAAAAGATGAAATAGAACGCCTCATTAGAGATATGCTCGCAGCAGGTATTATCCAACCCTCTACCAGCCCATTTTCTAGCCCTATCCTTTTAGTTAAAAAGAAAGATGGTTCGTGGCAATTTTCCATCTACTATATGGCTTTAAATAAAGAAACCGTGCCAGATAAGTATCTGATTTCGGTAATAGACGAGTTATTGCATGAACTCCATGGAGCAGCAGTATTTTCAAAGCTCGATCTACGTGCCGGATATCATCAAATCAGGGTACGAGCCGAGGAAACATATAAAACAGCTTTTCGAACACACGACGGGCACTATGAATTCCTCGTAATGCCATTTGGCTTAATGAACGCCCCTACCAATTTTTAATCGTTAATGAAAGATATTTTTCGCCCATGTCTAAGGAGGTTTCTGCTTGTATTTTTCGACGATATTCTCGTCTATAGTGCCAACATGGAGCAACATTTGGGTCACTTACAAGCAGTGTTTGACATTATTTCGGAGAACAATTTGTATGCTAACAAAAAGAAGTGTGAATTTGGCCAGTCAAAGATTGGGTAATTGGGTCACATGATATCCAGCAGTGGGGTAGAGTGTAAGAACCCTAATTTTTGGTAATATTTTATTTTATTTAATATCTTGTGGCAATGTCAATATGGAACCTTTCTGGTCATCCCTGTTGATTAATAGAATTGATTGTCTGAGAAACTGTGTTGCTGTATTCATTATGTAAGATAAGAAGGGAGATTGTGAAGGCAGGAGTCTTATTGTTAGGGAGATTTATAAAACTTGGGATTTGAGAATGATTAGAGTGTTACAAGATTTATTGAGGATCATGACAAGGAATTATGGACATTAGAGGAATTTACACAATTAGTACTTAAGGAATTATAGGGGAAATCTCTACGCGACAAAATATTATTACGAGGGATTAATTAAGATAAGATACGAATTAAAGATTAGATAATAAGCATTGGTGGGAGAATAATAATACAAGGAGTAGTATTGCATGCAAGCTCATGCAACTAAGTAGTTAGGAAAGCAAACTAGATGAACCAAATAGCAAGGGGAATAGTAACTAGTTGGCTTGCTTTTTCAAAAGTGGAGACAAGAGTACATGAGAGCCATACCTATAGCCATGTCTAGATTGTACCATACTAATACATATAATTATATGTAACACCCAATCAAACACACAACCACACAAACACAAAAGAAAAGAAATCAAACTCTCTCCCCCCCCTTTAATATTGCTCTCGGCCAAGACCAAGTGGAGAAGAAAGAAAAATTCTTTCTCCCACTTCTCATCACTCAAAATTCATACCATAATTCCTAGCTCATCTACATCATCTAATCAAGGTATGCTAGCAATTTCACTTCATTTCATCCATCCAATTCCAAGTTATAAAATGTTAAAGATTGGGTGAATAGTAACCATGTTTGATTTTCTTTTAGATCTTGGATTATAAGTGTTGTAGGAGATCATCTAAGGTGTTGTTGTGTTGTGAAAAGCTTACCCAAGGTCCCTAGGAGCTCAAGAAGGTATAAAATCACAAACCCTCTTGGTTATGTAGTATTTATAATGTTTGGTAGTAGATCCATGCATGTATGAGCTAATCTTGGTTGTATAAGTGTTGGATGACTTGGATCTTGAGTTTTTATGTTGAGATTATGACTTTTATGACTATGGATAGTATATATATCACCATGAGTGTTATGAACCATGATTTGAGTGTATTAAGTGTTGGTTGTATGGTGGAATTGTGAAAAATGATTGATGTAAGTGGTATGTTCATGCTGAGTTTTTCCAGGAGCAATGACCTGTATTGTGACACGATTTTGAACACCCAAATGATGTCCCCTGATGTCCTACCTTATATTGATGGAAAGATAATTGAATGTAGTTTCTGGATATGTAAGATTCATAGCTAGGTGATGTGTGGATTTTTAGTTATGGCCGGAGAAGTGATTTTTGTTTCTGGACTATGGACTGCATAAAGTGACCCCCTTGTGAACCTTGTTTAAACACCTTAAAAAATATTTGGGATCATGGAAAAATTAGAGAAGCTAGGAAATACAGTGTTGAAGGCTACCCAAAAGGAATTGGATTAAAATATGAATTTTTGGATTTTATAAAAATGCTAGAGTAAATTTCGCGCAAGGGAAAAAGTCGTTAGTGGAGCATAATTCTAGGAGTAATGGTTATGGTTCGAACGTGGTAACTAAATTAAGTCGAGTAAGTGACGAGCGTAAACGAGTGATGTCATGGACCTATAGTGGGGCTAGGGAGTCATAAGACGAAGTCGTTAAGTTAATTTCGTGTCCCCTTAAAACCCCGTAATTAGAGAGAAATTGTTAAGGTACTAACGAACGATTATTGTTTATGTATAGATCGTTCGAATTCACACGCTCGACCACCCCAACCAAACCAAGGCAAGTTTACTTTTCAAAACTTATCCCTATACAAGGATTTTCACTGTTGTGTTTGTAGTTTTCCAAATTATATCAAATGCTATGTTTATCGAAGTATTGATGCAATTGAGATTGAACAAGTACATGTATGCTTTTACCCGTTGAACTTAGATTGAAATATTTTCTTCGGACAACGACTCTAGCAATAGAGGTCGTAGCGGTCCGTATACACTATTGACCGGGGAGCGGTATATTATTATATCGTATCTATATTGCGAAAACCCGAAGGGTCATTCGGGTGGTATCGTATATTCAAATAACTATTATTATATCTTCGTAAATACTCGAAACCTTATCTTGGATAAAAAGTTTATTTTATTAAATAATTATTTTATTAATTGTTAATATTAAATCTTAAAATATCATTTAATAATTATTGTTCACTATTTTAAAAACAAAGTAAATCCAAGATACCCTTTTTATACTTTCAAACATCGAACTTTTTCGAACTCAAAACATTTTCGAAAACCCCCGGTCAGGTTCTGCTTCTTGTATGATTTCAAGAATTATCGGTCGACTGATGTCGAACCACAACTACTCTGTTTTCAATCAAAATCTGGTTTTTAAAAGAAAAAGAAAAAGGGACTCTGGCAGGTGTGGGAACCGTTGACGAACGATTCCCGGGATGTGTAAGCGGCCGTGAGCCAGGCGGTCCATCACTTATTATTCCGGCCCAGGTGTTGCCGAAGGATGATTACAGATGTAGTTTTCATCGAGGGTGATTACGGATGTAGTTTTCACTCGGGGATAGTTACGGATGTAGTTTCTATCCTTCTACCGGTAGAGAAGACCCGCGGATTATTGGACTCGGATGTGGCGACTGATCATCGTCAATCCCTGTCAGGTTTTATGTTTTCTTTAAGTCCCATTCCTCCACTTTGGAAAAATGCTTTGACACTGCATCCTAGGCCTATGTGCCAGTTGCCGATAGTGTCCTATTTTGATGAGAAAGATGTTGACTTTATGCAGTAGCTAGAACTGCAAGGTTATTTTGAAAACAAGGGCACGTACTGGTGCACCTTTGAAATTTACCAACAATGACAAGTGATTTTATAACTGATTGATACAACGAGTTTAATGACTGTTATACATATGAAATGCTATATTGCTTATTTTATACCTATATTCTTGCTGAGCTATAGTTGCTCACTCTTGCTTGTTTTCAAATTTTACAAACACAATAGCTAAGAGAAATGGCAAGAACCTGTCAGACTGTTCGAAAGCAGGTGACTAGACCCCAGGCTGCAGTTGAGATTCCACCGGTAGGCCCCATTAGCCGGATTGGTCGGCAACTTTTGTTAGTACGTTTTATTTATAAGTACGACCTGTGCAAGGCAGTGTACCGTAACAAACTTTCAAGCCGCCAACTTCGCTTCATATCGAAGTGTTGCTGGTAGCATAAATGCTATTTAATTCGGTCTGTAATAACTCTAAAACTTTTACTTTTGCTTAATCAAATGTATGACGTTTCTGAGACTCTAATCTGTATGTGTGTGTGTGTGTGTGGTGTGAGTTTATTGTGGGGTCGATGGCTGTTTATTTATATTATGTGCAAGAACAAGTATGTTATGAATGGAAAATGGACCGTGAGCGCCTAGATCTCCGACCCCGGATCTGGGGGCGTCACAGAAATGGTATCAGAGAGAAGGTTACAGTTCTCAGAAACGATAGTAATTTAGGAAAGCAACCATAATAATACGAATAATATAACACTAATAATAATCCCATTAATACCTAGAGCTCTCATCGAGTTCACAAGTCGGGTTATCGGATATAGCCCTGACTTCTAAGGCCCGAGAGGGAACTACTTCTTAAACCCTTCTTTTTGGTTAGTAACCTAGCTTATTTCCCTTGTGTAGATGGAGGATATACCAGACCCTGAGGCCTATGAGAGGGAGCATGATGAGGCACTACTGAGAGAGACTGAGGACCCTATTGAGGATACTGATGCTGACCCTGAGCTGGGCCCCTGGATTACGATATTAGGGGATACTGATGATGAGGATCCCGAGGAGGAGCCCTTTATGGAGCCTGAGCCTGTTACCCCCTCCCCTGTGGCCACTGATGAGGAGAGTGTGCGACCCGGTGAGGACCGTGTTGTGTCACCCCCACCCTCTCCACAGTCATTGAGCCCCACTTCTTCAGATGATGACCCCGAGGAGGATACTTCTAGTGAGGAGGAGCGTGACCCTACCCCTGCTCCTGCTCCTGCCCCTGTTATGCCACCCCCACCACTGGACCTACCCCCGGTGTCGGGCGCTGAGCACGCCTATGTCGTGCAGTTCATGACCCGAGACTTACTTTCTGCGGAGGCCCGACTTAACGAGGCGAGGAGGGTGATAGTGGAGGAGCGCGAGGCGCGCTTGAGGATCCAGGCTGAGATGAGGACTACAGTTGCTAGGAGGACTAGAGCTCGACTCCACAGGATTGAGAGGAGGAGTCGCGAGAGGGTTCTCGGTTTGGGGATCCGCGGGGGCGGAGTGATCCAGGCTAGGGATGTTAGGCGTGTTGTGCGTCGTGCATTTGCCCGAGTGAGGGCCTTGCTCCGTCGCGGTGCGGCCCCGTGATGTGTTACTGATAGCTCAGTCCCTAGGTACAGATGACACTAGTGTGTCGATTTTGCGGGATAGTTGACTTGTGCAGTGGCATCCTTTCTGACCAGTGGATGAGTAGACTGACCTACATATATGTAGATGTGACTTCGGATAGTATGTACGGATGTAGCCCTACTTTTGTGTAGCCCTGACTATTCGGATTATGTACTTGTATTTGTTCCACTTTTGCTAGACTTTGACATCGGAACTATGTATTTGGCTCTAACATCCAAACTTTGTGACCACCTTTGTACCGTACTTATTTAGTTTCAGTTTCCTTGATATTGCCTCAACTGCTTTACTTTCCGATGCCATGCTCTACTGTTTTGATATACAACTGTGATTATACAACTGCTACAAGCCACAAATACAACCATACTGTTTCAAATTACGATATGTGATTTCAAATTGTTCTCCACATTTTCCAAAAATATTCCTACGATTTTTCAAAAATAAACCTTTCAAAAAAAAAACGGTTTTAGTTATTTAAAATTTTGAAAACATTTCTATAAGTTCGAAGTTTTGAAATCTTGGAAATTCCTACAAATGTTTTCGAACCACGTAACGACTTCCCCTAAAAAAAGAGTTTTACAGTTTATCGCCATCATAAGGGCACTACGAGTTTCGAAATTTTAACCCTGTATAAGGAGGAACAATACGTTCCTGACTTCTCTAAATACGGTCAAATAAATTGAAAACCCTAACCCATTTTTGTCTTATTATCAGAATCATGCCACCCAGAAGAATGAACACTCGAGCTCACCCGGCCAGCTCTGAAGGCCAGGGTAGCCACCATGGGCCGGAAGGCCACCAAAACCGAGAGAGAGAGGATCAGAACCTGAGCGAGGATGAAGGTAGTGACTATAACTTGTTTGATAACTCTGAGTATGATGAAGAGGAAGCTGAAGATGATACCCTAGAGGTGGAAAACCCAAGGAGAGACCCTATGGAGCGATTCATGGACCTACTTAGGCAGAACTTGGACCGTCCCCCGGTTCAGCCACCACCCAACAATGCGAATGCCAATGCCTTTCGGAATTTCAAATCCCTGAAACCCCCAGAGTTTAAGGGAACTGCGGACCCAGTCGAGGCAAGAGCCTGGCTGAAAGAAATGGAAAAATCTTTTGAGATACTAGGAGTCGCTGAAGAGCAGAAAACTGTTTTCGCCACCTATCTGCTGAAGGGTGAGGCAAACTACTGGTGGGAAGCTAAAAAGAATTTGGAGGGAAGAGGTGTGGTGACCTGGGAGAGGTTTAGCAAGTTGTTCTTGGAAAAGTATTTCCCTAGGTTCATGGAAACACAAATGGAGCTGAAATTTTTGGAACTCAAGCAAGGTAACATGACGGTGGCCGAGTATGAGGCAAGATTTACTGAGCTGTCAAGGTTTGTGCCGGAATATGTGAACTCTGAGGTGAAGAGGGCCCGAAGGTTTCAATTGGGGCTAAAGCAATGGATTCAGAATCGTGTGGCGGTTCTTGAGCTGACAGACTATGCCACCCTGGTACAGAAAGCGTCAATTGTTGAGGCTGGAAGTGAACAGATGCAGAAGGAGAGGGAAGGAAAGAAGAGGAAGTTTGACAGTCGAAAGGGAAACTCTGCGGGAGGGAGCTTTCCGAGCAAGTTTAAGCGAGGAACAGTGTCCCAGCCCAGCGGAAACTTTGGAACCAAGAAAGCTGAAAGTTGGAGTGTGGGCCAGGGCGGCCGACCACAGGGATCATCGTACTCTACCCCACCCCGAGCCCCACTCCCGGAATGCAATAAATGTGGAAGGAAACATGCGGGCGTGTGTAACCTGCAAGATGTGAAGTGCTTCAAGTGTGGGCTGACGGGACATTATGCTAACACCTGTCGAGGGACCAGTAACAACCCCAGTGCCGGAGGTAACTGCTTAAAGTGTGGGAAACCAGGGCACCGAATGAGGGAATGTAGGTCCTCTGGGCCAGCTGCATCAAGAGTGAGTGGAACTGCTTCTAACAGGGCCCCTACTGCAAGAACTTTTAACATGACTGTGCAAGATGCCGTGAGGAACACGGATGTGATCGCAGGTACCCTACTACTCAACTCAGTTAATGCGAATGTTTTATTTGATTCGGGAGCTACCAAGTCTTTCATATCTCTAGATTTTGTATGTCGGTTAGGCCTTAAGACTGAACCACTGAGAGACAGACTGCAAGTAGAGATAGCTAATCATGAAATTATTCCTGTTAACCAAGTATGTCCCGGTTGCGACCTAGAAATAGAAGGGCGACACTTTCGGATAGATTTAATACCTTTTAAATTAGGGGAGTTTGACGTAATAATAGGTATGGATTGGTTGACAACCCATGGAGCTCAGATTGATTGCGTGAAGAAGAAAGTGAGTTTAAGACTGCCAAGGGATAAGGAAGTAGTGTTTAGTGGAAAACGACAAACCCAAAAGTTCCTGACTATGATTCAAGCTAAAAGGCTGTTACGTAAAGGATGCGAGGCCTATTTAGCCTATGTAAAGGATACCAAGAAGGAGGCACCCAACCTACAGGAAATCCCAGTCGTTAACGAATTCGCGGATGTATTTCCGGACGATCTTCCAGGACTACCACCTGATAGAGACATCGAGTTCGCTATAGATTTAGTTCCGGGCACGGCCCCAATTTCAAAGGCCCCGTATAGGCTAGCCCCAGTGGAGATGAAAGAGTTGGCCACCCAATTGCAAGAGCTGTTGGATAAAGGAATGATAAGACCTAGTGTGTCACCGTGGGGAGCCCCGGTGCTATTCGTGAAAAAGAAGGATGGCAGTATGAGATTATGCATAGACTACAGGGAGTTGAATAAGGTGACCATCAAGAATAAGTATCCTTTGCCCAGAATAGATGACCTGTTTGACCAACTAAAGGACGCGGTTTATTTTTCCAAGATCGATTTGAGAACCGGGTACCATCAGTTAAAGATTAAGCCAGAAGATATACCAAAGACGGCCTTTCGCACCCGGTACGGACACTATGAGTTTTTAGTAATGTCGTTTGGGTTAACAAATGCACCCGCAGCTTTCATGGACTTAATGAATCGAGTCTTCAAGAAGTATCTGGACAAGTGTGTTATAGTCTTCATCGATGACATCTTAATTTATTCCAAGACGAAAGAGGAACATGCAGAGCATCTGAGAATTGTATTGGGAGCATTAAGAGAAGAAAAGTTGTACGCTAAGTTCTCGAAGTATGAATTTTGGTTGAAGGAAGTTCAGTTTTTGGGACATGTGATTAGCGAACAAGGCATCCTAGTGGACCCAGCCAAAATAGAGGCTGTATCAAACTGGGAGAGACCAACCACTCCGACAGAGGTGAGAAGTTTCATAGGATTGGCCGGCTACAATAGGAGATTTGTCCAAGACTTTGCCAAGATAGCAGCCCCTTTGACCCGGCTAACTCGCAAGACCGAGAAGTTTGTGTGGACTGAGAAATGTGAAGAAAGCTTCCAAGAGTTGAAAAAGAGGTTGGTGATAGCACCAGTACTAGCCCTACCCGATGATAAGGGAGATTTTGTGATTTATAGCGATGCATCCCATAAAGGTTTAGGGTGTGTGCTTATGCAGCACGGTAAGGTGATTGCGTATGCGTCCAGACAACTTAAGGAGTATGAGATAAGATACCCCACCCATGATTTGGAATTAGCAGCAATAGTCTTTGCTTTGAAGATCTGGAGACATTATCTTTACGGAGAAAAGTGTGAAATCTACACGGATCACAAGAGCTTAAAGTACATATTCACTCAGAAAGAGTTAAACATGAGGCAGAGGAGATGGTTAGAGCTAATCAAGGATTATGATTGTGAGATTCATTATCACCCAGGGAAGGCCAATGTAGTGGCCGATGCACTTAGCCGAAAGGAGAAGATTAAGATGATAACGTCAGTGGACGAAGTGATCAAGGACCTCGAGAGGCTGGAGATTGAGGTGAGGTTGCCAGGAACTGGCCAAGAGAGCCTAATGGAAATAAAAGTCCAACCACCGCTATTGGAAAAGATTAAGTTATGCCAGGAAAAGAAGATAGAAGAAGAAAAGAATTCGATGGAGAAAATTTTGACTGGCGAAGAAATTAGGTGTGGGAAGGATGGGAATGGAGTTATGAGGTACGCATCTAGGATATGGATCCCGAACGTTCGAGAATTAAAAGATGAGATTTTGCAAGAGGCTCATAGTTCAAGGTATTCGATTCACCCTGGAGGCACTAAGATGTATAGGGATTTGAAAGAGTATTATTGGTGGCCAAATATGAAGAAGGACGTAGCAGAGTGGGTAAGTAAATGCTTGACATGTCAAAGAGTGAAGGCCGAACACCAGAGGCCTAGTGGATTGTTGCAACCCTTAGAGATACCCGAGTGGAAGTGGGAGCAGATTGCGATGGACTTTGTAGTCGGATTACCAAGGACCAAGACTAATCATGACGCCATTTGGGTAATTATTGATAGATTGACCAAGTCAGCCCATTTTCTTCCAATCAACGAGAGATACACCGTCGACAAGCTGGTAGATATCTACTTAAAGGAGATTGTGGTTAGGCATGGGGTTCTTGTGAGCATTGTATCAAATAGAGACCCAAGATTCAACTCCAGGTTCTGGAGGAGTTTTCAGGATTGTGTGGGGACTAAGTTAAACATGAGTACTGCATACCATCCCCAAACAGACGGACAGAGCGAGAGAACCATCCAGACCATCGAGGACATGTTGAGAGTATGTGCCATAGATTTCAAGGGAAGTTGGGACGACCATTTGCCATTGATCGAATTTTCCTACAACAACAGTTACCACGCGAGTATAGGCATGCCCCCATATGAAGCTTTGTACGGACGAAGATGTCGGTCTCCCTTATGTTGGGAAGAGGTAGGAGAGCGAAAGATATTAGGGCCTGAACTGGTCCAACAGACAAGAGAAACTATCGAACTCATAAGAGGACGGCTGGTAGCGGCCCAAGACAGACAGAAGAAGTATGCGGACCAGACCCGCAAGGACAAAGAATATGAGGTAGGAGAGTTTGTGATGTTAAAAGTATCACCGTGGAAGGGATTGATGAGATTTGGTAAGAAAGGGAAACTAAGCCCGAGATTTATTGGACCTTTTGAGATCTTGAAACGAGTTGGAAAGTTGGCCTATGAATTGGCTTTACCTCCGAGCTTACAGCAAGTACATAATGTGTTTCATGTGTCCATGCTACGACCCTACCATACCGACTTCCGACATGTGATAGAACCTGATCAAGTGGATCTGCAACCAGACTTAACATATGTGGAGCAACCCGTAGAAATTATGGATAGGAAAGAACAGGTGCTGAGGAATAAAGTTGTCAAACTAGTGAGAGTCTTGTGGAGGAACCAAAATGTCGAAGAATCAACATGGGAACTAGAAAGCGCAATGCGTGAAAAGCACCCCCAACTGTTTTCAACCTGATTCCGGGACGGAATCCTTTTAAGGAGGGGAGGCTGTAAGAACCCTAATTTTTGGTAATATTTTATTTTATTTAATATCTTGTGGCAATGTCAATATGGAACCTTTCTGGTCATCCCTGTTGATTAATAGAATTGATTGTCTGAGAAACTGTGTTGCTGTATTCATTATGTAAGATAAGAAGGGAGATTGTGAAGGCAGGAGTCTTATTGTTAGGGAGATTTATAAAACTTGGGATTTGAGAATGATTAGAGTGTTACAAGATTTATTGAGGATCATGACAAGGAATTATGGACATTAGAGGAATTTACACAATTAGTACTTAAGGAATTATAGGGGAAATCTCTACGCGACAAAATATTATTACGAGGGATTAATTAAGATACGATACGAATTAAAGATTAGATAATAAGCATTGGTGGGAGAATAATAATACAAGGAGTAGTATTGCATGCAAGCTCATGCAACTAAGTAGTTAGGAAAGCAAACTAGATGAACCAAATAGCAAGGGGAATAGTAACTAGTTGGCTTGCTTTTTCAAAAGTGGAGACAAGAGTACATGAGAGCCATACCTATAGCCATGTCTAGATTGTACCATACTAATACATATAATTATATGTAACACCCAATCAAACACACAACCACACAAACACAAAAGAAAAGAAATCAAACTCTCTCCCCCCCCCCTTTAATATTGCTCTCGGCCAAGACCAAGTGGAGAAGAAAGAAAAATTCTTTCTCCCACTTCTCATCACTCAAAATTCATACCATAATTCCTAGGTCATCTACATCATCTAATCAAGGTATGCTAGCAATTTCACTTCATTTCATCCATCCAATTCCAAGTTATAAAATGTTAAAGATTGGGTGAATAGTAACCATGTTTGATTTTCTTTTAGATCTTGGATTATAAGTGTTGTAGGAGATCATCTAAGGTGTTGTTGTGTTGTGAAAAGCTTACCCAAGGTCCCTAGGAGCTCAAGAAGGTATAAAATCACAAACCCTCTTGGTTATGTAGTATTTATAATGTTTGGTAGTAGATCCATGCATGTATGAGCTAATCTTGGTTGTATAAGTGTTGGATGACTTGGATCTTGAGTTTTTATGTTGAGATTATGACTTTTATGACTATGGATAGTATATATATCACCATGAGTGTTATGAACCATGATTTGAGTGTATTAAGTGTTGGTTGTATGGTGGAATTGTGAAAAATGATTGATGTAAGTGGTATGTTCATGCTGAGTTTTTCCAGGAGCAATGACCTGTATTGTGACACGATTTTGAACACCCAAATGATGTCCCCTGATGTCCTACCTTATATTGATGGAAAGATAATTGAATGTAGTTTCTGGATATGTAAGATTCATAGCTAGGTGATGTGTGGATTTTTAGTTATGGCTGGAGAAGTGATTTTTGTTTCTGGACTATGGACTGCATAAAGTGACCCCCTTGTGAACCTTGTTTAAACACCTTAAAAAATATTTGGGATCATGGAAAAATTAGAGAAGCTAGGAAATACAGTGTTGAAGGCTACCCAAAAAGAATTGGATTAAAATATGAATTTTTGGATTTTATAAAAATGCTAGAGTAAATTTCGCGCAAGGGAAAAAGTCGTTAGTGGAGCATAATTCTAGGAGTAATGGTTATGGTTCGAACGTGGTAACTAAATTAAGTCGAGTAAGTGACGAGCGTAAACGAGTGATGTCATGGACCTATAGTGGGGCTAGGGAGTCATAAGACGAAGTCGTTAAGTTAATTTCGTGTCCCCTTAAAACCCCGTAATTAGAGAGAAATTGTTAAGGTACTAACGAACGATTATTGTTTATGTATAGATCGTTCGAATTCACACGCTCGACCACCCCAACCAAACCAAGGCAAGTTTACTTTTCAAAACTTATCCCTATACAAGGATTTTCACTGTTGTGTTTGTAGTTTTCCAAATTATATCAAATGCTATGTTTATCGAAGTATTGATGCAATTGAGATTGAACAAGTACATGTATGCTTTTACCCCTTGAACTTAGATTGAAATATTTTCTTCGGACAACGACTCTAGCAATAGAGGTCGTAGCGGTCCGTATACACTATTGACCGGGGAGCGGTATATTATTATATCGTATCTATATTGCGAAAACCCGAAGGGTCATTCGGGTGGTATCGTATATTCAAATAACTATTATTATATCTTCGTAAATACTCGAAACCTTATCTTGGATTAAAAGTTTATTTTATTAAATAATTATTTTATTAATTGTTAATATTAAATCTTAAAATATCATTTAATAATTATTGTTCACTATTTTAAAAACAAAGTAAATCCAAGATACCCTTTTAATACTTTCAAACATCGAACTTTTTCGAACTCAAAACATTTTCGAAAACCCCCGGTCAGGTTCTGCTTCTTGTATGATTTCAAGAATTATCGGTCGACTGATGTCGAACCACAACTACTCTGTTTTCAATCAAAATCTGGTTTTTAAAAGAAAAAGAAAAAGGGACTCTGGCAGGTGTGGGAACCGTTGACGAACGATTCCCGGGATGTGTAAGCGGCCGTGAGCCAGGCGGTCCATCACTTATTATTCCGGCCCAGGTGTTGCCGAAGGATGATTACGGATGTAGTTTTCATCGAGGGTGATTACGGATGTAGTTTTCACTCGGGGATAGTTACGGATGTAGTTTCTATCCTTCTACCGGTAGAGAAGACCCGCGGATTATTGGACTCGGATGTGGCGACTGATCATCGTCAATCCCTGTCAGGTTTTATGTTTTCTTTAAGTCCCATTCCTCCACTTTGGAAAAATGCTTTGACACTGCATCCTAGGCCTATGTGCCAGTTGCCGATAGTGTCCTATTTTGATGAGAAAGATGTTGACTTTATGCAGTAGCTAGAACTGCAAGGTTATTTTGAAAACAAGGGCACGTACTGGTGCACCTTTGAAATTTACCAACAATGACAAGTGATTTTATAACTGATTGATACAACGAGTTTAATGACTGTTATACATATGAAATGCTATATTGCTTATTTTATACCTATATTCTTGCTGAGCTATAGTTGCTCACTCTTGCTTGTTTTCAAATTTTACAAACACAACAGCTAAGAGAAATGGCAAGAACCTGTCAGACTGTTCGAAAGCAGGTGACTAGACCCCAGGCTGTAGTTGAGATTCCACCGGTAGGCCCCATTAGCCGGATTGGTCGGCAACTTTTGTTAGTACGTTTTATTTATAAGTACGACCTGTGCAAGGCAGTGTACCGTAACAAACTTTCAAGCCGCCAACTTCGCTTCATATCGAAGTGTTGCTGGTAGCATAAATGCTATTTAATTCGGTCTGTAATAACTCTAAAACTTTTACTTTTGCTTAATCAAATGTATGACGTTTCTGAGACTCTAACCTGTATGTGTGTGTGTGTGTGTGGTGTGAGTTTATTGTGGGGTCGATGGCTGTTTATTTATATTATGTGCAAGAACAAGTATGTTATGAATGGAAAATGGACCGTGAGCGCCTAGATCTCCGACCCCGGATCTGGGGGCGTCACATAGAGGTAGACCAAGACAAAGTGAGTGCAATGTTGGAGTGGACAACGCCCAAGAACTTACGAGAGCTAAGAGGATTTCTAGGCCTCACGGGCTACTACCGTAAATTTGTAGCGCATTATGCTCAAATAGCCCAGCCTTTGACAGAACAGTTGCGAAAAGACAGTTTTGGATGGAGTCCTGCAGCCACCGAGGCTTTTGACAAATTGAATTAGCCATGACTAAGCCACTTGTGCTCGTCATGCCTGACTTCCAGCAGCTGTTCGTGATAGAAACTGATGCCTCAGGATTTTGGGATTGGGGCCGTCTTAATGCAAAATCAACGACCAGTGGCGTACTTCAGTAAACTACTTGGATTAAGGGCACAACAAAAATCGATTTATGAAAAGGAATTGATTGTAATATGTTTGGCCATCCAAAAATGGCGTTATTATTTGTTGGGACGTCATTTCGTAGTGCGATCTGATCAACAAAGCTTAAGATTTCTCACTCAACAGCGGGAGATTAATCCAGAATATCAGAAGTGGGTGACTAAATTACTCGGATTCGACTTTGAAATTCAGTTTAAGCCGGGCACTTCGAATAGAGTGGCTGATACGTTGTCAAGGAAGGGAGTCGGTGAGGTAACCCTGAATGAGCTCATCTCCAAACCAGTGGTGTCTTGGGAGGTACTGGAATGAGAGATTGCTGACAATCAAGAGATACAACGAGTCATGGCTGAGGTGATCAGTGGGGAGAAAGAACACTTGGGGTTTAGTGTGGTGGAGAACCTATTGATGTATAAGGGACGGAATGTGATACCCCGAAACTCCTCTCTGAAACCCATTCTGCTGCAAAACTATCATGACTTAGCTGTGGGGGGCCATAATGGCGAGTTGAAGACTTATCTGCGTTTGGCTATAGACTGGTTTTAGATGGGAATGCGTCGAGATGTGACCACTTATGTTCAGAGGTGTTCGATTTGCCAGCAGAAAAAGGCCCTACAACAGTCCCCTACCGGGCTGTTACAACCACTACCCATCCCCAACATGATTTGGGAGGACTTGTCAATAGATTTCATAGAAGGGTTACCAACCTCAAAGGGCCTCAATTCTATTCTAGATGTTGTTGACAGACTGTCGAAATACGCACATTTTATAGGCTTGCACCACCCGTTTGATGCGTTCACAGTGGCTGCTATTTTTGTGAAAGAGGTGGTGAGGTTGCATGGGTTTCCCGCATCGATTGTCTCGGACAGAGATCGAGTTTTTCTGAGTACATTTTGGAAAGAAATATTCAAGCTCCACGGGACAGAATTGAAGAGAAGTACGGCATATCACCCACAATCCGACGGGCAAACTGAGATAGTTAACAGGGCATTGGAGACTTAGCTTCGCTGTTTTGTTGAAGGTAAGCCAAAGACATGGGCACAATGGCTGCCTTGGGCTGAGTTTTCATATAATACATCTCCCCACTGTTCCATTAAAATCAGCCCCTTCAAGGTAGTCTATGGCCGTGATCCTCCCCACCTCATACGCCTGGGTAGAGGTCAAACACCTGTTGATAGTGTGGAGCATTGGTTGCAAGAAAGGGACGCCATTTTGGAGGAGTTACACTTCAACTTAGTCAAGGCGCAGAACGTAATGAAACAGTCTGCTAATGCGAAACGTAGGGAAGATGTTTTTGCAGTGAATGACTTAGTGTATTTAAATCTTCAGCCGTATCGACAGAAAACGCTTGCAAGGAGGCCGTATGAGAAACTGGCTGCGCGATATTATGGCCCCTTCCGAGTCTTACAGCAAATTGGCAAGGTAGCATATAGACTTGAGCTGCCAGAAACTACAAAAATACACCCTGTTTTTCACATTTCGCAGCTCAAGCGTTCTGTGGGATCTGCACCCGTGTCGACTGAGGTGCCTCCTCAACTTACATCAGCACTTGAACTACAGGTCGAACCAGAGGCTGTACAAGAAGTACGACAAGTAAGAGAGGGGAACCATACTCGACTCGAGGCTCTAATCCAGTGGAAAGACTTACCTGCATATGAAGCCACTTGGGAGGATGTCTCCATTTTTAACAACCAGTTTCCTCACTTCCACCTTGAGGACAAGGTGAGTGTTTGGGACGGGGGTAATGTGATGAACAATGACCAGTCAAAACCGTTGTTGACCTTCTCACGGTAAAAGAAGAAGGGTAAATCAGTAAAAACACTGGAAGTCAACTGATTCCCAATAGAGGCCAGAGTCAAGGGGTAAAAGGGGAAGTTCAACAAAAGAGTAGAAAAGGGGGAGAGGGGATTCCAATTAGGGTTATGCTGAGATTGTATTGTTTTACGTATTAAACTTGTGGAGAGCACTGGTCTCTCGAAAACCAGATATCATTTCATTCACTGTTGATCTAAGTTATTCAAATCACTTCTTATTTTCGTACGTTATTGCTTGATTGTAATCGTATTAGTAGTGTAAACATCACATATCAGTACTTATCGATTGTAGTTTCAGAAATCAAGTAATAAGCAGTGAGTATTGAGGTAGGGGCATTTATGTCCTTTTAGAAGTAGTTACAAGTTAGTATACAAATAGATCTACCAGTTGTGATTTCCATTTATGCATTATGAAATATCAGAAAATGGGATTTCAATTCCACCAATCTAGATTCTCTCTCTAGTTTTCTAACTGATTTCTCTCTAGTATCTATCTTCTTTTACAAGATATCTCTGATCTCTCCTTAATTCTCTGTTATTGCTTTAAATCTCTGCTAAAACTAATATATTTCTATCATTTCTATCCTCATATAACTGTGATTCAACTTATAACACTGAAAATACCTAAAAATACTCAAATCAGAAACTCGGTAACCCTAGTTCATGACAGATGGTGCCAAATATTTCCAGGTATAAGGGTGGGACAGAAAAGAATGGTAAATTATGAAAAATATACATAACTAAAACACAACAAACCTGAAGTTTTAGCTTTTCTCCATGCCCGAGGAGCCCTATGAGGAAACGAACATCTTCAGATCTCAGATCACCTAGCCTTCGGTCTGACAGTTCATCAACATAATTAGCTTAGAGACGGAATTGTTTTCACTAATACTACCATGTAACCATGCACATATATATATATAGGCAAAGTATCAAATAGAAACCAACTCTTAAATAGAAACTAGAAACTAACACTAAATAAATTATATTTCATTTATTCTAATAGTCCCGCCAGAGGCACCTTCACAAAAAATGTTTAAAATTATTGGCTCTATTTAGCAAAAAAAAAAAAATTACTGTTCACGCTGATGTCACTGCCACGTCAGCAGTGAACAGTGATTTTTTTTTTTGCTGAATGGATCCAATAATTTTAAACACTTTTTATATTCGTGTACCCCTAGTTTGGTCATTAGATTAGCTTGAAATGTTAGATTTTCATACTTGCCATAGAAATGCGAAGCATTTAAGACAATAAACGGATGAGTTAGGTAGTCGTGAGGGCCGAAGGCCCTGGACACACCCGTCAATCATCTATTGCCTTTACCATTGATTGTCATTCCTTACAACTTTAGAATGATAAAGGCGCGAAGCACCGTACAAGAAGGTGCGAAGCACCGTTAACAGTGAACAATGATTTATTTTTTTTGCTGAATGGAGCTTAAAATTTTAGACACTTTTTATATTGGGGTACCCCTAGTTTGGTCATTAGATTAGCTTGAAATGTTAGATTATGGTTTAGTTTCTAGTTTCTATTTTAATTTGGTTTCTATTGGAGTAGGACTCTATATATATATATATATATATATATATATATATATATATATATATATATATATATATATTTGATCAAGATGATTCCTTTACCTGCTTCCAGCAGTTTAGCCAACCGTTTCACTCCCCTTAACTGAACATTGGAGTCATCAGAGTATATTTCCTTAATACAATCATTCTGCCACATTTGTTGCAGTATCATACAAGTAGCAACAGTTATGCAATAGACAACACCCTATAAACACATTCATTCACAAAAAATAAAAATAATAATCACTTCCTAGAGATACATATAATTAATCAATATATAATTTAACTCAACTTGCAGAGTATCTTCTAACAGAAATCAACAAAAAACTAAAGTTTCTATTTTTACCACAAAAAAAGTAACCAATGTAGTCCCTGATCCTTATGCACGAACTATATAAACAGAAATCAACACCAAAAAAATATACCAAAATTGTCTCACCTTAAATCAAAAAACTCAATACCAATCACTTACACACGGCAATCAATAACACGAGTATAAGAATAATACATAGATATATTCAGACCTTTCTCTCATTAGGTTTGTCCAGCTTCCGGGAAAGAGATGGAGATGGATCATATTTTAGGCCAATACGAAACGTCAATGACCCTTTGCTATAGATGCCAGCCACTGGCAGAGGTCTCTTAAAAATTGTCTACAAAATATATTTGTGTAGGATGTTCATTAATACTTATCAACGCATTCTGTTACAAATTAGATTGCAAACTTACTTTGTTATCTTATATACCTAGTAGTGTATCATACTATTTATAAAATAAAGCCGACTACCTCAGAGCGGTCGGGATAGACCAACTTGTTTTTGTAACCTCTTTGCACGCTTTTCTTGTTGTGTTGGAGTATGGATAACAATGCTTTGTCATATACCATCTCACTCTTCTGCAAATTGAAGTATGATAGGATTCTATCATAATTTGTAATGGTATCAAAAGGATAATTCTGACGATCATCCTTCCACTTCAAAATGATATTGGCAGTAATGTCGCGCATTACAAACTCATCTATTAGTGAATCTCCAACAAACCAAGCTAACTTATCCCTCTTGGCTTTTTTACTATCATATACACTACTCCGCATGCATTGTAACAATGATCCGTCAATAACAAGGCTCCCGTGATTCCCGAAATCAGTAACATGAACACAAACAATATAGTCAAGACTCCGAACACAGAGCATAAGCATATCATGCAACTTGGACATCTGCATTACATAACGCTCAGTTGACATGCACTGAATTCTTGTATCATGTGGAGCTAACCGAAGCGGATATATGCAATCAACATCTATTTGGTCGTCTCTTGAGCATTTTTGTATAGAATTGTACGAAAGAGCGGTCATCCCATAAAAAAAGTTTATCCCAACCGGTTGAAGCGTAACCTTCCAATTAAACTTATCTAAAGAAGGTGGTGACCCATGATGCACGTATAGATATCGAACAAATTTAAATGTCTTTAGTACTTTGGGCATGAAATCATGTACCTCCTCTGGACAATAATGATTTATAGAAATGTTTGACATGGAACAAATATTTTCGTAAAAATATTTGGATACCAAAAAGCATCGACACAGAAATTTAATGTTTGAATAATGACCACTCCCCATGACCTTTGAAAAGATCAGTTCCATGAGTTTGGTCGGACGTTGTCGAAAATGATCAATATCCGGACCAAACATCATTTCAGTATTTAACTGCATAGAAAATCAACAAGAAATTAGTTAATCACAATTTAAGAAAAACAAAAAACAGAGCAACTATCACAAGTGAGATATTGTATCAAGTTTAGACAAAGATATCTAGTACACAAATAAAATCTCTAAGAGGACTTTTATCAAACATTATAATAAAAAGAACAATTAATGCAACCCAAACATCTCAAAAACAAAAATTAACTTGGGCCCATACATCTTTTGATGATGTGATAACCACAACTGGATGTATTCACAGACAACAAAGCATATAAACATTTAGCAAAAAAATAACAAAGCATATAAACTTGACAACATATTGGTCCAATGCTCGATAACTATTTGGTATTTACCACAGTATCCACATCATATATGGATATTGGTAGATGGCGGACTACAGGCACCAGTTTTGGCTCATAATTGATCGATAAAATACTACAATTTATAAACTACCTTAAAGTATTCTTGTCAATACTCAAACCGAACACCACTAAGTATGTTCTAGAAGGAATGATGTTAATTTAACACTAATGTTTTCTGTTGGCATATAATTGCAGGTGAGGCCAAAGAAGGAGATCAAAGCTCATTAAGTTTTACTTGTTTGTTCATTATGCCTCTTAACCAACATCTTGGTCCAAAGCTCTATAACTATTTGGTATATATAAACTAGAATTTATAAACTAGCTTAAAGTAGTGCCAAAACATCTAATCAAAACTAATCCTCACCGACTAAAACTGAAAATAGCAGTGAAATCAAAATCAGCAAAACCACCCAATTCACAATAATGACCAGATGATCAATTAGTAGAAACAAAATCATAATAAAGAACAATAAATCAATTTGTAGAAACAATTAAGAATCATCAATTCACAAATATATATCATCCAATTCACAATAAAGAATGGCAGCATATATCATCAATTAGTAGAAACAAAATCACTTTGAGTAGACGTAAACAAAAATCAAATCTTTGAGTAAAACAAAGAAGATGATGAAATCCATACCATAACCATAATGAAGCTTAATTATTGTAACTATACGGAAGAGAGAATAATAACAGACAGATGCTAATAATGTGTGTGTTTATAATCTCTGGTAACTTTATTTATTTATATAGAAAACTACAGATACCTCCTGGTGTTTGGTTTTTGAATATTAATTGGTAGAAGAAAATAAGGAAGGAAAATAAGGAGTATTAAAAAGAGGTCCTAAAAGGGGAAGAAAACAGATACCTCCAAGTGTAATTTGATTTGGGAAAAAGAGTAACCCAGATGTTTTTGTTTTAACAGTTGATTATGAACACTGAGGGCGTGCGTCTCCAACAAACTTTACACTCTTCTTTTCCTAATAAGTAATCATGAAGAGCCCGAGCCCTGTTATGATGATCTAAACCTGCCCAAATTTTGTACCGCATGAATAGCAATGACTTTCCATCTCAAAGCAACTTCCAACCCATTAATAAGAGACTCCATAATTTGTACTAGTAGTATTGATTATAGAAGATAACAGTCAGTGAGTGAGTGACAAACTCAATAATACAAACAAACTCAATAATACTCTACTCCTAAGATAACTAACTTGCTTCACTCACTCCTCAGCCTCACTCCCTTTGGAGTTGTTAACACAATTGCTGCAATTCACACGCCCTTCCCCAATTCCCCTCTCACGCCTCCTAATTTTCTTGTCAAATGCCCGCCCTTTTTTTCCAAAAATTTACTTTTCCTAAAATGCTGTTGTAAGTAAGTAGTAATTGGCGTATTTTGATCATGCATTCCAAATTGCAATACCCTCAAAGTCATAATGTGGTGATGATGTCATAATTGATAAATTATGACATCATCATTGTGTTCAATAATTTGGGATTAATAATAATAATAATAAAATGAGAGAAATCTATCTATTTACTATATATTATAGGTGAACATGAGGTAAAAGTTACCAAAAAATTGCTTGTGAATTTACGAAAATACCCTCAACTAACTCTAAATTACACATCTGCCATAACTTTCAAAACGCGCGAAACTCTTCCGGTGTTTGTTTCTTCTTCGTCTCATCTTGGTATACGCATCCCAAATATTCCTCGTCTTCGTGAAAGGTAAGAATTCTCACCATAATATGCATATATGTATATCAATATATACGTATGTATCTTAGGTTTCCCTGATTTTCTGTTGGATCTGTTCCATTGCCCATCAATTTTTCATGCCGCTTGATATTGTTTGTGTTGTGCGTGCTGTTTGTATATAAAAGTAAGTAACCTGGACAATCCGATCGTCCTATCATGATCGAATGATGTATGGTCGTTGATTTTGAGGTGGTTGGTATTTGATAATTTTATCGGCTTTAATCAATTATGATTTTAAATATATGATATTTGTTTGTTTTTTGCGAATTGATTGGTGTGTTCTATTGCCCTTGATTGTTAAAGTGTATAATTGGTCTTGTAGTAATTTTTGGATTAATGTTGGTCACGGTGTACATGCAACTTTTTGTGTAATCCCAAACATCCACCATGTAATTATCATTATCAATCTAACTGCGAAATCAACCAAGAAATCCTATGCATATCTTTGCCGTGTAGATTTAAATTTCTACAATCTGTGATCATGTAAACTAACTACTTGTTTATAGTTGTTATCTTGCTATGGTGGCGGTTTATTATGAGTGGTAGAAATATTGTGATTAGTTCAACTGCAAATACATATAAATACTGAAAAGAAGCAAAGGAGATATACAAACTGTAAAATAGTGTGACGAATAGAAATCATGCAATACTGTTATATAACAGAAACTTAATACATGCATCTACATCCTTCATACTTGCGCAAAGATTACCGCACTAGCTAAGGAAATATCTAATTGTGAACAAATCTTAAAGTCATGTGCGCCTAGCCATGTCAACCAACTTTTTGTTGGAAATGATAGTTGGCAGTACTATTATTGTCTTTTAACTTCTTAATTATCTTTAGTTTGTGTCTTTATAGTCCCTGCATAACTTTAGATGGCTTGCTAAAATGATGATTGTTAATTTTATTTTGATTGTAGGAGAAAAGGTTCAGGGCAGATGAGGTGATGAAGTTTTACGAAGTAAGCTATTTCTTATCATGTTATGTGATGAAATTTATCGTGCCATAATTATATTTCTGATGTGCATTACCTTTATTTTTATGTTTTTTTGTTATTTTTTGGACTGTACAAGCATGTCTTAATACTGTTTTGTTTTCAATTTGTCAGTCAGACTTGAAGTTGAAAAAATTCTTGCATATAATTGCAGAATCACCAGTGTTCCCTGTCATTTACGACCGTAAGAGGTATTTGTGTAGTTCATATCATATTCTTCTTTTTTAAGAAGGGCTCGGAGCTTTGCTTACACTGAATTCATATGGTATATTTTCCTGTAGATTTTTTTGGGGAATTGAGTTGGTTTTCAGTGGTTTGTTAGTTATGATTTTTACACACCCCTTTATTATAACAAGCTTTCACATGTTAAGTGGGCACCTGACAATCTATCTCTCCTTTCCACAATGACATTGTTCTAAGCTGTGCGCACTATTGTTTAATTTGTTGGTGTATGTTATATTGAGATAATTTGGGTGTTTGTTCCAGAACTGTGCTCTCTTTGCCACCAATTATTAATGGTGCACATTCAGCCATTACGTTAAAGACCAAGAATGTGTTCATTGAATGCACAGCCACTGATTTAACAAAGGTCAAAATCGTTCTGAACACAATGGTACGAACATGACGGGTTATAATATATGTTGGTTGTGCATAACCTTCACAAGCTTACGATAACTCTTGTATGTTTTTATTTTTAATTTTGTAGGTGGCCATGTTTTCTGAGTACTATGATAAAAAGTTTGAGGCTGAACCAGTTGAAGTAATTTATCCTGATGAAACATCACATGTTTATCCCGATCTTACATCATACAATATGGAAGTGTTGCTATCATACATTACCCGCATACTGGGAGTCTCATTGGAAGCCAGCAAGGTGTTTTATTCTATCTGTTCAATATTTTAACATGCTAAATACTTTATTAAGTTTTTTTTTCTGTTAATTGAATGTTTGCTGTTCGAGTCAAACATACTAGCTCTTTTTAAATTGGCTGAAATTTGATGACATCTGCAAAACAGATAATATAGAGCTACCACTGGAATTGCATTTCAGAGCTTGAATTGATTTTTGCCTTTTCTGATGTACTAGATATTTCCAAAGTTGTTGAATTTGTATGTTATGATTGGATAAGAGCTGAACTCAGAATTTTGGTTGAAGGGAATAGCAAAGTTGCCAAGGCTGAATTTAGCAAAAAAAAAAAGAGTTGCCAAGGCTGCAATAATTTAACCAGAATTTAGGAAGTTGATTCAGAGGAAGAAGAGAGTTTGTATCTAATTATCTAAAGAATGAGAGAGATTTGTTACAAACGTCAATCGATTATTGAGACGTGGGGTCAGATTGGAAGAACAGTTTAAAGAAGCTAGAATTACACTTGTAGAAGTATTAATAGTGGTTGTTTATGTTAAGAGCTAAAATTTACAGATTTATTTCAGTCGCTTTAAAAACTAATAACTTCCTTTCAGATGTTTGTTATCATTGATTTTACTTTTTGCCTAACCAAGTTTTTGCAGTGTGATACGATGCCAGATGTGTTTGTGCCTGTTTCATCCTAGATACTCTGCTTGTATGCTAGAGCTTGTTACTGTATTCTTGCTAATATCTGCAGATTCCTGGTAGTCCTGCCTCTGCAATTTTGCTTTCACCACTTCCTCCTGAACCTACTGATTACGATTGTGGAGCAACAATTTATATTCCACTTGATAGTTCCAAGGTGAATTACTAAGAACCTTGGACAATCATTAATATTATATGTAACCTCAGGTGTATACCTAGGTAATCTTACGTATATATGAATCTATTTATATTTTCATTTTTATAAAATATATACTAGGGTATTAAAATTAATTTATATAAAATATTATGGTTTGGATTTTATAGAATCTTTCAAATTACGGTATTACATATTAATCTCTAAAAATTTGTATGGAACTGAAACATCCCCTCTATCTTATTTAGAAAATATCTAATGTATCCTCCAAATTGAAAAAAACTCCTGCCCTTCCATTTTTTAATATTATTATAATCACGACAATTATATAGCTTACGTTAACGTCGACGATACATCTGCTTTCTACCTTATCCCTATAAATATATGCTATAATAGCAGCTTTCCTTTTCCGTTCTCAAACACACGTTCTCCTCACACAGTATCATGGCTCCTCCAGTCACATTACTCTCAGCTCTCTCACCTCAAAAAGATTCATACACAATTCTTGTGCGTGCAACTCGTATATAGGAATCCATCAACAAACGGAGTAATCAAACCATGTTGAACAACATAATTTTCCTTGATCAGGAGGTGAGATCCTTCTCTACTTACATGTTCTTGTCAACAACTCCAATTAAATTGGTCAAAAACTATATTGCATATCATTCTTTAACATGTGTGTCTTATCCAGGGTAGCCACATGCTTGCAACACTGAGAAACAATCAAAAAGAGGCATTCTTGAATCTGTTGGCTGAACAAGGGGTTTACACTATATCCAACATGAAGAATGTGCCCGGTCCAACCACTTTTGAGCTACAGTTGATCCCACCGCCCGAATCCAGGACAACTGGGGACATTCTCATCACAAAACTCAACCAATACACCAATTTAAGAGGCTACCAACACTCGGTCAGCACCCCCAAATGGAAGGCATCACATTCAGTGCAAACTCCACACAACTGGGTATTTTTGGTGCGGCTTCTAAACATCATAGGCTATCGGGATTTCTTATACTTAAATGTTCATATGCCACCTTCTATTTTACACTATTTGGCGATATTATTGTGTTATAATAAGGTACCCATAAAAACTACATGCGTTCTTTCCTTTCATTTCTAATCCAACCCTCATTCACCTTGCAAAAAAATTTGTTCGGTGCTCAATTTTAATATATCAACCTACGGCTTCAGTATACAAGACCTTTTTTCCTATATTTGTCTATATCTATTGTTTACGTTATGCTAATTGGATTTTTATTATGATTAAGTTGTGTACTACGAAGAGCTTAGCTGTAATATTCACTATTAAGCGAATGAAGAGATATGGCTTTTATAACTATATGCTAAGGCAGCATTCAGAGACAATACAACGACCAAGATAATTGCCCCTCAATAAGAAGAAAATACAAAATTCAAGTTCTTCATTTTGGCATTTTGTTCTTACTATATCGTGAATAAGCCTTCTTAAACAAAAGTCATGGCAGAGAGGTAGTATGCACCGAATAGATTTTCCCTCCATTTACTTTGGTTAACATTGTAGGAGCATGAGCACAACCCAATATGGGGCAAATTTTGCACCCCAGATTAAGAAGCTCTAGCATACAAGCAGAGTACTTTGGATGAAACAGGCACAAACACATCTGGCAACTCATCACACTGCAAGAACTTGGTCAGGCAAAAAGTAAAATCAATGATAACACGGATAATGGGAATTGAAAATTAAAAAAACTGCTTAGAATAGAAAACCTAATTACAAAAAGTTGAACCCCGCCTCACTTACTACACCATATACTATATTGTTATCATAGTGCTCAAACAGCTTCCGGATCTTACAATGTAAAATTATTAGCATAGTAGTCTGTTCAAAAACCATAAATACAAGATATATATATATATATATATATATATATACATATATATATATATATATATATATATATATATATATATATATATACATATATATATATATATATATATATATATATATAATAACTAAACTTTTTAATAAAGAAATTAACTCAACAGGTCGCAATAGAGTAATCTTCATTCTCGCAGAAAACGAAAAAGGGGTGCTTGCTGCAAGCACCATACTGCTAATATTAGGAATTTTTTGTTAAACACTATATTCTACTACGATCCAGTGGCTTGTCACAGATTTTTAATTCATGTCCACCGTACCGCTTTAATAATTTTGAATTGTTTCTGTACTATACACATTGTTTAAAATGTTCCCAGGTTTGGAAAAACTCATACCAATGGTTCTAATGGACTTAAAATGGCAATTCGAAAGTGCATTTGTCTTCAGGAAAACAGATGCCTCGAAATGGATCAACTGCTTTGGAAAATACACATGTAAATAGGGATGAGTGCATTAAATAATTCACCAACCTTCTAATATACCCTTACATCTTTAAATGCCTGAACATCTTTCTCCGTAATTGTATCACTGTTGTCTACTTAGTTTGCATAATAAAACTTAAACTAACTTACGTTTATTCATGGAGTTGCCTTATGATATCGTAATGTAATCTATTTTTCAAATGACCAAGATGGCGCAATTTTATAATCAACCCATTTTAATTTATATATAACATCTTTTATTTCATGAACTTATGCTTTGTTTTTTTTCCCTTGTACCATTGGACATTATTGGTTTTGCTTTTAAATAAGGGATAACATTCATCACATATGGTGTATTATGTTTAGAAACCTTACTTTATGTTATTGTGTTCCTTCAGAATAATATGTACTTTTGATATTGCAATTCTAAACCTTAGGCTTCCAAACAACCACAACAAACAAAACAGTTATGTAACCAATTCATTGTACATAAACAATGTTAAAGTATATAATAGTGTTAAATAAAACTGCACTTTCGGCTTCACCTTTCGGTGCCACTTTCGGCTAATAATAGTTTCAACTTTAGTTGCTAGTTGTCTTCTATTTATTCATCTATTCATCTTCTCATTGTAATAATCAAGTTAAGCTTTTAGAGCATCAATACAAGAGTTCTTTCATCTCTTACATTGATCAGCAGCACACACATATATATAAACTTATATACTGTTCTGCACTCTAGTTTCTTCATGGTATCAGAGCTTTAAGCTCCTGATCTTCTCACTTCTCTGCTGCACTTTAAACTCTCGGCCTCAATAATCTCCGGCCACAACCATCTTTTCCAGTGCACCAGTTCTTTGTGACATTTTCACAAACACGTTGCATGACCAACCACAATATATACCAAACACACACCACATCATTAACCTTGTTTCCAATTAACTCTGTGACTCCTCGTTACGAGTTAACACAAACTAAACCCAACCCATCTTGTTGTCCTCTTCGTCAACTAAACATACCTCCTCCCCTATTTAGCAAAACTTAATGAAAGCCATCTCTTTTCTTTGTTTCTTCTTTTTCGAATAAAATGCACAAATAACACCCTTTCAAGGTGAATAACGAATACATGTCTCTGGAGTTCTGCTGAATAGTTTGCTCCACGTCGTTGTGTCTACAGTGGGTAATCTAATTTTACCTCGTACGTGTTTAATTCTTTCTCTGCATACCTGTTTTATTTGTTAACCTATATTGACTAAATTTCACTTCAGTACCATAACTTGTGTACCACCTGCATTTTGAGCCCTCATATTTTGAAAACAAGCATCAGCTCATGGACAATTTAATATTTGCTGTAAAGTACCTGAACTTTCAAATTTTTCCTTTTAATCCCTGCACTTATCTTGTTTTGAAATGGAGAAAGAGAATAGTTCACCTATTCAAACGATTTTGAATGGCTCGAACTACATAACTTGGTCTCAAGCTATGCGCAGTTATCTCAAAGGTAAAAGACTTTGGCGGTATGTCAACGGGGATTTTACTATTCCTACAAAAGAAAAGGATGAAACCGATTCCAAATTAAAGGATCGCATTGAAGAATGGGATGTTAAAAATCACCAAGCTATCACATTTTTTAGAAATTCTTCAGTTTCTAAAATTGGTTTACAATTTGGAAACTATGACACCGCAAAAGAAATTTGGGATTTATTGGCATCACGGTACACTACTTCGGATCTTTCTCACCAATATCAGATAATAAGTTCACTAAGTAAACAAAAGCAAGAGTCTGGTCAATCGGTTGCAGATTTTCTCTCCCAAATACAATCACTTTGGGACCAACTAACATTATCTGAACCAAAGTGGGCACACACAGAAGATGCTACACTTTATCATACCTATCGTGACCAATAACGACTCATCCAGTTCCTAATGGCTCTCACTCAGGATTTTGAACCAGTTAGAGCTGCGCTTCTTCACCGGGTTCCACTACCCTCTTTGGAAAGTTCTGTTGCTGAACTAATTTCTGAAGAAACTCGACTCGGCATTGGCAAACTTATTTCCATGATTGATAATGTCCTAGCGGTACCTCCAGCACCTACTTCTCACAAACCTTTCTGTAGGTTTTGTCGTCAAAATGGACATATAACTAAGGATTGTGTAGCTCTTCGCAATCATACATGTCAACATTGCCATCAAAAGGGTCATTACTCTCCACAATTCTGCAAAAGAAAGTCATCTTTCCGTTCCAACAAATTCTCACATACTTCTGCTGCTGCAACCTCCGAATCTACATCAGAAACCGCATCAAACTCATCTACAAGTGAGCTTGAATCCTTACTCCAACAGGTTTTATCTAACACTAGTTCTCCGTCCACTGCATTCTCAGTCACTTCAGGTACTTCTTGGTATTTTGATTCTGCATGTTGCAATCATATGACAAATGATCCATCCATATTTACCATGAAAACACAGAACTCATTTCTTCCAAATATTCAAACCGCTGATGGCTCCACCATGAAAGTGACACAAATTGGCACGATATCCACGGAAGATCTTTCTCTTCCTAACACATACTTTGTGCCTAATCTTTCACTTAATCTTATCTCTATTGGTCAATTATGTGATCTCGGTCTAAATATTGTCTTTACCTCTGTTGGTTGTCTTGTACAGGATCCTCAGACAAGACAGACTCTTGGGACAGGACGTAGATACGGAAGGTTGTTTGAGCTTACTTCGTTTCATCTTTAAACACCAACATCATCCACTCATCTAGTAGCATCTGTTTCATCTACATCTACAATATGGAATTCCCGGTTAGGACATCCATCATATTTCCGTTTGCGTAGTCTAATTTCAAGTGGTCATTTAGGTAGTGTAAGTGAAAATACAATTGAATGTGCTCCATGTAAACTGGCAAAACAACATGTACTACCTTTTCCTATCAAATATGATAAATCTTCTACTCCTTTTGATCTTGTTCACTCTGATATTTGGGGTCCTTCTCCAACTCCTACTATGGGGGATCTAGATATTATGTGATATTTGTTGATGATTTTTCTAGATTTACATGGATATATATTTTGAAAAATCGATCTGAATTAGGAGAAACTTACAAAAAATTTGCCATAATGATCCACACTCAATTTAAACAGAAAATCAAACTTTTTTGTGCTGATAATGCCAAAGAATACAAAGAATCTGAACTCACAAAATTTTTGGCATCTTATGGTACTCTTGCACAAAGTTCTTGTCCTTACACATCACAACAAAATGGTCGTGATGAACGTAAACACGGACTTATTTTAGATACAATTCGAGCTTTGCTCATTTCTTCTTCTTGTCCAGAATTCTTTTGGGGGGAAGCTGCTCTTACAGCTGTCCATACAATAAATATGATTCCATCCCCTGTTATAGATAATGTGTCTCCTTATGAAAAATTATATGGTAAACCTCCGTCATATGATTTTCTTAAGATTTTTGGTTCAGCATGTTTTGTTCTTCTTCCTCCACATGAAAGAACAAAACTAGAACCTCGTGCTCGTCTTTGTTGTTTTATTGGGTATGGTAGTGGTCAAAAAGGATACCGTTGTTGGGATCCTATCTCTCACCGACTTCGAGTCTCTCGTAATGTGACATTTTGGGAACACAAAATGTTCTCATCTATGTCAGATTTTAAAATCGACACTTCTTCTAGCATCTCTCATTTTACAGATCCTTTTGTTGATCTATATCCCAGTGATGACTATGTCGACTCGTCAACATCTTCTGACACAGTTCCTACATATTCTCCAATTGAGCTCACACAACCATCTCCATCTACTATTATCCCTTCGACAACAGATCAGTTTGAGGATTTGTGACGCCCCCAAATCCGAGGTTAGAGATTCAGGTCGTCACATCACCATCCAACCATATCATACCTGTATTAACTTTACAACTCAACATCACATCCATCCAGACCTCAATCTTACGCACATAAAAGTTAGAGCCTCAGAAACGATAATCAAAAGTAACACTAAATATTACAATTCATCTGTACAATCCAGAATCTTACGCACTTCCACTTATACAACTACACTTGAAGACAAGTCTTACTATTACAGTTGAAAACCTATCAGACTTACTCTATAGTATTTATCAGGAACTAAATCATCTCAGGGGTAAATCTTCTACTCCTCTTCTGCTGGTGCGGAGTTAACCGATCAAATTCTTCTCTTTCTGAAAAGTTTTTATAAAGCAAGAATGAGCTACATAATGCTCAGCAAGTTCACCATTTTGAAAAATAATAATGTGGTTTATTTCGAAAACGTTCCCAACTGTATGGGTATATATCTCAGATTACAAAACATAACTCGACAATATATATGTCCGAGTTTGAATAAAACATTTCAATATATCTCAAGTTTGAAAATATATACATATGAGTATATCATTTTCGGCAAAACACTCTACGGTTAACTTACTGTACAGGGAATACATTATTGAGAAACCTTCGAGGTAAAACCTCTTTCCTTCCATTAGCTTCGAAGGTTTCTCATTCAAAAATATTTCATTCTTTGAAATAATTGCAAGAGTGCACTAACACGTGCCAATCTTTATAGAAAATCTTGTAGTTCTAGATGCTACACGATGTCAATATTTTTCTTATCAAAAACCACACTATCGGCAACTTGGCACTTAGGCCCAAGAAGCAGTGTTTGAGTATTTTCCCAAAGTGGAGGATGGGACTAGAAGAAAACATAAAAACCTGACAAGGATTGACGATGATCAGTCGTCACAACCGAGTCCAATAATCCGCGGGTCTTCTCTACCGGTAGAAGGATAGAAACTACATCCGTAACTATCCTCGGGTGAAAACTACATCCGTAATCACCCTCGATGAAAACTACATCCGTAATCATCCTTCGGCAACACTTGGGCCGGAACAATAATTGATGGACCGCCTGGCTCACAGCCGCTTACACATCCCGGGAATCGTTCGTCAACGATTCCCACACCTGCCAGAATCCCCTTTTTCTTTCTTGTCAAAAATCATTTTGATAGAAAATTCGAGTAGTTGAAGTTCGGCCTCAGTCGACCGATAATTCTTGAAAAACGTACAAGAAGCGAAACCTGACCGGGGGTTTTCGAAAGTGTTTTGGGTTCGAAAGAGTTCGAGTTTGAAAACGCTAAAGGTATCTTGGAGTAGTTTTGTCTTTAAAATAATGAACAATAATTAATAAATAATATTTTGAGATTTAATATAAATAATTAATAAAATAATTATTTAATTAAAATAAGCTTTTAATCCAAGATAGATATTTTTGAGTATTTTTAACAACGTAAAAATAATAAATACTTAATGATATGGAATAAAAAGTAGGGTGTATTTAATGCTAGGGTTTGTGGAAGCTTCGGGCTTTAATGGCTGCACTTGTGTTTCGTGACTCAAATCGTGTCCTCACAAGATGCCTACGTATCTCAGAGATGAGAATCAAGCCAAAAACGTAGTTCTGTTTATGAAGGAGCTGGTCCTTATATAGGTGTTGATAACCCTTGAATTAGGGTAGAATTAGGATACTTGGTGGACAAGTTATTACCTTGGCCCAATTCTAGAGCCTTCCAATTGATAAGAAGATAAGTATTAGAAGTATATGCCTTGGAGGCTACTCCTGATATGATTTAGTTTCCTTTTAAGACTCATTCTTGGACTTTAAATCTGGCTGATTTATTTATTACGAATTTATCATAATAAATAAGGGTTTGGGCCTCATAATTAGGTTTTGACCCTGGACCAACTTAGGTTTATTTAATGCATCATCAAATATTTTCTAGGGCTTACTTTCAGCCCATATCATTTGCCCCCCAACTTCTAGGAAAACTGATCAGGTTTTCGTTGAAGTTAAAAGGTTTATGTACACTAGTGTTTCACATGTATCGTCTTGAATGTAAAGTGTGGAGCGACCTACACATTTACGACGATTTGCCTTATTCGAGGTTAAGCAATTTTTTCCAACAACTTTTGTTATTGAAATTTGCCCATTTATTTTAAGGAATTATTAATAAAATTCCTCATATTTTTTCATATTTCTCCTAAATTTTTAGGATTTTTCTGGTACCCACGGGTACTTTTCTTTATTTTTGACATATCAATCAAAAATATTAAATTGTGCTTCATGCATAAAATAATTTTAAAAATTATTTTTCTACTTTTCTGGAATTTTTGGAATTTAATTCCATTTTTTCCATTTTGGAAAATAATTTAATAATTATTTTCCACTTTTCAGAATTTTTGTGTACCAACAGGTATTTTATTTATTTCTGATAAATTATCAAAAATAAAATACTTGGGCTCCTAGCCTTAGAAATAATTTTGTAAATTATTTCTTAATATTGCATAATTTTTATAGGCTTTTTACCTATTTTTTCCATTCTCAGAAATTAGTAAAATAATTTCTAAACTAATAGATTGCCTTTCATTTAGAAAATAGGGGTCAGTTTTTTGTTCACCCTAGGCGGGGGTGACAACCGCCCAGGAGAACACACCTCTGGCACGCGCAGGAAACATGTCCGGGAGGCGTGGCTTTGTTTCACTTTTTTTTTTTTTTTTTTTTTAAACAAAAAAGAGTAAAAGGGGATCAGTTTGATTTCACCCTGGGCGTGTGTGACGGCCGCCCAGGAGACCGCCTTCTTTCCACGTGCAGGTAGCTTGCCTGCTTGGCGTGGCACCTTTTCCTTTCATATTTTTTTTTTTTTTTTTTTTTTTCATCCGTTTTTTTTTTATTATTTTACTTTTTAACCTTCAGGTTTTATTTTGATTTATTTTGATAACTTTTATCAAAAATAAATTGTTGGGCCTCATACCTTAGGCCTTATTTTCAATTTTGGGCTCAAGCCTTTTATAAAGATTTTTGTAGATCCTTCTAGAATTCTTTAGAAACTTATAGAATTCTCCTTAAATTCTTAAATATTATGGGCTCCCGCCTTTTTGATAGCCCAATGACCTGTTGCTAAGCCCAATTACCTGTTATAACAGGTTGGTGTAACTTTTTGACCTGCTAGCTTCTAGTATAAAAAGAGATGGGGTGTGATTTCATTTTCACACTTCATCAAATCTTCTCAAAACTTCTCTCAAATTTTCTCAAGAAAGCTCTGCTAGGGTTCCACCGTTGGAGTTTTCCGGCCTTCTTTTCCGGCTTAATCTTTGAAGTTCTCGTTTAAGCATCCATCAATGGCGGATTCCAGCTCATCCCACTCTCAGATTTCTCAACCTATTGCTCCTCAATCTAGGGCTAACCGAGGTAAGAAATCTCTTGTTCATGCTAGTGTTTATTTACTTAGAGATTTGCTTACTGAATTTGGGGAAGCCTTTCCAAATATGCTCCATTTAGATGCTTATAACTATCCTTCTAAATATGAACAAAAGGAAGTTGACACTTTAGCCTTGCTTTTTGGCATAAATGGGCCTTATAGGGCCGTGGCTCCGGGGCCTAACGATCGAGCCTGCTACCCAAAGCCCGGGGCCATTAGAATTTATAGAGAATCCTTTTGCTCTGGTTTTAGGCTCCCTCCTCCTAACTTTGTCTATCGCCTTCTTGCTGAAGCTAGGGTTTGTCCAACCCAACTTACACCGAATGCTTGGCGTTGTATATATGGTTATCTTGCTCAATGCAGAAAACATAACCTTCCACCTAACGTCTCCGTTTTTCGTTATTTCTTCAAGTTTGTTAATACTTCTGATAACTCTGGATGGGTGAAAATTCAATTTAGAACTCTAGCCCGTAGCATATTCATTTCTGATACTTCTCCCGACTCCCTCCCCAAGTGGAAGATACAGTGGTTTTATGTCTTTATGGAGGGAGATGATTGGGACAATTATTTCCGCCCAAATTTTTGTAAGGCTGAGGACGGGGCTATGAAGACCCTCAAGATAGGGGTTGAAGAGGATGCTGCTATTCGCATTCTTATGGGAGATTGTTTGCATCACACTGCAAACCTAGTTTCTGAAGCAAATCTTCAGAAATATGGTCTCAGTGACTTGAGCCCTCAGGGTACAGATTTTTCCCTTGATTTATTGCTTTGTTTGCTATGCTAACTCTAATCGTTCTGTTTTCTTTTTGCAGCTCAGAATGTTCTCAGTGATATTTTCAAGAGACGAGAGGCCGCAGCGGCTAAGGGGACTGCAGTCGAGGTCTCCAGAACTAAGAAGAGGAAGAAGGGTGATGTTGAGGTTGTTGAGCGAGTTCCTGCCTTTCTGGCTGAGAAGCCCGTGGCTATTGACGAGGATCCCAACCCATACGTAGTGCAATGGGGGTTACTCAACAAAGACACAATTGTTGGAGATTCTAGAGCTGCAGCTGAGTGGTCGAAGAATGTGGTGACTCCTCGTGATAGGGTTCACGTGGTGGAGTCTTCGGATGATCTCCAGATCGAGCTACTTGGGGCTCAAGCTCTTGCCTCGGTATGTCCTTTAACTTTTCTTCATTTATTTTTTTCTTTTAGTTTTGTTAGAACATATTCCAGTTATTATTTTCTTGGTTTGTAGGCCAACACATATTTCCAGGCTGCCTTGCATAACCTGAAGACAATGAGGGCTGATTTGACGATTGCTGAGCGCGACCGTGACAGATATTTTGAGGCTTCTACAGCCAACTTTGAGCGCTTTAGGACTGTGGAGCTGGAATTGGCCCAGGAGAAGGAGAAGACCCGCAAGATGGAGCTAGAGGCTGCAAGGGCTCGTGCAGATGTCTTAGCTGAATACAAGGCATCTAAGGAGTTCGATGATCTCCTGAATGCTGAGTATGATGCTAACTTACCCGGGACCTTTAAGACCTGCTGGGAGCGGATCATCGAGGAGTTGGGGGCACAGATCGAGGGAGTCACTTTGGAGAAGTTCCCTGTTCCTTCTATTCCAGGCCTTGTCACAACTACTCAGGAAGGGGCTACAGAAACAGTTGCTGGCGGTGACTCTCAGCCGTCACAGGATGCAATTTCTTCTCCTCTTGAGTTAGATAGCTCCCCCACGGAGAAGGATCCCCCTATTGAAGATGATGTCATTGGGGACTTAGATATTTAGATAGCCCTACACGGCTTACTTTTGTTTTGTTATTATGAACTTTTACCCTTCGGGGCTCGTGATGTAATCCTAACTTAACTATCTATGTAGTTGGTTTCCTTTGCCCTTATATTCTTATCTTTTGCTTATAGTTTGTTATGCTTTTGAGCTCTCTTAGTACTGGGCCTATTGGCTTGCACTTAACTGGTGCTTTGGTACCACATTTGTCTTTCATGCTTAAAATAACAAAACAAAAAGAGTAACTTGACGGAAAGCAAGAAACAAACTTCAAATAAGCTGGCAAAGGATGTTGATAAAATGGGTTTAACCCTTACATAGATACTCTACTTCCTACTTGGAGTTTGTAAACTCTGGTATGGTTTCGTCGACCTTATTCCAACCTTCATACTAGATATAAGCTATATCCTACTTAGGATAATTAAACATAGTAGACTTTGAGGTTTGATGCATGCCAGGTGCGGGGCACCTCATTCCCTTCCAAAGTCTCCAGCTTGTACGATCCTCGTCCCAACGTTCCTTTGACCCGGTATGGGCCTTCCCAATTCGGTGCCAGCTTCCCCTTTTGTCCTACTCCGGATGCTTCAATCTTTCTGAGCACTAGGTCTCCTTGTCGGAAAAACCTTTCTTTCACCCTCAAGTTGTAGTAGAAAGAGGCTTTTTTCTGATGTTCAGCATTCCTTGCGTGAGCTTCATCCCTTACCTCATCTATCAGGTCGAGGGATAGCCTCATCCCCTCTTCGTTTGTGTCAGGTTCAAAGGCTTCCACCCGCGGAGATGCGTGCATGATTTCCACGGGTACCACAGCTTCAGCCCCGTAGGCTAACATGAATGGGGTTTCCCCAGTCGTCACCTTGCAAGTGGTACGATAGGCCCAAAGTATGGGTAGTAACTCATCCACCCAACTGTTTCTGGAGCGTTCCACCCTTTTCTTAAGTCCATCAAGGATGATTCGATTAGCAACTTCTGCTTGCCCATTAGCTTGAGGGTGGGCAACTGAGGTGAACCGAAGCTCAATTCCATTTTCACCACAATAATCCCTAAACTCTTTGTTGTTGAACTGTAGACCATTGTCTGTAACCAGGATTCGGGGTATTCCATACCTACACATGACGTTCTCCCAGAAGAACTGCATAACTTGCTTGGTTGTGATCTTAGCTAAAGGTTTGGCCTCAATCCACTTCGTGAAGTAATCAATAGCTACAATCAGGAATTTTCTTTGAGCTGTGGCCATTGGAAATGGCCCAAGTATATCCATCCCCCACATAGCAAAAGGAATGGGGGAACTGACGGACGTCAACATCTCTGGTGGTTGCCTAACCACTGGTGCGTGCTTCTGACACCGATCACACTTTTTCACGTATTCCTTGGCATCGGCCATCATCTCAGGCCAATAGAACCCGAGTCTGACTATCTTATGAGCTAGGGCCCTGCCCCCAGGTGCTGTCCACAAATTCCCTCATGGACCTCTTCTAGTGCTGACTTAGCTTCTTCGGGCCTTAGGCACTTCAGATACGGAATCACAAAGGATTTCTTATAGAGGATCCCTTCAATCAGAGCATACCTCAACGCCCTTACTGACAATCTTCGTGCCTCCAAGGCATTAGTCGGGAGCCAACCGGTCTCAATATGCCTCTTAATCGGGTCTATCCAACACTCTCTAGTTCCGATAGGTGCTACCAGCTTTGAATCAATAGTGGGAGCTCTCAGAACTTGGAAATAGACACTACCAGAATAATTCTCTATCTCGGAAGAGGCAAACTTAGATAAGGCATCGGCCTTGACGTTTTCCTCCCTCGGAATGTGCTCAACGTGGCATTCATCGAACTGAGTCATTACAGCCTTGACAACCCTCAAGTACTTAACCATAGTCTCATCTTTCGCCTCAAACTCTCCATTGACTTGGGCCACAACTAGCCTTGAATCTTCACAAACTTTTAGATTTTTGACCCTTAACGCTCCTGCTAATCCGAGCCCGGCTATCAGAGCTTCATACTCCGCCTCATTATTGGTTGTTGGGAAGTCCAGCTTCAGGGCGTATTCAATGGTGAATCCATCGGGACTTTGTAGGACCAGGCCTGCACCACTTGTTTTTGTTTTTGATGCTCCATCAAAATAGAGCATCCAGAATTCCTTCTCTTCTATCAGAGGTTCCTTGTCTTTCTTATTGCCTTCCTGAAGTATCTCCTGCCCCCTGACTTCTTGGTTGTCAATGGTACATTCAACCACGAAGTCAGCAAGTGCCTGAGCCTTTATGGCCATTCTTGGCTTATACCCAATGTCGAATTCTCCCAACTCAATTGCCCACTTAATGAGCCTACCACTGGCCTTAGGGCTGTGCAAAATATTCCTCAGTGGCTGTTCTGTAAGAACCTCAATCTTATGTGCCTGAAAATAGGGCCGTAATTTTCTAGAGGCAGTTACCAGTGCCAATGCAAACTTCTCAATGGTGGAATAATTTAACTCAGCTCCATGCAAAACCTTGCTCACATAATATACCGGTTTCTGAACCTTATCTTCTTCCTTCACCAGTACCGCGCTCACAGCTTGCTCCGAAATAGCCAAATAAAGATAAAGGATTTCTCCCATACTTGGCTTGGCCAACAACGGGGTTTCAGCCATATACTTCTTCACTTGCTCAAAGGCTTCTTGGCTTTCTTCTGTCCACTCAAAGTTTTTTACCTTCTTCAAGGTTTTAAAAAATGGTAAACACTTTTCACCTGATTTGGAGATGAATCTTCCCAATGCAGCAATTCTTCCGGTCAACTTCTGTACGTCCCTTATGGAACGTGGTGGTTCCAGGTCCAGGATAGCTTTTATCTTGTCGGGGGTTAGCCTCAATTCCCCGTTTTGAGACCATAAGACCCAAGAATTTCCCTGAACCGACACCAAAAGCACACTTTGCCGGGTTTAACATCATCTTATGGTGTCTCAGCACTTCAAATGCTTCACGTAAGTGCTCAATGTGATCTGCCTTGTGTAGGCTTTTCACCAGCATATCATCCACATAAACTTCCATAGTCTTCCCAATGAGATGAGCAAAAATCTTATTTACCAACCTCTGATAGGTGGCCCCTGCGTTTTTCAACCCAAAGGCCATGACCAGGTAACAATACACACCAAAGTCAGTGATGAACGATACCTTAGGAATATCGTCCTTATGCATCTTGATTTGGTTGTAGCCGCTAAAACCATCCATGAAACTTAGCATCTCGTGCCCAGCCGTGGCATCTATCAACATATCGATCCTTGGCAAGGGAAAACAGTCCTTTGGGCATGCGTCGTTCAAATCAGTGAAGTCTATGCACATCCTCCACTTTCCATTGGCTTTTTTGACCATTACGGGATTGGCCAACCATTCCGGGAACTGGATTTCCTCTATGAACCCTGCCTCTAGGAGTTTGTCAACTTCCTGTTTTATGGCTTTCTGTCTCTCAGGTGCAAAATTTCTCTTCTTTTGTTTCACCGTTTTCCTGCCCGGATCCACGTTTAGGCTGTGCGTTATCAATTGGGGATCTATCCCTGGCATATCAGCTGCTGTCCATGCAAAGACGTCATTATTTTCTTGTAAAAAGGCGATCAATTCGCTTTTCAAAGGGTCTTTCAGAGACGCTCCTATGTGAGTAACCTTTTCAGGATCGTCTAAATCCAAAGGTATGGGAACCAAGTCTTCTGCTGGTTTTCCTCTCCGTTCTTCATCTTCACGAATGTCCATATCCTCAATCGGGAGGACCTGCCCCCCGGTTCCATCCGGCCTCAGTGCGGCCACATAACAACTTCTTGCCATTTTTTGATCTCCTTTCTCTTCTCCTACACCGTTTCTGGTCGGGAACTTAATCTTTAGATGATAGGTGGAGGCAACCGCCTTAAAAGCATGAAGTCCCGTTCTCCCTAGAATAGCATTGTAGGTAGACGTGGCTTTAATAACCAAGAAATTTAACATCTGAGTGACCTCCCGTGGCTCCTGCCCTATAGTCATGGGTAATTGAATCGTCCCTTCAACTTTGGACTCTACTCCATTGAATCCATATATAGGCATATTTGATGGTGTCAACTGAGATTCGGTGTATCCCATCTTCAAAAAGGCGCCATGAAATAGAATGTCTACTGATGCCCCATTGTCTATCAAGACTCTCTTTACTTGGGAATTACCTATGACTGGTGAAATTACCAGAGGATCATCATGGGGGAATTTCACCCCTTCAAGGTCCGAGTCATCGAATCCAATCGATACCTCTGTTTTTGCACGCTTTGGTGCTTCTCCCACAATGTGCATCACCTCTCGCGCATATGCTTTCCTTGAATTTCTGCTAGTCCCTGCCGCTGTTGGTCCACCAAAAATCATATTTATCACCGGCCCTCGGGGCTGTGGGTTGCGATTGCGATCATCATCCCTCCTATCATAATCTCGTCTTGGGTTTCCCTGATTCCCATCTTTGCAAAACTTACTCAGCTTTCCCTTTCGAATTAGAAATTCGATCTCATCCTTCAACTGCCTACAATCGTCAGTGTCGTGCCCCACATCTTTGTGGAATCGACAGTATTGGTTCTTATTTCTTTTCTCAGGATCAGTCCTAAGTGGCTTAGGCCATCTCACGTCTCTATCTTTCTCTATGTCCATCAGGATTTGGCTCCTTGGGGCACTCAATCTTGAATATTCAGTAAATCTTTGTCCTGGATTCCCCTTCCGAGGAGCCGAGTCTGAATCCTTACCCGTACGCGGGTACTTGTCCCTGGCGTCGTATTCCTGATCCGGCTTCCTCTTCCTAGAATCATTGTTATTCCCTCCATTACCTGTTGTAGCCTCCTTCTTCATACTATCCTCGGCTTTGATATACTTATCAGCCCTTCGTTGTAACTCAGCCATGTTTTCAGGAGGATGTTTTGCCAACGACCTCTTAAAAAAGAGATCCGTGGTTCCATGTTCCAAGGCCACCATGGCTACCTTATTCTCCAAATCAGTTATATTCAGTGTTTCTTTAGTGAATCGTTTGAGGTAGTCCCTCAGATTCTCGTTCTTCCCTTGCACCACATACATTAGAGACGCGGAGCTTTTCTCATGAACTCTTCCACTGATGAATTGGCTAACAAAAGCGGCACTCAATTCCTTAAAAGAACCGATTGAATTTGGGGGTAGTCGACTATACCAACGTTGTGCCATACCCGACAGGGTTTGAGGGAACGCCCTACACTTCAGGGCATCACTTGCCGGTTGCAACAGCAGCGCGTTTGAAAACGTCCTTACATGATTCGCGGGATCTCCCGTTCCATCATAAGTCTTTATGGTGGGCATTTTAAACTTTCGAGATATGTGAACATTCATCACCTCTTCAGTAAAGGGAGGAGTTGGATCATCAGGATCTCCAAGCTGCATGAGGTCTTTAGGATCGTTTTTGGAGATTTCCACCCTAGTGTTTCTATCTCTTGGGACTTCGGTCCTCCTTTGACTCCTTGGGGTTCCTTCCAAATCAACAAAAGGAATTTCTCCTCCTGTCGTCGGTGGGGGTCTATTCTGATTTTGTCTCTGTTGTTCTCTTTCTATGTCTTCCCTTAGTTTCTGAATTTTGGCCTCATGAGCTTTTATTTTTTCAGCAGCTGTTAGAGGAGGTCTATCATAGACTCTTTGACGAGTTTGTCCAACAGGATCCTTGCCTAAGCGGCGCCTCCTCGGGGGTAGATCTCGATCTTCATCTTCTGAAGATGAGTCATCAGAATAGGGACCGGAAAAATCTCTATAGTATGATGGGTTGTACGACTCGTGTATCTGGAGAGCATGACCACTTGGACCAGACTGGTGCGGGGGATAATTGGACAATCCATACATCGGATTTGTGCTTGCTGGAATCACAATAGTGGAGATGTGAGCAGTAGGAGGTGCGGATTGCCCTCCAAGAGGGGCGTGTACCATCTGTAGGGGATTCGTCCCTTGAATGGAGGAATTCATCTGTAGGGGATTCGTCCCTTGAATGGAGGAATTCGTTACTAAGGGTAACGATCCATGAGTTTGCGTCGTTTCAATCGCTGGTGGCTGAGTAACCAGTGGCTGAGATCCCGTTCCTGGGGGTACTTGTTCTCCGACCGGGGGTGCGGTAGTATTGGTATTAGTTTCGGAAAGGGTTGGTGTTCTTCGAGTGGTTACCATGGTTAATATTCAGTTTCCCACAGACGGCGCCAAATGATATGGAATAAAAAGTAGGGTGTATTTAATGCTAGGGTTTGTGGAAGCTT
This sequence comes from Kitagawia praeruptora, assembly GCA_037693485.1. NCBI lineage: Eukaryota > Viridiplantae > Streptophyta > Magnoliopsida > Apiales > Apiaceae > Kitagawia > Kitagawia praeruptora. Next base: position 150,764,170 of record CM075351.1, on the reverse strand, counting down.
CGGGCTTTAATGGCTGCACTTGTGTTTCGTGACTCAAATCGTGTCCTCACAAGATGCCTACGTATCTCAGAGATGAGAATCAAGCCAAAAACGTAGTTCTGTTTATGAAGGAGCTGGTCCTTATATAGGTGTTGATAACCCTTGAATTAGGGTAGAATTAGGATACTTGGTGGACAAGTTATTACCTTGGCCCAATTCTAGAGCCTTCCAATTGATAAGAAGATAAGTATTAGAAGTATATGCCTTGGAGGCTACTCCTGATATGATTTAGTTTCCTTTTAAGACTCATTCTTGGACTTTAAATCTGGCTGATTTATTTATTACGAATTTATCATAATAAATAAGGGTTTGGGCCTCATAATTAGGTTTTGACCCTGGACCAACTTAGGTTTATTTAATGCATCATCAAATATTTTCTAGGGCTTACTTTCAGCCCATATCACTTAATTATACGATACTTCCCGAATGACTCTTCGGGTTTTCGCAATTTAATCACGCTACAATAATATACCGCTCCCCGGTCAATAGTATATTTGGACCGCTACGACCTCTATTGCTAGAGTCATTGTCCGAAGAAAACACTTTCATTCTAAGTTCAAGGGTGTACAAACACATATGCATAAATCTCAAACTTCAACATAATCTTGTAAAGCATGAGTATATAATATGTTTGGAAGCTATAAACACAACAGTGAAAATCCTTATATATAAGTTTTGAAAAGTAAACTTGCCTTGGTTAGGGTGGGGTGGTCGAGCTCGCGACGTGGAACGAAGATCTATACATAATCAATATTCGTACGTTAGTACCTTAACAACACTACTTAATCGCAAGGTTTTAAAGGATGTAAGACCAACTTAACGACTCCAATTTGTGACCACTAACCCTCCCATATGACCATGTCATCACTTTATCACATTCGTTACCCATTCGACTCGAATCCATTCCTCAAACTTGAAACACAAGTGAGTACTCTTAAAACTACGTTAAACTAACCTCCTAGGTGATTTTTCACTCGCGCGCACTTCGCTCTAACATTTTAATAAAATTGAAAAATACAAATTTTACTCCAATTATTTTTGGACAGCCTTCACAACTGCATAATATGACTACGCTCAAATTTTCATAACACTAGCATAATTTTTAGGGGTCCTAATGCAGTTCAAAATTCAGCATCACAGTGCAGTTCGGATTCCAGAACCACTCCTCACAAATCAGACCATATCTCAAAATCTACACATCTCCTGGACATTAACCTTATATGCCTAGAAACTACATGAAATTATCTTTCCAACCATATGTATTTGGCCCTCGGGAGACAAGATTTAGGGGTTCAAAATCCTCCTACAAGACAGTACATGCTCCCAGAATTTTACACAACACTCATCCTTTCTCAAACATTCAAGAACTCACTTTATACATCACATCTACCATCAAAACCACCAAGACTTGTCTCTATAGCATACATGGGGTTACATACTCTAAGTACAAGCCTTACAACCATCATAACAAGCACATAACTTCAAGATTTCATCATCTACAACTCAAATCACCAAGATTCACTCCAAAACTTATAGATCTAACAATATAAACTATAAACAAGTCATGCTAAGGGTTGAGAGAGTTTATACCTTCCTTGAGTCTCTAGGAACCTTGGGTGAGCTTTATGAACCTTAAGAACACCTTGGATGAGTCTCTACAAGCTTTAAAATTCAAGATTTAAAAGAAACTAAACTTTGGTTACTATTCATCCAAACTTTAACAATTTATAACTCAAGATTGGATGGATGAAATGCTTTGAAATTGATAACATACCTTCACTATGATACAAGGAAACCCTAGGATTTTTGTTTGGGTGTATGGATGAGTGGAGGTTGAAGAAATTTCTTCTTCTTCTTCCTTGGAGAGCTTGGGCCGAGAGCTTCAAAGGAGAGAGAGGGAGATAGTTGTTTGGTTGGGTTGTTTGAATAATGGAGTGTATTATTGATATGTATTGTTATATGTGTATGTAGGTAGTCACATGTTGCCACTCTAGGTAGTAGGCTAGACACCCCCCATGCCTTCTTGTCTCCTAGGAAGTAGTACCCTTGACTAGTCACTTTCATTGGTTGCTTTTTGCTTTTCTAGTTCACTTTTCTAATTATCTAGTTACATGATACTTGCATGTAATATCATTCCTTATATTTTTGTTCCTCCACCAATGGTTGTCACTTGATCCTTAATTCATCATATCGCATCTTAAGTAACTCCTCATAATAATATTTTGTTGCGTAGAGATTTCCCTTGTAATTCCTTAAGTACTTAATTGTGTAAATTCCTTAAATATCCATAACTCCTTGTCATAGCCTCTTAAAATCTCCTAATACTCTAATAACTCTCAAATCCCATGTTTTTATGAATCTTACTAGCAGTATGCCTCTTGCCTTCAACAATCTTCCCTTTTTTTCTTACACAGTGAATATAACAACATAAATTTTCAGATAATCAATTCCATTACATAACATACGTGACTTAAAAAGGTCTCTACTTCACAATGTCATAAGATTTTACATATTTAAAATATTACCAAAAATCAGGGTTCTTACAGCCTCCCCTCCTTAAAAGGATTCCGTCCCGGAATCAGGTTGAAAACAGTTGAGGGTACTTTTCACGCATCGCGCTTTCTAACTCCCATGTTGATTCCTCGACATTCTGGTTCCTCCACAAAAATCTCACTAGCTTGATAACCTTGTTCCTCAGCACTTGTTCTTTTCTATCCATGATTTCCATGGGTTGCTCCATATAGGTCAAGTTTGGTTGTAGGTCCACTTGGTCGTACTCTATCACATGCCGATAGTCGGCGTGGTAGGGTCGTAACATAGACACATAAAACACATTATGAATTTGCTGCAAGCTTGGGGGCAAGGCTAACTCATAGGCTAACTTCCCAATACGCCTCAAAATCTCAAAAGGTCCAATAAACCTCAGACTTAGCTTCCCTTTCTTACCAAACCGCATTAATCCTTTCCAGGGGGATACCTTTAGCATCATGAAGTCTCCCACCTCATACTCCTTTGATATCTCATACAATTTTACCATTCGAAATAATGGGTTTTGTAAAAAAAAAAAACTAATGACTTTTACATACACTCGTTTGCACCGTAAAGACGTAATATCAATTTGAAATCTTCATTTAATAATTCGTACATATCGTGATTGCAAAAATTTCTCATCCACCTATAAAATTACTATTCATCCAGGTTTCGAATATTCACGAAATTTAGGGCTATTGCAGTCTCCTCTCCTTAAAAGGATTCTATCTTAAGAACCTAAGGAAAATAGTTATGGATACAATTCCAACTTTACCCTTTCCAACTCTCAGGTTGACACTTCAACCCTTTTGTTCTCTCACCTTGGTCTCACCAACGCTTTAATGTTGTTTCTCAATGCATGCTCTCATTGACCTGTGTAACGCCCCAAATCCGGGGTCAGGGATTTGGTCGTCACGCGGAAATCCTTAACATCAAATTACCTGTTTAACAACATTAAACCATCTGTAATCATTAAAACTGAAATATAGCTCTGCGACCCCAACCACCAAGCATCTTTTAGGTCATAGGGCTAGAAACAAGAACTAAAATCTTTACATCTTTATTACATCCATTCTATTACATCGCACTACGTCTTAAAAATCTTATACTACTAGTATAGCTTCGTTGGGAAGTACACCAGCAACTAGTACTACTCAGTACAAAGTAATATATATTACACATCAATACACTTATATATAACTTACTCCAGCTATCTATGTTCTGGATCATATCATCTTCACAAAGGCACACTGCCTGCTTCTCCTGAGCCATGCAGATAAGCCTCAATCATCTACCTTCCTCTGAAAGGTTAATATTTAAAACAAGCAAGTATGAGCGAAAGAATTGCCCAGCAAGTATTAATAGAGCACAACAATATATATCAATATACACATGGAGTTTTTGAAATATAACGATACTTAATATCAATTCGAATTATTTACAACAATGAAACTTCAATAAAGAAAATATGACGTTTAACGCAACATCCAATGGACAGATAAGTTTGTAATAATCGTAGTAATCCTCATATCTTATCCACATACCATACCTCATAGTATTAATAACCTCTTAGGGAGCTTTTCAAAATATGCAGTTCAATATGCTGCTAAGATAGTTATTACCACCCTTCATAAACCAAACCATAATAAAATTCCCTTTTTAATACTCCTCAAGTTTGTAAGTATATACACATGAGTATATCATTATCATCAAAACACCTTACAGTTCAAGATTCTGTACAGGATATAAGTTCGTTAACCACTTGATAAGTGAAACTCAGAAATAACTGATAGGAAGAGAGTCAAAGTTCTTGAAGCAAAACATTTGGGATTTAACATCAATAACCGATGAACCAACTTTCATCTTTTGAATAATTGCAAAAGTGCACAAGTACGTGCCATTATTGTTAGAATAATCCTGCAGTTCTAGATACTGCATGAATTCATCATCTTTCAAAATTGAAAACAACACTATCGGCTACTTGGCACTTAGGCCTAAGAAGCAGTGTTTGAGTATTTTTCCAAAGTGGAGGATGGGACTTAAAGAAAACATAAAAACCTGACAAGGATTGACGATGATCAGTCGCCACATCCAAGTCCAATAATCCGCGGGTCTTCTCTACCGGTAGAAGGATAGAAACTACATCCGTAACTATCCCCGAGTGAAAACTACATCCGTAATCACCCACGATGAAAACTACATCCGTAATCATCCTTCGGCAACACCTGGGCCGGAATAATAATTGATGGACCGCCTGGCTCACGGCCGCTTACACATCCCGGGAATCGTTCGTCAACGGTTCCCACACCTGCCAGAGTCCCTTTTTCTTTTCTTGTCAAAATCATTTTGATAGAAAACTTGAGTAGTTGAAGTTCGACTTCAGTCGACCGATAATTTCTTGAAAAACGAGCAAGAGAGTAAAACCTGACCGGGGGTTTTCGAAAATGTTTTGAGTTCAAAAGAGTTCAAGTATAGATATACACTTGTACCGATATCAATCTCGACACAGGGTTTTGTGATCACACATGGAAAATGGTACGCATAAAGCTTGTAACCACAACAGGGTAATTCCATATATATATATAAGTTCTTGAAAAGTAGCTTACCTAAATAGATTCAAAATTTAATATTTTAAATGACTATGAAAGTCCTTAAACAACCTTTAAATAGTGTTTTATAACCTTCAAAACACTTAGAGTATTTAATAAATATTTGACTACTATGTAACAAATAATAAATATTCAATAATCCCTTTTTAAAAGAATACTCAAATTAATATTCATTTATTAAGTAATATTCAAATAATATTTACTATTAATACTGGAATATTTAATAACCTCAAAACACCCAAATACAACTCTTGGGATGTTTCTAATCAAAAATCAAGACACAATCTCTCCAGTATTCTCCAAACTTTAGCCACTTTATCAAATAACTATTACTGACTCACGGTCAATAAGAAATAATTAATAAGCATGAAAATCCTTTTTCTCTTTGCTTTTTTTTTTGTTTCTTAATGAATATTATAATTAATATTCATCGAATTAAATAAGAATTCAAATAACATATATCGATATCAATCTAGCTGTTTTAAGCTGAAAGTAACCAATTTATAACCATTGGAATATCTTTAATCCGTATTGAAAATAAACTATCCCCGATAAATAATATACTAGATAGAATCACTCCATTAAATTGTTTTATTATTTCTCTGGGACAAAGTGATTTTAAGAAAGCGTTTTGAAAATGATATTCATCTAATTAAATAAATTTAATTAGGCGAATGAGGTTTATTTAATTAGTAAATGCTTTCAGGAGCATCTATTAATTAAATAAACACTGGTTTATTGGTGATGTTGCCTTTAGGTTAATTATTGCGAAATTCTTTTTAAAAGCTTTGCCCGGGTTTTCGAAAACATACATTACAAAATAGCCCAACATGCGGCTAAGTTCTAAAACTCAACACATGCCCTACCCTCTGAGCCTTTCTTATTCCGATACATAATTATATACCTCATAACATATAGTCCACTTCCATAGTACGAAAAGTTTATAGATATATATATACCGTATAAATCAAGATATAGAGCCATAAAAATATCACTGCTCATCAACAGTATTATAAGCCATGGGGTTTTGGTTATTGCACGAGCAGGATTTAATATTGTTGGCAAAGCGAGGAATACAATGATTTGGGAGAAGAAGTACAAGGTTGGAAAAACTCGCGATTATGGATTGAAAACTTATTTAACTCATTTCATATATTTAAAATAAATATACTCTGAACAATAGAGTATGCATAGTAAACTTGCCTCTGGTCCTTAGCAGAAAATAGAAACCGCGAACAAACCCTTCGCACCTCGTCCAAGTAATTCCATGGACCTTACCTGACGTCTTGATCTTCCTTTTTGGATACACGTCGCTCCAATTCGAATTCGCCCTAATGGTACTGAAATGGTTACGAGTATGTGTCAGTCATACCACGTATATCGAGTAGACACAACTCGGGATTATCACTAAATGATCATAAAGTCAAACTATAGGTGTCCTCCCTATAGTTGACTACTCAAATACCACTTAATGCACATAAGACATTTAATAATAGCAAACAACACGGGAAGAGTCCCCTTATATAAAGTGAACATTTCCTAGTACCAACATATCATAACCCTATACCACCATTTAGTCAACTTCACTTAACCTATACATTTATAATACCATTGACCTTCTACGACAAAACTTGATTAATAGCTAATCCTCAAAACACAATTAATCCTCGAAACACATAAATCCTTGAATTAAATCACTTAGCACGTAAATCCTCGAGACAACAATTACCCTCGAATTAATTCACTTAACACATATACACATAAACAGTTAACACCCAAATCATACCTTTAAACCCTTGAAATCAAATAAGTTAAATAAATTAAAATGCAGGGGATTTTTAGAAAATTTCGGCATGTAGTATTCGTTTATCGGACTATGGGCACAGCCCCTCCATGCCAATCAAAACAATTTATAACCCTGTTTTTGATAAAATAAAAGCTGCCTCAACTTGCAGCAACATAAGAGTAAACATATAAGAAAAGTACCCGCCCAGACATGCGGCAACTAGCACATAAGGAAAAGTACCCGCCCAGACATGCGGCAACTAGCACATAAGGAAAAGTACCCGCCCAGACATGCGGCACCTCAACATTTAAGGAAAGTAAACTAAGTTTATCCACATTTAAGCCAACACCACGTAGTTGGCACTTATGACTTCTAACAATTACTACGACCCGACTTATACCATTTAGCATATAGACATTTACCGATAAGCCAACTCTTATAACTATACCTCATATGACAATAACAATTAGCACTTAGCACTTAGCACTAAGCACTTAACAATTTAAAGATTACAATTTGGAAACTAACAATTAGCAATTAGCACTTAACAATTACTTGACAACTAACCCGAATATATTATCCGATAATTAATAATTACTCACTAACAATTAACAATTAACAATCACTAACCCGAACCTTTAATCGGACTCGTAATTAAACTCAACAATTTAAACTAATTAAATTACAACAATTAATCTATATCGAAATGTACAACTAATTTAATACGAAAATTAAATAAATAAAAATGTGAAATTATACCATTCCGATTCCGATTCGACTCGCCCGAAAATCAAACCACCGGAAAAATCAATCTCCCTCATCTCTCTCTCTCTCTCTCTCTCTCTCTCTCTCTCTCCTGCACGCCAACTGCCCAGCCACCAAGTTCACCGGAGTTTCCTCCTCCCACCACTGCGCACAGCCCCCCCCCCCCCCGCCTGGTACCTCCGCCCAACGCCGTCGCGCCTCCGCTGGCCGCCACCCTCCTGCCACGCCTCCCCCTCTTCCACACATATACATACGCGCGTGTATGTATATATACACACGCCCCCATCAACACTCATCCCTCCCCCTCAATTAACTCATCTCTTTTCTTCCATTTATCCCCTTAATCAAACCCCCGCTGTTTCTTTTCCCCCCTCCCCCGATTTGTTTTTCTGTCGTGTAAGTATATGTGCGGCTGTGTTTGTATCTGTGTGTGTATGTATCTGATGTGTGTTTTTAACCCTAATGGGCTTGGCCCAATAACATTTAAAATCAATACAATTAAATACTACACACCTTAAAGTAATATTTGAAGTAAATAAATCTAATTTGTAAAAATAAAATTTCTAGCATAATTAAATACTAGAATATTTTTAAAGACTTTTGGCGAAAGAATAAGAATTAAATCTAAATTTTCTAAATTGATATGCATTTTACAAATCAATAATAATTTATAAAAACAATTCATAACAATAATAATTGTGATTCATAATTCACAATTTACAGGGCTTTATAAAAATACTACAAATACTATTGTTTTAGTAAAATCTCAAATTCTTGATTTTATATATTAATCAAGTAATTTCTACAAATCCTCAAATAATTAAAATAAACATTTTCTAAGGATTTTAAAATCTCTAAATTATTCAATAATTTAAAATAAAATCTTTACTGAATAAACATTCCAAAATTAATCTTTGTACAAATGAACTATTGACTCGGGGTATCTACTCAGTCAATAAAATTTTAAATAGGAGCACCAGGCTCCACTTAACCGAAAATAATTAAATAATTAAATAAAATTAAATTAAAAAAAAAAATTCCTCCTCATTTTAGGAAAACATTATTATTATTGAAATAATAATAAATTCATTTCTTGAAAAATCCGGGTTATTACAACCTGTATTCCTTATCGGTTGTTCTATGAATGAAAATTTCTATCCCACTACTTATACGTTCCTCTTCTACCTTGTTCATAGTATCCGTGTTGAGTCCTTGTATCGTTGGCCCGTGAATACTTTGTGGTCGTGTTTTATAATTTGAGACAACGTCAATACGCACGGTATTCCTCATATTCCTTGGCTTGATTAGCACGCATGTGTTACCTCCCGTCAGCCGTTATCACTTGCTATGAATACTGTATAGTCTTCGGTATACGTCGAACCAGTTCAGCTACTATATCCCTCGTTTATTGATTTCTCCGTAACGCAAGAAAAGTGAAACTTCTTCTTTCACAGTACACTTTACAAGAGACGTCATTACTTTCGCATGGTGACGATCGTGATAACAACATTCATTTCATGGATAAGTTTTTTTTTTCTCGACTACCCCGTGAAATCTAAGGCACGACACTAAATATAAATTCGATCGTCTGGATAATTCTTCTTCCCTGTCCGTCAGCCATATATCAAATTAGTACATACGCTCAATCTCTTTGTTAAATATACTTGAAAACACCTTCAATATTCGAAGTTTAACCTTAAGTCTTTATCTGACGTAATCGCTGCAGAAGTTTTATATTGCACCAGCATCTCTTCCGTATATAAATCGATAATCTTCTAAATGGAAAGTCTCTCGTAGGTAAATCACTTGGTTCAACAATTATAAATCAACTAGGGCCATCTCTTGGCTTGGTCTTCGGCGACCTACTTATGAAATTCATTATAATTCTGTCCACGTTCAAGATTTTCTACAGGCGGAATTAATCCACTAGATCTCTATCATTTTGCTTTTGACATGTTGCGTTTGTACTTAATAGTTTGCCAATACCATTCTTCATATCCGTTTGCCAAACATTCTCTTAATTCTCTATACATCTTTGTCCTTCCCCATAATTTAGTAATTTTCCTCTGACATTATTCTTTATTGTATATACTCTTTTTTCTTGGTCAATACTGACTGAATTCCAATTTTAAATAATCCCTTCTATAGGTATCGGCCACCACACTGGCCTTTCCTGGGTAATAACAAATTTCTCCATTATACTCCCTGCTCCCTTTCGTCACCTTCTCTTTCTTATGTTTAGTTCTAAATGAAGATATACTTATGGCACTTGTGGAAAAATTTCACACTTTTCTCATAAGGTTAACGTCTCAGTTTTATGCGTGAACGCTATCATGACTAATCCCCGACTCACGGTTAGTATATCCTATCCCGTAACCTTTATGTTGTTTAGAAGTATAGGCTATCATCCCCTTTCTACTGCATCAGCACACCTCTTAAACTCTTGAAAGACGCATCATCGTGACTCTCAAAGTCCCCTTTTTATCATCAAGTATAGCTAACAACGAGGTTGTTGCTAATATCTCATTTCATTCCAAAACTTTGTTCATTAATCCATAAAGGCTTCTGACTCATTAGTCCACTCAAACGATACTACCATAATTTTATAACGTTTATATTAGTGTGAAATGCCAACTTTAGCACAGTACAGAGGTCGATCTTGAGTTGGTGAAACCCGCTTTTCAACCTTATCTTTGAAAAACAACTACGCGTTTTAACTGGTCAACAATTCCTACATCTCCGGTTAGGGGTATCGATTCTCGATGGTATATGTAAGATGTCATACGCTCGTCCTCTTTCAAAACTGGCGCCAACTAGCTTGAGGCCTGCATGCTGTTGCGATTCCCAATAAACTTGATTAGGTGGTAATCTCGAAGGATCATTGGCATATATCCATGCATCCATTTGCTATTAGGGGCCTTTTAAACTTTATGTCTCTCTATGTGCATCAATCCCTTTAAGCTAAGTAAAGCTTCACATTCTTGCCACGTTATTTCTTCCTTTGTTGTCCATCTCACTTCCATGTTAGTTTCCTCTAAGGATATGTCTTACATTGCAATCGATTTGCATTTCTTGGATCAGGAAAAGGCTTGGTAACTCCAGAATTCATTAATATAACATCCTGACAACGGTTGGTAGGAGCGTACTCCCAACCACCTCATCATTTCTTATAACCTTCCTCACACTAATATTAAAGGTCCTGTGGTATTCCCCTACATGTTATTCCTACTTTAAATAATTACTCGGCATAACGCTCTGGCTGCACAATTATAACATTTGGTTTTTGATCTCATATTGGTGCAACGGTTCACAACTGTACTTCCCGTTCACCTTAGAGTAATCACTTTTGAAAGGAATGGTTTCAAAATAACAAGGTCCAATAGATAATTTCAATAAGAATTCCACATTGGATGTTCCAAGAATGTTGATGGTTCCAAATACTAGGAGTCTCGATTTTCGGAGATGTAAGGATGGACAGAAGGAATACAACAAGGTTTATTCCTTCATGTCCTGATAATTTTGTAATGTGATATCATGGAGAATGTTGCACGAGGGCAATGATTGTTGGATACAAAAGTCATAAAGACGGTCTTTATACAATTCTTACATCTGGTGAATACTTTTTCCTCTTGAAAAAAATAGAGGATCTAAAAAGTCCCATTGATAAAGGTCAACCGATCGAAAGCAATTCTACTCTATGACAATAAAAATGAAGCAGTTTATCATTCAAGTAATCTATGGTTTCAAATGAATCTTCATTATATGAATGAAAGAACAGAATATTCAAGTGACATAAAGTCTGATACGAAGATGGGTAGAATTCAAGTTGAGTGGGCGACCTCACTAGGTCTCAATCAAGTTATTCTTTAAAACTCTCATCATCATACTTTACCACATGCAAAATGCATTGCGGAATTGCTGAATGAATTAAATTGGGAGTTGGACCAGTGAAACAATAACTAGTCCTTTTCAAGAAACACTAGCAACTAGCTAGACAAAATTTGCTAGTTCACTTGTTTGAGACATCACCACTAGCTAGGACAATTAGCTAGGTGTTCTTCACAACATTACAATTTTGACTAGTTAGAACAATCAACTAGTCATTCATATTGACATATCGACTAGCCAGTTTCAATTGGCTAGAACGGAATTTCAACATCGTAGCCACTGAAGAAACTTTAGGCTACTCGGACAATGAATGGAAATAAGAAGTTATTAAGTTTGAAAAAGAAAACTATAAAATCTGAAGAGAATGTTCTAGGTATCGGAACAATCGATAACCTCTCATCAAATATTACTTATCAGTGAAACGACCACCCAAGGGTGCCTCCGTACACATGCTTTATCAGATCCTACAATAGAATTAAATTCGGAATACCAATATCAAAATGATAACCTTACTATGATTTCAATGTGCGATGTACAATCTCATCTTGAATAGAAGAAAAGAATTCATGAGGGATGTCTGGACATTAGATCATCCATGTCCTCCGTAATTTGTTAAATATTTATGAGCTCAACTGAAGGGTGCAAGTATGAAAGAAGCAATCAAATATCAATATTCGTTGATTAATTAAGGAAATATTTGTTGAACATTCCTTGGATAATTGAAAGAAAGTGTAAATAGGCCTGAGCCGAACAAGATCATCATAAATTTTTGAATAGAATGTTCATGGATCAAATAAAATTACTTCGAATAAGTCCTGCTTTAGGGAAAGTATATCACTGGTTGTTATTCCACAAGTTTGAAGTAGAAAGCTAGAGGGGTTACCTGATATAAACTAATCGAGGTAACATGGTTAGTGAACAGTTTAAAATGAAGTAGTGCACCAGCCTGTAGTTACCAAAATAAGTTAATAATCATTCGTGCATCTCATTATCACCATTATGAGGGTAACTCCATCTTTTCGTCTTCGTAATACAAGACACCAACTAGTGCGTCTCTCAATCATCATCTTAAAGTCATTTATCCAGTTAGGGTTTCACAAATATATCTGTCATTTCCGTGCTTTATCTTGAAGACCAAGCTTCACATCATTCCGGGGACACCTGCTAAGTTTATAGGGTCCTACTTCATGCCTTCCGACATGAATCACAAGTGGCCAGTTCCCCCTGGGAACAGATCAAAGAGATCTCTCAGGGATCTCAGTGCAGTCCATAGGTTCAGTGGCGGGTGTGTGCATGTGAACATATACAAAAAATATTGAGGTCTACAATACATATATACGTAGTCCCTAATAACATCTCTATCAAAGGATCCCACTCTAGACCCACTGGTCTTTTCTTTTGGTAGACTCTGAGATCATTGTACCGCTCGTTGCAACCATATACAACTTCACTTGAGTCCCTTTGTTAATTCTACTTGTTTGTTCTCTAAGTTGAACTACCATGCTCTAGCGTCCGAATCATGCGTGGAATTATCTAGCACGCTCGTCTTATGATAACATTCTCGTATAACACATGTAAAATTCGCCATCAAGGGTAATGAAATCCACAACGGCATAGTAACCACCTTTCAGGTAAACCCGTTACTTATCGAAAATCGGATCTTATAGCCAAAGCAAAAGACTTTCATTATTCCAAGTACTAAGTACCCTTAATTATGTAGGGAAGTCTAAACTTCTTGATTCTTAAAATGCCGCCTCCTTGACTGTGGAGGACTATGGGCCACAAAATTTATGCCAGCCTAGTCATCCGATCATATTGGCAATATCACCTCTACCTCAGCTGGTCTTGAGATTTTGCTCTGCTTCCTATATCATTACCTATGATAGGTCATGTACGACTCTCAAACCTCTATTCATCATTCTGAAGGTCTCTAAGGATTCTATCGACCCTAGTATAATACCTCCAGTAAACACTCAAATCCATTCTACTCACCGGTACCTCTTCCGGTAGTCCAATAATAAGTTTACTACGATCTTTTATGTCATTCTCCTACTTAGACTTAACTCTCAACACTATCGTTTCTGAGTACTGTAACTTATCGCTCTGATACAATTTCTATGACGCCCCCAAATCTGAGGTCAGAGATTCAGGTCATCACATCACCATCCAACCATATCATACATGTATTAACTTTATAACTCAACATCACATCCATCCAGACCTCAATCTTACGCACATAAAAGTTAGAGCCTCAGAAACGATAATCAAAAGTAACACTAAATATTACAATTCATCTGTACAATCCAGAATCTTACGCACTTCCACTTATACAACTACACTTGAAGACAAGTCTTACTATTACAGTTGAAAACCTATCAGACTTACTCTATAGTATTTATCAGGAACTAAATCATCTCAGGGGTAAATCTTCTACTCCTCTCCTGCTGGTGCGGAGTTAACCGATCAAATTCTTCTCTTTCTGAAAAGTTTTTATAAAGCAAGAATGAGCTACATAATGCTCAGCAAGTTCACCATTTTGAAAAATAATAATGTGGTTTATTTCGAAAACGTTCCCAACTGTAAGGGTATATATCTCAGATTACAAAACATAACTCGACAATATATATGTCCGAGTTTGAATAAAACATTTCAATATATCTCAAGTTTGAAAATATATACATATGAGTATATCATTTTCGGCAAAACACTCTACGGTTAACTTACTATACAGGGAATACATTATTGCAAAACCTCTTTCCTTCCATTAGCTTCGAAGGTTTCTCATTCAAAAACATTTCATTCTTTGAAATAATTGCAAGAGTGCACTAACACGTGCCAATCTTTATAGAAAATCTTGCAGTTCCAGATGCTACACGATGTCAATATTTTTCTTATCAAAAACCACACTATCGGCAACTTGGCACTTAGGCCCAAGAAGCAGTGTTTGAGTATTTTCCAAAGTGGAGGATGGGACTGGAAGAAAACATAAAAACCTGACAAGGATTGACGATGATCAGTCGCCACAACCGAGTCCAACAATCCGCGGGTCTTCTCTACCGGTAGAAGGATAGAAACTACATCCGTAACTATCCTCGGGTGAAAACTACATCCGTAATCACCCTCGATGAAAACTACATCCGTAATCATCCTTCGGCAACACTTGGGCCGGAACAATAATTGATGGACCGCCTGGCTCACGGCCGCTTACACATCCCGGGAATCGTTCGTCAACGATTCCCACACCTGCCAGAGTCCCCTTTTTCTTTCTTGTCAAAAATCATTTTGATAGAAAATTCGAGTAGTTGAAGTTCGACCTCAGTCGACCGATAATTCTTGAAAAACGTACAAGAAGCAAAACCTGATCGGGGGTTTTCGAAAGTGTTTTGGGTTCGAAAGAGTTCGAGTTTGAAAACGCTAAAGGTATCTTGGATTAGTTTTGTCTTTAAAATAATGAACAATAATTAATAAATAATATTTTGAGATTTAATATAAATAATTAATAAAATAATTATTTAATTAAAATAAGCTTTTAATCCAAGATAGATATTTTTTAGTATTTTTAACAATGTAAAAATAATAAATACTTAAGTATACGATACTTCCCGAATGACTCTTCGGGTTTTCGCAATTTAATCACGCTACAATAATATACCGCTCCCCGGTCAATAGTATATTTGGACCTCTACGACCTCTATTGCTAGAGTCGTTGTCCGAAGAAAACACTTTCATTCTAAGTTCAAGGGTGTACAAACACATATGCATAAATCTCAAACTTCAACATAATCTCGTAAAGCATAAGCATATAATACGTTTGGAAGCTATAAACACAACAGTGAAAATCCTTATATATAAGTTTTGAAAAGTAAACTTGCCTTGGTTAGGGTGGGGTGGTCGAGCTCGCGACGTGGAACGAGCTCGCAAGGTTTTAAAGGATGTAAGACCAACTTAACGACTCCAATTTGTGACCACTAACCCTCCCATATGACCAAGTCATCACTTTATCACATTCATTACCCATTCGACTCGAATCCATTCCTCAAACTTGAAACACAAATGAGTACTCTTAAAACTACGTTAAACTAACCTCCTAGGTGATTTTTCACTCGCGCGCACTTCGCTCTAACATTTTTATAAAATTGAAAAATACAAATTTTACTCCAATTCTTTTTGGACAGCCTTCACAACTTCATAATATGACTACGCTCAAATTTTCATAACACTAGCATAATATTTAGGGGTCCTAATGCAGTTCAAAAGTCAGCATCACAGTGCAGTTCGGATTCCAGAACCACTCCTCACTAATCAGACCATATCTGAAAATCTACACATCGGACATGAACCTTATATGCCTAGAAACTACATGAAATTATCTTTCCAACCATATGTATTTGGCCCTCGGGAGACAAGATTTAGGGGTTCAAAATCCTCCTACAAGACAGTACATGCTCCAAGAATTTTACACAACACTCATCCTTTCTCAAACATTCAAGAACTCACTTTATACATCACATCTACCATCAAAACCACCAAGACTTGTCTCTATAGCATACATGGGGTTACATTCTCTAAGTACAAGCCTTACAACCATCATAACAAGCACATAACTTCAAGATTTCATCATCTACAACTCAAATCACCAAGATTCACTCCAAAACTTATAGATCTAACAATATAAACTATAAACAAGTCATGCTAAGGGTTGAGAGAGTTTATACCTTCCTTGAATCTCTAGGAACCTTGGGTGAGCTTTATGAACCTTAAGAACACCTTGGATGAGTCTCTACAAGCTTTAAAATTCAAGATCTAAAAGAAACTAAACTTTGGTTACTATTCATCCAAACTTTAACAATTTATAACTCAAGATTGGATGGATGAAATGCTTTGAAATTGATAACATACCTTCACTATGATACAAGGAAGCCCTAGTATTTTTGTTTGGGTGTATGGATGAGTGGAGGTTGAAGAAATTTCTTCTTCTTCTTCCTTGGAGAGCTTGGGCCGAGAGCTTCAAAGGAGAGAGAGGGAGATAGTTGTTTGGTTGGGTTGTTTGAATAATGGAGTGTATTATTGATATGTATTGTTATATGTGTATGTAGGTAGTCACATGTTGCCACTCTAGGTAGTAGGCTAGACACCCCCCATGCCTTCTTGTCTCCTAGGAAGTAGCACCCTTGACTAGTCACTTTCATTGGTTGCTTTTTGCTTTTCTAGTTCACTTTTCTAATTATCTAGTTACATGATACTTGCATGTAATATCCTTCCTTATATTTTTGTTCCTCCACCAATGGTTGTCACTTGATCCTTAATTCATCATATCGCATCTTAATTAACTCCTCATAATAATATTTTGTTGCGTAGAGATTTCCCTTGTAATTCCTTAAGTACTTAATTGTGTAAATTCCTTAAATATCCATAACTCCTTGTCATAGCCTCTTAAAATCTCCTAATACTCTAATAACTCTCAAATCCCATGTTTTTATGAATCTTACTAGCAGTAGGCCTCTTGCCTTCAACAATCTTCCCTTTTTTTCTTACACATTGAATATAACAACATAAATTTTCAGATAATCAATTCCATTACATAACATAGGTGACTTAAAAAGGTCTCTACTTCACAATGTCATAAGCTTTTACATATTTAAAATATTACCAAAAATTAGGGTTCTTACAGGATTCCAGTACCGAGCCTCCCATTTTACCATCTAATTCTGATGAGCACCCTTATCGATCTACTCGGGTAAGAAAACCTTCTGTTCGTCTTTCTGATTATCATGTTTACTCTGTTGTACAATCATTGCATGAGCCTCAAACATATAGAGAGACAAGTGTTAATCCTCTTTGGCAAAAATCTATGGCAGAAGAACTTCAAGCATTAGACAAAAATCACACTTGGGATCTGGTTAACTTGCCTCCTGGCAAAACAACTGTGGGAAGTCGATGGATCAATAAAATTAAGACAAATGATGATGGATCCGTTGAGAGATATAAAGCTCGTCTAGTTGCTAGAGGCTTTACCCAGGAGTATGGCATTGATTATGAGGAGACTTTTGCACCAGTTGCTCGTCTTACATCTGTTCGGAGTTTACTCGCTGTTGGAGCATCAAAACAGTGGAACATGTGGCAAATGGATGTCAAAAATGCTTTTCTTAATGGCAACTTAGATGAAGAAGTTTATCTCAAACCTCCTCCTGGTTTTGATCACTCACCAGGTCAAGTGCTCAAGCTTAACAAGGCGTTGTATGGTCTTAAACAAGCACCTCGAGCATGGTTCGAGAAATTTAGCAAAGTTATTAGTGAGCTGGGATTTTCTTCTAGTCCATATGATCATGCTTTCTTCATTCATTGAACAGATCGAGGAACTGTTCTCCTCCTCCTCTATGTGAATGATATGATTATCACTGGAGATGATACTGCATGTATCTCTGAACTTAAACAATTTCTCAGTCAGAAATTTGAAATGAAAGATCTTGGTTCATTAAGCTACTTCTTGGGTCTTGAGGTTTCTTCTGTACCCACTGGCTACACCCTTTCTCAAGTTAAGTATGCATCTGATCTTTTGTTAAAATCTGGAATCAGCGACACTAAGATTACATCTACACCTTTGGAATACGGGGTCAAACTTAACTCCAAAGATGGTGACCTACTTGACAACCCTACATTGTATCGTCAGTTGGTAGGAAGTCTGATTTATCTTACTGTCACTCGTCCTGACATTGCTCATGCCGTTCACATTGTTAGTCAATTTATGTCAGCTCCCCACACTCCTCACTATACGACAGTCCTTCACATACTTCGTTATGTTAAAGGCACCATCTTTCATGGACTATACTATTCACATAACTCCTCACTTGAGTTACATGCCTACTCTGATGCTGATTGGGTGGTGATCCCACTACCAGATGTTCCACTACAGGATTTTGCTTCTTTCTTGGTGACTCTCTTATCTCTTGGCGCAGTAAGAAACAATCTCTTGCCTCAAAATCCAGTGCAAAGTTAGAATATCGAGCTCTGGCTGACACCACACAGGAATTAATTTGGCTAAGATGGTTACTTGAAGAAATGACGGTAACTCATTCTCCAGCACTATAATTTATTGTGATAGCAAAAGTGCTAGGGACGTTGCTCACAATGATGTCTTTCATGAACGTACTAAACATATTGAGATCGATTGTCATTTCACCCGTCAATAGGTTGCAAAAGGCACAGTTCGTCTTCATACTGTCTCTAGTGCTGACAATACGGCAGATATATTCACGAAAGTTCTTCCTCCCGGATCTTTTTATGACCTTGTTTGCAAACTCAAGTTGGTTCAGCCATCTTCAGTTTGAGGGGGGGTGTTAAAGTATATAATAGTGTTAAATAAAACTGCACTTTCGGCTACACCTTTCGGTGCCACTTTCGGCTAATAATAGTTTCAACTTTAGTTGCTAGTTGTCTTCTATTTATTCATCCATTCATCTTCTCATTGTAATAATCAAGTTAAGCTTTTAGAGCATCAATACAATAGTTCTTTCATCTCTTACATTGATCAGCAGCACACATATATATATAAACTTATATACTGTTCTGCACTCTAGTTTCTTCAAACAACACATACATATAATTCCTAACATAAACTAAACTTTTGCTAATTAATTAACTTTCTTCTTAATTAAATAAAAGATGCACACAAGAAACGGTGCATGCAAATCTTAGATATATGATTGAGAACGTCGCACTCCCAGCTAAATCACCTATTGTTAAATTCCTTAATTTGTAAGAACAAATTAATTTAACCAATGTACCTCCATAATTTCATAGATGTAATGATATGTAACCTTGTTTACTGCTTCTCCACAGTTGTCTAGCTAAATTGCTTCGTTGTTACTTCTTAAACTACATGTCTTCTTAATACCTATATACTATTACTCGATTAAACTAACCTTACACACATTGTGAATTCCAAGACAAAATGTGGCAAATGTGGCCCTCATGGCTTAGAGCCATCTTGTGTTATTGTGTATGATAGGTTACCATGTTCGTTACTACTCAATATGAACAAGTCTCAATGCTCCGTAGTCCATACTACCACATTTCAGGAGCAAGGTATATACCTATTCCATAACGATGGTCCTTTGAACTTAATATGAATAAGGCTCAGGGTACCTACTCATCTTACACTCTCATAAGTACAGGTGCACAATCTTCACGCCATCAAATAATTCTATGCAATTTTTATTACAACAATATTAGTGGTGTCTATATACAGGCATGTGCCTTGCACGGGCTGTTACGCTAGTTTATTATTTACAATAGATAAATGGAATAAAATGTATGGGTTTTGATAAATACTATGATTGTTGGAGGCATGTCTTCTAATTGGGCCAGGTCCAAGCTAGGCTCAATGCGAATGCACTCACGTGTTTGATCACATAATATCTATACTATTATATAAATTCCGGAACATTAAAAGTTTTGGTACATGTTTTTTTGTACCAGTTTTTTGGTACTTCGTTAATTTACTTATTTACCCTTTATTAAAAAGAAAAATAAATATATGATATTTATACTTTTAAAACACCTATAATAAATAATAACATAATATAATTAATGGTAAGTAGTCGCTTGCCTTTTTTCACATTTACTTTTAATTAAAGATATTATCTTTTATAAACACCTAAAAACATCAATGTATCTTCCAATCATTAAAATTTCCTTTCGAATTAAAACACGTTACCTTTTTAATTTAAAACTAATCTTCATTAATATTTTTTTTCGAATTAAAACATGTTAAAACACGTTACCTTTTTAATTTAAAACTAATTTTACAATCATTAATATATACCCGAAAATATCACACCATATTTTTCAATTGTTAATAAAATATATTAAAAATCTGCATACGTTGTTTATAATAAGGAAACATTAGTATAATCCGTAAGCATGAGTATATTAAAATTATATTAAATTAAAATTAATTAATAATTATATAATACCCGAAACATTAAAAAATTTGGTACCTACTTTTTGGTATATGTTTTTTGGTATTTCGTGAATTTACTTAATTACCCTTCATTATAAAGAAAAATATATATGATATCTATACTATTAAAACATCCAAAATAAATAATAACATAATAAAATTAAAGGTAATTAGTCGATTGCCTTTTTCACATTTATTTTTAGTTGAAGATATTACCTTTTATAAACACCTAAAAACCTCAATCATATCATATTTTCCAATCAATTCATATCTAACAATAATTAATATATACCCAAAAATATCACACCATATCATATAATCAGTAACAAAATATAATAAAAATTCGTATTACGAATAATGACCATTAAATTTTTAGTAAAAAATCAGAATCATTAGATCTAATTATTAAATATATTATATGATTAAATTAATTTACTAAAGTTTCAAGTTTCATATTTTATCAACAACATATTTATTTTAAAATTTTATAATATAAGTTTTAAATCAAGCATATTATTAATTAAATTTATATTAAATTATTAAAATTAAAATAAAAATAAAAAATTTTAAATAATGATTATATAAAAATATAATTATAACATAAAATAAAATTTATTACATATCAACAAAAATCTGTGCATCGCACGGGTTATAAGCTAGTATAGTAAAATTGTAACGACCAGGAAATAATATCCAAGTAAGTAGAATTATAATTTACTAGTAATTAATCCGTGCAAAGCATAATAATTTTTTGTAATATTTCTAATTATATTTATTCATGAATTTTACGCAATCTTCCGCCGTGTTTGAAAGAAGAAGTGCTTTGGGCTAAAAAGGTGTTTTTAAAGAAAGCACATGTCCCCCATGCTTTTGGAAAAAAAAAATAGTTTTTCAGCTTTTGCACAAAAAGTTATTGGTTTCAATATCAAATCTTACAAAACACATTATTCTTTTATATTATACCTCAAAACATACACATATAAAAAATATTACCAAACGATTATCTGATTTTCATAACAACACTTTTTTCAACAATATAGCAATTTTTAACAACAATCTGAACAGAGTTTTAGTTACTAATATTTTTAAAGAAAAATAAACGTTATTCATCTACTCATAATTATGTAATATTATCTTATGAACGAAAATTTTTATGTTTATAAAATTAAATTTTAGTGCATTGTTTATAAGATTCGAACCTTTAGTATAATAGAGTTTCTTTATGGGATGACCGCTCTTTCGTACAATCCTACACAAAAATGCTCAAGAGATTACCAAAAGGATGTTGTTTGCATATATTCGCTTCGGTTAGCTCCACATGATACAAGAATTCAGTGCATGTCCGTTATGTAATGCAGATGCCCAAGTTGCATGATATGTTTATGCTCTGTGTTTGGAGGCTTGATTGTATTGTTCGTGTTCATGTTATTGATTCCGGGAATCACAGGAGCCTTGTCATTAACCAATCGTTGTTACAATGCATGCAGAGTAGTTTATACGATAGTAAAAAAGCGAAGAGGGATAAGTTAGCTTAGTTTGTTGGAAATTCACTAATAGATGAGTTTGTAATGAGCGGCATTACCGCCAATATCATTCTGAAGTGTAATGATCGCATTCAGGATTATCCTTTTCATACCATTACAAATTATGATAGAATCCTATCATACTTCAATTTGCAAAATAGTGAGATGGTATATGACAAAACATTGTTATCAATTTGCAAAAGAGTGAGATGATATATGACAAAACATTGTTATCCATACTCCAACACCACAAGAATAGCGTGCAAAAAGGTTGTTGGTCTATCCCGACCGCTATCAGGTAGTCGAATTTATTTTATTTAAAAGCGCCTCGTTCCTAAGATTAATTGTTAATCTACATCTCGAATGCTCTTCTAAACTTATTTAGAAGTATAATCCGTTTGATTGTTTTACGATATCTTCATCTCAAATTTATTTTAAGGAAGTCATTTTTCACATAAATGATAACATATGCAATAAATTTAATATATTTATATGAGAATTCAACGGTAAAATTACATAAATAGGTCATGTCTCTTTTTGTATAAAATCATTTGTTGTTGATATAGTGTTGTGTTTTTTTAAGTATCTGTTGCTTAAGTGAGGTAGCTAGTAATCCCCTCTTTCTGTTCGGTTTTTTTGGTGAATAAAAGATGACGTTTATAAGTTATTTCTTTTTTAGTAGATATGTTTTTTTCTACCGGCTCTAACGATTTTTTGTATGGATTCTATTCTGTGCTTCATTATTGGTGGTAGCACTCAAGCAAAGTTGAAAGTGAGATCTATATAGTTAATGGGGAGCGAAGTTAGTTAATGAATATGAGGTAAGGATTTTTCCGGATGTAGCTGACAGTGAGATCTATAGTTTTTCAACTTGGGCAAGAAGAAGAAGAAGATGAGAAAAGTTCATTTTGTTTTTCAACAAAATGACGGGTATTTTATTGCTTGGGGACAACCCAAGTAATTGATAATGTTCAATAATAATAGCAACACTTTTAAATCACAAGAGAAAGAAGTAGATGTTGAAAACATATTTTGTTTTTCAACAAAACGATGGGTATTTTATTGTTTGGGGACAATCAAAGGAATGATAATATTCAATAATCATAGCAATACTTTTAAATCACAATTAAATCACAAGAGTAAATAAATGTTGAAATCACATCTAATTACGGGCACATCTGTCAGTGTGGAACAAAGTGGAAAAAGAAATTTACCTGAAAAAAAGAAATTGTACCCCACACAACTTTTTTTGGTCAAACATATAATATTAGTTAATAAAGCCAGTTCTAACACAATTTCTGATCAAGTATATAATATTAGTCGATAAAGCCGCGATTCGTGATGATGTTTTATTTTATTTTTTTGAAATTTAATATATATATTTATCTTATATTATATCATCAATATTAAATTTTAACAGTTAACATAGTATTTTCTAATTAATCGCTCACTCGTTAAACACGATCTTCCTATTGAGCCATTCTCTTGTTAAAAAGAACCCCCACTTTAACATATAATATAAATATTTGTATAATAACTTTTATCCATAAAGATCAAAACCTACAAATATAATAAAAATGATAACATCAACCACAGGTTCTAATAGTTGATATAGCCTTTTCTAGTGAGTAGTCTTCTCGTTAAATATGTTTCAAACCGCTCTCGTTTGGGATCGTATATTGTTGATACCTATCTTTTTTTTTGCCAAATTTAAAGCGGATTTCATTAATACTTTGAAAGAGACTCAATCGGGACAAACCCCCAACTGATCATGCAACCAGGTTGAAAAATAAATAAACGAGCTAAGTAATTAGCCACCGTGTTTCCGAATTGCTTAACTAGCTGAATACAAATATTCTGAAAATAAAAAATGAAGATAATGGTTTCCCGAGCAATCCAACCTGCATCTCCCCTAGAAACAATAGCTTCACAATTGACCCTCACAGTAATTCCATGGATAATGCAATGTTCAGAGGACTTAGTTGCAAAAACTGAGTTTAGAAGCCTCATGTTATGAACAGATATTTTTTGTGAGAGGTGAGCACATGCGATTTTCACTACCATTTCAAACACATCCCAGCTATTTACCTGCCGGATACCAGCTATAGACCTGCCAAAAGTGTTGTTGATGCGATATATGCAGATCTCCCAATACACCGTAAAATTTCATTTTCAACACAACCAACACATCACATAAAGTGAGACACATCGCACAAAGCCAGACATTCAAACACACAAATAATAACTCAAACAGCAGAAACGAAAAAGCCCAAACTCAATTTTATTGAAGAAGAAACAAACAAAAGAGGATGCTTATTGATAGAAAAATTAAAAAAACAAGAGAAGAGTTGATGTGTGGATAGAGAAGGTGCGGCTAAGAATTGAGATGGGTATAAGGGAAAGAGAGAGAGAAAATTGAAATGGGAAGAAAGGAGATGTCAAATTTTTACTTTGTCTAAATTTTCTAATATTTGTGGAATTTTAAAAAATGAAAATATATCTTGTTTTTACTATATATTCTAGATATTTCCGTATTTGTTTTTCTTACTTAAAATTTGGAACCTGAAACAAAACAGAGTAACATGATAACAAAAAGCGTATGCAATAATAGAAGCTTAATTAATAAAATAAAAACATCTCACATCTTGTTTTTTATATGAAGATATATTATAATTAATAAAATAATTTAATTTGACGGATACCCGAATTGTTATAAAATATCCGACATGTACCGTACTCGTTTTGATTATTTAAAATTTTACCAAAATCAAAATCAAAATTTTGAATTTAAATATGATTTGAGTGTGAGCTTTTTTTATAAACCTTAAATAGGGTGAATTTTGATTTGGATTTGAATTTGAAATGTTAATAATATATTTAATATATTTTTAGATATTTTTCTTTTATTATAATTTTCTTCTCTAGAAAATAGGACATTAAAAAAGAAATTTAGTTTTTAAAATTTAAATTTGAGACAAATTCGAAATCTCAATTCCATAAATTTGATAACCTTTTCTTCGAAAATGTCTTTTCCTAAAATTTAGGACATTAAAAATGGAAATTTAGTTTTTGATATTTAAATTAGAGAAACTTTAAATAAAATATGATTAAGACGATTTTAGATTGTCATGAAATTTTGAGAAAATGATCAAAATACACCATTTTTGTAGTCCCCTTGCCCAAAATGCCGGTATGCGGGAACGTCTCCCTTTTTGCCCACGAGGTACGCATTCTGCTCCTGCGTATATTGAGATACACATTTCATAATGCGTGTTGCTGGTTACGCATTCAGCTGATGCGTATTGACGTCATCTGACGTCATTTCTTCACTTTCAGCTCCGGTGTCTCTCTCTCCCTCAAAATCGCCTTTATGTCGCCACCCCTCCGTTCACCACACTCCGGCAACCTCCAGTCCTTCCGAGGGTAGCAAAACAAATCCCACACCTCCCTCTAACTTTTACCCCGTTTGGTTTGTTGATTCTGGCCCCGCAGGGGCATGTATGAGAAGATCTGAAAATTAAATCGAAAAAAAAAGCTTGGTTTGGGGCTTTCGAATCCTGTGAAAGAAATGAAAAATGAATGGTCACAAGTTGTAGAGGGTAAGGAGGCGAGCATTTTGGTGTATAACATGCTAGTGATCGAAGCCTAGAAAGGACTGAACAAATGGTCACAAATTTGGTCGTAAATTGCCCCGACGACGGCTGGGGAAGGAGATGAACAGTACTGTGAATGTGCATGTTGGACATGCGCATCTCACACCACGCATGCTCAACATGCGTATTCAGAGTACTGTTCACAGAGTGTTCAATTGATTTTTACGAAGACAACGCACCGTGAGAATGCGTGTCCATGCTCCACGCATTTCTCACATGCGTACCCCCCTATACGCAGGTGAGAAATGCGTGGTCCGTGGGTATTTTGGGCGTACGTTTTTGCTGGCGGATATTTTGGGCACGCGGAATTAAAATGTGGGTATTTTGGTTTTTCACCCGGAAATTTTTTTCATTTAATATAAAGATAAAGATAATAAAAAGATAAAGATAATATATGACATAACTTATAATTAGACCAATTATTTATCAATTAATCAATGACATGACATAACTTATAATTAGACCAATTATTTATCAATTAATCAATGACAGTTGATTTGGAGGGTGTTTGCGTTTTTGGGAAGATGAGTTCTTATTTCTACCACTCCCACACCCAAAAAATGTTCCACTATTTAGAAAAAGAAAGAACTCTAATTTGGGTTCACGAGGGATTGGACTATGTGTGCAGAACTTGATTTTCAACTGTAGATGTTTGTTGCTCATCCACTTGAGACTATTGAAATTGAACAGTATATCAATTGAACGATTTCGATAGCATTTTGACTTCTCATTTCATGTTATGTACTTATGTTTAGTTTTTTTTGGTCATTGTTTGATTTCAGGCATAGTACTTCAAGTAAAAACAGATGGACTAAGCATAAAGATTTAAAGATCCAACGGAATTCATGTTAAAAATTTCAAACTCGAGGCACACTTTGTGTCCAAGGAATAAAGAATGGACTTCTATGTAGCTTCTTGAACTTGCAACTGATGTAACAAACAGGTGAAACTGAAAAGTACAAATATGTGCAATACGGAAAATCAAAAATTGAAACAGAGCGCAGCAAATATGACCCAGACAAAGTTACTAAAAAATCAAACACTCATGTAAGTAATTCACCTCCGCCTCCAGAAGATGTATGAAGAAACTAAACAGGATACTAAAGACTTCAAAGGGTTTTCCCAGCTTGTTTAAGACAATAGTAAATTACCAACTTCCATTACAGGAGACAATATCCCCTGCAATAACATGTAAAGTAAAATTTCCCAGGAAAAAAGAAAACAAATAATAGGTTTACTGGATTGTGTAAGTAAAAACAGAGGCAGCATTAGCAGCATTAGCAGCATTAGCAGGCATGCTGCAAATTGCTCATATATGAGCAACAAAAATATAAAGATGAAAACAACAGACTTGTACCTTCATCTTTATTTTAACGTGTAAAGTTCCAAAGCAATAGTAAGTTCGCCTTGTAATTGGTTGTAATAATAATAAAAATCATATTCGTGCTCCTTAACATTCTTTAGATTCCTCATTCATGATCTATTACAATATCTGAACTTGCACAGTGTCAAAAGTCTATAACCTAGTTACAAACAAAAGTTAAAAAGAGATCAAGTTAGCAATCACCTGCATAACAAAGTATCTAGGGCTTCCATCGCTTGTGGGTAAATCTAAGAAGCGAGTTTTTAACTTCTTGAAGGAACGTATGGGGAAAAAAATTCAAGGATGGAGTGTCAAATGCTTATCAAAAGCAGGGAAGGCGGTGTTACTTCGAAATGTTGCACAAGCAGTCCCGTCTTATGCAATGTCATGTTTCCTAATTCCCAAATCACTTTGCAAGGAGCTAGAAATAATGATGAACAACTTTTGGTGGGCTTCGAAGGAGAATAGTAGGAAGGGTATACGGTGGTTATCGTGGAAGAATATGAGTATGGCCAAAAGCTTGGGAGCTTGGGTTTTAGAGACATATATGGCTTCAATCTTGCTCTCTTAGGGAAGCATTGTTGGAACTTTATGAATAATCCAGATTCACTAGTTGCTAGAGTCTATAAGGCTCGCTATTATGCCAATTCTACACTGATGGATGCTCATAGAGGAGGAGGAGGAGTGAGCTTCATTTGGTCAGGCTTATGGCAAGCAAAAGAAGTGTTAAAAAAAGGCTATAAGTGGGTTCTAGGAGATGGTGCTACAATAAGGGTTCTTGAGGATCAGTGGGTTCGAGGTAAAGATAATTACATGGTGGAAAATGCGTATTCAGCTATTTTAAGTGGAACCAAAGCATGTGAGCTATTTGCTCTTGGTCGAAAACAATGGGACATTGATAAGGTTAAAAACTTATTTACAAGTTGGGATGCTAAAGCCATTTTAGCAATACCTATCCCAAAGGATCAAGTCAGGGATCGCACTGCATGGATGCACACTGTTGATGGCAGGTATGAAGTAAAATCTGGATACAGTTTTTGGCACAAGCATTTTAGTGAAAATAGGAAGTATGAACCTCATGGAGGTTGGAATAGGCTCTGGAATCTAGCTATTCCTCAGAAGATGAAAGTGTTTTTATGGCGTCTATGCAGAAACAATGTTCCAGTTCGAAATCTGTTGAGAGGTCGAGGAGTTAATACAACAATATTGTGTCCAATGTGTGGCATTGATGTTGAACATCTACTCTATATTTTTTTGGATTTCCAATTTGCAAAGCGTTGTTGGAGGGTACTGGGTATGGAGTTCAATACAGAGGAAACTGAATCATGTCCTAAATGGGTTCTACAAAAACTATCAGACGAGACTCAGGAGAAAGCAGCACAAATGGCAGTAATGTTATGGGGTATATGGATTGCTAGAAACATGAAGGTTTGGGAGCAAAAAACTGTAACACCAGAAATGGCAATGCAATGGAGTGCTCAGATGTTGACGCAATGGCATGAAGCCCAAGCAAGTAGAGGCAGTAATGTAAAGAAAAATGACCAAAGCAATCACCAGTACGGAACAAAATGGTTAGCTCCAGCTCAAGGCCAGTTCAAAATAAATGTGAATGCATCAGTGCAACCTAGTATTTCGAACTTCAGTGTGGGAATGGTACTTCGTAACTATCAAGGGAAGTTCTGTAGAGCGAAAGTTATGCGTCATGAGGGAGAAGTGCCAGTATTAGAAGCAGAAACGAGAGGGATTCTAGATGCTGTGAATTGGGCTATTGATCTGGACATTTCTAATGTAATAATTGGAATGATTCAATGCTATCAGTTCAGGCAATTAATACTACCAAAGAGTACGTCTTGGAGGTGGGAAATATCATTCAAGAATGCAGGATTATGCTTAGTACTAGTCCAGATTTTTCAGTTTCGTTTTGTAGAAAGCAAGCTAATAAGGTAGCCCATATGTTAGCTAGGGTACCTTGTGAAGTCTATAGGTTTCACGAGTTCTTGACTCCTCCACAGATTGTGTTGGAGAGACTTATGTATGATGTTTCTTTCAATTAATGCAATTGCTATTTCAAAAAAAAATCATATATTCATATTGGTATCGATGCGATCAACCTTTTTTAATTTCCATCAATTGTTGGGCAAGCACCATCTTCCCATAGCTACTTTTAGATTCCTCAACTGCTTTCCTCAATAGACTTAGACCTCCCACAAAAATCAACATGCAGAGTTAGTTGAGGATCCACTATAAACATGTCCCACTAAGGATTCTCCAGGGAGCTAAACCAATCTCCTTTACAGCTTCAAATCCATTTTTGTAAATATTTCAGGATCAAATTATCAAAACGCCTGATTCTAGAGAATCGGTCACACCTTCAGTAATCAATTGCTACTGTGTTGATAGATAAAGGGAAAAGGAATTTGATTTCCGCTACCTACTACCACTGAAGAACCAACGTCAATAAAAAGGAAAAAATGCTTCAACTTATTTTACCAGAAGCACAATATGCAATAAATCGAATTTGATCAACTATTTGTGGACCTCAATGTTTAAAATCAAAGAAAGTAGAGGCAAAAAATGTATCAAATCAAGTAAACAAAGGAATATTTAATATTAAATAAGATAATTGATGGTGTTTTCTATCAAACAAGCTATGCTCAAAGATATATTCCATCTCATGCAATTCCTTAATCATATATTTGTATTAAGAGAAAAATGGGTCTGAGGTTGTCCTCAGGGATTTCTCTTGGGGTTATAACACAAAGAGTAGTGCTACAGGTACCAAATTGGGTACCAAAATTGGGTACCAAATGACATGGCAACAAACACTTTGGCATTTTCAAATATTTTGATTGGATGGCCCTGGCGGGCCCAGTATAACTATAACCAATTAAAACAAAGCCACATCATTTGGTGATAATTTTTGGTACCTAATTTTGGTACCTCTAGCATTTTTCTAACACAAATAGTCTATAAATTAAATGGCCCCGCATGGGCATTTTTGTAAATATTAATTTTTTTCTCAGTATATTTACTTAAACATCCTTAAATTTGTATTGAAAAGTTTTTAACCTCAGGGTTCCCTAAGGTCATCATCATCCTCAGGCACATGAATCTCTTGTATTAATGTATCCTATATGATCATGTTCTATATAAATATATATAAAAAGGCAAAAGAGTAAAAAGAAGTTTCCAGGGATGTATAAATGCAATGCATATTTTCCTTTGACCAAAGTAAATTACAGAACTTGACTAAAACCATCCCATTTATGGTACCCAGTCCTCCTTTGGTACCCCGATTAGTTGGGCAATGCGGAAGACAATCAGCATTCTGGCCAGTCTGGCAATAGATAAACCTACTTTTTTATGTTACAAGAATATCAAGGTTTTATGATCACTAAAACTTATATATATTGTCCAAAGCCAGCAAACAGAAATAAGCGGGATGATGACCTATCACCGTGATGTTTCAACAAAAAGCTCCACATCAAAAAGAGATAATTGAGCACACTCTGTTACTGGCCTATCAATGTGATCTAGTAGAAAAAACTTAAACATAGTTGTTGCATGGAACAGATTAAAATAAGGAATGTTATAATCATATGGGGAGAAGTACCTTTAATCAAAGTCCATGATGATGGATATTTGCTGGAGATAATATGCAAAATAGGACACTGTATAATTGCTAGAGAGAAATTTTATTTTCTGCTTGAAAAATGAAAGACGTGAAGTAAGCCTTATATATAGGTCTTACAATTCACAATACAACTACTGGATAATGGAGGAAAAATAACAACCCACTACACCTAATATGCTAGAAACTTGCTACCAATTATTATCTAAAATAAAACTGCAAAAGAGAAAATATCGGAACATGGGTACTGCTCATTCTGACTCGCTCACTCTAGCTTAGTGGATTTTGAATCACTCTCCAACACCCCCTCTTGATTCAAAATCACACACCCCGAGACATCTTCTGAAGTAATCATGCTTATCCTTGGACAGGCTTTTGGTAAGTATATCCGCTACTTGCTCATTTGTGTTAAGATATTCCAGAACCACTTGTTCTTCTGCCACCAAGCCCCTTACATAGTTTACCTTTATATCAACATGTTTGGTCCTCCCATGATATACTAGATTCCTGGTCATTTGTATGGCAGCCTTGTTGTCACAGTAGATAATCGTTGCTCCCTCTTGTGCTTGATTAATTTCTGCCAGAATGTACCTCATCCACATTGAGTGACATGCACCAGAACTAGCTGCTACAAACTCTGCCTCTGACGATGACAATGCAGTGGTTGGTTATTTCTTTGAACTCCAACACACAGCTGCTGACCCAAAATTAAACATGTATCCAGATGTACTCTTTCTATCATCCAAGCAACCAGCCCAATCACTGTCTGTGAATCCTTCAAGCCTAAAATCTGGAGTTCGACCAAACCATAACCCAAAATTCTTAGTCCCTTCTACATATCGCAGTACTTGTTTCGCAGCTCCTAGATGATGCTTAGAAGGAGAATGCATAAATCTTGAAATAACTCCAACAGAGTAGGCAATGTCTGGCCTTGTGTGTGTTAAATAAATTAACCCACCGACTAAGCTTCTAAAGTAGTTAGCATCAGCTGGTTCCGTGGTATCTTCCATTTGTAATTTTTCACCAGTGTTCATTGGAGTTGCTGAAACCTTGCAGTTCAACATGTTGAATCTTTTGAGCAAATCTGTAGCATACTTCCTTTGGTAGACAAAAATTCCATCTCTCGTTTGCTTTACTTCAAGGCCAAGAAAATAGTGCAGCAAGCCAAGATCAGACATTTCAAATTTCTTTTCCATACTTTCCTTGAATTCACAGATAAGTGAAGATGATGATCCCATGTAGATTATGTCATCTACATAGACACACACCAGAAGGATATCATTGCCACGCCTTTTAATGTAAAGATTTGGCTCATGCAGGCTTCTCTGAAACCTAGTAGCAAGGAGATATGAGTTGATTTTGTCGTACCAGGTTCTGTTGGCCTGTCTTAACCCATAGAGAGCTTTGCGTAGCCTGTACACCTTATTCTCTTCACCTTTAATTATAAAACCCTCTGGCTGGCAGACATAAACCTCTTCCTTTAAATCCCCATTCAAAAATGCTGATTTCACATCAAATTGATAAACATTCCAACCATTGTGTGAAGCTAAAGCCAGAAGAATTCTCACAGTATCAAATCTTGCAATAGGTGAGAATGTCTCTTCAAAATCAATGCCATGTTGTTGGGAGTAACCCTTTGCTACAAGACGTGCTTTATATTTCTCGATGCTTCCGTCAGCATGATATTTAGTCTTATATACCCATTTTTAATCCAACAACATTCTTACCTGGTGGCAGGTCTACAAGCTCCCATGTTGAGTTTTTTTGAATTGCTGAAATTTCCTCCTTCATCGCATTGCGCCATTCTTCTTTTGTGTTAGCTTCATCAAGAGTGGTGGGATCAGCTATAAACAGTGCAAGAGTCTCCTCGTAGATATCACTCAAGGGCCTGAACTTGATAGGAATGTCCTCACCCTCACCTTCGTTATGTGTGGGGGAAGAGGTATTTCTTGGTTGGGATTCTCCTGCATTCACAATTTGAGGATCTTCATATGCAACCGGCAAATCATTGTTAGTATTTCCTGAAGCCTCTTCCCATTTCCAACTTTCTTCCTCATTAAAGATAACATTTCGGCTTGTGAGTATTTCCTTCTTACTTGGATCGTAAAGGCGATAGGCTTTAGATTGTGGACAATAACCAACAAAGATGCACTTAGTTGACTTCTCATCAAGCTTGCTGCGCTTGCATGAGTCAATCATAGAGTAAGCTATACAACCAAAGACCTTAAGATGACTCACTGAAGGCTTCTCCTCGTTCCAAGCTTCATACGGAGTTCTGTTTAATACAGCTTTAGTTGGTGAAAGATTTAACAAATAAACTGATGTTGCAATAGCTTCTGCCCAGAAACTTTTCCGAAGATCCCTTGAATTCATCAAGCTTCTGGCCATTTCCACAACCGTACGATTTTTCCGTTCTGCCACCCCGTTTTGCTCTGGTGTATATGGGGCTGTTAACTCTCTGTGGATGCCTTCCCTTTCGCAAAAACTTGTGAACTCCTTTGATAGAAACTCACCGCCCCTATCTGTGCGTAGTACTTTCAGAACTCTGCCACTTTGCTTTTCAACAAATGCCTTAAATTTTTTGAAGGCTTCAAAAGTCTCAGACTTTAATTGCAAGAAAAATACCCAGCTCATGCGACTGAAATCATCAGTGAATAATAAGAAGTAGCGAGACCCCCCTAGTGACATGGTTTTCATTGGGCCACAAAAATCAGCATGTACAAGATCAAGACATTTAGATGCACGCCAAGAATTTCCTACAGGGAATGATTTTCGAAATTGTTTTCCAAGTACACAACTTTCGCACAAGTTTATAGCCTCAATCTTTGGAAGGCCAGAAACCATTCCTCGTAGGCTCAATAATTTTAAACCATTTACATGCAAATGTCCATACCTTAAGTGCCATAACCTTGACTCATTATCTTCTTTAACAGTGAGGGCATGTTTTTCTATGTTCGACACCACAAGTGGAAAGAGTTTGTTTTGAGTCATGGAAATATTAGCTATAACTCTTCCAGAATGTTTTTCTTTAAGCACACATGTTCCATCATCAAACATAATTGAATAACCAGACGCCATAAGTTGTCCAACACTAAGCAAATTTTGAAATAGACAGGGAACATAGTAAACATCACTAAGAAGTTTAGTAATACCGTTGCCATTGATTCCTACGGTACCTTTGCCAGCCACTTGCATGAGCTTGTTGTCTCCGAGCCGTACTTTGACATTGTGATTCTCATCTAACTCTCTGAACATAGCTTTTACGCCAGTCATATGATTGGAACACCCGCTGTCCAGGAACCATACATCATCAGTGAGCTTCGTGTCGTCAATCTTTGCCATAAATAATTTTGCTTCTTGCTCCGCTTCAGTCTCTTCTTCCACATAGCTTGCTTGATTATCTCTTTTCCAATAATTTGCCATGACATGTCCATACTTTTTACAATAATAGCATTGGACAGATTGCCTTTGCCCTTTGCCCCTACCACCTCTTCCACGATATGCACCTTGTCCATGACCCTTGCCTGCACTTTCTCGTTGATTATAACTTTCTCCTACAACATGGAATGCTTTATCCTCAATTTTCTCTATCGTTCTGCGAAGCCTTGCTTCATGTGTAAGTAATGAACCTTTCAACTCATCAAACGAGTAAGTGGACAGATCTTTTGATTCCTCTATTTCCGAAACAACAGAGTTAAATTTTTGTGGTAGGCTTCTCAACACTTTGCAAACAATCTTTTTATCGGGGACTGTTTCACCTAATGCCCTCATCTGACTGACAATTCCAGAGACCCTACTGAGGAAATCTTGGACTGATTCCTCATCTTTCATTAACAAGGTCTCAAAATCACGACTGAAAATTTGAATCTTAACTTCAATCACTTTGGCTGAACCTTGGAATTCAGTTTTCAAGATATCCCATGCTTCCTTCGCCTTTGTTGCTGATGCGATTCTTGAAAATATTGTTTCATGCATTGCTTGCTGAATGAAAAACAAGGCCTTAGCATCCTTCTTCCTGTTCTCTCTCAGTCTACTTGCATCATTATCTCGGTCCGAGTATCCTTTATCAACAAGATCCCACAACTCCATTGACTTGAATAAGGTCATCATTTTTATGCTCCAAAAATCGTAGCCTTCCCCAGAAAATGATGGAACCATTGCTAGGGGAATATTCCCTGAACTGTTATCTACCATGGTTGACGTCGCCCAGTTCCTTGATCCAACCTCGCTCTGATACCACAATGATGGATATTTGCTGGAGATAATATGCAAAATAGGACACTGTATAAATTGCTAGAGAGAAATTTTATTTTCTGCTTGAAAAATGAAAGACGTGAAGTAAGCCTTATATATAGGTCTTACAATTCACAATACAACTACTGGATAATGGAGGAAAAATAACAACCCACTACACCTAATATGCTAGAAACTTGCTACCAATAATTATCTAAAATAAAACTGCAAAAGAGAAAATATCGGAACATGGGTACTGCTCCTTCTGACTCGCTCACTCTAGCTTAGTGGATTTTGAATCACTCTCCAACACATGAGACCGATGCACATGTATGTATATTTAGGTATCTTATTAAACAATGAGTCCACACCATCTCTGATTTTTGGGTGTAGCACATTTCTGCATCTGTCATGTACAAATAAACATGCAAAATCCGCAACAAATATACACGATTACAACACATAAATATATAGAAAGTGAGAGTCCAACCATCCCCTACACAAGTGCACTTGCTGACCATAACCGCCAGTCACCTTCCCCAATCATACAAGTTCTCTTTCCCGTGATCACATTGTGTATAAAAATATACATATATTAGCATGTATATGATCAAATAATCAAAATATTAGAGTAATAGATTGGCAAAATCCTAGAATGTGAACTTAGGCTAAACAAATGAAAAAAACAGGGAGCAAAGCATCATT
Organism: Kitagawia praeruptora; assembly: GCA_037693485.1. Lineage (NCBI taxonomy): Eukaryota > Viridiplantae > Streptophyta > Magnoliopsida > Apiales > Apiaceae > Kitagawia > Kitagawia praeruptora. The sequence goes on along the minus strand of CM075351.1, from coordinate 150,728,484 downwards.
GAAAAGTATGATTGTGACCGAATTCAATTGTGTAACAGGTGAGGACTGGAGGAGATAGTCAGAGAGTGTAGAGGAGATAGTCAATCCAGTAAATCACTCACTATCATCCACTATATTCTTGAATTTATAGTGCACCATATAAGTTTAATTTGGATCCAAGTCACAAAAGTACAGAAAACATACTTAACTTTATCAGTGATAATGATAATGTGAAGTATGTCTTGTATCCGCCGAAGGATAAGTAAAAAGTATAGAAAACATACTTAACTTTATAAATAATAATGATAATGTGAAATATGTCTAGTATCCGCCGAAGAATAAGAGTGTTTTGTGCCCATCATTTAAATTTGAGATGTCTTACTGTACAACATACGAGTCTAATGAAATCAAGCTGATTCAATTTTTGTGTTTGAGTGATTAATTAAAAATTGAGGAGTGTTTCCAAAAAAATCTTATACTTGGCCACGGACATTCACTTTTGATCTGAATCCTACCACTGCAGATGGACAAAAATCTGTATCTTCTCAAGACGTTAAAAGACTCAAAGAGGAACTTCTCAACATGCAAGACGAGTCATATCTTTGCAAGACTCACGATCTTGATTCGTTCATACAAGGCTTTGAAAATGAGTTTTTGGGTTTATCTCCGGTGCCGGAAAAAGTACACGGAATTTCATGTTCCGGCGAGTCACAGCCGGAACTCGGGTTTCTTCTAGAAGCTTCGGATGATGAACTGGGTTTGCCACCCTCTACATCCTCGGTGGAAAAAGGCGGTCGAATATAGTGGAAAATCTCCCGCCTCTATTAACTACTTACAAATGCGTAGTATGGAGTGCATAAAATAAAATGGAGAAAGAAAAGTGATTTCAAATCGCTATTCATCATGTATTATTAGTTAGAAAAACGACTATTTTGATCTTTATTTTATGAAATTTTGCTTTGATAATAAATTTAATTTAATATTTTCATTTTTTTTTTGAACATTTAAAATTACTTGCATGTACAATTTTTATGTAAGAAGGCTATCAACATGTATCAAAGTAAGAGATCAACTGCTAATTATGTTAAAAATTTAACTTAAAAGTTTATTGATTTCATAATTGATGGATTGTTTGGCTACTACTTATTTTAATTTTTATGACTTATTTTTGGGTAAAAATTTCATATTTTGATATAAAAAAAATTAAACAAGTATTTAATGTATGTTTGAGATTCCATAAGTTGCAGAAAAATGTTAACTTTTTCAGAAAAAATGTTAGTGATATGGGCTGAAAATAAACCCTAGAAATACATTAAATGTTGTATTAAGTAAACCTATGTTGGTCTAAGGTTAAAGCCCATTAATGAGGCCCGAAACCCTTGAATTGATATTAATTTCGTAGCTGTATAGTCATCCAAAAATAAGACTTAGAATTTGAGTCAACAAGGAAACTAAATCATATCAGGAGTAGCCCCCAAGGCATATCTCTCCAAATACTTATCTTCTTATACGATAGAAGGCTCTAGAATTGGGCCAAGGCAACAACTTGCCCGCCAAGACATCTAAATTCTACCCTAATTCTAAGGTTCTTAACACCTATATAAAGGGTCTGACCCCTCATTCTCAGAACTACGTTTTTGGCTTGATTCTCATCTCTGAGATACGTAGGCATCTTGTGAGGACACGATTCGAGTCACGAAACACAAGCGCAGCCATTAAAGCTCAAAGCTTCCACTAACCCTAGTGGTTAATACGCAATAAATATACCCTACTCTTTATTCCACGACATTTGGCGCCGTCTGTGGGAAACAACATCAACCATGATGAACACACGGAGAGCATCGGTGACTACGAACACCATCACTAGCACTTCTATACCCATGATTGCGAAACAAGGATCTGTACCCCCTTAAACAAGTACCCAGATTTTGGGTTCTCAACCCCAAGGACGAATTTCCGAATTACTGAAACTCATGTCTAGGGATCGCAGCCCATAGGGATGAATCCCCAAGGCTAGGAGATGAATCCCTTTAATGGTTATTTCCCTTCTTGGATACGGTACACCCCCATGGAGCATAGATCTCTACACCATAATTCTCGCAAGCACGAATCCAGCATACGGGCTACTCATCTATCTCCCGAACGTAGGAGGCGTTGAAGAAAGTGGCCATGCACATCGAATGCACAAGCCATATAAACCCACATACATCACAGGCATATGCTTTGTCTATGAAGGAGGGTACCTAGGTTATTTTGGACCCCCTATACCGAGGATTCATCATCTAAGGATGATCGAGATCGAGCCCTGAGGAGGAGGCGTGCAGAAAAATAACCCACTGATTGGCGTGACTGAAGAAAGAATAAGAGAAGCAATAAAACTGTCTCCCTATTACAAAGGTCAGAGAAATACCCTTTGTTGATTCGGAAAGGCCTCCAAGGGGGCATAGAAAGATTGAGGTCCCAAGGACAGAGATCCCAAGGTCTGAGCCCAATGATTTAATGCAACCAGGAGGTCAGGATGATCCTACTATTCCTTTTATTGAGAAGGTGAAGAGTGCCCACACCTATCACTGTTCAAGGGTTGAACCCTCTAGGAACAAAAATTTAAATAAGACTCTAAGGAGCCGAAAAAGACAGATTCTAAACTCTCCAATCTTAGGCACGATTTGCCCATAACCGCTTACTATTTTTAATGATCTCTAACAAGGGGTGATTCACCTCATATTTGAGGCTTGGAACCTCCACATGCAGTAGGGAGAAGAAGTCTCAACCGTACACTAAAGACAATGAAAGAGCAGTCGGACCGATGATCCACTCCCATTGACTTTCATTCAGGGAACGACTCCCCTAAAGACGCATCTCCAAGGGGTGATTCCCCAAGGGATGACCCAGATCCACTAACTCAAGGAGCGAATCCTCAATTGCATATGGTGGTCTCATCTCTGGCTAATGGAGCACAAGGGGCAAAGATCGCCATCACCGTCATTCTAATCCCAAAACCCCGTTTATGGGTTATCACCGTTCCCAATTGTAGATGGAACCATCAATTTACTCATGAGAAGTATGTGCCTTAATACATTGAAGGCTTGGTCCCCTGTTGGAGGAAACCAAAGTTTCTCTGGATCATACACCAAAGACGACTTCACGTCTGAATAAGATGAGGAAGAGGACATCGTTCTAGCAAGAGATGTCAAGGCAAGGAGCCCGCCGAAGGAGCAGGACGTTCTCAACCCCGAGGGGCTCAAGGAACGGCTCTTCAGGCCATAGAAGAAAAGATTTAGGGGCTCAAATTACTCATCCGCAATAGCCGACTGTGGGTTCATAGAATTTAGGGGCGAATCCCCCCCCGGATGGTGGTGTCGCCCCTCTAAGCGCACCGCTGGGACTATAAATGTTCATCTTCATCGTTACACAATGAACTTAGGTTCCCACCAATGGGATATCGTTCATCGATGATAGAAGTGACCAGCAACACGAGGCATACGCGCCTCAGTGCATTCAAGGCCTAGAACACCAATGAAGGATGGCGATCAAGATCGCAATCCATAGCCCCGGGGGGGCGATGATAAACATGATTTTTGAAGACCCGACGACGGTCGGGAAGCTCACATAAAGCTTACGCTCGAGAAACTATGCACATTATAGAAGAAGCTCTATAACGAGCCAAAACCCGAAATGGCATTTGCCTTTGATGGTTTTGACTTGGAAGGGGTGAAGTGCCTTCATGATGGCCCGTTGGTCGTAACACCTCTGATAGGCAAATCGCAAGTGAAAGAAGTCTTGATAGACAATGGAACATCTTTCATGATGCGTTCTCGAAGATGGGATGCAATGATTCTCATTTGATCCCCTCCAACATGCCCATCTATGGGTTCAATGGAGTTGAGTCGAGAGTTAGAGGAAATATTGATCGGCTGTCCACGATAATAGAATGGGAGCCTAAGTAGGCCACTCAGATGTTGAACCTTTTGATGGTTAAAGCAAATATCGCTTACAATGTTATCCTTAGGAGGACAGGCTTAAGGCGGTTGCCTCAAGCTAAGACCTGAAGATCAAATTTCCTACAAGGAATATAGTTGATGAAGAAAAGAGAGAGCATTACTATCCGGCCACCTTGAGGCCTGATGAAGTCGGTGGGCAGGTCCTCCCGATTGAAGACATGGATGTCCAAAAAGATCAGAAACAAAGAAGAAACCTCATCAAGGACTCGGTCCCCATTCCCTTAGTTCCTGAAGAACCTGAAAAGTTACCTACGTAGGGCATTGCTGAATGAATCCTTGAAGGACGAATTGTATGCGTTCCTACAAAAGAACGGTTTGTGTTTGCTTGGAAAGTAGCTGATATGCCAGGGGTCAATCCCCAATTGATTACGTAAACTAGACGTCCACCCTAATGGAGAATGAAGGATGTGTATGGACTTCATTGATATGAATGATGCCTGTCTCAGTGACAACTTTCCCCCTACCAAGGAACGATACATTGACAAATGCAGCAGCTAGTCATGAAATTCTAGGATTCAGTGGTTACAACCAAATCAAAGTGCATAAAGGTGACGTCCCAAAGGGGCGACATGTCGAAGATAAATGAATAAGATTTTTGATTATCTTGTTGGGAAGACTATAAAAGTCCATGTAAATGACATGTTAATCAAGAGCCTCGATAAGGCAAATCACATCGAACATTCCCATGAGGCATTTGAGGTGTTAAGACACCAGAAGATGATATTAAATTCGACTTAATGCCCCTTCAGCATACGGTCAGGAAAATGTTTGGGTTTGATGGTCTCCAAGCTTGGAAATTGAGGCCAACCCCGATAAGGGTAGAGCAATCCTTGAAACGGAACCTCCACGTGTTAACATAACCGAATTACGAAAAGTTATGTATCTATACCTGGTTGCGCTTGAGGCTTTGAGTATTGTCCTCGTGAAAGAGAAAGACAAGGTTCAGAAACCCATCTATTACGTGAGAAAAGTCTTGTATGAGACAGAGTAACCACAATGAAAACCCCAAGAACTCGCTGACTTCATGGTTGAATATACCATCGACAACCAAGAAGTCGGGGGGCAGGAGGTAGTACCCCAGGAGGGCAAGGGATGAGAGAAGGAGAATCCAGAAGCGGTATTCAAGGAGTATAGGATCAATTTTGATAGAGAACCGAAAACAAAATTAAGTAAGAACATACCCCGATGGGTTCATGATTCTCCAACGACAAATAATGAGGCTGAACGCAAAGTCGTGATAGCCATACTTGGTTTGGCCGGAGCCCCGAGGGTTAAAACCTTAAAGTTTGTGGAGACTCAAGATCGGTAGTACAAAGAGTGAACAGTGAGTTCGAGGTTAGGGCTGGAACCGCGACAAAATACTTGAAACTTGTCTCAATTCAATGAGTGTTACGTGAAATACATCCATAAGGAAGAAAATGTGAAGGCCGATGCCTTATTCAAGTTTGCCTCCCCAGAGATAGAGAATTATACAAAAGTGTTTACTTTCAAGTCTTGGAGACCCAAATAATTGATATAAAAGTTGATAACACCTGTAGGTATGCAAAGCCGTTGGATAGATCCTACAAAGGCTCACCAAGAAACTGGTCAGTTACCCGACAATGCCTTGGAGGCACGAAAGTTGTCAGTAAGAACACTAAGGCCTCAAAACGTGAATTTAGCCTTGAAAAGAACTCATGTGAAAATCTGTAGGCAGCACTCGGGGGGCAGGAACCTTGCCCATAAGATGATCCAATTGGGATTCTATTGGCCAGGCATGATGGCTGATGCCAGAAGTTATGTGCGATCGATATACAAAAACACGCAACTGTTGATCAATCCCCTGAAATGTTGAAAACCATCAGTTCCACCATTCCCATTGGCAAATGCCTAGAGGAACCGCCTGATAGTTGCAATTGATACCTTCATGAGGTAGACTAAGGCCAAACCCCAAGCCTGGATAACCACAAAGTAAATGACACAATTCCTGTGGGAAAGTGTGATACGTAGATATGGACTTCCACCAATCCTTGTAGCCAGAAATGGATGACAATTCAAAAACGAGGCTCTTACAAGCTGGAATTTTTTGAAAGAAATGTGGTGCCTAGACTTGGCACATCCCAAACCTCAAGGTTTATCGTATCTGAGCATCCGGTTAGGACACTCCACCTGATCAGATTAAGTGGAAATAAGGTGATAAGTGGATTTTATATCCACTTGGAGCATTCTAAATCGGCTTAAATTGATTGTCTTGGACTCAAGTTTCTGGTAGTTTTGATGTGTTTTGCTTAGTTGTGCATATTTACGAGAAGGTTGACTAAGGTGGATGCTTTTATTATTTTTTGGGAATTAATTGATCAAAATTCGGATTTTTTAGAAGGGTTGCGCAGTCTACACTGTTTGGGCCATATCTTGAGTTCTATAAGTCTGTTTTCAGCCCGTAAGCAGTCCACGCGAAGATAACGAGATTTTCTATCATTCTAAGGTGGTCCAGAGGTCCAATTACGTTTGGAACGTTCTAGAAAAATTGAAGAAAAGTCAGCCACGAATTTCCTTAAGAAAACAGAATCAGTTTAGGAAACGTCTTTTGCAGAAATTCTGTTTTAACTCTATTTTGGGTATTTTCTTGCTGGGCAAGACTTTTAGAGCCTATTTAAACACATCCTACCATTGTAATAGAAATATACAGATTATCATAGTTCTATTATTGTAACCAGCTTAGATCTGCAAGGGAGAAAAGGAGAGAAGGGTTCAACGCTCGTGACAAGCAACGGATCTAGATCTACTTCATCCTTTGTTCTAGATTTGTTTTTTTCTTAAACTCTTGTTTATTAATATAATTGCTTCTTTTATTCATATCTTGTTATTTATCATGTTTTCATCAATTCCCACGATGATGAACGGTTCAATTATGGGCTAATCGTTGTCGTGGGATCCTAGTGAATTTATCTATGTAGCTTAGTAGTTTGCATGCCTTAAAGATTTATGTGTGGTGAATACTGATATCCTCGTATGGTTAATCTTAATGCTTTTGGATGCGTAGCTAACATCTAAACTGAATTGTTAATCTCTTGTGAAGCGAAAGTGGATCTTGAGATTTAGAACTTGCCATGCTAGCATAGGTTCATAATTGTTTATCAATATGGTTGTGGTGTGAGATGAAAATACTTATACCGCCCTATGTGATCTTTATGGATAACTTGTTCTTCAACCGTTATGTTTTCAAATTCTATAGACATATAGGGTCTAAGCATAATTGGTGTCTATTCATCTTCTATCTCTTTTGTGGATGTATGTTTAGTTTGGTATGCGTATGCTGACAGGTAGCGTATACTTGTTTCGTGTTATCCGATCAGATATTAAAACCATCGCATGTTTTAATTAAAGGCTGCAACTCTAAGTGAAGTAGATGATGAAACTAGGGTTCCATGTTTATTCGCATATAAGTAATTCGATTTTTATTCTCGTTAATTGTTTAATTCTTAGTTTTATAATTTGCATCTTAGTATAATTTAGATAATCAACCCCGATTTGTTACTTTTCTTAGCAGTGAGTTAAAACCATACATTGTTGCATAGGCATATTTACTGAATTGAACACCATTCTAGATCTCTGTGGGAACGAACTTGATTTTTAATCATATATTACTTGTGACAACGTGCGCTTGCGTGAAATTGCATAACATAAGGTTCGATGAAAGCACAAGCCTCTAGCTCTATGAAATTGAAGGCTCGAATAGGCCGCGTTCAATGTAATTGAAGGCTCATCAAGTGAGCAATCGAACTAGGAGAATTTGATGTTAAGTACAAGCCTAGGACGGCCATCAAAGCCCAGGTTCTAGCTGACTTCATGGTTGAATATACCATTGACAACCTAGAAGTCGGGGGGCAGGAGGTAATAGACCAGGAAGGTCAGCAAGGTGAGAAGCCCCTAGAAGAGAAGAAGGAGTATTGGATGCTCTATTTTGATGGGGCATCAAAAACAAAAACCAGTGGTACATGTTTAGTTCTGCAAAGCCCCGATGGGTTCGCGGTTGAGTACGCCTTGAAGTTGGACTTCCAAACAACCTACAACGAGGCAGAGTATGAAGCTCTGATAGCCGACCTTGGATTGACAAGAGCCCTTAAGGTGAAGAACCTGAAAGTCTGTGGGGACTCAAAGCAGGTAATCTCACAAGTCAATGGAGAGTTTGAGTCTAGAGAAAAGAATATGGCCAAATACTTTAGGATTGTGAAAGCTGCGATAGTCCAGTTCGACGAATGCCACGTTGAGTATATCCCAAGTGAGGAGAATACAAAGGTCGATGACTTATCTCAGTATACTTCTTCAGAGGTCGAGACCCATTCTGAGAGCGTGTACTTCCAAGTTCTGAGAACCCTTACAATTGATTCTAAGCTTATTGCTCCTAACGGGATTGGAGGATGCTGGATAGATCCTATCAAAGCACAGCATCAGGATGGCTGGTTGCCAAATGATGCCACGGAGGCAGGGAAGCTAGCTGTAAGGAACTAAAGGCTCGAAGAGGCCACGTTCCATCCGACTGAAGGCTCGTGAACGCCACACTCCGTCCATATGAAGGCTCATAGTGGATGTGTTTCGTCCAACCAAAGGCTCGAAAAGGCCAGGTACCATCCATTTGGAGGCTCGAAAAAATGCGAGAAATAAGTTAAAAAATATTGCAAGGAGTTAGAGCTCGAAACAAGCTTTGATTTGATATTTTGTAAGCTCAAATCGGAGCAACGAGCAAAAAGATATGGATTTTTCAATACTCTTGGAATAAGCGGACCTAATAATCAAGATAAAGGACAAAAATGTGACCTCAATCCATGTCTTCAGGGGCTGGAATTTCGAAAGTAGGCTCCAAACATATTCGATTCGAATTTCTGTACGAAAAATAAATTTTCGAACCGCTCAAAATCCGAATGAGATTGCCGAGTCGGAACACAAAAAAGGGCTGGGCCCCATAGCAATTTTCAATCGGAAATTGTTAAAAAAAAAATAAAAATAAATGGAAAAGCTGAATGGAATTGCCGGCTGGGAGCATAAAAATGGCCTGGCCCCACTTTAAATTTTCATTCGGAAAATTTTAAAAAAAAAAGAAAAAGAAAAAAAAAGGCCGAATGAAACTGCCGACTGGGAGCATAAAAATGGCCTGGTCCCACTTTAAACTTTCAATCGGAAAGTTAAAAAAAAAAAAAAAAGTCGAATGAAATTGCCGACTGGGAGCATAAAAATGGCCTGGTCCCACTTTAAATTTTCAATCGGAAATTTTAAAAAAAAAAAAAAAAAAAAAAACGAACGAACGAAATGGCCGACTGGGAACTTCAAAATGGGTTGGCCCCACTTTATATCATCATTCGGAAATTTAAAAAAAAAAAATTTGAAAATTCCGAACGGAATTGCCGACTGGAACGGTTTTAAGGCTGAATGGCAAAACTGCCACTTGGTACCTCATGTTATGCTAAGTTGATGGAAAGGCCCCTGTACTTTACAACTTGACAGAAAAGTTATTCAACTTTTCAAATTTATACACCAGCTCCCGCAAAATTACCAATTGATTCCTGATGGAAAATTTAATTCCGAAAAATAGAGAAATAATTTATAAAATTATTTCCCAAAATACCTGTAGGTACAAGAAAACTCCTAAATTATTAGGAAAAATTAAGAAAAATACTTGTGGGTACCCGAAAATTCCTAAATTATTAGGAAAAATTAAGAAAAATACCTGTGGGTACCCGAAAATTCCTAAATTATTAGGAAAAATTAAGAAAAATACCTGTGGGTACCCGAAAATTCCTAAATTATTAGGAAAAGTTAAGGAAAATACCCGTGGCTATATAAAAATTCCTAAAAAATTAGGAAAAAATATGAAAAATATCTACGAGTACACGAAAATTCCTAAAATATTAGGAAAAGTACAGAAAAATACAAGAAAAGTCATAGAAATATTTTCTTGACAAATCGAGCAATGATTTATGCTAGTAATGCATAAAAGCTCTATGAAAGTGCTGGAAGTGCTAAAAAGTAAGCACAAATTAAAACCTCGAATAAGGCAAATCGTCGTAAATGTGTAGGTCGCTCCACACTTTACAACCAAGACGATACATGTGAAACACTAGTGTACAAATAAAATCCCATTAATAGGGTAGGAAAAGTCCCAGGTAAGGGATAGAAATGATCCCGAATCTTAATATAGACAATTATAACTTCAATGAAAACCTGATCAGTTTTCCTAGAAGTTGGGGGGCAAATGATATGGGCTGAAAATAAACCCTAGAAATACATTAAATGCTGTATTAAGTAAACCTATGTTGGTCTAAGGTTAAAGCCCATTAATGAGGCCCGAAACCCTTGAATTGATATTAATTTCGTAGCTGTATAGTCATCCAAAAATAAGACTTAGAATTTGAGTCAACAAGGAAACTAAATCATATCAGGAGTAGCCCCCAAGGCATATCTCTCCAAATACTTATCTTCTTATACGATAGAAGGCTCTAGAATTGGGCCAAGGCAACAACTTGCCCGCCAAGACATCTAAATTCTACCCTAATTCTAAGGTTCTTAACACCTATATAAAGGGTCTGACCCCTCATTCTCAGAACTATGTTTTTGGCTTGATTCTCATCTCTGAGATACGTAGGCATCTTGTGAGGACACGATTCGAGTCACGAAACACAAGCGCAGCCATTAAAGCTCAAAGCTTCCACTAACCCTAGTGGTTAATACGCAATAAATATACCCTACTCTTTATTCCACGACAGTTAGGAATCTCTAAATTTGTCTTAAAATAAGTTGATTTAGCTTAATTAATTTAGTGAAATGCACACTAGTTTCGATTTTGGTTTATTTTCGCTTAAGAAATTTTGTATACGTATATAAGCATTTTTTTAAATTTATTCGATAATTGTTTTTCATTGAATGAAAAAAATTCTCTTATTTTGGTACATTCCAGAATTTACAATTGATTACATTTTGTAATTTTTTATTACGTCAAAATAATATTTTTAACCAAAGAATTATACTTTTTACACCAGATTTTACCAAAACATATTTGATTACTATTCAAAAGAAAATAATAAATAAACCGATTATTACAACCATCGTTTTAAAACTTAAAACTAGTTATAAATAACTAGAGAAAATGAGAGCGATTTAGTTATTTCTAATTTTTTTTTTTGTTTGGTTTCCTTCCTAGTTTTGATCCGTTGTTAATTTATGAATGTAAAATTATAAATGAAATGGGGTGAAAAGAGGTTTGAGCATCGCCATCTATTTTGATGTTTGTAATGGCGTCGTCATCTCTCTTGACATTTTCAATTTTATTGTTGTTCTTGTGTTCATCGTTCTTGTCTCATGCCGCTCCCATTTGCCGCAACACCCAAGATATACAAGATGTAATATATGCATGCATGCATGTTTACTCATTTTTACATACTTTATTTCTTTGCGTAGTATTCATTTTTAATGACATGCATTGATCCATAGCATCAAATTTTGAAATTATGTCATTTTAATTTATGTTAGGTGTTAAATTTACGATGTTGTGTCGTATCAGGTCCTGAGTTCGGTTTACCGGAGAATTTACTGTATAAGCTTTATAAGCATGCATGAATATGTGTTTTTATGATGATGAATTGCTCAAATTGTCATTTAATTATGGGCCACATTATTTTTACTTCAATCTCATAGGTTTTAGGTTTAAAGTTTTGAATTGTTGAAATATGTTTCACCTTTTTGTTGGATTTTGGTTTCAGATAATAATTAAGAATTGGGTTAATGGAAAGAAAGAAGAAAATATTCAGGGTATTGGTGCAAAATTTGGGGAAAAGCTACCCAAAGAGGAGGACAAAGCTTCTAAACGGTCCCCCAAAATTCCCAATCCCTCAGATTGCTGTTCTGCCTTAACCGAAAAGGTTTACCTTATTTTTTTGTTTTCGGATTATCTCATCACATTTGTATTATGACATGTTTGCTAATTGTAAAATTATTATATGTGAAATTATTCTTCTGAGTTTGCTAAGGTCCTAAAAGTTGTGCAAATTACTCTGTTCTTTGCTGCTTTACAGTTATCTGGCATGACTGCCGTGTGCCCACGTGGTACTTGTGAATTTGCGACGAAGGCTGAAGTTGCACAATCTGCCGGTGCAACTGTTTTGTTACTGATAAATGATGATAAAGGTTGTAAATTTGGTGTGTTAATTGTAGTGTAATTCATAAACTCTTGTTGAATACTTTGTTACTGACCTGTTTCGTTTTTTCAATTTTTACTTGAACTCTTTTCAGATAGCCTTCCAATCATTGACTGTCCTAGCAATCAAACTTCCAGCATTACAATTCCTACAGTCATTATTACGAAGACGGATGGAGAATGGTTAACCAATTCCATGGGAGATAAGAAAGGTGAGTTCTGGAGCAATGTAACTCTAAAACCTCCTACAATGCTGATCTGTCTAAATACAAGTTTCTAGTTCAAAATAGACTTTGGTAAAATATGAAAGTATTCCCTATTAACAGGATGTATGCTTCAAGATATGTAGTTTCGAACTAAGTTGAACTTGATTATCTGTATAGTTTTATATGACTCATTCAGGAATTTGAATGACTAAATATATGATTCAAGAGCATCTGGTACGCAGATTTAATGGGAAAAGTTCAGTTCACTCAGCTAATTCGAGCATGCCATCTACCCTAGATTAAAAGTTAAAATGTGTGCTCACACATGTCGTATCTCTAGAAACTTTGAACTTATCACGTACATAATACTTCTACATATTCTGATAAACTAGTACGGGAAAATTAAAAGATTTAGATCTATGAAATTCCACTATGAAGTGTGGAGTTCCGCCCAAGATTCCACGTAATCGGTGCTCTACTAGGAACTGTATACCATGTTAAGTAATCAACTCATCTAAAACCTTAAGGTGCTAGAGGAAGGTCCAACTGGATCTTTATATTATATTGTGTTAAATAATATATGTTGTAGCATAAGATCTTGTTGGGGCCTTCCTCTAATACCTTAAGGTTTTAGATGAATTGTTTACTTGACATATTGTACCTTAAGGTTTTAGATGAATACCATACTTACATATTGTAACAGGAACACCATACACTTGTGGGACTTTTGGATGCCTAGCTACTACCACCAACTTGTTTTGCCACATGCAGGCACATAGAATACATTATCAACCATGTTTACTTTAAGTGTCCATTTGAGGGAGCTCTGGTTTATTTTCTGTTTACTGTAGATAATGCGTAGAGCTTCCTTATGTGCTGTTGCGCATTCATCCTTCTTCTTAGTCAAACTGATCACTATTATCCTGTTCTTTAACTTTAATACTTAGAAGATATCTCACAAAGTCATTAAGTTGATTAATAACAATCATAACAATCAGTTTAAGTGTAGTTATGTAGAAGTGTAGGCTGAAATCATGATACTGGCCTCTGCATTTATAAGGAACAGACCTTATTGAACTAAAGCTAGTTAACGGTTGTTCTTTTTGGATGACTTTATAATAAAAGAAAAATTTTGTATGACTTCAAAAAACCTCGACAAACTTTTAAGCAGTAATTAATAAAAGAATCGCAGTAATTGCTAAGAAATAAATATAAAATGTATATAGCAAATTGATCACCAGTTTTGATATTAGGAACATGTTATGTTTGTGGTGCAATTCTCATTTAAGCATCTCTCTGCAGTTACAGTTGATTAATTAGTTTGTACACGTTATTTTGGCTGCAAAGTCGAATAATTTACATTTAATAATATTACTGCTTTTTTGTGGTGTTAGCTTTGATCAAAACTTACATCTCTCTGTAGTAAACCGGTAGTAGTCATGTGCTTGGTTTCATGTTAGTTCATTTATATATGACTAGTTATCTTTCGTCTGTAGTGGAACTGCTAGTATATGCACCCCCTCGCTCGATTGTGCACCCATCTGTGGCATTCTTATGGGTAATGACTGTTACAACTGTAGCCCTTGCCGCAACTTGGTCAGAGTTAACTGCCAGCAAAGAAAGTGAGGAGCGATATGATGAACTTCAACCAAAGGTCCCCAATATGTCACCTTCATTTCTTCTTGAAATTTTGTTTACTTAACAAAGCATTTTTATTAGTTTACACATCGAATATACATGAAAAGTATGGTATATCATCACCAGCCATGAAGACAATATTTACTAATTTCTCGACAGTGCATAGTTAGTACATAAGTTAAATGAGAGAGATTAATTTTTAATTATCTTCCGGAATTATTTAAGAATTTGCATAAAATCACACTATTGCACATCTTCTTATTCAACAATTACCTAGTAGATATGATCATGTTTAGTTTATAGCTTGAGTGAGTGCGAACTAGAATGTGAAATAAAATTTGCTTGGTCAGATTGTGAGCATTTTGCTAGTCTTTTGTATTGTACAGTATCATCCGTAAATGTAATGCTCACAATCACATTGCATCAATACGAAGTAGTAAAGTTTGTCATACCTAGTGGACAAGGCTCTTGTTTCAGTGGCACACTAAGAAGGTCCCAATGTACAAAGCCTTAATGCATGTAAATACTTGGTCATCTACAAGGATATGGTTGCCTACTCAAATTGATGCTGATTTATTATGTCTTTGATGTATGTGGCTCTGCTATCCATTTTCTCTTAATTCAGTGAATACATTATCTACGAGACTTAATTAACCACAGTGGATTTTATATATGAGGATTCAACCATTGTGGACATTAAGTATGAGGATTTTTTTAAAACATGATTAACTTGAGAATGACATTTTAGATGATATCGCTGATATGTGTGCATTTGACCCTGTATAAAAACAATTCTGAATGCCTGCAATGTTATGCTCCAATATGCAACTGATCAAATATATGGACTACAATTGTCTACCATCACTAACAGAATTCTCCAAAGGCTGGAAAAGATGCCGAGGAGGACGAAATTGTAGAAATTAACCTGATGAGCGCCGTCACTTTTGTCATATCAGCATCAGCTTTTCTGCTGCTCCTATATTTTTTCATGTCTTCTTGGTTCGTCTGGGTGTTGATTATACTATTCAGCCTTGGTGGTGTTCAGGTATGTAGTTCATTTCAAATATTCATCAATGTATCCCTGGTTATGAATACGCAATAACTGGGATAACAGATTATTGAGACACTGGTTATTTCCTTGCTCTTACCAGTTACCATTTCCCTCTTATTTATTGTTGTCCGGTGAAAGTAATTTATTTGAGTAGTGGGAGGCAAGGACCTTGGTCAATGTTTTTTTAGATGTTTCTTTATTTTACTTGCTGAACTAGAATTCAGAATCATGTGACAAATGTTGAAGCACTTGCCTGGTTAGGAAATTTACCCAAGAGATATAAGAGTGAAATCTTTACCAAAAGAAACCCAACCTAAGTTTTTAAATTATGAAATGGATACACTTTGAAACTCAAATGTTGAATTTGATCTATATTCAAGCTTCAGATGGTCACATTTACAGAGGAACATCCCTCCTGGTACAGAAATAGTTCTGAGATAAGATGTAATTATTATTATTATATTTCCTATTGAAAAGATATAATTATTACTAGTACTAGCATATTTTGGGTTTTCTAGGCCTGGAAAAATGTTGATAACATTTACATTAAATTTTATGGAGCTTTTGTTAAATAGGATGTACTAATATGGTGATAAAACTGAGATATATGCTTCTAGTAATAATGTTTACTTTTTATTTTCTGATGCTTTATTCTGAAATTCAGGGAATGCATTCATGTATAACATCTGTAGTGTCGAGGTATACTCCAAACTCAATGCATTATATGTTCAAGCCAGATTAACTACTTCAACTTAGATTGATTTCTTTTCTTTGTTATGGAGTAGCAAATATAAGAAGCGGAGAGTCAGATTGCCAGCATTCGGGGAGGTCTCGATTTTCTCTCTCGTGATTTTGGTTTTGTGCTTTGCATATGCCATTTTCTGGATCGCTACACGGAAGCAATCATATTCATGGATTGGCCAAGACGTTCTTGTAAGGTTTAGTTGATGTATTGTTTTCCCGTTCCAGCAAGTTCTTTTGTTGGCTTTTAAATTGATAGTATATTTAGGCTCTTGTGCGACTAATATCTCTGCCGAGCAGTTTAATGACATTGGTACTCATGCCACACACTTTCGCTCATTCTGTCCTCCACTTTATATTGCACATAATTTGTGGCAGCAAAAACTAAAATGTTCATAATACTGGACATTCACTGTAAGTTTTTCATGTCAATTGTTCGTGTAGTGTCTAATGTCTTCCAATTGCAGGGGAAGCCTTTTGCTCAGTTTATGCACGATTGGCCTATCATGGGTCTATACATTATTGTGTCAAATAAACTTATGTAGCCCAGCCAATGAATGAAACATTATTGAGTATCATCTCAGTTGCATTACTTGCACCATTTGCTTTCACTTAACCCAATGCTCATTCTTAAGATGGCTATCTTGTTGACAGGGTATCTGTTTGATGATAACAGTTTTGCAGCTGGCTCAATTACCTAATATAAAGGTACCTCAGTAATTATATGTATGTTTTAGTCATATTTTACATCATGGCCTGCTTCAATTTTGTTTCATCCAGGTTGCTACTGCACTCCTTTGCTGTGCTTTCTGTTATGACATCTTTTGGGTTTTCATATCTCCTGCATTATTCGGTAACAGCGTCATGATTTCAGTAAGTCTTAGTTGCCTCTGTTCTCCCTATATATCTTTTTCCCCCATTCACATATTCTTGCTCTTTAAGTTATAAATTTTGATGTTATTCTAAGTTATGTATTTCCGACGCGTTCTTCTAAGTGGGAAACATAAGAAGTTGAATGAACTATCGCAGCTCTTACTTGATATGCATACCTGGTTTTCAGTCTAGATAGACATATCAATTTGTACAAGTCTTGGATGGGACACGTTTGTAGGGTCAGTTCCATCAAGTACTCGAAAGGGTGGTGTTAGACTTTCAGGTAGCAAACTGATTAGGTAAGTAATGTAGAGCATGAATAGTCAAACACTTACAATTTAAGTACTGGCCTTTTAATCTGTTAATTAGTGTAGTACATTAATTTATCACTTTAAGATGGAGGTGCTAGTACGTAGTATATTCACCGATAATTGGAATGGGAATGGCTGCCCGAATATATGCTCTGTCTAGAGTTATTATGTGTGTGTATATGTCTTGTCTGTCTAGAGTTACTATGTAGTTAAAGTATCCTCCATATATGTGTATGACTTCTGCTCTATGTGGTGGCGTTGTGTGCTCATAGTTTGTCACATGTGATATGTACGTAGGTTGCCAAAGGTGATAATAGCGGTGGTGAATCCATTCCGATGCTATTAAGATCCCCTAAATTTCTTGATCCCTATGGTGGTTATAACATGATTGGCTTCGGAGACATTCTCTTCCCTGGTTTGCTTGTTGCATATTCGTTTAGGTACTTCTTTCGATGCAAATCTAAAATCTCCTACGACTAATAACATTTGAAAATAGATTGTGTTATAATTTATGAAGGCGTAACTATGCATTGTTCTTTTATAAATCACCTTGAGTAATATACTTTTTTTTGTGATACTATTTTTTCATCTTACTACAAAAGGGTGTTTTCTTGTCACAGGGCTATGAATGTCCTTAACTTGGACAAGCCTCAATAGCACTGTGAATATTAGAAATGAACATAAAACCCTTATTAGTCAGTCTAAGGTCATATATCAGTTTGAAGATAGAGTAACAACTTTGTAGATTACCTTTATTTTCCACAAGCTTACTCACCAGTAGATATGCTTAAAAGTTAAAACATAAATATTGCTAAATTCATGATGTTCCTACTAAGGTCTACGATGATATGTCAGAATGTGGCAGTAGTAACATGGTACAAACAAGTTACAATTCTGATGGAACACTTTTTTTGACTAAAGGAAATAGATTAGAATTGTTCACTTCTACAATGTATTTTCTTGTGGTATGGTTGTGCAGATTTGACAAAGCAAAGAAGAGGGGTTTGCGAGATGGATACTTTCGTTGGCTAATGATTGGGTATACTTGTGGTATGATGCTTATTATCTTCTTCGGCTTGGTGTAACAACAGTATTGTGAACTGTGAATGTGTTTGATTAGTGACCAGAGTAGGATTTAATTACGAAAAAAAAACTTCACCATTGGCACCTTTACGAAACATCATGCATGACTTAGATACAATAATAACTTGGAACAGTTTAGCAACGAGAGTTACCTTAATTTTTGCAGTTTCTTCAGAGCTAAACAAGAAATGTTGAGTGCTAGAAAATATGCCAAACTGTTGTGGCTGTCCTGATGAAAATTGTGTGTTGAATGTGAAATTAGTTTGATTTAGCATTGCAAACCTTTTTTATATTCCTGAATCTGCTATAGCAAAGAAAAACTCCCAATCAACTAAGCAGCCTTCTTTCTAATTCTAATGAGAAGGAAACCGGGGAAGGGGATAACAAAGATGGGACGCTCGTTTTGAACTACATGCTACTGGAATTAATTTCCTCTTCCGTCAACAAGAAAAAAATACCTTAACACACACCAAACTGATGCTGTAGATATAGCTTATACAAATTATGTCCGTGGCTTATTTGCATATTAATATTATATATTCTCTACCACAGGTCTGCTCTGTACTTACCTGGGTTTATACCTAATGAATGGACATGGCCAACCAGCTCTCTTGTATCTGGTTCCATGTACATTAGGTACGGATCTGATTCTCTAACATGATGGGCTAATATTTTATTGTCGTAGATTTTTAATCCATGTTCCGTTTTCATTTAACGCTATTACAATGTGGCTGCTCAGGAACAATTGTCGTATTGGGTTCAGTAAGAGGTGAGCTGAAAGAGCTATGGAGTTCTACCCTGGATGACACACGAGCTAAGCAGGCATCTGGAGAAGCTTGATGATGCATAAACTGATTATATCTTCGAGTACGTTAAAGCAACATGCAAAGAAATGATGTTGACATGCTGAGTCCATTGGCAGCCCTAAACAATGATCAACCTACATTGTATTAAAAAAATTTAAACTCCGTACATAGAACCTTGAGATATTTTGTATCATCTTTCGTTTGGTTAAATCACATGTTGTGTGAAGCATCGACATATTGGGCATACTTGTTAAATTTGCGAAATGTCACTGACTTGAAGCATAGTTAACTTCACAACAAAATTTTTTTTAAAAAAAAAACGAAAGAGAAATAACAAGCATTACAAACGATAATAAACGACAATGATAACATTAATTTGTAATAAAACTTAAGAGTAGCAGCATTAGGAAACTAGCATTTAGGTACATTAGCAATGTTGCACTTGGTTGGGAGCTGAGTAGCAAGAACTGGATCGATTCCAAAATAAGCCAACATCTGGGATTTTTTATAAGAGCACAAACAATTCAAATCAGCATGCGACATGGCTGTGCAGCATGCATCAGTCGGAGGCGTGGGTTTCGGACCACTCACCGATGGCCTGCATTCCATCAAGCTTGCCGTTGATACATTACAAAGTGACTGCGCATTTGAAACTCTCAATGCTACATCACTGCTAGCAATGAAAACCAATAGAAGAACCAAAAGTACTCCAATCTTCTGATATGAAGATGCCATACTTCTATCTTTTTATGTTATTTGCCTGTCTATGGATTTGATGAAAGCTGGACTAGTAGTTTATATAGGAAAATTATGAGCTAGTGTTACATACAAACTCTCTCCATCCCAATTAAAATGATTGTGTCACTTTTTTTCAAATATTTTAATGTACTCGGAAAAACTACTTGTAAAATAATGAAAAAGAATACTTGTTGATATAATATTTGTTCCATATTTTATTTTGTATAAGAATGTAAACCGTTCACGAAAAAGAAGAGGTTCACGTAAAATAGAACAAAATATTTCAATGTACTCGGAAAAGCTATTTGTAAATAATGAAAAATTTACCTTGACATAACATTTGTTTCATGTTTTTTATTTCGTATAAGATTTGTGAACGGAATGTGAAAAAGCAGGGCACACGTAAAATGGAACGGAAGAGAAGAATTATCATATAAAACATCAGAGGACAAAATTAATAAGCAGCCCTCGAAGGTTTTACGAATGTTAAATAATACTCCTTTCATCCCATTTTCTGTGAATCTCTTTCCTTTTTGGGACGTCCCAAATGAACATAATATAATTACTATTTTTTAACACTATATTTCACTATTACATCCACTACTTCTACATTTTTTTTATTAAATAAATATTATTACATCCATTACTTTCTTCCACTATCTCAAATATATTATTAAATAATGATAAGTCCCACCACTTTAATCACTTTTCAATTAACTTTACTCTTTTTCTACTACAATTTTTTAATTTCCGTGAAGGTCAAAGTGGTTCATATGAGACGAGGGAGTATGTAGTATGTAAAATATGGAATCACGGGAATCATACTTGTGGCTTAGAATTTGGTGGATGCATGTCCACCAGCTTTGATCAAGTTGATGAACCCCACCCACAATTATTCATATTACATCCTGTGGGCTGTCACATGTGAAACCAGGGAGCTTACAAATTATAATTAAGATAACTCGACCAAGATTAATCAAGGTAAACAGCAGTTTCCATTGTTCAAAGATACTCACCTAATTTGAGATCTCTGCCCTTTTTTTTACCATCATGTTGCATTCTGTAGTGCATTCCGTACCGCATAAAGTTTATGCGGTACGGTGCGAATTTTTTTTTTAAATCAGAGCCGTTGGATCGTTGCTCTGAAATAGTATGCCAAATAAGGGGTCTGTGGCAACCGTTTGCCACAGACCGGACCCCTTTTTGGAAACAGCTAGTTTTACTAGAATTTTATGCTGCGTGCCCATATGAAAGGGAAAGATTGTTCAATATGATCTCAGACTTTGTAACACTATGATCTCAGAATTGGTAAATATTTAAATACTTAATCGATTAATTACATTAAAATGTATTAGTTGTTTTTTTTTTTTTTTTTTTTTTGACAAACAAGGAATTATATTAATTTGCAACGAACAAATCACAGCCAAGACAAAACCCTGAGCTGAACAATACAATCTGGAAAGAAACAAATAAACGAACTAACCAAGTAGTCGTTTATGTTTGCAGACTGTTTTACATCATGAATTTTACAATAATTCTTCGAAATAAAAAAGATTAGAGTGGCTTCTCGATCAATCCAACCTGCACCAATCTTGAAACTAGTAATATTGCAAATGACCTTCACGTACGCACCACCTGTAGCCCAATGTTCAGCAACACCCCAGCTATCTACATGCCGGAAACCAGCTATAGACATGCCGAAAGTACCCCAGCTATCTACATGCCGGAAACCAGCTATAGACATGCCGAAAGTGAAAATTCTCATAAAATGAACAAAATTTAGTTGTGAAAAGTAAGCTCTTGCAATATCCGATACCAGCTCAAATCTAATGCACGCATTATAGATCTCACCCAAAACCACATAAATCTTTTTCAAAGGAGCCAGGAACAACAACCAAATACAACCAAACATAAACCCCAAACAATTGGGGAGAAAATAAATCCCAAACAATTGGGGACAAATAAACCCAAAAATATGGGTATGACAAAGAGATCTCACCCTATAAGGAATGGATCTCGAATTTATTGAAAGACAAACTAGAAATAGATGGAGGAAATGAAAGGAATTTGTGGAGATGGAGGAAGTTTTGGTTGGAGAAGGGGAAGGAGAGGAAGAAGAGGGAAGAAATAAGGGCGGGGGCGGGGGCGGGGGCGGGGGCGGCGGATTTACTCGACTCTCATTGGATTCTCGTGTAGAGAGATTTAATGATTATTAGTTGTTTCATTTAAATTGAACTTAATTACTTGACTATTTAGTTCAATTTAAATGAAACTCTTGAAATACATACATGAAACGTATTTTTAATGAGTTAATATTTGCCGAATCTCGCCGCACCCGAATCCCCATATTTTGAAATTTGCCAAATTTTTGTATCCATGCACTACGCACCCCGTACCCGCACTCATGCTTCCTAGAAAATCATCCATTGCTTGTAAGTAAGAGCCTTTCTTACCATTCTTTTCTCTTGCACCTTGTCTAATCATTTCACCAATTTCACTAGCTTTTTCCTTATTCCCTCATTTTCCATTACCATCTCAATCACTCCTTTACTCCTTTCACTTCATTCTTTGTAACGCAACTTTACATTCCTTTTGTCAACTCTACTCCCACTCCCATCTCTTCCTCTATCATCTTCGAATTATAGACTTGCTCTGCAGCCAAGGGGCAACCAATGAGGGGCACCCCTTGGCTCAAACTCTCCAATGTCTTATTATCCACAATGACTAATAAAATGCTCATGTTGATTTGTGACACAAGATATCCAACTGACGTTCTCATTTGTGGACCAAGAGTCCATGTTTGGACGCGGAGATTCGTTCCTCAAACTTTTCTGGTAACCATTCATCTTGTTTGATATGGAAACCAATAGGAGGAGGCCTCATTGTCCACATGAATGGTTTCTGAAAGGATATCTTCGATATATTATTTATTTTGATATTTGTACGATTTAAACATAAAATTTAATTAAACTTAGTTATCCTCTCCACTAGTTCATTAATTTAATTGATTCCGTCAAAAGTCAAAAGTCAATTCTAGCAAATATCTATTTTACTTATAAAGAGATATTCCATTATTGCGAAAAATTAAATTATTTTTTATGGAATGTATCTCTACACCAAGGCAATAAGATCGAAAAAGAAATATTAATATTTGATATTTTTTATATCTCCGTTGCAAATTTGATAAGGTGACATGCTCGAACAAAGAATATCCGAGGATTAATATTCTTTAGAGAACTTGTGCTATATTTAAAAACGATCAGTTTTTATTAAAAAATATTCCGTCTTTGCACTCAAAATACTTTTATCCTCAAGAATATTAATATTCAATGGTAGAATATTAATACTCATTGTTATCTCGTGCCAGACATATTTAAAGTAATTTTTCTCCCACTTCTTAAATTTATTACATTTTCGGAGAAAATTATTTTAAATACTGAAAAATATTTCCTACACTCTCAATATATTTTATATATTAGGAAATATATTCTAAGTATTTATTCAAGTCAAAACATTGGTCAAAAGATGTATCTAATTCATAGAAAGTCCAATCGTATTTTATTTGGAACCGAAAGCTGATTGAATTGTATTAAATCCAAATAAAATATTTCCACTTGCTAGAATGACTTGAAACCTGAGATGGATCACTTAAATGCTATTTTCTATGCATGGTAAAAGTTTCATAATTTTCTGAGAATTTTGGTCCGGGCACGAAAATTGAGACAGTGGGTCCACAATTGACCACGTTTGACTAAGTCAACGTTGACCATAATTGACCAAAACTTACAGAATTCCATTTTATGATATTTCTAAGTTCTCCATAATTTTAGGATTATTTATTGGGAATTTTCATATTTATCAGGTATTTAATTAAAGAAATATGTTACGTATTTATTCGTTAATTGATACGAGTCCGATACAATTAATTAAAGTTCAAAACACAGCTGGGATATTTGTGTAGAAAACCACCCCCACTTGCAAAGAAACACAATACCACTCCAAAGAAACACAAAACCACTTTCCACCTCATCAATCCAAGTGCTTTTCATCTCAACCACTCATTTTTCCTTCAATCTCATCCATTCCTTTCCCCCAACCTCTCCTATAAATAAACCCCTTCCCCCACCCATTTCTAATAAGCTAAAGAGCCAATTTTCAATTCGTTTTGAACTTCGTGAGAAGATTCCCCTAACTCCAAATTTTCCTAAAAAAATTGAAATAAAAATAAAAATAAGGCAAGTGAAAGAAAACTAATCCGAAAAATTAAAAATTAAGGCGCGAAAAATTATAGTCCCCGGCAGCGGCGCCAAAAACTTAATGTGCTGAAACTAAATATTTAAATTGCAAGTGCACAATTTCATCGTTTTAATATTTAAGATTCGATCCACATGGACTAATATTTTCGCAAGCCTTAAATTTTTAATTTAATCGGACTAAAACAATTGGGTTTTGGAAAATTCAGTTTTATAATATTTAATTCCTAATACTAAATTCTAAATTATTCTAAAACTAATTTATTCTAAAATTATTCTACTTATTCTAAAAATATTAAATTCAAATTGAAACCAAATTTTATTCTAACACTAATTTCTTTTATTATTGAAATAAAACTTATTTACAGAGTTTTAGAAAAATTGAGCATGATGTACTCGTAAATTGAGCTAGCCATAACAAAACTCAAAACTTGGAAAATTTAGATTTCACTATTTAATTACGAAAAGAAAAAAAATCTATTTTTAAAAAGATGATTTTATTCTATTTTTAAACTAACTAATTACAAATTAAAAGAGAAAAAAAAAAGAAAAAAAAAAAAGGAAACAACAAATTATTCAAAGATTCTAAACTAACTCGAATTAAAAATTGATTGACGTTTAAAAATTATTTTAAAAAAAATTCGACATAGAGTATTTGAAAAATTGAATAGCCACAAAAACCAACAGAAAATCTTACAACAACAAAACAAAATCCCGAATTAACAACCCAAACTGAATGCAGCAATGCCACTTGAACAAACTTGACGAAAACAAACAAGCTCGACTATAAGACCCAGCAACAAAAATTCAATCTCACTCGCTAACACGAACGGAAACGAAATTGGTGACACAGAACTCAGTAAACACAGGCTCGTTAACTCGGCGAACTCAGTCTCCCAACAACTTAGTAAGGAAATCAACGAACTCAGTAAACCTCAAAAACAAGCAGCGAATTCGAACTCAAACACACAAAATGATTCACAGCACAATCCACAAAACTCGAATTAACAAACTCCAACTCACAGATACTCAGTACAAAAAAATCAAACAGCAATTCAACCATTACAAAACCCATAGCTCGGAACCTATAAACAACTCAGAATCGACTCGGCAACGAACTCAAAATACTACAATCACAGATAAAACTCAATCCAACAAGTACAACGAACGCTGCAAATAATAAATGAAACCATCGCACTTGGCAAATCAGAATACTTTCTTCCTCATGCAAGAGTTTCACACTAGTGTTTAGTTAAATAAGGAAGCTATAATTATCATCGTCATTCTAAGAATACAGAAGACTAACCTTATCATAAGCAGAATAAATCTTCTTCCATAATCATCAATGCTTGCTAAAA
This sequence comes from Kitagawia praeruptora, assembly GCA_037693485.1. Lineage (NCBI taxonomy): Eukaryota > Viridiplantae > Streptophyta > Magnoliopsida > Apiales > Apiaceae > Kitagawia > Kitagawia praeruptora. The sequence continues at coordinate 150,703,279 of CM075351.1, read as the reverse complement.
GAAATGTCATGCTGTCTAATCAAAATACTAGTCTGATGAAGACTTACGTGATCCTTTATGGATAGAAAGCTCTCGCGGTATGTGCACCGGAATCTCTTCATATGAACCTGTTGATTGCAGGTGAACTTGGAAGCTGTTGCTATGAGCTTCTAAAAAAAACAAGTGAACCTGAAAATTACAGGTGAACAACATAAAATCTGTTAACTACAGATACATAAAATCTTTGCAGCAAAACACACTTTCTTCTACTCAAATATCGATTGGCTAAAAACTTCTAGCAGGAAGCTGTTAATCGAAAGCTGTCTACAACTAGCTTTTAATCAATATCAATGATCCTGAAAGCTGTCACATAAAAGCTTCAGGTATATATGAATGAACCTGCAACATGTCAGTTACAAGAAAATAGCAAATAATCTACTAGATGCCGGTAAAATAACTATACTTGGAAGCTATTACTAGAATCTCCATATGAGTAGCGTAGAACCTGTTAACTACAGGTAGATATAACTAAACCTGGAAGCTACAGGTATATATCAAGGAACCTGCGAGATGCATGTAAACATTAAGGAACCTACGAGGTGCAAGTAAATAGCAAGGAATCTACTAAATGTAGGTAAATATCAAGGAACCTGCGAGCGGCAGGTAAATGTGCATTCTGACATTTAGAAACACAATCAAGACATAATCATAGCTTTATCTCATCTAAGACCTCAACAGCATAGATGCTTATACATGATTTACGTATAGCAAGAGTTTGTTGCGCGTACCTGGGAGGTTTCTACGAATATGTAAGCATAAATGGAGAGGTGTCACCTGAATCTTTCTCTAGATTGATCTGCTGTGAAGTGGAAGCCTCCGTTAATCTTTGTATTTTTAGATTTGAAAACTCATTGACGTGTTCATGATGCAAGCATGCTGCTCTTCAAGGTACTAAACCAAATCAATCCGCAAGGTTTCTGAACCAAATCTAAGCTATGAGGTTTTCGAACCTAATCATGAGGTTCCTAGACCTGAAATCTTAAATTTTTGAAATCCTCAATATTCAAACTACCATGTGCAAATTATACTACCCCCAGTTCTTCAGGGAAGCTTGTCTTCGGTGGAGAACTAGATTATGGAAGCTCCATAACTCTTCATTAACCTTGAGGCAAAGTGCTCAATTTCTCTCGTCATAACAAATATCAACTTCTATGGTCTTGCTAATACTACTTCTAGTCATCATGTCAACTGCTCTCTAACAAGTTGCTGAATATTCGTCTGTGAAGTTGAGTAATGCGTGCTGTCTTCAACTCAATCTTCACTTCTTTTCCTTTTCAAGAGGTTCCCTTCTATCTGTTGGGGGACTTGAACTGTTTAACCTTATCAAAGTTATTCTTTTGTATCTAAAACTTAAATCAACATCAACTATGTCTATCAGGTCACTGAATGAGGTTCCTTTTCTGAGGTTACTAGTGACCTAATCTATTCTTCAAGTCATGTTGAATCCTCTCTAATGCTTCGATCGACACTGTAACATCTTCGCATCATTCCTGCTAATAGCTTCAACTTTTCCTCTAATTTCTTCTTTGTCATATGATCTCATAAGTGAGGTATATTCTTCTCGAGACCTCATTTTTCCGGCCTTCTTACTCAAGTATTTACACATCAACAAAATTCTTGTATGCGGGGGGAGACCTCTGGTTCCGGGAACCTCCTGTCAGTAGGTCTTTTTTCATTCTGACTTACATTCTGAATCATCTTGCTATATCTCTTTCTCTCATTCACTCATTCTTTTTCAACCTCTTATGACACACGCTGAGAGTGAACCTCTATATCAAATACAAATATCCCAATACAACACCTCTAAGCTTACGCGAACTAACTCATTGTAAGACACAAGAGATGTTGAGAGAGACTATTTGTAAAATATTTCCAGTAGCTCACTGATTTGGATGAAGCTCTTCACTTTCTTTTGTAATATTTAGCAAGCAATCCTGCACGATATCTCAATTTTGCAAGCATATATACAATGCAACAATATATACTCATGACATGATTAATGCACATTAATGAATATGATAACTAAAACACATAATATGCACATTCATTTTATTATGTATATCTCATGCAAGTATCCGATTTAAGTCATATATGTAGAATATTAAATCTAATTTCTTTTTAATGACTTGCTCATTTTTTACGTTGCTAAACTAGTTAAATGAATTTTCATACTATGTTGCTTCGGGGATCTACTTCTAAACTTAATTCATCACTTTCTATTTCTAGTTTCTATCTCTCTAGGGTGCAAGCCAGTCATTCTATTTTTTCATTTGGCTATGTCTAGCATGGATTTCCTGATATATTTTCCTAATTAGCATGCATAATGTAATTAAATATTGCAAAAATAAATAATAATACATAACTGGAAACTTAGCTTGTGGTTTTTTACTTGGCGAGCTGCTTCTGACTGAATTTGCATCGAGCAGGCTCCACTTCATGCGCTACCAGTTCTCATTGTCCTCTTTTTATTCTTTGCAACCAAGCTCGCTAACTGTAGTAAATACCACATCTCCTACTTCACACTGTCGTTTCCTCGAACTTTTGCTTGAGTCGGATAAGACCGTGATTTTGAGTCAGGTTTGGGAAAGATCATTGGTTTGGAGGTGAGTAAGAATTCTGATTGGGCCTTTGAAAAGAAGGTTGAAAAGATTGTGGAGGAGATTAGTAATTTTGGCCCTGGTTCCACGAGAAATTTGGGTGATTCTTCCAACTAGGATTGTATGTAAGTGCAAAGGGGTCATTCCTAGGGTTTGGTTGAAACACCGCATTGACTTGTTGAAAATCTTGGAAACTTTGCATCCCTTGATTTGGGTACGTAGACATGTGTGAGGGACCGCTATGCGTTTCTAGGGATTCGAGTCGTCTAGTAAGGGTGGCTAACTTGGCATCGGTTGCAATGTTGCTTCCAATTGAATGCAAACCCCTAGAAGATAAACTAGACGATTCGGTTGACTTGTTTGGTTCCCTAGTGGACTCCCACAACATTGTCTTTTCGGCTAATTCCTCGAAAAATTCCCACCCTTCGTCTTTCTCCATGAATTTCCCTTGGCACATAGATTCCAACAATGCAGTTGTTGAACCATCTAAGGCCTCGTACACAATCTTACAAAGCCTCCATTTTTCGATTCCGTGGTGGGGACATTGAGATAAAAGATTTTTAAAGCGGTCAAAACAAGTCCAAAATGGTTCGTTGTGTTTTTGACGAAATTGATTAATCTCATTCGTGAGTTTCGTAGTCTTGTGACTTGGAAAGAATTTTTTAAGAAAGATGACTACGAAACCCTCCCACGTGGAAATAGAATTAACGGGAAGACTATACAACCATTTCTTAGCGTTTTCTTTCAAAGCGAAGTTGATAAGTCTAAGCCTAATGGAGTCCTCGGAAAGGTGTTGGAGTTTTTGCAATGCGCAAACCTCCTCGAATTCATGAAGGAAAAGATACGGATCCTCACCCTCATTCCCGGTAAATTTAGGTAACATGCTAATAAAGTGGGCTTTAATCTCAAAATTATTACCAGTAACCGGGGGAAGAGTGATACAAGAAGGTTGGGACGATCGGGTGGGGTAGCAACGGTCCTTAAGAGACATGGACATGGTTACTACGGGGTCAAGAATTTCTACGGGTTCGGATTCCGAAGAGGATGAACACTCTATTGGTCTCACTAACCTAGATGGATTATCTCTAACCCAAGTAGTTCGCATAAACCACGAAAGGAAACACGTACCAAATAAGTGAAAAAGATAGAACGGGTGAAAACTCAAAAGAAAAATTCTACACCTAGGTTCCTTAATAAAATAAACTCGACCTTGCTCCTAACGTTAAGACACACTAAAAATTCCGTAAATTAAGAATTATTCAGACCGATTTGGCCAGATTAGAGCAGGCATTGCCAAGAGGCCAAACTCGTCACTTAGACACCGAATCTTAACAGTCAGGCGAACCTTAGACACTGAAGGTCGTGAATAAGTCTTAATTACGTTTATTTTTAGGCACCTTTCTAATTGAGCGTGAAATCCTAGGGGCAAATGGCTAATAAAATTTTTTAAAGGGTTAGGGGATGCAAAATGATGAAAATTAATGATGCAACAAACGAGGTATATACAAAAACGGTAAACAAATATGGATGCATTACTACGTGCCCTAAATTAAAGAAAAGAAAAATTTAATAGGTACGGAAAATTAAAAACAAAAAATAAAATCTAACATGATGTGCACCTACGTGATTAAATGCATGATGCAACAATTATATATTTATGACTAATTTTTTTATTTTTTATTTCATTTTTTTGTGATTTTTTTTTTATTTTTTTAATAAAAATGCGAAAAGAGTGAGATACGGGTTACCGAAGCACGCTTCTAAAAAATTCCAATTCATTTTGAACTTCGTGAGAAGATTCCCGTAACTCCAAATTTTCCTAAAAAAATTGAAATAAAAATAAGGCAAGTGAAAGAAAACTAATCCGAAAAATTAAAAATTAAGGCGCGAAAAATTATAGTCCCCGGCAGCGGCGCCAAAAAACTTGATGTGCTGAAACTAAAGATTTAAATTGCAAGTGCACAATTTCATCGTTTTAATATTTAAGATTCGATCCACAGGGACTAATTTTTTCGCAAACCTTAAATTTTTAATTTAATCGGACTAGAACAATTGGGTTTTGGAAAATTCGGTTTTATAATATTTAATTCCTAATACTAAATTCTAAATTATTCTAAAACTAATTTATTCTAAAATTATTCTACTTATTCTAAAAATATTAAATTCAAATTGAAACCAAATTTTATTCTAACACTAATTTTTTTTTATTATTGAAATAAAATTTATTTACAGAGTTTTAGAAAAATTGAGCATGATGTACTCGTAAATTGAGCTAGCCATAACAAAACTCAAAACTTGGAAAATTTAGATTTCACTATTTAATTACGAAAAGAAAAAAAATCTATTTTTAAAAAGATGATTTTATTATATTTTTAAACTAACTAATTACAAATTAAAAGAGAAAAAAAAAAGAAAAAAAAAAAGGAAACAACAAATTATTCAAAGATTCTAAACTAACTCGAATTAAAAATTGATTGACGTTTAAAAATTATTAAAAAAAATTCGACATAGAGTATTGAAAAATTGAATAGCCAGAAAAACCAACAGAAAATCTTACAACAACAAAACAAAATCCCGAATTAACAACCCAAACTGAATGCAGCAATGCCACTTAAACAAACTTGACGAAAACAAACAAGCTCGACTATAAGACCCAGCAACAAAAATTCAATCTCACTCGCTAACACGAACGGAAACGAAATTGGTGACACAGAACTCAGTAAACACAGGCTCGTTAACTCGGCGAACTCAGTCTCTCAGCAACTTAGTAAGGAAATCAACGAACTCAGTAAACCTCAAAAACAAGCAGCGAATTCGAACTCAAACACACAAAATGATTCACAGCACAATCCACAAAACTCGAATTAACAAACTCCAACTCACAGATACTCAGTACAAAAAAATCAAACAGCAATTCAACCATTACAAAACCCATAGCTCGGAACCTATAAACAACTCAGAATCGACTCGGCAACGAACTCAAAATACTACAATCACAGATAAAACTCAATCCAACAAATACAACGAACGCTGCAAATAATAAATGAAACCATCGCACTTGGCAAATCAGAACCGTAACTCGTGGTCAACACACATACTCGGAGAACAAACGCAAGCCTAGAACAAAACTAAATCTAATAACAACTTTAACCATTCGAATGAACCAACAATGAATACGTAATTAACTCAGCGATTTGTTAGAAGTCAAATCCGTGTGTTGAAAATAAATTGTAGTTAGGCAACAACTTTGAACAAAATGGTTGAACCTTTGAAGTCTCTCTTGGTGGGCTAATAAATATGTAAGCAATGATGTATGTTTGTAGTTTTGGAGCCTATAAATAAGGCTTGCTGTTATGGTAGTTTGACACACCAAAAACATATGTAATACCACAAAACTATAAACACTTTCATTATCAAAAACACTAAACACTATTCCGCTAGTTTGTTCATGGTATCAGAGCAAGGTTCTATCCTAGGGAAACACATTTCAGAAGAAGAACAAACTGTCACCCAGGTGAAATTTTTGAGTTTTTTGAAGGTGGTCGAAACTCAGTTTTGAGCATACCATTAGATTGGCCTCACTGATACGAGTCCAGAGGTATCTTCCGAATTCAAAACCGACGTCAGACGAAGCCGTACGAGCTGCCGGAAGTTTTTCAAGAAGAAGATGATGAATAGTGACTGAAGACACTGTTCATACATACGGTACTGTTCATACATACGGTACTGTTCATACATACGGTACTGTTCATACATACGGTACTGTTCATATATACGACACTGTTCATACATACGGTACTGTTTATACATACGGTACTGTTCATACATACGGTACTGTTCATACATACGGTACTGTTCATACGAGACGAGGAACTGTTCATCGCCGGAGACAATGGCTGAACAAATGGCTGAACAACCAGAAACCACAACACAATTAGTCTCTATGGAACAAATGGAACAAATGTTCCAATTATTTCAGAAACTTCAAAAAAATCCAAACCTCCCAGAAACCGGAATATCACAAACGGTGCGTGTTGCCGAAAAACTAAATTTCACTAATTACACCAAATGGTGTAAATTAATGCATATCGCTATTGGTGGTCGAGGCCGGCTCAATCATATCACAACCAATCCCGTTCCACCAGATGACCCTGAGTACCAACAGTGGGCTCAAAAGGACTCGATGGTCTTGTCTTGGATCATTGAAAATATTGATGGAGATCTTGTGAACCAATTTCTGGATTACAAGACTGCCCGGGAACTATGGAAGGGAATTGAAACTCTCCTTAGCAGTGGGAGAGACGAACTCCAGATCTATGATCTAAGTTCAAAGGCAGCAACTATGAGACAAGGAAGGGACACTATAGAAATATATTTCAGTAAACTCAACACTCTGTGGAAGGAAATAGACAGGAGAATGCCCAACCCCATGAAGTGTGCAGAGGACATTACTTTATTTAATTCCTTCATACAAAGGCAAAGATTGTACCAATTTCTGGCTGGAGTAAGTGATACTCTAGACAAAGAAAAGAGGGATATATTGTATCAAGATCCACTACCCACCATTGACGCAGCCTACGCGTCCATAAGACGGGAGATTGCCCGTCGCGGCATAATGGCTAGCAACTCATCATTGGGACGAGAACCCTCAGAGATTGGTAGTGGGCTCCTCGTAAAACATCGGTCGGAATCCTCGTCATTCCAACGAGAGGATAAAACTCAGCTCAAGTGCAGCCATTGTGGTGGTACGAAACACACCAAGGAGGGTTGTTTCAAAATCATCGGGTATCCAGAATGGTGGGACGACATGAAGCAGAGGAAGGGCGCCTCCAAGGCTATAATTTCCAGGACCGGCGGTAAGGCCAACCTAGCTGTAGGTGGTCCGGATAGTAACGACGACAAACCCCTCACAACAACGCTACATACTGATCAGACATCAGGTACAGTCCGTGAAAGCAAAGTCACCAGAAATCAAAATTCTTTGGGCCTAGTATGTAACCAAATATCCAATCCATGGATTTTTGATTGTGGGGCCACCGATACAATGACCTATGATTCTTCCGATATTGTGTCCTCCAACAACACTCATCGTACCCAAATCCAAAGTGCAAACGGAGAATATATTTCCGTTACCCAGGCCGGAACTGTGGATGTTACCTCTAATATCCATTTACAAAACTGCCTCTTAATTCCTAGTCTTACTCACAAGCTTTTATCTGTTAGCCAGTTAACTAGGGAACTTGACTGTACTGTTCTAATGACATCATCTGGTTGTGTTGTACAGGATGCTCAGACGGGACGGATCATTGGGCATGGTACTGAACGAGGAGGATTATACTATGTGAATGAGGTGACTCAAAACGGTAACGCTTTGCTTGCTCATGGATCACCGGAACATCAACTCTGGATGTGGCACCGTCGGCTAGGTCACCCCTCCATAGGTTATCTCAAACGATTATTTCCCTCTTTAAAGAACATTGCCATAGATTTGAACTGTGAAGCATGTGTTTTAGCTAAAAGCCATAAGCACTCTTACTATCCTAGTATGACTCATAGTACTCAACCATTTGCCTTGATTCATTCTGATGTATGGGGACCAGTTCCAGATTTTACCCTTCATAATTTTTCATATTTTGTTTTATTTGTGGATGATTGTACTCGCATGAGTTGGGTGTATTTTTTAAAACACAAATCTGAAATGTTTGATGTCTTTGTTAAATTCTACCACATGATTTGCACTCAGTTCAAAGCTCAACCAAAAATTTTACGGTCTGACAATGGGGGGGAATACGTTAACTTGAACATGAAACAGTTCATTATTGACCATGGCCTCCTCCACCAAACCACATGTTCTTACACACCTCAACAGAATGGTGTAGCTGAGCGGAAAAATAGAACCCTTCTTGAAATCACCCGAGCCCTTATGATCGAATCTCATGTTCCTGTTCACTTCTGGCCCGAAGCTATTGCTACTGCTACCTATCTCACAAACCGCCTTCCCACAAAACCCCTCAATTACAACACACCCCTCAATACTCTTGGGTCACACGTCTCAATTCCATCTTCACATTCCTTGCCTCCTCGAGTCTTTGGATGCATTGTCTATGTTCATCTTCAAAAAGGGGTGCGCACCAAACTAGAACCCAGGGCTGTTAAATGTGTCTTTCTTGGGTATGGGGTTAATCAAAAGGGGTATCGGTGTTATGACCCTATCCAGGACAAAATCTACACTACTTTAGACTGTGAATTCTTTGAACAGTCTTACTACTATACCCAGCTTAGTCCTCAGGGGGAGAGTTTGAGTGATGACCTTGATGACCTTAGCTGGTTAACATATCCAGAAGTGATGAATCCAGATCCTACAACACAAGTAAGTAATACCACCGATGTTGCTCCTGAAGCATCAGTATCTCCTCCATCAGTATCTCCTATTATGTCCACTCCAGTTTCGTCTAATGAGCATCCTTCTGATGACCTCTCCTCAGCAGAGGTTAATTCTGAGAACTCTGGAACTGATACTATTATTGAGACTAATATTTTTCCTAGTGATAGTGTTCCAAACAGGTATCAGTTACCCCCGAGAAGTACAAGAGGAGTCCCACCGAGAAGGTATGATCCAGAGTATGAGGCCCAACGGTCTAAATATCCTGTAGATAGAATCAGCAATGAGAACTTGTCCAGCACAGCCATGGCTTTTACCGCCTCTGTATACTCCACTGACATTCCCAAAACAGTGGAGGAAGCCCTTGGAAATGAAAAGTGGAAACAAGCTATGGAGGACGAGTATTCAGCTCTACAGAGAAACAAAACATGGGAAAAATGCATCCTACCAAAAAGAAAAAAAAAAGGTAGGTTGCAGATGGGTATTCTCTATCAAATACCGAGCAAATGGAACAGTTGAGAGGTACAAGGCACGACTAGTGGCTAAAGGATATACCCAGACATATGGAATTGACTACTCTGAGACCTTCTCTCCTGTAGCCAAGATTGATACAATACGGGTCTTGCTCTCAATAGCAGCAAACAAGGAGTGGCCCATATACCAGTTTGATGTAAAAAATGCTTTTCTTCACGGAAGTATTGATGAAGAAGTATATATGGAGGCACCACCAGGGTATTCTCAGGAATTTGGAGATAAAGAAGGATGTAGACTGAGGAAGGCACTTTATGGGCTAAAACAGTCCCCTAGGGCATGGTTCGGAAGATTCACAAAAGCTATGAAGAAGTTTGGGTACAATCAAAGCAACTCAGATCACACCCTATTCTTGAAGAGGGTTGGAGATAAAATCACTTGCTTGATAATTTATGTGGATGATATGATTATCACTGGAAATGATGAGGAAGAGATCACTGACTTAAAAGGAAAACTATTTCAAGAATTTGAGATGAAAGATTTGGGGACTCTCAAGTATTTTCTTGGCATAGAAGTTCTGAGGTCGAAACAAGGAATCTTCATTCACCAGAGAAAGTATATCCTTGATCTTCTGGTAGAAACAGGAATGCTAGACTGTAAACCAGCTGAGACACCGATCGTTGCTAATCATGGTCTTCAAATTCTTGAAGGAGCAAAACTGGCTAAAAGAGAACAATATCAGAAGATTGTGGGAAAACTCATTTACTTAGCTCACACAAGACCAGATATAGCTTATGCTGTAGGAGTGGTGAGCAGGTTCATGCACCTCCCACAAGTACAACACATGACAGCAGTAATGAGAATTTTGAGGTACTTAAAGGGTACAAGTAGCACGGGAATTTACTTCGCCAAAAATGATCATCTGGATCTAATTGCCTACACAGATGCAGACTGGGCAGGAGATCGTGACGGTAGGAAATCCACTTCTGGGTACTTTACTCTAGTAGGTGGTAACTTGGTCACCTGGAGAAGTAAAAAACAGAAGGTGGTGGCCTTATCAAGTGCAGAGGCAGAATTCAGAGGAATTGCAAAAGGAATAACTGAAATCCTATGGATTCGGAAACTCATGAATGAACTTGGTTTTCCACAGAAAATAGCATGTAAGCTATTTTGTGACAATAAGGCAGCTATAAGTATCTCAGAAAATCCGGTCCAACATGACAGAACGAAGCACGTCGAGATAGACCGACATTTCATCAAGGACAAATTGGAAGATAAGACAATCAAACTTCCGTTTGTTCGATCAAATGATCAATTAGCTGATATACTGACAAAGGCAGTCAATACTAAAGCCTTCGATGAGACTTTACGCAAGTTGGGCATTGGAGCACCGACTGCCCAACTTGAGGGGGAGTGTTAGAAGTCAAATCCGTGTGTTGAAAATAAATTGTAGTTAGGCAACAACTTTGAACAAAATGGTTGAACCTTTGAAGTCTCTCTTGGTGGGCTAATAAATATGTAAGCAATGATGTATGTTTGTAGTTTTGGAGCCTATAAATAAGGCTTGCTGTTATGGTAGTTTGACACACCAAAAACATATGTAATACCACAAAACTATAAACACTTTCATTATCAAAAACACTAAACACTATTCCGCTAGTTTGTTCACGATTTTGAAAACGTAACCAGGACAGGCTTGTTTGTTCTATTCGAAGGAGAAAGGAAAAGAGGGAGAGGCACTGGGTTGCGTGATTTAATCGAAGGTGAAAGAAAAGAAGAGAAGGAGAGGATGGTGATTTGTAGTCGAAAGAAATAAGGAAAGGGAGAGATGGGTTTGTTTACGCTGAAATTGAAGAACAAGAAGAGGGGAAATCAGAGAAATAGAGAAGGAGAGGCGGTAGGAGATACGGTTTGTGAGAAAAAGGGAGGAAGAAAGGGGAGAAGGCAAATAGAGAGATCTGGGTTGATTTGTTTCCGAAAATAAAGATAAAAACAAGGGAAAGGGGTAAAGGACTGCTACGAAAACAAACAGGGGAGACTACTCACAGCTTCGAATTAAACAACAATTAAAACGAATAAAACGTACTCAAAATTTATACACTAATATTTTTTGGGTTTTTTTTTTATTACACTAACATATAAAACAAAAAAAATAAATCTACAATTAAAATAATGAAACCCACAATAAAATTGAGATTTAAAAGGGTGTAACTAATATTAAAACGAAAATTAAAATTTCGAAAAAAAATTCTTCAAATCGATACTTTCAATCCCGTGTGGTTAGCATTGCTACTTTATCCACCCGAGAATTTACAAAAATAACGAAATAAAGAACAAGGAAAATAAAATGAAAGAGAGATGCAAGAATTAAAATGAAGCTTGAAATTGCATAAAAAATAAAAAGTGTTTACAAGAAAAAAATTACAACTATAATTTTGGGAGTGAACTACTAATAACCTAATTCTAGTATCTAAGCTAATGGTGTATAGTGTGTTTTTGCAAGAGAATGATGAAGGTATTTATAGAAGATTTTTAGGGTTTTGGGGGTTGGTGTGGGCTAATCTTGGCCATTCATTTAGGTTTGGTGTGGTTTAATCCTAGCCATCTAATTTGGTTGACTACAAAAATGCACCACCACCCCTTGCTTTTCCTTTTCTTCTTGTTTTGGTCCTTCTTTTTCTTCTTTTGTCCTTTCTTGCACTTTATTTATTTATTTTGCCATTTCTTCAGTTTTCTCGAATTTTCCTGAAATGCAACAAAATAATTTATTAAAATATGAATTCAAACAATAAATAGGCAATAAAAATATGCAAAATTATGCACTTATCAGGCAGTCCCAACAGCCAAAAGTGTTTCATTTTCTTTTGTTGTTGTATTCTATTACATAGAGAACACGAAGCAGTAAGACAAATGAGAAAGGTTGTAAATATTCTCATAACATTCCGATTCTCATCTATATTCCCGCATGATTGTTGAAGACAGAAGGTTAGTGCATTGAAGTAAAAAAATGTGATGATAAGGGTAAGACTTACAAATATTGTAACCACGCGAATAGTTAATGCATTTTCAGAGCTTTGCATGGGAATCGTACCCCTGATTTGCCAAGGACCACCAGATTTCTCAGGTTCCAGGATCCGAACCTCAAATTCTTCTACAGTGTAAGTTCCATCCGAAGATAAATTATCATGTTCAATCTGATGACCAGCTTCTTGATCAACCAAAGATGATAAGACTTGATTTAAAGGCTTGATAACCTGTAATTACAGTTTCATAAAAAAGTTAAGATATGGCACAGTGGCTTCAAGCAGGAATACATGTCTATGCACCCTCAAATTTCTAAGGGTTAGAAGATGATTTTTTTTCCCAGTTGTTTAAAGTAATAACAAAATTTTTTGAAACGCTAAGAGCAATGGAAGTAGTTATTAGAGGTAAGAAAAAAATGTAAAAGAATGATAATACAGGATTGACGTAAGAGATAGTACACACGAAATTCATGACATATAGAAGCAATGAACAAACAATAAGCATTAAGTTTAAACAGAAATATGAAATTATATATGTTACTGGATAATAATATTCAGTTTCTTAAGTCTTCCCTGATTGTGAATTAAAAAGTTTCATTTAAGGTAGCATGAACTTGTATTCATTGTAGGCACTGGCCACGGTGAAAGTAATTTCCATTCATTTACGTAATTACATCTACTTTTCCTCTTGTGTAGTATTTGGAAGCAGCAATAAGTGTGAAAATTTACTAATCTTGCTCCAGTTTCGTCTACTTTCTTCCTCATGCAAGAGTTTCACACTAGTGTTTAGTTAAATAATGACGGAAATGGAGAAGATGGAAACCTGCATTTTAAAGTGATCACCGTCTGTTTTTTGTTGTCCATCTTTCTAGTCTACTCTCTTTATATCTGAAATCACAATTAAGTGCAAGTCAGAATTGGAGAACTGTCATGATCTGCACTTGATCAAAATGCAGAACAACCCATAATAAACATAGTAAAAGTGCAGAACACTTGTGTATTTTAATCTATCTTAATAAACACATTTAACCAAACAGGCTGCTTTCTCAACTTGCTCGGTGAGATACATTCATAATTGAATGCGACTACTTGTTCCCTCTGTATGTGCAAGCTATATTAAGACCTGAATCATAAGTCACCAGAGGGTGAGAAATCCATGCATGCCACACCAAGCTGATGGCCTTTGAGTTCGAATAAAGAAGCCAACTCATTGACAGGAACCTTCATCAGATACAACATTTAATTCTAAACTTACTGAATGAATTCAAACACTGTGTCATGTCTTAACCAAATATTTTTGGAATAAATAAACTTAAATCATTCACACATCAACACAAACCTTTACATTTAAAATCAGACAAATCATAGTTCAAATATAGAATCATAACCACATTTATCAAACTTTCAAAAACTAGTCCAGTAGTCACGTAACCACACAAATTTTCTAACATAGAGTGCAACGAATTTGTAAATTAGTCCTCTTAAAATCGAATACAAAAACTTGTAACTTGTTAACACAATTAAAGGAATAAAAAATGAAAACAAAATTATACCTCTCCAGTTGCAACAAACATTCTATTTCGCGAGACATCAATGCAGCTTAAAGGCTTAGGCATTCGATGAGACACCACGAGATTAGACTGCTTTCCTGAATCGACATCATAAACAACGGCAACACATCCAGCCATATACACACATTTGGAAGTGGAACAACTGGATGCCAATCCATCAGCATCTTTAGTAGTCAATCCAATCACCTCTTCCAAAATCAGCTACTATTCCAACAAAAATGCACTTACAATTACTCAAAATTAATAATAATAATATAACAAGTACTAGTAAGATTGAGAGACAATTTTGTTGGTGAGTTTGTTACCTTGAAAACGGTGTCGAGTTTTTTGGGCTTGCGTCTGGGCTTCATCTTCTTCTCTGGGAAAACCCTAATTTGAGTCACAATTATAATTATTAATTAAGTCACAATTAAAAAAAACAATCAAACAATTTCTAATCACAATTTAAAAAATAAAAAGAAAATAAAGGAAAAAAGAGGGGTTACCAGGATATTAACATATATGCTGGATATTAACATACATACACACACACACACACATATATATATATATATATATATATATATATATATATATATATAGGCAAGTGCTCAAATACAAACCATTCTTAAAATACAAACCTACAAACCAACACTAAATTAATTATATTTCATCTATTCTAAGGTTTCCGCCAAGGGTACCTTCACAAAAAATGCTTAAAATAATTGGCTCTATCCAACAAAAAAAATAAAAAAATTTCAAAAAAAAAAAAAAATCTTGCCGTGGAAATGCGAAGCATTTAAGACAGTAAACGGATGAGTTAGGTAGTCATGAGGGCCGAAGGCTCTCGACACACCCGTCAATCGTCTATTGCCTTTACCATTGATTGCCATTCCTTACAACTTTAGAATGATAAAGGCGCGAAGCGCCGTACAAGAAGGTGCGAAGCACCGTTAACCAGTGAAATCCACTGTCACGTCATCACGTGAACAGTGAAATTTTTTTTATTTTTTTTTATTTTTTATTTTTTTTGTTGGATAGAGCCAATTATTTTAAGCATTTTTTGTATTGGGGTACCCCTAGTTTGGTCATTAGATTAGCTTGAAATATTAGATTATGCTTGGTTTGTAGGTTTGTATTTTAAGAAGGTTTGTATTGGAGTAGCCCCCTATATATATATATATATATATATATATATATATATATATAGGGGCTTGCTCAAATGAGACCCTCTCTTATAATGAGTACCCTCATATTTCTTTTATTCTAAAGGGCCCCGCCAGGGGCACCCAATACGAAAAAGTCTTATAATTATATCCTCTATCCATTCATCAAAAAAAAATTCTAAAAAAAATTTTTTTAAAAAAATTAAAAAACTGCGGCCACGTCATCAAATTTTTTTGGGAATTTTTTTTTTAATTTTTTTTAATTTTTTTTTGATGAATGAATAGAGGGTAGAATTATAAGACTTTTTTGTATTGGGTGCCCCTGGCGGGGCCCTTTAAAATAGATGAAATATGAGGGGGACTCATTATAAGAGAGGGTCTCATTATAAGAGGGGTCTCATTTGAGCACCTCCCTATATATATATATATATACCCACACACGATAGAACATATAAACAAATTTGGATGTTAACTTTTAAAACCCATATATATATATGTTTCAAAACCCAATTAAAGTTGGGTGAAACAAAGATTTCTAAAGTTTAAAAGTTAGGGTTTCGAACATTAACACCCAATTTTAAACAAAATTGAAATAATACACTTGTAAAGCTTACCCACTTGAAAAGATTTCAAGTAAGTTCAGATGAAAAGCACGAGCTCAAATCATGAACACCACCAGCAAAGAAAATTAAACCACTTTGCTCAGATAATCGAAATAATGAATCCAACGAGCTGAGAATGAACACCACGAGCTGATATACAAGCTGACTATCAAGATCTAAGTGGTAATTAGGGTTAATTATTAATGAGAGAAAAGGGGGTTAGGGTTCTTGGGGAGAAAACGGGGGAATGGATGTGAGTTTGTGAGAGTGTTGAAGGGGGAAAATGAAAAAAAAAAAAAAAAAAAAAAAAAGAAAGGGGGAAATTATGTTAAGGGGGGAGATGTTTCCAAGTTTAGAGGGAATTGTATCTCCGCGTATTTTTTTTTAATTTTTTAAAAGTAGGTTGAGACATCGGTTTTAACTACAACTGATGTTTAAAACCTACTTTAACATTAGTTAAAATAAAACCGATGTAAAACACATCTTCAACATTGGTCAAAAATGCAACTGATGTTTAAGGGGTGATGTCTATTAACTGTTTTGGCGTAGTGAATCTACCTCTCTTGTTGAGGAATGCAGGGTGATATAGCTTTCACGGGTCCCAATCCATCTCCTATCTTGTTCGCACCAGACTCAACAGATCCTACTATCTTGTTAGCAGCCTGGATGAAAATAATATACTTCTTCAAATGTTAAAAGTAATAAAGTATCAATGCAACATTAAAGATTCTGCAATGTAACATATGTAGTAGCAGTTGAAGTAAAAAAGAACTCACTGCTGCTTGAACAGGTCCTTTTCCACTAAGCATGCTAGCTGCAAACCTCCGCACATATGATGCATCAGAAGACTACAAGAGCAACAATCAAATGCAGCCTCTTATGGCCAGTGCTAGACAAAATAGCTTATACTCCACACAAGCAGCTAAAATGTAGGTAATTGATATGTATAGTGATTCAAAAAGAATAACAAACTTCTAAAGGAAGAAGGTGGCAGTGGTGGGGTATTAAATGATCTATGTCTTCATTCAACAGATGGGGGTATTAAATGATCTATGTCTTCATTCAACAGATAGGGCATCAAACCTAATGCTAAATGACGGACAATATTGACTAAATTAAAATCTTGGATAACCTAAATTATCAACAGAAGGATGAGAAGATATCCTCCCGATAAAAGTTGCTTCTTTACAGAAGAAAATAATGGCCTTGTTTGGAAGTTAGATGTTTGAGTAAAAATTAGAAGATTGAGGTAAGTTAGAGGTTTGACCAAGTGAATCCTCTAATATTTGTGTTTGGTAGTTAGCTTATTGAGGTGAATAATCTAATTTTGAAAAAGATACTTTTAGGAGCTTTTTGAATTAGAGGTTTGTCATGTGTCACAAACGGCTAATTCAAATAGCTTATTACAAAACAGTTTTTTTCAAAACCGCTAATCCAATCCGTTAGTCAAAACAGCTATTCAAATCAGTAAGTCAAAACAGCTAATTCAATCCGCTCCAGCTAACCGCTAATTTCCAAATAGGGCCAATGTAGTTGTCCTCATGTATACTCCAATTTTAACAATAATGTAGTTGCTTCTATATTCTCGTATGTAGAGAACTAATAGGAAAAGGAGGTCATGCATGTCAACCCATTTCATCTTACTATATGGAAGTTACTACTTAGTATTCACCGATATCAATTACTCTCTTATGTAATCTTATTGAATAAATTTTAAGTTATACTTCTACATAATTAATCATTCATGTTTCCAAGCAACATTTCTTTCTTAAGACTTGCAAGTCAAAAACAAAATTAAAATATAGGATGATAACTATTCATCTCAGAACATAGCATGGCTCCACTTGAAGATTTGACTGTAGCTGGATATTATAGACAATATAGTAAGAGTATAGAATCTGAGAATTAATACATCAATTTAGCAAAGTATGTACAACAACAAATTATGAAAAAAAATTAAATTTTCAACCCGAACCTGCAGCAGCTGATGGACAACCTCCGGAGCTCCTAATCATTTTAGAAGGTTTTTTTTTAGAACTTCATCAAGTCCTTCTACTGACCTTTTTAAAGGCCTCATGCCAACTAACTACAAGAAAAAAGAATAGACGGATAAAATATTTATACAGAGATAAAGGAAACGAATAAATATATATATCGAAATGCAAATATAGTATAAATATTACCTTCACCACTACTTCCAAAGCTGAAAAGGCAACATCCTTTATATTAGGTGTCCCATCGTTAAGCCACTACATAAGCGATAATAAAGATTAGGGAAATTCTCGATGGTACGCTTGTAGATTTGGCTTTTCTAAATGGTACACCATATAAAATTGTCTTCTCGTTGGTACATTTATACTAATGTACTTCTCTTCACTATACCCCTCCCGTCACTCAACGTTAATCAAACATTTGGTTATCCTTAATTAACCTGGAAAATTCTCAATAGTACACCTACAGATTTGGATTTTCTATATACGGTCAAGCGGTTCAAGCATAAATGATACTCTCTCTGTCCCATCCATTTCTTTACATAAAAAATTACGTATCTGACACGCATTTTAAGGTGCATTTTAAGATAGTTGTATAACTTATTTTTGATATTTTTTTTGTATAAAAATAGGATTGTTCTATTTTTATACAAAAAAAGAAAATATTAAAAATAAGTTATAGAACTATCATTAAAATACACCTTAAAATCCGTTTCTTCCTTTTTCCATCAATTTGATTTCCTTTGTTTTCGTTTAATAAAATCAATATGTTACAACTTATATGTTGCACTTTATTGATTTAATGTGGCACAATCCCTTAATTCCATATTAACTCTAATATTCCTTGTTCATTCTTTCTTTTCTTTCTTGTTCTCAAAAAACGTTCTCGCGACTTTTCTAATTTTTTAATTCCTTTATATAGAGTTCTTTGACTCTTAATAGATATTGATTTGGATGTCATGAGAATATATTCCATAGCTTGCTTTGAGGGAGATAGATTATACATATCTATTTTGTCAATTCATTTACACCATTCATATAATACACACAAACACTGGAATCATATTTATTGCAATACTTGTTCATACATCCTTGATGCATTGTGGTCACAACCACTATTCACTCATACATCAATACATAATAAAAGTTTCAATTCTTCCAAAAATATGGGTTATTACATTGGGGAGTGAGTTAAAATTCTCGTTTTTGTTAGGCGTTTTTATTTTGGGTAATAACCCATGCGGGATATTTATACATGATACGCATTTTCATCCGCATTTTCATCTTGGGTAACAGGGTCTTTTACGCAAGATGAAATTGGGTAACATACCATGTTACCCAACTTGATCATGCGTAACATATACTACACCATAAATGACATGCAACAACAATGGTGTTGCCACAATATGTTGTCATAGCTCTAATGAATTGGCCTATCATTACATTGCTTGTTAGGTGTTGCCTTAGATAGGAACACGGTGTTGCCATACCATAAAAGTGTTTTTGTTAGGTGTTGCCATAGATCAACTAAAATGAATAAACCTATCATTACATTGATGGTTATGTGTTGCGAACACGGTGTTGCCATAGATAAACTAAAATGAATAAAACTCTATTTTTAATGAAAAATTAAGGTGAATAATAATATACATGAGAACCAATAAATTTTGAGTAAAATAATTGAGATATTTTGTTATTAAATAAGTAAGTTTTATAATTGAAAGGCATATGATGTAGCCTATTTGTATTTCGAGGATACAACTCAACTTGAACAAGATTGTATTAGTAAATAGTATATAGACTGTCACAAGGAATCTCGGATTGTATTATCTGTCAAAAGAAAAAAATCAAGGTCAATCTACAGACTTGAAGAATTACTACATTGAAAGAAGCTTAGTCAACTGATCAAGCCTCAGTGGAGTATTCGTTAAGAAGTGGATTCATTTAAAATGACAGAGATTTCAACAGTGACAGAGACAGTACAAAAGATTAAAGAGAGAGAGGAGAAAAGAAAAGGAACCAGATTTTAAAGTCAATATATGAAGAACAGTCATTGCAGTTAGTCACTCATGAACCAGACAGTACATCGAGTGTCAACATTAAACAGTGATTGTTCATCATTAACTTCAGTGGTTCAAGCTATCAAGACTGGTATGAGAGAAAATCATTGTGCAAATAGTAGAAGGGCTAAATTAATTAACCACAAGGATTTTACTATCAAGTGGACTGGCTACGAGGAAAAAGAATTATTACAAGGAAATGGAAAGTGATATATTCTTAAAGCTGGAACTCCGGTTGGAATTGATATATTTTTTGTAAAGCAAAAGGAGTCCGGTTCCAGACGCTCAGGTAACCGCAGCTTAGGACTTAAGGATTTATTTATATTAATAAATATTTTATTTATTTGGAAAATTATATTTATAAATATCTAATAATATTAGATATTTATTTTTATAATTTCTGGATTAAAATAATTATTTATTAATTAAATATTATAAGTTGTGCGGGTTAAAAAGCATTTCTACGGAGCCCATTTCATGTAAAACAAAATAGGTCCCGGTTTTGTATAAATTGTTAGCAGGTTTTGTTGAATAAACAAAGTAAAGGTTAGTTTGTTTATTTAATAAACAAATTAAACAAAGAAATGAAACCAAAGCAGCCCACGTGAATCAGTACATATGCTGTCGGCCAGATTCGCAACGCGCCATACAGCGCGTGTATCTCACGCGCCAAGACTGATCAGCAAAACGCCCGCGTGTGATGTCTACACCTCATCCGGCGAGTGGCCTTCTCAGCTGGCAATTCAATTCAGTTTTCTCAGCAACAGATTTATGTCATACCCAACAAATTCAATAATGTCGTATCCAGATTTATGTCATACCGAATTATGAAGATTATGTCATGACACAGATTATGTCATACCGAATTAATGAATTATGTCATGGCAAAATTTATGTCATACCGAGACTATGATTTATGTCATACCGATCAACAGATTATGTCATGGTAAGGTTTATGTCATACCGAAATTATCAGATTATGTCATGGAGCAAGTTATGTCATGGTGAAAGCTAAATATCAACACTTTGTTATAAAAGAGACAGAAGGCAGCAGAAGAAAAAAAGACACACGGACAAGAAAAGAGCAAGCACAAACATCAAATTCTCTCATCTTTCCAGGCCATAATTTACACAATAAATTCAGTTCAAGCTTATTGTAATATTCTATCCGCTGGAACTTGTTTATTGATCACTCTTGTACTACTAGCGAATTAAGTTTCCTAGTTCACAACTTGATATCTTGATTTTTATTAACTAAATTAGAAAAGTTCATGTCGAATTTTCTAATTAGTTATTAATTACTTGATAATCATTTGTACTGAAATTGTAACACCCATCAAGTTAATATATTGTTATATTCAACTTGAAAATTTGTTTCAATTAATTCCGCACAAATTTGTCTAAACTAAATTTTATTTAAAGGACAAATTTCGAGAAATTGATATAGATTGTATTCAACCCCCCCTTCTACAATCTTATCGGACCTAACAATTGGCATCAGAGCCTATTGATTGATACACAAATCAGGATCCTATTTTTATTCAATCAAAAATTTATCTCGGATTTTTAACTCACTTAAAAATTCATCATGTCTTCAAAAGTCATTGTTAAGATTCCCATATTTAATAAGGATAATTATGATTTGTGGAAAAATAAAATGGAGTTGTTTCTTGATGTTACAAATCCAAAATATTTGTGGGTTTTGAAAAATGGACCAAAAATTCCTATGGTTCATGAAGAACAAGTTGTTACTGATGGAGCTGTTACAACACCTGCTAGAACCTATGAAAAGGATCCTAAGCTATTTTCTGATGATGAAAAGGAGGATGCTGGATTGGACAAAAATCTGAGACTCATTCTAATAGATTCCCTGGATGCTGTAATGTATAGCCATGTGATGAATTGTAAAACTGCTAAGCACATCTGGGAAACTATTGAGACTATTAATGAAGGAACTGACGAAGTCAGGGAAAACAGACTTCAAATTTTGACCTCTGAATATGAACACTTTAGAGCTGGCCCCAATGAAGGCATTCAGGAAGTGTTCGAAAGGTATAACAAAATAATCAACAACTTGCAAGTTCATGGAAAGCAATATACCCAGAAGGAGATCAACATGAAGTTTTTACTGACAATGCCTACTCACTTAGAGCATAGGATAACTGCCATCAGAGAATCTAGAGATTTGAATAAGATTGCTCTTGAAAGGCTGTTTGGTGTTCTGAAAACGTATGAATTAGAACAAGTACAGCAGAAGGAGTTCTCTGGTAAAGGCAGGGTGGCAAGTTCTTCTATAGCTCTGGTAGTTGAGGTTCCTAAAGAAGTGGAAGCTAAAGTTGTTCAACCTAAAAGCTTCACCAAGGAACAAACTGAAGTTGAACATGGCCAAACTCCAGCTACTCAGGATGGTAGTGAATTCTATTCACTAGAAGAGCTGGATCAACTAGAAGATGAATCTATGGCGATGATGGTGAGGCAATTCAGTAATTTCAGATTCAGGCGAAATCCAAAGTTCAGGTTTAAGTCTAATAGCAGATTTTAGAGAGGAGGTTCTTCATCCTCTAGTAACAAGGGAGGATACAAAACTGGAACTGTTGACAGAAGCAAGATTCGTTGCTTTAATTGTAATGAATTGGGACACTTTGCTACTGAGTGTCAAAAACCCAAACAAGCACAGAAAAGAGACTATGCTTCTGAAAAGAAGAAAACTGGAAGAGCTTATGTAGCTGCCGGTAAAAGCTGGGATGACACAGATAGCGAAGACGAAGAATATGGAAATTTTGCGCTGGTGGCAAATGCTGAAACATCAACTCGTTATACTACACTGGTAATTCTTACTGACGCTGAGTTGATTGATAGCTTATATAATTCCATGGGTAATGCAAAGAAACAAATTGAAAGAATAACTCTGTTGAACACTAATCTTGAAAATGAAGTGTTAGAACTAAAAAAGGTGCCTGATAATCAAGATTAACAAATAAAAGAAATAGCTCGACTTAATCATAGAGAAAAGTCGATTTCAGAATACATGCATAAACAAATTGCTAAAGTTGCTGAACAAGAAACTAGGATTAGAGAACTTGAAACACAAATTAGAGCTTGTTATAATTCTGTTAAAGTTTCTAAAGAGCACTTCAACAAACAAGCTAGAGAACGAACTGTAGGAATAGGTTTTGATTACACAGAAGCTGTTGGTTCTTTGAGCAATCATTCTCCTAATTCTATTCCTGCTAAAGAAAGAGGTATACCACACGTTCTCAAGAATGTTGAAAAACCCATGTTTAAAGAATCTATTTCTGAACCACCAAACATGTATTCTATTGTGATTCAAGAAGAAATGAAAAATGAGGACAGTGCTAATGACATAGTTCTTGATAATGATAAATCTGTTAAGGAACCTACAACCAAAAATGTTAAATCTAATAAGGTTGTTTCTATGAAACCAGTGAAGTTTGTTCCCAGTTCATCTAAAATTGAGTTAGGTGATAACAAGTTGGAACAGAATGATAACATGTCTAACATGAATACCATGCCTGTTATTGATACTTCTCATAAAGCATGTGGTGTTGTCAATTGTATGTCTTGTGCTTTTAATGTTATGTCTGCTTACTTTAATGGTAATCATGCATGTGATAATAAGACTACTCCTCGACAACATATGAACAGGAATAATAATGTTAGATCAAAGACTGCTAGTCCTCCTCATGTTAGGAGAGAGACATTTGTAGTTAAGCCTAAACAAAGTTTTACTAAGGCTGTCTACAAGGTCAAATGTCCAGTCAATGAAAAAAATGTTATTGCTGCTAAACAAACATGGATACCCAAAATTAAACAAAAGATTGTCAAATCTGTTTATAGGGTAAAATGTTTATTGATTGATGGTGTCAAGGTTAAAAATGTTGTTTTGCCTGACAAAGGCCAATTCTTTAAGTATTCCAGACCCAATCAAATTTGGGTTCCGAAGAAGGTTTAATCCGTTTGTCATTGCAGGGTGTTGAACAGGTTGAACGAGTAACCTGGATCTTGGACAGTGGATGTTCAAGGCATATGATTGGTGATAGAACCCTGCTGACAAATGTGGTGGAAAAGGCCGGCCCAGTAGTTACCTTTGGAGATAACAACAAAGGTAGAACTGATGGATATGGCAGACTTGAAGCTGGAAATGTTATCATTGATGAAGTCTCTTTTGTGAAAGGACTTGAGCACAATTTGCTCAGTGTTAGTCAATTCTGTGACAAAGGATATGAAGTTTATTTCAACAAGAAGAATTGTCTAATTTCACACAAGAGACATGAAAAGCCACAACTGACAAGAGTTAGAAAAGGCAATCTGTACGTAGCCAATATGAACTCGGGAAGCAATGAAGAAATTACTTGCTTCTACACTAAAGCATCTAATGACGAGAGTTGGCTATGGCACAAGAAACTTTCTCATCTCAATTTCAAAACAATGAATTCTCTAGTTAAAAGAGAATTGGTGAGAGGTTTGCCTTCAATGGAATTCACTCAAGAAGGACTGTATGATGCATGTCAAAAAGGCAAGCTAAAAAGGGCAAGTCACAGGAGCACTGACACATCTTCAATAACTGAACCATTACAATTAATTCATATGGATTTGTTTGGTCCAGTTAATGTGATGTCTATGTCAAGGAAGAGATATGCTCTAGTGATCGTTGATGATTTTTCAAAATACACATGGGTCATATTTTTGAATTCTAAAGATGAGACTCCACAACTGGTGATTGATCACATCAAATTAATTGAGCGAGATTTTACGTATCCAGTGAGAGCTATAAGATCAGACAATGGAACTGAATTTAAGAATACAGTTCTAAATGACTTCTGCACTGAGAAGGGTATAACTAGACAATACTCAGCTCCAAGAACTCCTCAGCAAAATGGGGTAGTGGAAAGAAAGAATAGAACCTTGATTGAAGCTGCACGTACTATGTTAAGTGAATCAAGGCTTCCATTGTACTTTTGGGCTGAAGCTGTCAACACTGCGTGCTATACCCAGAATCGAACTCTAATCAATAAAGACCATATGAAGACACCCTATGAAATTATGGCTGATAAGAGACCATCACTCAATTACTTTCATGTATTTGGGGCAAAATGCTTTGTGCTTAAAGAAGGTGATGATCAAGGTGGTAAATTCGATACCAAAGCATTTGAAGCAATTTTTATTGGTTATTCAATGAGGGCATACAGGGTGTATGTGATTGATGAACAGAAGATGATGGAAAGTGTCAATGTAACATTTGATGACACTAAACTCCCTAGTATCCAAACTGAGGATCCATCTGAAAAGCTATCTTTCGATGACATGACAGATACAGATTCAGATGATGACAATTCACCTGAGATTTTTGCTGATGCTAATGACAACGATGATGATCAGGGTAATGGTGGTGAAAACAATTAGAATAATGACCTGACACTCCTGAACATTCATCTAGTCAACCTGGCAACAACTCAGGGGGAGATAATGAAGGATCAACTAGTCATACACAACATCACAATGAAGAACAAGGCGAATCATCAAGATCTAATCTTCCCAGACAGACTATTTGGAATAGAGCTCATCCTTTTGAGCTGATTATTGGTGATCCAGATGTTGGTGTCAAAACTAGAAGTGCTACTCAAAATCAATGTAACTATTCAGGGTTTCTATCTGAAATGGAACCTAAGAAAACTGAGGAAGCTCTTTCTGATCCTGATTGGGTGATTGCTATGCAAGATGAACTCAATCAATTCAAACAACAAGAAGTATGGAAGCTGGTACCCAGACCTAAAAACAGAACCGTGGTTGGCACTAGGTGGGTATTCAGAAACAAACTTGATGAAGATGGCATAGTGACGAGAAATAAAGCAAGACTGGTAGCAAAAGGTTATTCACAATCTGAAGGCATTGATTATGATGAAACCTACGCTCCAGTGGCAAGACTTGAGGCTATCAGAATATTCTTGGCATTTGCAGCATTCTCAAACTTTAAGGTTTATCAAATGGATGTCAAGAGTGCTTTTCTGAATGGAAAGCTAGATGAAGAGGTGTATGTAGAACAGCCCTCTGGCTTTGAAGATCCAGAATTTATGGACTATGTCTACTTTCTCTTCAAGGCTATCTATGGTCTTAAGCAAGCGCCAAGAAAATGGTATGACACTCTCTCTGAATTTTTACTTGAAAATGGTTTTGTTAGAGGTGTCATAGACAAAACTCTCTTCACAAAGAAACATAAAAATGATACAATATTAGTTCAAATCTATGTGGACGATATAATATTTGGGTCTACTAATGATCTTCTTTGCAAGAAATTTGCTAAGTTAATGCAGGGTAAGTTTGAAATGAGCATGATGGGTGAGCTGAAGTTCTTTCTTGGATTGCAAGTAAGTCAAAGGACAGATGGGATATTTATCTGTCAATCCAAGTATGTCAAAGAGCTTCTCAAGAAATATCAAATGGAGGACTCATCTTCAGCAAGAACACCATCATCTACAGCTGTTAAATTTGGAGCATGTGAAAATTCTGCTAAGGTAGATATCACAAGCTACAGAGGTATGATAGGCTCATTACTTTACCTCACTGCAAGTAGACCAGATATTATGCATGCTACATGCTTGTGTGCAAGGTTCCAAGCGGATCCTAGAGATGTTCATCTCATTGCTGTTAAACGAATCTTGAGATATCTTAAGGGTACGCCTAACTTAGGCATCTGGTACCATAAAGATTCTGGTTTTAATCTTGTTGGATATACAGATTCAGATTATGCAGGAAGTGTTGTAGATAGAAAAAGCACCTCTGGGAGTTGTCAATTCCTAGGTGGCAGGTTGGTTTCCTGGTACAGCAAGAAACAGCAAACAGTTTCCAACTCAACAGCTGAAGTTGAATACATAGCTGCTGGAAGCTGTTGTGCACAAATATTGTGGATTATGAATCAGCTAAGGGACTATGGCTTTGTACTTGACAGGATTCCTATCCTGTGTGATAATACAAGTGCCATAGCAATCTCCAACAATCCTGTGCAGCATACGAGGACAAAGCACATCGATATCAGGTATCATTTTATTCGAGAGCATGTCATGAATGGTACCGTGGAGTTACATTTTGTACCCACGGAAGAACAAACAGCAGATATTTTTACTAAGTCTCTTGACGAATCCACATTCACCAGAATTGTTGGTGAATTGGGTATGTTAAATAGTCCTAGTAATTAAACTAGTTAATATCTGAGGTTTGCTCTTTAATAATTTATAAGTGATTACTTTGTTAATATTTGTTATTAAAATCACTTGTATAATTATTTTATCAACTTATCTTCTTGCTTGTTAATTCTCAAATCAGTGTCATTATCTTCTTAATATATTCCTACTTACTTCTTTTAATTTTAGAATATTTTAATTTTCTCTAAAAATATTTTTCTCAAATTTTACAAGTTGAAATTAGAGAGAAATCTATTTTTGTTGAAAATTACTTTTTAATATTTTTGTTGATTTAATAAGTCATATTTTCTTTTTAAATGATTTTCTATAAGAAAGTTATTTTATTAAGAAAATACATAGATTTATTAATTTACTACAAATATTTATGTATATAGTTAATAGTTTATTAAATGGTTTGTAGTGTTTGTCCTTTTGTTATTAATGTTTGATTTCATAAAAAAGATAACCTATAGTATTTTCTATTTAGCTGTTTTTAAGTAGTTATATTGTTGTAAATATTTTTTTTTAAATTATTTTCTTTTATTTTTAATATTCTGTAAATATTATTAATACAGTTATTTTTTTTATAGTAAAAATAAAAAAAAATCAAATCATATTTTTCTTTTATTTTTAGTTTTTATTTTATCTAATTTTTATGCATATTATTTCTTATTTTTGTATATTATTTTTCATGTGTATATAAATAGTTTGTATAGTTTTTCAGTTTAGTCACTATACTTGCAAAACTTACAAACAGGTCACTGTATTTGGTTCTTTTGTACTTATTCTGTTTAACACACACATATCATGCTATTTCAAATTCTAATCTTTGTTGTGTTGTTGTTATTAACAGAATTTCTTATATAGGACCATTGTTGGTATCAAAATGGAATATGTCAATTCAATTGTTTAGGAACTAACGTTTGATTTTCAGGTTCTAACAATTGGAAGACAAGACCTAACAAGTGGTAACAGTTGGTATCTAACATACAGGATCTAAAACATGATAAAATAGTTTTGTTTGTATTGGTTTAAACATTAACATTCATTAATTTGATTAATATTTATTGTTAATTGTATTTTTGTTTATGTTTTCGTTTAGTAAAACCGGCTCAAGATCTATATCTTTCCCATAACTCAAAATTTCTTTCTACAGCTGTGATTGCTTACATTATAAATCTTTTGAAATCACAACTGTATATCATTCTATCTCTATTGCACATATTCTGTGATGCAGGTTCATCTACATGGAATTTTGTTTTCTCACATGATTAGTCATGAGGTTGTAAACCCAACAACTTTTATCCCAGACTACAGTCAAACTCAAACACATTCTATCTTACACCCTAAAAAGAAGTAACCTATCAGACTAAAGGTCACCAGGGAGTAAGTGCACGTGATGCAGCAAATAAGGATGTGTGGGATATTCAGTTGGAGAGTCACTACCTTATACACTAACCAAAATATTTCATACGCACAAAGTGAGAATGCACACACTAAGGATGAATTGAAGGAAACCTATAATTCAACCATTTTACGGTTAGGATTATAAGTTAAAGGTTCTTTAATGAACTAAGTGTCTTCACAGACATTAGAAGGAAATCTTGATCTCAATGCTAAATTTCTAGATCATTGTTTACCTTCCCAGAATTCAAATCTGGAACCTTTAAAATGGAAAATTAGCAACTTGTAGATTATGACTCAGATTCGTCTGACGAGTCTAACGAGGATTTGGGATTTGCGAACTCCCATTGCACCACCACTGACCTCTCTTGAAGGGGCTAGGGTGATTTTTCCTTGCAGGTACACTAAAGGATGTTGGAGCTATGAGTGATATGAGTGATACACTAGTGAGCAAGAGTGTAAACACAGAGAGAAGTGAGACACTCAACACAAATGAGTGGAGAGAAGAGTGAAACACTTGTGAGGTACACTAAACACTATCACACACTCACAGTGAGGAAGAAAATGAAACTTCCTTTCTAACAAAGAACTCTATAATTGGTACAACTACTTTGTCAACTAGTTGATTGGAGGATTCCTCAACTAAGGGGGAGAAGTAAAGGGGTACAAGAAAAAGGAGAGTAGGTTAGAAAGGGGGAGCATTTACAGACTTTGCTTTGGAAGAGAAGCAAGTCAAGTTACTAAGGGGGAGCCTTAGATTGAAAAGTAAGGGGAGATTCAGTTGAGAAGAAAGGGGAGATATAAGGAGAAGATTGCATCACAATACTATTCTACTAGTCTTTCAATGTACTATGTATGAAGGCTAACTGGAGGAGTAGTAGATTTCCTAGAAGTTATAGAAATGGTATTGATTCACCATTGTCTACATAGTAGGAACAGTTGTTTTTCTTTAGTGAGAAAAGTTGTGTCAGAAAAGGGAAGTGATTGTAAATCAAGAACTACTGATAATCACCAATGTAAGATGTGAAGAATTATCAAGCAGAGATATGAAGAATCAGAAATGAAGATGAGTTATCTATTGAAGATCAGTTCAGTGTTAGAGGAACAATCATCTATCATTTCATCAATTGAGGATTCTAGAATTGTTAAATTCAAACCAGAGAAATTTTTTAATGTACTATTTGCTAAGCTCTTAAATGCTTAATCTTTTTCTTGTTTAAGTGAGTTAGTTGAGTTATCCTCTAGATATTTGCTTGTTATTGTCTAACAAACAAATAGAGGGAGATTGAAAGGCATATGATGTAGCCTATTTGTATTTCGAGGATACAACTCAACTTGAACAAGATTGTATTAGTAAATAGTATATAGACTGTCACAAGGAATCTCAGATTGTATTATCTGTCAAAAAAAAAGATCAAGGTCAATCTACAGACTTGAAGAATTACTACATTGAAAGAAGCTCAGTCAACTGATCAAGCCTCAGTGGAGTATTCGTTAAGAAGTGGATTCATTTAAAATGACAGAGATTTCAACAGTGACAGAGACAGTACAAAAGATTAAAGAGAGAGAGGAGAAAAGAAAAGGAACCAGATTTTAAAGTCAATATATGAAGAACAGTCATTGCAGTTAGTCACTCATGAACCAGACAGTACATCGAGTGTCAACATTAAACAGTGATTGTTCATCATTAACTTCAGTGGTTCAAGCTATCAAGACTGGTATGAGAGAAAATCATTGTGCAAACACTAGAAGTGCTAAATTAATTAACCACAAGGATTTTACTATCAAGTGGACTGGCTACGAGGAAAAAGAATTATTACAAGGAAATGGAAAGTGATATATTCTTAAAGCTGGAACTCCGGTTGGAATTGATATATTTTTTGTAAAGCAAAAGGAGTCCGGTTCCAGACGCTCAGGTAACCGCAGCTTAGGACTTAAGGATTTATTTATATTAATAAATATTTTATTTATTTGGAAAATTATATTTATAAATATCTAATAATATTAAATATTTATTTTTATAATTTCTGGATTAAAATAATTATTTATTAATTAAATATTATAAGTTGTGCGGGTTAAAAAGCATTTCTACAGAGCCCATTTCATGTAAAACAAAATAGGTCCCGGTTTTGTATAAATTGTTAGCAGGTTTTGTTGAATAAACAAAGTAAAGGTTAGTTTGTTTATTTAATAAACAAATTAAACAAAGAAATGAAACCAAAGCAGCCCACGTGAATCAATACATATGCTGTCGGCCAGATTCGCAACGCGCCATACAGCGCGTGTATCTCACGCGCCAAGACTGATCAGCAAAACGCCCGCGTGTGATGTCTACACCTCATCCGGCGAGTGGCCTTCTCAGCTGGCAATTCAATTCAGTTTTCTTAGCAACAGATTTATGTCATACCCAACAAATTCAATAATGTCGTATCCAGATTTATGTCATACCGAATTATGAAGATTATGCCATGACACATATTATGTCATACCCAATTAATGAATTATGTCATGGCAAAATTTATGTCATATCGAGACTATGATTTATGTCATACCGATCAACAGATTATGTCATGGTAAGGTTTATGTCATACCGAAATTACCAGATTATGTCATGGAGCAAGTTATGTCATGATGAAAGCTAAATATCAACACTTTGTTATAAAAGAGACGGAAGGCAGCAGAAGAAAAAAAGACACACGGACAAGAAAAGAGCAAGCACAAACATCAAATTCTCTCATCTTTCCAGGCCATAATTTACACAATAAATTCAGTTCAAGCTTATTGTAATATTCTATCCGCTGGAACTTGTTTATTGATCACTCTTGTACTACTAGCGAATTAAGTTTCCTAGTTCACAACTTGATATCTTGATTTTTATTAACTAAATTAGAAAAGTTCATGTCGAATTTTCTAATTAGTTATTAATTACTTGATAATCATTTGTACTGAAATTGTAACACCCATCAAGTTAATATATTGTTATATTCAACTTGAAAATTTGTTTCAATTAATTCCGCACAAATTTGTCTAAACTAAATTTTATTTAAAGGACAAATTTCGAGAAATTGATATAGATTGTATTCAACCCCCCTTCTACAATCTTATCGGACCTAACAATAATAAATTTTAAAATACTTATTTTTCCAAAAAAGATAAAAAAAATATTTTATTTTTAAATAAATATTAATATAATATAATGTAACCTATATTAATAAAATAATAAAGATATATTGAAATTTACAATCTACTAAAAATATGAAATACAATATTTTTACAAAAATAAATATATTTTATAATATATTTAAAAAGATTTATTCTTCCAAAGAAAATAAAAAAATAATTTACAATCAATATTAATAAAATTATTTTCTTTGAAAGAATAAATTTTTTATATATATTATAAAATAAATTTATTTTTGTAATAATATTGTATTTCATATTTTTAGTAACAAGGTGTATAGATAAACTAAAATGAATAAAACTTTATTTTTATTGAAAAAATAATGTGATTAATTCTTTTACATGAGAACCAATTAATTTGAGTACAATAATTAAGATATTTATTTTAAAATTAATAATATACTAAATATATGAAATATGATATTTTACAAAAAAGAAAAAAAATATATATATATATATTATTAAAAAATATTAATATAATATAATGTACTCTAGAGAGAGATGGAGTCAAAATTTTGTGAAAGTGGTGAAATGTTTAGGCGGCAATAATACCGCCTAAAACAAAAGATGGCTTTTGGGCTCTACCGCCCTCAAGACAAAATCTTTTATGCCATATATAGTTATATTGCCTAGAACTCTCTCTCTCTCCCTCAATTGAAAAACAAATCCCCCTCAAAACCCAGCCGCATTATTGAAATTCAATGTCAAAATCCTTGTTTCTGTTGAGGTTACGAGAAAAGCAGTTGCGTAAGAGAATCAAGAAGCTGAAGTATAAGGCATATAAAAAGGATGAAAGGGTAATTACCTTGTTTTCTCAAAATTAAAAGGATTATAATCCCATGCAATTAGAGTTCCCATAAGCTGTAGCACCACCACCATACATGTTTGTTTTTCGTGGTGGTTGCCTTTGTAATTTTTGTTATTATCAATGTTTTTTATCTGTTGGATTTGGCTGTGCTAGTTATCATATAATATTTATGCTTAATTCATATTTTTCGTACTGCTATTGGTTGTCCTTTATCTGCGTTTGTAACTCTTTTTACTATCATTGTTTAGATCTTGGATTTAGTTGAAATGCAGGAGCGCATGCGCATGCGCATTCGCAACCGAGAAGAGAAAGTGGTGGCTTTTATGCATGGTAACCACTTTCGTCTTTACAGTATTTTTTATGTTTTGTAATGGGTGGTTTTAACTTGTTGGAATCCGTAATTGGTCAAAAAAAAAAACTTATGATTAGTCTTATAACTAATTTAAAGTTCAATTTAAGTTAAAGGTTGACTAGTTTAGTTTAATTGATCTTAGGGGTTATTTAGGCTTCAAGTGTCCCGGGAGGGGGGTTTTATTTTAAACATAAAATGCACATTATGTCATACCCAAGCATAGCCATGTTACAATCAAGAATAAACATATAACAAAAAATTATTTTGTGACGCAGCCTCGAGAGCACGCCTAGACAAATTGCTAGCAGAAAATGAAAGACTTATAGCAACAAATTCAAGACTTCAAGCGAGACAAGGTTAAGTTTACACTTGCTCTAACAGTTATCCTAAATGTCCTTTTTTCCTATCCTGCACATGTGGAGAGTGTATTCTGACTTCTTTTTGGCAATATGTAATTTTATGAAACTTGACCATTTTCATATGTAGTCACAGATTGGTTGTCAAAGAAAAAGAATAAGAAAAGAAGATCCAGCGAGGGGTCTCGAGATGGTCCAAGGGTACGTTACACAACAATGTTGATTTCTTTATATTGGTTCTATCAACATAAAAGTTGCTAACTAGTACCTTTCTGAATGGTTGTCTATTAGTCCTCTTATGCTAGTTTATCATTAAAATGTTAAAGACAAGAGATGTTTAAAAAGACTTAACAATAGTAAAAAGAGTAAGGGGCAACAGATATAATATATAATTGAGATATAAAAGTAATAATCATAATTTTGGTGCATGCATAACAACCTATAAATAGTTTCAAATCGACCACTAGAGTTATTATCCACTTGATACTAGTGAAATATAATTACCCCACTAGAGTCATATACTCATATGTGGACATCATCTTTTAATGGTAGTCATATGACTACTAAACGTACAGGCGCCACCATTGAAGGAGGGGCATGTTCACTAGGCACTATATTTGTTTTTTGTTTTTGTTCCTGGCATATAGTTCGGGGCAACTCCCATCTATCTTTCTTCAAGACAAAGCCCACTTGGTACTATTTCAAGTGTTATCTTGGTTCTATGAACATACGAGTTGTAACTATTATCTCTCTGAATTATTTTCCTTTTTCATTGTTCTCGCATGCAACTCAAAATTAAAAGGATTATTATAATCCCATGGAATTAGAATTCCCATAAGCTGTAGCACCACCACCACACATGTTTGTTTTTCGTGGTGGTTGCCTTTGTAATTTTTGTTATTATCAATGTTTTTTATCTGTTGGATTTGGCTGTGCTAGTTATCATATAATATTTATGCTTAAATCATATTTTTGGTACTGCTATTGGTTGTCCTTTATCTGCCTTTGTAATTCTTTTTACTATCATTGTTTAGTTCTTGGATTTGGTTGAAATGCAGGAGCGCTTGCGCATTCGCATTCGCAACCTAGAAGAGACAGGGGTGGCTTTTATGCATGGTAACCACTTTCGTCTTTACAGTATTTTTTATGTTTTGTAATGGGTGGTTTTAACTTGTTGGAATCCGTAATTGGTCAACACAAAAAAAAAAAAACTTATGATTAGTCTTATAACTAATTTAAAGTTCAATTTGTTAAAGGTTGACTAGTTTAGTTTAATTGATCTTAGGGGTTATTTAGGCTTCAAGTGTCCCGGGAGGGGGGTTTTATTTTAAACATAAAATGCACATTATGTCATACCCAAGCATAGCCATGTTACAATCAAGAATAAACATATAACAAAAAATTATTTTGTGACGCAGCCTCGAGAGCACGCCTAGACAAATTGCTAGCAGAAAATGAAAGACTTATAGCAACAAATTCAAGACTTCAAGCGAGACAAGGTTAAGTTTACACTTGCTCTAACAGTTATCCTAAATGTCCTTTTTTCCTATCCTGCACATGTGGAGAGTGTATTCTGACTTCTTTTTGGCAATATGTAATTTTATGAAACTTGACCATTTTCATATGTAGTCACAGATTGGTTGTCAAAGAAAAAGAATAAGAAAAGAAGATCCAGCGAGGGGTCTCGAGATGGTCCAAGGGTACGTTACACAACAATGTTGATTTCTTTATATTGGTTCTATCAACATAAAAGTTGCTAACTAGTACCTTTCTGAATGGTTGTCTATTAGTCCTCTTATGCTAGTTTATCATTAAAATGTTAAAGACAAGAGATGTTTAAAAAGACTTAACAATAATAAAAAGAGTAAGGGGCAACGGATATAATATATAATTGAGATATAAAAGTAATAATCATAGTTTTTGTGCATGCATAACAACCTATAAATAGTTTCAAATCGACCACTAGAGTTATTATCCACTTGATACTAGTGAAATATAATTACCCCACTAGAGTCATATACTCATATGTGGACATCATCTTTTAATGGTAGTCATATGACTACTAAACGTACAGGCGCCACCATTGAAGGAGGGGCATGTTCACTAGGCACTATATTTGTTTTTTGTTTTTGTTCCTGGCATATAGTTCGGATATAATTCGGATCCGAGAACTGGCAACTCCCATCTATCTTTCTTCAAGAGAAAGCCCACTTGGTACTATTTCAAGTGGGGTATGTTAGATAACAATGGTGATTTCCTTATCTTGGTTCTATGAACATACGAGTTGTAACTATTATCTGTCTGAATTATTTTCCTTTTTCATTGTTCTCGCATGCAACTCAAATTAGGCCTGGCAGTTGGAATCTAAGTTGTGTTTGGTGACTTATTCATTTAATTAATGTTTGCTTATCTCATTAGGTAAAAAAGACCAAGAGAGAAGCAGCACAGAGAAGAGATGGAGGAGAACGAGAGAATCTGGGTAAGTTATTTTAAAAATCTCTCTCTATGTTTTTTCCTCTAAATGTAGATGACTAGATGATACTCTTTACCTTTTACCAGTAGACAACCCGTGTAATAGGATTCATGATACAAAGAAAAAAAATCTTTATATAATGCACAACTTCTATCTTTATGTAATCGTTTTTTAGAAATGCAAAGTAGGACAAAACAGGGAAGTTCAAGTTTGCACTCACACATAAGTCTTCTTTTTTACCTGAACCTTTGGACACAAACTGGATGTTTACTGGCTTGTTCTGAAAAAAATGACTACAGTTTGCCCCTCATTGCTTGTGAACACTCCCAATATAAATGAGACTAAGAAATCCTGTAACTAAAGTTTGTTGCCATACATAATTTTCCATATATATAATTATGGGTAGTCATTCTTGACAAATGGAAGTACTTATTAGTTACAGTATAAGTTTGTGTGTACTGGGACTCGAAAGGTTGGTATGCAGGCCTTGTGGTCCTTAGAGTTAGAGGAAGCAAAGCTGAATGCATTCTAGTTCTGTTCACATTGTGCTAATTAGATTTGTTTTATAAATTTCTGAACCTTTGTGGAAAAAGATGGAAGCTTTTCGTTTTAGAATAGCTTGTCCAAGAATTTGATAGTACCAAACTTTTCTTGCAATCTTCAAAATTGACCGTGATATTTTTTTTTAAAATCGGTAGTTTAAACAAGAAAGAAAGCCAAACTATGTTAGTAATATTCATGAAGGGAGGAAAATTACAGGACAGGGATATATTAGTCCAATGCATTGTCCAAAATTACATTTTGTTATTATACGTACGATGTTACTGGCATTTACAGTATGGTGATAGGGATTTCACAATATCAGTTTGTTAACAATAAAAGGAAGAAATGTCGAAGGGAGGATGCATGGCCTTCTTGTTATCTATTTTCCAGAAATTAGGAGAGTCTGTTTTCATATGAACTGTCTGATGCTTACATTTCGTACTTTTGTTCTCTGTCATGTTTGATTCATGTTGTAATATGCGATCATATCCCCTGATCAAGAACAAAATCGAGTGCTTCATAACTAGCACTTACACAGTTACACTAAACAACAGGAAAAATAAAATAAAAAAAAATCACCCGGTATCTGTAGAACTATCTTTTCTTAATCATTTGTTACTTGCTAGCATGTGAAGTTTTATGGATGCTTAGACCTGGGCCTTGTGAGTTGTTAACCAAAAGAATGTACTTATCCCAACACCGTACTGATTCTGTGATTTGTTAAACTAAACTGTTGTATGTTGCTGAACTGATCATGATTCATGAAGTGGTGCTTATTTTGTTATTCCTGGTTGTGTAATTTGAAAATTTGTAATTAGTAATTCATGGAGTTTGGATTGATGTACTTGATATTTTCAATTTTAGGAGTTCTGCAAACTTATTCTTAGGGCGGATTTCTAATTTTCTATTTTCGGGTTTCGGATTGTATCCAAATCATAAATTTTTTTCGGGTTTCGGATTGTATCCAAATCATAATATTTTCGGGT
This sequence comes from Kitagawia praeruptora, assembly GCA_037693485.1. Lineage (NCBI taxonomy): Eukaryota > Viridiplantae > Streptophyta > Magnoliopsida > Apiales > Apiaceae > Kitagawia > Kitagawia praeruptora. The sequence continues at coordinate 150,666,097 of CM075351.1, read as the reverse complement.
TTCGGGTATATCCGAAACCGATCCGAAATCCATTAGATCGGGTTTGGATTTCAGTTTTCGGGTATTTTTCGGGTTCGGATCTGGTTTGGGTATTCCCAAAAAATCGGGTTTGGATTTGGATAGTGCTAAATCCGACCCGATTGCCATCCCTATTTGTTCATACCTATTCTCAAAATTTAAAACATAAAAAATCAGGCTATAAAATTCTACAAACTATATAATTCTACAAAGTTTTTAGATAATTCTGGCAGCTCCATGATTCTTCACTCAATGGCCTCTGACTGTTGATCAACTTACCCAAACTAGTTGATTCTGTTTCCTGAATAAACTAGTTATTCAAGACTATAACACATCAAATATTTAACTCAAAGTCAGACCTACACTAGTCATGGTGGCCATTCAAAGTCAGGCCTGATTTCTGCACAATTACGTGCTGCATCAGCCCATCTATTCGGCTTTATCTCAGAATTTACAAGCCTGATTATGCTGAATTTCACAGACATTGTACAGATTAATCTACAACACTGGTTTTACATTTGCGACTTATTTACATTGTGCACCCCTGAGTTTTGGGCTAATGCACTTTCGACTCGGTAGGTTAGCTAAAATCTATGATTCCGAGTTTTAATAGATTGTGATTATCTTGTGTCTTTGCAGGAAAAAAAACGCTTAGCATTGATGGAAATTGAAATGTTGAAGTTGGTATGACTGATGTGCTTAGCTTATGTATGTGGCTTACATCAGTTCTGGCCTGCAAGAATAACAGAGGAATGGAAGGAGCGATTGCTGATTTTACTCTTAGATTGCAGTTGTCTCGTATTTGCATTTTTGGTCCAAGCTTTTGTTTATAAATAGTTTACCTTATATCCATTTCCAGTGTTATGTTAAAGACTCTGCTATAAGGTCTTAGACAGACCTTTTAATGTTCTTAACGACTTGTTCGGGGATATCATTCAACTATTCAAATCATGCTATGTTTATATGTGGTTGGTTAATTGGTAATTTATGGAAGCATGGTTTTTGCATCTTATTTTTCGAGCATTATTATCAGTTTTCATATTACCTGAACCAGTACTCGTTCTGCTGAAAAGGGATCATGTAGGTCTAGTTGAGTGTAGTTTGATTGAGTTTTGCAAGTGACCAAGATTCAGAAATTTATAGTTAAATGTACATCCAGAAAAACATCCCAAAAACAGTTCTGTACTGGAACAAGATGTTCATTCATCAGGGCAGGTAAAACAATGTACCAGTTAAACCATGGAAGAAGGGTGTCATTTGGGTGACGAAAGGGTTACTAAAATTAAACAAAGATCCTTGTCAATAAAATAAAATAATAATAATGAATGACAGATTTGAAAATTTCCAGTCCTTTTGTAGCCAAACAGTGACAACTTATGTGGAGTTTGTTTCATGGTTGATGAACCTGGTAAATGGGAAATAGAAGTATTGATGAGCGTGGTTAATGCGAATCGGAACCTTAACCTCTATTCTCTTTAGGGGTGTAAGCTATGCGGTGCTGCTCGGTTTTTTGCGGTTATGGCGGTTTTATGAAATTTCCAACCATAATCGCAATTGCGGTTGCGATTAACACACAAATTTTAACCGTGACTTTGAGATTTGTGCAGTGCGATTTGCGGTTCAACCACCTATCAAAACTTGTATTAAAAATGTTGATGCAAAAAAAAAAAAGGCTGAAGTTTAAAGGATAGTTTTTGTTGATCATTACATATTCCCATGAATGTTGAATTAACATGTTTAATACATCCGGTCATAATAGAAAATAGAACACAACAGAATTTGATAACACAAATAGAACACAGGCAGCCTAGTTCAGAATAGTGCAGAATAGAAAATAGGCAGCCTCGTGTAGAATAGAAAACAGGCCCAGCAGTCCAGCACTCAGCAAAATTGAACATAAAAAAACAATTACATAAATTTGAGAACAGACAACTAGTCTACTATTGAAGGAAATTAACAATCAACACATTAGTCAAGGTGTTTGGGTTCCATCTTATTTTAACAACTTATGGTCTTATAAGATCATAAGTTGAAAGTTAGAAAGTTCCAACTTTTTTCCAACTTATTTACTATTCACTGATCCCTCCGTTTTTAATTGGATTTTGGCCGTCAAGCGGCGATATTTTTTTCAAATCTAACTTCATCACATTTTTCTCTATCTTTTAACGATCGTTTTGCATACCATATGTGTTATATTTCGACGCGATTTAGGAAATTTGTATAAAAATATTTGTTCTACAGTAAACTTATAATTTCTGATTTACCAAACACTTTACTAACTTATGAGCTCCGCCAAACAGGCGCTTACTTATCACTTTTTTTTTTTTGAGTAAAATTCCATTCATTAATGATAAGTCATACGACATCTACAAAAATAGTCGAACAACGAAAAACATAAACAAATACTGATTAATCCATATTCAGTAAATTTGTTGAAGATGATATTGCCCCTCTCGTATGGAGATTTATATGTACTCGCTGCGGTTGGACCTCCACCTGGGGCTAATGCTGCTTGAATAAAAAGTCATAAGTTACTTTTTTTAAGTTAAGCCAAACGGGCACATAATATTCTTCAAATCTTCAAAATCATATATCTTTTGATCCGTTTATTAAAAAATTGATATTTATATATCAAATTTCTCTACTCATCGAGATTTATCCATTGATATCCATTATTATATATTAAAAAACAAATATTTTGAAATTAATAAAAAAAAGTTAATTTATAAGTTCTAATTTACCAAACACTCTACTGATTTATAAGTTGTGATTTACCAAACATTTTATTGACTTATAATTTCTGATTTACTTATCACTTATAATCAACTTATGGACTTAAAAGGGAAAATAAATTATTTCGTCCTTCAACTTTATGCTGTTTTTGGTTTAGGTCCCTGAACTATGAAAAATAATATATGGATACCTAAACTTTTAAAATTTTCGATTGACATCCTTCCTTTCGCGGAATGAAGTGAAAATTTAACATGTTAATCTTCGAGTGATTATAAGAATATGGGTGGTGAAAATTTTCGATTTCGAATTCACTAACATATAGAAATCTGTACTTTAATTTCAAGAACACGAAAAAAAACTTACTAAAATTTGCAGATTTGCATATGTTAGTGAACTCGAAATTGAAAACTTTCACCACCCATGTTCTTATAATCACTCGAAGATTAACATGTTAAATTTTCACTTAATTCCGCGAAAGGAAGGATGTCAATCAGAAATTTTAAAAGTTTAGGTATCCGCATATTATTTTTCATAGTTCAGGGAACTAAACCAAAATCAGCATAAAGTTGAAGGAGACATTGTTTATTGTATCTGAAGTAGCCTTTATTGTTTACTAGCATTTTACCCGTGCTACGCACCGAAAACACAATTTTAAAATTTTAAAATAATTACAAAAATATATAGTGTATTAAAAAATAAATTATTTTGTTATATTTTGTTTTGAGTGTAGCGAACCCAATATGCATCTCTAAGTAACTTTTCTCAAATTATGTATAATTGTATGGATGCGTGTTAAAAAAATTGAAAATTTGTTTATATAAAAAAAGATTAATATCAAAACACATTCATTTGATATATGATAAAATTTACCTGAAATACATATCAATTTTCTTATTCCTTTTTGTTTTTTCCCCAAGTAATTTAACGACATTTTATGCTATTTTTACGGAAAGTTCGGTTCAATATAATCATGTTTGAGAATCAGGCGTTGAAAACAGTAAAAACTTAATTAGTACTAATAGAAAAAATAAATCAAATACATATTTTTCATTCTATAAATGAAAATAAAATAGGAAATGAGCAATTTTCTGGAGTAATTCTAGAGGTCCCTAAAAAAATCTCAAAAAGTTAGTTATCATATTTTGATTGGTTAGTGTTCTACCCGTGCTACGCACCGAATGATAAAATTTATTAATTAATTAATATAAACATAATATTATTCATTATTTATAAAAAAAATTAATTTCATTAAAATTTAAGTATAAATTATCGTCAATTTATACCAATTGCATTAATATCAACATTATCAAACAATTATCATACCATTCACATCCCAGCTCAAACATTCCAAACCTCTTTTTATTGTTTTTTCTTAATTTTATTTTACATTTGATTTCTCTCATTTTTTAGAATATTTCAACCAAGTTCATAAGTTTTTTATCCATATTTTAAGTTTCCTATGTGTTTGTTCCATATCATTTTTACAAATTTTATGTTCTTTTATTAGTTATTTGATTTAGTACTATAGCAAAATAAACATTATCAATTAACCAAACAAATCCAATACATCCCGTTATTTGAGTAAGATATATCTGTTAGAGTTTATGGTTAGTTTGTTTTTAATGACAACTTTAAATGTGCATATTTAGTTTGGGAATTTGTATGTTTAATTTTTTTATTCTTTTCTATCATAATATGGTATATTAAATATTAGTTTTCTTTTACGCATTAATAAGGAAGGGAAATTAATTCGATATGATGGTACCCCATTCGAACCCAAACCCGAATTTTTGGATTCAAGTTTGGATATAAATTTTAAAATTGAAATAGTTTCGATTTGCATTTGGATTTAAGTTGTACTGAACCGATAGCCTATCCAAAATCTGAAACCCAATACACTATCGAAATCCTATACATATGTAATATAATACATTAATTTGAAATTATTTCATGTAATATTTTAGATGTAAGACATATTATTTTGTTTATTTTTTTTCAAATATTTCATTAGAAATAGTCAACACTAATTTAGTAATTAGAACTTATATTTCTCAATATCTAATTTTATTGATATATTCAAGATGTAATTTTGTTTACATTAATTTTTCATTTCTATGTATAAAAAGAATTATTTTTTTAACATATTTTAAATTTTACTTAGTATATTAATTCGTATAATATGTTATATTTTGACTACTTAAGTTAATCATTTTACTTTTTAATTTTTGTATAAATATACTTAATATTGTTTGCATGTAACAATTATTTTAATTTTGACTACATTATTACTAATTTTGGATACCCAAAAAAGACAAATATAATCCGAAATCCGACGAATTTGGTTTTAGATATTGAATTTTGGATTTGGATTTATTTTTAAAACCCAAAAATATTTGGATGTGGGTTTGAATTTTACAAAATTCGGATCAAACCCAACCCGTTGTCATCCAAACGCGTAAAATAAAATATTTGAAAATGAGTATCACCTATCTTTTTTCTATTTGATTAACATGTTAAAATAGAAAACTGTACATGAAACTAAAATCAAATGTGTAATATATAAACACATAATCACATTATTATATATTTGTCCTTGTAATTTAATTGTCGAGTTCAAAAACATGAAATTAATTTTTATTTAACAATGAGTATATTTGACCGACATATATTAAAAGAAAGAGTTTACGTAGATCTGGAAAATCGTTCGTGTTATATACATTCATACCATGTGTATTTTGGGTTTTGCATGAAAATGACATGAAATTATTTTGTATACCCATAATTTGAACACAAAATGCTACTAAACTACGCATTTTTTATTTTTGTACACGAAACGAAAATAATTCGCAAAATGAAAAAAATATGACAATTACATGTAATGTTACTCTCTGCCCAAGTTATCTAAGTATGTTACTATATAATTGAAAATAACATTGAATTACTACAAAATAAAACTAAAAGTAGAGTACATAAAAATGAAGCCCTTTTCTTTAATTTTGTTTATTGTTAATAAATACCTCTGGTTGATTAGAATCTATCTACCAAGTTATTAATTTTTTTTTACCTATTTTTAAGATTTTGTTGATATTAAAAATAAATATTATTAACCAACCAAGCAAAATTCGATATGTCTGTTCTTAGATTAGGATATGAGAATTAAATATTATTACTTGAATTGAAGAATACAAAATTAAAATGAGCACCTTTTATTAGAAATAATATATAATTTTATATGTATCGACCTATCTAGTTATCAATAATATTGATTTTTAAACGATTGTTGTAACCGTCATTCTATCTCATCCTCTCCTAAAAAATAGTAAACCCAAAGTTTATGGGTTGATATCTGCATCTTGGTTGATGATAAGCCCATTTTTATTGTTTTCCATGATTTTGCTTTGTTTTTCAATAAATATCTCTCTTTATTGAGAGTCTATTACCACGTTGGTGGGTTTTATCAACTGATATGTTGGATTTTGCACCTTCTCCTTGTGAATGATAACTCCTGTTTATTTTCCTTGATTTTACTTCGTTTTTCAATAAATATATCTCTTTATTGAGAGTCTAGTATCCCGTTAGTGGATTTTGTCTATCAATATATTGGGTTTTGTTCTTTATATTTTGAGAGTATGTTAGTTTATTTTGGCATCTGGAATTTTAGATTTACAGGATTTTGTTATATTGATTCATTGATTTGGATAGTATAGAATCGCAGTTTTGGTCAGTTGTTCGAATACATTCTCAGATATCACATATGTATTTCCCTCACGATTAGAATAAATTGTTGGATTATTTCGCCAAAGAGTATATATAATTCAAGCGAGTGATGTACCACAATTTAAGATCTGATCAACGATTGTAGTTTGGATTAAGGAAACCTTGTTACCTTGATATGATCTATTTTATTTTAATATGTGTTGTCCAATCTTGATTATTTTTGTAGATGTATGACATTTTATTGATAAATCATTTACCTAAAAAATTTAGTGATTTAAAAGAAAATTTGAATGATTATTTGTGTGGATGATAATATATGCCCTTTTGTTGATAAATAATTAACCATAGCAAATATAGTGATTTATTAGAATTTTTGCGCTGAATTGACCAATTTGCTATGAAATAAAAAAAAATGATTTTTTAGAATTTTTGCGCTCAGTTAACCAATTTGCTATATAAATATTCACTAACAATATTTTTATTGATTCTGTAATGATTTTTTTTTTGGATTGATAATTTATACACCAAATAATGTCTAATACTATTTGAGAGTATATTTAGTATCTTGAAAAATTCAAAAATATCGTCAAGTCAATTTATTTGTCCCATTAATTCTTGAAAAATAACGATAAGTAAAATTTTAATGATAACTGGTTTAAATTTCATTTTTAATATTTAAATTGGTTGAATTTAGCCTTTTTTTAATAATTGATTAATTTAAAAGTTTATATAACTTAAATTTTGAAGGTTAAGTAACCACGATAAGTAAATTAGGATGAGAATTCTGTAACGCCCCCAAATCCGCCATGTCCGGGGACTCGGGTCGTCACATTGTCTCAATATCCTGCAGCACACGATAACGAAATAACAAAACCAAATATTCATTACAACGGAGCATGAATGTCCCACTCCGCAGTTCCAAGATCGGTCTCACACAATAATACAATACGCCATATTACATCTTCGGATAATATATTACATAAGTTCACAAAAGTAGAAAGATAAGGGTTCCGGCATGATCTTCTAGTACTTGTCGGCATAGCCAGGAGCTTTTTCCTTTTTCCTTTTTATCCCTGGATGGACGTCTCACCTTTTTCCAACTTGACAGCTGAATAAAAATGTTGTAAAGCAAGAGTGAGCAACTATGGTGCTCAGCAAATTCTCTCCGTGCTCGGTACATAAATATAGTAATATATACAAAAAAAAAATACTCGACATTTAAGAAAACAGTTACGATATCAGAAATCTGACAATTGACTCAAGACTCATCTCGAAAATAGAATACTCGAAAGACTCATCTCGAAAATAGATACTCGAAGGACTCATCTCGAAAGTAGATACTCAAAGGACTCATCTCGAAAATAGATACTCAATGGACTCATGATTTAAGAATGAACTGGTCTTCCACCTCTCGGTATCTCGGTGGGGCGATCAACTATCCAACCGGGAATACCGTCCTCCAATGACACCGCACTTCGCCCGATCACGGCTACAATACGATATCAACGAATATATATGTATGAATGCTAGCATCATAATGGGTTATTAATTCAACCCTGGCAACAAATGCCAAAATATTCTCGTGTCCGTATAATGGTACACAAGTCTCTCTTTCTCTATAATGGGCCTCTTTCCCAAAATTAAACAGGCAACAAATGCCAAAATATTCTCGTGTCCGTATAACGGTACACAAATCTCTTTTTCTCTATAATGGGCCTCTTTCCCAAAATTGACCAGTAGAATACAGAATTCCCGAACATTTCATGAACTGATACCTTGAGATAAACTCTTCACAAGAAAATAATTAATAGATCTGGCGGACTGCCAGTATTACTCAATGGACCACCAATCCGAACAATGGACTGATGTGACTCTCAATAAATATGTTTTAATTGATTGACACGAACAAAGTGCCAACCCTTGACAAGAAAGGCAACTATCTCGAAATAATGAGAATAGTCTAGAATGAAAAATAATGAGTCGTACTGAACAAGTAGTACTACTCGAATAATTTTAAATACTCAAAATTGATGAACGATAAATAGAATGTTTTTCACTTGATCGATGAGTAAAACTCTAACGATTTTAAATAATATAACTCCTATTGGTTGATTCGAATGATGAACCAACTAAAAGATAATCAATAAATATTGTCGGATTTGAACAATAAATCCGACTGAGAAGAATGAATTTAACTATCTCGAACGAATGAGAATAGTTTCACTGAATCAAAATAAATAGTCGTCTCGAATTAATGAGATCGACCCGATAACAATGGAATTGCTTCTATGCTTATAGGGAAGGTATTTCGCAAGTAAACTAATTACATCAGTAACGTAATATTTAACAAGGAAATAATACTCAAAAGAAATTATTGCATCATAAGGAGCAACAAATAAATCTCATAACTGATAGCTCGAAAATAAATAAGGAATGAAATAATGCGAACAGAAATACAAAGTTTCCGAGAGTTAGGAATGAACTTGCCTCGGTCTCGCAGTGCAAAGGAATGAAGATAAAATTTTATAATCTACCCGTGAACTTGGCCTCAATCTATGTCTCAAGAATTATTCTCTAAAAATGGCAACCAGAAATACGTGAGCGATTCGTCAAAATAAAATATTCCTGATCTGATAATATAATATTTAAATACTAAAATATTTCCCGAAAATCTATAACGTACTTAACAGAAATTAAATCCCCGGGTGATAACTCTCTTTCGATCTTAGAAATCAAATCTCGAAAATATTATTTTAATATCCGAAAATCCCGCTCTAAACTCTCGTAAAGGAATTCTCTAATTTATTTCTACTCATTTGCTAACAATTAATCACTTAAATCGTACTTCTAAATTAATTGGGTCATATCGAGACTCTATAATACACATAAAAGCTCTATTTCAACCAAAATCCATTTTAGGGCAATAGTAATATTATAAAGCTCAATTTCTCCCAGAAATAAAATAATCCCAGAATTCATTTTAATCTCGTAAATAATTCAAAAATAATCCGAAAATATTTATTATCAGCTTTCCAAAGTAAAACCTTACTTAACTCCATTTATTCACAATTAAATCTCTCTTTTATCAACAAATCAACTAATTATTAAATCTCTAAATCATGTTCAATAAATCACACATATTTCTGTTTAATTAATAACTCAATTATAACATTTTATTTAATTATTTACTAATTACTTCTCACCATTTTTAAATAATATACCAATTTTAAAACCAATATAACTCATTTTATTATTATTGCTATTATTCCCGGTTAACAGTCAAAAACGCAAAAATAACAACCACGATTGCGCGTGGGACCCACGCGCCTCCCCTCCCCTGTCTTTCTCGGCAAATCTCTCCCTGTCTCTGCAAATCTCTCTCGCTCGATTCCTCTCTCTCTCGAACCTCCCTCTGCTCTGTCAATCTTGCTGCGCCAATTCCCTCTCCCTGCTCCATCTCTCTATCTCCCTTACTGTCTCCCTCTCACCGATAACAACCGTACAAAACAACACACTACTACGATTCCCATCTCTCTGTCTCACCCCAGTCTCTCGATCCAATCTCTCTGTACTCTCTCTACTCTCTCAACCTTCTATCTCCCTCGACATCTCCCTCTTCCCTTCTACATCACTCTCTCACCGACATCATCAACACTTCAATCCCTCACCTCTCTCAACATCTCACGCCCTCTTGATAACAGCACACACACAAGAACTCACAAAACTTTCAACAAACACACAACAATTACCCTCCTCTCCCTTTCTTCTTCAACATCGACCACATCACCACTACAACTCTCATCTCTCTGTTTTTCTTTCCTCAATTCCTCTACCTCTCCCCGTTCTCTTCTCTCCCTCAACTCCAAATCAAACCAACACTACACAAACTAATCAACACCATCAATCTCTCATCTCTCTCCCCCACTTCATCTCTTTAATCTCCCGTCTCTGCTAACTCCCTACTACTCTCTCTCGAACTCCACATTCCATCTCTCACTACCTTCATCTCTCTCTTCTCTTCCTCTCAATCTCCCTCTCAACCCCAATCTCTCTCGACAACACTCACACGCAACAGCCTCCACTGCAACTCCGATTCAACCAAAACAACCAACACCACCAATTTCAACAAAACCCATCACTCGACTCCTCAAGCTCTCCCCTTATAGCTCCGGTTAACCACAGCCGCCACCACCACAATACGATGAACACCACAATAAAACCAAACAACCAGAATAAGAAAACGAAAAAGGAAGAAAAACAATAATCAGAAAAATAGAACTACCTGATGTTATTACTCGGTTTGTATGTTTATGGTCGAGGTTTGATTTAAGAGGTAACAGTCGGTGGTTTGATCTGTTTTTGTGAATATATAGCTGGGTTTTTGGTGTTTAAAAGAAATAGGATAGTAGTGGATTCTCTTCAACAGGAAAAAGGAAACTCAAAATGGGCTAACTGTGTTCTACTCTTGTATATATATATATCTCTATTCCGGTTTTAATATTACAAAGAGACACGCATGGGGACAAGAATAAAAAGATAAGCACGCTGCTGGAAACAGAAATGTTGTGTTTTGTAAAAGAATGTCGGGTGTTGTGAAAGAATATGTCGTGTTTTGTAAGAGAATGTGCTGTGCTTCGGACCGAATAACTCGTTCTCGGTGATCGAAAAATGCTGTCTCTTTCTCGTGTTTAGAAATCCGATCAGTAATATAAATCTTGTTTTTCCTCCGCTGGACAAATAAAACGAGACTCTAATTTTGCTTCCTAAAATAAATTCGACCCAAAAATTAAAATCCTATTTTCCTAAATTTTCCTAATTTTATTAAATACCAAATAAATATAACTAATTAAATATAATATAATATTTCCTCACATATAATATACATAAAATTTTAAAATTTACAAAAACGCGCTAATTAAAATATACTAATGTATCGCTCTTAAATAAAATTTAAATAACGAGTGGAAAAATAATATTCGAAAATTTGCGGTTATTACAGTCTTCCCCCCTTATAGGATTCCGTCCTCGGAATCAAAATTACGCACTAAACAAATCAGGGTATTTATTCTGCATTTCGCTTTCTAATTCCCACGTGGCTTCCTCGACTTGGTGGTTTCTCCAAAGTACCTTTACCAAATTTACTTTCTTAGTTCTTAACTCTTGCACTTTGTGATCTAGGATCTGTACTGGTTTCTCTTCGTATGTCAAATCAGGACGGATTTCCACTGGTTCGTAGGTTATGACGTGCCTGAAATCAGAATGGTATTCCCTTAACGCAGAAACATGAAACACATCATGGACATGTTGAAGGTCTGGAGGTAGGGCCAACTGATAAGCTAGTGATCCTATCTTCTTGAGAATCTCAAAAGGTCCTATGTATCTGGGGCTTAACTTGCCTTTCTTTCCGAATCTCATTACTCCCTTCCACGGTGAAACTTTCAGCATCACTTTATCTCCTACTTCAAATGCTTTGTCTTTTCTCTTCTGATTTGCATACTTCCTCTGTCGATCCTGGGCTGCAACCAACCTTCTTCGAATAACTTCAGTTGCTTGCTTAGTCTGTTGAAGTAGTTCTGGTCCTAGTATTTTCCTTTCTCCTACTTCATCCCAGTATAGAGGTGATCTACACTTCCTTCCGTACAATGCTTCATACGGTGCAATACCTATGCTGGAGTGGTAACTATTGTTGTAAGCAAACTCAACCAGGGGCAGATGCTCATCCCAACTTCCTTTGAAGTCCAGTGCACAGGCTCTTTATCCTCAACTGTTTGAATTGTCCTTTCGCTTTGTCCGTCGGTCTGTGGATGATATGCAGTGCTCAGATTTAACTTTGTGCCAAGACATTCTTGAAAACTTTTCCAAAATCGAGAAGTAAAACGGGCATCTCTGTCAGATACAATTGAAACAGGCACTCCATGACGAATCACAATTTCCTTTAGGTATATGTTCACCAACCTCTCAACGGAGTACTTATCACTAATTGGTAGGAAATGCGCAGATTTAGTGAGTCGGTCAACAATAACCCAAATTGCATCATGGCTGGCTCTAGTTCGGGGCAATCCTATGACAAAATCCATGGTAATATGCTCCCATTTCCACTCGGGTATCTCTAAGGGTTGTAAAAGTCCACTAGGTCGTTGATGTTCGGCCTTCACTTTCTGGCAGGTCAAACACTTGCTTACCCATTCTGTAATCTCTCTCTTCATGTTAGGCCACCAATAATTCAGCTTGATGTCTTGATACATTTTTGTGCTACCCGGGTGAATGGAATATCTTGAGTTGTGCGCTTCGCTCATAATTTCTTCCTTCAACTCTGTAACATCATGAACCCATATTCTCGATGCAAATCGCTTAATCCCCTTATCATCCTTTGAACTCAGAAATTCTTCTCCGGTCAACTCTGATCTTCCTTCTTCCATTACTTGTTCCTGACATCGGCGAATCTTCTCGAGTAACTCTGGTTGAAACTGAATGTTGTAAACTCTTTCATCAACAAGTAATATATCATCAAGGTATACTCGACATCAATTCCGCTTCTCAATTTCAAAAGGATTAAGCCCAATAATTGCTCCATATTCAGACCAAATTCTTAGAACCTTAATACCTAACCACGAAACATCACATGGGATTTCGAAGACCTGACTAGTGGTTTAACGCACGGATCTATTCATATTTAGAAATCGATGCTCCAACTTGAGTTGTTGAAATTTCCATTTCTGGAAGAGAAATTTCCTCATTTCAAAGTTCCGTATATCACTTCTAGAATTTTTAAGTCCCAATCATTTTAGGATTCATAAGAGCATTGAATAGAGATAACTCAATGTTAAACAACACATGTGTATACTCAATTCTTGATAGTGAGAATCTTAATAAAGGGATTAATTGAGAGATCATTATGATCATTGAACATCTGCTTTGTTGCATGTATCATTAGGACAACCGTCATAGTACATAAGGTGGCCAGCCTTTTGGTACTCTAATGACAAACAACAGAACAAACGGTGGCGTCCCACCAGACTTCAATCACAGAGACTGATAGTCTTCCCCTATATATAGGGTTGTTCATCTCAGTACCTCAAAAGTGTCAAATATAGGAAGAGATACAAAAAGAATTTGCATTTATGAAAATATATAATAATGGGTAACTTAACCTCTAAACAAAATATGTCCTATTAAAATAGGATAGAAATTTCCTGAGTAAATTCGAATGATACGAATTATCGATAATCGTTGATAACGAAGTTATTTAAAGAACGATTTCCCAGCACAATATAAGCTCTTAGGAACAACTATTGATTCTCGAAATAAAGCGATATTTGCCAACTTCGGTAGCTCGTCAAGGAAGAAAATCTCTAAGAGGGAATGTACAGAAACACAATATCATAGAGAACTATTTCAACCTCTATAGGGTAAATCTTTAGAAAAACTAATATCGGCCATAAAATCGTTTAAGAGTTTAGCCTCAAACTTGGAACACATAATTGCATATCTCTTTAAGCCCATCTCTGGTGCACGTACCTCGTGTTGGTCCAACTCTGACTGTGGTAAGGGTATTGATAACATCTACAAAATGTGGGAGCTTGGTAAGGTATCATCCGATCTTCAATTATAATGGGAAATTAGGCATCCTATCTTAAATTAATTGGGAACTATGGTTCGTGCGAATAAGGCGTAGAAATCTATCTCGAGCAGAACGAAAGTCAACAGATCCGTAAGTAACCAGGTGCCAATCGACTAGATAAGGGTAAAAATATATAAAGGTGTAAGGCACTTAGCGTTAAAATCTCAACGTCGTATTATACCTCTTAAATTCTCACGTCGTGTTATAATTCTAGGCTCGTACGTTGCCTAAAAATATAACTAATTCTCTGATACCAAAACTGTAACGCCCCCAAATCCGCCATGTCCGGGGACTCGGGTCGTCACATTGTCTCAATATCCTGCAGCACACGATAACGAAATAACAAAACCAAATATTCATTACAACGGAGCATGAATGTCCCACTCCGCAGTTCCAAGATCGGTCTCACACAATAATACAATACGCCATATTACATCTTCGGATAATATATTACATAAGTTCACAAAAGTAGAAAGATAAGGGTTCCGGCATGATCTTCTAGTACTTGTCGGCATAGCCAGGAGCTTTTTCCTTTTTCCTTTTTATCCCTGGATGGACGTCTCACCTTTTTCCAACTTGACAGCTGAATAAAAATGTTGTAAAGCAAGAGTGAGCAACTATGGTGCTCAGCAAATTCTCTCCGTGCTCGGTACATAAATATAGTAATATATACAAAAAAAAAATACTCGACATTTAAGAAAACAGTTACGATATCAGAAATCTGACAATTGACTCAAGACTCATCTCGAAAATAGAATACTCGAAAGACTCATCTCGAAAATAGATACTCGAAGGACTCATCTCGAAAGTAGATACTCAAAGGACTCATCTCGAAAATAGATACTCAATGGACTCATGATTTAAGAATGAACTGGTCTTCCACCTCTCGGTATCTCGGTGGGGCGATCAACTATCCAACCGGGAATACCGTCCTCCAATGACACCGCACTTCGCCCGATCACGGCTACAATACGATATCAACGAATATATATGTATGAATGCTAGCATCATAATGGGTTATTAATTCAACCCTGGCAACAAATGCCAAAATATTCTCGTGTCCGTATAATGGTACACAAGTCTCTCTTTCTCTATAATGGGCCTCTTTCCCAAAATTAAACAGGCAACAAATGCCAAAATATTCTCGTGTCCGTATAACGGTACACAAATCTCTTTTTCTCTATAATGGGCCTCTTTCCCAAAATTGACCAGTAGAATACAGAATTCCCGAACATTTCATGAACTGATACCTTGAGATAAACTCTTCACAAGAAAATAATTAATAGATCTGGCGGACTGCCAGTATTACTCAATGGACCACCAATCCGAACAATGGACTGATGTGACTCTCAATAAATATGTTTTAATTGATTGACACGAACAAAGTGCCAACCCTTGACAAGAAAGGCAACTATCTCGAAATAATGAGAATAGTCTAGAATGAAAAATAATGAGTCGTACTGAACAAGTAGTACTACTCGAATAATTTTAAATACTCAAAATTGATGAACGATAAATAGAATGTTTTTCACTTGATCGATGAGTAAAACTCTAACGATTTTAAATAATATAACTCCTATTGGTTGATTCGAATGATGAACCAACTAAAAGATAATCAATAAATATTGTCGGATTTGAACAATAAATCCGACTGAGAAGAATGAATTTAACTATCTCGAACGAATGAGAATAGTTTCACTGAATCAAAATAAATAGTCGTCTCGAATTAATGAGATCGACCCGATAACAATGGAATTGCTTCTATGCTTATAGGGAAGGTATTTCGCAAGTAAACTAATTACATCAGTAACGTAATATTTAACAAGGAAATAATACTCAAAAGAAATTATTGCATCATAAGGAGCAACAAATAAATCTCATAACTGATAGCTCGAAAATAAATAAGGAATGAAATAATGCGAACAGAAATACAAAGTTTCCGAGAGTTAGGAATGAACTTGCCTCGGTCTCGCAGTGCAAAGGAATGAAGATAAAATTTTATAATCTACCCGTGAACTTGGCCTCAATCTATGTCTCAAGAATTATTCTCTAAAAATGGCAACCAGAAATACGTGAGCGATTCGTCAAAATAAAATATTCCTGATCTGATAATATAATATTTAAATACTAAAATATTTCCCGAAAATCTATAACGTACTTAACAGAAATTAAATCCCCGGGTGATAACTCTCTTTCGATCTTAGAAATCAAATCTCGAAAATATTATTTTAATATCCGAAAATCCCGCTCTAAACTCTCGTAAAGGAATTCTCTAATTTATTTCTACTCATTTGCTAACAATTAATCACTTAAATCGTACTTCTAAATTAATTGGGTCATATCGAGACTCTATAATACACATAAAAGCTCTATTTCAACCAAAATCCATTTTAGGGCAATAGTAATATTATAAAGCTCAATTTCTCCCAGAAATAAAATAATCCCAGAATTCATTTTAATCTCGTAAATAATTCAAAAATAATCCGAAAATATTTATTATCAGCTTTCCAAAGTAAAACCTTACTTAACTCCATTTATTCACAATTAAATCTCTCTTTTATCAACAAATCAACTAATTATTAAATCTCTAAATCATGTTCAATAAATCACACATATTTCTGTTTAATTAATAACTCAATTATAACATTTTATTTAATTATTTACTAATTACTTCTCACCATTTTTAAATAATATACCAATTTTAAAACCAATATAACTCATTTTATTATTATTGCTATTATTCCCGGTTAACAGTCAAAAACGCAAAAATAACAACCACGATTGCGCGTGGGACCCACGCGCCTCCCCTCCCCTGTCTTTCTCGGCAAATCTCTCCCTGTCTCTGCAAATCTCTCTCTTCGATTCCTCTCTCTCTCGAACCTCCCTCTGCTCTGTCAATCTTGCTGCGCCAATTCCCTCTCCCTGCTCCATCTCTCTATCTCCCTTACTGTCTCCCTCTCACCGATAACAACCGTACAAAACAACACACTACTACGATTCCCATCTCTCTGTCTCACCCCAGTCTCTCGATCCAATCTCTCTGTACTCTCTCTACTCTCTCAACCTTCTATCTCCCTCGACATCTCCCTCTTCCCTTCTACATCACTCTCTCACCGACATCATCAACACTTCAATCCCTCACCTCTCTCAACATCTCACGCCCTCTTGATAACAGCACACACACAAGAACTCACAAAACTTTCAACAAACACACAACAATTACCCTCCTCTCCCTTTCTTCTTCAACATCGACCACATCACCACTACAACTCTCATCTCTCTGTTTTTCTTTCCTCAATTCCTCTACCTCTCCCCGTTCTCTTCTCTCCCTCAACTCCAAATCAAACCAACACTACACAAACTAATCAACACCATCAATCTCTCATCTCTCTCCCCCACTTCATCTCTTTAATCTCCCGTCTCTGCTAACTCCCTACTACTCTCTCTCGAACTCCACATTCCATCTCTCACTACCTTCATCTCTCTCTTCTCTTCCTCTCAATCTCCCTCTCAACCCCAATCTCTCTCGACAACACTCACACGCAACAGCCTCCACTGCAACTCCGATTCAACCAAAACAACCAACACCACCAATTTCAACAAAACCCATCACTCGACTCCTCAAGCTCTCCCCTTATAGCTCCGGTTAACCACAGCCGCCACCACCACAATACGATGAACACCACAATAAAACCAAACAACCAGAATAAGAAAACGAAAAAGGAAGAAAAACAATAATCAGAAAAATAGAACTACCTGATGTTATTACTCGGTTTGTATGTTTATGGTCGAGGTTTGATTTAAGAGGTAACAGTCGGTGGTTTGATCTGTTTTTGTGAATATATAGCTGGGTTTTTGGTGTTTAAAAGAAATAGGATAGTAGTGGATTCTCTTCAACAGGAAAAAGGAAACTCAAAATGGGCTAACTGTGTTCTACTCTTGTATATATATATATCTCTATTCCGGTTTTAATATTACAAAGAGACACGCATGGGGACAAGAATAAAAAGATAAGCACGCTGCTGGAAACAGAAATGTTGTGTTTTGTAAAAGAATGTCGGGTGTTGTGAAAGAATATGTCGTGTTTTGTAAGAGAATGTGCTGTGCTTCGGACCGAATAACTCGTTCTCGGTGATCGAAAAATGCTGTCTCTTTCTCGTGTTTAGAAATCCGATCAGTAATATAAATCTTGTTTTTCCTCCGCTGGACAAATAAAACGAGACTCTAATTTTGCTTCCTAAAATAAATTCGACCCAAAAATTAAAATCCTATTTTCCTAAATTTTCCTAATTTTATTAAATACCAAATAAATATAACTAATTAAATATAATATAATATTTCCTCACATATAATATACATAAAATTTTAAAATTTACAAAAACGCGCTAATTAAAATATACTAATGTATCGCTCTTAAATAAAATTTAAATAACGAGTGGAAAAATAATATTCGAAAATTTGCGGTTATTACAAATTCTATGATTAATTTAATTTTAGTGGTTAATTTTGACTGGCTCTTATATATATTTATGAAAATTAATACGTAATATATAATAATGTTATTATGATTAACTATAAATCAAAGTGTGAAAAATTAATATTGCGAAAATTGCTTCATATTATATATTTATATAATCCTGATTGGTTTTGATTTAAAATATTAATTTATTATAATTATTTTTTTATATTAAAAAAATAAAATATACGAATATGTTAAATCAAGTAAGTTACTCTATTTAAATTTGAATTGTTAACTAACCATAGTTAGTATAATAGAATGAGAATGGTAAATAAAGAAAAAATTTAATATAATATGATTGGTCTAAGATTTAGGAATGACCTTTGATTGGTACTAAAATAATTCAAAGTTTTGCATATTTTATATTTGTATAATCCTGATTGATTTTGATTTAAAATATTAATTTATTATAGTTATTTTTTGACATTAACAAAATAAAATATATGGATATGTTAAATCAAGTAAGTTACTCTATTTAAATTAGAATTGTTAACTAACCATAGTTAGTATAATAGAATGAGAATGGTAAATAAGGAAAATTTTTAATATAATATTATTGGTGTGGTAGACTCATGTTTGATTTATATTTTAATAATTTTAATAATATTATGATTCTATTTGCAATTCTATTTAGGATATAATTCTATTTTAAATATATTTAGAATGATTGATGGGTTTAACCTTGGTTAGAAGATAGCAAGTTAAATTATATAAGGAAAGAGACTTGTTTTAATTTGATTGGTCCATGATTTAAATTTTAAATATATTTAGAATGATTGATGGGTTTAACCTTGGTTAAAAGATAGCAAGTTAAATTATATAAGGAAACAAATTTGTCTAATACTATTTGAGAGTATATTTAGTATCTTGAAAAATTCAAAAATATCGTCAAGTCAATTTATTTGTCCCATTAATTCTTGAAAAATAACGATAAGTAAAATTTTAATGATAACTGGTTTAAATTTCATTTTTAATATGTAAATTGGTTGAATTTAGCCTTTTTTTAATAATTGATTAATTTAAAAGTTTATATAACTTAAATTTTGAAGGTTAAGTAATCACGATAAGTAAATTAGGATGAGAATGCTATGATTAATTTAATTTTAGTGGTTAATTTTGACTGGCTCTTATATATATTTATGAAAATTAATATGTAATATATAATAATGTTATTATGATTAACTATAAATCAAAGTGTGAAAAATTAAGATTGCGAAAATTGCTTCATATTATATATTTATATAATCCTGATTGGTTTTGATTTAAAATATTAATTTATTATAATTATTTTTTTATATTAAAAAAATAAAATATACGAATATGTTAAATCAAGTAAGTTACTCTATTTAAATTTGAATTGTTAACTAACCATAGTTAGTATAATAGAATGAGAATGGTAAATAAAGAAAAAAATTTAATATAATACGATTGGTCTAAGATTTAGGAATGACCTTTGATTGGTACTAAAATAATTCAATTCTATTTAGGATTATAATTCAATTTTAAATATATATATTTAGAATGATTGATGGGTTTAACCTTGGTTAGAAGATAGCAAGTTAAATTATATAAGGAAACAGACTTGTTTTAATTTGATTGGTCCATGATTTAAATTTTAAATATATTTAGAATGATTGATGGGTTTAACCTTGGTTAAAAGATAGCAAGTTAAATTATATAAGGAAACAAATTTGTTTTAATTTGATTGGTCCATGATTTAGAAGTGATCTATGATTGGTTCTAAAATAATTCATAGTTTTCTGATTGGTTAACTGGGTACGTGATTAATTAATTGGATGGTGTGGTAGACTCAGGTTTGATAATAAAGGATTGTATCCGGAAAGCTTCCTCTCTGTTCACTTAAGAGAGAGAGTGTGTGATTGACTAAGAGAGTGGGACAGACTCTAGCTATTTCTGCAACTGAGGTTGACTGAAGTGTTATTTCTGCAAGTGATGAGTGATTGAATGAGAAAGGGAGGGAAAGAGTGGATGTGGATGACGCCTCGAGTGGCAGCCAAAAAATAATAGGATATTTACGGAAATACATAAGATTTTAATCATTCTTTCTAATTTTATTATCGTCCAATTATCATTTAATTTCTATAAAATCATTTTTTCAAAAATACTATCTCATTATAATTTTATATTTTCAATATTCCAAAAATACTACCTTCCTCAATTGCAACTTTTGCAACCTCATTTGCAACTTTGATGCTACGAATTTCTGATTGCAAAAAGTAGCATCAAAGTTGCAAATGAGGTTGCAAAAGTTGCAACTGAGGAAGTCGATATTTTTAGAATTTTGAAAACAATGTCGATATTTTTAGAATTTTAGAAAGGTTGGTAGTATATATTTAAAAATCTAATAGTTGACATGGGTAGTTTTGAAACTATCCCAAAATAATACTCCCTCCGTTCCAATTTATACGAACCTTATTCCTTTTTATGACATCCCAAAAAGAATGTATTTACTATACTTACTATTTTTTAACATAACTTTTTACTATTACACCCACTACTTCTCTATTTTATACTACTCTTTTTTATACTCCCTCCGTCTCTTTTTTCTTCTCCTGTTTTGACTTTTTACACTGTTCATTGTAACCGATTGACTACTAATTTATGCATAATTTATAAGACAAAATATAGTCATGAGTGATCTTGTTGGATCCGTATTTGTGAGTACTTTAATACAGTGAAGTTTTTATATTTAGTACTAAAACGAAATTAAAGATATTAACGATCAAAAGTGTGCATTGACATGCGTGATAATGATTAACAGGAAAAGAAATAAGGGACGGAGGGAGTATCAAATAAACACTATTATACTCACTACTTTCTCCACTATCTTAAATATATTATTAAATATTGATAGGTCCCACCACTTTACCCACTTTTCAACTAACTTTACTCTTTTTTTACCACATTTTCTTAATCTCCGTAAAAATCAAACAAGATCGTACAATATGGGACGGAGGAAGTACCTCCTCTCTCCCGCTCCCTGGTGATTCTTTGCGGGTGATTATCTTTTGCACGGATATAAAAAATTATGATTAAAATAAGTGAAATAGTATAAATAAGTGAAATACTCGATGTAATGTCTATTTTGTTTTTAAATTAAATAAAGTAGTGTGTGTAATAATAATTTTATTTTAAAATAAGTGAAAGTGTATTAGTGTAAAGTATTGAATAGTTTTAATGAAGTAATGCATGTTATAATGTATTTTATTATTAAAAGTTATTATTTTTAGTAATGTAAATATTTTTTTATTGTTTTATTTTGTGCACGCTATCTTTTCTTGTCTCTCAATACACTACTCCGTAATAATCACCATTTTTAGTTAGTAACTCTTTTAATATTATGAAAAAAATAAAACAAAACGTTTATATGCCATTTTTACTTTTTTTTAATATTGTATGAATTTTTTCATTAATTTAAGTCAATTTTTTTAAATCATAAATTTGGGAGGCTAAAATTTCTATATAACATGATTTGATAATAATTATATAAATGTTATTATTGATATTTCTAGAAAATTTGAAATTTTAACTAGAAAATATAGAAAAAATGAGGTTCTACTTGAAAAAGGTAATCCCCTAATTATTAGTATTTATAGAATTATTATTTTATTAAATAGAACTAGCATTCATGCCCGTGCTACGCACACGGGTCATTTTTTTTTAAAATTTTTACTTTATTAATTAAACAATGCAAATCGTTCTGCTAAATACAGTTGAATCAATTTTAACAGTGCATGTGTCCGTTACCTCCGTTAAAATAAAATCAATATCCTTAACGGAGTTTGCCGAACGGACACATATCCATTTTTAATTTTAATTATGCACCAAATTTTAACGGTACATGAACTGGAACTCCATATGCTTATTGAATAAAAACAATAATGAGAAAGAAGAAAGTAACATATGGTGTTATTTAAGTGATATGATTAATGAAGGCTAACCTTTGGTGCTTTTTTTTTTTTTTGAAAAGTTGTACTTGCATTAATCAAATAGCCTCTATGGCAAGATTACACATAATAAAGTCAGGAGCAGTATATGACCATTCCCGAGGACCTGACACAGAATAAGCAGCCTGAGCTAAGCTATGAGCTACACTATTCGCAGATCGATTTACGAAAATGACTAACACTTCATCAAAGTGTTTAAGTGATTCCCTACAATATTCCTCCACATGAGTATGAAAAATTGAAAATCAAAGTGTTTAAGTGATATGATTAATGGAATTTAAATCATAGTGTATTATAAGGTAGTTGTAAGAAAATAAGGAGATTAAATCATAGCTATATGATTAAGTGATATTGTTTTTTGGTATGTATTGTAGTTGTGGACAATGATTGTAGATAAGGATGATATTAAACAATCTTGATTTAATTTATAAGATATGTTACTTGATCTTTTTTTGTTATACA
Source organism: Kitagawia praeruptora (assembly GCA_037693485.1). Classification (NCBI taxonomy): domain Eukaryota; kingdom Viridiplantae; phylum Streptophyta; class Magnoliopsida; order Apiales; family Apiaceae; genus Kitagawia; species Kitagawia praeruptora. Next base: position 150,643,059 of record CM075351.1, on the reverse strand, counting down.
TATTCATATTTGTGGAATAAAATAAATATTCAAGAAATAAAGATTGTAGTTAGTTATAATTTGACTAACTAAAATCATTATTCAAGAAATTAATATGTAAACAAAAAGAAATAAATTATGAAGGCTGATGAAATAAATTTCAAATATGTTTCGAAGTATCAAGGCTGTAATAAATTATGAATTTGACCTTACGCAATTTCTAATATGTAACTTATAATTTTTTTTACATAATCCAATTAATCAATTAAAATCATATCTGCTCAATTTCAAATATCAATTAGTATCAATTATTATCATATATGCTAAATTTTAAATATCAATTTTTTGTCTTCGTTTACATGTTTTCTACCTCGCCTTTTGTTAATTTTATTAACACGGGGTGAAAATTCATGGAACTGAAAGGAATAGAAAATTAGACCAAAAAACTCTGCATTAAGAAGGCTATATGTACTGTAGTATATATCAATTCAATGATGTTGAAATATAGTTTATTGCAATATTCACGGCTAGTGAATACACGTGTTCTACCTAAAGATACAAAATTTCATGTTAAATGACGTGTTCTATCTAAAGATACAAAATTTCATGTTAAATGGGATCAAAAAAACCTTTACATAAAGTGGTGAATTATCTGATCATGCAAACTTGAAGCTTGAAGCATGATCATGAAGCATGATCATGGAACTCTTCTAGCAACCAAAGTGATGTCTCGGCTGCTCTTGCTTATTTTGGCATGGTCAAGGATCCAACAGTGTGAGCATGCATAATGGCCAACAATCAGATGCTTACTACTGTTATAATATCCACTTTGGGCATGATCACGCAATCCCATCAGCATGATCATGTTGTTCTTTTGCATGATCACACAAAATGATCAGCATGACCATGTTGTTGTTGGTGTAAGCGACGGCTTTGAATCCCAATATTAGTATGATCATGCAGTAGTCCTATCATGTTCTTACTATCTATCATGTTCTTGTGTAATGCAGATCTAGATAGAAATACTCAAAACTAAACACATTCAATGTTCATTTTTGACATTGTAGCAATATGCCCGTGATTCGCACACGGTGATTTTTGATTTTCCAAATTTTACTAAATATTCTTATTAAATTCAAATTTTAGTAAATCTAAATAATTTATACAGGTTGATGTTTAAATTAGAGAGAAAAGTTCTATGGAATACTAATTTAATTGGAGTACTTGGAGTACATATACGTTCTGCATTCAAAATATTTTAAAATTTATTATTTTGCAAACCTTGTCATATGAATATCATAATTTCATTAATAATCTTGAAAATCATGTATGTTTTGCAATATATTCATCTTGAAAATTCTTTATGTTTTGCAATCAGAACATATATGTTTTGCAGAACAATTCGTTTTGCAATATTTTGTTAGCAAAACATACAAAATTTTCAACATTTTCAATGATATAGTGATATTCATGTAATAAGCTTTGCAAAATAATAAAGTTTACAAAATTTTGAATGCAAAATGTATATGTACTCCAAGTACTTCAATTAAATGAGTACTCCATAGAACTTTAATATAAATTGAAACTTACAACTAATATCATACTTTAATAATGATTAACCAGAGTGTTATATATTCGTTTTGTTGCAGTAACACATTATATTTTATGTGAAGTATTATATATGTGTTGTTGCCTGCTAGCGGGACTACTCGCATTTTGAAAATGGTACTCATCAAAAAGTAATGAAAATTAATTCAAGATTCAACTTTAAATTCTGATAAAATTTTAATGGCTGGCATAAATACAACATAATATGAAATATAATAAACTTATAATTAAAATGTAATGAAAAGTTGTCGGCGACGACTCGCATTTTGAAAAACATACGATAAAAAAAAATTGTCCAAAAAACTTGAAAATTATTTTGAGATTCAACTTCAAATATTAATAAACTTATAATCATAGAATGAATGCAATAACAAATTGGGATAGTTTCAAAACTACCCATGTGAACTATTAGATTTTTAAATATATACTACCAATCTTTCTAAAATTCTAAAAAAACCGACCTTGTTTTCAAAATTCCAAAAATACTACCTTCCTTAATTGCAACTTTTGCAACCTCATTTGCAACTTCCAGTTTTCAAATTTCTGATTTCATGTTCTAGGGTTTAGATGTCATTTTCGACCTCTTTTTTGGACTCTAATATATATATATATATATATATATATATACTTTTTTGGACTCTAATATATAAATATATGTATATATATATTAGAGTCCAAAAAAGAGGTCGAAAATAACATCTGACAAATGGAACTTGAAATCAGAAATTTGAAAACTGGAAGTTGCAAATGAGGTTGCAAGGCCCCGCCAAGGGCACTCATAATTGGTGAATTTGGGTTGCAAGGCCCCGCCAGGGGCACTCATAATTGGTGAATTTGGATTGCAAGGCCCCGCCAGGGGCACTCATAATTGGTGGATTTCTGATTTGCAACTTTCAGTTTTCAGTTGCAACTTTTGTAACCTCAGTTGCAACTTTTGCAACCTCAGTTGCAACTTTTGCAACCTCAGTTTTCAGTTGCAACTTTTGCAACCTCAGTTGCAACTTTTGCAACTGAGGTTGCAACTCCTCAGTTGCAACTTTTGCAACCTCAGTTGCAACTTTTGCAACCTCAGTTGCAACTGCGGTTTGCAACCTGAATTACAACTTTTGCAACCTCAGTTGCAACTGCGGTTTACAACCTCAGTTGCAACTTTTGCAACCTCAGTTGCAACTTTTGTAACTGAAAACTGAAAGTTGCAAATCAGAAATCCACCAATTATGAGTGCCCCTGGCGGGGCCTTGCAACCCAAATTCACCAATTATGAGTGCCCCAGGCCGTGCTTTGCAACCCAAATTCACCAATTATTAGTGCCCCTGGCGGGGCCTTGCAACCTCATTTGCAACTTCCAGTTTTCAAGTTTCTGATTTCAAGTTCCATTTGAAAACTGGAAGTTGCAAATAAGGTTGCAAAAGTTGCAATTGAGGAAGGTAGTATTTTTGGAATTTTGAAAACATAAAAGTATAATGAGGTAGTGTTTTTGAAAAAATGATTTTATAGAAGTGAAAAGATAGTTGGGTGGTAGTAAAATTGGAAATAATTATTAAAATCTTATTTATTTATGTAAATATCCCTAACAAATTAAGTGATATATAAATAAAATATCGTAGTTAAAAGTTTTTTTTAATCGTATAATGAAAACCGAAAAATGGTTAATTCAACTTTGAATTCTGAGTTAAAGGTTACTCATTATCACTTGCAAGCGACCCATTGCATTGTGTTAATCGTACACCCCACAGAAAAGAAAGAAAAACAAAACACATGAAAAAAAGTATTAAACATTACAAACATATTTATAAAAAAATAAATTAAAAAGGAACATAATAAAAATAATATTTATTAATTGTGAAATGGTTGTGGTAATTTGTCCAAAAACTTGTTCAATTTAATTTAATTGATATATTGTTAGTATATATTGATACCTAGTTATTTAATATCGTTGAAATATTATAAAATAATAACTTCAGAGTGATTTATTAAAAAAAATTACTTTTGTTTAGGGTTTAGGGTATAAAATAATATTATTATGTCTATTTTTTAGTACAATGTTACTCAATGTTAACTCATGGTGTTGTTTTACATTTTATTAAAATAAAATTTATTATTTTATTAAAACATATCCATAACTTTGTTGAAATTAAATTATTAAAAAAATAATTTTAGAAAAATAATAATCTCAACATATATTCATTAAAAATGTATAATTAATCCATGCAACAATCTCACACTCAATTTCTTTAACTTGTTATAAAATCTATTAAATATATAAAATATTTGTATATTACTGTAATTAATTTTGGCTTCAACCTTTGCTATATTAAAATATTTGATTTGAAATTATATTATTGAAATGGTACTCTGCTATTTAAAAATAATAATTATACATCTTCATATTGTATTGACAAAATATTAATATGTTGAAATTTTATTTCAAAAAATTATTAAATATTATGGATTTAAGTAAAATATTTGAGTTGGAAATGAAAGTTTAGTTTTTTCAATATCATAAAGTTATTTTAATTAAATACGATAAATTTTGATGAAAAAAATAAACACAAAAAATTTGATTGATTTCAAAACAGAAAAGAAATAAATATATGATAAATGTGTTTAATGAAAATCATGAGACATCCGAAAATTACAAATTAAATATAATAATTAAATTTTACAATTATCTTACATTTTTTTTAAAACATAACTCTAATAATCATTATATATTTTATATTTATTATCAAAAGTAAAATTATAAATATATCACCGCATATCTCCTGTTTACATGAATATTTAAAGTAAAAATAATTGCATTTAGTAAGTCTATAAATTTTGTATGAATTATTGACACATTTTTAAAAAACTTTAAATGTGTTATTTTTAATGGCGTTTATGTTATTTACATTTATTTAATACATTAATGTATGGTTTTCAGACTTTAATAATTTATAAAAATTGATTTCTCAAAGCTTAACCTAGAAAATGTAATTTTTTTTACAATACAAAATTATGGGGAAATATTAAATTGATATTCTTATATATTTACATATATACTGAGGTACTTTCTATTATTTAAGCTTGTTTTTAATACAGTAGTGTAGCCTTTTTTCGAAACTGAAAATCATCTAAATTGCAATAAGTATTAAAAAAAAGTTAAAATTGTCTAAAAAAATAGGTACATTAATAAAAGGGAAAAAAACTAAAAAACGTTGCTAGATGTTGAAAAAAATATTTATTCAAAATAAGTATTTCGTTCATATTAAACGTAATTTATATTTTATAAAATTGGATGGATTTTTTTTAATTTAATATTTGTGCTAGGTGTTCTTCCTATCTTTACTACTAACATGTAACTATAACATATTCAAATTCAAATTAATATATTGGAATTAATTTTATTTTAAATATTTCTACATGCACACTAAAACAATAAACTACATTTTTTCAGATACTTTTTATTTCACACAAAATTAGTATTACTCTGGCACTTTTCTAACACAGAGCCTATCTTGAAATAGTTGAGCTATGTTATGTTGATTCTGCACTGGACTATGCTCTGGAACTTTTTCTTGCAAGATTACCTTTTTCTGAGTCTCTGACTTAAATCTCTATCCTTCTTATTGCTTTCATATCCTTCATATGTGTCATGCTTAGCTCCTTCCAAATTGGCATTGTGCAACCGTAGTTCAAGCTTATTCCAGAAGTGACTATTTCATCACCCCTTCTTGAATTTTTATGCCATAAAGGTTGAAACCATTGCCATCAAGCAGGCCGTTGGTAAACTTTACATAACTATCACAGTTAATTAGAACAACCTTTTTGCAGCATTCCGTAACACTTCTTTTTCCAATGCATGCGAAACTGTAATGCATGTCATATTTTAGAACCAAACTCAACCTAATCAGCAATTTTACAACAGAAAATAAGAAAAGGCTTCAAAACTACAGAAATGGCTGCATGAAAAGTCACATAATACAGGGATTCATTCCTCTGTCAAATGACAGGTAGCTATATTGCATTTATGTCAAAATAAATACTATTTCTACACAGGTCTTATATCTATGGAAGGTGGCCATACTTAACATATGTACCTCTTTCATTTGTTTTTCTTAGCCTCTTTAGTAATCAAGTCAATTGCAAGTGTTAATAAGGAGATGAACATAATTTTTAAAGATGCAAAAGCACACCAGACTATATCCGGAAGGGATATTTTATTCATGAATGTCCTTCGATTGCAATATGCATTAGGAGTTACAAATGCATCAAGAATAGGAGAACAATATGCGTTAGGAGTTTCAGTATATACACATCTTGTAAAAAGGAAAAATAAAAAAAAGTGCATATACTCATAGTAGTTGTACCAAATAAGAACATGAGGTTTAAATTTATTAAATCTTCCAAGGCACGCATCGAAGAAACAAATAGTGTCCTTTAAGCATAAATAGATGATTTGAATTCGTTTGACACTGTTGTGCCTTCACCACATACAACTTAGTTCAAGGTTATTTTGATGTTGGGTATTTCCAAATAATCTACCAAAACTGCCTCTTTATGCCTAGAACAGACTAAGAGTTGTACTATAATTAGATGTCCAGTGAAGTGGCATATATATAGAAGTAAAGCTACCTTAATTAAATGCAAAATACGTGCCCCAATATATAAGTAGGATCTTTAAACATATAATATTGAAGTAGCCTGCATTTCATACAACCATAAAAAAGGTTTTGGATGCTAGAACCATGTAAAGCTTACCTTACTTTGTGTTGAAGTGGTTTAAAAGCATTGAGAACACCAGAATCATTTGAAAATTCACACCAGGATATTGTGATATTAATAATCTCTTCCCTCCGAGCCCATCTGCCTTGGGAAATTTTAAATAAGCCTCCGCTTCGAATGTATTGTTAATGTGCTTGGAAATTGGTAGTGATAAAAAACAATACAACGTTAAAAAACTATATAAAATGCAATTATGTGTAAATCATTAGATTCCTTCGTCTTAAACACAAAAACAATACACACACATATCAATGAATTACAGATATGGTCATCATGAACAAAAAAACACACATACCAGGTTTATTCGAATTTGAAGATAACTGAATGGACAAAGCGCGTCATTTGGAAGCTACACAAAAATGGAAAATTCTATAATAAACTTATTATTCTCAGGTACGAATGAATGCCAAACAAAAAATATGAACTACAAATAATTTCAATTCTAATTTCAAAATATCATTATAATTAAAAAAAACTGATTGTAGTCGCCTATAATGATAAGCTACACATACCACTGTAGGGAATGATAGCCTTAACCCCAAATAACTGAAGAAAACCGACAGGAAAGCTAAAATATCCTTGGAAAGCAAGAACACGAACACTGATTTCGGGAACAAAAGAAGCTTTAAGCAAAAAAGGGAGCTACCAGATCACTGAATCCATAGAGCCCAGACAACTTTAGAAAACACCAAGAATGTTATCAAGGTCCCTGTTAACTAAAACTTCCTCTCGTTCGAAAACGACTCACAGCTCAAGTTTATCTTGAGATGCAAAATCTTGCATAATCAAGCCTCTTGACTCTTTAATTCACCTGCCTGGTCAAGTGCAGCCAACTTTAACAAATATAATGAGCATTATGGTTTGGATATGCACGATGAGATGCTAAAAAAATTCTATTATAGCAAGAACATTAACCTCAATCACAACGGGAAGCTCTAAATCAAAATTGTAAAAAAGTTATAGCAAGTTTATTCAATGTTATCTTGAACACAATAGCGCTAGACAACCTCTTCTACCAACACCAAAATGCAGCAACTCACGATCTTTACCCTTAAAATCATTACTGCTATTCATGAGTTATGAGTCTCTCTAGCTTAAAGAATTTTGAATTTTACAAAGATATTGGATCCCTTTCATTTTAGCTTTCGTACATTTGTTGTGTTTCCGGTCATTGATAATTTGCGGAAATCTGATGGAGTTCTCTGATCTGATACATACAAATAAGATAAATATATTTATCTGGCAAATGAATTTGGAAATATGTAGAAATAAATCTAACTTGATGTGATTTATCTTATTCAAAAAATTGGGGTGTATATTCAAAAAATTGGGCTGGAAAAAACAAAAATTCAAAAAATGTAAACACTAATTACCTTGAAAATTGGGGTGTATATTCTCCTTCTGCGTTTTACGATTCATACCATCCAAAGGTAACTTTTCAGATTTGTCGATGGGATTCATACGACATCTCAAACCTACATGAAATAAACAAAGACTTATTAATTTATTCAGGAAACGATTTTGACAACGTAAATATGAATGCAGTTAACTCTGCTGGAGTTAACTTTATGTACACTAAAAAAACTCTGCCATGCAAATTACAAATATATGTTACCTGTAAGAGTACTTGTTTGGGAGGATTCAATAGTTAATGTTGATGAATGTATATTCAAATTCGCATTATGAGAATCAGATTGAACATTTGAAAGAGAGGCAACAAAGTCATACACAGCGCTGGAACGATGCTTTAAAACTAACAACGCAAACATAAATTAACTAACCAAATACAAAAGGAATTCTATCAGCAACTGTAGAATGATGTGAAAAAGCATACCAGGTTTTGGAGTAGAGGAAGAAGACTGGTTAGAGAGAGACCTCTGTTTGGTACCTTGAAGATAGAAAAACAAAATATTGTACAGGATCATATGCAATATTAAAGTCCTAAGTGAAAAATCGATGACCTACTAACCTTCTTTATTCATTGTTGATGAACTTTAGAATGATTTATTTTCCATATCTTCATAATAAAATATAGCTAAACAGTATTTATCTGAATCTGTTGTTGCTTAGATGTTGAACGTTAGGAAGAAACCATGATAGCTGTAACCAATAATCAACCTCCACATTTTGTTGCTGACTGGTCGAGCGTCGAGCTGTACCTTGTAAACAACACAATTAACAGAATGAGAACCACATTATGCTTATTGCAAACTGCAAAATATAAGAATAACACATAACATCTTAGAATAGCTTTGTATTATAGCAGCGACATCTAGCTGAGCTGTGCAAGCTGCATACCAAGCCTTTGTTGGTCAGACATGAAGCATGCAGTACACGGTTGCGTGCTGGCTGACACAGCTAGCCAGCTAGGTGCAGACACCACAAATTTTTGATGGTTGACTATTTATCCCTGTAGAATAAAACATAACAACAAACATATGAATGCAATCGGAGCTTTAGATACATCAAAGAAAGCATTTACATATACATTTAAAAAAATGCTCCCAAATGACATTATGCCAATATTTTATTCTAATTATTTAGATACCTTCTTATATAGAAGCCTTAAGTATAAAATTAAGATGAATAACATAGGCTAAGCCTTTGTATTTATTTTAATGTTTCATATGTAATTTAGGTTAACATTCTCATGCTTCTCTCCTATGTTATTTATGCTTTATACACACTATGAATTTGAAAACAATTTTATTTATAGCACGAAAATAGAACAAAAATTTCTAAGTTTTAGGATCATATTAGAATTACTGAATGAAGATGGTTAAACAGGTCTAGGAGAACTTTGTTTCCAGCCTGTAGTAAGTCTACAATCGATATATACCCCATATATGGCTATAATCAAAAGAATAACCGGTAAAGGTCAGGAGAATCTCGTCATGATCCTAAAACTATATTAGACTAAAATGGAGGGAACAATGGAGAAGTCATAGGGAGAGGCATAGAAAGAGACAATATCTAAAGAGTAGTTGGATGATGAAAAGAAAGCGCAAATCTTGAGATTTAGTAGTGCCCAAACAAAGCTAGTTAAGCCCATGTTAAGCAAGCAATTGTCTCTTCGACCACTGGTATTTTTAATTTTTTTTGTAAATGCCCTTTTGAATAGACCTCTAAATATAGCAGCCTTTAAAATTGTATAGAAACAAAATTATTTGATTTTAAAAATGTAATTTAACAAATATAAAAAATCCTAAAATTGATATTCTCATTGTGGTGCCAAATATGTGTGTCATGTATTTATATACATAAGATGTTTAAGCATGAGAAACATACTCTTTCACTTCATTAGCGATGATATGACAACAATAGTCTTAGCACAACTGCTACTTCCTCCCAATGGCTAGCAACATATGTATTGCTCGAATTATATATTTTTAGAACCTGTAAGATTGGCTCCAACCAAAACATAAAATACATATAGGTTATAGTAAAAAATAAGTAGTAGAGAAATTAAAAACCAAATCTTTCATGGACCTCTGTCTTCCTCACCAGTGGGTAGGTGTGGGTCATGCATAACAAAGCTATTCCACTAAAATCTAAATTAAATCAATGTAAAGACATAAAAGATGTGGAAATGAACTTTTAAATCAACTCCAAATCACCATAGTCAAATAGAGAAAATTAAGTACACGTAGCCGTCCGTAATAGATAAATATGCGACCATGAGTAAAAATAGTCGATTATTTGTGCACATAGCTAAAAATACACATATCATTACTTAACAGAGGTAATTTTTAAATAATGAATGAGCTTCGCAGCTGCTATGTGCTTACTTAAAATAGAGGTGGCAGAGGGAAAAGAAAAAGAAATCAACGTACCGAACCTGTATAAGCCCTAGCATGTCCATAGGTGAGTCTCCAAAGAAGCCAAAAAATGCCAAAACAAATCCCAATAATGCGTTCCATAAAGTATCCAAAATGCCCAAATTATTCATCGAATCCAAATTTTGAACTTGTAACTGGATTTGATCCAAATTTTCTTGCTTTTCTTGGCTGCTCATGTCTGTTAATGATAATATGGATGAGCAAAGATGAAGATCCATGTTTGAGTCGCTGATCATAAGAAATTAAGATTCAAAAGTGTAACAAATTAACATAAAAAAAAAGGAATAAGGAGGGTTCTGACGCCTTCTTTGGCCTATCAAAAGGATGTTCATGAATAACCATGACCAATACTACAATCATAATCACAATATCTATATACAAACTTACAAATTCTTACAGAATAAGGAGATACATGACCAAGAGGAGGCCTCTTACGACCTGCAGCAAAACAGTTTATTATCAATCATTGTTATTGAATAAATAGTAAAAATTGCTGCCATAACATACAACTCACACAATCATGCAGCCATAACATCAGTAATAAATAACCTGCGCTATCCATTGTAATACACGACAGAAGCTAGGTGTGATTAGGGTTACAATTTGAATTCACGTGGAAAATGGCTGAGATAAGGTCTGGATTGATTTTGAAATTCAAACGTATAACAACTTACCATATACAAATGTATGAGTTAAAGATGCAGCTGCTTCAATCATCCGGAACACCTACAAAACATCCATACCTACAAATCTAACAAATGGTGCATAACCTCCATCAATACCTACAAATTCTTGGTCCATTCAACCAAAAAAATTAAAAATCAGCCAATTATAATTATAAATACAACCCATCCACTTGTATTCATTCAAACAATCGAAGCGATGAGGTCAAGCACGGAAAAATAACAGAAAATTCTCTCTGAACTTATATCAAACAGTAGGAATGCAAAATCAAAATGATAACTATCATTCAAACAATTATAGAAAAATCACCCATACATTAGTATTGATATAAAATGAAGGAGATAGAGGACCCAAAGGCATGCGCTTACAACCCGTGTGTGAATAAAACGAAGCTTAAAACTGTGATATTCTACAAAAAAAATCTTCCGATAACTGAAACACTAACAATAATCATGCATTTAAACTTGATCCCAAAATGAAACTATATGGACAATAATCAGAGTCTATTCACACAAATAATCGAACTTAATACATGTATCAATTAAGAAAAGTACCTGTAAATTGTGAAAGCTATCAATCTGTTCTTTTAGGCAATTCATCAAACACTTTCTCAGCATACTTTAATCTATAACAAATAAAAGACAATCATTAGTAAAGATAATAATACGTAATAAGAAACTATTGCAATGATGGAACTATGAAGATAAATGAGAAAAAATTATAACGAAAAGAAGAGAGAGCATGAGAGAAACTAAGAGAGAGAAAGAGTGAGACAAACTCTTGTTTTTCTGCTTTTCATTGTAATACACGGTAGAAGCTAGGTGTGATTAGGGTTAAAATTTGAATTCACGTGGAAAATGTTTGGGATAAGATATGAGATTGATTTTGAAATTCAAACATATAACAACTTGCCATATTAAAATGAATCAGATAATCCAGCAATATATGCAAAGATATGAATTTGATTGATTGGGTTGTATTATATGGATCCGGGTCAAGTAATATCCAGCAAATGTGTTTGTAATGTAAAATATAATAGGAGATGAGATGGGTAATATCCATGAGAAAATGAGTAATAAAGTTGGGTAGAAAAAAATGGAGCCGGGTCAAGTAGTGTGAAAAAAACAAAGGAAAACCCATTGGATAGTATCCATGGGATATGGGCATATTTTGGAATTAAGATATATAGATACCCGTATAATGATTATGAACGGAGTCCACAACTATAGTGCCGTTGCAAGCTCATGGGCCGAATACTAGTGGGCCTCATTCGGTTGGGCCATTGGTTCAGTCCATAGAAGACGAGCCTCCAACACAAAAACAATACGGATCACCTTATGGCTAGGTCTAGACAGGATTTATCTATTTATCAAGTTAAGAGGCAAGCAAACAATGTCGCTCACCTTATGGATAGAGTTCCATGTTTACCAAGTTGCTCTAACGTTTTTGTGTTTCTTCCAGGAATGTTTACCATGTTAATTAAAGTATACCAGTTAAAAATTGCAAAAAGTACCCAACTCTTGGATTGGATTAAGATATATAAACAAAATACATACACACTATCAAAAAAGAAATTGAAAAGAGAGCCTTTGAGAATTGCAGCTTGTTCTACCAACTGAGCTGATGTGCTGTGCTTGCTTTTCTTGGAGATATCAATGGCGATTCAGTTGAGTTAAGTCGCTGTGGTGGAGAAGAAACTGGGTGGATTTTATAATAATTGATCATCGAACCATTTCATAACATTGGTGGTTAATTCGACCTTGAATGTATCATCAGGTAATGTTAAAAACATTTGGCTAATCATCAAATGGGTGTCTTTACTCAACAGAAGTCCCCATGCCATGCCAGCTTTTATCAAAGTCCTCCGATCCCAATTAACAGCTTTTATCTTCTTTAGGCGTGCCAACTCGGTTATAATTCTATGCCTATGCTCTTTCTTCTGGTCGTCCAAAGGTTTGCTAGACACACTAGCTTCAGATCTCAAAGACACTTGGGCTAGGTCACGCGCATCCATCCGAGGCGCATCAATCCGAGGCTGAAAGATTAAATAAAAATTGATTAAGCCACACCCACACCACACATAGTTAAAGCATTAGAGCAGCAGGTAGTAAATTACTACCTTTTTTAACATCCTCCGCTCTCTCTTCCGCCCCTGTAATGGGAACACATACACTAACTAAACTACAATTGATGAAATAAAGTAGAACTCAACATACAAATTACAATATTAAACAAATAATACCTGGGTCTTCTTTCTTTTTCTCCTTCTTTCTACTTCTTGTGTGTTTCCACAAGTGTTGCTGCTGCCGCCAGAAATAATAATTTCTCTACGTCTTCGTCTTCTCTTCCCGCCCACCATTACTCATACACTCGTAAAAGAGTACAAACTATATATAATGGGTGACATAATAGATGGATGTAACTACTATTAATCAGTGTTATAGAAATCAGCCGATAAATCGGCCGATATATCGGTGAAATTTCTCCTGGCGATCTAGTTCCGGCAAATCGTTCACTTATACGGTTTTCATCAAATCGGGTCAAAACTCGGATCAAATAAAACAAATCGGGTCAGCGGGTTAAGATGTATTGATAAAAAGGTTGAAGTCTTCCAGAAAACTTGTGATTTTACAGAGAATAGAGAAGCAAATACTGCATAAAGATGGAAGAATATGATAAAAAGGAGGTGTGATTCGTTTGTTTGAAATAGATGAAGAGGCTAGGGTTTTAGTGAAGAAGACGATTCTAAAAGGAAAAAAGAAGATGATGATAGTAGTACTTACAAATTGTTAGCCCAGGCAGCTGTTTTCTACTTATACCATTATTAAATACAGGCATGGTTGTAAAAATTGGTAATCGGTATAAATCGGTTGAGGTGCCGATTTAAGATTAATCGGGTAATCGGGGATTAATCGGAAGGATTAATCGGAGTATTAATCGGATATTATAATAATATTTAATATATTAATCTAATTTACAATTAAACATATCATTTTGAATAAATTCACAGGATTAATCGGATTTCAAAAATCGAATCGGTTGAATGCCTTATAAAGGATTAATCGGGGATTAATCGGCTAAATCGGGGATTTTTAGAACCATGAATACAGGTCCAATATTAAATATTTCCTCATTTTAATTTAATCATTTATATTTTGATGTATATATAATTATGTTTATTAATTATTAATATTAAATTATTCCCAATTTGTCTTCCAATTAATCTTTCCGATTAATTCCCGATTCAACGATTAATCCTTTCAAGATCATGGAACCGATCTTATCCGATTATCAAATTCTACAATACTGCTATTAGAGCATCTCCAAGAGACTCTCTATTCAAGCTCTTAACTCAAAATGAGGAGAGAGAATGAAAATGTTGCTCCAAGAGACTCTTAGTGGCTCTTAAAAACACTAAGAACCTCTTCTCTCTCCTCATTTCTAAGAGCCACTAGTAGCTCTTAACTTGCATTTTAATAATAAAATATACATGTCCACCAATTCTTGCACAACTTTTGGTTATAGTGGGGTTAATTTATGAATAAATTATTAATAAGGAGCCAATATAAAGAGGATTGTTGGAGTTTGACACATAAATCAATGTAATAACTTGTTAAGAGGCATTTATTTATAACCATGGTTGTAAAAATCGGTAATCGGTATAAATCGGCTGAGGTACCGATTTAAGATTAATCGGGTAATCGAGGATTAATCGGAGTATTAATCGGATATTATAATAATATTTAATATATTAGTCTAATTTATAGTTAAAACATATTATTTTAAATAAATTCATAGGATTAATCGGATTTCAAAAATCGAATCGGTTGGTTACCTTATAGAGGATTAATCGGGGATTAATCGGCTAAATCGGGGATTTTTAGAACCATGGATGTAACCAAAAACCCAGTGTACCAATACTTCTAACAGCAAGTTCAATGCTAGATGCTAAATTATTATTGCTATAATATAGAATCAAAAAGTAAATTTTGGTGCTAAAATAAAATTCATCTTCCAAAGCTAATTCTATAACTAGTTTCAAATTTAACCAACTTTTTTAATTTCTATTGAATATTTTAAACAAACTTATCTCATTCTAATTAAATGATGATGTGGTATGGATGCATAAATGCATCATTGGTTTCAAATTTAGCACCAAGAATCCATAATATAGCAATAGCACCAAATATGCATCCAATTATAACACCCCTTTGGAGATGAATTTTTTAACAGTTAATGCTATAATATAGCAATACACCAAGAATAGGATTACATTGGACTTGTTCTAACATAAGCCATTACTCATACAATCGTAAAAAAAGGATAGGAAGAATTACTACTGTACATATTATATATAATGCGTGGATTTATACGGTCAGAATAGAAAGAATTACAAACTACTCCTACAGTCCTACATATAATGGGTGGTGGCATTGTTATAGAAATCGGCCGATTTCTGAAAAATCGCCGATAAATCGGTTAAAAATCGGTCAAAATTTTGGAACCGATTCGGCCGATTTTGCAAAAATCGCCGATAAATCGCCAATTTTTCAACCAAATCACCCGATAAATCGTAAATCGATACCTCAACCGAATAGTTCCGATTTCCGAAATCTGCAACACTGGGTGGTGGATGTAACTACGGATCAGATCAGAGAGGCGTATTAATAGTTTTCCCTCCGTCTCTTAAAACATTTCCTGTTTATTATTTCGGGATATTCAAAATATTTTTTCATTTTCTATTTTTAACCATGTAAAACAATATTTAATACTCACTACTCCACCCACTACTTCTTAAAAATAATATTTAATATACACTACTCTTTAAAAACAATATTCAATACCCACTACTCCACTCATTATTCTTTAAAAACTATATTCAATATTCATTACTCCACCCACTACTCCTTAAAAACAATATTCAATATCCACTATTCCTTAAAAGTAATATACAATACCCACTACTCCATTAAAAAACAATATTCATTATCCACTGTCTTAAAACCGTGTTTTTAGTCAAACAAGAAAGGTTTAATGAGACGGAGGGAGTAGATTTTAATTAGGGTAATGGTTAAAAATAACCATTTTGTAAAATTTCATCACGAAAATAACAATTCTGGAAGGAGATAGCTGAAAATACCGGATTGAATACGCATTTACAAAATGGTATTCAAAATACAAATGATACGCATTTTCCAGTTGGGTATCCCATATGTGATACCCAACTGGCAAATGCGTATCTACATTTTTTTTATTTTTTTTTTAAGATACCCATTTTTTAGTTGGGTATCTTATGTAAAATGGGATACCCAACTTGGAAATGCGTATCCAATCTGGTATTTTCAGCCAATGCAACTAGAAATTGATATTTTTGTTAACTCCACTTAAAAAATTGTTATTTTTAACATTTTTCCTTTTAATAATTTATTTTCGAAATTTTCTTTTTTTGTATAAAAATAAAACAACTCTATTTTTATACAAAAAAAAAAGAAAATTTAAAAAATAAGTTATGAACTATCCTTAAAATCCACCTTAAAATGTGTGCCAACAAGTAACAAAAAAAGTGTAAACAAATGGATGAGACGGAGAAATTAATTCGCTGCTACAGTTTTGGTTTTGGGCAGTGCGCTGACCAGTACATGTTTTTCTTTACTTTTTATTTTTTATTATTTTATCAACCCCTTGCTTGCTTGAGCACTAGCTAAAAACTGGCCAAATGGTTCAAAACTTCGTGCCTGTTTGGCAAGTCTTATTATAAGGACTTATGGACTTATTTTCAGGTAAAAATTTATATTTTGATAATTTGGTTTTATACAAGTATTTAATGTATATTTGAGATTCAATAAGTTGCAGAAATAAGTTGGAAAGTTAGGAATCTCTAACTTTGTCTTAAAATAATTTGACTTATTCTAGAAAAAAAGTTCCCCAAACACCCCCTTCATCTGACGAACTAGCCGAACTGATTCACCCAATTCAATGGTAAAGAAATAACAGTGATCACAGACTTAAAGAAGAAGATAACATTCATTGAACACAGCATACAGATCTGAGAATAAGTTTGTTACATTTCAATATATATGCTCTCGAGCACAGCTCGTGTAACTAACTTCTAACAGAATTACAACAGTGAAATGACTGAACTGTCCTTCTAGAAATAGACCTTGTTGACTAGCCTTGACTTAACTGATTTACTAGCTTATTACTCCCCCTCAAACTTGGTGTGGAGTGGAAGAAACACCAAGTTTGTGTAAGAGATTACTGTGCTGAGATGCTGTCAACTGCTTAGTAAACAGGTCTGCAACTTGAAAGTAAGTAGGAACATGACAAGTAACAATGTCACCTGCTGCAATCTTGTCACGAATGAAATGGCAGTCGATCTCGACATGTTTAGTTCGCTCATGTAGCACAGGATTAGCTGTTATAGCCAATGCAGCTTGATTATCACAATTCAATACAATAGGTGGCAAGTCGTGCAGCCCCATGTCCTTAAGTAAAGCACTCAGCCAAGTAATTTCACAGCTAGCCAATGCCATAGAACGGTATTCAGCTTCTGCACTATAACGTGCAACCACAGACTGCTTCTTGGTTTTCCAGGAAATGGGAGAAGCTCCTAGCAAAATACAATATCCTGATGTGGATTTTCGAGAAAAATCACAACTAGCCCAGTCAGAGTCACAAAATGCTGTTAATTGACTTGCTGATTTACTAGCTAACAGAATACCCTGTCCTGGATTCCCAGCCAAGTACCTCAATAGCTTCTTAGCAGCTTGCATATGTTCAGAAGTAGGAGCTTGCATGAATTGAGTAAGAACATGTACTGGATAAACAATGTCAGGTCGAGTAACAGTCAGATAAATGAGTTTACCTAAGAGCCTTTGATAAGGTTGCTGCTCTTGTAAAATCACTCCCTTTTCTGGGATCTATATACATGCAACCTATGCTCTCTGATACCATTGAAGGAATTTATGACCGTAGCGGAAGCGTAAATCACATTTACTTGCATAAAAACGTAATTAATCATGTATATAGATTTAAAAATTGTATGAACACAAGAAAAATACCTTGATAGCTTTCCTGGGATTGTATGAATGTATATTTGATTTCCAGCAATCACCCCTCAAGTGTGGAGTGCTCTAATGGTATCCACCAAGATCAAATATCATATAGTAGATGAAGAACAATTGAGAAAATAATTAAAATGATTTGGAATGATTTTGATGAACTTCAAAAGCTCTCAATGATCCTCTCAAACCCCTGGGATGTTTTTGTGTTATGTGTTTGATGTATCTTCCAACTCTTGGAATGATTGATATTTAAAGAAATAAAGTCTTTACTTTATCTAATTAAATAATCATTTAATAATTAAAACCTTTTTAATTATTAATCCTATTCTGAAAATAATTCTCTCATAAAATTTAATTTCTCAAGCTAAATTTTGTAATTAATAATTATTAAGAACTTTTCTTAATTTATTTATAATCTATTAAATCTCATTTAATAAATTATAAATAATTGCTAATTAATTATTTATTCAATAAATAAATAATTCATAGCCATTATTAATTATTCTCATCATCTATAAATATTTAACCTTTTTTATGGTGTGACCCTTTAGGTTCAATATTAAGCCGGTAGTAGAAATAAATAATAATAAACTATTTATTATTACTTATACGAATTACTAATTAATTCGTTAAATATAATTACATAAGTAATTAATATTTATTCTACATCGTGAGTGATACTTTTGAATATATCGCGACTATCCGGATAATATGAATTCATTGCTTAGAATATATAAAACCTATTCAGCAAATGGTTACCGTACAATCAATTCCTTCTACCCGACAATATCCCGATTAAATACAAGGCATGGATCGCGTGTCAAGCCTATTTAATTTAATCATATAATTTCTTATACATTATGTCTAGTTCATTTGAATTAGAAACTCTTTCTAACTTCAATTACTCTGGCCAGAGATTCCAGAACTAACATAGTAAGAACATCATAGGATATTCACTTTCTTTTACTGAAAGGGGTAGATTCTTTATCGATCGTTAACTATCTTCATATACAAATTACTATACCCGGAATAGAACTAATGATTGTCCCTTGAGGACTTAGAACTAAACCAAAACATAGTTCATTGTATATAAGATTACTTTAACGGTCTCAAGTCTAAGGACACTTGTACCACCATCAACTTATGAACAACTATTAACACGTGAGTAAACTCCATTAGTCGTTCATTTGATCAAGTCACGTTCAGTGAACTTATTCTCCAATAAGCACCTACATACTAGCTATAGTGTCACCACACGAATGTCTATGAGAACAGACATCCTTCCGAGGAAGCAAGCATAGTATGTACCGATCTTTACGGATTGACTAACTCCCAATTAGTTATCCTACGATCGGGAAATATTTAAGTTTAGTGTTATCATCTTCTAGATCTCATTATTATAATCTCATTATAATTCTAGAAGCTTTACTCTAAACTATGGAACTTCTTATTTAAACACTTTAAATAGATAAAGCCCGTAATAAAAACAACAAGTCTTTTATTAATATAAATAAAATCAAATAAGATTACATGAAAGTATTTCCTAACTCATCATACATGATTGGGTTTAGGACAAAATACTATCAAACTCCCACTTGTACTAAAGCCAATCACTCTGGTATCTTATACCCATCTTATCTCTATGTCGATCAAAGTGAGCCTGAGACAATGCCTTAGTAAATGGGTCCGCTATGTTGTTATGTGTGTCAATTCTTACAATGTTGACATCCCCTCTTTCTATGATCTCTCGAATCAGATGAAAGCGCCGCAACACGTGTTTGGAATTCTTATGGGATCTTGGTTCCTTAGCTTGAGCCATCGCAGCGTTGTTATCACAATACAACACTATAGGATCCTCAATGCTAGGAACTACTCCCAAATCAGAAACAAATTTCCTCATCCAGACAGCTTCCTTTGCAGCTTCACATGCAGCTATATATTCCGCTTCCGCTGTGGAGTCAGCCGTTGTAGGCTGTTTGGAACTCTTCCAACTAATCGCTCCCCCATTTAGAGTAAATACATACCCTGACTGGGATCTGCTACCATCGCCTTCTGATTGAAAACTAGAGTCAGTATAACCCTCAATTTTCAATTCAGATCCACCAAAAACAAGAAAAACATCTTTAGTCCTTCTCAAGTACTTCAATATGTTCTTCACTGCTTTCCAGTGTTCTTCACCTGGGTTAGACTGATATCTGCTCGTCACACTAAGTGAATGAGCAACATCAGCTCTAGTACATAACATCGCATACATGATGGATCCTATTGCCGAGGCATAAGGAATCCTACTCATGCGCACCCTTTCTTCATATGTCTTTGGAGACATCTTCTCGGAAAGAGTAATCCCATGACTAATAGGAATGAGACCTCTTTTCGAGTTCTCCATGCTAAACCGTTTTAGCACTTTATCGATGTATGTACCTTGGGATAGGCCAATCGTTCGATTAGATCTATCTCTATAGATCTTCATCCCTAAAATATAGGATGCCTCTCCCAAGTCCTTCATAGTGAAGTTCTTTGATAGCCAGACCTTGACTGATTGTAACATCGGTATATCATTTCCTATTATAAGTATGTCATCCACATACAATATAAGAAATGTTACCGCGCTCCCACTAACCTTCTTGTAAATACATGGTTCATCTAAGTTTTTGATAAAATCAAACTCTTTGATTGTCTCATCAAAACGGATGTTCCATCTTCGAGAAGCTTGCTTCAAACCATATATGGTTCGCAACAGTCTACATATTAGATTTTCGTTTCCACTGGAAACAAAACCCTCTGGCTGTGTCATATACACTTCCTCTTCAAGTTTCCCATTGAGGAAGGCCGTCTTTACGTCCATTTGCCAGATCTCGTAATCATAGTAGGCTGCAATCGCAAGCAAAATCCTAATGGATTTGAGCAAGGCTACAGGCGAAAAGGTTTCATCAAAGTCAATCCCTTGTCTTTGTTTGAATCCTTTTGCCACAAGCCTGGCCTTATAGGTCTCCACCTGGCCATCTGCTCCTAACTTTCGTTTGTATATCCATTTGCACCCAATGGGTTTAAATCCTTCAGGTGCCTCAACCAAAGTCCACACTTGGTTTATATACATCGAGTCCATTTCGGATTTCATGGCATCCTGCCATTTCTCTGAGTCATTACAACTCACAGCCTCTTCATAAGTCATAGGGTCCTCATCATCAACAAATGACAAATCATCATCATTTTCAATGACAAGCCCGTAATATCTTTCGATTGGGCGGGACACTCTCTCTGACTTACGTAAAGGTTGTTCTACAGAAGGTTGTTCTTTCTGAACAGGTACTTCTTCTCTAATCGTTGCATTTTGTGTTTCTTGAACTTCATCAAGTTCAATATTTCTCCCACTGTTTCTATCAAGGAGGAACTGTTCCTCTAAGAAGTGTGCGTGTCTAGAAATAAATATCCTTTGATCAGAAGGATCATAGAAATAATATCCATGACCTTCTTTAGGATATCCCACAAAACTGCATTTCACGGATCTAGGTTCCAACTTATCATGTTCAACTTTCTTGACATAAGCTGGACACCCCCAAACCTTAACATGTTTAAGACCTGGTTTCTTCCTACTCCACATCTCATGTGGGGTCGTGAGAACCGATTTAGAAGGCACCTTGTTCAGTAAATACGCTGACGTCTCTAAAGCATAACCCCATAGTGATACTGGAAGATCAGTAAAGCTCATCATGGACCTTACCATATCTAATAGAGTACGATTCCTTCTCTCAGATACTCCATTTAATTGTGGAGTATAGGGAGGGGTCCATTGAGAAACTATACCATTTTCTTTAAGATAACCTAAAAACTCTCCGCTTAAGTACTCACCTCCTCGATCTGATCGAAGAACTTTTATACTACGTGCGGTTTGTTTTTCTACTTCATTTCTATATTCCTTGAACTTTTCAAAAGCTTTGGATTTGTATTTCATAAGATATACATATCCTAACCTGGATCGATCATCCGTAAATGTAATGAAGTATGAAAATCCTCCTCTAGCACTTGTTGACATTGGTCCACACACATCTGTGTGTACCAAGTCTAACAACCCCGCAGCTCTCTCTCCATGTCCAGTAAATGGAGATTTAGTCATTTTACCCATGAGACAAGACTCGCATGTAGGATATGATTCAAAATCAAAATGTTCTAGTAACTTATCCTTATGTAATGTGCGAAGTCTGTTCTCACTAATATGACCTAGTCTGCAGTGCCATAAATAAGTTGGATTTTTATTATCTCTTTTTCTTTTATTATTTGGTTGTTCAATTTGAAACAAATTATGTTCTAAGTCACATATATACAAACCGTTATGTAATGTACCGTATCCATAAATAATATTGTTTCTCTTAATTAAACATTTATTATTCTCAACAATAAATGTAAAACCATCCGAATCAAGTACAGGAATAGAAACAATATTTCTTACAATTGATGGTACATAATAACATTTATTTAACACAATAGTTTTGCCCGTAGGCATATGCAAAGGAAATGATCCTACAACTATAGCAGCAACTCTTGCTCCATTGCCCATCAATAGAATCACTTCATCTTCCCCCAGAGATCTACTTTGCTTTAGTCCCTGCAACGAATTGCAAATATGAGACCCACAAGCAGTATCCAATACCCAAGTAGAAATTTGACTTAAAGACATATTTAGTTCAATCATGAACATACCTGAATCAGAAGCGGTAATCTCATTACCCTTCTTATTCTTTAACTCTGCAAGGTAAACCTTGCAGTTCCTCTTCCAGTGTCCCACCTTGTTACAGTGGAAGCAAACTCATTTGCTTTTCGGGTCAGCCTTTGGTGGAACAGGCTTATTCTCACCCTTTTTCTTATTCTTCGGCTTCCAGTTCCTCTTCCTCTTAGTAGAGGTACTGGCACCGATCATAAGAACAGAACCCCTTTTGGAGGGAAAATTCGCCTCAGCAGTTTTCAGCATGTTGTGGAGCTCAGCTAAGCTGACATCCAGCTTGTTCATGTGAAAGTTCATAACGAACTGCGAGAACGAATCCGGGAGTGACTGCAAGACTAAATCTTGGTTTAACTCCCCATCCATGACAAAACCTAACTGCCCTAGATGCTCAATCAGATTGATCATCTTAAGCACATGGTCATTCACAGACGACCCTTCAGCCATTCTACATTGGAATAGCTCTTTCGATATATCATATCGAGCGGTTCTCCCTTGTACATCATAAAGCTCCTGTAGATGTATCAGAATGGTAGGAGCATCCATACGCTCATGTTGCTTCTGTAACTCAGGTGTCATGGATGCTAGCATGACACATTGAGCAACATTAGCAGCATCTAACCAGTCATTATACACTTCTCGTTCATGGAAAAGTGCATCATCAGAAGGAGGTACAGGTAAAGGCGAGTCAAGCACATAATCCTTCTTCTCAGCCCTGAGAACGATTCCCAGGTTTCGAAGCCAATCAGCATAATTGGGACCAGTCAATTTGTTCCCATCAAGTATGCTACGGAGTGATAGAGTAGAAGACATGATCTATAAATCTGAAATTTGTGAATACATAACAACATTAGTAGATATCCAATTTTATTATAACACCTTATGAATCGGGTCTTTATTCATAGGTGGCTCCCACAGTTTTATTAAAATTATACAACCCTCAAATGTATAACTTAAGCATTCTCAATGCATGTGAGAATAGGGATCCTACTTTCCATTATATAACCTCGGCTGTAGCACGAAACACTATGTAATGTTCCATAGGCAGATAACTCTTTATCAATTACATCTCATGTTATTCCCTAATTCCATTTAGCCTCTTGAATCATTGAATCATGGCTGTAGCACGTCTAAATTCAATATTCTAAGTCAAGTGAGACCCAACATCTCGTTAAATTAATAAGATCTCAATAGCCCACGGCTGTAGCACGTAATGACAATTGGATTCTAATTAATTATACGCATCTCATGTAATAGACAAGTAATTCCTATTTTTGAAAACGAAGCCCTCGGCTGTAGCACGAAATGACAAAGCTCAAAACTAAAAATTACTTTCTACCATGTTGGAAGGCTATGACCGACACAAGCCCGTTGTGACATTGGCCATTTTATTACTTGATATTAAATAACGAGGGATTTTATATTATTTAGGTTACGAAACGTTTTCGTTAAAACCTAAAGACAAACATGCAATTATATACGATATATAAAACTAAATATATCATCTCATGGCATTTCTATGCACACATATATTTAGGCAAACATGTTATATCATGTTAAACATTGTTAAACATCTATATGAAACAATATTAGTATTTTAAAGCATTTTAACACAATTAAAACGGGCTTTAAAACACTTCCGGAAGCTATAACCATTTTAAAATTAATTTTTAAAATTTATTTGACCACTCCATTAGATCCGTCTCGAAAAAACGAATCCAATGATATATTATACGCCTTAAACGGAGTTACGGATCAACGGGAAAAATCAAAATACGAATCAGGGCCATTTCTGTCATCTACAGACCATGTAACGCATTACCAGAATGCGTTATAAGCCAAAAATACCATATTTCTTCAGTAACGCAGTCAACAGAGGCGTTACACACGGATGACGTCATGCTGACGTCAGCATCCGACCCGACCCATGACCTGACCCGAGATCCGACCCGTACCCGACCCGGACCCGACCCGGCGCGTGGGTTGCACGCGCGGCGCATGAGCCGCCAGCGCGTGACCCCCACGCGCGGACCACAGCCGCAGACAGTAAACTCTTTTTCAGTCGGCTGGATTTTTGTTTTAAGAATAATATATATATATATCCAGCCCACTTTAACAACCCAAAATATCCTTTTGGGCCCCCAACAATAATTACCCATCTAGATATTTTATAAATAATATATATATTTATAAAACAGATTATTATTTATTAATTTCTAAACTCTTTAAAAATCAATAATAAATAATCTATACATGGGAAAATTATGAAACTTTTTCTGGGACTTCTACAACACTTGTAGAAAATATATCAGTGATCAAAATTATTTTAAAAATAATTTATTAATTAATTCGTAATTAATTTGATTATGGCCTCCATGAACTTCAAAAATTCATAACTAATTCATACAAGCTTGAAAAATTCCGAATTTTTTTCTGGGATCTATATACATGCAACCTATGCTCTCTGATACCATTGAAGGAATTTATGACCGTAGCGGAAGCGTAAATCACATTTACTTGCATAAAAACGTAATTAATCATGTATATAGATTTAAAAATTGTATGAACACAAGAAAAATACCTTGATAGCTTTCCTGGGATTGTTATGAATGTATCTTTGATTTCCAGCAATCACCCCTCAAGTGTGGAGTGCTCTAATGGTATCCACCAAGATCAAATATCATATAGTAGATGAAGAACAATTGAGAAAATAATTAAAATGATTTGGAATGATTTTGATGAACTTCAAAAGCTCTCAATGATCCTCTCAAACCCCTGGGATGTTTTTGTGTTATGTGTTTGATGTATCTTCCAACTCTTGGAATGATTGATATTTAAAGAAATAAAGTCTTTACTTTATCTAATTAAATAATCATTTAATAATTAAAACCTTTTTAATTATTAATCCCATTCTGAAAATAATTCTCTCATAAAATTTAATTTCTCAAACTAAATTTTGTAATTAATAATTATTAAGAACTTTTCTTAATTTATTTATAATCTATTAAATCTCATTTAATAAATTATAAATAATTGCTAATTAATTATTTATTCAATAAATAAATAATTCATAGCCATTATTAATTATTCTCATCATCTATAAATATTTAACCTTTTTTATGGTGTGACCCTTTAGGTTCAATATTAAGCCGGTAGTAGAAATAAATAATAATAAACTATTTATTATTACTTATACGAATTACTAATTAATTCGTTAAATATAATTACATAAGTAATTAATATTTATTCTACATCGTGAGTGATACTTTTGAATATATCGCGACTATCCGGATAATATGAATTCATTGCTTAGAATATATAAAACCTATTCAGCAAATGGTTACCGTACAATCAATTCCTTCTACCCGACAATATCCCGATTAAATACAAGGCATGGATCGCGTGTCAAGCCTATTTAATTTAATCATATAATTTCTTATACATTATGTCTAGTTCATTTGAATTAGAAACTCTTTCTAACTTCAATTACTCTGGCCAGAGATTCCAGAACTAACATAGTAAGAACATCATAGGATATTCACTTTCTTTTACTGAAAGGGGTAGATTCTTTATCGATCGTTAACTATCTTCATATACAAATTACTATACCCGGAATAGAACTAATGATTGTCCCTTGAGGACTTAGAACTAAACCAAAACATAGTTCATTGTATATAAGATTACTTTAACGGTCTCAAGTCTAAGGACACTTGTACCACCATCAACTTATGAACAACTATTAACACGTGAGTAAACTCCATTAGTCGTTCATTTGATCAAGTCACGTTCAGTGAACTTATTCTCCAATAAGCACCTACATACTAGCTATAGTGTCACCACACGAATGTCTATGAGAACAGACATCCTTCCGAGGAAGCAAGCATAGTATGTACCGATATTTACGGATTGACTAACTCCCAATTAGTTATCCTACGATCGGGAACTATTTAAGTTTAGTGTTATCATCTTCTAGATCTCATTATTATAATCTCATTATAATTCTAGAAGCTTTACTCTAAACTATGGAACTTCTTATTTAAACACTTTAAATAGATAAAGCCCGTAATAAAAACAACAAGTCTTTTATTAATATAAATAAAATCAAATAAGATTACATGAAAGTATTTCCTAACTCATCATACATGATTGGGTTTAGGACAAAATACTATCAAAATCACCACCAATTCTACTGCCAATACCAGTATAACCTTGTGGTAAAGTCATAAACACCTCCTCATCTAAATCACCATGTAAGAAGGCATTAGTAACATCCATCTGAATTACATGCCAGTTCTTAACAGCAGCCACAGCTAAAAGAGTACGAACAGTAGCCATCTTAGCTACTGGTGCAAACGTTTCCCCAAAATCAACACCTTGCTTCTGTTTGCACCCTAAGATAACCAACCTGCTTTTGAACCTGTCAATTGTACCGTCAGGTTTAAACTTTGTTTTATACAGCCATCTACAACTTATAGCTTGTTTCCCAGGTGGCAAAGGAGTGATAATCCAGGTTCCATTTCGTTCTAGAGCTTCTAATTCACAATTCATTGCATCAATCCAGTGTTGACTCTGAATTGCTTGCTTAAAAGTTGTTGGATCAGCCGCAGTAGTTTAAGAAGTCAGGAAACAACAGAACTGTGAAGAAACACCCTTTTGAAAAACAGTAGAATGATCACTGAGAGCAAAATTAGAAGCATAATCTTTCATCCAAATAGGAGTTTGTATTGTTCTTGATGATTTTCGAACAACAGGAGACACTTGATCTGTATTAGACTGATTGCTACTCTCTGTGTTAGTAGACTGAGTACTATCACTAGTATCATCAGAAGTATCTTCAGTATGAGAATTGAACTCAGTAAAATTATATTCAGTATTTGATGAGGGAATGAACATATCATCCCAAATCTCTGCAGATGTAGATAATGATGAAGGCATTTGAACAGGTAATGGTTGCACATAACTAGATTTGGAATTAGAAGAATTATATGGAAACACTGTTTCTTGAAATAGCACATCTCTGGAGACAAGAATTGATTTATCAAGTAAACTGAGTAATCTAAATCCCTTCTGTGTAGGTGGATATCCTATGAACACACATGGAATCCCTCTATTTTGAAATTTGTCAGTACTAACCACAGTAGAGGCAACAAATGCTAAACAGCCAAATGCCTTAAACACAGTATAATCTGGAAAATCTTTAGTGAGAGTCTCATATGGAGATACATTGTGTAATACTGATGATGGTAGTCGATTTATAGTGTACACAGCAGTAAGAATACACTCTCCCCAAAAATCTATTGGTAAACCTGACTGTAACTTCAAAACTCTTGCCATTTCCAAGATATACCTATGTCTACGCTCCACTCTAGCATTTTGTTGAGGTTTGTAGACACAAGATGTCTGATGAATCATACCAGCAGAAGCATAAAATTGTACACAGGCAGAAGTCTTGAATTCCAAAGCATTATCAGTTCGAAGAATTTTGACTTTACTCTGAAACTGAGTATCAGCATAACTAGCAAAACTTTGAAATACTGATAGAAAATCAGACTTAGCTTGCAACAAATACACCCAAATCATCCTTGAACAGTCATCAACTAATGTCAAAAAATACTTGTATTTAGACCTAGTAAGCACTCTGTATGGTCCCCATATATCAGCATGAATCAAATCAAAATTATCTTTTGCATGAGAAGAACTTAAAGTGAAAGGGAGATTGGTAAACCTGGCCATAGGACATGTTAAACACACTTTGCTCTCTGCATAACTAATCTGAGTATGCAATTGTGGAATTAACTTGAGTTTTGCTGCAGGTGCATGACCAAGCCTAGTGTGCCATAGCTCATATGAGTCCTTTGCCAGATTTCCAGTTGCACCATATGCTGACTGATTACACTTCTTGACAGTACCACTATCACACTTCTTGACAGTACCAGTATCCAGATAGTACAAACCATTCTTTAGGACCCCTGTCCCTTTAACAAGATTAGACTGTGAACTATGAATTACACACTTGTCAGGTAAGAACATAACTTTGTAGTCATTATCTTGAGCCAGCTTACTAATAGAAATCAAATTGTGATTGAATGTAGGTACATACAACACCCCTAGCAATTTTAAACCATTTCCAAGTTGAATATCACCAATATGAGAAATTAGTACATTATCTCCAGTAGGTAGTCTGATTGTGTATTGTTCTGGTGCTATTTTGACATTTGACAATAAAGACAATGAAGATGTCATATGATCTGTAGCACCAGAGTCAATAATCCACTCACATTGCAAATTCTCCACATTATTACACATGACTACTCCTGAGAAACTAACCATACCAGAGAAAGGTGAATCCAACTCTTCTTCAGATGTATTGCTCAAAGAAGATGGTAACAATTTCAGCAATTGCTCTAGCTGTTTTGCTGTAAAAACCATGTTATCATTGGTATCACTACAATCAGTTTGTGCAACATTAACCATTCTCTGGCCTTTGTTCTGATTTTGAATCCAATTTACTGATTGGCCAGAACCACTGCCTCCTTTCTCAGAACCACTTCCAGCTGTTCTTCTATACTTACTATGCCATTTTGGAAATCCAATGATTCTCCAACAGTCCATCTTTGTGTGACCTTTTCTCCCACATTCTGTACAAACTCCATTTTTGCCAGAATTATCATTAACACTTTGCTGTACTTTATCGTACATAGCTGCAATCTCATGTCCTTGAAATTCACCAAGAGTAGCTCTCTGTGATTCTTCTTGCTGAATCACAGAACATGCCATCTCCACAGTTGGCAATGGAACAGACATTAAAATTTGACTTCGTTGAGAAGCATAACACTCATCTAATCCATTCAGAAACTGGAATAAACGTGCTTCTTGTTTTTGTACTTCCAAGACATTCAGAAAACCTTGCATTTCATCACTAATTGTGTTCAACACAGGCATAACATTCATAGATTCAATTTCTTCCCAAATTGAACTTAGATTTGTGAAGTATTCAACTAGAGATGATCCATTTTGCTTAACACTAAACAAATCTTTATTCAGTTTATACTTTCGTGATCCATTCGTTAATTGAAAACGTTGTTCTAATATCTTCCACACATCAGCAACAGAATTAACAAACAAGATCGATTTCTTAATTGAATTTGAGATATTATTATGAATCCACGAAATTACCATATTGTTGCACGTATCCCATTGCACAGCATCAGTTGCATCTGTAGTGCTTCGCTTTTCAGATCCAGTAACAAACCCTAGCTTTCGCTTAGATGTCAATTGAATCTCTATCGATCTTTTCCAGGTACGATAGTCATCTGAACCTTGCAATTTTGGAACACTGATAGACGTAGGTCCATCACTTGGATGCAGAAACAATGGATTCTGCAAGTCTGCGAACGAAAATTGACTCGTCGCCGCCATTAATCACTCTTCAATTTACAGAAATCAAGCTTCTAATTCATCAATCAACGAATAACATTCACGCCATTGATGAACTTCAATCTCTTCGCAAATTGTATCTATATCACTTCGTGTTCTTTACAAGAATATACGTATAGTCTTTCTTTAAGAGTGCCTTGGATCACAGCTCTGATACCATAAAGAAATAACAGTGATCACAGACTTAAAGAAGAAGATAACATTCATTGAACACAGCATACAGATCTGAGAATAAGTTTGTTACATTTCAGTATATATGCTCTCGAGCACAGCTCGTGTAACTAACTTCTAACAGAATTACAACAGTGAAATGACTGAACTGTCCTTCTAGAAATAGACCTTGTTGACTAGCCTTGACTTAACTGATTTACTAGCTTATTAAATGGTTTTCAAAATAAAACATGATTTGTTTAAATGATTTAAAATATTTTTGAAATAGTATATGCCTTTGTGATTGTGATTTTTGATGTGAAAAATGTGGACATTTTGGTATTTGTAAAATAAAAAACATGTGGAGTAATTCAAATACATCATATTATTAAAAAACAACTTCAAGAAAAAAAATTAAGAACATCACAGGTTTTAAGTGCGTTTTAATTCTAATAATCAAATTAAAAGTTATTAAAATTTTGAAAAATATTATTAATACTTTATATTAACACACTAGAAGTATTTTTTAATTATATGCGTATAATATATATATATATATATATATATATATATATATATATATATATAAGGAAAGGATTATTATCCATATTTTAGTTCAAATTATTTGAACCGTACAATATACATATTAAAAAAAAATTATAACCTAAAAAGCATATAATTATAAAAAGTATATAATTAAAAAAGATACTATTAAAATTTAATTTTAAAAAGAAAGTTATAATGTGAAAAGGCTATATTGAAAAAGAGAAAACTGGACCTGAGGTTGTCCTCAGGCAATCTTCCTGAGGTTAAAATGTTTTCTTCCTATAAATCAAGTGGCCTCCGCAGGGGCAATTTTGTAAATATAATTTTTTTTAATAGTAATTTACATATATAGCCTTAGAATATATTGTAAATCTTTTAACCTCAGGGGAAAACCCTGAGGACAACCTCAGGCACCTCAAGTCCATTGAAAAAAGATTTCTTAAATTTTTTTATTTTTTTATTAATATTAAAAAGGGCTCTTTTCATAAATATATTGTCAAAAGTAAATTTTTGCAATTTTACTTTTCTTAAGAAAAGCTATTTGCAAAAATACCATCTTATTTGCAAAAATACCTTCTTTCCTCTTTCAACCCAATTTTCTGCCCAGCCTGCCCAGAATTTCGGATGAACAATACTATTCATCGACTTTTTTTTAAGGTGGGGTGATATTTTGTTGGATTTGGGTTGCAAGACCCCGCAGGGGCAACCACATTCAACTAAATGCAACCACATTCAATTTTTTTTTTTAAGGTGGGGTGCTATTTTGGTGGATTTGGGTTGCAAGGCCCCGCAGGGGCATATTCAACTGAATGCAACCACATTCAACTGAATGCAACCACATACAACTAAATTTCTGATTTCAAGTTTCGTTGTTCAGTTGTCATTTTCGACCTCTTATATATATATATATATAAAGAGTTAAAAAAAAGGTCGAAAATGACAACTGAAAAATGGAACTTGAAATCAGCAACTGAATGCAATCACATGCAACTAATTGCAACTGAATGCAACCACATGCAACTAAATTTCTGATTTCAAGTTCCAATGTTTGCATTCAGTTGAATGTGTTTGCATTTGGTTGAATATTGTCCCTGGCGGGGCCCTGCAACCCAAAATCACCCCACCTTAAAAAAAGTTGAATATGGTTGCATTTGGTTGAATATTGCCCTTGGCGGGGCCTTGCAACCCAAATCCACCAAAATCACCTCACCTTTAAAAAAAAGTTGAATGTGGTTGCATTCAGTTGCAACCAAAATAGCACCCCACCTTAAAAAAAAGTGTTGAATTCTGTTGAAATCAGCTGAGAAAGAAGGTGGGAGGGGGGAGGGTTAGGTATTTTTGCAATTTTGAAACTTAGTTTGGTAAAATTGCAATTAATTAAAGGAGGTGGTATTTTTGCAAATAGAAACTTTAAACCTGGTATTTTTGGTAAATATCCTATTAAAAAAGGTTCATATTTATAATTTGACCTATATCCTAAAAATAAAAAAATTATTTTTAATTTTGGGATGATGAAAAAATTATAATTGACGCAATTCGATGTCAAAATAAAACAGCAGCCCCACCTATTGGGCTTCATGTCAAATAAAAGCCCAATTGATTCACCCAATTCAGTAGTTTTCAAAATAAAACAGGGGTTGTTTAAATGATTTAAAATATTTTTGAAATAGTATATCCCTTTGTTATTTGTGGTTTTTGATGTGAAAAATGTGGCCATTTTGGTATTTTAGTAAGGAATTAGCTTCAATACCCGTGCAAGGCACGAGGATATGCTATATGATTAAATTATTTTTTGCTGATTTTGTTTGTTGTATTTGTGTGTTGAAAATTCGATATTTGATGCATTTTAGATTACATGTTAGAAAAATTTATTATGATGATAAGCAACTTTCGATTTATTGTGATTTTGGGGTGTTTGGGAGAACTTTTTTCAGAATAAGTGAATTTAGTTTAACACAAAGTTAGAGATTCCTAACTTTTTTCTGAAAAAAGTTAATTTTTGCAAATGCATATGCGTGCTTTGGACAGACTCTATTTTTGCAAATAATTAGAGTAATGAGATTTCTTTTTCCAATAAACGACCCTCTAAATATTCTATGAATCATTTATATTCAATTTTTAACTTTTACATTCAATTATTTTGCCCGTCCTTCGCACACGAATTTTTTTTCTTTCTTTTAATTTTGCAAGAATTTTAATGTCAAAATTATTAGTGCAATTGTCTTGATGCAATATAGAATATGCCCCTCCAGGGGCCTCATAATTTTATGGTTCCAAAATTATATTTTCAAGTAAATAAATTTATCGATTAATTTATCATTACATTTAGAAAAACAAATACGAAAACAAAAATCACTGAATTTTGAAAGGAGTACTTGCAATTTTCGTAAACGAACATAGATAGTTCAGATGATGATCAAAGGGTTCCGCTGTGTCTCTTCCCCTTCAAGTGATTACTATATCTACTTTAGGCAAATATATTTCAGAATTAAAATGTAATATAATTTTTAAAACACTATGCTCATTTGCTACACTTCCTTACTAAGTTACTATTTGTTAACAATGATGCTCATTTGCTACACTTCCTTACTATTTGTTAACAATGATGCTCATTTGCTACACTTCCATATCATAAACCAAATTACATGAGAGTGTACTTATACATAACAAACATATATATATATATATATATATATATATATACATACATATAATATATCAAGTGATTCAATCATATAATGGTAAGCTAAATATAGTAAAACTAGTACAAGATAAGCAATCAGCTTGCTGCATATAACATCAAAACACACTAGGGTAACAATCTCCCCTTTTTTGATGATTATATACCAACATGTGATTGAGCTAAAAGCTCCCCCTTAATCAATGATCAATACTTCCTGTAAAACAAAATTAGATAAACACACTAGGGTAACAATCTCCCCCTTTTTGATGATAATATCGTTCAACGAATTTTCCTTGTGGTCCAATAATCAAAAGACTAGGATTTGGCCCTGGCCCCCTTCCATCAAAGGTATAACTGAAAACCCTCTGCAACTTCTTACAAGCTGGGTCTTTATAAGGGAGTGCCAACCAAGGCATCGTTTTGAAGCTTTCCTAGTATGATTCCTCACTTAAATTCGCAAAAGTAAAAAATGCATCATGAATGTAAACAAGCACGATTTCAAAGTTTTTTTCTTTAGCCAAACTTTCATAGGCTTTTTGGAGTCGTATCGTAAGGTCGGGGTTGCAAGTTTTAAAGAAAAATAAGCCTACAACCTTATCTTCAAGATTATGTAGAGGTATTACCTGTCAAAAAGAAAACTAAGTAAAATCCGGGAATATGTAGACAACCATCAAAATTCAAAAGAGCGTGCAAAGGGAACAGAAATCACTTCAATACATTAAAGTGTAGAATGACTACAAAATGCACACCTGATTCTTATTGTTGATGAGATGATTACATTCAGGAGAAGCCATGAGTTTGGTAATAGAGGGATGCTTCCGGGCTTCTCGGTATTCAGAAACAAGGCGTGAATCACTTTCATCGGTAAAAGGATAAGCCCGAGCTCTCCACCAAATAAATATATGATGGGCGTTACACTGTGACACCCTTCCTGTAGGATCAATGACAACAGAGGTCGAAAATTTGTTATAGAGAAAGCAGGAGAGGGGAAACACTGATTCCCAATATGTCTTGGATTTGACATCGGAGAACAGGATAGCAGTCCATGGCATGATAGAAAATTTATCTTCAAAACATTCCTCAGGAGTAGGATGATCAACAGATAATTTATCTGGGTTGGAGGTGGGGACATTATCGACCGCAACTCCAACAAAAATGACCTCAAAACCATCTTTAGGGTGCAAGAGATGGTATACATCCATCAAGATTGTTGTTTCATAGCGGTCATGATGATCAGACCAAGGAACAAGTGGCAGAAAATGCAAGACAACAACCTTACCTTCCAGATGCTTGGCTTGGACCTGCAAAAAAAGAGAGTAGAAATCAATGTAATACATAACGATAACTCAGGATAAAAGTTTACTTCAAAATAGGACTGTTGATTCTGTACATGAACTTAGTTGAAAGACTATAGCAAAACGTGTGCATGAGCACAAATTGACGTAAAAGGGAGTAGATACTGAGCTTCTGCTAGCCTAACGATTTTACAAGAAATATTTTAATAATAAAAACTTGAGAATAAATTGCATCAGAGCAAAACTGTTGGTTCACTGCTTAATCTTATAAGTATAACACGCAAATGGGCATCAAGGGGAGTAGATAGAAAGAAGCATTGAGCTTATGCAAGCCAATCAGCATACAATAATAATTGTTATAAAAGTTGAAACTTTCGAACATATATATATATATATATATAGGCTAGCGTTCAAATAGAATCCAACCTTAGAATAGAAACTAGAAACCTACACTAAATAAATTATATTTCATTTATTTTAAGGGGCCCGCTAGGGGCACTTTCATAAAAAACATATAAAATTCTTGGCTCTATTCAGCAAAAAAAAAAGAAAGAAAGAAAAAAAAAGAATTTTATACGTTTTTTGTATTGGGGTACCCCTAGTTTGGTCATTAGATTAGCTTGAAATATTTAATTTAGGTTTAGTTTCTAGTTTTCATTCTAAGTTAGTTTCTATTTGAACAAGACCCTATATATATATATATATATATATATATATATATATATATATATATATATATATAGTTTTGTTGCATAATTAAAATCAGCTGGAATTCATGAATAAATATGAGATTGGGACAAAGAAGCAATAATGAGCTTCCGCTAGCCTAACAACATACAAGAATTGCTATATAAATTAAAACTTGAGAACAAGTATAGTTATGCTGTATAAAATCAGGTGAATAAAATAAGAGTGAATACCGGACAATCGCGATCCTTGTAGGTGATGAGAAAATCCCTTTGTTTAGTGATGAGAAGCTCGGATAAATTAACCACATCGCCCTTGTTATAAGTAGGTTAAGGTTTCTCCTCAGGAGATTGAGTCTTGTTTTGTAGGGTGGAACAACTACCCTTACCGTTCTTGATTTTGTTTTTGAGCTGCCTCTTCTTCTTCTTGTTGAGCTGATTAACCTTTTCATCACAAGATTCAGTTCTCTTTTTCTTTTCAGGGTGGAACAAATCCTCAAACTCTCAACTTGTTCAGCAACAACAGCCTCCTCACTCTCAGCTTGTTCAGTAACAACAGCCTCCTCCTTGTTATTTTTCGAAGTTTGGATCTTTGTC
This sequence comes from Kitagawia praeruptora, assembly GCA_037693485.1. NCBI lineage: Eukaryota > Viridiplantae > Streptophyta > Magnoliopsida > Apiales > Apiaceae > Kitagawia > Kitagawia praeruptora. The sequence continues at coordinate 150,607,010 of CM075351.1, read as the reverse complement.
TTGTTTCTTTTTCGAGTGGAACAACTCCTCAAACTACTACTCACTTGTTCTTGTGGTTTCAAAGATTGAATCTTTATCTTCTTTTTTATGTTATTCCCTTGTTCATCTTGACCTTCAATCTTCTTCCTCTTCGATTTCATATCAGACTTCATCGCCCAGCCTCCGCAGACCTCTTTTTTTTAGGGTTTCTTCTTTCTTACTTTTTTCCCCTCTTTTCTTTTCTTCTCTTATTATTAAATTGTTATTAAGTTATAAATTTAACCAAATTTACACCTCTTTATTTTGCAGATAAATTTCAGATCTCCAATTTCCCTTATTCCAGGATTTATATTAACCTTGACTATCCTGATATTTATTATTTCAAGCAGAGGTATTTTTAAAAAATGAATATTTGATTTACACACGTAGTAAATCATCTTTTGTTTTTATATTTGATAGAAATTAACACTTGCTTGTTTTTTAGGTTGATTAATGAAGGATATCAGCCTCCTCCGCCTCCTCAGTTCTTTGAGGAATGAACGGAATGAACCATTGAGTCTGCAAACATTCAAAAACTTCCTACATCTACGTCTACAAAAGTTTTATCTATCTTTGATATCTTAAGACCATTGTTATAGAAATCACCGATAAATCGGTCTAAAATCGATCAAAATTTTAGAACAGATTCGGCCGATTTTGCAAAAATCGCCGATAAATCGCCGATTTTTCAACCGAATCACCCGATAAATCGTAAATCGGTACCTCAACTGAATAGTTCCGATTTTCGAAATCTGCAACACTGCTTAAGACCAGTGTTCTAAAAATCGGGATTAATCGGCGATTAATCGGTAATCGGTGCCTATCCGAACGGGATTAATCGGGAAAAATCGGTGATTAATCGGCGATTAATCGCTAATCGGTGCCTCTACCGATTAAGTCCGATTTCCGCTTTTTACAACACTGCTTAAGACATGTAATAATTAGAAGTTTACTTCCAGGTATTTTGTTGATCTTTATTAGTAGTAATGAATAATTAGTAATAGTTGCAATATTATCTCTTTTTAAGTTTTTATTCAATAACATTATTTCTATCCATCAAATGTTTTGTAATGAACATGTAATTATGATAGTCGACGAGTGTTAATGGTTAATTGTTTAATTAATAAAGTAATTTTTTTTTAAAAAGACCCGTGTACGTAGCACGGGACTGAATGCTAATACATTATAAACGCAACTATTACGATGCGTTTACTTGGCATACTATTTTTTTAAAACCTTCGCTTCAACTAAATTACGTTCATATACTGTATAAATTACATATTCTCTTTCATTAAATATATATTTTAGAATAAATAATAATTGGTTCTAAAAAAAATTGTCATCCCGTGCGTGCAAACGCGGGCAAAAAAGACTAGTATTATGATAAGTTTGACACGAGTACACAGATAGAAAAATCACAATTCAAAATAATTGAAATAAGGGTCCTGGTCCTTGACAAATGATTGTCAGGATCCCTGGATAACATTTAGTTTCCCAGCCGTTGGATCATCCAATAGCTGGGAATCCATAAAAATATTTTTTATGATCCACGAAACGTAAAAAGACCTATCAACAAAATTTTTTCGCGAAACGTAAAAAACATTATCCGCGAAAAATATCCGCGCTGGGAAACTAAACTAAGGGGGTGTATTCAACTGGGATTTTGAAGGATTTTCGATAATCTATGGATTTTAAAGAATTTCTAAAATCTACGGATTGTTTAAAATCTACAAAGATTCTACAAAGAATTTGTAAATTTGATGTAGAGTCTTTGAGATTTGAAAAGTTTTTTTAGAAATCCATCAAAATCTCATTGATTTTTGCAAGATTTCAAAACTTACAAAAACAACTAGCAAATCCACCAAAATCCATGGATTTTAATAAATCTAAAAAATCCATGGATTTTTGAATACCATCAGATTTAAATGGATTGTTTTAAATCCAGATTGAATACACCCAGATTTTAAAAGACTTTTTGAAATCCTAATTGAATACCCTCAGATTTCAGATGACATTTTGAAATCCAAATTGAATACCTCAAGATTTTAATGGATTTTAAAAAATCCAAATTGAATACTCCTAGATTTCTAAAATTCCTCAAAATCCTTCAAAATCCCAATTGAATACACCCCTCTTATCCCGGGGTCCCTGACTTGGGTCCTGGTCCTGCTTAAATAAATACATTTTCCCTCCTACAGTCCTACTCCTAGTCCCTCCCCAATATTGAAACTGAAACGTTTCATCTATTTGTCTGTCCAGAAGAGAAGAGAGATCAATTAAGAGAGGTACCATACCAACCACTCTTTCTTCTTTGTATATATCTGAATATATACATTATCATGTAATTGTTACTGTAGAAAACATTTCGATTTTGACTTTCTTTTAGGGTTTCTGTTGTCTTTGGGTATATATTCCAATTTGGCTTCTTGTTGTTCACAGATGGCTCGCACTAAGCAATCTGCTCGCAAGTCTAATGGAGGAGCAAGGAAGAAGCTATTCGCTGCTCACAAGTCATTGGTTTACTTCTAAATTAACACATGATTCAATAAGGCCTGCCTGTTTACAATTTGTTTTCATAGATTCTTATTTATATACTATATTTACTTGTCCTCCATCATAGCCTGCTCGTAAGTCTGCTCCCGTCACTGATGGAGTTTCGAAGCCACACCGATACCGCCCAGGAACAGTTGCTCTTCGGTATTATTCTCAAACCTCGCTCGTCGATAAATTAAATTTTAATTTAATCTCGATTAATTGATAAAATTTGATATTAATTTATATAGGTTTTACTACATATTTATGAATTTGTGTACTGGTTATAATTATTGTTGCCCTGGATTCATGTCATTGTTACGTTGTGTAGTGAAATTCGTAAATATCAAAAGAGTACTGAGCTTTTGATCAAGAAGCGTCCATTCCAAAGGCTTGTACGTGAAATTGCTCACGAGATGAAGGTCAGTTTTTGCTGCTTTTTACCCAACCTAGCTAGTTTTTCTTTTCTTTTATTTAGTGTGTAATTAATATGCAATATTGCTTTTGTTGTTGCAGAGTGATTTGCGTTTCCAAAGCCAAGCTGTCCTCGCTCTACAGGAGGCAGCGGAGGCATTGCTAGTAGATATGTTCCAATATACTAACTTGTGTGCCGTACATGCCAAGCGTGTGACCATCATGAAAGATGACATTCAGCTGGCCCGGAAGCTCCGTGAAGATCGTTGATCTGTGCTTTATCGGTTTAGTAAGTTTGTAGAGTACTTTTGGGATTTGTTAACCTTGGAATGAAAAACTAGTTTGTTTCTAGTTTGATGATTGTCTAGTATGTTGCTTTGTTCTTAATACTATAACTCTAGGCAATGCTTTTGATGATGATCAGATTTCTATGATTTCTATAACCTTGGGCTTCCAGTTATACACTACCTCTATTAATTCTAAATTTTGTTGCCGAAGGAACCAATATTTTGACAAGTTAGATTTCTATTTTATTTCATTTTTGGGCCACTTTACCCTAAAAGTGTTCCCGTGGTTCACGAGAAGGAAAAAGGACGATACTTTTGTCACATCCGGCCCGAGAAAATGTGAGATTTTCGTCTATTGATAAACATTGCAGTGACGGATCTCTTGGCATTGCTTTGTTTCTCTTTCCTTTCTTATCAGTTAGTTACATCCTGTTTGTATTTGTGCCAGATATGTTGCTATTGCAATGGGCTCTAGTCTAGGTAGATTAGATATGATAAACAGTTATTAAATGAGCTTCCGTTGGTTTGCTCTTTCCATTATCTATATACCCCAGTCTTGAAAGGGACATCTTATTGCACCTCACGACATTCTGATTTTACAAACCTTGTAGCTGGCTATATGATTATTTTTTTCATTAGTTTTTTTTCTACCTCGGGATGAGCGTCAATACGGTACGTGAAAAGAGAGCTGTTGTCTATGAGCCGGTTCTATGGTATTGCTACAACTGTCAATACAGTTTTATGGATGTTCCGGAAATTTTTGGCGGCGATTAGACATATGTTTGTTTGTGATTAAAGTTGTGTTCTTACTTGTAATCGAACTTAGTGTTATTCTTCTTATGAGTGCTTGGTGGCTGGATGGTAAGCTGATGGAACGAGAATGAGCACTAACTTTTGTGCTTGCAATAGAGGCTGCCCTTTTATTTGCAAGAGGAATTAGATGCCAATGAAATGTTGAACTCAAGGCCAATAGGCAGATCTCAATTGTAGCAGTGTCTGTGGGATGAGCCAATGAGGAACATTTGCTTGGATTAAACTACTTTAGAAATACCATGGCCAGGCTGGTGCGGTCAGCTGCTGATATTGGACAGAGAGACGAGAAGATAGACTCGAACACTGTGATGCTGACTTCTTCAACTTCCCTTAGGCTCACTATAGTAGGAGTCTCGATGCTTTAGTTAATTTTTGACTTCTTAGCATGGCAAAGCACCTGGAGATCATTTTGTTCACTTTCTTCTTATCAAGTAGCTTCCAGTTTTGATTAATACATCAGTTTTACTTGTCAATAGAGACGACTCAAGAACTTGGACTGAAGCAATCATATACGAGATAGCATCTTTTGAGGTGCTGCAGAAATCCAATAACCTAATGGACCTACAAAGAATATCTTCCACGCAGATCAGATTATCTTGTTGTGCTAATGGCAATTGACGCAATCCTTCTACACACTCGTACAATTTGAAGGGCGGATATTGTTGAAGAGGATGTCTCTTTTAGGGTCCTTAATCTGCACAAGTGCTCCTCAACAGTGGCGGTCAAAGGATGAAATCTGGATCTTGTTTTTAACTCTGCTTTAGTGGTCATAAGCTTTTGCTTGGATGAGTGTTCTTTAATGCGGTGCCTCTCTGGCCGATAACCTATGGAATCAAGTGTAATAATTTGTATACGTTTGTCATCTGTAGCTATGTGATTTCGATTGCTGTAGCTGGAGCAAGGTATACCGGTGTGAGTACATCAAAACTAGGAGAATTATAGACTTGTTAAATCATATACGGAAAAGGCTTCTTAATGTTCTGAAGTGCGCTGCTACTGACATCTTTGTTGTTTAAGCCAAATGTTGGCTTTGTTTCTTATTTATTTATTTATTTCCAAAAAAAAAAAATATATCCAGTCACACTCTCAAAGTTGCAATCAGTATAACCTGCATTACATTGAGTTCAGTTTCATTTATCTGCCAGATTACCTAACTTTTACAAATGGGAAAAAGTTTCAGAAGCTCTGGCTTCTGCTCTATCGCCCCTCGCATTTTAATTTCCGTGAACAATTTCCTAGAATAATTATGAAATTTTCATAAATTGAGACTTGAGAGTTTAGTTAGCAAAATAATCTGAAGCACAACGATTACTCCTTCTCCTTGAGTGCTTAATTTCTTTTTGTTTGTATTTTTTTTCCCTTCCTGTGCACTTGTTTTGTTCTCACTATTGACCACCATACCATTCATCTATTTAATGGGGGTAATACCAGTACTACTTGCAAGTACCCACATTGTTTTTCATCAGCTTATATTGCAAATGCAGCAATATATATTTTCTTTTAATATATTTACAACTTCTTTTAACATTGTACAACCCTATGAGGTTGAACATGATTTATGGAAAGTCCGCTTGCATACAGATTTCTCCGTTAAGTTTGTGTTAGATGAACCTGATTTCAGTCAAGTGGCGGTTTAAAGAAAGCATCATCGATAGTTTGCTGGCTTGCAGATTCGTTATGCTTATGCATACCCTGCATAATATGCACAAGAAAGAGAGAAATCTGGGTTTAGTGTTGTATTTCAGCTTCTACCGCTATGCTTGTGTGTTTACATATTAAATGAGGGATTATTATTTTTGTAATCTATTACTCCCTCTGTCCCAGCAGAAACTATACATTGGGGGACGGGGATGTGACACGCATTTTAAGGATAGTTCTATCACTTATTTTTCAAATTTTATTTTTTTGTATAAAAATAGGTATGTTAAATTTTTGTACAAAAAAGAAAATTTTAAAAACAAGTTATGGAACTATACTTTATAGGAGCCTTAAAATGCGTGCCAAGCAGTGAAAAAAGGTGTATAGAATCTGATGGGACGGAGGGAGTAAAAGATAAGGGATGCGTAGTATGAAGTTTAGCATTATGACGTAAAAGCATTGTGAGACAAATTTTTGAGAGACAAACTTTTGAGTATTAGGTACTTCAAATATATTTATTTAAAAGTTATAGAGGTCGATACATGGATGCTGCACAAATTTATTTTTCAGTATGCCATGAAAAATGATTCATTGCTGGACTGCAATGATTCATCGCTAAGGATCAAATACATGTTCGGTTAACTTAGTCATCTAGGAAAGAGTTGCATATAAAATATAGAGCTTTTAAATTGTCCTCAATATAGTCACCAAATTTAGTTTTGACTGTGTTGAGGTTAAGTGGTCTACATACTGAAACATGTGTTGTATGTGGGAAATGATACTGGAGTAGCTTATGTGAACTTTAGAAACTCAATTCCTGGGAAGATGGAATTTTATTAGGCCTCGCGTAACGTAACTTTCTGGGGTGGATGATGAACTCGTAAAATTAATTTCCAAAACAACTGAAAATCAATTTGCTCATGTTGTTGAAGCTGATAGAAGGGTAGAAACAAAATCATCCATTGCTTGTAAAGAAGACCCTTTCTTACCATCCTTTTCTTTGCACCTTGTCTAATCATTTCACTAGCTTTTTTCCTTATTCCCTCATTTTCCATTACCTTCACAATCACTCTTTTCACTTCATTCTTTGTAATGCAACTTTCCAATCCTTTTGTCAACTCTACTCCCGCTCCCATCTCTTCCTCTATCATCTTAGAATTGTAGACTTGCTCCGCAGCCAATGGCCACCCAATGACTGGCACTCCTTGGCTCAAACTCTCCAAAGTCGAGTTCCATCCACAATGACTAAGAAATGCTCCTGTTGATTTGTGACACAACATATCCAACTGAGGTGCCCATTTGTGGACCAAGAGTCCACGTTTGGACGCGGACATTCGTTCCTCGAACTTTTCTGGTAGCCATTCATCTTGGAAGTCTGCTTTAAGATCGAAACCAATAGGAGGCCTTATTGCCCATAAAAATGGTTTGCTATTTTCTTCTATGCCTTTAGCCAACTCCATCTGAGCTGGACTAATTGTGTTGTGTGAACCAAAAGATATGTGTAGTACTGTATTCTCAGGGTGAGAATCAAGCCATTCTAGACATTTTTCGGGTGATAATCCGGGTTCTTTTCAAGAAGAGGGCCAATGCACCAAACAGGAAGTTTAGTGTACTTAAGTACTTGTAAACCCAAAGGTTCAATTTCCTCAACTGTCTTACATAACCAACCAAAACTGCCTAAAGAAAGTGATAACTGTGGCTGGAAAATTTTGGACCATTGATCACTACCATCAGCATTTCTCACAAATTTACGAAGATGGGATCTTCTGATTTTACATCTTTCTGGAAACCCTGGCAGGACAAACTCCTCATCTTCTGATTTTACTGATCGATGAGGAAGGTTTTGCCATACAGATGTATATTCAGTACTGCCATAAGCTCCACAAGTACTGAAACTAACATTGATAATATATAAAGATTTTGCAACTTGATTAGTCCATCCCATGAACACATTAGAGATAATGCAGAGTGGGGCTTTCCCTTGTTTGGAAGTTATTTCGGATACGAGATCCTTAAATGGGCTTGGTTGACGCATGTCAAAGGACTATTAATTGAGGTAGAGATAGGGCTTCTGTGTTGAAGTTAAAAGTCTTGCTTTCTTTTCACTACAAAACCAAGTCATGTCTCATGTGTTTGTCAACTGATCATTCCACCACTCACTGTCTTGAGCCATCTGAGCTTTACCCTCAGCGTACCAGATATCCTAGTGGTACAATTTTTTAGAATCTTACATGGTATGTCTCTAGTTGTAATGATTATGATGGTGGTGATGTTACAATGCCCCTTGGTGGTGGGAAGAGATCGAGGATTAGTTCCCAAACGAAGGGTGTTGGAAATTGATAACTAACCCCCAAGTGACTCTGAAAAAGCAAGGATCATAACCATTTCTAACTCTGATCCTTGTAGGAAGTTTCCAGTGGTGTTTGTCAATTGTTGCATTTATTTTTTTGAATTTGGATTGTACAAAGAACTCCTAAAATCGAATAGATACCTTTTGTTATAGAATTTTAAAATTTAAGAATTGTAATTCAGTTTCAATTTATATGACATTCCGAAAAAGTGTTGGTTCATCAAACAACCATATTCTTCTTAAAGACAGCTAGCATGTTTAGTACACATGATTTCGAGCACTTAAAATTAATTTCCAAAACAATTGAAAATCATGCCCAAAAAATACAAACAATCGGGAAAGAAATAAGAAAAAGATTTGCTCATGTTGTTGAAGCTGGTAGAAGGGTAGAAACAAAATCATCCATTGCTCGTAAAGAAGACCCTTTCTTACCATAATTTTCTCTTGCACCTTGTCTAATCATTTCACCAATTTCACTAGCTTTTTTCCTTATTCCCTCATTTTCCATTACCATCTCAATCACTCTTTTCACTTCATTCTTTGTAATGCAACTTTCCAATCCTCTTGTCAACTCTACTCCCGCTCCCATCTCTTCCTCTATCATCTTAGAATTGTAGACTTGCTCTGCAGCCAATGGCCACCCAATGACTGGCACTCCTTGGCTCAAACTCTCCAATGTCGAGTTCCATCCACAATGACTAAGAAATGCTCCTGTTGATTTGTGACACAAGATATCCAACTGAGGTGCCCATTTGTGGACTAAGAGTCCACGTTTGGACGCGGACATTCGTTCCTCAAACCTTTCCGGTAGCCATTCATCTTGGAAGTCTGCTTTAAGATCGAAACCAATAGGAGGCCTTATTGCCCATAAAAATGGTTTGCCACTTTCTTCTATGCCTTTAGCCAACTCCATCATTTGAGCTGGACTAATTGTGTTCTGTGAACCAAACGATATGTATAGTACTGAATTCTCATGGTGAGAATCAAGCCATTCTAGACATTTTTCGGGTGATAAGCCGGGTTCTTTTCCACCTCTTTTGCTAAAAATTTCATTGTTGCAGGTTCTATCAAGCATCCTTGGTGGAAGAAGAGGGCCAATGCACCAAACAGGAAGTTTAGTATAGTTTTTAAGTACTTGCAAACCCAATGGTTCAATTTCCTCAACTGTGTTACATAACCAACCAAAACTGCCTAGAGAAAGTGATATTTGTGGCTGAAAAAATTTGGACCATGGATCACTACCATCAGCAATTCTCACAAATTTATGAAGATGGGATCTTTTGATTTTACATCTTTCAGGAAACCCTGGCAAAACAAACTCCTCATCATCCGATTTTAGGTATCGATGAGGTAGGTTTTGCCATACAGATGTATATGCAGCACTACCATAAGCTCCACAAGTACTGAAACTAACATTGATAATATCCAAGGATTTTGCAACTTGATTAGTCCATCCCATGAACACATCAGAGATAATGCAGAGTGGGGGTTTCCCTTGCTTGAAAGTTAACTCGGATACGAGTTCCTTAAATGGGCTTTCCAGTGAGGTTGAGGCATGGAAAAGGCTTATAACTTGGGGAAGAGAAAGGGCTTCTGTGGTTTCTGTGTTTGGTGGTAAGTTATGGTCAGAGCTATTGAAGGGAACTGAAACTAGATTGATTTTGGAAGTGTTGGGTTGCGTGGATTTGAGTTTTTGAATGTTGAGGGGTGTGTTTACAAGAGTAATGGTGAAATTTGTTCTTTCTTGAATTTTTTTTGCTAGTTCCAAGAATGGAATTATATGGCCTTGTGCCAAGAATGGTAGCATAACTATATGTTGCTGAGGATTACCCATTCTCTCAATTCTTCTACTTTTCTTGATCAACTGTTGAGTTATATTTGAGCAAGAATTTCAAGATGAAGTGAAAAAATTGGTATTTTTGATTACTAATGAAAGAGTTGTGTGGGATTGTACCACCAACTACATATATAATATAATACAAAAGTGTTTGATAATAGTGGTGTGCTATAAAAGGCTATGCCTTTATTCTTGGTTCTGTGGTTTACAAATGTGCTACATATGCATATAATCACTTACTCCCTCTGTCCCGCCAGGTTCTTTACCTGGGGGCTGGGCACGGAGACCAAGGATAGTGGGTGTAATATTGTTAAAATAAATGAAGTAGTGGGTGTAATAGTGATTTTATTGTTAAAATAAGTGAAGTAGTGGGTGTAATAGTGATTTTAATGTTAAAATAAGTTAAGTAGTGGGTGAAATAGTGTAAAGTATTGTTAAAATAAGTGAAGTAGTGGGTGTAATAGTGTTAAAATTTACTATTTTGGGTAATGTAAAGAAATGGTGGGACGGCCCAAAAAGGAAATTGTAAAGAAATGGATGGGACAGAGGGAGTACATGATTATTCCAAGTAGTAAAGGAAGGAACATCTTCTGACCATTTGCAGATTACAGAAAAGAAACTTTTTAAGACAAAGAATGTAAAACCCATGTATCATGCAAAATCTGCAAAACAAAACGTTTATTGGACGAGTCCATGAATCATGAGGAAACAACATTAAAATAGGCACATAATATTCAGTTGTTGGAATCCTCAACAATAATACAAGAATTGTTTTCCCTGAACAAATCTCAGACCAGTATTTAGAGGAGTATAAAAAATGTAAAAGGATAGACCAATACACACATGTCGAGGCATCAATTTTAACTTCAGCTTCACATCAATTCTAAAAATACACAAAGCCTATCTATAAATCCGTCATTCTAAAATTAGACTTTTTTTCCTGGTTAAAACAAATTGTTGTTGTTTGTCATTTTTCCGGTCAAAAATACCCTCGAAATCTGGTATTATTGAAATCTGAATTTATTAGTACATTTTGATTTTAAACCAGCATCAGTGAGGTGAAAAAAGTTATTTTGATGACTACTGGTAGGGCTGATTATTCGGATATAATTGAACCGAATTACTGAATATCGAAATAACCGAAATACCGAATAGCTCAAATATCATAACCGAATCAAGAACCGAAATAATTTCGGTTATTTTACCGAACCGAATTAAATATTTCGGTTAAAACCGAATACCGAAATAAAAAACCGAATTAATATAAATATATGATATAAATATATATTTAATATATAAATATATGATAAAATATAATAATTTATATAATATAATAATTTATATAATATAATAATTTATACATACTATATATTATATATATAATAATTTATATATTTTATATATAAATAAAAACCAAATTTAAAATTATTTTTACATATATGATATAAATATATATATAATAATTTTGATTTTTTAATATATTTCGGTTAATTCGGTTTTTTCGGTTAATTTGGTAAAAAAACCGAAAAAACCGAAAAACCGAAATACCCAAAAAAACCTAAAACCGAATTATTTCGGTTCGGTTAACCGAACCGAATTATTTCGGTTATTTCGATTCGATATTCGGTTAACCGAACCGAATGCTCAGCTCTAACTACCGGTACTTGCTACAAAAGAAAATTTATTCTCCAAAGTAAATGGTTAAATTTTGTTCGCTTCCATTTAAAATTTTATCTAAGAAACTCGTTGAAATTGTGGTTACCTCGTACAAAGTCAAAAAAAAAGTGGCTAACAAGTACACAAAATTATAAATAATTAACTAAAAATTGTTTACCAAATATTTTTTGAGCCAAATTTACTAATAATATATTTATAATTTATATTTACCAATAAAATATATTTTAGATAAAAATACTAATTTACTCCGTATCTCTTTGACATTGTTGACATCATATTAAACAATATATTAGTCTATTCCAACATTAAAAAAGTTTAATAATATAAAATCTAAAATGATATCCTTGGTGTTGGGAAATTATCAATTACAAATGGTTATAAGTTTTCAAAAAAAAAAAAACTCTGCTTTTCGCGCAATAATATATACAATGTATATAATTTCTTAGAATTCTAGAATATATACTAATATTATGTACATTCATATTTTTACATTTAAAATTATTCCCGAATTCAAACATTTATTTCTTTCCACGAACTTCCATTATATGAAAATTTAAAGACAAATAGCATCATAATGCATAGTTTAAAACTTGAAAATAATTAGACAAGCAAATCTATTCACCCGGATTAGTATCATAAAACATTTTTCATACTCGTTAAATATATAAAATTAAATATTCAATCAGAGATGTTACTTTATGCGAATGCTGGGCCCGAAATCGAAATTTAGCAATACAAATTATCGAAAAATATTTATTTTCACAATAGAGGAGTTATTGAATTCAATATATCAATATATATATATATATATAAATAAAGGAGGATACGCGGGAGTTTAGTTGGCGCTCTAAGATCGTATCAATCTATTTTCCTAATTTTCTAGAATTTTAAATACTAATAAATGTAAAAATATCATTTAATATATTATAAGTAAAATAGGTGTTCGAATTTATAGAGGAGAAGGGTTCGAATTTATAACTAATACATATTATTAGAAGTTCTATTGGAAGAAGTAGAATAAGTATTTATAATGCATATGATTAAAAGTTCTATTGGAAGTAGAATAGGAGTTTGAATTTATAGAGAATAATAGTTCGAATTTATAGAAAAAACATATTAATAAAAGTTTACAATATATATATATATATATATATATATATATATATATATATATATATATAGGTCTTTGCTCCATACAGAACACTCTTATATAACAAACAACAAAGAACACCTTAGATCTATTAGATCCTTTGGCCCCGCCAGGGGCACCCAATACAAAAAGTTATTATTTTTTTACCCTCTATCAAGCCAGCAAAAAAATAAAAAAAACCTAAAAAAATAAAATTTACTGTTCATGATGACGTCACTGATGACGTCATCATCATGAACAGTAACTTTTTAATTTTTTTTTTTTTTTTTGAGATGATGAATGGATAGAGGGTAAAAAAATAAGAACTTTTTGTATTGGGTGGCCCCGTCAGGGGCAATGGATCTATTAGATATGAGGTGTTCTTTATTGTTTGTTATATAAGGTGTTTGCTATATATATATATATATGAATTTATTGGAATTTATATGTATTTTTCTATTTTTTTTAAAGTTTTACAATTTTATATATTAACGAAAAAACTTATTTTAACATGTTCATAATAGAAAAGACTATGCGAATTTGTAGAAAAAAAGAACTCCAATTTGTCAATATATGTAACAAGAAAATAGAATTCATAAAGGAGTACAATTCTTATTTCAGACCAATTCCTATATACAAGTAAAAATCTTATAAAGCTATAAATATAATTTCTGCTCCAGTTGCTTGCATATTTTTTTATCTATGCACCTTATAATTCTTTCATTACGTCATTGTATTATTCGTATTTTGAACATAACTAATACAGTCCTTATATTTGTGTATCTTTAACACAGGTTCAATCTACAAACCATAGTAATCGGACACTTTTGATGATCAATTGAAACCTTTTTAACACTACATCTTCCAGGTTGGTTCATAACTAAAATAATATATATCTTATATATTCTCAATTTCTTTTATAGATTAGTACCATTGCTTGATAAACTTTCTTAACATTCTTAAAGTGATTATTTTTGGTTATTTAATTGATTATGTGCAAACTTTTTGATGTTAGGGTAGAGTTTGAGAGATTAGATGGATGGCTTTAAAATCGATTCAATCTACTTTTTTATTTATTTAAAAATACATGTAGCTAACTGTTTTATATATTACCTATCCATCTCAGTGATTGTGAAAAATTCTAATTGACTCGAAAAATTTGGGTTGTTTAAACACGCAGTAGACTCTAACTTGGATGTATTGGTTAATCTTCAAGCTACGACATACATTTTCTCGAGTGGCTACCAATTAATAGTTAATGCATGCTAATTGCTTATGCAATTTGTTCGATCTGTTTGCCATATATTCTAACTACAAGTTCTATTCTATTATGATTAGAGAAGAAGCAAGTATTATAGTATTTACTTAAAAAGTTATAAAAATAATTAAAGTTATATGATATCCGGAAGCAAATCGATTGTAGAAAAAAATAATCTGTGGACCAAATCGTGAAATACATGATTTAAACCTTGAGCTCAAATTTTTTTTGGGTATCCGCATAACTTTTCTTTTGCTATGTGATTGGTTTAAGATCTTATTTTATAATATACAATGTATTTTACGTTGTTTGAAGTTGTATGATATTTTTACAGGGACGCAAGTTACATTAAGGGGCAAGGACTATATCCTAAATTCAGTTATGTGATAGTGTTATTTTTATTATTCTTCTACTATTTGATTAGTTTTTTTTTATTTGAATCTATGCAATTTTAATTGAATTATGACTTCATGGTGCAGGTTAATTTTGCAATACAAGATTGCTTCTCACAACTAAGATTGTATTAATGGTTAGAATTTGATATTAATTCAATTTTCATTGATAAAAATTATTATACAAATATCAATAATATTTGTTAAACCTGAGGATTCTATTTTAACGAGAGAGCTGAAGAATCGTGTTCAACAAAAGAACAGCTCATTAAAGAGGATCATGTTAATTGTTAAAATGTATTATTGATGACGAAATTATTTTCAAAAAAATTATAATGCTGCCGCGAAGCGCGGCTCTATCGACTAGTTTAATTTTAACACTGATGACTTGGGACCAAAATGTTTTATGAATTTAGAGAGGTTAATGCTTTAAAAAGTATTTATTGCCGCTTTACTGTACTATACAGTCAACCAAATAAATTTTGCAAAAAACAAATAAATTATGACTGTCATAAATTATATATAAGTTATTAAAACTCAATATCTAATTAAACTCATGCCTGTTTCAGCCATGAACAAGAAAAGATGCACGGGCATAATTGTATACTGCTAACAAATACAAGTTGAACTGCAGGCGCTTTATGAAAATTGGGAACGATCTAATCGTCTTGGCATGATGTTCATTAATACTAGAATTTCTGCTGGCATTAGTGGTTCTGTTGATCAGCATGAAAAGGTCAAGGACTTGCTAAAAGCCAATGATGAATAATTTGTTACTTCAGACAAGGCATTGGCGAGCACTTTGATCATAGAGTTTTCATCCCTAAGGCTCACTAATGTGAAAGGCGTACGTGAACACATCATGCAGATAAGAGATACTCCATTGTGGCTCAATTAAAGAATCTTGAGGTTGAAATGTCTGGTACGCAAACTATGCATGCCCCAATACTAACAAATATTGTATGCAAGGAACACTAAACTTCGTATTCATCTGGCTTTGTTTTGGCTTTCACTGAATTGGCTTTCAAATCAAGACAATTCCCACAATTTGTTTAAACTCGATTTTCTCCGTAAAAGACGAAACAGACTAAAAAATCGCAAAACCATGCTTGGGCAACTCCTTTACTCCCATACTAACCCCCAAATACCCAGGTCTGCCTTTTTTGAACTTTCTAATGTGCCTTGTTGCGATTAAATTGGTAACCACCGATAATATATACCTTCATGCCGACAAACTAAAATTTAACTACAGTTATGGAAGTGGGCAAGTTGGCCACACATGCATCAGGGGTTTCTGCCTCAAATCACTGAAATGCTAAATGTTCACATCGTCTAATTTGAAAGATGTGCCCACCCTGTAGGACTAAAAGAGGCACAAGCAAAAATAGAACCATTGTCAGATACAGGACATCAACCTTTAAAGCATTTCCAAGAGGCTATTGGTTCACTCTCAAAATATAATTGGCTCCGAGTAATTTAGTGTGCTCGTTTCAAACAATACTTTGTGCGTTGATAAGACCATTCTGTAATATCCCATATTTTTTTAATTATGTATAAATTTTTGTTTTGTGTAATTAAATATTATATTATAATTTAATTACAATATATGATATTAAATTAGATGTATATTATAGATATGTATTATTTTTCGGATAAACAGGAAACATGAACTTAGTGATGTACGTAAACTCCCTAATTCTCGCGTGCATTTGTTTTTCAACTAGGTGTAGAGCTTATCAAATGTTATCACTATTCTGTCTATATAAATATAGAGTTACAATTTAGTATTTATCTTATAAGAGGAAAAAAAAAACAATCAGAAGTAAATTAAAGAGAGACCTGGAGTCGTGGATGCAAGAGGAATAGGTATACCCGGAATAGGTATACCCGGAAATATCAACAGGGTTTCATTGGCTCATTTAGCAAAAAGGTACATATGTATCTACTTTTTAATAATTATTATGTGTATGAATATTAAGTTGGATTACAAATGTGTAAACATGATTACTATTTCATTTTTAAGCATACTAATTTTTATACACGTAAATTTGTAACTAACTCTTGAGAGTTGTTCTGCTGCATTATTTATTAACTCAATCAAGGTCGTAGTAATTAATTAATATGGTTCGATGGAAACTTCTGTATATGCATTTTACTTAATTGACAGCATATTTATTCACATGACTCCATTTGGAAAATTAGAATAAAGCTTTCTAGGTTAATTGTTTGCCTGCCAGTGTAATTTGGAGGTGTATGTTAATGGGTGAAAACCGGTTCGTGTATGTTGTTTATTTATTTATATTCTATCTCATCCTTATAGATATATGAGTTAATATTTTATTTGTGTTTTTATTATTTAAGCAAGAAAAATGTTTTCTTTTTAAAAGAATATGTCGTCGTGCATGATTATATTTAGAAGACTATGTATTTGTAGTCTTGTATATATGTTAGTAGCCAAATAGAATGGTCATGTAGTTATCAAGTTACTAACTGTGATATGCATACTATTAATTAGTACATTGTCATGTATGTGATTTCGTCTAAATTTGACTATAGTTTGCCTAATGTGTGTCTCATATTAAGTATATTTAAAATTTAGGTGCACTCTTATTAGTTATGCATATAATTGAGATTCTGCAATTTATAAATTATATATGTATATTTATAGTCCAAAATTCTGCTTTAGGAATTAATGTATTATTTCACTTCATACTTTTTATGTGGGTTACTGATTTTAATTACAAATCTGGATATTTTTTTTTAATAAACATGAGCTAATATTCATGGGTTTTATTTACACTTATTAATTACAGATTATTCATGATGCATATAATTTGTATGGTTTTAATTTAATAAATTAAGTATGTTATCAAACGCGGACATGCAAGTTTATGTAATCTGTTTGTCAACTTTGGTCATTTATGCATGCACATGAGATTTGTATGATTAATATATTATTTATATACACTTCATAATTTTATTTGAAATAGTGTATTGATTATAAAATCAAATTTCTTTTGATATTATATTTGGCGTAACTATAGGTTGACATATGAAATGTATTGCTATAAAAGACTTCATACTTGTAGTTGTCCATAAATTTTATTGTTTTATATCGTATATTTCAGACTCGGCACATATTCATAAAATTACTTTATTAAGCAGATCAGACAATTGCACGGTTTGTATTTGATTAATACAATTGACATCTTTTAAGGTACGAATTCCTATTCTTTTCTCTATCCATTTAAATTATAAATATTCATTAAATATATTGTTGAGGCAAATTTATAAATTGTCATCTTTTTGTACTCTCCTTGATACGAGTTATTTGCTCTCTTTCTCATTATAAAATTTTATTCTTTACTCGTTATATTTATTGTCGATTCAATTTTATAAAATTGTGACCCTTGTATTCTGTGTGTACTGTTTAGTGCACATTCTTATTTTCGTTTCGTCTCCCTTATTGTTGGAATTTTTATTGCCAGCTCATATATATTTGATTTGTTTCGTTTCGCTATTTTATTGCGACATTGCTTTGTTTATTTTGTTCTGTGCAATGAGTCTGGCAATATTTTTGAAACCTATTCGTTGGGCTCTTAGACCTATCTATGTGGTTAAATCATAGACGAGTTCATGGAGTTCGGAGTGTCTGGTGAACTCGGCACTTACTCGTATCGGTGCTGTGAGTATACGAGCACGTCTCTGGGGTATGAGATTGTGTATAGATCATGATCGTTAATGTGTGTTTTCTTCTTCTGGATTACCGAAGAAGGATTCTCTGTTTTGTAGAAATGCTTTGTGCATTTCATGTGTTTTCTTCTTGTGGATTACCGAGGAAGAATTCTCTGTTTTGTATTTCGCTTTGTGCGAGTACATATTTGTATAAGAGACCCTTATGGATACATACCTTACTTGATTCAGCCTTATATTTGTTCTGCTTCGATTCAGTATATTATTCTTGTTAGTTATCTTGCTTCATTTTACATTTAGACTTGTTTTGAAAATTCTGTGTTGGTAAGACACAATTCATTTGGACATTTGAAACCTTGTTTTATTTTTATATTATATTCGTACTGGGCATTTGGCTCACTCGTATTGTTTTCCTTCCGCAGGTAATCAGGGGTAAACGGGGTTGAGATGAGTGATGCCAACCAGACTTTAGCTGCAGTCTATATAGTTGTTTAAATAATTTGAGGACTTATTAGATTTTGTTTTCAGACTTTTCAGTATTTTCATTTTAAAGATTAAAACATTAATATTTATCAGGATTATCGGTTCTTTTCGATATCGATTAAATATAATTTAGATTTATTATGATATTTGTCTATATTAGTTAACGATCCGAAAAGTCGGGTTGTTACAGTTGGTATCAGAGCTAAGGTTATAGATTCTGTAGACTGTCTTTTAGGCATTGACCTGTGAGTTTTGGGTTGACTTCGCAAGGGTAGGATTATGACTTTGAATATCGACTTGTGATATGATTGTTTCGTATGTGTACTCACGAAAATTTTTGCAGGATGCCGCCAAAGAAATCTAATACTAGCCAAAACACTGGGGGAAATGTTACTCAGCAAATTGTGATGGATCAAAACACCTTTATGCATATGGTGCAGCAGGTGGTGGCTCAGCAAACGCAGAATCCTGGTGGTAACACACAGAATCAAGAAGGCCAGACTATGTTTGATCGTTTTATGAAACAAAGGCCTAATTGCTTCAAGGAGGCCAAGACCCCGATGGATGCGGAAGCGTGGATTGATCATATGGAGAAGATCTTTCGGGTACTTAACTGCTCTGAGTTGGAAAAGGCTCGTTTTGGCATTTACCGTCTTGAAGGAGATGCTAGCATTTGGTGGAAGTCAGTGGTGGCTTCCCACGCAGCTGGATATGAGAATACTGTTACTTGGGATGTGTTTAAAGCACAGTTCGATCAGAGGTATTTTCCTGTCAGTATCCGTGAGGAGTATGCTCGAGAATATCAGAGCATAACTCAGAAGGAGGATGAATCTGTGGCGGACTTTCAGATCAGGTTTCAGAGGTTAGCTGGCTATGCACGGTCCGTTGCTGGTACAGAGGAAGATAAAATCATGAAATTCAAGTGGGCTCTGAAGACTTCGATCCGTAACCACATCATCGCAAACCGCTACACTACGATGGACAGTTTGGTGGATAGTGCCAGAGATCAAGAACTTCATCAAACAGACTTCCGTAAGCAGCAAGACATGCAGAATCAGAAAAGAAAAAGGGATGACGAATCTACCGAGCAAAACAAGAATCTTAAGAATAATAATGGATCTTCTGGTGGATTTGAGAAAAATGATCATGGGTATAACACACGAAACTTTCGACGGAGAAATGGAAACCAGGAAAATCAGAATGAAGCAAAGTCTCGTTGTCAACATTGTGGGAAGATGCACGGTGGAAACACTTGTCATTGGACTACTGGTGCATGTTTTAGGTGCGGAGAACAAGATCACACTATCCGGAATTGTAAAATGCCATCCAACAATCGTAAGAATAACGATGATAAGGGTGAGAACAACAAACAAATAACTGCAAATGATGCTGCAAATAATTAAGGTACTATCCTGAAAACACGTTTTATTTTGCGATGCATGTTATAACTTTTGATGTGTGCGTAGTGAATTTTTGTAATTATAATTCATGATGCTACTTGGGCATCTGATTAGTTCTGTTAATGTTTATAAGTGATAGGTTGTTGTCATTCCTACAAAAGAATAATGTGTTTAAGAAAAAAAAAAGAGTGTATGATAAGATGATTTTACAAACAAATTTGTTTGAAAGAATTTCGATATCCGTGAAATCGTAATATGTTTTTTTCGGGAATCGGGACTTGTGTTCACTTGAGGTACTCTTATTTTTGGAATCGAATGGGTTTCTTTAATTTCGAGGACGAAATTTTTATAAGGAGGGTAGAATGTAATATCCCATATTTTTTTAATTATGTATAAATTTTTGTTTTGTGTAATTAAATATTATATTATAATTTAATTACAATATATGATATTAAATTAGATGTATATTATAGATATGTATTATTTTTCGGATAAACAGGAAACATGAACTTAGTGATGTACGTAAACTCCCTAATTCTCGCGTGCATTTGTTTTTCAACTAGGTGTAGAGCTTATCAAATGTTATCACTATTCTGTCTATATAAATATAGAGTTACAATTTAGTATTTATCTTATAAGAGGAAAAAAAAAACAATCAGAAGTAAATTAAAGAGAGACCTGGAGTCGTGGATGCAAGAGGAATAGGTATACCCGGAATAGGTATACCCGGAAATATCAACAGGGTTTCATTGGCTCATTTAGCAAAAAGGTACATATGTATCTACTTTTTAATAATTATTATGTGTATGAATATTAAGTTGGATTACAAATGTGTAAACATGATTACTATTTCATTTTTAAGCATACTAATTTTTATACACGTAAATTTGTAACTAACTCTTGAGAGTTGTTCTGCTGCATTATTTATTAACTCAATCAAGGTCGTAGTAATTAATTAATATGGTTCGATGGAAACTTCTGTATATGCATTTTACTTAATTGACAGCATATTTATTCACATGACTCCATTTGGAAAATTAGAATAAAGCTTTCTAGGTTAATTGTTTGCCTGCCAGTGTAATTTGGAGGTGTATGTTAATGGGTGAAAACCGGTTCGTGTATGTTGTTTATTTATTTATATTCTATCTCATCCTTATAGATATATGAGTTAATATTTTATTTGTGTTTTTATTATTTAAGCAAGAAAAATGTTTTCTTTTTAAAAGAATATGTCGTCGTGCATGATTATATTTAGAAGACTATGTATTTGTAGTCTTGTATATATGTTAGTAGCCAAATAGAATGGTCATGTAGTTATCAAGTTACTAACTGTGATATGCATACTATTAATTAGTACATTGTCATGTATGTGATTTCGTCTAAATTTGACTATAGTTTGCCTAATGTGTGTCTCATATTAAGTATATTTAAAATTTAGGTGCACTCTTATTAGTTATGCATATAATTGAGATTCTGCAATTTATAAATTATATATGTATATTTATAGTCCAAAATTCTGCTTTAGGAATTAATGTATTATTTCACTTCATACTTTTTATGTGGGTTACTGATTTTAATTACAAATCTGGATATTTTTTTTTAATAAACATGAGCTAATATTCATGGGTTTTATTTACACTTATTAATTACAGATTATTCATGATGCATATAATTTGTATGGTTTTAATTTAATAAATTAAGTATGTTATCAAACGCGGACATGCAAGTTTATGTAATCTGTTTGTCAACTTTGGTCATTTATGCATGCACATGAGATTTGTATGATTAATATATTATTTATATACACTTCATAATTTTATTTGAAATAGTGTATTGATTATAAAATCAAATTTCTTTTGATATTATATTTGGCGTAACTATAGGTTGACATATGAAATGTATTGCTATAAAAGACTTCATACTTGTAGTTGTCCATAAATTTTATTGTTTTATATCGTATATTTCAGACTCGGCACATATTCATAAAATTACTTTATTAAGCAGATCAGACAATTGCACGGTTTGTATTTGATTAATACAATTGACATCTTTTAAGGTACGAATTCCTATTCTTTTCTCTATCCATTTAAATTATAAATATTCATTAAATATATTGTTGAGGCAAATTTATAAATTGTCATCTTTTTGTACTCTCCTTGATACGAGTTATTTGCTCTCTTTCTCATTATAAAATTTTATTCTTTACTCGTTATATTTATTGTCGATTCAATTTTATAAAATTGTGACCCTTGTATTCTGTGTGTACTGTTTAGTGCACATTCTTATTTTCGTTTCGTCTCCCTTATTGTTGGAATTTTTATTGCCAGCTCATATATATTTGATTTGTTTCGTTTCGCTATTTTATTGCGACATTGCTTTGTTTATTTTGTTCTGTGCAATGAGTCTGGCAATATTTTTGAAACCTATTCGTTGGGCTCTTAGACCTATCTATGTGGTTAAATCATAGACGAGTTCATGGAGTTCGGAGTGTCTGGTGAACTCGGCACTTACTCGTATCGGTGCTGTGAGTATACGAGCACGTCTCTGGGGTATGAGATTGTGTATAGATCATGATCGTTAATGTGTGTTTTCTTCTTCTGGATTACCGAAGAAGGATTCTCTGTTTTGTAGAAATGCTTTGTGCATTTCATGTGTTTTCTTCTTGTGGATTACCGAGGAAGAATTCTCTGTTTTGTATTTCGCTTTGTGCGAGTACATATTTGTATAAGAGACCCTTATGGATACATACCTTACTTGATTCAGCCTTATATTTGTTCTGCTTCGATTCAGTATATTATTCTTGTTAGTTATCTTGCTTCATTTTACATTTAGACTTGTTTTGAAAATTCTGTGTTGGTAAGACACAATTCATTTGGACATTTGAAACCTTGTTTTATTTTTATATTATATTCGTACTGGGCATTTGGCTCACTCGTATTGTTTTCCTTCCGCAGGTAATCAGGGGTAAACGGGGTTGAGATGAGTGATGCCAACCAGACTTTAGCTGCAGTCTATATAGTTGTTTAAATAATTTGAGGACTTATTAGATTTTGTTTTCAGACTTTTCAGTATTTTCATTTTAAAGATTAAAACATTAATATTTATCAGGATTATCGGTTCTTTTCGATATCGATTAAATATAATTTAGATTTATTATGATATTTGTCTATATTAGTTAACGATCCGAAAAGTCGGGTTGTTACAGTATATGTGACAACCCGGGTCAAATCCCGAGCCTTTTTCGAAAATCGGGTCGAGTCCCGATTCCGAATCCGAAATAAGCCAAAGTAAACTGGCCCAAATGCAGTCAACTTGGGTAATCCACAAGCCCACCACAGGCCCCCAAAAGATCATGATTTGTTGGTGCACTTAGTAGTAGTACTTTGCCTTATAAACTGAACTAAAGCCCCAAATCTCCTCGATGTGGGACTGGGGTGTTACAAACTCCCCCACTTAAACTCCTGACGTCCTCGTCAGGCCGAACGGATATCCCATAGGTCCAAGATCGTTCCTCCCTAGCCATTGTGGGATAATACCGGCTGGCTTCGTGTCCCCACCTCCGGACCTCTGTCCATTGTGGGATAATACCACCAACCTTCGTGTCCCCACCTCCGGCAACTTGACGAATCAAGCTTTCGAGAGTCGGCTCTGATACCATATGTGACAACCCGGGTCAAATCCCGAGCCTTTTTCGAAAATCGGGTCGAGTCCCGATCACGAATCCGAAATAAGCCAAAGTATACTGGCCCAATTGCAGCCAACTTGGGCAAACCACAAACCCACCACAGGCCCCCAAAAGATCATGATTTTGTTGGTGCACTTAGTAGTAGTACTTTGCCTTATAAACTGAACAGAAGCCCCAAATCTCCTCGATGTGGGACTGGGGTGTTACACATTCACTATATCTTGAAGATTGATCTCTCCCCCGGATGAACCATATAGCCAAGAGAAACCATGAACCATATAGCCAAGAGAAACCATGAACCAGAAAAAGAAAAGAAGAGCTTGCCCATCCCATGAGTACATATTTCATAGAAGCATTGTTAGACCGTACATCTTTCTTGGTATGTACAAATAATATGTAGGAGCATAAACTGAAACATTCTGAAGCTACAAAGATAGTTATTAAATAGTTAGCACCGCATAAAAACATTCCTCCTAGAGTAGATGTTACTACGTGGAGTAGATGTTACTACGAATAAGAGAAACTCTGTTTAGCCATTTCTCTACGAATATAGAAATACAAAGAGTTGAACATAGTAAAATAAGAAACTGAAAGATTTCGTTCAAATTGTTCGCTTGAAAATTTCCCGAAAAACTAATCATGGGTTCTTCTCTCCATCGGAACAAGCATTACTAAACTTGTTGAAAAGATGAAATATAACCAAGGTATATATTTTTTATCAGAGGTTGAATCGATCATCAGAAGAAGAATTAGGCCAAAAATTGGATACATTATGGGAAAATCAAACTTCCATCGAAGAGAAGCAAATGAAAGGTTTTTATAAAATTCTCATAGAATCGAGAATGAAGTTTTCATTCTGTACGTGTCAGATCATGAATCAGTAATCGCATCCAACTTCCAAAAAAAATCTCAATTATTTCGAACTTTCCACTTTTAGAATGGAATTTTATAGAATCTCCATGAATAGGACCAAACCTTATTCCATGATATTTACATGAGGTTCCTCTTTATGATTCTTAAGATGAAGCGAGGGATTCGTCCATACCATCGGTAAAGTTTGGAAGACCACGATTGATCTGAAAGGGAATGAATGGAAAAAATAGCATGTCGGATCAACTAAGAGTTACGAGAATATTTCAATCTTTGCATCGGTACAAATCGTTGTGTTCCTCTTTGAAACGGAACAAAATGCATTCAATTTCAAGTTGGGTTGGATGAATAAATGGATATAGAGCCCTAATGGCTTCAATTTATTTATTTATTAATTTATTTATGCGATTATTGATGATAAGGGAAAAACAACAAGCTTCTGTTCTTAATTTGAATGATAACCCGATTTAATTAGACGTTAAAAATGTATTAGTGCCTTGATACGGGAAGAGATTATCCCATGAACGAATTCTTTATATTTTGATGAACGAATTCTTTATATTTTAATGAATCCTAACTATTGACATTTTCCATTATGGAATAAAAAGGCTCTTCCAACTTAAAAAGCTATAATCATTGTTATAATATGGAACCAAAATATGTTTCTTCTGCCAAAATAGATCTTGCACTCCAATGCTAGTTGCATTTTGCAACTAGGTAATACTAAAGTCACTAAGCCCCTGTTTGGTTGGAGGAGAATAGAGTGGAGGGGTATGAAATTTAAAATCATGTTTGGTTCAAAATTGGGAAGGGGATTGAAGGGGAGGGGATTGGAAGAGAGTTTTTGTTTAGTTTTATCACCCTCCAATTTGGGGTTTTTTGGAGGGGAGGGAAGGGAACATTTATTTGACAAAAATACTCTTACATGTGTAATTCTAATTTATATTCTTTTTGCATATATGAAGGTTATAAATGTAATTTACTCATAAAACCCTCCTCTCCCCTCTTGTACCAAACAAAAAATGAATCCACTCCCCTCCCTTCCCCTCATATGAACCAAACATAAATATTATTAAAATCCCCCCTTTCCATCCCCTCCCTTTCCCTTCCCTCCATTAAAACCCCTCCCCTCCCCTCCCCTCCCCTCCCTTCCCCTCTTCTCTTGAACCAAACATAGCCTAAGTTCTTACTAAACTTTTCCAACTTTCATTTAAGGTACACGAACTTACATTTCATATACAATTGATTGATGATGTTGCACGGATGCATATATCAATCCTTGGTTGTAAATATGGAAGCACCGATGCGTTTGTGCATAATCGCATTAAGTACGCAATTTCTTTGGAGTGGCGACTTTGTGCATTTGCTTTCAAATTATAGCAATGCAACCAAGTATAGCATTGGATTGGAGATGTTAATAGTGCTTGGAGGAGGCACTAAGAGTCTTGGAGCAACTTACTACAACCAAGATGAAGAGTCTGAATGGATGGTTAACATAAAGACGAGCAGATTTGTTCTTACAAAGAGAGAGATATATACATTAAAAATAAATCATGAGGTCCTGATTCCTAGAAAATTAATTACTTCCTTTGTCTTACTGAAGAGAATCATTCCTTCAAGCATAAATATACATTTTTGGTTATATACAATCAATGGCATTGGCGGTACAGTAATCAATATCTCTTGGAATACAAAACGCTGGCACTATGATGATATTACAACATATCAAATGGAGAAAATGTGGCAACATATATCATCACTTAGAAACCATGCCTACTAGTGAAGAAAATAATTGAGAACTTCAAATGAGACTAATTTTGCTAAACAGGGTATTAAACATCACAAAAAGGAATTCATTTTATGTCAATCTCTATACAGACAAGAAAGTATTTGGAAACTCATGATAAGATCTAAAAATTAATTACAAGAATCCAGAACACTGACCTCTCCCAAAGGGCATTGTAATCAAGTCCACAAAAGCATTTTCCAAATAAAATGACAATGGCCTAAATACATCATTATTCGACTTGGATGACTTAATTTCTCAAAGTGGACTATCTGCAAAAAACGTTATAGTAACTTAATAACAAGAACCATAAAACTTGTTTAGCTACTGCAGTCTGCAAAACGGGGGTAATATCAAAGTTGCAGATGTTCTATAATTCAAGCAAGAGAAATCTTGTAAGGTAAAATCTTCCAAAACAGAACATCATAAGAGAGGGATATCCAAAAAAAACAGATAGAGATTTAAATGGAAACACCTTCATATTTCGTGAACATGTATCTTTAACTACTGTACTCGAGAAAATTATTATGTCAGAAAAAAGTATTGTGTATTGACATGGTCAGTTTCGTCCAAGTTGTCTAAATTGCCTGTATCAGTTATATTGGTTTCCGTGATGGCATCGAGTAGTAATGTGATTAATGATATCGCCAAGATTACATTAGAGGAGGAGGATGAAGGGGCGATCTTTTATGATGGAGCTGGGGAAGAGAAAGTTGTGTTCGACTCAAGATGTGTTTAGGGCCTCAGGGCCTCTTTATTAAAGATAGGAGTGATTGACTTTCCGGCAAGGCAACAAACATTGGTGGCATTATGGAAGCCTGCTAGAGTATACATCAAAGAGTAGGAGGCTAACTACTTTCTATTCCAGTGCTATTATGGGATTGACATTACAAGGGTGATACAAGGTAGCCCATGGACCTTTAATCGAAAAGCTTTGGTCATCACAAGGTTAAAAGAGGGGGAGAATCCGAGATGGGTAGCTCTGAACTCATTAGATTTATGGGTGCAAATTAATGACTTAAGAACGGGGTTTATGTCAGAAAGAGTTGTAAAGGATGTGGGTAATTATGAGAGTTCAAAGAGTCTGATCCAATGAATTTCATGGGGCTGTGAAGGGAGCATTTGAGGGTGCGAGTTACTATTAATCTCAATAAGCCGTTAAAGAGTAGAGATTTAAGTAATTTATTACGAAAATATTTTCTAACCTGATGATAAAATGTCTGTATTGAACACTATGTAACAGGATCAAATATAGAAGAAGTCTATTTACCAGTTATTCTAGACTCCGCTGTCAAATCACAGCGGGGAACGCATAGTTTAGCAATTCGTTCCTCTGCATCAACATCATTAACGACACCCCGGCATCTCGGGAAGCCACAATAACAAGCAAGTTGTTCATCAATTGATAAGAATCTACATATCCATTTAAATAAATTGTTTAGATGCAGAGAAAAATTAATGCAAAGCAGAATATTCCAAGAGAAAAACCTGTAATCATATGTCAGCTCCTCCCATTGCTTTATATCTCTTTTTGAAAATATAATTATGTGCTCATCACCATTAACAGTAATAACTCTTGAGTAACAATTTGGCTGCAATTATTGAACAAGGAAGTTCTTAAAGAGAGAACGCAACCATATAAGAGTAACAGAAATCCAGACGTACCAGAACCACAATTGTGTCTAATGATATATTGAGGTCAAATATGATTGCTGGTATTGAACTTAAGTTTATATTCTACATTAAAAAAATTCATCTTTCATGTTACAATCAAAGACCAGTAAAAGCACAATGTTCATGCAAAGTTCATTATAATGTCTTTTTATACCCAAATTTCTTTAGGTGGGGCCACAAAAGAGTCCTGTAAAAGTAAAATTGAAGATTCTGTACAGTAAGAGCAGTGGGCATCATACATACTTCACAGGAATGATTGATCAAATGTGCTATGCTTCCTGCCTTTGTTGCATCAATCACACGATCATCATCAATACGGAACATATAAGTGCCAGCACCCTGCATGCAAAGAGTATCAGTTAAGAGACTTCAGAGTTAACTATTATTTCCCCTCCCAGTAGAAAATTCAAGTATTCAACATATGCCAGTAAAAGCCTTGTGCAGTATCACAAAAGCAAATCAGCCTTCAGAATATCGATGACCCGATAGAGTCACAACTTTTAGTTAGACATGAGGAACAGCATATCTACCGACAGTTTCACTTAAGATTTTTATCTTTCTCGAGCCACAACAATTCTTCAAATTAATAAAATTTTCACATATGATACGGAAGTAGATGATTTTATGGGGGCATAAAAACAAGTATTTGCAGTGCTGAACATAGTTTCAGTCATACTTACCACAAATGAATTGTATATTAGGTGTTCTCTTCTGTCAGCTATTGGAGCTCTGACAAGTTCACCGCTATACTCGATCACCTGCAGCAATACAATTTAGATAATCACGGTTTTGCAAGTTACATCAAAATACAAATAACTTGTCATCGCAATAAAATTAGTTGTACCATGTCTCCGGCTACATGTTGTTGCTTGGCAAATATTCCATATCCATGTATTCCAGATTTTCCTGGCCAACATTTTTATATAAAAAAATTCAAAAACTTGAAACTGGACCTAGTGAAATGCTTCATTTCAAACAGTTATGTAACATCAAAAACTTGAAACTGGACCTAGTGAAAAAGATCATACCCTTCTTTGCTATCGGCTTAAAAAGTATCAACAATTGTCCCATTTATGTTGGATGCACCAACTGACATGTTAAAGAAAGAATCAGATAATGTATGGCTTACTTTGATACAATAACCCAAATTCAGTAATTCAATGTATTATTATGTCTCAGATATCAAGAACCATAAAAATAGTTTTTCTTTTCAAAGAGTTTCTGTCTTCTTCCCATTTGATCTAGAATAGCTAGAAACGAATTTCACCTATTACAAATAACAACTAATATATTAAACATGTGTTATACAATTTAACAGGGCTATACAGAACTTTCTGCTGCAATAACTGGGAATAGAACTCACATATCCGATCTACGGCCCAACTATTTTTGTGGGAGAATAACCTGTACTGAGTGAGAATCACTGGTATTCGGGATTGGGTGACTCATTATGCATATTGCTCTTGCAACCTTGCCAACCTTCCTAACCTACGAAGTTTTTGCACTTACATTTAGATTGAAATTTGGAATGATTGAAATTGTTAGTAATCAGTAGCAAACGACACTTGACAGTTCTTTCAAAAGATTTACACCATGTACATACTATCACCACTGTACTACAATTTTATATGTCGTACTTCCACTTTCTACCTGTTAAAACTTGCCCATAAACTTTATCTTCTTGCAAAATTTTAAGTACTTGGAAAGAAAAAAAAAGATGCTCAAGTTATGCTTTTAGAGCCCTAGCCGAGATGTGGCCTAGATGTCTCCTGGAGGATAAGGCACCTGTCTAGAAGCAAGAAGAAGGCATTTTAAGGCAAACAGGTGTGATTTATATAGATTATATTACGCCAATTCTAATTAATATTTTACAATTTGTCAAAGATGTTAGTAGTTCAGTACTGTATATACAAACTATAAATGCTTTATGGATAAAAGCAATGATCTGCATTTATAAAAAATATTACGTGATCTATAACTGATTAACATCGAAATGTCAATACCACATTGAATAGAAATTAGTATATACATCGCATATAAATCATATATTCCACTATGCAAGTATACAGGTATATAGCACTAAGAATAGAGTATAACAACATTATCGAGGTTTTAAGTATCCAAGAGCATCAAGGTATGACATTATCGAGGTTTTAAGTATCCGAGAGTACATACCTTGCACTCAGGTTTGTTGAACATGTATGTGCCACCATAGACAACACTAAGTCGAGCAAAAGCCTGAGAAAGTAATATATATAGATATCCAGTAAACTTTAAAGCCATAATTTAAAATCTTAATATATTTCTCTGAAACTATAATGGGTACATTTTAGCAAATAGGAATTAAGGAACTGAAAAAAGAAGATTAGGCAGGGAAGAAAAAGTGCAAACATAAAAAAAAAATTAAGACCTGTGGGAGCTCTGCTAATCCATACAAAGGATAAATATACGGGGATCCTCCTTGAAAGCGTGCAAGAGATTCCGCATAAAGCTATGAAATAAGTAGAAACTTTCTTAAGTCATGTCGATACTCGATAACATGTATACTATAATTTAACCATGAAAAAAAGAATAAAGTATGAATCTTCACTTTCATTCTCTTCACGGTTTCCAATGCAGGTTCGTTTAGATAGCGATCATCTCGATGAAGTGCCAATACATGACCGATGTAGTCAATAGTGTTGTCATCAAGACCGTATTTACTGTCAGTACAGCAAAAGAAAGAAAACTTAGCACCACTTACTATCACAGACTTCGTTTTAAAAAATAAATATAGTTGTAGGCTTGTAGCTAAGTTTGCTAGTCTCTCACTCTTCTTCTATACTACTAAGTTCCAACAAAATTAAAAGAAGCAAAATTTGTATTCCACGGATTAACCAGGCGACACTTCTATGAAAATCATTATTGTTTATTATAGACAGTAAGTCACCTGAAACTAAAGAGATTATAGTTCAATATAACTTAGAGAGATTCTTCAATCATTCCAACAATAATTGGATATTTGTTTATATTTTAAATTAAGTTACTCTACATATAGAATAAACAAAAACACAAAAGATAAATAGCATACGCAATAAGATCTTTGGTTGTCAATCTTGTCAAATCCATCCC
The DNA here is from genome assembly GCA_037693485.1 of Kitagawia praeruptora. NCBI lineage: Eukaryota > Viridiplantae > Streptophyta > Magnoliopsida > Apiales > Apiaceae > Kitagawia > Kitagawia praeruptora. The sequence continues at coordinate 150,575,963 of CM075351.1, read as the reverse complement.
CTCATGCGTCTTAGGATCAGTTTCATTGTAATCTTGGACATAAATAAAGAATTTGCTCCATAACATTAGAAAACTACTAAAATAGTAGCTACGAATTCATATATAGCTCAACCACATCTTGCATTATACTACATTATCTTCATTCTCAACACCTTAACAACAATCGATACCATTACTATCAAAAACCAATATGAAGTAGCTAGACTATGAACAAACACACACACAATCAAATTGTGTATCAGCTGCTACCGGTAGCTAAATAGCTAAACCACTTGAAATGATTAAAAAATGTCCTATAATAATTAAAATTTGTCCTCAGTCCTCACAGGACAGGTGAATAAATTGTCAACAGAAAATCAAACTGAAACATGGATAACATTAGATATAGGGAAAACAATTTCTAAGCTACTTCAAAAAATGAATGATACAGTAAGTACCACCAGCTTTTAACTCAAAATCTATATTACATATGGAATGTGAAAGTGTGAAACCACCAGAGATGCTAATACAAACCAAGCCAGACATACAGTTTAATTCATTGTCAACAGCAGAAAATCAAATAAAGCTGAAAAATGACTATTCAATGCAAAAACCAATTAAAGTTCCACCAACTAATTCTAAGCATAAACACCATTCCTTGCTTGAACCAGTTATGTCAATCCCATTGTTAAGGTAAGCAACAATCATATACCAATAACCCATGTTTTAAATTCACTAAACCAAAGCACAACTCAAAAGCATAAGTTAATAGATGTAAGAAAACATGACATGATTCTGATCAATACAATCAAACTCTAAACTCTAAACTAATACTGTAATATTGTTAAGACATCAAAACTCTAAACTAATAATATACACCTGTTGGAACTGAATTTGTTGTCATCCATTCATATTTATTTGAAATGCAATCGTGTTGGACAGGTCGCCACAATTTCACTAAAATAACTATATCTCTTTGTAGAAAGTTAAAAAATGAACGGTTGATTTTGCAAGAAACTACACATCTTAGCTTTCAATGGTATTTAGAACAACCTCTGGAACCTTAAAAATTATAGCACTTGATTCTAGCAAGTTGGGATCAAGTGGTTATGTAGTCTTGTACACAGTTGGAATTTTATGACTCTCATTTTATGTCCATATACAGAAAAACAAAATGTCAAGACTATACACTTCGTGCAGAAAGCAAGACTATTCTTCAACACTATTTTTAGGCAAAATTAGTTGTAGTTACAAAATATAACGTAACTACAACTCCTGGAAATGAGAAATATTAGAACCTATGCTACCTGCCATATCTGTTGCATCATGGAAAATGTATATGCCAAATCCAACGCTTAATTTTGTGCAAAGAATTAAATGAATATACCAAAATCCATATTCTGTAGCAATGAAGCATTAAATTTATAAGCTTCTCGCAAGCTTTTCACTGCAACAGCTTCTCGGATATTTTACAGGCATGTCTTACAATCAGTTATTAGCTAATTTGTAATATCTTTTTCTTGGTTCAACATTGATGTTGAGAATACGTTACATGTTCTATTGCTTTATACACACATGCTGTTGTTTTAAACTCTACCTTAATAAACTTGATTTTATTGATATTTTACTTCGATCTTTACTATATACAAATCCTATTGTTTATTAGACCTTCAAATTGGTATACACCAACTCCAATAACTGACAGACGGGTACAAAGGTTCACAGTCTAGGGATACATGGAAGCAAAATACCAAAAGAAACAGCCATTGTATAACTACAGATAGTGGTAAATCACATGAGAGGAATAACATACCATGATGAAGCTCTGTCATAGCAAAACACCCAGAATACTCAACATTGTCAATGACGTCAAAGTACCTGTCTCTATGTTTCTTCGTTCCTAAATTAAGCACAGAACCTCCCCAAAGACTGAAATAAAAACAAATTCACTCTTAAGTTACGCTACTACCAACATAAGACTTGTCATATAGAAAGACAATATGTAAAAATCATTCATTTCACTACTTGATTTGGAAACATAAACAAACCTCCACCAAGATTTTTATAAAAATGCACTGTGAGAAAGCCTGATACAAAAGTCTCCATATAATCAATTTGACATTTCTCTTAATTCATTCATTACTTAAGCAATTTATATTAACGGATCATCAACAGGACACAAAACTATTCACTGAATAAACAAACACATTTTAATCCAAAATTTATATATAATCTACAATACATAATTATCCTAATCGAATCATCATAAAAAATCTTATTTCGTTAACTCTATGGAATTAAGCTAGTTATTTTATATGAGCATCAGTTATGCAAACCTGAAGAATTTGTTTGCCAGAAGTCTGAAATTGTGCTTGGATGGCTTTAGAAAGCATTTCACGTGACACCAATCAGCGGTTTCTGAGTGAACAAAGTGAATGAAAACATATTTATATTGCTAAAATAAATGTAGGATAAGAAAAGAAATTACAAATAATAAAGTAAATTCACTTTATTCATTGGAGCATTGTATCAAACAGTTGGTACAATACATAACAATACCCCATATGAATATAAGAATCAGAACTATTATTCATAGTGGTGTCAAATATTATACATTTTCACATCTAAAAGTTTCAAAATCCATAGAAACTTATAGAAGTTACGTCGAGATGTGTTTGCAGAATTGAAACATCTGCAAAGAAACACTGAATATCAAAGACTGAATGATTAAATCATATATATTCATGTACAATCAAACGAAGAAAATTGAGAGGAAGGAAAGTAGATGAATGGTATAATGATTTACCACTCCACTAATTCCCACGCTAGGGTTTCCCTCCACTCCCAAATGCTCCGATTTTCGATCCACGACAACCAAATTAGTCTTGATTTCATCGTTCCAATAATCCAATGCTCCAAAATAGTGGTTTCCGGTTGAATTGGAGTTTTTTTTAGAATTGGGGGTTTCAATTTAGGGTTTTGGGAGTTCTGAGAGTGGTGATCGAAGCAATTCGAACTTGGATGGCTGTGATTCTGGTTGGATTTCTTGAATCCGCCGGTGGATTTTTTGCGAGGACGCAGAGGAGAGAGTCAAGCATGGTTTAGGGTTTCTTTGGAAAGCATCGGGCTTTTATATTTTTTGAATTAATTATGATGTCAGCATGACATAACATTATTTGTATTCAGGATTTAGTATTAGTATTGATACATACACACTATCAAAAAAGAAATTGAAAAGAGTCTTTGAGAATTGCAGCTTGTTCTACCAACTGAGCTGATGCATTTTGCTTGTTTTTCTTGGAGATATCCATGGCGATTCAATTGAGTTAAGTCGCTGTGGTGGTGACGAAGCTGGGTGGTGGGTGGAGAAGAAACTGGATTTTATAATAATTGATCATCGAACCATTTCATTACATTGGTGGTTAATTCGACCTTGAATGTATCATCAGGTAATGTTAAAAACATTTCGCTAATCATCAAATGGGTGTCTTTACTCAACAGAAGTCCCCATGTCATGCCAGCTTTTATCAAAGTCCTCCGATCCCAATTAACAGCTTTTATCTTCTTTAGCCGTGCCAACTCGGTTGTAATTCTATGCCTATGCTCTTTCTTCTCGTCGTCCAAAGCTTTGCTAGACACACTAGCTTCAGATCTCAAAGACACTTGGGCTAGGTCACGCGCATCCATCCGAGGCGCATCCATCCGAGGCTGAAAGATTAAATAAAAATTGATTAAGCCACACCCACACATAGTTAAAGCATTAGAGCAGATACGTAAATTACTACCTTTTTTAACATCCTCCGCTCTCTCTTCCGCCCCTGTAATGGGAACACACACACTAACTAAACTACAATTGATGAAATAAAGTAGAGCTCAACATACAAATTACAATATTAAACAAATAATACCTGGGTCTTCTTTCTTTTTCTCCTTCTTTCTACTTCTTGTGTGTTTCCACAAGTGTTGCTGCTGCCGCCAGAAATAATAATTTCTCTACGTCTTCGTCTTCTCTTCCCGCCCACCATTACTCATACACTCGTAAAAGAGTACAAACTATATATAATGGGTGACATAATAGATGGATGTAACTACTATTAATCAGTGTTATAGAAATCAGCCGATAAATCGGCCGATATATCGGTGAAATTGCTCCTGGCGATCTAGTTCCGGCAAATAGTTCACTTATACGGTTTTCGTCAAATCGGGTCAAAACTCGGTTCAAACAAGACAAATCGGGTCAGCGGGTTAAGATGTATTGATAAAAAGGTTGAAGTCTTCCAGAAAACTTGTGATTTTACAGAGAATAGAGAAGCAAATACTGCATAAAGATGGAAGAATATGATAAAAAGGAGGTGTGATTCGTTTGTTTGAAATAGATGAAGAGGCTAGGGTTTTAGTGAAGAAGACGATTCTAAAACGAAAAAAGAAGATGATGATACTTACAAATTGTTAGCCCCGGCAGCTGTTTTCTACTTATACCATTATTAAATACAGGTCCAATATTAAATATTTCCTCATTTTAATTTAATCATTTATATTTTGATGTATATATAGTTATGTTTATTAATTATTAATATTAAATTATTCCCGATTTGTCTTCCAATTAATCCTCAATTCAACGATTAATCCTTTCAAGATCATGGAACCGATCTTGTCCGATTACCAAATTCTACAATACTGCTATTAATACGTTGCTGCTAGCAAAGACTCTCTCCTCCCTTTCCCTATAAAGAAAGCATCTACAGTAAAACCTCTATAAATTAATATAGTTGGGACCGGAGAATTCTATTAATTTAGAGAGATATTAATTAACCGATAAATTAATAATTATTAATTTATAGAGAATTTTTGATATCAAAGAAAATTAATTTCCAATTTCATACATTTAAGTAGAATGAATTGTACATTTTATATTTTATACTTAATTCAATATATATTGTTTACAAATTTAATGAGTATTTACGAGATTCAAAGTAAATATTCATGTATATTTAGATGATATCAAGGATAAAACAACATTTTTTGAACATTTTTCACGTAAAGAAGCACCAAGACATCAAAAACATTGATTAATAACTTTTTAATGCTTTACAAAAATACCACATTCGAACTTTTGGATGCAACTAAGATGGTTAAAGATGAATTTCATATAAATTCAAATTTTAAGAACCATAGAATAATATTTTACAAAAGGGTAATACATATATTTTTATGATTATAAATGAATTATTAATTTATAATATTATTGGGACCATATATTTATACAGGGTTTTCAAAAAAATTATTATCTTATTATCTTATCGAAATTGATCATTTTTTGAACTGGCCCAAATTGGGACCGAAAGAAATTATTAACTTAGAGAGATTATTAATTTATCGAGTATTAATTTAAGGAGGTTTTACTATACACCTCTTTTCTTAGAGCATCTGCAATGCATGGACAATTTTTTCTTGGCCAACTATTCCACATAGGCAAAAACTGGACTTGACCACCAACCGAGCAAACTCATACAATGCAATCAAGTGGATGGTTGAATATAATATGCAAGCAAGTGGAGAAGCAAGTTGAAAACAATCCTACTGCAGAACTGGTGAAACAAAGAAACAATAAATAAACAAAAAGCAAGTAATAAAGAACAGAAAAGTAGCATTAAAAGCAGAGTTGGCCATGGCCGGCTTGGTAGCCACTGCCCAATTTTTTTTGGCCTGACCAAGCCTCTCCAATGGAAAACAGTCTGCCCAAGTCCACATTACGTATCCCAATGCAAGAGTTGGCCTTGCGCTGCAGATGCTCTTACTACCACCTCGGGGCCCTCGTAATACTTGCTTTTTCGGGGCAAAAAAAAAAGGTTAAAAAGCGTGCAAGCCCGCGGTCCTGGGCACTGGGCAGTGCCATTTACTGATCAGTTGGCTCGATTTAAAAAAAGTTTTTATGATTTATTTTTAAGTAAAAATTTTATATTTTGATAAAAAAAAAATTATATAAGCATTTAATGTATGTTTGAGATTCTATAAATTATAAAAAAAATTAAATTTTTTAGGATAAAGTTAGAAATCTTAAATTTTATCTTAAAATAAGTTAACTTAATTCGAAAAAAAAAGTTACTCAAACACCCCAAATGTTTTTGTTGCTTTTTCTTTTTATTACTTTATCGATCTATGTTCATGCCCCCTCAACTCTGGTTTATGTTTAAGGTATATATATGTGTAAGGGTAATATGTATAAGATATAAATGTTTATGGAATCGAAAAGCAAAATGGAAATAAATAGATTAAAAAAGAAAAGAACAAAAGAAAAATCACAAATCAGCTTCTTAACTAGTGATAGTGATGTAACCAAAAACCCAGTGTACCAATACTTCTAACAGCAAGTTCAGTGCTAGATGCTAAATTATTATTGCTATAATATAAAATCAAAAAGTAAATTTTGGTGCTAAAATAAAATTCATCTTCCAAAGCTAATTCTATAACTAGTTTCAAATTTAACTAACTTTTTTAATTTCTATTGAATATTTTAAACAAACTTATCTCATTCTAGTTAAATGATGATGTGGTATGGATGCATAAATGCATCATTGGTTTCAAATTTAGCACCAAGAATCCATAATATAGCAATAACACCAAATATGCATCCAATTATAACACCCCTTTGGAGATGAATTTTTTAGCAATTAATGCTATAATATAGCAATACACCAAGAATAGGATTACATTGGACTTGTTCTAACATAACCCATTGACATTAATCTTACCAAAGATAGCTTGGTAGGTTGACAACAGATCCGAATCTAATGATAAACAATAATCATAATCAAACAATAATACAAGAAAATAAGGACGGGGTAGTGTTATCTAGTTTTAACAAGAAAAAGGGGAGATTAGGGGAGTTGTTTATAAGAGGAAATGGAAATCACTAGTTCTAGGACTAGGAGATGCAACTACCCCCTACAAAACTCCCTTCTATCTTGAGCCTCTTTCCTTTTTCTGAGTTTTTTCATTTCCCCTGCTCTTACACCATCTTTACTCCTAATCCTGTCCGTGGTTCTAATTTCGAATTTTCCGTTTGTCCTTCCTCTCTAAGCGTGCTCCATTTTAGCCTCTCTTATGTTGGGCACTTATATGTACATATATTCTAGCTAAGTACCTAAGAGTAATTAGTACAAAAAAGCACCAAGCCTGCTAAGAGTGGATAAAGCACTAAAAGAGCAACATGAAGAATTAAGGTAGAAAAATAAGAAAATAAACAATACAATGCTGGGAAAAAGTAACCTTTCTCTCCTATCTCAGTGAGAGTCTCGATTTTCTCTCCTATCTCAGTCGGATCGTGAGAGTGTCTCTATGACAACAGTTAACGACATTGAAATGCAGATGGCAGGAATGGACGTTGAGGACGAGGAGAATGAAGAGCTCGTTTTCGATGAAGGGGTGGAGGAGGAGATAAATAGGTTCGATCTCTGTCTGGTTGGAAGATTTATGACTGATAAAAACATCAATGGTAGGATAATGAAGACAAAAATGGCTGATATATGGAAGCCAGCCATGGGAATTACTATTAAAGATATCAAGCCTGGCTTGTTTCTTTTCCAGTTTTACCAGATGGATGATCTACGGTGGGTCAAGAATGGAGGCCAATGGTCCTTTGACAATGCCTTGCTTGTGTTAAACACCATTGGTCTAGGTGAGGATCCCACGAAGGTTGCACTGGTGGAAGTCGATTTTTGGATTCAAATCCATAACCTCCCAGTTGGATACATGTCAGAGGTTGTGGGAAAACAACTAGGAAATTTCTTCGGAATCTTTCTCACAAATTTACGAAGATGGGATCTTCTGATTTTACATCTTTCTGGAAACCCTGGCAAGACAAACTCCTCATCTTCTGAATTTACTGATCGATGAGGAAGGTTTTGCCATACAGATGTATATTCAGTACTGCCATAAGCTCCACAAGTACTGAAACTAACATTGATAATATTTAAAGATTTTGCAACTTGATTAGTCCATCCCATGAACACATTAGAGATAATGCAGAGTGGGGCTTTCCCTTGTTTGGAAGTTATTTCGGATACGAGATCCTTAAATGGGCTTGGTTGACGCATGTCAAAGGACTATTAATTGAGGTAGAGCTATGAAGCAGGGATTCTTCACCTAGGTGAAGAATCGCGTATCCCACGCTTCGGGGGTGCGGGGGTGCGCGGGGGTGCGCACGGAGTGCGCCACGTGGCGTATCCCCGCTTTTCTGTCAAGGGGTGCGCGGGGGGTGCGCGGGGGTGCGTAGGGGGGGTGCGCGGGGGTGCGTATGGTCAATTTTTAATATTTTTTTTGCTTTTTAATTATAATCATATTGTTATATATTCATTTATTATCACTTATATATGTTAGTTAAGTGATTTAAAAGCATTTTTATTACAATTTACATGAAATGTGAAAATTTAATTTTTTTTCAAGTAACTTTTCTGCAATGTTAAGTGATTTAAACAAGCTTTTATTATGTCTTTTATTTAGTAAGGAACTAAGGATGATGAAATTGAACTACTTAAGTATTTGACATTTTGACTATTTGGTTTAATTTGAGCGCTACTCTTCCTTTTTATTTAATATATATATTATTTTTTATTTTTTTATTTTTTTTGCCGTATCCCCACGCATCCCCATTTTTTTTATTTTGCCGAATTGCCGAATCCCCGTATCGCGCACCCCCGCACCCGCACCCATGCTTCATAGAGGTAGAGATAGGGCTTCTGTGTTGAAGTTAAAAGTCTTGCTTTCTTTTCACTACAAAACCAAGTCATGTCTCATGTGTTTGTCAACTGATCATTCCACCACTCACTGTCTTGAGCCATTTGAGCTTTACCCTCAGCGTACCAGATATCCTAGTGGTACAATTTTTTAGAATCTTACATGGTATGTCTCTAGTTGTAATGATTATGATGGTGGTGATGTTACAATGCCCCTTGGTGGTGGGAAGAGATCGAGGATTAGTTCCCAAACGAAGGGTGTTGGAAATTGATAACCAAACCCCAAGTGACTCTGAAAAAGTAAGGATCATAACCATTTCTAACTCTGATCCTTGTAGGAAGTTTCCAGTGGTGTTTGTCAATTGTTGCATTTAACTCTGATAAACTCATTTTGAGAGTCGACTCCGCCGCCCCCCGCCCCCTCCCCCCTCCCCCCTTCCCCGTCGCCTCCACCCTCCCCCCTCCCCCCACCCCCGCCCGCCGCCGCCGCCGCCCACCCCCGCCCGCCCGCCCGCCGCCACCGCCGCCGCCGCCCCCGCCCCCTCCGCCGCCCCCCGCTGCCCCCCGCTGCCCCCCGCTGCCCCCTCCTCTTCTTTCTTTCATTTTCGTCCCCTTTTCCTCTCCTTTTCAATTACCTCAGTTTTTCATTCAATAAAGCTCCGAAAATTCTTTCGAAATTTCTCAGATCTGGTCCGATCTTGAGCTAGTTTGTGCATTGAAAACTCATCTTTGTTGGGTTTTTCGTCTCGCCTCTTGGTGTGTGTATCGCCTTATGTGCGATTGTTATCGTTTTCAGTTATTATTGTTTTGGTTTTGTTATGCCAGTCCTCCGAGGATGTTTCATTTGATGTCTCGAGAGATCTGGAAAGCCCGCATCGAAGCTGTGGCAGTAATGGTTATTGCAAAAGCTCACCTTTCACAACAGGATAATGTTCAATCTTGGGGAGTCTTCACTTACGGCAAGTCTATAGCTGGATACCGGCAAGTAGATAGCTGGGGTGCTCCATCCGAACAATGGACTACCAATAGTTTTTACGTGTTAAGGTCAATTGTGATATTACTGTATTCAGAGATGTGTGTGCAATTTAGATTTATTGGGTTGTCTTTGATTGCATTCTCTTTTAACAGAATTTTTCAGTTCTGTAATGTCAAACAGTCAGGAAACAAACCAGCTAAGTGTTTTAGCTTGTCTCTGTTTTTCAACCTGGTTGTAGCGCCAGTTGGGGGTTTGTCCCGACGGTGTATTTGTTATTGATTTAATGAAAATCTTTATCTTTCTGGCAAAAAAAAAAAAAAAAGAACTCCTAAAATCTAATAGATACCTTTTGTTATAGAATTTTAAATTTTAAGAATTGTAATTCAATTTCAATTTATATGACATTCCGAAAAAGTGTTGGTTCATCAAACAACCATATTCTTCGTAAAGACAGCTAGCATGTTTAGTACACATGATTTCGAGCACTTCAAATTAATTTCCAAAACAATTGAAAATCATGCCCAAAAAATACAAACAATCGGGAAAGAAATAAGAAAAAGATTTGCTCATGTTGTTGAAGCTGGTAGAAGGGTAGAAACAAAATCATCCATTGCTCGTAAAGAAGACCCTTTCTTACCATAATTTTCTCTTGCACCTTGTCTAATCATTTCACCAATTTCACTAGCTTTTTTCCTTATTCCCTCATTTTCCATTACCATCTCAATCACTCTTTTCACTTCATTCTTTGTAACGCAACTTTCCAATCCTTTTGTCAACTCTACTCCCGCTCCCATCTCTTCCTCTATCATCTTAGAATTGTAGACTTGCTCTGCAGCCAATGGCCACCCAATGACCGGCACTCCTTGGCTCAAACTCTCCAATGTCGAGTTCCATCCACAATGACTAAGAAATGCTCCTGTTGATTTGTGACACAAGATATCCAACTGAGGTGCCCATTTGTGGACTAAGAGTCCACGTTTGGACGCGGACATTCGTTCCTCGAACCTTTCTGGAAGCCATTCATCTTGGAAGTCTGCTTTAAGATCGAAACCAATAGGAGGCCTTATTGCCCATAAAAATGGTTTGCCACTTTCTTCTATGCCTTTAGCCAACTCCATCATTTGAGCTGGACTAATTGTGTTCTGTGAACCAAACGATATGTATAGTACTGAATTCTCATGATGAGAATCAAGCCATTCTAGACATTTTTCGGGTGATAAGCCGGGTTCTTTTCCACCTCTTTTGCTAAAAATTTCATTGTTGCAGGTTCTATCAAGCATCCTTGGTGGAAGAAGAGGGCCAATGCACCAAACAGGAAGTTTAGTATAGTTTTTAAGTACTTGCAAACCCAATGGTTCAATTTCCTCAACTGTGTTACATAACCAACCAAAACTGCCTAGAGAAAGTGATATTTGTGGCTGAAAAAATTTGGACCATGGATCACTACCATCAGCAATTCTCACAAATTTATGAAGATGGGATCTTTTGATTTTACATCTTTCAGGAAACCCTGGCAAAACAAACTCCTCATCATCCGATTTTAGGTATCGATGAGGTAGGTTTTGCCATACAGATGTATATGCAGCACTACCATAAGCTCCACAAGTACTGAAACTAACATTGATAATATCCAAGGATTTTGCAACTTGATTAGTCCATCCCATGAACACATCGGAGATAATGCAAAGTGGGGGTTTCCCTTGCTTGAAAGTTAACTCGGATACGAGTTCCTTAAATGGGCTTTCCAGTGAGGTTGAGGCATGGAAAAGGCTTATAACTTGGGAAAGAGAAAGGGCTTCTGTGGTTTCTGTGTTTGGTGGTAAGTTATGGTCAGAGCTATTGAAGGGAACTGAAACTAGATTGATTTTGGAAGTGTTGGGTTGCGTGGATTTGAGTTTTTGAATGTTGAGGGGTGTGTTTACAAGAGTAATGGTAAAATTTGTTCTTTCTTGAATTTTTTTTGCTAGTTCCAAGAATGGAATTATATGGCCTTGTGCCAAGAATGGTAGCATAACTATATGTTGCTGAGGATTACCCATTCTCTCAATTCTTCTACTTTTCTTGATCAACTGTTGAGTTATATTTGAGCAAGAATTTCAAGATGAAGTGAAAAAATTGGTATTTTTGATTACTAATGAAAGAGTTGTGTGGGATTGTACCACCAACTACATATATAATATAATACAAAAGTGTTTGATAATAGTGGTGTGCTATAAAAGGCTATGCCTTTATTCTTGGTTCTGTGGTTTACAAATGTGCTACATATGCATATAATCACTTACTCCCTCTGTCCCGCCAGGTTCTTTACCTGGGGGCTGGGCACGGAGACCAAGGATAGTGGGTGTAATATTGTTAAAATAAATGAAGTAGTGGGTGTAATAGTGATTTTATTGTTAAAATAAGTGAAGTAGTGGGTGTAATAGTGATTTTAATGTTAAAATAAGTTAAGTAGTGGGTGAAATAGTGTAAAGTATTGTTAAAATAAGTGAAGTAGTGGGTGTAATAGTGTTAAAACTTACTATTTTGGGTAATGTAAAGAAATGGTGGGACGGCCCAAAAAGGAAATTGTAAAGAAATGGATGGGACAGAGGGAGTACATGATTATTCCAAGTAGTAAAGGAAGGAACATCTTCTGACCATTTGCAGATTACAGAAAAGAAACTTTTTAAGACAAAGAATGTAAAACCCATGTATCATGCAAAATCTGCAAAACAAAACGTTTATTGGACGAGTCCATGAATCATGAGGAAACAACATTAAAATAGGCACATAATATTCAGTTGTTGGAATCCTCAACAATAATACAAGAATTGTTTTCCCTGAACAAATCTCAGACCAGTATTTAGAGGAGTATAAAAAATGTAAAAGGATAGACCAATACACACATGTCGAGGCATCAATTTTAACTTCAGCTTCACATCAATTCTAAAAATACACAAAGCCTATCTATAAATCCGTCATTCTAAAATTAGACTTTTTTTCCTGGTTAAAACAAATTGTTGTTGTTTGTCATTTTTCCGGTCAAAAATACCCTCGAAATCTGGTATTATTGAAATCTGAATTTATTAGTACATTTTGATTTTAAACCAGCATCAGTGAGGTGAAAAAAGTTATTTTGATGACTACTGGTAGGGCTGATTATTCGGATATAATTGAACCGAATTACTGAATATCGAAATAACCGAAATACCGAATAGCTCAAATATCATAACCGAATCAAGAACCGAAATAATTTCGGTTATTTTACCGAACCGAATTAAATATTTCGGTTAAAACCGAATACCGAAATAAAAAACCGAATTAATATAAATATATGATATAAATATATATTTAATATATAAATATATGATAAAATATAATAATTTATATAATATAATAATTTATATAATATAATAATTTATACATACTATATATTATATATATAATAATTTATATATTTTATATATAAATAAAAACCAAATTTAAAATTATTTTTACATATATGATATAAATATATATATAATAATTTTGATTTTTTAATATATTTCGGTTAATTTGGTTTTTTCGGTTAATTCGGTAAAAAAACCGAAAAAACCGAAAAACCGAAATACCCAAAAAACCTAAAACCGAATTATTTCGGTTCGGTTAATCGAACCGAATTATTTCGGTTATTTCGGTTCGATATTCGGTTAACCGAACCTAATGCTCAGCTCTAACTACCGGTACTTGCTACAGAAGAAAATTTATTCTCCAAAGTAAATGGTTAAATTTTGTTCGCTTCCATTTAAAATTTTATCTAAGAAACTCGTTGAAATTGTGGTTACCTCGTACAAAGTCAAAAAAAAAGTGGCTAACAAGTACACAAAATTATAAATAATTAACTAAAAATTGTTTACCAAATATTTTTTGAGCCAAATTTACTAATAATATATTTATAATTTATATTTACCAATAAAATATATTTTAGATAAAAATACTAATTTACTCCGTATCTCTTTGACATTGTTGACATCATATTAAACAATATATTAGTCTATTCCAACATTAAAAAAGTTTAATAATATAAAATCTAAAATGATATCCTTGGTGTTGGGAAATTATCAATTACAAATGGTTATAAGTTTTCAAAAAAAAAAAAAAAAAAACTCTGCTTTTCGCGCAATAATATATACAATGTATATAATTTCTTAGAATTCTAGAATATATACTAATATTATGTACATTCATATTTTTACATTTAAAATTATTCCCGAATTCAAACATTTATTTCTTTCCACGAACTTCCATTATATGAAAATTTAAAGACAAATAGCATCATAATGCATAGTTTAAAACTTGAAAATAATTAGACAAGCAAATCTATTCACCCGGATTAGTATCATAAAACATTTTTCATACTCGTTAAATATATAAAATTAAATATTCAATCAGAGATGTTACTTTATGCGAATGCTGGGCCCGAAATCGAAATTTAGCAATACAAATTATCGAAAAATATTTATTTTCACAATAGAGGAGTTATTGAATTCAATATATCAATATATATATATATATATAAATAAATAAAGGAGGATACGCGGGAGTTTAGTTGGCGCTCTAAGATCGTATCAATCTATTTTCCTAATTTTCTAGAATTTTAAATACTAATAAATGTAAAAATATCATTTAATATATTATAAGTAAAATAGGTGTTCGAATTTATAGAGGAGAAGGGTTCGAATTTATAACTAATACATATTATTAGAAGTTCTATTGGAAGAAGTAGAATAAGTATTTATAATGCATATGATTAAAAGTTCTATTGGAAGTAGAATAGGAGTTTGAATTTATAGAGAATAATAGTTCGAATTTATAGAAAAAACATATTAATAAAAGTTTACAATATATATATATATATATATATATATATATATATATATATATATATATATATATTGAAAACAACACCTAGAGGGGGGGTGAATAGGTGTTTTTGGTTAATAGTGTGAATTTATGAACTGTTTTGAAATTTACTGAAAACAGCTTGCTGTTTGTAATAACACAGTTCACAAACAGCACGCTGATTGTACCTGAAATGCAATGCAGAAGGAATATAAACAGTAAGTAAAAGAGATACACAATCTTTTAGCCAGGTTCGACCCCTAATCCCCTATGGTCTACGTCCTGGTCCCTTACCAAACTTGGTAAGAGAATATATTATTGATCAACTATAAACCGATTACAAGATCCAACAATATATCTCCCTTAACCCTTGCTGATTACAAATGGCTTGCTGTTTTCCTGTGAACAACTAACTTTCTAAGTACTACTTCCCAAGTATACTTCTCTAGTCTAGTTCGACTCACCCTAAAACCTTAAGCCAACCTTGTACAACAGCAAATCAATTACAACTTGAACAATACAATGATTTGAATAAATACAACTCAACCTATGAACCCTCTGAATGTGTATATGCATATGTGTGTAGAGGTTTAAAAGGATTTTGCAATGTAAGCTTGTAGTTGTATATGGCTTCTTGTTTTTGCACTTTGATAGGGGTTAATAAGAACTGAGCAAGAGTCGTTCTTAAATAGATAAACAAGAACAATATTAAAATCAAGCTTAAAAGGCTCCAACGGTTTGATAATGTTTATAGCCGTTTGGAGGAGTTTTTGATATGAAGAGAATGAAGCTTGAATATTTTCAGTTGAGAGAAAGAAGATGGAGTGTGTATGGTGTTTGATATGATGAAGAATATTTGTTATCATGAAGAGACAAGAGCATGTGGAAGGCAATTAAATAAGTCAAAAGTATCATGCTACTTTTCCTTATTCAAAGCATGGAATATATTGTTCCCCATGTGTTGAATTTTGCTTTGGCGTGCTAGAATAATTCAGAGGGCTCTTACAATAAACTATATAGTATTCCCTCTTGATGCACTTTGTTTTTCCGAATGCATCTTCAATTCCACCAGACACAATCAGCTTGCTGATTGTGTAATTGGCATGCTGTTTGTGAACATTTGCTTGCTGATTGATATAAACTGATCATGTAATCAGTAAGCTGTTTTATCCTGCAAAACCAAGTTAGAGCAAATACAAATGGCATGCTGTTTTATATCTATAAGCCAAATGTATATGAACATATTATCATCAAAATCAATAGCATGTTAGTATAATAAATAACATTCCAAAATATATGTAATCATCGAATCATCAAAATCGAATAGGCTAACAATCTCCCCCTTTTTGATGATTACCAACATATATTTTTAGGAGTACATACTCCCCCTCAACACATGCATCATTGATTTAACAACATGATATTCAATTAAGCACATAAGGATTTATATGAACTAAAATCCCAAACACATAACCTCATTAAGTGATAACCTCCTAAAATCTCTCCCCCTTAATCATTAAAAAGGGTAATCACGAGCATATTCAATATAAGCATGGATTATGATGTACCACATAATGCACGAGTACACATTTACTCAACAAATTGCATGCGAAAGAATTAACGATATGTATGCATGCAAGTGAATTACACTTAAAATTCATTATTGACATCTATATAAGAATAGCAAATTAATTAGCATGCAAATAATACTAAAAAGGTAAGCTAAAGTACCAAACTTTTGCACTTAGCTTGCTGTTTTTAGGGACCTTTGTTGCACAAAAACTCAACGTTTTAGCATCCAATTCTACTTTCAGCTTGCTGATTGTCAGTGTCTGCATCCTTCTTTGGCTTGCTGACTTCAACAGTGCTTTCAGCTTGCTGATTTGAACTTCCAGCTTGCTGATTTGAACTTCCAGCTTGCTGATTGCCAGTAACTTGAGGTTGCATGCTTTCACTTTCATCTCTGTTTTGACATACTTTAGTTTGGGCGCCCCTCTGACCAATTTCTTGCTTGATAATTTGTTAAGCAAGTCCATGTGTGCATGTCCCAACTTTCTATGCCAACCATAAGGATTATTCTCCATTGCAGGCAAACAGCATGTTGTTTCCTGCATAATACAATATATATACATATATTTGTCCCATCTATATACTAGAGGAAACTCGTTAGTATCAAAATAATAATATACTCATGTTCAAAGGAATATACGAGGACAAATAACATACTTACTACTTGAGTACCCAAATTTTGTTGGATCCACCAATGTTTGTTGATAGAATATAAAGATCATGTAGATCAGATTTCTTGATCCACTGTTGTATCACTTTTGGTGCTTGATTTCTGGTCCTTTGTGTTCTGCCAGACTGATAATGGTAAGCTGTTTGTCTTCTGTCATTTGCTTTCTGGTATGCTGATTGTCTTCTGACTGGTTTACTCTGGTAAGCTGTTTGTCTTCTGTCAGAAGCATTCTGGTATGCTGTTTGTCGTCTGTCTGGTCTATTCTGGTAAGCTGTTTTCCCTTGATGATTGATTTGAACCACACAATGTCTTTCCAGATGACCTTTTCCACCACACTTGTTGCATGTCTTCCAAGGCATAGCATAGTCATAAGGTATGCCATTTCTTCCATCATATTTGAGTGCACCAAGCTTCTTGTTTAAGTTCATGCCAACTCCTTCTCTGACCAAGGGAACTTTTGTCTTCTTCATCATTGTTTTTAAACTATCTTCTCCTTGAACAAAAGTTTCCATCCCTTTCTGGAGATCTTTGACTTCCTTTTCTAAGAGATCGATCAATTCAGCTTGCTGTTTGGTGAGTTCAGCTTGCTGAATTTGTTTTTCAACAAATTTTGAAGACTCGGCTTGACTAGATTCTTTAAGCTTGTATGTCTCCAATGCTTTATCTTTCGTTTTAACATCAGATCTCAACTCTTTGATTTCTTTCATCCGCTCATTGAGTTCCGCCATCAAGGTCTTGTTTCTCTTTTCATGTAATTTATTAATAGCCTCTAATTGACTATTCTTGGCATTTAGCTCCTTGATCTCTGTAGCTTTGCCTAATGAAGTTGAATCCCATTCTTCCATTTTTGGCAACAAGTCTTTTACTATTTTGGAAAGATAGGCGTTCTTATCAGTCAGCTTGCTGATTTCGGCCTTTAGTGCCATATGTTCTTCAATAGTTACACTATTTTGTTCCTGCATGGTTAGTGACTCTAAAATATCATCATCAGAAGATACATAATCTTTAAAAGAGTTTACCTCACTTTGATCCTCTTCAGAATCAGTTTCATCACTATCCATAAAAGCTTCTTTTATGGGTCCTTGTGAGCTATCTTCATCATTCAGACCTACAAGAGCCAAATTCATCATGTCTTTGCTTGAGTCATCACTGGAGTCTGAATCATCATCACTATAAGTCAGTGAAGCCTTTGATTTTCTCTTGTTTTTGAAAACAGCATGCTGTTTTGACTTTAACTTGTAGCAATCCCTTTTATAATGACCAGGCTTGCCACATTCGAAACAAGTTTGTTCATTTTTGTTGGAGAAACCTCCTCTGTCCTTTTTCATTCTATCTTTCCTTTCAATCAGCCTCTTAATCTTCTTTGAAATGAGTGCAATTTCTTCATCAGATTCTTCATCAGATTCAAATAGCTTGCTGTTTGCAGATTCTGGCTTGCTGTTTGTAGAATGAAGAGCCAAATTCTTCATTTTGGCTAGTGGAACCCGAACACCTTCAACCTGACTTTTGATTATCTTGCTTTCAAACTGTTCTAGCTCAGCAAATACAACTAGGTGATCCATGGTGTCGATTGTTGAGGATGATTCCAAAGCCGTGACCTTAGCTTCATAGATAAATGGCACAGCACTTAACACTTTCATGTTAATTTCATCTTGTGGAATATCCTTTCCAAGTCTCTTTAAAGAGTTTATGGTGACCTGGAATCTAGCTTGACCTTCCTTGATAGTTTCATCATCCTCAAGCTTGAAGTTTCCAAAATCATTCATTAGCTTGCTAAGCTTTACCTTCCTCAAGGTTGTTGATCCTTCATGATAGGTTTCCAAAGCATCCCACATTTCCTTTGCTGTTTTTAGAGAGGAAACTTTGTCATATTCAGCTTGACCCAAAGCATTCATTAGAGAGTTTCTAGCTTCTCCATTATAACCAAGTTTGATAATCTCCTCGGGGTTGAGATCATCAACATCTTTTGGCTTCTTCTCCGTATCTAGAAATTCAAAGTCTCCTTTCTGAATAACTCTCAAGACCAGTGGCTTCTTGGACAGGTATGTTTCCATTCTACCTTTCCACCAGTTGTAGTTTTCCGAGCCAATGAGGAGAGGAGCTCTAAAATCGGATTTAGCTTCGAGATAATATTCACCCATGATCGATACCTTCCTGTTACAGAAATATTAGTATACCTCGCTCTGATACCAATTGAAAACAACACCTAGAGGGGGGGTGAATAGGTGTTTTTGGTTAATAGTGTGAATTTATGAACTGTTTTGAAATTTACTGAAAACAGCTTGCTGTTTGTAATAACACAGTTCACAAACAGCACGCTGATTGTACCTGAAATGCAATGCAGAAGGAATATAAACAGTAAGTAAAAGAGATACACAATCTTTTAGCCAGGTTCGACCCCTAATCCCCTATGGTCTACGTCCTGGTCCCTTACTAAACTTGGTAAGAGAATATATTATTGATCAACTATAAACCGATTACAAGATCAAACAATATATCTCCCTTAACCCTTGCTGATTACAAATGGCTTGCTGTTTTCCTGTGAACAACTAACTTTCTAAGTACTACTTCCCAAGTATACTTCTCTAGTCTAGTTCGACTCACCCTAAAACCTTAAGCCAACCTTGTACAACAGCAAATCAATTACAACTTGAACAATACAATGATTTGAATAAATACAACTCAACCTATGAACCCTCTGAATGTGTATATGCATATGTGTGTAGAGGTTTAAAAGGATTTTGCAATGTAAGCTTGTAGTTGTATATGGCTTCTTGTTTTTGCACTTTGATAGGGGTTAATAAGAACTGAGCAAGAGTCGTTCTTAAATAGATAAACAAGAACAATATTAAAATCAAGCTTAAAAGGCTCCAACGGTTTGATAATGTTTATAGCCGTTTGGAGGAGTTTTTGATATGAAGAGAATGAAGCTTGAATATTTTCAGTTGAGAGAAAGAAGATGGAGTGTGTATGGTGTTTGATATGATGAAGAATATTTGTTATCATGAAGAGACAAGAGCATGTGGAAGGCAATTAAATAAGTCAAAAGTATCATGCTACTTTTCCTTATTCAAAGCATGGAATATATTGTTCCCCATGTGTTGAATTTTGCTTTGGCGTGCTAGAATAATTCAGAGGGCTCTTACAATAAACTATATAGTATTCCCTCTTGATGCACTTTGTTTTTCCGAATGCATCTTCAATTCCACCAGACACAATCAGCTTGCTGATTGTGTAATTGGCATGCTGTTTGTGAACATTTGCTTGCTGATTGATATAAACTGATCATGTAATCAGTAAGCTGTTTTATCCTGCAAAACCAAGTTAGAGCAAATACAAATGGCATGCTGTTTTATATCTATAAGCCAAATGTATATGAACATATTATCATCAAAATCAATAGCATGTTAGTATAATAAATAACATTCCAAAATATATGTAATCATCGAATCATCAAAATCGAATAGGCTAACATATATATATATATATATATATATATATATATAGGTCTTTGCTCCATACAGAACACTCTTATATAACAAACAACAAAGAACACCATAGATCTATTAGATCCTTTGGCCCCGCCAGGGGCACCCAATACAAAAAGTTATTATTTTTTTACCCTCTATCAAGCCAGCAAAAAAATAAAAAAAAACCTAAAAAAATAAAATTTACTGTTCATGATGACGTCACTGATGACGTCATCATCATGAACAGTAACTTTTTAATTTTTTTTTTTTGAGATGATGAATGGATAGAGGGTAAAAAAATAAGAACTTTTTGTATTGGGTGGCCCCGTCAGGGGCAATGGATCTATTAGATATGAGGTGTTCTTTATTGTTTGTTATATAAGGTGTTTGCTATATATATATATATATATATATATATATATATATATATATATATATATATATGAATTTATTGGAATTTATATGTATTTTTCTATTTTTTTTAAAGTTTTACAATTTTATATATTAACGAAAAAACTTATTTTAACATGTTCATAATAGAAAAGACTATGCGAATTTGTAGAAAAAAAGAACTCCAATTTGTCAATATATGTAACAAGAAAATAGAATTCATAAAGGAGTACAATTCTTATTTCAGACCAATTCCTATATACAAGTAAAAATCTTATAAAGCTATAAATATAATTTCTGCTCCAGTTGCTTGCATATTTTTTTATCTATGCACCTTATAATTCTTTCATTACGTCATTGTATTATTCGTATTTTGAACATAACTAATACAGTCCTTATATTTGTGTATCTTTAACACAGGTTCAATCTACAAACCATAGTAATCGGACACTTTTGATGATCAATTGAAACCTTTTTAACACTACATCTTCCAGGTTGGTTCATAACTAAAATAATATATATCTTATATATTCTCAATTTCTTTTATAGATTAGTACCATTGCTTGATAAACTTTCTTAACATTCTTAAAGTGATTATTTTTGGTTATTTAATTGATTATGTGCAAACTTTTTGATGTTAGGGTAGAGTTTGAGAGATTAGATGGATGGCTTTAAAATCGATTCAATCTACTTTTTTATTTATTTAAAAATACATGTAGCTAACTGTTTTATATATTACCTATCCATCTCAGTGATTGTGAAAAATTCTAATTGACTCGAAAAATTTGGGTTGTTTAAACACGCAGTAGACTCTAACTTGGATGTATTGGTTAATCTTCAAGCTACGACATACATTTTCTCGAGTGGCTACCAATTAATAGTTAATGCATGCTAATTGCTTATGCAATTTGTTCGATCTGTTTGCCATATATTCTAACTACAAGTTCTATTCTATTATGGTTAGAGAAGAAGCAAGTATTATAGTATTTACTTAAAAAGTTATAAAAATAATTAAAGTTATATGATATCCGGAAGCAAATCGATTGTAGAAAAAAATAATCTGTGGACCAAATCGTGAAATACATGATTTAAACCTTGAGCTCAAATTTTTTTTGGGTATCCGCATAACTTTTCTTTTGCTATGTGATTGGTTTAAGATCTTATTTTATAATATACAATGTATTTTACGTTGTTTGAAGTTGTATGATATTTTTACAGGGACGCAAGTTACATTAAGGGGCAAGGACTATATCCTAAATTCAGTTATGTGATAGTGTTATTTTTATTATTCTTCTACTATTTGATTAGTTTTTTTTTATTTGAATCTATGCAATTTTAATTGAATTATGACTTCATGGTGCAGGTTAATTTTGCAATACAAGATTGCTTCTCACAACTAAGATTGTATTAATGGTTAGAATTTGATATTAATTCAATTTTCATTGATAAAAATTATTATACAAATATCAATAATATTTGTTAAACCTGAGGATTCTATTTTAACGAGAGAGCTGAAGAATCGTGTTCAACAAAAGAACAGCTCATTAAAGAGGATCATGTTAATTGTTAAAATGTATTATTGATGACGAAATTATTTTCAAAAAAATTATAATGCTGCCGCGAAGCGCGGCTCTATCGACTAGTTTAATTTTAACACTGATGACTTGGGACCAAAATGTTTTATGAATTTAGAGAGGTTAATGCTTTAAAAAGTATTTATTGCCGCTTTACTGTACTATACAGTCAACCAAATAAATTTTGCAAAAAACAAATAAATTATGACTGTCATAAATTATATATAAGTTATTAAAACTCAATATCTAATTAAACTCATGCCTGTTTCAGCCATGAACAAGAAAAGATGCACGGGCATAATTGTATACTGCTAACAAATACAAGTTGAACTGCAGGCGCTTTATGAAAATTGGGAACGATCTAATCGTCTTGGCATGATGTTCATTAATACTAGAATTTCTGCTGGCATTAGTGGTTCTGTTGATCAGCATGAAAAGGTCAAGGACTTGCTAAAAGCCAATGATGAATAATTTGTTACTTCAGACAAGGCATTGGCGAGCACTTTGATCATAGAGTTTTCATCCCTAAGGCTCACTAATGTGAAAGGCGTACGTGAACACATCATGCAGATAAGAGATACTCCATTGTGGCTCAATTAAAGAATCTTGAGGTTGAAATGTCTGGTACGCAAACTATGCATGCCCCAATACTAACAAATATTGTATGCAAGGAACACTAAACTTCGTATTCATCTGGCTTTGTTTTGGCTTTCACTGAATTGGCTTTCAAATCAAGACAATTCCCACAATTTGTTTAAACTCGATTTTCTCCGTAAAAGACGAAACAGACTAAAAAATCGCAAAACCATGCTTGGGCAACTCCTTTACTCCCATACTAACCCCCAAATACCCAGGTCTGCCTTTTTTGAACTTTCTAATGTGCCTTGTTGCGATTAAATTGGTAACCACCGATAATATATACCTTCATGCCGACAAACTAAAATTTAACTACAGTTATGGAAGTGGGCAAGTTGGCCACACATGCATCAGGGGTTTCTGCCTCAAATCACTGAAATGCTAAATGTTCACATCGTCTAATTTGAAAGATGTGCCCACCCTGTAGGACTAAAAGAGGCACAAGCAAAAATAGAACCATTGTCAGATACAGGACATCAACCTTTAAAGCATTTCCAAGAGGCTATTGGTTCACTCTCAAAATATAATTGGCTCCGAGTAATTTAGTGTGCTCGTTTCAAACAATACTTTGTGCGTTGATAAGACCATTCACTATATCTTGAAGATTGATCTCTCCCCCGGATGAACCATATAGCCAAGAGAAACCATGAACCATATAGCCAAGAGAAACCATGAACCAGAAAAAGAAAAGAAGAGCTTGCCCATCCCATGAGTACATATTTCATAGAAGCATTGTTAGACCGTACATCTTTCTTGGTATGTACAAATAATATGTAGGAGCATAAACTGAAACATTCTGAAGCTACAAAGATAGTTATTAAATAGTTAGCACCGCATAAAAACATTCCTCCTAGAGTAGATGTTACTACGTGGAGTAGATGTTACTACGAATAAGAGAAACTCTGTTTAGCCATTTCTCTACGAATATAGAAATACAAAGAGTTGAACATAGTAAAATAAGAAACTGAAAGATTTCGTTCAAATTGTTCGCTTGAAAATTTCCCGAAAAACTAATCATGGGTTCTTCTCTCCATCGGAACAAGCATTACTAAACTTGTTGAAAAGATGAAATATAACCAAGGTATATATTTTTTATCAGAGGTTGAATCGATCATCAGAAGAAGAATTAGGCCAAAAATTGGATACATTATGGGAAAATCAAACTTCCATCGAAGAGAAGCAAATGAAAGGTTTTTATAAAATTCTCATAGAATCGAGAATGAAGTTTTCATTCTGTACGTGTCAGATCATGAATCAGTAATCGCATCCAACTTCCAAAAAAAATCTCAATTATTTCGAACTTTCCACTTTTAGAATGGAATTTTATAGAATCTCCATGAATAGGACCAAACCTTATTCCATGATATTTACATGAGGTTCCTCTTTATGATTCTTAAGATGAAGCGAGGGATTCGTCCATACCATCGGTAAAGTTTGGAAGACCACGATTGATCTGAAAGGGAATGAATGGAAAAAATAGCATGTCGGATCAACTAAGAGTTACGAGAATATTTCAATCTTTGCATCGGTACAAATCGTTGTGTTCCTCTTTGAAACGGAACAAAATGCATTCAATTTCAAGTTGGGTTGGATGAATAAATGGATATAGAGCCCTAATGGCTTCAATTTATTTATTTATTTATTAATTTATTTATGCGATTATTGATGATAAGGGAAAAACAACAAGCTTCTGTTCTTAATTTGAATGATAACCCGATTTAATTAGACGTTAAAAATGTATTAGTGCCTTGATACGGGAAGAGATTATCCCATGAACGAATTCTTTATATTTTAATGAACGAATTCTTTATATTTTAATGAATCCTAACTATTGACATTTTCCATTATGGAATAAAAAGGCTCTTCCAACTTAAAAAGCTATAATCATTGTTATAATATGGAACCAAAATATGTTTCTTCTGCCAAAATAGATCTTGCACTCCAATGCTAGTTGCATTTTGCAACTAGGTAATACTAAAGTCACTAAGCCCCTGTTTGGTTGGAGGAGAATAGAGTGGAGGGGTATGAAATTTAAAATCATGTTTGGTTCAAAATTGGGAAGGGGATTGAAGGGGAGGGGATTGGAAGAGAGTTTTTGTTTAGTTTTATCACCCTCCAATTTGGGGTTTTTTGGAGGGGAGGGAAGGGAACATTTATTTGACAAAAATACTCTTACATGTGTAATTCTAATTTATATTCTTTTTGCATATATGAAGGTTATAAATGTAATTTACTCATAAAACCCTCCTCTCCCCTCTTGTACCAAACAAAAAATGAATCCACTCCCCTCCCTTCCCCTCATATGAACCAAACATAAATATTATTAAAATCCCCCCTTTCCATCCCCTCCCTTTCCCTCCCCTCCATTAAAACCCCTCCCCTCCCCTCCCCTCCCTTCCCTTCCCTTCCCTTCCCTTCCCTTCCCCTCTTCTCTTGAACCAAACATAGCCTAAGTTCTTACTAAACTTTTCCAACTTTCATTTAAGGTACACGAACTTACATTTCATATACAATTGATTGATGATGTTGCACGGATGCATATATCAATCCTTGGTTGTAAATATGGAAGCACCGATGCGTTTGTGCATAATCGCATTAAGTACGCAATTTCTTTGGAGTGGCGACTTTGTGCATTTGCTTTCAAATTATAGCAATGCAACCAAGTATAGCATTGGATTGGAGATGTTAATAGTGCTTGGAGGAGGCACTAAGAGTCTTGGAGCAACTTACTACAACCAAGATGAAGAGTCTGAATGGATGGTTAACATAAAGACGAGCAGATTTGTTCTTACAAAGAGAGAGATATATACATTAAAAATAAATCATGAGGTCCTGATTCCTAGAAAATTAATTACTTCCTTTGTCTTACTGAAGAGAATCATTCCTTCAAGCATAAATATACATTTTTGGTTATATACAATCAATGGCATTGGCGGTACAGTAATCAATATCTCTTGGAATACAAAACGCTGGCACTATGATGATATTACAACATATCAAATGGAGAAAATGTGGCAACATATATCATCACTTAGAAACCATGCCTACTAGTGAAGAAAATAATTGAGAACTTCAAATGAGACTAATTTTGCTAAACAGGGTATTAAACATCACAAAAAGGAATTCATTTTATGTCAATCTCTATACAGACAAGAAAGTATTTGGAAACTCATGATAAGATCTAAAAATTAATTACAAGAATCCAGAACACTGACCTCTCCCAAAGGGCATTGTAATCAAGTCCACAAAAGCATTTTCCAAATAAAATGACAATGGCCTAAATACATCATTATTCGACTTGGATGACTTAATTTCTCAAAGTGGACTATCTGCAAAAAACGTTAAAGTAACTTAATAACAAGAACCATAAAACTTGTTTAGCTACTGCAGTCTGCAAAACGGGGGTAATATCAAAGTTGCAGATGTTCTATAATTCAAGCAAGAGAAATCTTGTAAGGTAAAATCTTCCAAAACAGAACATCATAAGAGAGGGATATCCAAAAAAAACAGATAGAGATTTAAATGGAAACACCTTCATATTTCGTGAACATGTATCTTTAACTACTGTACTCGAGAAAATTATTATGTCAGAAAAAAGTATTGTGTATTGACATGGTCAGTTTCGTCCAAGTTGTCTAAATTGCCTGTATCAGTTATATTGGTTTCCGTGATGGCATCGAGTAGTAATGTGATTAATGATATCGCCAAGATTACATTAGAGGAGGAGGATGAAGGGGCGATCTTTTATGATGGAGCTGGGGAAGAGAAAGTTGTGTTCGACTCAAGATGGTGTTTAGGGCCTCAGGGCCTCTTTATTAAAGATAGGAGTGATTGACTTTCCGGCAAGGCAACAAACATTGGTGGCATTATGGAAGCCTGCTAGAGTATACATCAAAGAGTAGGAGGCTAACTACTTTCTATTCCAGTGCTATTATGGGATTGACATTACAAGGGTGATACAAGGTAGCCCATGGACCTTTAATCGAAAAGCTTTGGTCATCACAAGGTTAAAAGAGGGGGAGAATCCGAGATGGGTAGCTCTGAACTCATTAGATTTATGGGTGCAAATTAATGACTTAAGAACGGGGTTTATGTCAGAAAGAGTTGTAAAGGATGTGGGTAATTATGAGAGTTCAAAGAGTCTGATCCAATGAATTTCATGGGGCTGTGAAGGGAGCATTTGAGGGTGCGAGTTACTATTAATCTCAATAAGCCGTTAAAGAGTAGAGATTTAAGTAATTTATTACGAAAATATTTTCTAACCTGATGATAAAATGTCTGTATTGAACACTATGTAACAGGATCAAATATAGAAGAAGTCTATTTACCAGTTATTCTAGACTCCGCTGTCAAATCACAGCGGGGAACGCATAGTTTAGCAATTCGTTCCTCTGCATCAACATCATTAACGACACCCCGGCATCTCGGGAAGCCACAATAACAAGCAAGTTGTTCATCAATTGATAAGAATCTACATATCCATTTAAATAAATTGTTTAGATGCAGAGAAAAATTAATGCAAAGCAGAATATTCCAAGAGAAAAACCTGTAATCATATGTCAGCTCCTCCCATTGCTTTATATCTCTTTTTGAAAATATAATTATGTGCTCATCACCATTAACAGTAATAACTCTTGAGTAACAATTTGGCTGCAATTATTGAACAAGGAAGTTCTTAAAGAGAGAACGCAACCATATAAGAGTAACAGAAATCCAGACGTACCAGAACCACAATTGTGTCTAATGATATATTGAGGTCAAATATGATTGCTGGTATTGAACTTAAGTTTATATTCTACATTAAAAAAATTCATCTTTCATGTTACAATCAAAGACCAGTAAAAGCACAATGTTCATGCAAAGTTCATTATAATGTCTTTTTATACCCAAATTTCTTTAGGTGGGGCCACAAAAGAGTCCTGTAAAAGTAAAATTGAAGATTCTGTACAGTAAGAGCAGTGGGCATCATACATACTTCACAGGAATGATTGATCAAATGTGCTATGCTTCCTGCCTTTGTTGCATCAATCACACGATCATCATCAATACGGAACATATAAGTGCCAGCACCCTGCATGCAAAGAGTATCAGTTAAGAGACTTCAGAGTTAACTATTATTTCCCCTCCCAGTAGAAAATTCAAGTATTCAACATATGCCAGTAAAAGCCTTGTGCAGTATCACAAAAGCAAATCAGCCTTCAGAATATCGATGACCCGATAGAGTCACAACTTTTAGTTAGACATGAGGAACAGCATATCTACCGACAGTTTCACTTAAGATTTTTATCTTTCTCGAGCCACAACAATTCTTCAAATTAATAAAATTTTCACATATGATACGGAAGTAGATGATTTTATGGGGGCATAAAAACAAGTATTTGCAGTGCTGAACATAGTTTCAGTCATACTTACCACAAATGAATTGTATATTAGGTGTTCTCTTCTGTCAGCTATTGGAGCTCTGACAAGTTCACCGCTATACTCGATCACCTGCAGCAATACAATTTAGATAATCACGGTTTTGCAAGTTACATCAAAATACAAATAACTTGTCATCGCAATAAAATTAGTTGTACCATGTCTCCGGCTACATGTTGTTGCTTGGCAAATATTCCATATCCATGTATTCCAGATTTTCCTGGCCAACATTTTTATATAAAAAAATTCAAAAAAACATATTTTTTTTTGTCACCTGTAGGACAAAAGGTGTAGTGTTCTAACATTTTACTGAGATGAGGTAACTATTTGTAATGCTTATCAGTCATAAATGGACAATCAAACATTAGATATTGGTGGGTGAAGGTCAAGTAGATAAAAATAAAAGTGTTAAAGCTAGGTACTCTACCAGAAGATGTGTTTCATAGAACATAAACAGATCTAACAGATTAAATAGTACACAAGCTAAAGACCAAACATTACACAAATGCCCTGCTCAGACCTGTGATTTAGATTACCTATCTCCTAAATATCACATGCCCATGGAAACTTTGGCTTGGAGAAGAATACAACTAACAACTACAGAGGTGATTTGAAAGATTATAATTCAGAACCAACATTTAAAATTTCAAGACAAGCGGAAAATGGGACAAACTATACCTTGTTCTAGATTTATATGTAGCAACACTTTTTACACTGACCACGGAAATTTTAAAACAGTTGAAAGCAAGAAAATGATCTAATGCTGCATGATAAAATTCTTACCAAATGCTAATCTCTTTCGAAAGGTTTTCTTCATGTAGCTATATTTCTCAGCCATGGAAAAGATGCTTCTGGAAGTATCGCACTGAGAAGAAACCACTCTAGTCAAGGATTGATGTTGGCTGAAGCCACGAACCAAGTATGGCCTGTTCTCTACATATAATCGCTTCAGAGATACGGTCCCACAAGCTTGAGGTTCTTTTCTCCCTCTTCGGCCCAGATAGTTATATGGCTCTACACAAGTAAAATATATAATTTCAATATTGATGAAAATCAGAAGATTCATTAAATTTGCGGGTCTTCCAGTAAGATCCATGACAAAAAAGTAATGTCACACACACGAATATGTGATCCATATGTAATAACACTTGATATAAACATACACCGAACAGGGAAAGAGTATGATGAACAGTTTTGATCCATAAGAAGCTAAGAAGTTGAAATCTGTGAGTGGAGTGTGGGAACCAGTCACCATGAAAACTTGACACGTGACCAATAAGGAATATTGAAAGAACTTAACAAAAACAAATCACCTATGTTGACTTTTCAAATATACAATAAACTTTTAAACCCCGTCAATTTTTTTAAACCGCCAAACTTAATCAGCTGATAAACAGCATATCTCCCGCTGATGAAATTCCTAGACAGGGTCAATTGTTTGTTTGTATGAATGCCCAAAGTCTTTTGTATTTCTATAAGGATGGATATATGGATAGATACTGTTAAATACTGTTTCTTGGAACTTGAGATTAAGACTGATGGGTTAGACTGAAAATATTGGTCATTAGTTGATATGTTAAGGGAGTGGGGAGGCAAAGAGAAGGTACATTGCACGCACATATATGTGCAAGATTTTTTTATATACAAATACAAGTAGTAAACTAGTAACAAAAATAAACAAAATAAAAGAAGAGAAATATAGATAGATAAAGAAACATATGCAGGGAATCTACATAACATAAATTATTAAAGATTGAAAAAATAGAAAATGATTACAAACTGAAACACAAACCAGTTCGGGCACATCCAGATGGATTAGGTGGGGGAATAAAGTCTGATTGTTGACAGGCGTTTTGACCAATGTGATCTTTAACCACATTACGCTGATTAGAAGGTGGCCTATGCCTCTTGCAATAGGAAAGCAAACGAATGCACTGGCTCTCGTCATCATCCTCGCCAGGAATAAGATGTAATCTGTCCTCATCCTCGAGCTACGTTTATGTACAACAGAAACAAACAAAAACATGGTTTCATTAGTTGACTGTGAACAAACAAACTTAAGTAATAAAGAAATAGAACACTCATGACTCATCTGTATAAGAACAAAGACGCATTGTTAGGAGGGAATAAATAATAACATGATTCATAGTTGTCCGCTGCATCCACCCATTCATCGATTTTTCAAATTATCAAGAAGTTAAAATCATAACAATTACCTCAAGACAAAATCCAGCAGCCCGTGCACAAAGGGGATGATACGCTACATAACAACTGTTGTTTGAGCACTGTAATGACCAGAAACAAGCATGTCAGTATGTGAAACTAATCAAGGTAACTGTTTTGAAACAAAATACTAGAAATACGAGAGATACAATCAAACAAGGATCGAAGTGGAATACTGCAGTCCGCAAGGCAAGTACAAGACGCTTGGCGGGGAGGGGGTGGGGGGTTTGTCAAAATAAAAACTGTTGCATTGGTGAGGGTGAACTGTATAGGTCAGAGTTGTTAAAAGATTGTGCAAACTTTCTGTAGTTTCTATAGTAATTAAGAAGTGTTGGTGTTTGTAGAAAAACACAAAAGAAAACAACTGGAGAAAAATTATTGATAAAGGCTGTGCATATTTGTTAAAATATAGGAACAAGAGAGAATTTTTATATATTCAGAGATATTATCAGTAAATTAAAACAGAGATTGATACATGTCTTCTTATATAAAGAAGATGATACATTAAAGTCCATGGTCTGTGAAGCAGTTGTTGAATTGTTGTCAATGTTGAATGTTGACAATGTATGCCGTGGTTGAATGTTGACGGTCCCCCTCAAGTTGATGCATATATGTTACTCATGCCCAACTTGCCAATAAGTGGATGTAGCATTTTTCTTCCAAATCCCTTGGTTAACACATCAGCTACTTGATCTTCTGATCTTACAAATTGAATACTAATGATATCATTATTGATCTTCTCTTTAATAAAGTGCCGATCAATTTCGATATGTTTGGTTCGATCATGTTGAACTGGATCATGTGCAATGGCAATTGCTGCTTTGTTATCACAATGCAGCTTCATCGGAGTGGGTAATGCAAGTCCTAATTCTATAAGCAACAATCTAACCCATAGTAGTTCCCGCACTCCTCGAGCCATAGCTCTGTATTCTGCTTCAGCACTAGATAATGCAACTACTGGTTGCTTCTTACTTCGCCAAGTAACTAGGTTACCTCCCACAAATGTACAGTATCCTGAAGTGGAACGTCTATCATCTATACATCCAGCCCAATCTGCATCTGTATAGCTCTCAACCCCAAGATGATTGTTTTTAGTAAACATCACTCCATTTCCGGGAGCAGCTTTAAGATACCTTAATATCATATAAACTGCATCCAAATGAGGTTGGCGTGGATCATGCATGTACCTGCTCACAACTCCCACTGCATATGATATATCTGGCCTTGTGTGTGCGAGGTAGATTAGTCGTCCAACTAATCTTTGATATTGGGATCTATCAACAATTTCACCAGCATCTCCACAAAGCTTATGATTTGCTTCTATAGGAGAATCTGCAGGTCTGCATCCCAACATCCCTGTTTCATTTAAAAGATCAAGTGTATACTTCCGTTGTGAAAGGAAGATACCACCCGGACTTCTGGAGACTTCAATGCCAAGGAAATACCGTAGTTTTCCCAAGTCTTTCATCTCAAATTCAGAGACAAGTCTCTGTTTAACATTTGTAATCTCACATGTGTCGTTGCCGGTGATCACAATATCATCGACATAAATAATCAACACTGTGATCTTTACACCTCGTCTTTTCGACGAACATGGTGTTATCCGAGTTGCTCTGTTTGTAGCCAAATTTAACTACTGTTCTCTGAAATTTGCCAAACCAATCCCTTGGAGACCGTTTCAATCCATAAATAGTCTTCTTTAATTGCATACTTTCCCAATGGTCATATCTGTAGAAAAACCAGGTGGAATATCCATGTAGATTTCTTCTTTCAGGTCTCCGTGTAAGAATGCATTTTTCACATCCAACTGTTGAAGTTCCCAACCAAGATTTGCTGCACATGATATTAAGATTCGAATAGACGCCATATTTGCTACTGGAGCAAAAGTTTCCTGATAATCAATCCCGTAAGATTGAGTATACCCTTTTGCCACAAGTCTTGCTTTGTACCTATCAACCAGCCCATTAGGTTTTTGTTTCACAGTAAACACCCATCTACAACCTACTACCTTTCTTTCAATAGGAAGATGAGTTAACTCCCAAGTGCCATTATGTTTCAAGGCATTCATTTCCTCTATCATAGCATCTTTCCATTTAGGATCACATAAAGCATCTTGCCAAGTATGTGGAACAGAAACACTAGACAAGGATGACACAAAAGCAAGTGAAGATGGAGATAGTGCATTATAAGATACAAAGTTTGAGATAGGATGATTAGTGCAAGAACGTACACCCTTTCTTATAGCTATAGGAAGATTAAGAGTAGGATCAAGAGTGTTACCGTTATCAGGCTCAATTGTAGGAGCTGTAGGATTTGCCTCGAGGTCGGAAGTCTCTGGAGGTGGTAAAGTAGTTATATCATTATTATTCCGTCTAGAATATGTGATCAAATCTGGCCCCTTTAATCTATTTAAATCATCCAACTCTCTACTCATAAGTGGAGGGATGGATGATGTGTTTGGGCTAGTATTTGGCACATTGATAAATGGAAGGAATTGAGACTCCTCTATCACTTTACTATCAAGACTGTGAGACTCCTTTGTCGCTTTACTATCAAGACTGTGTCGGTTAATCTCCCCCTGAAGCAAGGAGGAGGATCCGGGGGAGAAGTAAGAAATAGACTCCCAGAAAGTAACATCGTGACTGACATATGTGCGATGTGAGGGAGGATGATAACATTTATACCCCTTTTGAGTTGGTGTATATCCAATGAAAACACAGCGGAGAGCACGAGAATCAAGTTTATCCCGAGAGGGAGAATGATTATGAACAAAGCATACACTCCCAAATAACCGAAGAGGCAATGAATGAGACGAAGGTGCAGGAATAAAGGACAACGGTGTTCTGAATTGTAGTACACTTGAAGGGAGACGGTTGATCAGATATGTAGCAGTCATGACTGCCTCACCCCAAAGATATTTAGGGACATGCATAGTTAATATGAGGGACCGTGCTACCTGTTGTAAGTGACCAATTTTCCTTTCAGCAATTCCATTTTGCTGAGAGGTTTTAACACATGTAGTTTGATGAATAATACCCCATGTGTCCAAATAAGATGTAAGCATTCCGGCATACTCGGTACCATTATCACTTCGCAGAATTTTAACAGAGGCATTGAATTATGTTTGAATCATGTGGTGAAAGGATTTAAAACATCCAAATACTTCACTTTTGTGTTTAAGAAGGTATACAAAAGTAAGTCGAGAATGACAATCAACAAAGACAACAAACCACCTATACCCATCATGTGTAGGATGACTAAATGGACCCCAAACATCGGTATGAATAGTAGAAAATAGAGTAGGACTTCTCTTATTTCTAGATGGGTAAGGTGACCTTTTATGTTTTGCTAATTCACATGGTATCAGAGCGGGATTGAGTGATTAATCTCTGTAAAAGCTTGTGTTCTTCAAGAAGAACAAGCTTCCAACCAAAAACAGTGGTTCAATCAAGAAATCGGAAAATCAAAGTGTTCAATGTGCTAGCTTGGCTGCCTCTGTTTCTTCTATTCTCTATTTCACATGGCAGCCTACCATATTTTACTCATCTATAATTACTCATCTATAATTACTGCATGCAGCCTTCAGACCTTATCTTGATAACCCAGCCTTCTAATCTTGACAACCCAGCCTTCTACCTTTACTGCCACCATTGTTGACCATTGTTGAACCTGCCTTCTCTGTTTATATGTGTAGCCTACCATTAGCCTACAATTGTTACATAATTTCCGTAATACCTCCCTCAAGTTGGATGTGGAAGAGAAAACGACAAACATGCAACTTGAAGATTAAAAAAAAAAAAAAGGCAAAACGGAGCAACATCAATCGAAGAGTGGAGTGGATGGCTTCATCTTCTTTCCCCAGTAATTTCTGAATTTGGTGGAAACTTTTCCCCAGTAATTTCTGAATTTGGTGTCTCCCCAGTAATTTCAGAATTTGGTGGAATCTTTGTCCCCAGTAATTTCTGAATTTGGTGGAATCTTTTGCCCAGTAATTTCAGAATTTGGTGGAATCTTTTCTCCAATAATTTCAGAATTTGGTGGAAACTTTAATTTTGTGGAGCACATCAAAACCAACTTGTTGCAAACAACTATATATGTAAAACAAGAATTATATATATATAAAAATATCATATCAATAAGAACAAAAGTGAAGCTCTCTTGTTAACGGGTGTTAAGCAGTTTTTATAGAAGGGGATAGATAGAAAGATAAAGAAGAAAGTAAAAGAGAAAAAGTAAAAGAAGAAAGTAAAAGAGAAATAATCATTTATCATCATCACCACCACCAAACTCATACATACACACACCATTTATACACACCAGTTAACATATCACACACTCATCACCAAACACCAAACCACAAACTTTAATTTCTTTACTCCTCAAAATCAGCTCTTCTCTTCTCTGCCCTCCTCTTCCTCACCT
Source organism: Kitagawia praeruptora (assembly GCA_037693485.1). NCBI lineage: Eukaryota > Viridiplantae > Streptophyta > Magnoliopsida > Apiales > Apiaceae > Kitagawia > Kitagawia praeruptora. Next base: position 150,541,041 of record CM075351.1, on the reverse strand, counting down.
ACACCACTACACCAGTTCACCTATACATACACACACCAAAAGCTCGACACACGCACACCACATGCGGTTTGTAAGAGAACCAAGGAGAAGAAGATAGAAAAAGAGAGATGGGTTTGATTATTTGTGGTCGAAGAACAAAAACAAGTAAAAACGCGGAAGAATGACGCCTCGAAGTCGGAGGCTCTGATACCATGTTAAAATATAGGAACAAGAGAGAATTTTTATATATTCAGAGATATTATCAGTAAATTAAAACAGAGATTGATACATGTCTTCTTATATAAAGAAGATGATACATTAAAGTCTATGATACTTAAAGTCTGTGAAGCAGTTGTTGAATTGTTGTCAATGTTGAATGTTGAATGTTGACAATGTATGCCATGGTTGAATGTTGAATGTTGACAATATTATTTCACTGGCTTGTGGTATTTTACACAAAAAGAAAACCTAAAATTCCTAAAACTTAGCATCTACCTTATCTACTATTTATTTGAAAAATGCTAACAAACTAATCCACAAGATTTTAAAAAAGAATTTAAATAATTTTGAATTATTCTCAACACTCCGTCTTAATTCAAAATTCTAAGATCTATTGGACCATTGATGTACTTCCCATCATCACCATTTTTGTTGGAGCACTTCTCTCCACAACTTCTCCTAGGTGCACTTCTCACCAATTTCATGTTGATGCACTTCTCACCAATTTCATGTTGATGCACTTCTCTCCAATATCAAAACAATTCTTCTCTGTCAATAGCTTGTGTCTTATTGACATTAACTTCCGTCCTCTTTCTACAATACTTTTGCACATGTCTAAACCTCTTGCATTTAAAGCATTGAGGCTTCCCTTATGGCAACAATCCTTTTCTTCATGCTCATTTTTCTTGCAATGACCACACTGAGTAAATCTTATTTTCTCTTTTGAAGTTTGGGCTAAAAAAACTCCACTCACCCGCATCTTCAGTTTCCTTGTTTCTTATTGCTCTTCTTTGTTCTTGGGCATGCAAAGAATTAATTAGATCAGATAAAGCTAATGCACTTGTATCTTTTGAATCTTTCAGGCAAACTCACAAACAGTTTATCTACAACTTTTGGTATTGGGTATCAGCCTCAGTTTTTGTCACCAAAGCCATCAAATTTGTCATAATAATCTTGTATGGTGTCTTTATCGTTTATGGATAAAGTCTTAAAATCTCTTTTTGAGATTTAACACTTGCATCCTCTTTGTTCTTGCATTACCTTCATACAATTCTTTAAGTTTATCCCAAGCCCTTTATCTGTTTCACAAGTCGTAATTCTAATGAAAATTGATTTCGATATGGCAACATTAATTACTGATAAAGCTCTCAGGGTCTTGTTTAGTTCATCTTTTTTTTTTCTTTTTTTTTTTTAACCGGGAACTACCCCACACACTTGTATGTGGGATTTCAAACCCGGGGAGATATATCGCTGAGCCCTACCACCCAGTACTCCCACGTAAATTCGAAACTTTCGCTCCGAGGTAGGTTCGAACCCCTCTGCTAGAGGTGGTATCACCCTCTCAATATTAACCCACGTCCATAAACCTAAACCTCTTAAATGAGTTTCATCTTGACAGACCATTCTTGATAATTTTCACCGGAAAAAGATTTGATGTGTGGTTTGAGGTCATAGCTATGTTTTCTCTCAAAAGCTCACAGGCCTCTCGGGATCATAAATGCTCTAATACCATTTCTTGGTGTCTTAGCATACAACAAAAGAAAAGCACAAGTTTATTGATAAAGGCTGCATATTTACTATTTATTTTTAAATAAAAAACCTAACAAACTAATTAACACAATTTTAAAAAAGAATTTAAGTAATCCTGAATTATTATCAAAAGAAGTTCATTAAGCATTTATAGGTTCATGCATTAGAAAGTTCATGAATTTTATTTCCAGTTAATAGTAATAAATTAAATCTGACGAGGCGCGTACATCTAAAACATCATCTAGAATGTGCTGCTATTACTATAACTTGTACCTTCCACATTTGTAGCGAATAAGATATGAGAATCATAATATTTCACAACTAAATGCCTTGTTCTCTCTGTGATAAACAGTTGTGCTTGGATATATCATATGTGCATTTTTTTTGCCTAGTCTTTTAATTAGATCTTGGGCCAACAGTTAGTGTTTCTACTGCAGTTTAGAAGAAATCCCTGAATTTTCTCAACTTGGTATTAGAGCTGTTGTGCTCTACAAAGGTTGTTCACAGGTAGAAAAGAAGGTACAACTGTTGGTTCCTGTTTTCTTCTCAACATATTGATATTAATGGTGGAGCTCTGAATCAGTTCAGCATAGAAACACTTACAAATAGAAGCTATCACTACCGGAGGATGTGTATGAAAGCAAATCTCCAAGGACAAGAACTTTGAGATATTTTTATGGAGGTGATACAGATTTGTCTCCTGATACACCAAAAAAATCTAAAGGCAGAAGAAAATGGAAAATAAGCCGTGAACAAGCTTTCTTTGCGTTTGATTGATCACATCCGGGATAAGGAGTCACCAAAGGATGTCTGGGATACATTAGAAAAACTATTTACTAAAAAGAACACGACCAGACGTTAGTTGTTGGGGAACAAGCTGGTAAATGCAAACCTAGGAGCATGACAATTGCTCACTATTTTCAAAGAGTAAGGAGCATATGTGCTAAAATTTTAGAAATAGATGCGGATGAGCCTAAAAAGAAGGCACAGATGCAAACATTTCTTATTCATGGCATAAAGGAGCACACCTCGTTCTTGACATCGATTCAAAGATGTGCAAAACAGCCTTAGCATTGTAAATTTGGAGTATCTACTTACCAATTAAGATGCTCTAGCCATGTAGATAGCAAAAGCTTCGATTTCCGAAAATGAAAAAGCATTGTTTGTTGGAAGAAGGTGCCACAACAATTAGAAGAGCGGGAAGGGAATAATACAAAAGGAGGACCTGATTGCATGGGAAAGAACTTCAGTAGTGAAGAGCATAGGACACTGAAGAGCTCAAACGAAAAAGGCTGTACAGGAAGGAACTTTAAACAAAAAGAGACAAATTCAGAGAATTCTCAGTGCTAGGACACATTAAGAAGTTTTGCAGATCAAGATTGGTAGGAGGAAATGCAAGCATTTCCAAAAATGAGGAAAATTCTGCTGATCGGGAAACTTGCCATTCAACCGAAACAACTGTGGAGAACTTTGTACAGGAATCTACACTAACTACTATCAATGGAGGCGCTTTGGAAGGTCTTGCAACTATTGATTATTCAAAATATTGGATCTTTGATTCCGGTTGCTCTCATCATTTAACAGGTGATTATTCTTTAGTTTCACTACAAAAGAAATAAACGGGATAACTGCATTCATCATGTTAAAACTGAAGGAAATGCCAAGGTGAAGGCAATGGCAGGTTCTGTTAATCTGACCAGTGAATACCATGTTCTTGGTATGACAAAAAAATAACTTCCGTTACTCAACTTCACATATTCTGGACTATATGTTTTTATTTGTCCAAATGATTTTAAATTCTGAAAAACATCAAAAGCATTTTGGTTGATACAGTACATAAAGGGAAGAGATTTAATTATCTTTACGTTTTGTCGGCAAGTAAAGCTTATCTGAAGAAAACAAGTTGACAAGACCAATCATCTTTATGGCATGTTTGGTTTCTTGCTTGGCTCATGTGAGTTGAGATAAGTTGAAAAACATTTCAGCAAATAATATTGTTAATGCGCTGCCTAACTTGGGAAGTTTTCATCATGAAGTTGTTTGTTAAGGATGCCACATCGTCCTCCGTTCGAAAAATCTTAAGTACAAAACCTTTGCAGCTGATCCTTTTTGATTTAATAACAAACAATGTAGCAAGTCATTCTAAATACCTCAAGAGCTATGGGCTAAAGCTATGTGATGTGCTTGTCATGTGAAATTCCATATGGACTAATTCACAAGGAGAAGCCCTATGTCTCGAACTTCAAATTTTTTGGCTCTATATGCTATGACCATATTTCATATCAGTTGAGTGGTAAATGGTTAAGTAGGCAGAGAAATGCGTTTTTGTTGCTATGATCCTAGTAGAAAAGGAGTTACATCTAGCAATGTTGTCTTTGATGAAACACCATCTTATTATGTGTAGCCTATACTAACACATATTCTCGATCCGTCAAACAATGAAAATGAAGCTTTAGTGGTTATGGTTCTATAAGTGACGAGGCAAGTTTATGCAAAAAAAAAAAAAAAAAAAAAATCAAGGTGCATGTCCTGGTGTTATTATGCGTAGATAACATGATAATAACCGGTAATGATGAGCAAGAAATAAACAGGTTGAAAGATGAACTTGGTATTCGTTTTAAAATGAAGAGTCTCGGAGAACTTAAAGACTTTCCTGATTTGGAGGTACCAAGGTGCAAGGAAGGTATTAACATTTTTAAATTAGATCCTGGGCCTGCACGTAGTATTTCTACTGCAGTTTAAAGACTGTCCATAATTGTCTCAAATAGAGTAATGTTTAGATTCCAACACACTTGTACTACAGAGCTGTAGTTAATTTACATAACCAAGTTTTAAGAGATGAAATAATAAATTCCAAGACAACAGAATTTCTCCACAAAAGAAAAGAAGGGAACAAATTTTATATTCCTAAACGTCAAATGGATCAGATAATTACTTATTACATCAATAAGACGTGAGAATTTCTAGCTATATCCGACAAATACAAAAGAGGTACCAATCCAAAACCTAAACACTTTGAGAGGTACTAAAAACCTAAACATGGTAAAGGGAAAATGAGTTAACTTCTAAGAAAAATTGTAAAAAGTAGGAAAATAGTATCACAAAACTAAGAAATGTAGTCCTCAATTTTTCTTGACTTTTCTGAACCTTGTTCTTCTCCTTTTGTGACTAGCATATATTTTCGAATTCATTAGAAGTCAATTTTGTTTACTTAAATGTCAGGTGAAGGCTGGTGAAAATACATAACCACAAAAGCAAAAATAATCTTTGAGTACCAAAATGCTATGAATTGGGTGTAATATTGGGGTACTTGTAACTTGCCTGGATACAAGCACCATGAGAAACCCCACAAATGCTACATAAAAGATTCCAACGATCCTACATGAACATGGATTCACAACATTATTTCCTAAATATATGGAGAGCAAATTATTTGACACGAAACATTTTTAACTATGTTAAATTATAAAACAAACATAGACACATACCTTGTTGACTCTGTTAAGCCCATCAACGGGTTCCATTTTCCTGACATCCACTAAGCAAGTTTCTGAAGAAAGTATGCTTATCAATGGAAGAGCATAAGATATTTCTTTAATATGTATTGTTTGGATAATATTGCTTTCACAAGTTAAAACCAATATAGTAAGCAAAGGGAAAACCTGGTATCCAAATGGCACATGCAAGATGAGCCCAGCGCCCATCCGTTGTATGCTTCATAGCTCCTCCTTCATAATAAAATAATTTATAAATTCATATAAACATGCTTTTACACAGACTGCAGAAGACAACAAAAAAAAACCTAAAAAAATGAAATACCTGTAACTGGACAAAGGCAGCAAGGTGGAGGAAATTCAGGAGCCCCGGAACGACAAAGATTGCAATACCAAAGTATCCCGTCAACAGGTTCGCGCTCCCCATAACATCTGGTATGAACCTAATTACATAATACTACTGAAATAAATAAATAAATACGTCTGCGGATGATAAATAATTGCATAAATTAGTTGAAGTACCCAAACCTCCTAAGAAAAAAATGCTTAAACATATCTGATGCGTTTACCGAACCCTGCACAGGATCTTAAATTCTCCATCTAGATCTAATCTCGACTTTGATATATGTGATTCAAGTACACAAACAATAGAATTTTATACAATAAACATATGTAGTTCGCTTTCTCATCCCTGGAACTTCATATTCTACATTACAATGGTTTTCTAATTCCCCTTGCAGGTACAGTGAAAATGGTCAGAATATCAGGGCTCTCTCTGGTTTACATTGCAATCCCATATGTTTTTTTTTTCATTCTCAGAATTCCAGCCTGTAGAAAGGTGTAATAGTCACTGGGGTTCGATTCGAAACGGGGTACGGAAACGGATACGCGGAACATCACTTTTAGTGAATCCGGTACGACGGAACGTATGGGTACGATGGAACGCATGGGTACGATGGGTCTTTTTATAAAAAAAATCTGCTATAATATAGATTTTTCCAATTAAAAACTCAATTAATAATATAAATATTTATCATCAAAATTATTGTAACTTATATATTATTATAAGTTTGCTAATATTTTGTGATTTATAAGGTTATTGGGCCTGAAAATGATACATTTAATTGAGCTTGGGACTTGGGGTGTTTAAAACATTAAAAAGATAATTCATACAAAGACATTAGTACTGGATAATACGGGTCGTTATTGCCAACGTTTCGGGTCGCGTTTGTTCCCGATTCGGGAACGAAGAGGGTTCGCAATACGTGGCTACGTCCCACGTTTCCTGTAAGTACCCTATGAATGCGATGACCCGTATAACTCAAGCAAAACTAACCCAAAGACGCATAAATAACTGGCATTTAAATTTTAATTTCACTTTGTGTTGCTAATTAAATAGATTATCAGGAATATTGGCACAAATTAGTTTGCACATATATGTTGGCGCTATGTGGTATGGTAACAGGCAACAAGAGCCTTCTGTCTACTGCCAACTATATGAAAGTTTGATAGAAAAAAAGCCTTGATATATTTAACACTCCCCCTCAATCGTACGATACGTTTCGTTACGACTGACAAACGACAAACAGATAATGAAGACATGAAAGAGACGGACAACAAATAATGAATTAAAAAGCCTTGATATATTTAACACTCCCCCTCAATCGTACGATACGTTTCGTTACGATTGACAGACGACAAACAGATAATGAAGACATGAAAGAGACGGACAACAAATAATGAATTAAAATTAAATGAATGGGGTGGAGGGACTCGAACCTGAGACCCATCCTAAACCGAGCTCTGATACCATGTTAAGTAACCAGTCACTCTAAAATCTTAAGGTGTTAGAAGAAGGCCCCAACAGGATCTTATGCTACAACAAATATTTAACAGATAACAAATTTTTTATATGTACCTAAGTACTCCTTTACTCATATGTCATACATGTATCCCCTTGATATATAGTTCACTTTTGTTGGCAACAAACAAGATAATCAGCAAAATCAGTCACATCAGTGGCAATCATACTATTGAGTTTTGTATTCAACTTCAAACTCGAAGCAAGAGCAAAATCAATAACTACATCATCTACAAAGGTTCATTAAATGTGTAAGAACTTCATTGAAAATAATAGAGGAATCTGAGACTATTAATTATTTTGTGCTACTCCCATGTCCCCAATCTTTCTTCACACAGTACACGTGCATTGACAACTAAGAATAGTTGAATAGGTTTAATTTAAGCAATATGGAATTCCATACTGGACCCAATTTTGTGTCCTAAGCTAGGAAAACACCCGCTAGGAAAACACCCGAAAAAGTTTGTCATTTACTGTTCAATCTAGTGATCCTTGCCTCCCAGCCTGATTTTTAAGTAGGGATTGAGCAACTTGAATTTACTAGGGATGGCAATCGAGACGAACCCAAAAAATACACTAAATTTAAAATCCAAACCCGATCCAATGGATTTCGGATCTGGTTTGGATATGCTCGAAAGTCCGAAACCCGATTTTATTTTTGGATTTGGATAATATCCGAAACCCGATTACCCGAAAATAACAATCCAATTTCTAAATTAATTAAGAATAACTAACTAGGGGATGTTTTATGGTCGTGACATGCGGCAAATCGCTGATGCTGCAGTTGCAGCTCTGTTTTAGGCACGAAATCAAAGAGACACCCTAATCTATCTCATATTCTTTTCTTTTTGTTTGAGTTAGTGGATTGTGTGCAACCGAGTAAGTGATAGATTTTAAATATTAAAATGTTTTATTAAAATTGAAATTAAATAACACGTATAATGTTTTATTAGAATGTATATTAGAATGTATAATATATTATATATAAAATAGTCTATATATATACATTCGGGTATTTTTCGGGTTTGGATTGGGTTTCGGATTTCGGATCGGGTTTCGGATCGGTAAACATAAAATCCAAATCCAAAAATTTTCGAATTTAAAATTGAAATCCATATCCAAATCCAAAAATTCGGGTTCGGTATATCCAAAAATCGGGTTTCGGATTGGGTATCCGTCGGATCGGGTTAATTTGCCATCCCTAGAATTTACATCTAGCATGCTCATCTCTGTAAAACAGCATTGTCAATATATGTTTAGAAATGCATATAGTTTGGGTACATGACATAGATTGGATAGTGTTACTAAATTCCACAAGACAGTTCTTAAAAAGTTTGTCACTTTGTATACCGTAATTATAAGGCTCTTTATAATCTTGACATGCATGATGGTTGTTAAGGTAGTTATGGAAGATGAGGAGCTAGAGGATTGACTTGAGGCAGGGTGATAAGATGCTCGCTAGACAAAACTAGACTTTGAAGCCCATTTGCTATTAAAAAATTGTGTACAATATACACTTAGGCTCTGTTGTACTTGCTGTTAAAAACTGTTGTTTTGTAGAAAAAAGTGCTGGTAAAATAAGTGTTGTTGAGAAAATCAGATAATTTTTTGGTAATATATGTTACATGTGCATGGTTTTTATATGAAAAAAAAAATTTAATGTTTTTGGTGCGCATTTTAATGTGTATTTTAATGATAGTTTCATAACTTATTTTTAAAATTCTTTTTTTGTAAAAAAATAAATACATTATATTTTTATACAAAAAAAGAAAATTTTAAAAATAAGTTATGGAAGTACCCTTAAAATGCACCTTAAAATGCGTGCCAAAAATCTCATTCTGAGGTAAAGAATCAGTTGGGACTGAGGGAGTACAATTCATATTTTGTAACAAACTTGCTAATCTTTATTACTATATCAAATTATTAACACTGGTTCTTCTCATATCAATATGATAGAAATTACATTCCACTAACTAAAAGTTACATTCCATTACATTCCTAATTTATAAATTTTAATTTAATTCAAACCTTTGTAAGCTTGCTTATTATGTTTAGCACTTAGTACTACACTGCATATAGTAACTAACATGGCATTGGCCACTAAATATCACCTTAACTAATAATTTTAGGCAAAGTATCCAACCTATATTCCGCCTCGATGTCTAAAAGTCGCCTAGATAACCTTAACAGCCCTGATGTGCATACTGTGTTACCTTGAAATCATTTAAGGGGAAATGACACTTTACTTCTGTGACTATATCTTTTCTGCTATACAAAAGCATAATAAGTAGGTGCAAAGATGAGAAGAAACCATATTATCGATAATAAACCTTTAATAAAATGTCAGGGGGTTTGGGTAAATGTCAGGTTGACAGAGCAAATCTTACGGCAAAAGTAAGTCACTTACCATCATCCTGCAACTATCGCATTGCAGAAACGGATTATTCTCGTACTCCTAAAAGAACAAAAGAGTTTTAATTTCATAATTACAAAGATAAAGCATGTAAAAGAAAATAGCAGAAGTAAAAAAACCCTGTTGCATAACCCTGTGAATTTGAATTTCGAGGGAAGAGAAAGTTTGAAGACAGTTTTATCAAGAATTCATCCATTCTATTACTCGAACCTTCCCTTCCCAACACATTCAAACTCACAAAATCATAAATGAGCATAACAACTTTATACACATACTTGCTCAGCTCTCCGTTCTCCGTACAAGGGAAACAATGCAATGAAAAACATGCACATTTAAACTAATGCTTGGGGTTATACCTCATCCATATGGCAAACATTACATTTGTCGAGGTCTTTCCATGTGATATGAACAGGTCTGTAACCAACCGGAAGGTCTTGACACCTTTTGGATGTCGACCTAAGGGAATCCGAGGGCAGCTTAAAAGTTGAAGAAAGCTGTACATACCACGTGATGAGTTCAAACAAGAGAAAAAAGAGATACCAAGTAATCAGGTAAAAATGTGCACTTAAAAAATCTCATGAATATCCACAGACAACTGAAAAGAACCCGGTCATCAGATCAGTGGGTGAAAGAAGAATATACAACTATACAAGTCTGAGATGATATTTTTGTAATCTATTATTAATCAACGTTATTGAACAGCTACACAAGCTATTCACACTCCCAAGAAAATATTAATGAAATGAAAGACACTGTCAGATGTTTGAGAGTGAATTATAAACTCTAAATCTGTAGTAGGTTTGCAGGTAACCCTTCTATTCTAATGTTATGTGTCTAATTCGCCTAAATGAAAGTTAAGAAAACGCAAAAAAAATTATAGAGTTCTTGGATAGACTTTTTAAATGCTACAACGAAGAAACTGTATGCTTGCGGTCTTTTATGTAATTTAATTTAAACACATCAGTATGTTATCAAATTTTTATTTAGGTTATTCATGATAAGCTTAATTTATGTGGGCTTTAGTCCCCTAGGTTTTATTAGGTTTTTATGGAATCCCCACATGGTAAACATATAGTTTTAGACTTAATCAAATTAAAGCTCTCATCATATGGGTTGAGACCATCATCTTTTCTCCCTTATGCAGTCGGCAAACCTAGGAGTGGTGGCTCTTTTTTGGTTAGCCCAAGTTCTATGTTTTTAAATTTTTGTATACACCTGAGGATGTCCGAACCTACCTACCAGATTTATAAGGACATAGTACTTCATGAATGGGAGCAGGGATAGGGGTGGGGTATGTCAAGTAACTGCAAAGAGAGGGGAACATTCTTTAAACAATAACAAATAAGAAGATTACCATTTTACCTGTATAAGCTTCATGATTTTAGGATCAGAAAATCCAAACATGTCAGGACCTGGTTTATCAATCTTTTTGTGTTCTCCATAACCTTTTAAAACATCCGAACTACAGTGCATCTTCCTTACTTTACTATAAATTTTATCCCAGCAGGAAGATGAGGTTGGTCCTTCAAACTGCGACCAAAAAATAAAAAACAAAAAGAAACAAACCTTTATTTTAAGTAAACAAGAAGATATGCATAACTACAGGGAGAAATCAACAAAAGTAGAAACATGCTGATGTCAAAGGGTAAGGCTGCGTAACTGAACCGCTCGGAACAAAATAAATCAAATTAAATAAAAAAAATCATGATATGGACTGGGATCCAGGTATTTATGTTCCCAAAAATAATGTACTTGAGTTCACGGGAGGGCATATGGAATGTAAGTAGATATTGATAAATAAGATCCTGATTCAGGCTCTTCAACTGATGATAACATAAATACACTTTCTATCTTTAAACTAAATCACAAATTAAAACAATCAAACTAAACCAGTGACCTTGTCTCAAATACTGGTCACCACATAAATTGTTTACTGACGGTAATTCTCTCTTTTTGGCGTATATATAGAATAGTATTTATATGTAGTCATGCTGGTGGACCATATCTGGATTATCCTAATGAACTCGAAATCCTGTGCTGGTACAAATGCATATAATTATCAAGTATTTTGGCAGACACAATATTTTTCCTAAAAGTTACCTTATATACTTATATGACATTAACTTCTGTAGCGTATTTGATTCCCAAAGAAAGAAAATGTTCTTCCCATACAATATTGGCCTAGTACCTCATGTTCGAGGCCGGAATGCTATGAATTCGTAGCACTTAAAAAAAAACCGTATATAGGGATCTGCAACAGACTTCTTGATGATATATATCATTTAATTCCAGTTTGGTTAGACCTCGATCATATGATATTATATTATTCAACTTGTTTTTTTATTTATTTCAAATGAAATGCCACCAGCCACCGATAAATGTTATAATTCTTACATCATTTGTCCATGAAGGTGCATACGAAAATTAAATGATAATAAACAAATCATCTGCCAAGAAAACCTGGGTGCTTGAAACGGGGTCATGGAATTAATCAAATTTTGAAAAAAGATCATCATTCCTATATATATTAACTTTTATATAGTATTCTCTCTTCATCACGTGATTACTATAAAACACTTTTAACTTTTGAAACAAATTATAAGACATATCAAAAAATGCCAGCAATATATGCTGGAGAACAACATCCATTACGGCACTTGAATATTTACCGAGGGTAGTGGTGCATCACCTTAACAATACTAAGTTTCTAATGAATGTGATAGATAAAAGTAAGTGCTACAACTTCAAGAGAAGAGTTAGAAGGATTTTTAATTTCTTCATCCACATGTGTAGAACAGACGGTACTTTACCATTTAAATGAATTTTTATTTTTATTTGCATAACTGGAAAAGAAAACACCAAAGCAGTTCTCGGTTTCAATGAAACCGAAGTAGAGCACGAATATGGAGGACAATGGGACAAACAATGAAAGTGGACAGCGTGGATCTGAAATGTGGTCGACTGGGAGTGGGGAAAAAAATTCTTTATCCTTGGGATCACCGCTTGTGACAATCTGAAAGGCAAAAAAAGATGCAGAGAGAAAAGAAGTAAAAGGGACCTCAAGAAATTTAATGCAACAACGGTGCAAAATATCAATTTAAGTCGACAACAGACAAATATTGTTGTCTTGCTTCTACCTCGAAGTCCACATTGTGGCTCTGGGCCTCTGGCTTAAACATGGCTGAGGTGATTTCTTTGCACTTATGATAATGCCCAATTGCTCACATGTAATGTAAGGGCACAATGGGTATTAACATAAAAATTCAGTAACAAAGAAGTGAGGTAGGGTATAGAAAAGTGTAAAGGGTCAGAAACTATAACTAACCAACTACTACCAGATAACAATAACATTTAACTAGTGGACAACATCCAATTGTAATCTACAGTCCACAAAGTCAAATAATACTAAAGCAAGGGCACACTGATCCCTATGAACTCCAGTTAACATCATCCGTCGAAAAATTTCCTTAATGTTCACTTCTGTAGTTCTGTTGCTTACCATCCTTTTTTAAAACATATACATATTTTATTTCCATTCATCTGAGTGTTTCTCAATTTATCTATTTAAATATACATATTTTCTTTCTTTTTTTTTGTTTTTTGTCTACTATCTCCTGTGTTTCTATAAATCTATTGAACTCCTACTCACATTCCTGGAGCATCTTCCTTCTGTCACGCTTTGATGGGTGGAGCCTCACAAGTATGCACTTTGGTGAACCTCTTGCCTTAAATAACTATGTTCAATTTCCAAAGGCCTATTTCTTCTGTTATGTTGGATTTTCATTCTTTACTCTTTACTCTCTTTTAAAGAATTTTGTAGTAAAATCATATTAGCATCATATATATCTTGATTTTATAGATAAAATAATTGATTGGTTTACAAACAAAGCATTTACACTTTACAAACATGTGCACCAAATCTTAGTAGACAATATCAATAGAAACAAATATAAGATGAAAGTGGTCTAAACTGATCTCTTGATGGCTCCATAAAATCTGTGATATTACCATCTTACAGGTAACAACTATTTTCGGACAAACCAAGTGGTAAAATAACTAACATGCATTAGAGGATAGTGTCAAACAAATGAAAAAGGAATTAATATTTTTTTTAAATCATAATGAAAATACAAATTGTGCTGAAAGAAGATAGAAGTGTGAATAAATTCAGTACAATTCAATTATTCAATTACAAGATACCTGCTCTCCTTCAGATGTAACTCTAAACAGCGGCTTGTTCAACGCTGTACCATCTCTGAGCACTTCCATCTTATATGATACACATTTATTTAAATCTGGAAATCCTCAATTAGGGAGACAAACAAGATCCAATAAAATTAAATTTAAGAATAGAAGCATAAGAATTCCTTTAAGAAAAAAATGTACCTGATAATGATGGGAACTTTCTCACAGCAGTGTATCCTTCTGGACAAATATATTTACAATCGTAAAAGCAATCTGAATCTTTAACCATTTTTCCTGTTAAAATATCAAGTATTTATGAGTAGGAACACTGCCTTCCATAAAGAAGTATCTTAGTTAGAGAGTAACTGCTCCACAGAAATAAGAGAACCCAGGGCATGCATTTGTCCCATTTGCCTATGCTTAAGTACTTCTTTTGTCCCAACAAAGTAATTATGCTAGGCATTAAGCTACTGTAAATGAGCTACAAAGATAAAAAAAACTTTAAAGAATAAACAAAGCACAGAGTACAATCAAAAAGTTAGGTATTTTTGTAAATATTTTCAAAAAGTTAGGTATTTTTGTAAATATCCCTTAGTTTAATTGCAGTCGTCGTAGAGGTAGATAAATATTTTTATGTGGACCTAGGATTTTATTAAATAGGTAATTTATTTATAATGAAGCCCAAATGTTTACAGGCCTTAGTCCATTAGGTTGCATTTTAGATTTTCTATCCCTAAATAAGTCATGTATTCCACGCATATAAAATTAGGCCTAATCACTGGAATTTTTTAAATATTCAATAAGGTCTCTTCATGGGTCGTGATCCGTAACTTTGGGCTAGTGGGTGCTCGGCAGCTTATCGACCCAGGTTCAGTATTTTATCATTTTTATTTAATAATTACATCTTCCAAGTTCTAAAATGGAATCCAGAGCTTAGTTTTCTCCATCATATTCTTAATCTAGAGAGATTATGGATTTTTTACAAAAAATACTGTTCATTGGGTTAATATTCATTTTGAGAAAACAATATTCATCACCGGAATTACTGCTCAGAGCCGCAGTGCTGTCAATTTATTCTGTAAGGAATCTACTCACCTCAAATACTATACTGAGTATACTCTCAACAAATCAGTCCTCTAACTTCTAGAAAAACTAAAAAAAGCACCTGATACTTATAATTTTGACAGTTCAGCCCCTGAACTTCAGAATATTCACTGTTCCTGTCCCTGTAACTTCTACATTCTGGTAATTCAGAGCCTTTAACTTCTGAAGTTTAGAAAATCAGCCCCTATCGACAGTGTTTTTCGGCTTCAGTTGTTTGGTGCATCAAATCATGTCCAAACGCATGAAGTCTGCAATTGAGATAGTAAAAGATAATATTTGTTGTCTTCAGGATGAATCTGATTCGTTGCAGTATGAAGTTTACATTGCATGAGTTGGACATATCATACCATGAACTAAAAAGGTAGAAGAAAAATTCTATAATTGAATTGAAAAAAGTAGAGTGAAGACGTGAAGAGGAGAGACGAGAGAGGTTTATGATCCTTTTATTCCTCAACTTCATAGTGATAATGATTTGAGGCCTCCTGAGTTTTATACTTATGTTTGTTATGGTACCGAACATATTAAAGGGGTTAAATATCAAATTGGCCATTGAATAACTTGAAATATCTCATATTCAACACTGATAAATTCGAGGTCTCATTTAAAACACTTTTAAAGACATAAATATCAAATGGATACTTTTAAAATGTATTCGGGAACTAAAAATAATTTTTCATTGTGTTCTACACATTTTTCTTAAATGCTACCATAACCAAATGAAAGGTTAATAATTCTAGTAATTTTGATAATATATTTAGATTTTAAGAAATTTATTTACTATTTATTTTTAATTTTATGGTTATTTTCTTTGATTTAATTAAAATTAAATAGTAAATAAATTTCTTAAAATCTAAATATATTATTAAAAATACTAGAATTCATAATATTTCATTTGGTTAAAGTAGCATTTAAGAAAAATGCGTAGAACTCGATGAAAAATTATTTTTACTTTCCGAGTACATTTTGAAGGTATCTATTTGATATTTATGTCTTTAAAAGTGTTTTAAATGAGACCCCGAATTTATCAGTGTGCAATCTGAGATATGTCAAGTTATTCAATGGCCAATTTGATATTTAGATATTAATCCTGATTGTGAACTTGAGTGTGTGTCTCCTGCTAATCCTAATTGTGAACTTGAGTGTGCCTCCTGCTTTTGTGAAATCATTAAACTTGCAACTTGAACTTGTTCCACATATTTTTGAGATTCCTTAGTTTGACTCTTCAATTACAATTACACATGCGCCTTGGGCGCCGATGGACATTACAAAATATGTGTGTATTGTTATATTTTGCCTATAATCTTTGCTCATTTGTCACTTGGGATGTGTTGGATGTATTATTTCATCTTAATTCCATCTCATTCTTGCATATCTTAATTCCATCTCATTCTTGCATTATTCTTGAATGCTAAAAAACTCGTGGTCGAGTTTTCTTTGACAAGGGGAGAATGATGATTGGGGAACAGATGTGAACATAAAGAAGTTTTCTTACACATTCTATAAATCAGTCTAAGTTTGTTGTAAAGGGAAATAATGTATTTCTCTATATTTCTTATATGTGGGGCTAAGCGTTTATTCAATAAGTAGTTTATTTATTATAAAGCCGAATTGTTTTCGCGCCTTAGTCCATTAGGTTGTGTTTTAGGGTTTCTATTCCCTATATAAGTCATGCATTGGAATATTATTGAATATTGAATTTGGGTAGTGGCCATTCTGCGGTTCATCCGCCCAAAATCATCTTTTTATTGTCTTTATCCAATTAAGCCATATTCTTGCAAGTGTGCTGCATCAAATCAAGTCCAATGAATAATGATCTTAGTATGCAAAAAGAAATATTACCAAGACTTATTATCTTCAAACCCCCAATTTTAATTGGGCAACTTTTAAGGTCTTCTAAATCTTTATGGATCTCGTCATCTCTTGAGCCTTTATCACCTAAATTAGAAATGCCTTCTTCCTCTCCACTTGCACTTTCATAGTTAGTTGTATTACTCTTCCTTAGTGATAACATCTTGTTTGGAAGCTTTTGGCTTCTAAGATACCTGATAAAATGGATGTGTAAGTTATTCATGGTACTTATCATATTATTTGTTCTACAAACGCAAATAAAATAGGAAACAAAAACAACCACCGAACAAATTAATTTCAAAAACCCCTGGTATGGGTCAATTACTTAAATTTAAGTACTCAAGGAGTGGTTAACTGAAAGGACAATTCGTAAAGATATAGAAGGAGAAAAGAATTGGCAAAAAAATTAGAAACATTTTCAATGGTCTAAAGCTAGTAATGCAGAGAAAACAGTAATCATTACATACTTTCAAGATGTACATCAAATAAAAAATAAAAAATTGCAGTATAATTTCCAAATCTTAGGTTAAAAGCCAAAGAAACAAGAAGAGATAGTCACCAAGTCATCGTTCACACAGATACAACACATAATTAGATTCAGATTTCCTTATTATTCTGTATTACCCATGCATGTCAATGAAGCAACTAGTCCAAGGTAAACATCTAAAACAGCTATTTACAACTAATTAGCAGGAGATATCCAATTACAACTGATTGATTACAATTCAGCTGAAAAAGATCATACGTCAGGGTGACATGACAGAATGAGGTAAACCACTACAATCATAATAAAAAAATTCCTCAGTAAGGGTAAGGTAGTAGTTCCATTGTATAAAAGTATCATTCAAATATATAACTTTAAAAAATATATGTTCACAAAAGTTACTATTATTAGGTTATATTTCCTACAGTTAATTAAATACAATAAACATAAAAAAATGCTCACATTTTTGCTTCCACCAAGCTCAGCACGAAATCTGATTTCTTACACTTCAGATGAAAATCAGAAAGAAGACCTCTAAGAAATGGGATGACTTGTTTCTTGCTAAGCCTGAATAGAACAAGACAAAGGAACTCGGTACCAGTTATGCAATATGACCATACCCCACATTACGTTACCCAATGATAGTTTACTTCAGTGGAAACAGACCCCATACATATACTGGTAATGAAATGCTAACCTAGCAAAGTCATGGGTATAGAAGAACTGAACAAGAAAAGATTTCTCTCCGGAAAGTTCGTTTAACCCTTTAATATTACTAGACGCAGATTCATCCAAAACAACTGCTGGCCATGTAGAATGCCCTGCATTGACAGATAATTTTTAAGTGTACAGATAAACACATACTAGATTTATGGTCGGAGAAGAGAACAAATATCACTTGCATTGCAGCTTAACAACTTGGATTTATGGTCAATTGTTTTCAGTTTTTTTCTTACTTCATCTGCATGTAGTTCCTACATAACTAGATCGAGAGCACTAACAAGTCAGTTTCTTAACATGTTATGGTAGATTTAAGATTACTAAACAAATGGCGGTAATATAGGCTAGAAGGAATCAATGTACTTGTGCATATATCTTCCTAATACTGAAAGGATATGAACATTTGATACAGCTTGCTTTAATGTGTATATTACTCTATAGTCTACACAAATTCATATTGTTGACATAACTACAATAAACTTTCATAGGACTAGACGAGTAGTTACACATTAACCTACCAAAACTTGGCACCCTCATCACCTGTGTCCATTATGTAGAACACGTAAAGCCAATGTTGTGCATGTAGATTTTGTATTTAGAATTTTGATATCAATACATGTCATACATAGCAAACTTAAGTGAGGAAAATATTTAACAGTTGCACCTACCCGTAACCTTGGCCCATATCATATCCCCAGGGCTAGGATCAAGGTCACAACTGTCATCTAGAGTAGCAGCCAAATCAATTATTTCATTGATATCACAGTCATTGGTATCTGGACTTGAAACACCACAACTTAATTGTAGTTGTTGCATCTCTTGGGGAGAAACATAAAATGAGATTCTCTCGTTTGACAGAATCAAGTGTTCTTCATCACCATCCTTGTATTTTATCTACATCACAACTTACAAGATCAATTAGTAATAGATTACAATAATACATGGAAGTGCACACCAGAAAACAGAGGCATTACATGATGTCGGTCAGTCAGTGGATCATACCCCATGATGCAGCCATAGTACCATTCATCATCCAAAGGCCAATGAACCTGTTCCAAGAATAATAATATTAAAAGCTAACAAGAGGTTTAAAACAAAGTGAAAACTGAAGGTACTTGCCTTGCAGTTCAATCCAATGAATCTCTTGTAGTCCGCATCGATCTTTAACCTGTGTCCACGGAAATATACAGTAGTTTAAATTTCAACTACATAATAACACAACATCCATAAATATCGAAAACTAATGCACAGTCTAATTCATGACTCCTAAATTCAAATTAAAATAGAAAGTTAGGGTCTAGTTAGTGTAGTGGAGTACTCCTAAACGGAGTAATGTTACGCAATATTCTGTAAGCATAATATATGGTAATCCGATTAATACGTCATTTATGAGTACAAAATGTATGTGAGAACTTAAATTACAAATATTTATTATAATCGAAAATTGGCAAGGAAACGGGTGCAAATAGACATACCGAGTCCATTGTTTGGATTCGGCATCAGGACTAGTCCTCATCATCTTATTCCGATGAGTTGGCGATGCTAAACCAACAACGACAGCTGAATTGTTCTCGTGTTCATTCTCGTGCTGATTCCCATTCTGGTTATCTAATTGAATCATCTTAACAGACTTGACTCTCTTCCTCTTACTTTTCCTCCTCAAATCGGAATTGCGATTATCAGCTGGATCAGAATCGGAACATTTGCGAATGGTGTGGTGCTTAGGAGGAGGAGCTGTAGCATCGTAGACCTCGCGGAGAGGAACGTACTTGAGTGGAGCTCCTGCGATTTCTTCCACGTCTTCACCGTTCATCGTATTATTATTCAAATTCATATACACTGAGAGAGAGAGAGAGAGAGAGATGGATAGAGTTTATTGAGAGAGAGAAGAGAGATGTATATAGCTTATTGAAAGAGAGAGAGAGATGTATACAGCATATTTGAGAGAGAGAGAGAGAGAGATGTATATAGCTTAATTTGAGAGAGAGTGAGAGAGATATAGCTTAATGAGAGAGAGAGATTACTAGTAGTAGGAGTTGGGGGTGGGGTTTCACTTTGGAATGGAAAAACACTAAAATTAAATTCAATCAGGCGTCTTGAAAGTTGAAACTCATTGCAATCTCCGTTAAATACTTAAATCCCAACAAATTATTTAAGAAAAGGCAATAATTTGAAAACACAAATGAGAACTGAGAAGTGATCCAAATGTTATATTAAAACTTTTATGTTCCAATAATATCTAAGAGCAAGGTCAATGGTGTGCTATATCTTGTGCTACAGTTATATTATAGCACAAATTACAAAATATTGAAATTCAATGGTGTTCTATAGTTTGTGCTAAAATAGCACAATGCTATAATTTGTGCTATACATAGCACAAACTATAGCATTGTTCTATATTTTGAAACATCCCAAAAAGGTAAAAAGTGAGTGGGGAATATAAAAAGGAAGGAAATCATTTCTACACTTGCTTTGTTTCATGACCTTTTTAGCACAAACACCCCAAAAAGGTTAAATATGAAACAAGATATAGCACAAACCATTGGAGACATGTTATTTTAGCACAAAAAATCATTTTTAGTGCTAATTATAGCAATAGCTCCATCTATTTTAGCACAACCATTGGCCATGCTCTAAGATGCTTGATTCAAACAACAAAATAAACTTATGCAAAAACTTGTTTTAAATTAATCGTTCTTAAGTTAACTTGTTTTAAGTTTTTTCAAATAATGGATTGACATTCGTAAGTTAGTGAAATTTAGTTTTTTATTATCCAATTTCGTTCGCGGCGAGTTAATGTTTGATTGCTCAATTTTATCCATCAAAAACATTTGACAGTTCTAAATTTAAATCCGCCTGAAATCAACTCTACAACATCAAAAATTTTGTTGAAATACTCATCCGGTAGTTGTGATCATGAATCGTAGAAGAAACTACATTGATGTCAATATCAATTCCTTTGCATAAATTTATTGTGATTTCCTAACCAAGCATTTCAGATTTTGGTGTTGGAATCGAAAATCGTATACATAATAGCGATTGGTTTGGGAGCGTCACACGGAAGAAGAAATGAATCACATCTCATTCGCGTTTCCAAACTAAAAATGCAAAGTAATGCAAAGATCGACAACAAAAATAAAAATGATTAATTAAAAATAAAAAGTAAATTAAATTGAACTATTTAACCAACAAATTATAAAGATCATGATTTAATGTTCATCGTCGTTTTTAACTTAATTTGCTTTGCATTTTTTCAAACTTTTAATGTTTAAAAATAAGGATGGTCGGTTAAAGTTCAACTAAGATTAATAGAACATTAAGAATCTAGTAAAATTAAACGGTTCAACCGAAAAATTATAGTGATCGTGATTTTTTTTCATAATCGTCATTTTTAAAATTAATTTGTTGTTGAATCTTTAGGAATCTAAAGAATTTAAAAAGAAGGGCGGTCAAAGTTTGGCTAGTTGTAGAATTTTTTGCAACGCGAAGCTACTTATAACTTCCTAGGCTTGAAATTTCTCAAAGATCCAAAAAAATTAATATAAAAAAAATGAAAATTTAATGGAATAAGATGATTTAACCATAAAAGTACGAAGATTATTACGCCATAATCATTGACATTTCTCAAACCAATTTACTGTAAGTAAAAACTATATGTATAGGCTGTAGAGATTTTTGTAAGTTATTAGTAACTTTCTAAGCTTAAAATTTTTCAAAAATCCAAAAAGAAAATATTAGTAAAAATGGAAAATTATTGAAAATTAGATGAAAAAAATAAAGACAATGATGTCATTTAGGGTTTATTTCTTTTTTCTTTTTCGATGTAAGTATCTATCACAATGATTTTTTGCAACAGAAATAATGTTTAATTTTCATTAGCAACACAAATTCTTCGTGAGTAATGTCATTGTTTAAAATGCTGATTATGAAAAAAATCATGATCACTATAATTTTCGGTTGAACCGTTTAATTTTACTCCCTCCGTCTCATATTACTTTGCCCATTTGCTGAATTTCACGGGTTTTAAGATAGTGGGGAATGAATATTGTTTTTGTATGAAGTAGTGGGTATTAAATATTATTTTTAAGGGATAGTGGGTATTGAATATTGTTTTTTTGGAGTAGTGGGTGGAGTAGTGGGTATTGAATATTATTTTTAAGGAGTAGTGGGTGGAATAGTGGGTATTGAATATTGTTTTTTTGGAGTAGTGGGTGGAATAGTGGGTGTTGAATATTATTTGTAATGATTAGTGGGTGGAATAGTGAATATTGAATATTATTTTTAAGGAGTAGTGGTGGAGTAGTGGGTATTGAATATTATTTTTTATGGCCAAAAATAGTAAGGGGAAAAGTATTATGAATTACCTTAAAAGGAAAGTGAGAAAAGTATTAAGGGACGGAGGGAGTACTAGATTCTTAATGTTCTATTAATCTTAGTCGAACTTTAACCGACCGCCCTTATTTTAAAACATTAAAAATTTGAAAAAATGCAAAGCAAATTAAGTTAAAAACGACGATGAACATTAAATCGTGATCTTTATAATTTGTTGGTTAAATAGTTCAATTTCAATTACTTTTTATTTTTAAATTAATCATTTTTATTTTTGTTGTCGATCTTTGCATTATTAGTTTGGAAACGCGAATGAGATGTGATTCATTTCTTCTTCCCTGTGACGCTCCCAAACCAATCGCTATTATGTATACGCTTTTCGATTCCAACACCAAAATCTGAAATGCTTGGTTAGGAAACCACAATAAGTTTATGCAAAGGAGTTGATATTGACGTCAATGTAGTTTCTTCTACGATTCATGACCACAACTACCGGATGGGTATTTCAACAAAACTTTTGATGTTGTACAGTTGATTTTAGACGGATTTAAATTTAGAACGGTCAAAACACTACGCCATAGATGGGCTATCGTTACATCTTTTTCATGGATGTTGCTAGAATATGTTACCTTAGCATGTTATTTTGAACCTAATATAACATTCTGTTTTTTGTGTTACCTTAGCCAAAAGCGTGATGTTACCTTAGTTTTAAAGTGTTGGATGTTAGCAACATACATGATATGTTACCTTAGATCATTAATAAACTCAATTTTGAATTTCTTAACCAAAAAATTATTTAATTATTTAAAAATCACATTTGCCTTTAAATTAATTCATTTTTATTTTCTATAAAAATGAATTACTATATTTAAATATTAAGAGTGTTTATTTATTAATTTTTTCAATTTATATTTATTATTATATTTTAATTGTACAAATTTTTTAGAAATAAAAATTCCTAAATATTTTGAAAAAATCTATATTATAGTATTTTAAGCAAAACAAGTTATATTTGGTTAGTTGGTTAACGCCAACCAAAAAAATTGTTAACACCTTTTTAAGAATAGCAATTGAAAAAAATTATATTAAAAGTATTAATTTATTTTTTATAAACAACAAAATTTACCAATAAGGCACAAAAAAATATTTTTAAAAAATTAAAAAAACTTGTTAAAAATTCCAAATTCATTTAAATTATATATAATTTATTAAAAACAAAAAATTACATGATCTATAGAATTATAAACGTTTTCAATTATATCCCGATTAGAATCATCTCCCGCACAATTCTTTTTTATTAATTTTAAATAATAAATATAAAAAAAATATATAAATACATTGATAATAATATAAAATGACACGCATTCCCATGAAATGTTAGAGCGGTAAATTATACCGCCCAAAAATTTCAGTCTCTGGCGTGCACTTTAACGAAAGTTCTCATTCACTATCTTTTATTCTAACCCCCCGTCTCTCTCTTTATTTCTCTCTCTCTCACTCGTAAAACTCTCTCCCCAACTTTCAATATCTGGGCTTCCTCAAACTCATACGTAATTCAACTTCTTAATGATTTTGAGATTTTGGTCGAGACTTTGGTTTGGTTTGAGGGTTTCGCTCGAGACTTTGGTCTTCAAATCAGGGCTTCTTCAAATTAGGGGTTTTAATATTGAGTTCAATTGATTCTATTTTTTCACTTAAATGTCAACTAATCGATCTCTGTCTTTGGTTTCAGGGCTTCTTCAATTTGGGTTTTGCATTTCAGGGCTTTGAACTCAGTGGATTTAGGCTTTTCTTCGGTTTGAGCTTTGAGTTTTGTACTTGATTTTAAATCTGCTCTTTAATCCAGGGTCTGTTGTTACGAATTAAAGGTATTTCAAACTTCATCTCCTTAAATTTGTTTTATGTGTTTAATTTTGGTCAATTATTCTGCTAGTTAATTTTAGGGTTTTTATGTACAAATGGAGTCCAGCTATTCATTCTCCAGTCCTAAACAGATTTAAGCTAAAAATATTTTTTTAAGCTGTAGAATATTTGTTACCTACTCGTCCATATTCTTCGTTCTAATTTTGGAAGTCCTTAAATTTATTGGAATATATTTTTGAATACTTCAGTTGTATTATTTGATGGCCTAATCCTGTTTATCTTTAATGTTCATTGATGGTGACTATATAAATTCTGAAACGTATGATAAGTAGTAATAAATCAATAATTTATCTTCTTGACCTCTATGTGACTTTCTTAATTAATTGATAGTGACTGGACGAGTAACTACGAAGATTGATGTCTTCAGCTTTGGAGTGATTCTTATGGAGCTGATCACTGGACGCAGAGCACTAGATGAGACCCTAGAGGAGGATATCTCCAAAGCACTTAATTGTGAAAAAGCCTGTTTTTGTTTATGTTTATATGTTTTAATAATGTTTGAGGGAATGAGGGGTTTTCTTGTTTAAGATTTGTTAATGTTGAAATTCACAAACCGAGAAAACCAATACTAGATTGTCTTGCTATTTTCTATACCAAATTTAAACTAGTGAAGGATCTTTTTATTTTTGTTAAATATTTCTGGTGTGTTTCTATGCTCTTAATGCATATGTATGAATTCTAGTTCTGAAGGCTGACCTGATGTCGGCACTTGCAAAAGAGGTTAAATCCTTGGATAAAGATAACTGGATGTTTGAAGGACCTCGATCTCGTATTAACCATATATCAAAGCCAGGTACATTGTAGAATCAATCAACCGTTCTATTGTCACCAAATCTCTTCTTTTCTGTGGTGATATAATACATATACTTTTGTTTCTGCAATTAATTCTAACTTTTTAAGTAAGAGAAACTTCTTGTATTGCTCACACTAGCTGGCACTAGCTGGTCGTGGAACTCTGTGGGCATCTGTTTTGTTAACAGTTATTGTAAAATATCATATCAATTTTTCACACTGACCTACACTCCAGCCAAATTTATTTTGTTTAGTAGACATTTTGTTTTTACTCTGATTTTGGAACTCATAACTGTTTATTCCATGAGAGTTTGATTAAGTAGATTTTAGATCACTTCTTGGTAATTATGTGGTAAAAAACTGAAGTTCGAATAGAATGTGCATGTGGTGGGTTAGTATTGCATCAGAAAGTAATTCATTTGTTGTTTATCGTATTTTAGACAGCCTAGGTTCAACACATGCTAGGGGAACCTTGAATAGGAATATAGAGCTTAGAAATGAGTAAGTGTGTGTATAAAGTCTCATATTGCTTTATTTTATATTGCAGTGCCCATGCTTCTTAACTTCTTTTTGTTGTTTTGCAATTAACATGTTAATCTAGAAGGCTGTAATTCAAGTATGATATCTTTTTTCTTTGCCTTGACATGACCAAAATCATCTTGCTGGTGTAACTAAATTTATGGAGTCATGACAAATAGATCAACTCTTAGGCCATTTTTATGAGTTTTAGCTTATTCTGGTAATAGTTGCATACTCTGTTCATACTTCATCATTACAGCCAAGATGGTATAGCCTTGATTAATTTTTAACAAGTGTCTACTAACGATAACAGTATTGCTATTATGGTTAAAACCAAATACCTTTGTTTTTGGATGCATAGACCCTTTATTGGTAGGAACATTATATCTTCAAGTCTTAATATATTAAGAGTTTGCATTTTTTTGGCCAAGATCCGTTTGTGGCTTCAGTAAGTGTTAATATTATTTTGGGGAAAATTCCTGCTTTTCATGTATAGGCATGTTCCCTTGTTATACCTTTTGTTCATTATTCACTGGTACACCTGTGTACACCTGTGTGGTAGCTTTCATGAATCCTCTCTACTTAATTCAATATTGTATATCAGCATGCCAAATAGTTTAGGAATTCTAAGTTTATGACTCTTGCAATTTTCCAGTACATCTAATTTCTTTTGTGACGTGATATATGTTATATTTACCTAATAAGCCAGAGGGTCTCTAGTTTTGTGTTTGAGGCCCTTTTTTGTTTAAAGTTCAGTAGAGATATCAATTCACAAGATCAGTAGTAAAAAACCCTGTTCATAATATTGCTCTGTGTATGGATTATCATGCTTACAGATAGGCAAATTACCTAGATTAAGTAAAAAAAAAATCCTCAGTAGAAAAAGGTTGTATAATATATAAACATGTTATGAAATTACCTTGGGAATCCATGTTTAAAAAAAAAATTGCTACTGTGTACTTTATCTTAAAATAATCAATAGGTGAATTGGAATGATAGCAAATTTAACGTTCTTGGTATGAAAATAAGTTGTTATTCTTCTTATTTCAGGTATAGATAAGCAGTTGAAAGTTACTGTCCTAGCTCTAGGATTTATATAGATTGTTTAATTATTGAAATCTACTTGTTTATTGTAGGCCAGTTGCAATTAATGGTTGGACGTTCGAAGCTGTGACAACATAATGCATAATACCGTTCTTTCTCAGTGGCCAAAATCACCTGTTTAACTTTGTAGTTGCCTTAAACATTTTGATGATGTGAACTTTTTGAATTACATTTTGATGATGTTAACTTCATGCAGGGCTCTGGTCAGACCAGCAGATATAAAAATAGCAAATACTTCAGAAATGGTTTGAGAGGGGTTCTAAAATTGGCGGATGGAAATGGTCTTCGGAAGATGGTGGTTGTAGGCGATGAAAATAGCAAATCCTTGAATGGAGCTATTGTCCCCGAGGTGAAAAAACCTTTTGCTAAGCAGTGAAGACAATTCTTTCCCGTGAAAAAGGTCATGGGTTCAATCCTCACTTCCACGTATTCCCGTCTTACTAGCTTGTAGTATTAAACTTTGATGTCAATGTTTTTCACTTTCCAATCTTTTGCTATTGATTATGATATAACTGGTGGATTAGGATATTTGGGAGATTTAGTATGTTGATTGTGTAATGTATTGGTGAACTGGAATCAACTAGTTGGTGGATTATGTTGTAGTTGTTGGATTATGTAGTGCCTGGTGACATGTTTTGGATTATGTAATGTGTTGGATTTGGAAATGAACAGCAGGTTTAATTTGGGATGCATAATATTTGTGTGTAATTTTGTTAAATTTTTTCTGGAAAAGATGTTACCTTAACTAATGGAAATGTTGCTATATAAAAGCTAATGTAACAAAAAGAATGTTGCATTAGGTCAAACACAGTGGTCTCCACTGTGGGGCCCACTGTAGGGCCCATTATTTTAAAAACAAATCTAAGTCTCTAAGGTAACATATATATTAAGTTGCCATAGCCATCACTTTTGTTGCTATAGCAAGCTATGGTAATATAAAATTGCATGTTACCTCAGGGATCAAAAATGTTACCTTAGACACCTAAGGCAACATGCTGAGAGCTATCACCAGAAAAATGTTACCTTAGCTACTTTTTGGGCCTAAGGTAACATATAATGTACCTGCTGTAACATTTTTTTATGTTACCGTAGGCTGTTTATGGTGTAGTGAAAGTTTTTGACGGATAAAATTGAGCAATCAAACACTAACTCGCCGCGAGCGAAATCGGATAATAAAAAGCTAAATTTCACTAAATTACGGATTTGAATCGATTATTTTAAAAAAACGTAAAACAAGTTAACTTAAGAACGACGATGAATATTAAATCATAATCTTTATAGTTTGTTGGTTAAATAGCTCAATTTCAATTATTTTTCATTTTTAATTAGTTACTTTTATTTTTGTTGTCGATCTTTCCATATTTTTTTTGTCTAAAATGCAAATTTGAATACAACGATTTTACGCACTTAACAACTTATTGACCTAAGTGATTGAATGTTGATCAACATTGTGTATCGTTTATTTCGGCATTGCATGGTATTAGCTTCGGATGTCTTATAATATAATGAATAAAACACACTCTTAGCAATTACCCAAAAAAATAATAAATACAAAATAAATTACAAAATAAAGAAAATAATCTATTACAATAACTTGTATTGAAGCAAACCTGGATCAGAAGCTATCTTTGTCTCCATGATCGCTAATATACTTGGCAAGAAAATGGACCTTATTACTTGTGTATGAGATTAATTCTACGTTGAAAAATACAAGAATTTGACAACGCGAATGAGATGTGATTCATTTGTGTTACATTGACGCTTTTCGATTCAAACATCAAAACCCGAGATGCTTGGTTAAGAAACCACAACAAATTTTATGCAAAGGACGTCAATGCACTTCCTTCCATAATCAAGATACATGACACATCTAGCGAATGAGTATTTTAACAAAACTTATGACGTTGATTTCAGGTGGGTTTAAGTTTAGAATGGTTAAAAGTTTTTGACAAATTAAATTGAGGAATCAAATACTAACTCGCCGCGCGATCGAAATAGTAAAATCAAAATTTCAGTAAAAAATTAAGGAAAAGGTAGATTCTTCAAATTTTTCTTAAAATTAAAATAATTGTCAAATTTGGCGAAAGAAATGACAAATAAAATGATCGAATTTTTTCTTGAAATTAAAATAATTATCAAATTTGGCGAAAAAAAGGTAGTCCATTTTTATCAAGGTTCAAAGTATTTTTTGGCAAAAAAGAGAAAAGAAGAGAATAGAAGGTGAAATAAAAATAATAATCTCTCATGTGTTCCCGAGTTTGTGGAAAGAAGAGAAAATTTTGAAAAAAAGATGTGGAGGGAATTTTTTAAAAGATTAAATTAGAGCTTCTCTCCAAATCATCCCACTTTTGGAAAGAAGATTATGGAGAGAAATTTGTTAAAAATTTCTTTCCGGATCTCTTCTCTTCTCTGCTAAAAAAAACTTGGGAGCACGATTTGGAAAGAAAATTTTGAAAATTTCTCTCCACTTCTTTTCTCTTCTTGTTAATCTAACTCGGGAGCACAGTGTTAAGGATTCCATTTTGATGTTTTTGTAGTACCTTCTTAAATCCCGTTTCAAACACTAAAGACATTGATCCGGATCAAATATATAAGTAATTGTGTTTCGAAAAGTCAAAAAAAGTAGTAATAGTACAAGTATATTTACAGCCTGTTTGGGAAACGCATAATGCGTTTTACATTTGGCTTTAAGCGGAAACAGCATGTTTGGCTAAAGGGCTTTAAGTCGGCTTTTAACTTAAAATTAAGCCATAAGTCATAAGTACCAATAAGGTACTTTTGACTTTTGACTTATGACTTATGACTTTTTTTTTTCTTTCTTCTTCCATGACTCTTGTAAAGTTTAAATAATGTGAATTTAAAATTTTTTTAAGTCAAATTTCACTTTAAGTCAAAATTATTAAACTCTCATTTAACTTTAAGTAAAATTACCCAAACACATTCATTCAACTTAAAGTAAACAACTTTACTTTCTCCTTTAAGTTAAAAATACCTCCATTAAGTCAAAAGTAACTTATTTTAAGTAACCCCAAACACCCTCTTAAACACAATAGTTTATGTGAAATTGAACATCTGATAGGTGCCTATTCTTAAGACCAAGTATGAACAAATGTAGCATCATAATGTACTTTAAGGCTTCCTTGTATGACTATGTGCCTCGGAGGCTACTCCTTGCAGAGATAACATTCTTCAAATGTTGTATTCCCAGCTGTTAATTTACCCTAAATATTAATTACGAAATTAATATTTAATTAGGATTTTGGGCCATCTGGTGGGTCCCACGTTTGGACCATATTAGGTCTAATTAAGGCCACATTAAAGGTGTCTTTAGGACTTACTTTTAGCCCATATCATTAATTTTTTTTTTTTATCTTTTTGATTATGTAATTTAACAATTATCTTAAAAATTTTAGATATTTTGTTATAGTGTTTTTATAGTTTTTATGGCATTTTTTTTAACTTTTTCGGAAATATGTGTGGTATTTAGTTTTTTTAATTTGTTTGAATAATGATTATTTTTCATATTAGTTTTATATTTTTCACATGTGTGGTGTTTATTATGTGTTTTTGTTTAGATAAATATGAGATTTTTATGTTGTACTGTATTTAGATATTAATATAAATTTATTTTATGGGTGTTTAGATTGTTTTCTAATTTAAAATATGTTTATTTATTGATTTATGTTCACTTTTATTAATTTAAATTTTTTCTTTGCAAAGTAAGAATTTGTTGATTTGTTGATTTGTCCGCATATTTTTTAATTTAAATTTTAGAAACATATTTATTGTCAAACCTAAAAATAGAAACTTTAATGATTTTTATCAAAATAATTTTTTCTTAAAACCCTTTTATTTGGTAAACGATTTTGTTTGTAAATTATATTTTAAGTTTTAGCCTAATATATATATATATATATATATATATATATATATATATATAAATTAATATTTCTTATTTTTTGGGAAGTTTTTTCAATTTTATTAGAATATATATAATATACTTTATAAATATGGGAATTTATTGGTTTAACTATTCTTTATATATGTATATGTGATTATTTAATTGTGAACACACATGTAATTGTACTTTTTTTAAAGAAATTTTCGACTATCTTTTTATGTTTTTGTGTTAATATATATTTATTTAAAGTGCATTATATTGAATTTTATTGTTGATTTTAGTTTTCTACATTTAGATTTTTTTTTTTGAATTGACGTTTTTTTTTGTAGATTTTATTTTGTTGAATTTTGGTGTCAAAGGTTTTTTATTACCTTTTTATTATCTTATTTTACCATATATTTTTTTAAAAACTTCTTTTTTGTTTTGTAATTAAATGTACATTCTTGTTTTTTAAAAAAATTATATTTTAAATTGAAGTTTTGATGATATGCTTTGTTTACTTGTTTATTATATATAAAGAATGAATTTGTGACTTATTTTTAATTATGATTTTTTGCTAGTTTATCCTTGTTTGTTAATATTAGAAACATATTTGTTGTCAAAGTTAAATATAATATATTTTAATGTTTCATATTTACTGAAATTCTGATGATATGCTTTGTATACTTGTCTATTTTATATAAAGAATGTATTTGTGATTTATTTTTCATTATGATTTTTTGTTATTTTATCCTTATTTGTTAATTGTGTGTAAGTTTTGTACTACTACAACTCTTTTTTCCTATAATAATAACAATTAATTAAGTTGATTAATGTTTTATTAGTTTATTCTTTATTAATTTACTTTAAATTTTATTGTTGATGAAATTTAATATTTTTGTAACTTTTAAATTATCAAATTATTATAGGAATTTTTGTACTTATTATATTTAGATTCTCTATTAATTATTTTATTTTGGATTTTCGGATTGTTTTTAATTTATTTATAATTTTAGTACCGAATCTAGAATTTTTGCAAAATAATGAGAAAATGACCAAAATACCTCAAAATAAGGTACCCATGGCCCAAATACTGATTTTCGGAATGGTTGGCCCTCACTACCCAAGGGACACGCCAATCACAATAGCGTATCCAAGTACTGTAGCATCTCCCGTCTCTCTCGATTTCTCTCCCGTCTCTCTCGTTTCTCTCGAATCTGTCCACCTTTCCCGAACTCTCTCCGCTCTCTCCGACCATCTCCATTTTTTGTGAGCACACCAAAACAATCAGTGCACCTTGCCCTCCATTTTGCCCAATCGATTTAATGAAATCTGGTCCCGTAGGGACTCGCACGAGCTCGCAGGAAAATCGAGGAAAGGGGCTAGGGTTTGATTTGGGGGTTGAAAATCCGGCAAAACAAATGGTTTGAAATGGGTATGGATGTGTAGATCGTCGAAATACGATTCAAATGATATATATTTCATAAACGAAAAGTTATGGAAAAAATATGAACAGCGCTCGCCGGATTTCTGTCCACAATCGCCTGCAAATCGCCAGAGAGGGGAGAGACGTGCAAATTGATGAAGAATGACGACACGCCAGTGGGAGTGGAGTGGACGACTGATGCGCTGTTTGCAGCGGCGTGTCTGTGTGACACGCTGTTAATAGATGCGTGTTACACGCTACCCAGTCAACATCAATAACGTATCTTTGCTGATGCTCCGCCACAATTAGCGTGTCCCAAGAAACGCAACTGATACTGGCATGTTCCGTGGGTATTTAAGGCCCTTCGAGCTCACCGTGGGTATTTTAGTTCCCCATCTTTAATTTGTGGGTAGATAAGACCTTCACCCCCAAAATAATAAAATACTAATTTATTGATTTATGTTGACTTTTGTTAGTATAAATTTTAAAAACATGCTTGTTGTAAAATCTAAAAGTTAAATCTTTTTATGACTTTTTAAAAAAAATAGGTTTCATTGAAACTCTTTTTTGTGGTAAGGCTTTTTTAAATTATATTTTAAACTTTAGTATAAATTATTTTTGTAATAATTTTAGTAAACAGTAATTTTTTTAACTTTAATCTGTTCTGTTTTATCCAGTGTTCTAAAAAGCGGTAAGCGGTTCTAAGCGGTGAGAGAACCTTCTAGCGCTTAAGCGGTTAAGCGGACGCTTAAGCGGAATATTAAGTGGGTCATTAAGCGGATTAATAATATATATTTTAAAATTTTTAAATATAATATTACTATATGTGAATTAAAATTATATAATAATTAAGTAATAAAAATCTAAACAAAAAATGTTCCTCATAAGAATGAAAT
This sequence comes from Kitagawia praeruptora, assembly GCA_037693485.1. NCBI lineage: Eukaryota > Viridiplantae > Streptophyta > Magnoliopsida > Apiales > Apiaceae > Kitagawia > Kitagawia praeruptora. The sequence goes on along the minus strand of CM075351.1, from coordinate 150,508,335 downwards.
ATTTTATTATTTGATATAGTTATATTTATATTATAATAAATATTAATATATTCAAAATTAAAAAATTAGCAGGTCAACATCTCTTTGACCGCTTAATCCGCTTAATGACCGCTTAAACCGCTTAATAGCCGCCTAATCCGCTTAATAAGCCGCTTAATCTTCAAAAACGCTTAATCATCCGATTAGTACAAAATCGAAGCGCTTTATGGTCCGATTCCGCCTAGGCGGCCGCTTAATCCGCTTTTTAGAACAGAGGTTTTATCATATTTTATTTATTTTAGTGCATCCTTTTTTGATATTTTTTGTTAAATTAAAAATACCATTGGTAGCATAGTTTTAGCTTTTTTGTTAACAATTTTATTACCGAATCTGGAATCTTTGCAAAATAGTAAAATACTAATTTATTGATTTATGTTGACTTTTTTTAGTATAAATTTTAAAAACATGTTTGTTATAAAATCTAAAAGTTAAATTTTTTTATGACTTTTTAAAAAAAAATAGGTTTCATTGAAACTCTTTTTTGTGGTAAGGCTTTTTTAAATTATATTTTAAACTTTAGTATAAATTATTTTTGTAATAATTTTAGTAAACAATAATTTTTTTAACTTTAATTTGTTCTGTTTTATCATATTTTATTTATTTTAGTGCATTCTTTTTTGATATTGTTTGTTAAATTAAAAATACCATTGATAGCATAGTTTTTGCTTTTTTGTTAGGGGAGGATAGTTTTAGCTTTTAATCCAATAAATACTTGGGCCAACTTATTTTCTAGCAAATTTCTAATTTTTAATGTACTTACTTTTATACCCCTGACGACCAAAACTAACTTACGCCAATTATATATATATATATATGATATAATTATATATATAGGATATAATTAAGGATTCCATTTTGAGTAATTGTGTTTCGAAATTTAAAAAAAGTAGTAATAGTACAAGTATATTTAAACACAATAGTTTATGTGAAATTGAACATCTGATAGGTGCCTATTCTTAAGACCAAGTATGAACAAATGTAGCATCATAATGTACTTTAAGGCTTCCATGGTGATGGGGGTGGTGGACTAGGTGGATACAATGGCGGAACTGCAGAAAATATGATGTTCTTCTCAAAACCTTGGCCGCCACTTGTTGTGAGGGACACAAGTGCAGCAACCAATCCTGCATTTCCAGCAATAGTTGGTTCACTGTGGCTATAATCTGAGCGAATATCCTTATATTCGTCAAACTTATTTGGGCCTCCTACCATTGCCCCGATAATTGTATTGGGATTCGGATTACGACTCTGATACCACTTCCATCCAGCTTTACATGAATATTTCTTGTTGTCGTCAGGTATAGATGCTCCACGATGATGAACATGCCTAGGATAGTTGTTGCCGTACCCGACTACGTAGCTCATATTCTTGGGATTTGCACCAAGAATGTAGTTTATCTGTTAATGCAAAGTGGAGGAGAACTTTAATTTAGATTCATTTAGTTGAATTACAAATATAGAATTTCGATTAAGTTAGCAGATTATGTAACCTGGGAGGAGGCAAAACTACGCAAATCCTCAGCTAAGATGAAGTCAGGGCCACAATTCCAACCTGGAACACCGGTGGCGTTTAGATAATCTGCAAAAAGTGATGCTAAGAAAGCTGCATTAGCCACATACTGGAGTGGTTGGCCGCGTCCATGATTCAATTGAATTAGCCCCCCTGCATTTACACAGTAGTAAATTTAATAATTTGTACGTACATTAATCTCTAGTTTAATTAAGGCTTAACTTGTTTTGAGACGTTTAAGCTCACTTTTTTATGTTTTGTGGTCTGCACTAATAGTTAACTTAAAAATCTAATATTTACCTCGAGTCCAATTGTAGACATTGTAGCGTTGAAGATATGAGCACATGGTAAGACCAGTAATGTTGTGATAGCTACTGAGCATTGCCTCATAAGGATAGCCGGGATTCAGAAAAATTCGCAGCCTAGTTAGCAGCATCATTGCTGCAGGTAGCTTGTTATCCCAACTCAAAACACTCAAATCCGGATTCATAGAGAAGGCATGGGCATTAGAAGGCAGTCCCTGGTTAGTTGCAAGTGATATATAGCTCCGGTTCCCAGTAGCATAGTAAAGCCAGGCTGCACCCCACATGTACTCATCATAATATCCACTCGAATTATAGTAATGTTCAATGTATGGGTTTTGGCGGCTATATGTTCTGCGTTTGCTTTTGTCTCGGGCAAATTCAAAGACTGTAGCTGCCCCTTTGGCAAGCTTTTCAGAGTAGGCATTGTTGTCACGGAAAACTATTGATGCTGCTGCAAGTGCTGCAGCCATTTCCCCTGCTAGTTCTGGACCTGCGTATGCAGTTTGGACAGGACGAGGATAGTCCATGTCTTCTGGCCTAGTCCAGCAGGTATGATCGTCGGGGACTGTGGATCCATTGGTTGACCCTCCCACCTTTCAATTATCATAATCGAAAATCGAATAAAATTCTTAATATATACATATCCCTCATTTTATGCAACTAGCTACCAAGTGGAGATACTCTTAACTAACCAACTTGCATACAAATTACAGTCATAAAATCAGAATCGAAAGAGAAACTAAGACTCGTAAAATTATGCCTACCTGGCTATAAATGTAGGGAACAGAAGCAGCAGAAGAGTTGAAAGTGAGAAGCAAGTAATCACTACCCCATTTGATAAGGTCTCTAACATGTTCATATTCTTCAATAGTCTTGTACTTGCCTTCGTATTCTATGAGACTCCAGCTTAACATTGTCACGGCAAATGACATTGGGAAATGAAACTTTATATTGTCACCAGCATCATAGTATCCTCCTACAAGCCCTCTCTCAGTTGTATTTCCATCTTGCAGACCTGAATTTCCTCTCCAGCTTATACCGTAATTGTTCTTGGGCAATCTCCCAGCTGCATGCCAACTCTAAAATATGTTAGTAAGTATTTTTACCGATAAGAAACTACTGTAATAATGGTAAGAGTGTAACAAACATAACATATATGAACTCTAAGAGAACAATGGTTTGTCAACAACCTTTGAACAGTTCAAAAGATTTAGGTTCATTACGTATTTGAATATTTTGATTGAACCACATCAACTACTAACATGAATCATGCGCATACCATGCTGCCTTCCTCTAGAAGTAAAAATATACTACATGTCTATTTCATACATTACACCATTTGTAATTCGTCATAAATATTCCATTTCATTAATTTATAATTCATTTAAAAGTTCGAAAATACCGTCACATTTGTTGCAGTGAAGGATATATATATTGCATGCTTTACATTGTTTCTGAAAAATAAACCCAGAAAAAACCTGGCGGGCTGGCCATATGTAAACATATGTAACTAAATATTCATTTTTGATGATGACCCATTATATTATCGAAAGAAGTTAGTTTTTAATATGACTGCAAGAAAATGACTATGCAGGTATTTTAGTTAACTTATTATCAGTATATATTATATAGGCTAATATTGTTATAGAGAGAACACCAATCATTGAATATTATATAAATATTAGTTTGACTTTAGCATATTTTTCTGATGATATTTAGTTAACTAATTGTTACTGTAACTTTTAATGAGCAAAGCATGGTTGACATTCGTTAAGGAAAAATGCTTGACGATCAAAAAAATGTTACCAAAAAATTTTCAAATGTCGTTTTATCTCATTAACATTGATTGATAGAATAATTAATGTGACTAGAATTCTCCAATTAAAATTCTTAATTTTGCCAACTCTAACACCTATCACATCATTTTTTTTTTTTGAAATAAAATGAGTAATTCATTCAAGAAGCATCAATATTACAAATCCCAAATGGGTAGGAGGAGACGTGAAACTGACAAACAAATTTATCGACCAAGGCATTTAATATTTTTGGGAAATTAACGGATGATGTATATTCAGTTGAATAACATTTGCATTAAGTATACAATTTTGAAGAAACATTCTCGTTCAATGAATTGTGATCGGCTCGAGCTTTAGCTTTTAACTCTAATTTTTTTTAATTGAGTTAGAAAATTATTTCCGGCATAAAATTACTGACAGTACTTTTAACATATAATAATGAAATTGAGAATAAATTCAAATATTAATTTGTAAATTTATCATTTCTACATGTATATGCTTTAAACATGGATACAAAAGTAGTGCATATATATATCATCGATAAGAGGGTCATTGGGAGATTTAATTTGGAGGATGAAGTGGAGATTTGGAAACGGTTATAACTAATTTTTATGTTAGGATCCTGCACCTTTGTTGTGCAAAACTTTTTATTATCGCAAATTTATGAATTAAATCAGAATAAAGCCTTTCAATTACTCTGTATTAGTTAATTCTGGCATAGGCTCATAGCATAAGAAGAGTCCAAATCCTCTACACCACTTCATGTGTGCTATGTTCCACTTTTTTATTAGTTAATTAAGTTGAGTTGGATATCATTAACATCAATTTGTATCATCATATTTATAACAATCAATATTAATTATTTATATAAATTGATGTTAGTGGAATCCAACTCAACTTAATTAGCCAATAAAAAAAGTGGAACATGGAATGACACACATAAAGTGGTGTAGAGGATTTGGACTCGCATAAGAAGGCGAGCGTTCAAATTGTGGAATCAATTCTCGCTAATCACGAAATTTATTTAACAATAAAGGAAGTTAATTGGCAAATTAAGTACGTGCACTTACATTTTTGTTGGTTAAAGAAGAGAAGTGCCTTGTGAAGAGCAAGTGTATAATCATCAGGGGGCTGTGGTCGATCATGATCCTGGGGCAAATTCTTTGAAATAATAATAGGCATTCCGATGACAAGAAACGCTAGTGCCACCAATCCCGCACTCCACTTGAATGCTTTACGACTACAAACAATGCAACCCAAATCAACGTACTTGTTTTTCTTGTTGGAAAGCCTTGTTTCCGGATCCAACAACCAACTTCTTTGTGTTTCATCAAGTGTGTAGCTTTTTCGAGACGCGGATGCCTTGTCCCAGTCTGCGTTCTGACTCCGGTGATCATCCGTCGAATCTACTTGGCTTTCTCCAGCAATCTCTAATGTCCCTCCCCAGGGATTTGCTGAATGCATTTTTCCAGATATATAGCCGGAGTTGTTAGATGTGTATGTGTATATTAAAAATCTTCGAAAAATTGGAAGAAAAAAAGTTAGATGTTTGTTACACGAGAGAGAGTATTGTCTTGGCTGATGAACAGGTAAAATTTAAGACAGAGTCGTTCCTATTTGATTTCTTTGTTTTAACTAGGTAGCAGGTGGTACGATTTTGCAAATCCAGAATATTTAATTTGGAATGTTACAATATCTACTGTGAATCTGAATTTATTACGAAATCCTCGGATATATGGAAATATTAGGGATAAAAACATGCCTATTAGAGATAAAAAGTCCTTAAACAAATCCTCGCATATATGGAAATATTAAGTTTGCATACTTTACTTGCACTTGAGAATATTTTGATTTGTCAACACCGCATTAGTTAAGATTACTTCCAGAGATATGTTAATCTTTTCCAATTTCTTCTTGGTTATGAATTTAAATTTCTTGATTTATTATTTTAAAAATGGGTCAAAATTTTGACAAAAAAAAAAAATGGGTCAAATAGATCGAGTAATCGGATTTGGATTAGTTGGATTTACATACCGCCTCTCTCCCAAATTGTTTGATATTCTTTGACTTTTACGGAGATTAAGAAAATGTAATAGAAAAACAGTAAAATTAATTAAAAAGTGGATAAAGTGATGAGACCTATTAATATTTAATAATAGATTTGAGATAGATAGTGGAGGAAAGTAGTAGATGTAATAGTGTAAAAAAGAGTATAAAATGGAGAAGTAGTGGGTGTAATAGTGAAAAGTAGTGTTCAAAAAAAGTAAATAAAGTAGGTTCATTAGTTGGGACGTCCCAAAATGAAAAGTGTGTCAATCTTTTTGGTACGGAGGGAGTATTTATGTTATTAACTTTTTAACTAAAATAATAAAATTGAAATATTATACGTATTTAATTCCCAACTTAATTCATGAAGATTAATCGGAAATGAATATAAATTATTTATTTACAATAATAAACTTTGAGGCAAAAATCCACAAATCAAACAAAACACTTAAATTATATTAATAGGGATAAATCTTTTTTAGTAAATTGCATTGATACAGCTTAGAGCATCTCCAATCCAACTAGATAGAATCCTTAGCTAAATGTAATTAAAACATACTATAAATAAAAATTATGTAAAAAAAAAAAATCAATCCTAATGGATCATTTTCCTTGTCAATATTTTAGCCAACCTCCTTAGTTGGTTATATTGAAAGATTCCACATCATCTCTTACCATATTTAAATTATATATTCTATTTATAATAACTTAAAATAATAATAACATACTCCCTCCGTCCCAATGGGATGTTAACGTTTGCTTTTTGCACGGAAATCAAGATAGTGGGTGTAATATTGTTAAAATAAATGAAGTAGTGGGTGTAATAGTGATTTTATAGTTAAAATAAGTTAAGTAGTGGATGTAATAGTGTAAAGTATTGTTAAAATAAGTGAAGTAGTGGGTGTAATAGTGTTAAAACTTACTATTTTAGGAAATGTTAACAATCTATTGGGACATTCCAAAATAGAAAGTGTTAAGAATCAAAAGGGACGGAGGGAGTACTATTTTTGAAATATAGACAATCAATATAGCCAATACCATATACAAGTTCAATAAATTTTACATAATTAATGTTTTTTTTTATCATTTTAGCCAACTATTTTTACTAACCCCATTAAAGATGGAAAGAATGACCTAAATACCCAAAAATCCCCTACCCACTACCCAAAATGTCCAAATTCGGAAAAACCGACCAAAATGCCCAAAATTCCCTAACGTTCAGATTCTGGTTTGAGAAAGGAGCACCGGCCGAGCGCCCTGAATGAATAAAAAATTGATAGCAGAGGGAATCAATGATTCTTATTCGACTGAGTTGAAGCTAGCAAGATGTCGATTACACACACATCGGGGGGTTGGTAAGAACTGAGGGACAATGCCCCATATCCTAAGCGGGCCTACCGGCGAAGCAACTGGTACATGATCGGGCGGGGGCGGTTTGGTTTCGTGCAACGTCTTCGCAGCAGGAAGATGAAGTTTTTGAAAGGAAATGCCCTTTGTATAGGGTTCCAAACCTGCCTGATGAAAAAGCCCTTTCTATCTTATTAGTTAAGCCTAAACGTCCTTGTTGAAAACGACCTATACGCGGTATCTACATGCGTATCAGGAGATGTGCATGTTCCAGTAGCGTATGCAGTAGCAATTTCATGAGCCCCAGCAGCGTATTCTTTGGATACTCCTACACCAGAGGCGTATCCCGTGGGCATTTTGGGCGGTTCTTCCCGAATCTGGGTATTTTGGTGAGAGAAATTAAAATAGTGGGTAAAAAGGACACTCACCCTTAAAATGCTCTTATAAGCTAATCATTAATTTTACTAAAACTTCCAAAAATTAGATCCTAAAACATATTAAAAATAGTAAGATACAAAATCCATCAAGAAACTACATTTAGTTGTTCAAAAAAATATTTTTTTAAAAAAATTTAAAATTATAAATCGATTAGGGAATTGAAAGAGTACAATCATATTTTATGTCGGCGTTTCTAATTTACAGTCATACAATATTGGCGATACGATTATTATAATCAATAAAAAAAATTGAAGACCTTTTTTTCTAAATTCTACATTTGCTATCAGAATTTTGAAAGAATTAAATCAATTAAATATTTCAGATGTGATAAAGTTGTTAGAGTAATGAATAATTTTAATAGAAACAAATGGGTAATGAAAAATTATTTGCCTCTAATTTAATGCTGAACACAAAAAGTTAACACAAATAATTTTAAAAATTTATTAATAAAAAATCACTTAAAAATATATACATGCAAAAGAAATAGACATGCTTCTAATCGTAATCATGCAATGCAGATTATATGCTAGTAGAAAAATGGGCCTTAAAAGCCCAAGATGTTACACAGCCCGCTGACTCCGGAATCAAAATGTTAAATTACAAAATACATCTCATGTGATAAATGAGGACTATACGTTATCGAACCAAGGTTCGATTCTCCCCTATCACATGTATCAATCAGAACAAAAATTAAAATAATAGAATCACTATGGCAAAAAAAAAAAAAAAACACCACTATTATTTCCATTCTAGCATGCAAATATACATTGAATATATCCCTGTGTGCACTTAATAATCGAATAATGCATCAAATGTATCAAGATGAATTGGAGCAATTCCAATGCTTTGCTTCTTTGAGTGGATGTCAAATTTATCCTATTAATAACACTAGGTAACAAAATCGCGCTACGCGGCACGAAAATATTTTTAAAAATTATACATATAACATTATTGTTTGTTAAATTTTATTATTTGAAAGTTAATATGATAAATTGAAATTATATGAAATGTAATTAAATTTGAATGTTTAAAAATTAAAGAGAAAAGAATCAGGTGAAAAAAATTTGTTTCAGTTAAATTCTTGAATATTAATAATAATAATAATTTTGAAGATATTGACGAACCTATTTTGTCGCATAAAAAATGCTTTTGAAATCCAATATTGACAAACATTTGCAAAGTTTGACATTGAATAAGTAAAAATAACATTTGTGAATCTTTTCTATTGTCGATGACATCATAAAAGACGTGATTGCTTAATTTGTTATTAAATTATTTGTTAGTAAAGTTGATTGTACGATGAAAAGAATTAGAATGTAAATATGATGAGAGGTGTGATTGATTTCACTTGTCGATATATTTGGTTTTATGACGAAAAAAGTAGAATTCAAATGCAAATTGTAAGTCATGCTTCATGTTTTTTTGGAGTGATCCGATACCCGTATATATCTCTACATTTAATTAATTTTTCAGAGCATTTTATAAGAACTGTTTTGTTTGTAACATTAGAATTAAATTCATGGACACATCAAAGTGATACTCACATATTCTAATATTCTTTTATTGAATTTTATAATAAATTTGTACATATAATTGTTTTTAAAGTCGATACTCGTTTTATAACACCCTTACTTAATACTCAAAAAATGAGACTTTGTTTAAAATAACAAAAATCAACTCCTTAAACACCTTTTACTTTTTTCCGTACCAAACTACAATGTCAACATAATTCCTATAATAAAAATTGTAAATATTAAATATAACTAATTAACGATTTTAAACACCGTCTTCCATCTCATAACATACATGCATGATTAATTGATTAGTAATAGTATAAGAATGTGTTTAATTAGAATATTAATTTTTCCAACACAAAATAATCAAACAACGAATGGGTAATTTTTTTATTGATTTAATTGACGAAAAAAAGGGTCCACTTGATTCAATTTAATCGAGTTGGTCACACCCCGTGTATAATTTGTTCAGGTATAAATGTAAATTCTACGATATTACTTTTATTTAAATTATGGATGTTAATAGAAAAATATATATACTTATGTATCTTATCATGATTCTCACGATCATTGATTACGAATTTATCGAAAGGTTAAAATCGTCTATTAATTATTGCCAAAAAATTTGCAATGATTTTGAATAAGGATTAGAAATGACGATAAAAATTATTTTATTTTATTATTTTACCTTAAAATAATGATATTTTTATATAAATCATTAATATTTTATAACAAAATAATAATAATAATAATAATAATAATATTATTATTAATAATAATAATAATAATAATAATAATGTTCTAATAAAATTGTTAAAGTTTTATATTAATATGAAATAAAGTGTATTTAATATATATTTAATAGGTATAATTAATTATTAATTAAATGCAAGAAATTTATTTTAATAAAAAAATAAAAATGTGAAAATTCAAGAAAAATATTTTGAAGCTTCTAAGTGCAAGTCTCTCCAGTTTCCTGCTATTTTAATAAAATTTTTATATAAAAGTACTGTAATAGATAAATTAATTTCTATTATTCTTAAAAATTGATTGGTCTCTTAAGAATTTTCTATTAAAAATTAATTTAAAAATAATTTACATGCATTATTAATTGGAAAAATATTTTCATTATATATATCTAAAATTTTGATAATCTTAAAAATATCACAAACATATAAAAATAAAAATTACAATATGAACGTAATATTTACAATTAGAAGGTACAAATATTGAATACAACTTAATAACGTTTTTTAAAACTGACACCCCTCTCATAATATACATGTTCAATAAGAGTTTAAGAATTTATTTAATTTGAATATTAATTTATTTTGACACAATATAATGAAACATTGGGCATGTAATTTTTTTATCAATTTAATCTTCCGATAAAATGGTTGAGTTTGTTCAATTTAATTAGTTTGGTCATAACTCATGTGTGTATGCGCATTATTTGTTTATAAATTTCAGATATTAAGTAAAGATCCATGTACTTCCATAATTTACTACGATTCCACAATCATTGATAATAAAGATTATTTGAGAAGTTGGTTAATAATGTTTTTTAAAACCGATAGCCCTCTCATAATATACATATTCAATAATAGTATAAGAATTTGTTTAATTACAATAAAAAATTATTTCAACACAATATAACGAAACAATGGGTGTATGTATAGCTTTTTTATCAATTTTATCTTCCGATAAATGACTGGATTTGTTAAATTTAATCGATTTGATCATAACTCATGTATTATTTATTCATGTGCAAAATTGAAAATCTATCTGCACTGTTTGTATACAATTCCAGATATTAAATAAATATCTTGTACTTCCATAATTTATTACGATTTTAACAATTAATTATAATAAAAAATGATCTTGAATAGGGAATAAAAAATAACGCAATGTAAACAATTGTTATTCGCATTTTAACTAAAAATAAACATAACTATATATAATTAATATTTAATATTGAAAAAATAACTATAATGTTCAACTAAAGTTTGCTAATTTTTAAACAAATTAAATAGAGTAAATTTAATATATGTTTAATAGGTGTAATTAATGACTAATTAAAATGTCATTAATAGCTATTTAATGCAAGAAAAGAATTTTAATAAAAAAAATCAAAAAAACGAAAATTCAAGAAAAATATCTTGAACTGTTCTGGTGCATATATTTCCGATCTCCAGGCATTATAATATATATAGATACTAGGTAACAAAGCCGCGCTATGCGCGGCGCAAAAAACATTTTTAAAAATTGTATACATAACCTCATCGTTCATTGTGTTTTATTATTTGGAAATTGATATGATGAATTGTAATTTGTGTAAAATGTGTAACTAAATTTGAATGTTAAAGAATTATTGATAAAGAATAAGCAGAAAGAGAACATGTTTCAGTTTAACTCTTGAGTATTATTAATAATATTTTCAAAGATATTGACGACACCTATTTTGTCGCATAAAAAATGTTTTGAAATCCAATATTGATAAATATTTGCAAAGTTTGGCATTGGATAAGTAAAAGTAACATTATTAAATTTTTTTAATTGTCGATGACATTATCAAAGACGTGATTGCTTAGTTTGTTAATAAATTTAGTTGTATAATGAGAAAAAACAGAATGTAAATGTGATGAGAGGTGTGATTGACTTAACTTGTCCATAAATTTGGTTGCAAGAAAAACAAAACAGTATTCAAATGTATTTTGCAAGTCATGCTTCATATTTTGGAGTGATCCAACACATATATCTCTTCATTTGATTAATTTTTTTTGAGCATTTATAAGAACTTTTTGTCTGTAATATTAAATTTAAATTCTTGGACACATGTTCAAAGTGGTACTCACATATTTTAATACTCTTATTTTAAATCTTATAATAAATATGTACATGTAATTATTTTCTATTGCCAATTAAATACTAAATAAAAATAAATTTAAAAATTATTGGAATATGAATAAACACTAAGTCATTTAAAGTTGATTATATAAACAAAATGAAAATTCTCTGACATATTATCAACTACATCAACTCCTTAAAGCACTCTTACTTTTTTTCATACCAAATTACGATATCAACATAATTTTTATAAAAAAAATATTAATATAAGTAATTAACGTTCTTAAACGCCGACGCCCGTCTCATAACATACATGCATTGATTAATTGATTAGTAATAGTATAAGAATATGTATAATTAAAATATTAATTTTTCCAACACAATATAATGAAACAACGAATGTATAACGTTTTTATTGATTTAAATAGTGAAAAAAGGGTTTAGTTGGTTTAATTTAATCGAGTTGGTCATGTCCGTGTGTAATTTGTACATGTACTGTAAAAGTAAATTCTACAATATTACTTGTATTTAAATTGTGAATGTTAATTGAAAATTTTATATACTTTCGTATCTTATCATGATTCTCACGGTCAATGATTAAGAATTTATCGTAAAGTTAAAATTGTTTATTTATTATTGCTAAAAAAATTGCATTTATTTTGAATAAGGGTTAGAAATGAACGATACAAATCATTTTATTTTATCGGTTTACCTTGAAATAATGGTACTTTTATATAAATAATTAATATTTTATGTTAATATAATTATAATAATCTAATAAATATTGCTAAAATTTTATATTAAATATAGAATGAAGTATATATAATATATATTTAATAGCTATAATTAATGACTAATTAAAATGTTATTAAATGCAAGGAAATTATCTAAACAAAAAAAATCAGAAATATGAAAAATCAAGAAAAACAGTTTGAAGCTTCTGAGTGAAAGCCTCTCCGATCTCCATGTATTACAATATACTTGGCAACTTATCCGCGCTTCGCGCGGTTCATAAATTTTCATTTAAAAATGTTGAAAACAGATGAATTGTTTTTTATTATTTTTAAAAATTGATTGGTCTCTTTAGAATTTTTTTTAATACATTGATTCAAAACAATTTACATGAATTATAAGTTTGAAAATACTCTTTTTATATATCTTAAATTTTCATAATCTCAAAAATATCATAAACATTAAAAGTAACAATTATAATACAAACGTAGTCTTCACGATCAAAAATCACAAATATTATATATAATAACACTTTTTAAAGCCGACACCTCTCTCATAACATACATGTTCAATAAGTGTAAGAATTTATTTAATTTGAATATTAATTTATTTCGACACAATATAATGAACAACGGGTGTATAACTTTTTTTAATTTTTATCGATTTAATCTACCGATAAAATTGGGTTTTTTCAATTTAATCAGTTTAGTCATAACCCATGTGTAATTATTCATGTGTAAAAATAAAAACTATTTCATTATTTTTATTACAGGTGTTAAGCGAAAATTTATATACTTCTATAATTTATTACGATTTCCATATAAGGTCGTCTGTACTATAATTGTCCGAAAATAAATTGAAGTTGTATTCGATAGGGAATAAAAAGGACGCAATGTAAACAATTTTTAGTTGTCATTTTACCTAAAAATCTTAGTTATATATGTAATTAATATTTAATAATGAAATAATAATTATAATGCTCAAATAAAGTTTTATAATTTTTTACATATATAAAATGAAATAAATGTAATACATATTTATTAGGTATAATTAATGACTAATTAATATGTCATTAAGAGCTATTTAATGTAAGAAAATAATTTTAATAAAAAATTCAAAATAACGAAAATTCAAGAAAAATATCTTAAACGCTTCTCGTAACTTTCCGATCTCCAGGCATCATAATATATATAGATCTTAATTAATCAACCTCATTAACATCCTCGCAATTGTTGTAAATACTAGTAACAAATATAACTTGATATTTCACTATTATTGTTGAATATAATTTAGTAAAAATTCTTAACCATTGGAGTATCTTAATGAACCAAAGGTTAACAACTCAAGTATTTTTGCAAAAACTTTTTCTATAGTAGATATTTTATAAAAAAAACCTCTTATTTTTATATCAGTTGGCTAATTTTAAAACAATGGAAAGGATGTTACATTAATTTGTTGCAATTCCATAGGCAAGCTAATTGAATCTAAATGGGTAATTATGATGCATTTTATGCAAACTACAATAAAACTAAAACTTTGCATGATTAGAGCATCTCCAAGGGTACAAAATCCATAGCTATAATTATCCATGTGGCATCTAGGTGGCATCTAATGGCACTATTTAGACAATATGTAAAAGTATGAGTACTCCAACCATCAAACCTTTAGCAAAAAATTATAGATAATCATTTTTGATTTGCTATATTTGTTGAACCAATGAGCCCCTTATGTATAATTTTACATATCATAATTATAGATAATAGCATTGGAGTGTTCATCCTCACCCTTAGCAAAAATTTTACAATATCAAGATAGCTAATCAATATAGCTAATCATTTTACATAATAACCTTGGAGATGCTCTTAGTAGTACAAGGTTAACCGCTAAAATTTGCAAACGTATGCACTACTTAAGTAAGGAAATGTAAGCCTGTAGGCTGTAGGATAATTTTTCGATCTCCAATCTTATTGGATATTTTTTCAACTCTACATATCAAGCCGGCCACCAAATTGTATTATGCTTTCAGATGTTGAATTATTATATGTATCCGGCAATTGTATCACTGTCATATGATGCCGTCCCAACGCAAAACTACAAGGCAGCTATAAGAATAAAATGACAGTAGTGACAAAGTATATTTCTAACACGTCGTGTGCAGAAATAATTAAAATTTTAATCATGAATGGAGTACCAGGAGGAAGTGGTGGTGGACGTCGCAAAATAGGCGAGGTGCCATCGCAAGGGGAAAATCGAACGAAAGAAAGAGATGAAGATCTTCTCTTGTTCAGGGAGTTACATAAAAAGGATAGAGTTGTTAGCCTACTTCAGCCAGTCTCTGATGAGTTTGAGCCAACTGGTATTTGTGATCAGTCCCTTTCCTCGGAAATTTTAAATGGATCTAAGTAATTGCTTTCTTTTGTGCAGGAAATTATGCTCTCTACAGAATGGCATCTGCAAAGAAAGGACCTGCACTTGAATTTCTTGCTGAAAATGAGAAAAATGATTACGACTGGTAAATAATATACCTTGCGAATTTTTCAAACAATTCCGCACACACTCCATAATTATTATTGAACATCTGTGATCGATTTTCTATAATGTTAATAAACCAATGCAAACTTTGACGAGTCTAACAAAAGATCTAAATGCATGGGATTGTAAAGGCTAAAGACTCCTCCTGCAACACCTCTTTTTCCGTCTCTGGAGATGGAAACAAATGCACCTGACATGGTTGTTCACAGGGAATTGCCGGTTATCCAAACTCTCTCAAGGGTATGTCATATGTTTATACATAGTGTCATGGGTGTCAGATTGTTCTCATACTCTTAGAATTATTGTTGTGTCGATTTCAAAATTTTAAACTTCGGCCCTTACATTTTCTGATGTACCAGAAACGAATGTTATCAAGTGACTTGATCCATTTTTTGCAAGCTAATAAAGTTTATACCAGTTTGCAGGCAATTCAGAATCGGCCAAAAGAGCAAGTAGCACTACTAGTACTATTACAAGATCAAAATCACCAAGTCCCAGATCTAAAGTCCCAATCAGCTCCAGAACCCCAAACCGAAAACAAATTATTTATCCCTCAGCTGATCAGAAGAAAAACAGTAAATCTGCTCCGACATTCCAAAACCAAAAACCAAGCCTAGCGGTGACAAATAATTCTACCGATCAATCTAATAAACTAGATGCAGATTCAACTACTACTTCTTTGAGAAAATCTGCATTGCCAAACCAAAGAGAAAGCCATCTCAATTTTCTTTCTTCAAACCTTTCCAAAAGCATAGGAGAGTTAAATTCAATAAAAACAAAACCAACTAGCAGAGGAGTGTCGCCGCAAGTAATGAGATCAATAAAAAATACAGCTGAAATTCTTGGTGTTTCTGATGAAACACCTCCCAATCTTAAAACACAACGATCAATTTCGGCTCTAAGAAGCCAAGCGGAACGATCTGGTTCGGCCTTAAGGGGACGAACAGGACGACCTGTATCAGCCTTTAGGGACCGACCTGAAACCCAAAATTCAAAGCAAATTCACCCTGTTGTTGTGGAGTCCGCGGTTAAGACAGTTACTAGGAGACAATCATGCTCACCGAGTGTGACTAGGGGCCGAAAAGTTGTATTAAGTAGTAGTGAAGAAAATAAAGTGACAACCCCTAAAGGAAAGTTTCAAGGACAAGTTTTTGGAAGCAAAATGGTGGACAAGTTTTTGATTGCAAGAAAATCAAGCGTTGAAGAAAAACCAGGACAAGTTTTTGGGAGTAGAATGGTGGACAAGTTTTTGAATACTAAAAAATCTAGCTCCGGAGAAAAATCAGATGTAAAAGGAAGAACCTATGGTTCCATTAATGAGAGCTCTGGTTTTGGAAGGCTGATGGCCAAGAAGAGTTCATTGGATGTGGCTATTAAACATGTGGTACATCCCTATCTTTTGTTCAAGGTTCACCTTAGTATAACTAGTTTAATATTTCGAAATTGTGTAGCACTACACAAACAATTTATGCTTATTTGTGATTCTTCATTGTGGAAGCAGAACTCATTTCAAAGAAAACTCGAGTAAATATCACTTGGCAATTTGAATTTATATATAGGGTTGGACTCCATAACAAACAGCTTATATAACAAATAATAAAATAAACAATAAAGAACACCTTAGATCTAATAGATCCAATGCTCCTGGCGGGGGCACCCAATACAAAAAGTTCTTATTTTTTTACCTTCTATCCATCCATCATCTAAAAAAAAAGTTACTGTTCATGATGATGACGTCATCAGTGACGTCATCATGAACAGTAAACTTCAATTTTTTTTTTTGCTGGCTTGATAGAGGGTAAAAAAATAACAACTTTTCGTATTGGGTGCCCCTGGCGGGGCCAAAGGATCTAATAGATCTAAGGTGTTCTTTATTGTTTGTTATATAAGAGTGTTCTGTATGGAGCAAAGACCTTTATATATATATATATATATATATATATATATATATATATATATATATATATATATATATATATATATATATATATATATATATATATATATATAGGGTTGCATTCTAGAAAAAACTGCATTGCAAGAAACATGAAATGATTCCCATAATCGCTGTTCGTTTTCTGTATATTAGTTTTCTTATCATCATATGCAGCAACATGATAAGCAAATGGCGAACCCTCTGGCCACAGGAAGGCGAACAATAAATTGAAGCAGCAAGTTAAGGGCGAAGAAAGAACTGAAGCAGCGAAGAAAGAACGAAACCCGAAAAATGGCAGTACACAACACAAATATGTGCAATTTCAACATATATCCAATTTATTAGTAGGAAACAAATTATCTCATGGCCTCATGTTTAGTTTGTTACATTATCCCCTCTTCTAGAAGGCGGAATGCTACATTTAGGAAGGTTGCACTGTAAACAAATTATCTCATGGCCTCATGTTTAGTTTGTTACATTATCCCCTCTTCTACGGAATGCTACATTTAGGAAGGTTGCACTGTATTAGTAGACTCGTTTACTTTGTGAGTTTACCGAGTTTCTAAACGAGTTTTCGAATTTATCAAGTTTTTTTATCGAGTTTTCAAGTTTTTCGAGTTTTATCGAGTTTCGAGTTTGTCCGGTTCTTACCTTGTTTTCGAGCTTATATATATTAGGTTCTTATCCAGTTTTCGAGTTTTTGCTTTAGTTCCATAAAAAATGATCTGATTGTATTATTTTCTATTCAAGTTTAACCTAAAAATATTTTTTCCTATTTATAATTATAATAAACTTTTGAAATAATACTTTTTATGATTTGGATAATCAACTTTCCCAATCAATTAAATAATCTTTAAATTACTTCTCTTCATATATATTTTACGGATGCGTTTTATCTTCATTATAAATTATGCATCATAAATTATAAACGATGATAATAACAATAATAAAATGTAAATGTTTTTTTATTATGAACAAATATTTATTTTTTTAGAATAGGCATCACTACACTAAGAGTCATTAATAATTTAATAATTGTATTCATAATTGTACAATAATTAATAATGTATTTATAATTGTACAAAGTATATGAATATAAAATTCTGAAATTGAACTTAATCGATTGATCGATGCATCGACTAAGGACCAGTCAAAAGAATAATCGAAGTAGTAAGCGTGATATAAGATATATTTTGATATTATAATGATGTTTTTATGCAAGTTTATATCATATTGCCATGAAGTACCATGCTTTCTTACTCCCGACTTTTGAGTTTATTCTCATTTTTAAAAAATGATTTCTTAATAAATACAAACAGGTGCTTTGTACTTTTGAATTTTGTAGAGAGGAAAAACTAAGAACCAAAAAAATAGTTATTTGTTTAAATTTGTAATAAAATTAACTCTACAAATTAATAATAAGAATGTATAATTTGTTATCTCATAATCTCATAATAGTATTAATTTAAGTTTCAAATTTTACCAAATATAATATTACGCATAATATATTAAAATATAGCAGGACAATGTTTAAAAATAATTTTTTTTATATAGTTGAGTGATGACACATAACTGATAAACATAAGAATATTTATTTATTTTTAAAAGGTAAACGATTTCGAGTTTGAGCCGAACCAAGTTCGAGTCGAATTCGGAAAAATTCGGCTCGCCTCGAGTTTCTTATCGAGCTCGAAAGCTTGTTCGAACTCGAGCTCAACAACGAGTTCGAGCCGAGTCGACCCCATTTTATGGACTCAAGTTTGATTCGAGTTCGAACTGGCTTGGTTTAAATTACACCCTTAGGAATCAAGTCAACATAGTTCTTTTCTGTATATGATTTTAATTAGGCCCATACTCTTATTCTTTAGAAGCAAGTCACATGTACATGGTAAGTTTGCACGTGTATTATATTGGGGGTATGGATTAATGACCCATCGGGTGTCTTTTAATCTGTTAATAAGCTCCAAACTCAGCTCGGTTTAAATTACACCTTTAGGAATGAAGCCAACGTAGTTCTTTTCAGTATATGATTTTAATTAGGCACATACTCCTATTCTTTAGAAGCGAGTCACCTGTACATGGTAAGTTTGCACGTGTAATATATTAGGGTATGGATTAACGATCCATCGGATCTCTTTTAATCCGTTAATAACAAGTCCCAGTATTTATTGAAGGTTTCGTCTTTCGGTGAATACTATTCAACTATTTTTCTGCCAATAAGTGCGTACTCACAATTTTTGATGGATTTGACTTGTTTTTTCATGTATATAAACTAGCATAGTTTTCTAACTTATCTTGGTAGCTAGGGATTTGAGGATGCTCCTTTAGATTAAGGTTGACCTATACAAAGGTCTTTGGCTTATAATTTGGTAATTGATATATTTGGTGCTCGCAAATGATTTTCATAATTCTTCCGGGATATTGTCCCCGGTTACTAAGGACATAATTGTTAGCACGTAAATGTTAGGATACATTTTTATGAGATGTTTCTCCAGTTAGCCCTTTCACAAGTTAACTTTCATAAGAGGCTTTGTGATTAAGCCCTTGCTTCCAAATCTCAAGCAATTTGGTTCGGACTCGAATCATGTTGGATTCTACTTGCATAATGCACGCTTCCAAGCATAATATATTTTGATTTATAAAAAATCATAATCAACTCGACTTACGCATTGATGGGTGGTCAGTAAGTCACTAAATTGTCTAGGGACTCTACTTACCTATTTCTCATTTACCGGTACAAAGTCTGTATGAACTATTATAGCATTAAATGCATTTTTTTGATTCAATTAGTCTTTCCAATACTCAAAGTCTATATAAGTGTCTTTGATTCAGATTACGCACTTGTTGTGGAATAAAAATTAGGGTTTGTGCGTAATTAATGCTACGGTGGTTGAGCTTCGAGCTTTAATGGTTGTTTCCGTGTTTCGAGACTGATCGGTCCTCACAGAGTGCCTACGTATCTCGTTATTGAGAATCAAGCCAAGACGTAGTTCTGAGAATGAGGGTTCAGGCCCTTATATAGGCTGTAGGAGCCTTGGAATCGTAGTAGGATTAGGTGACTTGGTGGGCAAGTCACCGCTTTGAGGAAAGTTCTAGATCCTATAATGTAGGAGTTAGTTTCCATGTTGAAGTATGTGCCTTGGAGGCTAAGTTAGATGAAGAGTGGTGTCCTTATCCGACTCTAATTGCTGAGCTGTTTATTACCCTTAATATTAATTACGAAATTAATATCAAAAATAGGGTTTGGGTCCATTTGGTGGGCCCCACATTTGGACCATGCTGGGTCTAATTAATGTCACATTAAATGTGTCTTTAGGGCTTACTTTTAGCCCATATCAGCACTAAATTATACACGTACTCTGCCCGCAAGTGATTTATTATTTCAATATTGAAGTTGCACATCACTTGTTTCGGACGAATTATCACTGTGTCATCATCATATTACAAGTTAAGAAGTTGTTAAATTTATTTCTCTCCGAACTAGGAATTTTCTCAGCTCTCATCTCTAAGATAATTGTTGATGAGGATTGCAGATTACTACGCTAAGTACTGAGTTTAAGTGAATCGGAGTTTCCTAGTAATTTATTCTCCTTATCAAAAAGGCACATCATTTCTTCACTCATCTAGACCGAACAAATTTACAAGTTGATTCATGACGTTTCCATTATGACAAGTGATAATATTTCTCACCAAATATGTCTAATTGCCGATTAAAAATGTGTATGTATTGCCTTGATATACTTCATTTTCTGTGAAATAGTATAGTATAGATAATATATATATAAATAATATAGTATAGTATAGATAGTACTGATAAATGATATAACAACTTAAGGTATAGTATAGATAGTATAATATACCATAGTCGCTTTAAAACTTAAATGTTAGAATAAGGTTTTACATCCATGCTATATTGTTATAAGTAAAATATAAGATATTTGGTTTGTTGATAGTTTGGTACATTAAATAAACTAAATAATAGCGGTTGGATTTTAATACTGGTAAATGAGAACTGTTGGATGTAATGCTAAAACATTATTCCGTTTTTAATATTTAAAATACTTTTATAGGTTCAAGGTTCAAATCCCGTCAAAAACTTATAATTTTTATATTGAAAATTCTAATTAAAGTAAACCTTTGTTTAAATTATTATTACACTTTGTTGACATATATGTTAATATATATTATTGTGAGAAAATATGGAGAATTGCTTTTATTGTATTATTAGTAAGTAGGGAGAGTTCCCTTAATATGTTAATTTCCATTTTTGAGAATTAGGGATTTGCTATATAAATAATTGTGATATATTGTAATAAACTTGAGGCGAGTGCCTCCACCATTAATGAGGAGAGACTTTGCGATTATTTTATCATGGTATCAGAGCCGGTGAGAAAAAAAAACCTACGAGAGTTCGTGGGTGTGAGAAAATCCTGCGAGAATTCGTGGGTGAGAGAAAAAAGATCCCGCGAGAGTTTGTGGGTGAGAGGAGGAAAAAAATCTACGAGAGTTCGTGGATCTAAGAAAAAAAAAACTCCTACAAGAGTTTATGGGGGCGAGAAAAAAAACAAGAGATCGTGGGAAAGAAAAAAATCTACAATAATTCTATGGAAGGTCATGGGGGTAAAAGAAAAAAAAAAGGTGAGAGTGGGAAAAAAACTGCGAGAGTTCTTGGATATGGAAGAAAAAAAATTTTGAGTACTTAGTTGAAGACAAGACGAAAGTACAACGATTAAGATGAATTTGTGGAAGAGACTATATCAAACCAATGCCAAAAGAGAGATTGTGAGAAGAATTGTGACAAAAACAATAATGGTGGCAGCGATGACAAAGATGATGAAGACGAGGATGAAGATCTGATTACACCGAGAAGATGATGAAGACGAGAATGAAGATCTGATTACATCGGGAAAGCTGATTCAAGTGGGTGATTATGTTGGTTGGACTGGATGATTCAATTTTTTTTAATTTTGGCAAACTCTCGATTGAGTATCGTTAGTTTGAGGGGGATGTTGACATATATGTTAATATATATTATTGTGAGAAAATATGGAGAATTGCCTTTATTGTATTATTAGCAAGTAGGGAGAGTTCCCTTAATATGTTAATTTCCATTATTGAGAATTAGGGATTTGCTATATAAATAATTGTGATGTATTGTAATAAACTTGAGGCGAGTGCCTCCACCATTAATGAGGAGAGACTTTGCGATTATTTTATCACACTTTTTAATATTCAAATATAATTTTACTAACAACCAAATAAACTTTTTAATATTAAATCTAACGATTCTCAATTAACAATTTTTAATTTTAACGATCCTTATTATTTTGACAATTCTTATTATTTTATGTTTATTATGTATTAGGATATTTTTGGTAATAACAAATTATTATTCGATATATAAATATTCGATAAATTATTCGATATTTTGACAATTCTTATTATTTTATGTTTATTATTCGATATTTTGGTCCTTTGATTTAAGTAATATATTTATAAAACATCCATTATAATATAATTTGAATTTTACGTAAAAAAATGTTGTAAATATGTTTTTAATAAATTATAAAATATCATAAATATGTTTTCTATTTCAATTATGTGTATTCGATAAAATCTTAATTATTATCTTACAAATGATGTTGAACCGAAATTATATATATGTTGAATAAAAAAAGTTTGTAGATTTGTATTAAAAAAAGTTTTTACCAACCTTATGTACATATTAGTATAGGTGCTAGCACTCTTTAGGATTAGTTGAAATGCGCGAAAATTGGTCTGAATTTCGGATTATAAAAGAAAATATATGTACATACCATAAATTTATGGGTATCATAAATTTTTTCCGCACAAATCATACATAAGCACAAATTTGAAATTTGATTTTTAAAAATCACGTAAGATGTGTGATGTCTCCCACGACTGACTATCGGTTCCGATCACTATTTCGGCGGTGCCTCCACCTAGGTTGGGCGCTTGCAAAATTATGTTTGGCCGGGGGTGGTGGCCGTTAAGCACCTCCGGTGTGAGAATAAGTAATCCGAATAATGATAATCAGGCAAGTAGCAGTTTATCTAGAGTGTTCATGTGAGTAGTGATTTTTGCATTATTTTGTGTGTGTGTGGAAATGTGACCAAAGAGTAGTATTTATAGGCCAACTCCCCTAACCATGTAGCACACGTGGCGGCCACTATGACTACACCACAGTTGTTCCTTCATTTTTTGCAGGTCTACAGTTTAGCAGTTAGTATTTGTGCTACAGTTGCATGTCTTTGCAGTATGATGTTAGGTGTCCTTTGGCTACCTTACTTTAGCTTTGCTTCACCTGCTAATTAGTAGTACAACCTCTTATGCATGCGCATATATGCGTGTGTTGTGTCAATAGAATATTACGAGATAATTATATTTAAAACATGTCTGTCCCCGGAATGGAGTGTAAATACAGTTAAGTAATCTGACCAGGTCTCGAGATGGCGGCCACGACCATTCTGGCCTGAATGGTCAAGGCCTGCGAACACTTATCGGACTTGGCGAAAGCGGTGATACCGTATACTATCAATGTGTAAATTATGTCAGCATAAATTTTAAAATAAAATATTTTCTCAAGAAGCATGTTTGAGAAGATAACTGTTTTCTTCATGCATGACATAAAATATGTATTTGTAAAAAAATAAAGATTTTTTGTTTGGCGGGTAGATTTGAATTAAAAGTTTGAATGCTCTCTTAACCAACAATTTTAAATTCAAATTTTGTAATTCGGAAAATAATAACAATAAATTTGGAGTCGACTTAACTAAATTACTAAAACATTCTTGTTTGAAAAAGAAAAACTTAAATAAATAAATATATTGATACATGAGTTGGCAAGATCCAAGCCGCCCAAACTACAAGGTCAAATTATAGTTGAAAAATTGGTAGACCCCATGACCGCCCAACTCCCTCTTGTCTCCCACAATAATACACACACAATTACACACACAAAGACATAACTAATTCAATCCATTTTCTCCTCCCCCAAATCTCCCAATGGATGATGAAACTTACAGCAATTCAACAAGCTCTTCTACTCGAATCCCCAAGATTTTCGACCGTTTCTACGACTCTTCCTCATCATCCGAACCAGAAGAACACGATGACCTGGCTGGGACCCACACTAAACGTCTTGATTATATGATTCAGTTCCTTGATCGAAGACTACAACAGGATAATAATAATTTTCTTAATCAGCACAACTTACCTGAGTTCATTGCTTCTGGAGGTAATCAAGGGATTTTTAAGCTTCCGATTCGCGGCGCGGTGCGGTATGACCGTCCTCCGTGTTTGGAATTACGGCCTCATCCGCTTACGGAGACGCAAATTGGATGTTTTTTGCGGAATTTGGTTTGTGTGGATGATAAGGAGTTGTGGGCGGGGTCGGAGAGTGGCGTTAGGGTTTGGAAGTTAGGAGATGTTTATAAGGCCGCGGAGGAGGAGGGAGTCGTGGTGGAAGGCGATGAGGAAAGTGCTCCGTTTAGGGAATCGGGGACTGTGGCACCCACATTGTGTTTGGTTGGGTGTGAGGGGAGTAGGATGGTGTGGAGTGGGCATAGGGATGGGAGGATAAGGTGTTGGAAGATGTTGAGTGATTGTTGTAATGATGGTGACAGTGTTTGTGATGGATCGGCTTTTAAGGAGGTTTTGTGTTGGCAAGCTCATAGGGCTCCGGTTTTATCCATGGTTGTTACATTATATGGTAATGTGTTTGTTTAGCTCTCAATATTTTTATGTTGTGTGTTAGTACATTTTACTTGTGAATTGATATTATCGGTGTTTACTATAGTACGTTTCCCAAATCTTTTGATTTTGTAATGAATTGACAATACTTTTTTTGAATCTTATATAGTTTGTAGTTTTCTTGTGCCTTTATTCCAAGGTTTGCGTTTCACTTTAAACACAATGTACTTGATTTATATAAATAAATATAAAAAGCAGATCAGTTAATTAATTTTAATGAAGTCTTGTGTCATGTCCTGGTAGCTGACACCCCATTGAGGTTGCTTTTGTTAGTTTTCGGATTAAATTCCGCGTATAGGCAAACCACTATATGCTACTCTTCTGTTATTGTCTTTGTTGGATAAAGATTGCCTTGTTTGACTGCTGTTTTGCTCCAGGAGATTTATGGTCCGGATCTGAGGGTGGTGCAATAACAGCCTGGCCATTCGAAGCCATTGAAAAATCACTCTCTCTGATGCCAGAAGAAAGGCACATGTCAGCCATAATAGTCGAGAGGTCATATATCGATCTTAGAAGCCAAGTCACAAGCAAAGGAATATGCTGTAACATTTTTTCTGCAGATGTTAAGTATTTGTTATCTGATAATTCTGGGGCAAACGTCTGGAGCGCGGGGTATCTGTCATTTGCTATTTGGTAAGTTAAAGTTTATCCGGTTTTTATTTTTGTTACTAATTTTAAAAGCGATGCTCTAGCAGCCTTTCCAAATAACAAAAACTTTTCAGAAAGGTTGCTTAAGCTGTTTTTTGTTCTTCAATTTTGTCTGTGGAATATTATATAATTATGTAAACAGAGAAAGAGAAAAAAATAGCTGAAAATGGTGGCACAAATAATAGATGGGATATATCTTTTGAAGAGGTCTCCGATGGAGACACATAATTCCAGCATTCCAACAATAGTACTGTGAGCTATTTTTTGTTTTCAGGGAATATGTATGTTCACAAAGTTTTTTATTATTAATTTTAAAAGTTAGTAGATAAACACGAAGGTGTACTTTCCGGAACTAGAGAGGATTAAAAGTGAAAGACATACTAACTTATGTAGCTGAAGATAGGTGTCATCATTTAATTTTATAATCATGCTCTGTAAATAACATGCATGTTTTTTTATACTGTTTGTTATGGTCAAAAGGTTATTGATAGTCATTACAAGTACTCATATTCTCCAGGGATTCTCGCACAAGAGAGTTACTGAAAGCTTTTAATATAGATGGTCAGATAGAAAACTTGTCAGTAGCCATGGATCCTACAATAGAAGAAGAAGTGAGGGTAAAGGTTCTAGCTGGTTCAAAAAAGGAGAAATCACAGAGTTCCATCAGTTTCTTTCAGCGCTCACGTAATGCTCTAATGGGAGCAGCTGATGCTGTACGTCGAGTTGCTGTAAGAGGAGCCTTAGGGGATGATAGAAAAACAGAGTCACTGATTACTACAATAGATGGGAACATATGGACTGGGTGTACAAATGGATCACTTGTACAGTGGGATGGCAATGGCAATCGATTGCAAGATATTCAGCACCATTCCTGTTCTGTTCAGTGCTTATTTGCTTTTGGATTGAGGATATGGGTAGGTTATGCAAGTGGAGTCATAGATGTATTAGATCTGAATGGCAATAAGCTTGGAGGATGGGTCGCTCACAGTAGTCCTGTAATTCATATGGCTGTTGGTGCTGGTTACCTTTTTACGTTAGCTAATCATGGTGGTATACGTGGCTGGAGGATAACATCTCCGGGACCTCTTGATAATGTATTACGTAAAGAATTAGGCGATAAAGAATTTCTTTATACAAAGCTAGAGAATGTGAAAATATTAGCTGGTACATGGAATGTTGGACAAGAAAGAGCAACTCATGATTCACTTATATCCTGGCTTGGTTCTGCAGCTACGGGTGCTGGCATAGTTGTTGTAGGGTTGCAAGAAGTGGAAATGGGGGCTGGTTTCCTGGCAATGTCTGCTGCTAAAGAAAGTGTACGACACCTTTTCCTTCATTATAATATTGTTGCAAAAGATGCCTACTTTTGCTTGCTAGTTATTGCTTTATGCACATGTTATCATAGTAGCTATGTTGGATTAGATAGACTTGCATGCTTAAAATTTTTTTCCTATCAACTAAAATTGGTCAGCTATTGACAAATCTTTTGGAAATCATACGCATGAAGTTCAGGCTCATGGTTGCAGTGATAGAATAACACCTCTGACATCTAGTTTGTAGTAAGTCTTGAAAGCTTGGACAATAAATCAAGCTTTGAAGATCAAGGAACTCAGAATAATTATGGAGAAGTTTTGGCGATTAGTCTTAGATTCAAAGAAACTCAAGTATTATTACTGAGACTATCACAGGAGAAAATACTTTCTTCAGTAAAATTTATACATAACTTGTTTTTAAATATGTGTAAAAGACTAAAAGTTGATTAGATTGCTTTTTATGATAAACTCTTAAAAACAAATTAAATGAGAAAGATGGTATCTTGTTTTTACAATGGCTAGAAGGCTATATATTGTATATAACAGAAATGCTATTGAAACCTTCTTGTGTACACCATTTGCTTCTGTGGCAACTTTGACCCACGTTTATGTACCTTGGGGAGGTAACTATTCACCATTTATGAGGAGCTTAATCATATTAGTAATGAGGGGTGTAGTAGTTCACAGTTCTCTTTTAGTGCCAAGGAATTGCTCTCTGCACTCTATATAGGTATCTAAATTCTATTAGTAAGAAGTAGAATCAACCATGAATTCTGGACAGGGTTGAAAGAAGACCTAAAATTGGAGATAAAACCTTTCTCTATCAATCTTCAAATTTATTTGATAATTATCAAATCCTGAATAATGATGTTGAACAGGGTTGAAAGAAGGCTTGCAACTGGGAATAAAACCTTTCTCCACAAGGAAATCCTTGTATAATTCTACGACCATAAGCTAGAATGTTCCTAATCAACTCAACCAAAAATAGTTAGATATCAATAAATTACAATTAACTTCTTGCCTAAATAATAACTTAAAGTAACAATTAAGCAATCTTATAATTTCTTGCTCCGCATCATTCTGCTCTCTTTTGCAAAAACTTGACCACACGTTTTATACTAATGAAGAATCAGTAGTCCTCAAACCGGGCTCCACAGGAGTTGGACAATTTTAGAGTAAAGACGGTGAAATAAGGAACACAAAGACTTTTGAATAATGTACAGCACACCAGTGCTTAGAGCATCTCCAATGGGGAAAAACCCTTAGCAATATTATCCTAATTGGCATATTAGGTGGCATGAAATAGAGAATATGTAAAAAAAATACACTCCAATGCATAATTACCCTTAGCAAAAATTATAGACAATCCTACTTGGTTGGCTATATTTGTTTAATCAACATAAGCCCTTAGAGCATCTCCAATCCTTAAAAACCCTTAGCTAAAAATATGTATTGCATGCCATAAATAAATTTTTTAGAGAATATGTAAAAAAAATTATCTCCAACGGGGCATTCCTGTTATCTAAAATTATAGACAACCACTTGATATTGGCTATATTTGTCGAACCGCTAGAGACCTGTAAGAAAACTCCACATCATTTATTACCATATTTAAATGATATATTCCATTTTTAAGAACTTGAAATAATAATAACATACTATTTTTAAAATATAACCAACCATTATAGCCAACTCCATTGAAGTACAATTCCTTACAGATTCAGCAAATTTTACATAATCATTATTTTATAATATTTTAGCCAACCATTTTAACCAACACCATTGGAGATGCTCTTAGCAAAAATATACACAATTTCATTATAGCTATGTCCATTGGAGTTTTACTTGCCACCCTTATGTAAAAATTTAATTATTTCCTAATTTAAAATTTTTTAGCCAACCATTATACATATTGCCATTAGAGATGCTCTTAGTACAATTGATGATATAAATAGATAAACAACTTAAGTGGAAAAAAAGATTTCAATCTGAAGGATAATAGAATTTGATATTGATCTCTAAAAAGATTTCAATCCCATTAATTATGGGATTTGAATATCAGCTTTCAAACCTAACTTAATTCAATTTATTATTAACAAGATACTTGGAGAAAAGAATAATCGTAATAATAATTGTCATCCTAAATTGTATTTGCGTATGTAATCATTCTCCCCCTTAAACTATTGCCTTATCATCAAGGCAGCTTTTATTCCATGCTATAGAGTCCTCAAAGGATCCCTTTAGGATGCCTGATTAGGATGTTTTAAATTGGACGTCTCCTTTTTAGTAGCCTGATCTGTGAGACTTGTGCGACCATATGTTGGCTGAACATAATTGTGGTTGCGGCCATCAACTTGATAACTAGATAGTAGCAAAAACTCCTCTCAATGAGCTGAATTGATGACCTCGGTAAGGGCAGATGGCCCTAAGGTTCGTAATCGAGCGTGAACAGAAGAAGGTTGAAGGCCATGCATGAAATAGCCCAAATGATTACCATCTGACAGTTGTGGAACATGGGTGCCTATTTCAATAAACTTATTAATATTATTCGTTTGTCAGACTAAACAATTACGTTCAAGTTCTTTCCAAAATGATGTCCATTATAATGCTAATAATATTTGATGTTAGCATTTTTCCTTGCAAGTCTAGATTTTTCTGAGGAAGCCAGCGAATAATGAGATATGATCTTGACCTCTACAAATGATCTCAATCCCAAAAATTATGGGATTTTACTATCATCTCTCAAACTAACTTATCCCAATTTATTAGTTAGAAGATACCTGGAAAAGATAACAATCCTTATCATAATTATGATCCCATATTGTTTTTCCGCTTAATTCTCAGGACTTGCATTTCGAACAGACATCAATTGTACAATTTTTCATCAACTTGCAAAACTAAAGCATCTCTGAGAGTTTTGTCACTGGTAATGATATTTGGAGTGGTTACATTTAATTCCTCCGCAAGTACAAGGCTTAATGGGATTCCTGAACCTGTTGCATAACTCTTCAAATAGTTTCATTTGATTAATCTTATGTTCTTCGTACTCACTATTTGACTAATATTTAAATATTGTGATAAATTACAATTAACTTTATCTTAATAATAATAATACTGTAATAAACTGTTTATTAATCTTTCAATTCTTTACTCCACATCAAATCAACTTGTACCTAGAAATGCAATACACCAACTAATCAAGGCCTTAAGGTATTATTGCAAGTGTGGTGTAAATTTAACAACTCAGAGGGGAAAATGTGTGTGAGTGTGTGTGTGTGTGTTATTTGCGCTCAACTTCCACAACTTTGTAAGGCTTGCAGAGTTGTTTCCTTACCTTTTCTTTGTTAGAGTGATGTACCTTACAGTAATTCTGGATTATGTATGTTGTTCTCTCCTTTAATATTCCCCTCTATCTTTTAGTCGCAGATCAATTTTATTAATGTTTCTTTTTTGCTAATTGTCAACTGTTTCATTTTGTTTTTTTTGTTGCATATATATATATATATTCAGATGCAGGTAGGTCTTGAAGGTAGTTCTGTTGGGCAGTTGTGGCTTGATATGATTGGGAAGATATTAGATGAAGGATCAACATTTCAACGCGTTGGTTCTAGGCAGCTGGCAGGTCTGCTTATCATGGTATGGTGAGTATATCCTTTGAAACCCTTGCTGGTTTAAATATGATCTATAGTCTTAAATCAAAGATCTTTACATGAAATTTTAAATTTCCATGCAGGCTAAACAAAATCTTGAAGCTATGCTAAACCCTTTGTTTCTTTTGGTGTAATGTTTAATTTTACTTTGCATCATCCTTGAACAAAATTCCTTTATAGGATTATTTTTAGGGCCAACAAATAAGGGGTGCGAGAGGTGCGGCCAGCAGGGCCCCCAAATTTTAGGAATCTACTTTTTCGTTGAATTATTAAAAAAATGAATATAAGAGGATTACAATTTAAATTAAAAACATACAGAGTCGCTTACTACTTTTTTCTTTCCCTATTCATATTTCTAAGTATGTTCAGTTACATACAAAAACTCTTAAGCAATAATATAACGATAGTGTTTATTGTATTTATATATTTTCTTTTCATAAATTTTAATTTTCTTGTTTGCTTTGTAATGAATTTTCATTATTAATGATTTTCATAGAATAACTTTTACCTATGAAATTCTATCTTTTGTATAAACTTTATATTTCATTCATGTTGTTAAAATTTCATTTCTTGTGAAATAAACGTGACCTAATTTCCATTTGAATTCGAAATATAAAATTTGTTTAAGATGTGCATAGTGGCGTAATTAACTTTTTTATATTATTTTGAGTCCTACATTTTAATATTGTTTCATTAATTTGATTGAATGATGATTATATACTTTTTGATTATTCAAATAGATATTCTCTTACATAATTATTTGGTACCTATTATTAATTTTTGGACGGGGTCCCCAATTTTTTTGAGATGGCCCTGATTATTTTTAGTCCTATTTGGTTTTTTTTTTTTTTTTTTTTTTGTCATTTCAGAATCAATAATCTTGTACCAAGTTTCCTAGTTTCATAGAGAAGTATAAATTTCAATTACTAACCTCCCTTCATGTATTAGACTACTATATATTACAGTATATGAACGATTTGATACCTACTTGACTCATTGGGCTGTTTCATTTGTGAGTCCCTTGCATGAGATTTGTGTAATTAGTGTAGATAATTATCTTGCAGGGTCAGAAATGATATTAGAAGCCATGTTGGGGATATTGATGTTGCTGCAGTTCCATGTGGTTTTGGCCGCGCAATAGGCAATAAGGTATGTACAACCTCCCTTCTGCAAATTGGTGGAAAATATTATAAGTCAATTATTTTATTTGACTTGTTTGATAATCAGAAAAGAGGATCTAAATTTTTTAAATGCTCTTTTTATTTGCTGTAAATTTTATATAGTGATGCTTTCCATTTGTGTAGAACCTGTATGATATCATGCTTTGTAAATGATATTAAGGTAATAGTAATACCTTATTGAAGTTGTGACTTGTAAACTTTGCTAGAAATACAAACATCCTTGGTTTGGCACATGCAATAAGAACACACCTGAAGTTTGAAAGCATGAACACCCACTTACCAGTTAAGTGTAGCAACAAACGCATTTTAGTGATCCGTAACAGTATAGCTGCAGTTAGTAAATGCCTAATATACCCTTTATCGAGCTGATTGCTGGGCGGTGCTTCAAATTTTGCAGTAAACCATAGTAATTGCACACTACTAACAAAACAATCTTGTGGAATTGTAATTCTTGCTTTATCTAATGTTTTCTGAACAAGTGATCGACAATTAATAAAAACTGTAAAAGGATGATTCTGGATCCAGTTAATTGGAGTCCCACATTAGCCCAACTTTCATTTACTTATAATAATTTAAAATTTTCTATATGATGATTATAAAATAAATGAAGTTTAATATAAACAATGGAATTATTATATATAACTTTTTTATTATATATAACTACTTAACAAAGCTGCACTACGTGTGGCACGAAATTTTTTTAAAAATTGTGTCTTTGATAACATTGCTAGTTGAGATTTATTATTTAGTACTCCCTCCGTCCCTTTTGATTGTTAACATTTGAAATAGGGGTGTCCGGCATGCATTTTAAGGTGTATTTTAATTATTGTTCCATAACTTATTTTTAAAATTTTCTTTTTTGTATAAAAATTTAAAATACACCTTAAAATGCGTGTTGGACACCCCTATTTCAAATGTTAACAATCAAAAAGGATAGAGAGAGTAGTTCACATGATATATTGAAAATTGAGTGCTACGTATTAAAGAAACTGTTATGTGTATTTTGTGTTTTCATATATACAAAAAAAATGTAATTAAATTTGAATATTTTGAGTATTAAAGAGAAAGAAAGGGGTAGAAAGAAATCATGTTCTAATTAAACTTTTTAAGTATTATTTTCGAAGATATTTACGACACCCATAATTTGCTATAGACGTTAACTTATAAAATTTAGTTTATGCTATAATATTTGTGCAATATAATTTTGTTGTACGAAATTATTTATTTATTATTGATATTAAAAAGTTTAAAAAATAAATAAGTCGAACTGCAATAAAATCCTGTTTTTCAAAATTTCTTTTGCAATAGTGATTAGACATGAATTTTATAAGTTACTTTAAATTTATGATTACATACAGTAAAAAAATAGACAATAATATTTAAAATTTAAGTACAAATTTTGGAATAGAATGAAAAATATTAGTCACATCAATTATTAAGCTTTAATTAGCCAACACCCCTTATTAATAATTTTTAAAATCACATAAAATTCACTAAACACTTCCGTGTAAGATTATATGGAGAAAAAAAAGTTAAAATATCTAAAATATAATTATAAATTTTAGAATAGAATGAAAAATATAAGGTATTCCTTAATTACACTTCGATTAATCGACGCTCCTTTTACTAATTTTGTTTATAATAATTTTCAAAAAAAAAAGTCACATAAAATTTACTAAACACTTTAATACCCGTGTCATGTAATTGAGGCTATGTTTCTTCTCTTTTGTGAAAGAAATCCAATTTCAAAAATGACAAAAAGAGTTGGTAAAATAATAAGTAATTTCAAAATAAAACATGATTTATCTATTTGTAAGTAAGAAAAGAAGCAATGCAGGAAGACTTCTACAATGTAAAGTGTTGTGCTAAAAAGGTTTTAGGCGCCACTTTATAGGAATCTAATTTTAAGGAAGTAGAGAAAATAGTTAAAATATCTAGGAGCCCAGCATGTCATCGTCTTAGTCGCCTGCTTTTATAATATTTATAGAAGTGTTATTCTGTAATATTATAGAAAACAAATCTGGGCTTCTAGTACTTAGTTCATCAGTAGTATTTAAAAATTTTTATAGATTAAAATATGTAGTCGAACCAAACAAAACGACGGGTTTTTGAAATGACAATCCTAACTTGTCCAAGAAAAAGATCTTAGATATTATATTTTGGGGATCAATTAGGTTTTTTAATCCGGAATAAAATAGTAAGAATGTGGCCTTTTGAATTCAAATCTCTAGTATTGTATTATACTTGAACTAATTTAGTAAATGTAGTGACCGTTTGGGAATCTATTCGTGATTGTTTTGTTTACTTTTCAAGTTTTTGGGTTGTTATTCAAAGTCTAAACAGTTTTTGTTATTTTTTTTACAATGAACCTTGCTGACTATCAAGTTTCTTATATTGCTACAAGATACTGTAAAATAAATAAATATGTAGCTTGTAAGTTTTTTGATCGACCTGATTCTAATCATGATTTTTTGTATACTTGAAGGTTTATGGGTTCTTTTTTGAAGTCTAAATGGTAATTAATAATTATTATATTTTCTCAATAAAACTTATGGTATATCAAGTTTCTTACCACAACAAGACATTGTAATCAAACAAAATCATAGCTTGTATGTTTAGTGGTATTTTTAATTCTGAAATAATATATTAATAGTACTGCTGTATCTAGTGTATCTAGTTAGCAGTCCTTTTACCAGTATGTACATATCCAGCAGACTATTAATGTGACATGTTGGTTGAGGGATTGTTTAAATGCAGTTAACAGTTCGATAAGTTTGTGTGTTATATTTTGAGCAAATAAAGCATTATAGTATTTTGTTAAAAATGTTACTGGTTTTTTTTGAATAATTATGTAGTTTGGGACTAGTGTAACCTAACTTTTACATGCACAACACGTACGTATACTGTAAGTAGTTCTTTATTTTGTAGGCACTAGTGTACCAGTTATACAAAATTTATGTATTATGTTGTTATGTTGTTATTCTACCCCTTGTGCATTTCTTGTATTTCTCCACATCTGACTACAGATGATCTTATCAGGGAGCTGTTGGTTTGAGGATGAGGGTATATGATCGCATATTGTGCTTTGTAAATTGTCACTTCGCAGCACACTTAGAGGCTGTCAATCGGCGAAATGCTGACTTTGATCATGTATACCGGACAATGTTCTTTAGCCGGCCATCTAACTTGTTAAATTCTGCATCTGGTATGGTGAAATACCTATTACTGCCCTGCTTCATTGCCTGCATCATGTATTTAATTTGGCTTGTTTATAGTTCTCGTTTGCCCTTGGCGCTTTCTATTGCAGCTGGTGTTTCATCTTCCATTCAAGTGCTTCGTGGTGCAAATGTATGTACAACTTCTCTTCATAGCTTGGTGTCTCATCTCCAATATATCTAGCTGAAAGTTTCTTCCCTCCTAATTTTGGAAGTCATCTAAGAAAAACTTTTAGGTGTGAAAAACACATTATTAATATGACTAGACTTATTTACAGGTCAATGGTATTCAACCCGTGGTAGGGATGCCAGAATTGTCTGAAGCAGACATGGTTGTATTTTTAGGGGACTTTAACTATCGGCTTGATGGTATATCATATGATGAAGCAAGGGATTTCATCTCCCAAAGGTCCTTTGATTGGCTTAGAGAGAGGGATCAGTTGCAAGCAGAAATGAAATCTGGGAATGTCTTCCAAGGAATGCGTGAAGCAGTAATTAGTTTCCCCCCAACTTACAAATTTGAGAAGCACCAACCCGGTTTAGCAGGTACATTGACTACAACTTGTATGTAATTGTTACAGTTTGTAGGTTGTCTTAGTAACTAGTTACTACTTGCTAGTAGATAGTTCACCAAGTTTCGTGTGCTTGATGTGCATATTAGCTTACAGGAGCTGCTCTAAAGGGCCCTCATTATTTCTCCTGATCTCTGTAAACCTCTTTTAGTCTTTATCGAAATCCTCCACTTTCTCGCCTCCTATATGAAATCTTGTTTGTTTCTCATTATCTATTTTATCTTCAACTTCAAAAATCTCATCTGTCTAAAACTCTGTTCTAAGCTTAGATTTCATGGTTGACCAGTCGATATATTTTAACTGGATTATGAGGAAGAGGGTTTTAGATTTTTGAGCCTGTAGAGATATCTGTCCAGTCCTGTATATAAATTCTCTAAGCGGTTCTTCCATGAAATCCAAGCTTCCCTTTTTTGACCATTAATCTGGTTTAATTCTGTCGTAGTTATGGACGGTTGCTGATTGTGTTGACTCGTGCAGGGTATGATTCTGGTGAGAAAAAGCGTATTCCTGCCTGGTGTGACAGAATACTATACCGTGATAGCTGTTCAACTACTGTTTCTACATGCAGTTTAGACTGTCCTGTCATTGCTTCAGTTTTACAGTAAGTTTTTACACTAGGATTCTTATTTACTCGTGCATTAGTTCACTTCACATGTGTGTGTGCGCGCACACATGTTGGCATGTGATTCAGTACCGCGTGACACAAAATACATTTTTCATATTTTTTTATTGCAGAATTCCAATAAAGACTATTAACTACCCTCGGGAATATCTGTCTCTTTTGTGCTCACACGGGCTGCACTCTCTCTCTCTCTCTCTCACACACACACACACACTCCATTTAATTCAGTTTCCAATTTTGAAAATATTAAATCTGTCAGGTATGATGCTTGCATGGACGTCACGGACAGTGATCACAAGCCTGTCCGGTGCTTATTTGATGTTGAAATTGCTCGAGTTGACAATTCAATAAGGAGACAGGAGTTTGGAGAAATAATGGGATCTAATGAAAAAATTAGGCATATACTTGTTAAACAATGTAAAGTTCCTGAAACAGTTGTTAGCACGAACAACATAATTCTTCAGAACCAGGATACATCTGTCTTACGGATTACAAATAAAAGTGGGGTAGAAAGAGCTCTGTACGAAATAATTTGTGAAGGTGAGTTCACTATACATGAGAGCGGAGAAGTATCCAGTAATCACTCGTGTGGTTCTTTTGGCTTTCCTCGGTGGCTAGAGGTAACTACAAGCACCTAGATATTGGTCTACTTGCATGTAAACACGAATAGTAGCAGGGACATTGCAAACACTTGACTTCTATATTTTACTAGGATTTTATAATTGATATGTGCAAGATATGGCTCATGGTTAGTGTATTTATATAAAGTGCGAAATAAGAAGAAATTACCTTTATATATTTGCTAGAGAATGACATATAAGGAGCATTTCAGCAGCTCGAAATTTTTTGAGAGCACAAGCTATGTATATCATATAACTTGTGCTCCCAACTCATATTTTTGCTGGCTCCTCTTCTTCGTGCTCAGAAGATACTTTATATTTCAATTTATAATAAGTTACCTACTTGCCTCTGTTTGTCTCCTTATGTCAATTCCATTTGGCTGAATCCCCAATTTTGGATTTGCTGTTTTATCCCACCTTTTTTGTGCTTTTCTTTGGTATGTTACATTCGTGAACTTTTTATAGTTCAATTATTGCCTCATTCTCTAAGACAGTATTAGTACTGCATTATTATTTGAAATATCTTCAAATTATTTAAGAGCAGTGTTAATCGCTGATGTTTATGTTCGTACTCTAAGCCTTCATCAAGATTAGAGCTGAAGAAATTTCAGTATTGCAAGTCTTTGCTTGGTATGTGTTTTCCGGGCTTCCTCAAAATTTGGAAGATTTACTTGGCAAAAAAATAAATTGGAAGAGTTGAAGAAAGGAAAGAACAGTGAGAATACTTCTGTTAGGCAAGAGGAAATGTATTAATGACCAATTTATAAAGATAAAAGAACATTTTCTATTTGTTACTGCTCCTTTGTTGGAAAGGATAAGTGGACCCATCTAGTTGACTTCTAAGACTAATTTCTTAGAGCCATTCTGTTCAAAATTTGCTACATGTTAGTTAACATGTTGGTGGTCTTGAGGATGCAGGAGTTTTGGTCACTGTATCATGATGTGTATGTCATGTTTTCCTCATTATTAATGTCTGCTAAAATCTGTCACCTGTTTCTTTATGTTGTGTTGTTCCAAATGATCTGCTTTGTTCATCTGAAACAATTATGGTATCTAACCTTATACTTTCATCTGGACTTGGCTTATGTTATGATTTTGCATTTGAATTAGGTGAGTCCGACAATTGGCATAGTTGAACCAGATCATATAGCTGAGATTGCAGTTCATCATGATGAACACCAAACCTTAGAGGAGTTCGTTGATGGTGTCCCACAAAATTGGTGGTGTGAAGATGCACGAGATAAAGAAGTTATACTGTTAATTAAGGTACGCAGTGGCTGCTCAACTGAAACAAAAACTCACCGTATCCGTGTCCGTCATAGCATCTCAGGCAAAAAGATGCCTATTGACCACAAACCAAAAACTGTCAACAATACCCAGTCAAGTGTTCTCCAGCGTGCTGATTTTCTAGGGAACAACTGTCCTTCAGATATTTTTGCCCAACTACAGAGTTTGCATACTCCTTGAGCATTAAAAATGTGAGATCATCTTAGAAATTTGTGTTTATTCAGGAGGCAAAATAGAAGTCAACTCTCTCATTTGGCAAAGTCACCAGGAGTCATCTGCATATGCTAATATTCAGATCTGGGTGCCTAAAAATGACTAAATATTTTTGAACTGCAAACTTTTCAGCCACAGCTTTGTTGTACATCCTTTTAGCTTTTTTTACAGTGTGTAGTGCCCTTGTGGATGTATATATTATATATTGATTTTTCTGAGCGTGCCTCCGATGTTTTTGGCCAACTACAGAATTTGCATACTCCTTGATCAGTAAAAATGCGAGATTGAGCATTAGAAGTGCTATAGAAATTTGTGTTTATGAACTAGGCAAAGTAGAAGTCAACTCTTTCAGTGGCAACAAAATCTGAGTCAGGCTTGTGCGTGTGTTGGTGTAGTGGTTTGAACTCTCGGATTCTCTAAGAGAGGTCAAGGGTTCGAATCCTGGGATGTCCGTGTTGTAATTATCAGAAAAAAAAAAAACAAAACAGTCATCTTGAGATTCCGGATGCCTAAATTGTCTAAATAATAACAAAACAAAATCAGTCATCTTGAGATTCCGGATGCCTAAATTGTCTAAATAATTGATGTTCGTGTGTTGTAATTATCAGGGGGAAAAAAAACAGACATCTTGAGATTTCGGATCTTGAGATTTCGGATGCCTAAACTGTCTAAATAATTTTGAACTGCATACTTTGTAATTATAGTGTTTTCATTTGGATAATAATTGTTAAATCATAACTAAATTAAAGATAATTTAGTCGTGTTAATGTAAAAAATCATGTAAAACAAATAGCTGGTTACTACATTGTGTATAACTAGCATGAAAGCCCGTGCAAGGTACATGCCACATTCTAACATTTCTTTTAATTTTGTGATAAAATTCATTGTATTCTCTTGTTAGTCTATTTTATCTTTCATGTGCAACGGTCTACCGATTCAGAAGTTATAATCATTCTAAATTCAAATTATTAGCATACTCTAAATTTCGAGATTCATATTTATAGTGGTACTTGTTTAATGTGAGAAGAATAACCGACAAAAGTGGTATATTAGAGTTAATTGTCTGCTATCAAATATTTCCACGATAATAGTGTTTTTCAGTAAAAATCCTAAAAGGATCACCACGACAACAATTTTTTAACTACTTTCAATCTTAGCCACAACATATTTTAAATATCTATTTTCTCTTCTACCCATATGTCTACCTTATATCTCCTCAATTTATTACTGATCAGGTAGCCTACCTCACATCCCTCCAATTTATTATTGATCAGGTACCTTCTCACTTCGGCCTCTTTCCGACCACTATCATGCCACCTCGTTATACCTCTCAGATTCGTTCCTTCCTTCAAACACATCATATATGTACATTCTTTTTGCCACACTACCTCTCTTTCGTCTATAACAACCTCAAGTTTGTTCATCATTCCTCTCTTCGAACATCTCTCATTCTTCTTTACAACCTCTCACCGACCTCCATTTTCATATTTATATAAAATTATTGTCGTGGTTACGAGCTGAATAGGTATTATAATAATAAAATAGTTAATTGTCATACCTCTCACACATTAAACATGTATACGTTTTTCAAATGTTATTGTGATAACACTATATCTTTTGAATTTCAATCAAACTCATCTAACAATTTGTCAACAAATTAGATTAACATATTATTATCAAATTTTTAGTTGTATTACCGTTTATTCTTAAGTTGCTAAAAAAATTGATGTACATATTCTTTTGTTGGTATTTAGTTGAGTGTATTTTGTATCTAGATGTCCAAATTTGATACTAAATGAATTCATGTTGTTTGAAAATGAGCATCGGGTCAATTCAAGGTCAGGGAGTGCTATATCCATCCTGATCCCCGAATTCGAACAAAATTGTTGAACTTGTTCCAGTTCTTGGACGAGAATTATTTCGCTCCCGATTCCTGCCCCGAAAGGAAAATACGTATCCCCGCGAGAAATCATGAATTTCAATATTTTTAATTAAAATTTCGAACTTATATTTAAATAAAATTAGAACTTAATTGTTGAACCCGTATCGATCCCACAATGTGGATTATTTTCCTCTATGATTCCAACCCCGAACGGGGAACTTGGATCCCCACAAAAATTTGGAGATTCCTATTTTTTTAATTAAAATTTATATATTCTCTAATATATTGGATAATCAAATCATTTTGATAAATCATTATAAATTTATTATTATATTATAAATAGCGATTTTAATAAAAGATGAAAAATATTATTAAAATTAAATTATATTTATGACATGTTAAATTATAAAAATTTGAATCTTTGGATTACATTTATATTTAAGAATCTAGAATATATATTTAAAATTTTATTTTTCTTAAATATGATAATCGACTGGGGAACGGGAACTGTAATTTAGGGTTCATTTGTAAATGGCTGAATCAATGAATATGAACGGAACCATTCATGTGATTGTCGTTCAAATTGTTTGTTAATTATTTAGAAATCTGGATGGTGCTGGACGACTCCCACATTCCTCTGGACGACACCATCCTTATAATTCCAACTAAACCATTCAAATCTCTTTGTTGTTTGCATCAATAATTATTGAATATTAGGTATGTATATTATATCTCTATTCTATTCAATATGATTAACTGGTTTTAAAATTACATAATTTATGCCAAGCTAACTTTTTGGCAATCGTATTTCGTACACACGTTTTTTCTAAGATAGGGATATTAAAAAAACTCAAAAAATATATAATAAAAAAATAATGAATATTTACCAAAAATATCATTTTTTTCTATTTTTTTTATACTTTTACCATATTCTTAAAATATTTACAAAAATACATTTTCCAGAAAAAACATTTTGCAAAAATACCATCTTATTATGTTGCATATACGGCTGCGCAAAGTTTTTATAAAGTTGCAAACAATTGTATTTAGTTGATTTGCTTGTAGATCGTATTTTTGCAAATAACGTATTTTTGTAAATAATTTGGTATTTTTGCAATATATTCTTTTTTAAAAGGTACTTTTGCAATAAAAATTCTGAATTTGGGTATTTATCGAAAAAGCCTAAAAAAATAATTCATCTTACTTTTAAAATTTATTTGCTTAAGTATTTTAGTTGTTCGGAAAATACGTTTAACAAAAAATTCAAATATTTTGTCATTCAGAAACTTTTTTATTTTATCAAACAACAACTTTCGTTCAGAATTCAGATTATTCAACGGTTCAGATAATCAATGGTTCAAAAAGTGATATTCATATTTAACAAATGACCCCTTAGCCGGGATGCTTTAATCCCTCAGCTCGTTCCCATCCCCAAACTTTTATTTTATAACATTTCATGTTTCACGTCCCAAACCCAAAAAATTTCCCGGATCTCCAAACGGGAAAGGGAAAATTTCCCGAATCTCCAAACAGGAAATGGATTATATCGGGATCGGACAGACCGGGAGAAATGCTCATCTATAATATTGTCATTCATGTACCATTTGAATTTGTATAGTATATATTTAAAGTTCTATATTAAATACACGTACATTTAGTCTATTTATTCAGTTAAAAATATCTTACATGTTCTTATCATTTTAATAAATTTTATCCCGAATAAATTTGAAAATAGATATTAAAGCGAATGTAGCAAGTGGATTACTTGCGTATGCAATTATTGATTTTTTTTTTTGAAGGTATTGATTTTAAAAAAGTGTATCATTAAGTATTCTAGCGTAGCGGTTTTGATATATACAGACATAAGAATATTGTTAGGGGCCGTTTGGGATATCTTAAAATAAGTTAGTTAACACTTAAATGTAGTAAGTAACTTATATGACATAAGTAATTATAACTTATAACTTTATATTTGCGTGTTTGGGTGTTTAACTTATAAGTTAAATGAGCTGTTTGGCAACTGACTTATAAGTTGTCAATTTTTTTTTTTTAAAAAAAAACAAAATAAAATAATTTTTTTTTTGAATATAAAATAAAATATTTTTAATTTAATGCACTACATCTATGTTCTTGTTCCATTTGTTTGCACTACTGCTCATACAACACAAGATCAACATTGCATC
Source organism: Kitagawia praeruptora (assembly GCA_037693485.1). Classification (NCBI taxonomy): domain Eukaryota; kingdom Viridiplantae; phylum Streptophyta; class Magnoliopsida; order Apiales; family Apiaceae; genus Kitagawia; species Kitagawia praeruptora. Next base: position 150,466,134 of record CM075351.1, on the reverse strand, counting down.
AATTATCCAAAATTTACAACACCAAAAATTCAATCAAACCGACACAATACGAAAGAAACTCGAAAAAAACAAAACCTTCCATCGGAAGAGGGCCTTCCAAAGCCTGAGGAATATAATCAACCTGTTCCGTACTCGGCACAAGCATCTCCTCATCATCATCTTGCTGTCGAAAAAACCACAATCATCGAACAAAACACAATCAATCACCACTTTACTTCAATAAACCCTAACCCTAGATCAAAATCTCATTCCCAAACCGATCAATTAAATTCCTCAGATTCAGTGTGTATAAACGAAGAGAAGACGTACGTTCATATGTTGAGGATTGTTTATAGTCATGATTATAGCTAAAGCGTCGTCGTTTCGATCAATTGGTGTCAAGAAATTCACTTGACGAGTTGTGAAATATTTGTAAGTATAGGTGTGTGTATATGAGTGAGGGAAGACAGCTCGACCTTGAGAGACAAAGGAGATAAGTTGAACGAATAAGTACAGTTTCTCTACTTTTCTCGATCGGGCTTTTCTATCGATAATAAGGCCGTTTTACTTTTTAGCCAAACACTTCTTTTTAAGGCTAAATGGGCTTAAGCCCAAATAAGCTCATCCAACTGCATTGCCAAACAGCCTCTTAGTATTAAAGGAAATGGCAAGTGGATTATTTATGTATGTAATTAATGATTTAAAGAAGTGTATATTATAGTGTTCTAGTGTAGTGGTAATGATGTGGTAAAAAAGAAAATTGGTACATGGAGGTCATGGGTTCAAATCCATTGAAATCATATTTTTTAACATTAACATGATGTAGGGGTATTTTAGTAAATTACTAAATGGATGGAAAGTCCATGTTGGCCTATAATATATATAAAGGATTTAATCAAATTTTTTATAACAATTTGACAAATCTAAAATTCATACGTATTCAATTGCTAAAACAAAATTGCATGGGACATAATTATTATTTTTAGTACTTATATCCAATTAAAGTTTAGAATCTAAAATTAAAGTTGACATGCGAATTGAAATTTTACAGTAAGCGCAACTTTTATTATTTTATACCTTAACTTAAGTCGGTAAAAATGAGATGGAAGACGGAGGTAGCTTAAATCTCGTCTTCTATCTCATTTTAAATATATATTTTCAATATGTGAATATTTTTTTTTATTTTACATAAATTGGAGATCCACATGGGAAATCGAAGAATTCCACACACATATATAGAATCACACTCTATAGAGACCCATCTTATATAGAGTACCGTGGAGATCCATAATCTAACCATTAATTAACTAACGGCTGTGATTTAGTTAAATAAAATAATTAAAAATTAAAATCATTACGACAATTATACACACAACACACACATAATACACAATTATACGCACATAATACACGCAATACACAGTCGGCGAGCGAGAGAGAGAGAGAGAGAGCGCCAGAGAGAAGGAGATTATCTCGAGTTTCTTTAAAGATTATCGCAAGCATCAATCGATCAAAAAATGTAGGGGAAAGGTAATAATCAACATCGATTCTCTGATTTCGATTTGTTTTTCATCAATTTTTTGATTATCATGAGCTTGTTTATGTGTATATGTTTATTCATATTAATTTTGTACGATTTCGATTTGCTTGGATCTGATTCTACATGCATATGTGTTACTAACATAGAATCAGTTTCGTAGTTTAAAAATTACGGTTCTGTAATAGAATCAAAATTTGTGAACTCGTGCTTCTAAAAATAGGCATTAAATTAATAGGTATAAATTATGGTTCTGTAATAGAACCAAATTTTGTTACGTCGTTGTTCTAGACTAGAAGCATGTTTGAATTTATTTAATGTTTATTTTTTGTTTAATAATTAAGGTTCTGTAATAGAAACAAATTTTGTGAAGTTGTGATTCTCTAAATAGGTATTAAATAAATAAGTATAAAATGTGGTTAACCAAATTTTGTTACATTGTTGTTCCAGAGTAAAAACATGTTTGAATTTATTTTAATGGTCATTGTTTTAAAATTAAGGTTCTGTAATAGAACCAAAATTTATGAAGTTGTGCTTCTATAAATAGGCATTAAATAAATACGTATGAATTGTGATTCTATAATAGAACCAAATTCTATTACATTGTTGTTCTAAAGTAGAAGCATGTTTGAATTTATTTAATGTTTATTATTATTTTAAAATTAAGGTTTTGTAATAGAACCAAAATTTGTATAGTTGTGCTTTACAAAAGCTACTCGTCTTGGCCAACAAGTAGATCACTCTACACTTGCGAATTTGGTGATTTTATTAAACAAAAAGGTAGAGAAAAACACAAAACAAACTAGCGCAGGAATCCTTAATTTTCACCATTCTTTCTCTTATTTTGATATGATTGGTGAATGTTTCTACATTAATGAATATCCGCTTTCAACTGTTGCAATTCTTTCCCACCCCAATCACATCCCCATAGTCCCGAAGTTGTGTTCCTTAGATATATGACTTGTATTTGAGTCTTATTTGAACTAGCATGTTCAATTAGGGGTTTAGGCAACAACATTTTTAATAACACAAGTGCAAATAATGAATTCTTTGTCCAACAGTCATTTGCCTAATACTATATATAATAATAAGAAGTTTAAGACGATAAAAGTCCACATGAAGCAAGATAATTGCCTTCTCCAGAATTAGGTGCTACCACCATCTAGGATCTTGGCAAATTACAATACGTTAATATTCACCAAATAAACTACTTAAAGTTCGATCTATAAGCTGCTTGACTTTAGAAAAGTCTTTGAGCAAACAAAGTCATTACTTTCTCTCCAATTAAGTAAAGTAATACACCATGTTATAACAATGTAAATGTAATCAACGAATACCTTAGAGAGGCCAGTCAAGCCATCCCTCACTTCTGGGATAACTAGGATGTGTGTAGGATCCATCCCTCAATTAAGAAAGGCAACTAAGAACTTTCACCAGGATAATTTTCTCGGAAGAGGTGGTTTCGGGCTCATCTATATGGTATTCTTATAGAAAGTTTCCTTAAAAAATTTTAATATGTTGGTTACTTTATACTAGTGGTAGTTCATATGGGTAAATTAGGGCCTCTACGCCAATTACTGTCACTTTACGAAACGTACATTTCAGTTGGATGATGTATGTATGAGAATATATCTTGTGTGTAAGGCTGGCTCATTTCCCTTTGATAGAGCCAGCTGATAATATCAGTTTATTTGTTTTTGACAGGGAAAGCTAGACGATGGGAGGATAGTTGCTGTGAAGAGATTAGCTATAGAAAAATCCCAGCAAGGATAGTCAGAGTTCCTGGCAGAGGTGAAGATGATTACAAGCATCCAACACAAAAACCTGGTTCGCCTTATAGGTTGCTATTCAGATGGTGATCAAAGGCTACTCGTATATGAATACATGAAGAAAAAAAGTTTGGATCCCATACTATATGGTACGACCTGCAAAACTCTAGTCATAGTCAGTACTTACTTCCTTTGCATTCCAGCTGTCTTTCGTGTTATATTTTAGAACCACACTTGAGTATCAGAATAATTCTGCTTCTGATATAACCTTCTTACGATCCTCAAGATTTTTTTACAAGTGGAAGCAGCACCCTGTATAAACAGTATTCAATAAGCACTCTTGTACCTAGGATGATAGTTTATATTCATATCACTGTTTCATCCACAGGCAAGTGTCACAACTTGGGTGATTAGGGTTAGAAATTGTTGGTTGTAAATAGATAAGAATGAAGAAACAAAAATGTGCAGTATTAAAGGTAAAGAAACAAAAGAAATAAAAGACAAACTATTCTTCATTAACCTCCACCAATAATAGTTGTCATACATATATAGCCAATCATCTCCCACTACTGAAGTGCCAGGTGGCATCCCAACAACCAAACAAATACTTACTAGCAAATGATTATAACTAACTAATATTCCCTACAAGAACGACATCGTTTCTACAATCAAACAATTAAAAGCAAAACGACATCGTAGAGTCTTCCCGCCAAAGTACTTAAACACAAATACCCAATTTAGTAATTAGTTTATGACAACTCCCCTTCTGTTGCACACGACCTTGTCCTCAAGGTTGAAATTTTGGGTACTTGCGTATGAGGTCCTCCCACAGCTCCCAAGTAGCCTCTGATGGTGTCCCGTTACTCCACTGTACCAGTACTTTAGTAGCTGGCCGGTTACCTTTCTTGACTAGCCTTCTTTCCAATATCACCTCCGGAACAGTGTTAGAATCTAGCTCCTCAGTTAACTCAGGCAAATGTGACTGAACTATCTCCTTGTTTCCAATCTTCTTCTTGAGCTGAGACACATGAAATATGGAGTGTATTCTTGAACCTTCGGGTAACTGCAATTGATAGGCCACTTTACCCACCCTTTTTACTACCCGATAGGGACCATAGTATCTTGCAAAGAGCTTGTGGTTGCTCCTAGCTTGTACAGTTGTTTGTTTGTAGGGCTGTAGCTTGAGATAAACCTCATCATTCACTTGGAATTATCTATCTGTCCTGCCCTTGTTTGCATACCAAACCATTCTCTCCTGTGCCTTAATCAAGTTTTCTTTAACTAACCTTTGCACCTCCATTCTCTCCTGAAGAAATTCATCAACTGATTTCACCTTGGTTGCAGGAGTCTGAAAATTCACTGATGGTGGATTCTGGTTGAAGAGTGCCTTATAAGGGCTCATGCCAATAGCAGAGTGGTGTGAAGTATTGTACCACCACTCTGCCATCGATAACCATTTCGACCATTGCTTGGGCTTCTGTCATGTGGTGCATCTCAAGTACATTTCAATGCACTGATTCACCCTCTCAGTCTGACCATCTGTTTGAGGGTGATAAGCAGTGCTGAGCTTTATCTTCGTCCCCATTGCTTGAAACAATTCTCCCCATAATTTGCTAACAAAAACAGGGTCTCTATCTGAGATGATAGCACTAGGAACTCCATGTAACTTGATCACATTATCCAAAACACACTGTGCTACTGTGGTTGCAATATAGGGATGAGTTAAAGCCACCAAATGGAAATACTTAGTGAGCTTATCCACTATGACTAAGATAGTGTCTTTACCATATGATCTGGGCAAACCTTCAACAAAGTCCATCGAAATGGTTTCCCAAGCTGCACCAGGAAGTGGGAGTGGTTGCAACAGACCTGGTATTGGCACATGTTCACTTTTGTTCTTCTGACAGACATCACATTCTTGCACCCATGTAGTCACCTCTTGTTTGAGTTTTGGCCAAAAGAGCTGGTTCTCAATCCTTTTCGTAGTGGTTTGAATACCAGAGTGGCCTCCTTCTGTTCCGCAATGTAGAGCTTCAATAATTTTACTTCTCAGGTTTGTGCCAACTCCCACATAATACTTTCCTTGTTTCAGAATCAATCCATCTTGAAGAATGTAATCTGAAGGCATGTTCCCAGTTACTGCAAATTGAGCCAGCATTTCTTGTGCAATCATGTCACCCTCTAAGCTGCACTTAAGCTCCTCCTTCCAATTACTTTGCCTTACATGTATACCAGCACATTGTATATCAGCCTCATGCAATCTAGATAGGGCATCAGAAGCTAAGTTGTCTTTGCCCTTTTTATAAGATATCACATAATCAAACCCCAGCATTTTCGAAAGCCATTTCTACTGGAGAATGGTAGTTAATTTCTGCTCCATAAAATGCTTCAAAGCCTCATGATCAGTCTTAATAATGAATTTGTTGCCTAGAAGGTAAGTCCTCCACTTTTGAGTGGCCATGATGACTGCTAACAATTCTTTCTCATATGTTGATAGGCCCAAGTGCTTAGGACTGAGTGCCTTGCTCAGAAATGCTATAGGTTGCCCTTCCTGCATAAGCACTACTCTAATCCCTGTATGGATGGCATCTGTTTCTATAGTGAAAGGCTTGGTGAAATCTAGCATGGCAAGAATAGGTGTGCTAGACATAGCTACCTTCAATTTGTTGAATGCCAGTTCTGCTTCAGGTGACCACTTAAAGGCTCCCTTTTTGAGTAGAAGGGTCAATGGCTTAGCCACGGTACCATATCCTTTTACAAATCTCCTGTAGTACCCTGTAAACCCCAGAAAACCCCTCAAAGCTTTAACTGTGTGAGGTACTGGCCACTGTACCATAGCTTGTATCTTCCTTTCATCTGCAGCTACCCCAGCCTTAGACACAATATGGCCCAAATATTAAACTGAATCAATAACAAAAGAACATTTCTTCTTCCTCACACAGAGTTGGTGCCTTCTTAATACATCAAAAACCAGCTGTAGGTGCTCCACATGCTGCTCTAATGTAGGGCTTTACACCAAAATGTTATCAAAGAACACCAGCACAAACTTTCTCATAAATTTAGAAAAAACATCATTCATCAGTGCTTGGAAAGTTGCAGGAGCATTTGTAAGACCAAAGGGCATCACCATGAATTCATAGTGCCCCTCATGGGTTTTAAAAGCAGTTTTATGGATATCTGAGGGGTGTACTCTAATCTGGTGGTAACCACTCCTTAAATCCAGCTTGGAGTATATTGTACTACCCTTTAATTCAGCAAGGAGCTCTTCAATTATGGGTATAGGGTATTTATTTTTAACAGTAAGTGAATTAAGAGCTCTATAATCCACACATAACCTCCAACTCAGGTCCTTCTTTCTAACTAGTAACACAGGTGATGCAAAGGGGGATGTACTATGCCTCACAATACCACTGGCTAGCATTTCTTTAACAATTTTCTCTATTTCATTTTTCTGTACATAGGGGCATCTATAGGGGTTAGAAGATACAGGGTTACTCCCATCCTTCAGAGGTATTAGGTGGTCCTGGTTCCTAATTGGAGGGAGGTCTCTTGGCTCATCAAACAAGTCTTCATACTTCTGCAATAATTCACTCACTTCTGTAGGAACCTCAGTGCTCAGTTCTTGTTGCCCCTCCATAGCCACAACATGGCATAAAAAACATGCATCCTCACTAGAGAACCTCTCAGTGTTATGAGTGGTTATAATTCTGTTCACTTGAGCATCCACCTTTTCTTGCAACTCAATTCTTTTACCCTTCCACTTAACTGCAATAACCCCATGCTGGAAGTCAAACACCACTGGACTTACCAACTTCATCCAGTTAACTCCTAAAATCATGTCATACCCCCCTAAAGGTAGTACATGAAAATTATAACTAAATGATTGCTCAGACATCAGCCACTTAACTCCTAGTGTTGTTTGTTGGCACTTAAGTTTGTCACCATTGGCCACAGTCACACTTATCTCATTACACTGGTTGGTGTGTAATTTAAGATTTTTCACTAATGTCTGAGCAATGAAAGAATGTGAGGAGCCACTGTCAATTAGGATACTTACTTTTCTTCCTTTGATTGCCCCTTGCAACCTTAGAGTATGCAAGCCCTCTGTCCCTGTTAGCGCATGAAGTGACAAGTCAGTAACCACCTCTCCTGGGTTTGGCTCTTCATTTGACACACCCCAGGGGTTACACTCTTCACCTTCCTCCCACAACAGGTTTGGTTCCTCATGCTCCTTACTTTTGATGTCATCAAAATCTGTAGTAATCATGAAAACCTGTTTGTTCTTGCACACATGCCCTGCACTGAACTTCTCATCACAATTGAAGCATAATCCCTTACTTCTCCTCTCCATCATTTCACTATAGCTCAACTTCTTCACTCCAACAGGAAGCACCTTAGAGCTGTTATCTTTACTAGGAGAAAATTTTAATTTCCCTAGTTGTAGTGGTGGTTTAAGAGTGTCAATGTTATTAAAAGCTTTTGTACCCTTGTTCATTCTATCCATCACCTCTATGAATGTCTCTTGGCCCCTAGCTTTGTCTCTGGCATCCTTCAATGTCACAGGCTTATTCAAGTATAAAGCAGATGAAATTTCCTCTTTAAGGCCACTGAGAAAACTATCTACATAATAAGTTTCATTGTGAGTTCCATCTATTGATATCACATACTTCCTCAACTCCTCAAACTAATTAATATACTCCTCAACTTTACCCTTTTGTACCAGTTTGTTGAATTGCCCCACAATGTTTTCATATCCCACTTTTGAAAACCTATGATATACCAACTCTACAAACTGCTCCCACAACATTCCTGGCTGCTCATTGAATACTGTTTGGACCCATATGTCAGCCTCGCCTTCACAGTGTAAGGTAGAAAATATGACCTTAGTTTTGGAGTCCAAATAAGGGTTAATCATAAAAAACTTTTCACACTTATTCACCCATCCCCTGGGATCCTTGCCATCAAAACGAGGGAAATCAAGCTTTGGTATTCTGAGTGGCCCAAACCCTGGTGTGATTTTACTTTGGCCAGTATCATTAGTTGGATACCAACTCATTTGGGGTATTGGTTGGCCTTGAGTAGGATTTTGGTTCTGGGTTGTGGGGTGGCCGTTAAGCTGATATGGAGACTGAGGTATCAAGTGGTTTGGCTGGTAGAACATCTGACCCTGAGGGTATAGCCCTGTGTGAGTGACATAAGGAGAATGTTTGGTAAGATTCTGGGTGACTGGAGGAACACTTATTGGCTGGTTGACAACATTCTGGGGAATAAATGGGGGAGGGGTCTGAGTATAAACCCAGCCAGGTGGTACATTCATAGATCCCTTAACAGCTGGATGAGCAACGTGTGGCACATCTGGAACAGAGGGTGTGATAATCTGATGTACACTCCCCTGTTCTTCGTTGTGTGTGATAGTGTGCATACCAATATAAGTGGGGGTTTGTTGTTCCTTACCTTGTATAACCACCGAATCATCTTTCTCCTTATGCACAAACTTCATCAACTCTCCTATTCCCACCCTTAGATCTTCGGTCGCCTTAGTTAGTTGCCCCACCTGAGTTACCAGAGTCTCAATCTTACTGTTGGTTTGAAGATTGTGTTCCTCCACAGTAGTACCTATCTGTGTCACCACTCCATTCAACTATTCTAGTCGACCCTCCATGGTGGTGATAGATTTTTCATGTCTTTGTACGGTGGTTTCATCTGCCATTGGCCCAGGCGACGCTCTGATACCAAGTTGTCACAACTTGGGTGATTAGGGTTAAAAATTGTTGGTTGTAAATAGATAAGAATGAAGAAACAAAAATGTGCAGTATTAAAGGTAAAGAAACAAAAGAAATAAAAGACAAACTATTCTTCATTAACCTCCACCAATAATAGTTGTCATACATATATAGCCAATCATCTCCCACTACTGAAGTGCCAGGTGGCATCCTAACAACCAAGCAAATACTTACTAGCAAATGATTATAACTAACTAATATTCCCTACAAGAACGACATCGTTTCTACAATCAAACAATTAAAAGCAAAACGACATCGTAGAGTCTTCCCGCCAAATTACTTAAACACAAATACCCAATTTAGTAATTAGTTTGTGACATCAAGATCGACCAGTTTCTAAACTGGACTACTCGATCGCAGATAATTCTTGGCATTGCTAAAGGATTGCAATACCTACACGAGGATTCACACCTTAGAATTGTGCATAGAGATATCAAAGCTAGCAACATTCTGCTAGATTCCAAATTTCAACCAAGAATAAGTGATTTTGGCCTGGCTAGGTTCTTCCCTGAAGACCAAGCTTATCTCAGCACTAATTTTGCTGGAACATTGTAAGTGTTCTCCCTTGGCCCCTATTTTTAACACTATCATACCCTACTTTATTACCAAAATCCATTGAATGCTGATTGGATCATCATTTAAGTGTTAAAGATATAAAAGTTGGAAGAAAAATGCTAGGTAATTTTTCCATTAACAAACAATTTAGCCATTTTGTGTTCTTCACGAAGTGTAATAAGTAATAACTTCTGCCTAAATATATAATACAAGATGATCTTGAGACAACAGAATATACCACATGTTATAATTCATATGTGGTGATACCTTTGCTCTTCTCCTTGCTTGCAGAGGTTATACAGCCCCTGAATATGCCATCAAAGGAGAATTGTCTAAAAACGCTGACATATATAGTTTTGGAGTTCTAGTACTTGAAATTATCAGCTATAGGAAAAATACAGATCTTACTTTAAACTCTGACATGCAGTACCTCCCTGAATATGTACGTCTTCTTACCTTCTCAGCAACTCTTATTATATTGAATTATTGATAGTACATCGGTTCCGTGACATGACAATAAGCAAAATCTATATCGTATTACTTTCTGTTAGGCATGGAAACTCTTTGAGAGGTAAAAAGTACTGGATCTAGATATCTAGTAGATCCACGTTTGCGAGAAGATGGGTTTCTAGAGAGGGATGTTTTGCAAACAAGTCAAGTGGCTTTTCTATGTCTTCAACCTCATGCAGACCTACGACCACCGATGTCAGAAGTCGTTGCAATGTTAACATGCAGAGTTGATATGACTGCAACACCTTTGAAACCAACTTTCTTGAATAGGAGGCGAAGGAATCAAGAGAACTGGGACACCATATCAGATGTTTTCCCATCTCCGCAGCTGAGTGATTCACTTTCTGGTACTCGTCCCACAAACTAAGAGGGTCATTGCACCAGAGCCATACTGTTTGAAATTCAAAGCATAATTTGTTGTCTTGTAATTTTGTATAACTATTTCATTGATAATTTTGTTGATATCCGCATTGTTAATATTTTTAGCCCAAAAATTGGATTTTATGACAGATGTAGGCATGTGTAATATATAAGAGCCAGGTGAGTACTAGTTAATAAGAACAGGGCTCGTGTACATTTCTGATTTTCCCCTAGAGACTTGTTTAAAAGAAGAAATGCTCCTAGTAATGTTGAAACCACGTCTGCCGTATATCATTTAATCTTGAATACATTCTACCTCGATAGTTAGAACTGTGATCCACCGACTGATTCTGACTTGGAAATAATCTCAACTACGTATTTGTTTTAGGACATAGGTATAATGATAAATAAATTAATTTGTTAAATGCTTTTAAAATAATTATGCAGATGAAAAATCACCATTAGACCTCTATTTGTAGGTAGTGAACTGAGCACAGATATTATGGACTCTATGAACTGTCACCCCCATTTCTTGGTAAAAGATTGGGGTTTTCTTTTTTCTATTCTTTATAAATAATTTGTTGTTCTTTGTACATTGGTTACAGAATTCCAGATGAAAGTACTAGGTAGGTGCTACACACTCATAATCAAAAGAATCCTGTAAACAGTGTATAGACGGATGAAAAATACAACCAGAATACAAGCTCGAAGCCTATTGAGCTCCGAACTATATGCTATAAGCTACTAAGACAAAAATGAATTCTGAATTCCACAATAAACGAATCAAAAGCTACCCTTTCAGATTTTCTGAAAGTTGAATCACCTACAACAGAAGCACCTATACAAACTTTGTTTATCAATGGGAAGTACTTTGTCCAGATTTTAATTTGCTGGCAGTGTACACTCTTTACTTGGTCAAGTGTACACTCTTTACTTGGTCAAACCATACAGTTAGTTTGGTAGAAGAATGATAATGTTATAAATTGTTTGGACAATTTACACGAGGACGAGCTCAGAGTTGCATTGTTCAAGCTCAACAAACCATCACAAGATCAGCGGCCAAGACTTGTCTCCATGGTGTTGATGACATCAATACATAGTGTTCACACAAAATGTTGGAGAATATGCTATTCAACTCTATGATCCGTAAAACATCCCCAAAAGAGATCAAACTAACGAAGAAGCTGGATATTACGTACATTTTGTGACCCCAAGTCTTCTGACTATAAGACACTGAAATTCTTACAGGAAGTTTTATATTAAAAGCTAACATTTTTCATGTATTGTAGAACCAACTTATATTTAAATTATTCTTTTTTTAGCTTAAAAGCTAACATTTTTCATGTATTTGTTTAAAAGAAAATTATTATATTATTCTTCAAACGTTTTAGCCTTGGTTGTATGATATTAGTACATTCATTATTTTCTCTTCTTAATAACAAACTTTTAATCAAGGAATACATCTCTTGTTTCGATTGTAGAACCAAAATTATTTATAAGTGTGTATAATATTCTTTTAATTTAATAGGGCACGAATCTTTAGTCATGTGGAACACAATTAGGTATTTCAATATAATTTTGTTTTATTACAGCAATGAATTAAGATTGAAAACAATACACTTTGTTCCAATGTAGAACCAGTGGAATCATAACTTCACAAATTAAACGCTAATGAACTACTAAAATTTGGTTCTATTACATAATAAATAATAACCATATCTTACGAAACCACATCTTTACATAATTTTACATGCTCCTACTCTAGAATGACAAAAAAAATCATCATATTTACATGTGATGTATGAATGTGGTCTTTTGAAGAAGCCACAACTAATTTGACTGTATCTTGGTACTTTACACACCATAGGAACAGGAATGCCCCACGAACAGGAATGCTGCTCACTTTAGGATCCTTAATATTGTGTTCATCACATTCTTTATAAAGTTCTTTAAAAATCAACCAATCCCTCCTGATAGGAAACTCTAGCCTCCAACCATTATCCATACGGTCTTATCTCTTTGTGCTCTCTTTCTTGATTGCAATAAACCAGTGGCTTGAAATGGATTTCACCAAGTTAAAAGTACTTCATTCTTCCCTGTAGCATTTACTAATTCAATAACCAATATATTTATAAAATATATATGATTCTATTGTAGAAACACAACCTTCAAAATCTTTGGTTCTAGTACAGAACCTTAATTTTAAAACAAAATTTGGCAAAAATAAATTCATACATGAATCTACTTTAGAATGGGATTTTACAAAATTGGTTCTATTACAAAAGCACATTTTATACCATAATTTTATACACTGAATCCCTTAACATCAACAAAAACTAGTTAACTTCAAAAAAAATTACAAAACATTTATTTTAAAACAAAAATAAGCATTAAACCATTAGCTTGAATCAGATTTCACCACGTCAAAAGTACCACTTTCAACCCTGTAACATCTATCTAATTCAGTAACCAATATATTTGCAAAGCAGGTAGAAGTGTCAATATTATCTATTAAGCCTGTAAGTGAAGATTTCAATTTTCTAACACTTGTAGTGGAACTATCTACTAGACTGCTGACCAAATTCTAAAGAAGAGAATGAAATGGCATCATGTTCAAGAGATGAATTAGTTGGCAGATCATTATTTGTGTTCTCTGTGAAACTATTTATGTCATTTCAAGATCATTATTAAAGATCACAACTTCAAAAATACATATTACATATATATTTCAATAAATTTAAAGACATGAAATACATATTTTTTTGACATTGAAGTTTCATGATGCCCCCCCCCCGGACCAAATTATGTAATTTAAAACAATAATACCATTCTTCAACTTTTGTGTCAACTTCTGAACTTCAAAACCACCCTGCCTTCCATACTCAGTGTAGAATTGGAAACACGACTCAATATTCTCAAATTGCATACCAGGATATGGTTTAATTGTGTCATGAGAGACTTTAGGGATCCACAATTTGCTACTCCTACTAAACGAATGATCAAACCCTTCAAATAAGTCTTCAACCATATCATTACCAACAAAATCAGATGCAACCTCAACAATATCATTCCATGAATGAATGACAAATAAAATCATGTTAGTCAGGACCATATGTATTATAGAAGAAGAAAAAATTAAGCATGTGACAACTTATTAATTTAGAACTAATTTGGTTCGATTGTAGAACCTATAGTATACAATTGCATAACAAATCTATGTATTTAAGTTTTTTTTTATTGTTCTGATCCTATAATATTTTGGTTCTGCAGTTGAACTGATATCAATATCACACTATTATACAACAAAACTACTGATTAAAGATATTTATTATTTTGATTGTATAGCAAAATCATACATTGTCGCTTTGCAACTATTCCCGATTCTAGAGTGGAACCAAAACCTATAGATCAAAATTGCATTACAAGACTACTCATTTAAAGATATCGAATATTATGATTCTATAATAGAACCAAATGAAATACATAATTTTAAAAAAGGTTGTTTACGATCATAACCCTCCTCCAACGGAAATCATTTGGTTCCACGGTAGAACTAAAACTATAAAACAGAACCACTTTACAAAATTACATATTTGAGAAGGAGTATATTGTTTTGGTTTTATGGTTCTATAATGTTAGAAATGATTGATGAAAACAGTGTTTGGAAGCTAGTCAGAAAACAGAGTTTAGCTGGAAGCAGTCAGAGTTTGATTAAACACTGACTGGAAGCGCAAACAGAGTTTGTTAAACTCTGTAGCGGTATTGTCTGAAGAGTCAACAGTGTTTGAAGATTGATAAATATGAAAGTAATATCTTTGAAGATTGGAAAGCTGTCAAAGAGATTGAGTTGACTTGGAAGACTGAAGCAATCGTGATTGATATCAATTGTATAGCTTGATTTTAGGAGTATCAGTTACTGATTGTACGAAGCTGTATGTTCTATAAATACAGTTAGGTTAACCCTAGAAGGGTAGTCGAACATTGAGATATTCATCCATTGTAACCTAAGCAGCTCTCTGTGATATTTACATCACTGAGAGAGGAATTATTAATTCCAAACAGTTTTTAATTGTTAAACAGTGTGTTCTTGTTAAGTTACTCATACAGTATTTGATTGCTTATTGTGTATTCGACCTAACAAGTGGTATCAGAGCCTAATCTGTTACTTTATTACAGTTAAAGATCCAAACACAAAAGTAATCAATGGCAGAGATTCCTCCACCATCTGAGAAAGCCCCTACTACTGTTAGTAGGTATGAGACAATCAGGGTTCCTATACTTAGGCCATCAGAGTATGCAATTTGGAAGGTGAAAATGACCATGTTTCTGGAGGCTACAGATCCAGAATACCTTGATAGAATATATGAAGGTCCTCACAAACCAACAAAATTATCTGCTGCTGCTGCTGGTGAGGAGGCAAAGGTCATTCCAAAGGAAAAGAAAGATCTAACTGCTGAAGATCTTTCATCTATTGCAAAGGATGCAAAAGTGAGACATTTACTTCACAGTGCATTAGACAATGTTATGTCTAATAAAGTGATTAATTGCACAACTGCAAAGGAAATATGGGATGCACTTGAGGTTAGGTGTCAAGGAACTCCTGCAATCAAGAAAAACAGAAGAAACATACTCACTCAGGAGTATGAGCACTTTGAGGCAAAGTCTGATGAAATCATGACAGAAACATTTGACAGATTCTGTAAACTGCTCAATGATTTGTCATTGGTTAACAAAGAGTATGATTTAGAAGACTCAAATCTCAAGTTTCTTCTTTCTCTACCTGAAAAGTGGGATGTGAAAACAACCACTATTAGAGATAATTATGAACTTGGTGAAACAGAGATTGATGAAATTTATGGGCTGCTCAAAACCCATGAATTGGAATTGGAGCAGAGAAACAAAAGAACAAGTAGAAAGTCAAAATCTGTTGCACTCAAGGTTGAGGAGAAACCATTAAAGAAGGAGGCATCAAGGAGAAAGGAAAAAGGGAAAACCTTAGTCATCCATTCAGAGAATGAGTCATCAAACACTGATGTTGACTCAAACACAGATGGTTCATCTGATTCTGAAGATGATGAAGAGATGATGCAAATGGCTGCATTGATGGTAAAGACCTTCAAGAAGATGGGTTACAAGAACTTCAAGAAGGGAAAGAGATTCTCAAGGGACTACTCAAAGTCTGACAAGAAGAATTTCAAGAAAGCTGAGGGAAAGGACTTCAAATCTGGAAAGAAAGATAAGTCTGAGATTCAATGCTACAAGTGTAAGGAGATGGGACACTATGCTCCAGAGTGCAAGAAGGGTAAAACTGAAAAGGCACTCTACACCAAAGGCAGAGATTGGGCAGACACTTCAGATTCAGATGAGGAAGTCAACTATGCTCTCATGGCTACTACTCAGACTGAAAATGATGATCTCAAGGTACCTCCAACTACCTATGCTTATAACACTGATAATATAACTGAATTGAGAATTTATCTTAAAGCATTGCATATCAGTTATAGGGATCAGACTTTAGAAAATGAGAGGATAAAGTCTGAGTGTTCTCAACTTAAAGAAAGAAATAAACTTGTTGAGGAACAGCTAGAGAACATGAATAAAATTCAGAAAGAGAGAGATGATGCAGTGTTTATTGAACAAGAGTTGCTAGGTAAGTATAAGCAACTAGAATCAGAATTGGAGGATACTAAACACATCATTAAAACTTGGACACACTCTGGTAAAGACACTCAAGAAGTGTTTCAGTCAGACACAGTAGGTCTAGGTTACTCTGTAGGAGATGAACTTAGATTTGAAAATCAGGTAAAGAAAAGACCACATTATTCATCTGAAGGTAATGTCATGGGAACAGGTGGACCTAAGACTGAAGCACAGAAAAAGGCTGTTAAGGAGTCATATGCTAAAACTTTTGTTAAAGAGGCTAACATTGGTTTAATGACAGATAAACAACTCAAGCATAAGCTTAAGGAGATAAAATCTGTCAACAAACAGAGATTGCCTAAGAAAAACAAAAATGGAAAAGTAGGCATCACATCAGGAATTAAGCCAATGCTTGCTTCATTAGCTCCTAGAAAAACATGCTTTAATTGTGGTAGCACTAATCATCTTGCTAGTTTCTGCAGTAAGAATAAGAACATTAATTCTTTGCCTTCTAAAACTGCAGTAAAGAGTGATTATGTGAGAACTAGACCACAGACTTTATGCAAACACTGTGGAAGTACTTGGCATTCTATTTACACTTGCAGAGATTATCATGCTATTTATTATAATTACTATGAACCCAAACCAAATTTGAAATGGGTTAAAGTAAACTCTGCAAATGTAAACTCTGAAAAAGTTAGCTTAAACTCTGTTAATTTGAATTCCGCTGCAAAAGCTAACAGATTTAAGAAAGCCAAAGGATCCAAGCAAGTCTGGATCCTTAAAACTAATAATCAGTGATTGTTTGTGATTGCAGGGCTCAAGGGTCAGTACCCTAGTCGTGGACAGTGGATGTTCAGGACACATGACAGGAAATAAAGCCCTGCTATCAGAGTTTGAGGAGAAGGCTGGCCCAGAAGTTTCCTATGGAGATGGCAACATAGGACATACACTGGGATATGGCAATATTAATCTTGGAAATGTCATCATCACAAATGTAGCTCTTGTTCCAGGACTCAAGCATGATTTGCTATCTGTGAGTCAAATCTGTGACAGAGGTTATCATGTAGATTTTCAGCCTGAATATTGTCAAGTGATCAGTAAATCTACAGGGAAAGTTGCTCTAGTTGGAAACAGACACAATAACATCTATGAAATCAAATTGTCAACAAACACTGATGGCAAAGCAGTGTGTCTGTCTTCAAGGATGTCCAGTGAAGAGAGTTGGAAATGGCACAAGAAACTCTCTCATTTGAATCTGAACAACATCAATGAGCTAATCAAGAATGATCTTGTAAGAGGTCTACCAAAGTCCTTGTTGAATGTAGAAGGACTGTGTGATTCTTGTCAAAAAGCCAAACAGAGAAAAACATCTTTCAAAAGTAAATCTGAGTCTTCAATTGCTGATCCTTATCATCTACTACATGTTGATCTTTTTGGTCCAGTGAATGTGATGTCTCTTGGAAAGAAGAAATATGCATTAGTCATTGTTGATGAATATACCAGATTCACATGGGTATATTTTCTTGCAAAGAAGGATGAAACTGCATTAACACTGACAGAACATGTAATTCAACTGGAAAAAGGGTCAGAGCATCAAGTGAAGATAATCAGAAGTGACAATGGAACTGAATTCAGGAATTCATCTATGGAAGATTTTTGCAAGAGTAAAGGGATAAAACAAGAGTTTTCTGCACCTGGTACTCCACAACAAAATGGTGTAGTGGAGAGAAAGAACAGAACCTTGATAGAAGCTGCTAGAACCATGCTAGATGAAGCAAAATTGCCAACATATTTCTGGGTAGAAGCAGTTCAAACTGCTTGTTTTACTCAAAATGCAACACTGATCAACAAGCATGGTAAAACACCATATGAAATGGTGAAGAAGAAAAAGCCAAATCTAAAATATTTTCATATTTTTGGATGCAAGTGCTTTGTGTTGAAGACTCATCCTGAACAGTTGACCAAGTTTGACCTAAAGGCAGATGAAGGAATTTTTGTTGGCTATCCACTGTCAACTAAGGCATTCAGAGTTTATAATCTGAGAACCAGAGTGATCATGGAATCAATTCATGTGTCATTTGATGACAAGAAAATAACTGGACTTGAAGATGTAAATGAACATGATCAACTGCACTTTGAAAATGAAGATTTATTCTCTGAAAAAGTAAACTCTGATCAGACTGATGTGTCAAACTCTGTTAATCTAAACTCTGTACCTCTACTGGTAAATACTGAAGAAACTCTTCAATCAGAAACAAGGGAAGAACCAGTTGAGGGGGAGCATGAAGAATCACATCAAAGTGAAAATTCAAACACTGATAGTGACTCAAATGATAACTCTGAATCAAACACTGTTGATTCAAACTCTGATCATTCAAATTCTGAGCAGTCACATTCAGGGGAAGCATCTGAAAATGAGGAAAGACACCAGGAAAATCAGGAGAGCATGGATCAAGGGGGAGGATCACATGATGACAGAAGCAATCTGCCTTCTGCAAGAAAATGGACTAAATCTCACACACCTGATTTGATTATTGGTGATCCAGATGCAAAAGTAAGGACAAGAAGTGCAACAACAAATGAATGTCTATTTCATGCATTCTTGTCACAATCTGAGCCAAAGAAAGTGGAAGAAGCTCTTAAAGATGCTGACTGGATAACAGCAATGCAAGAAGAGCTAAATGAATTTGAAAGAAATGAAGTGTGGACACTTGTACCAAGGCCTAAGAATAGATCCATTGTTGGTACTAAATGGGTTTTCAGGAATAAAACTGACAGTGAGGGTGTTATCACAAGGAACAAGGCAAGACTGGTTGCAAAAGGCTACTCACAACAGGAAGGAATTGACTATGATGAAACATTTGCACCAGTGGCTAGATTGGAGGCAATCAGGATTTTTCTAGCATATGCCTCCCACATGAAATTCAAAGTGTTTCAGATGGATGTAAAAAGTGCATTTTTGAATGGAAAACTTGAAGAAGAAGTGTTTGTGGAACAACCACCAGGGTTTGTAGATCCAAAATATCCAGACCATGTCTACAGGTTAGACAAGGCTCTCTATGGACTTAAGCAGGCACCAAGGGCATGGTATGAAACCCTTGCCAAATTTCTACTAGAAAGTGGATTTAACAGAGGTACTATTGACAAAACTCTGTTTTACTTCCAAAATGGTAGTGACTTGCTTTTAGTTCAGATATATGTGGATGACATTATTTTTGGGTCTACTAATGATAAACTCTGCAAGAAGTTTGCCAAACTCATGCAGTCAAGATATCAAATGAGTATGATGGGAGAGCTTAGTTATTTTCTAGGCCTACAGGTGAAGCAAACAGATGATGGAATTTTTATAAATCAAGCAAAATATACCAGAAACCTTCTCAAGAAATTTGGTATGCTTGACTGTTCATCTGCAACAACTCCCATGGCAACTGCAACTAAGTTGGACAAAGATGCAGGGTCATCAGTAGATATGACAAGTTACAGAGGAATGATTGGTTCTTTGCTCTATTTGACAGCTAGCAGACCTGATATCATGTATGCAACTTGCTTGTGTGCAAGGTTCCAGGCAGATCCAAGAGAACCACATTTAACAGCAGTAAAGAGGATATTCAAATACCTCAAGGGCACTATGACTTTGGGGCTGTGGTATCCAAGAGAATCAGAGTTTAAACTTCTTGGTTACTCTGATGCAGACTTTGCTGGATGTAAGATAGACAGAAAAAGCACCAGTGGAAGTTGTCAATTTCTGGGTGACAGACTTGTTTCCTGGTATAGCAAGAAACAGAAGTCAATATCTACATCTACAGCTGAAGCAGAGTATATTGCTGCTGGTAGCTGTTGTGCACAGATTTTATGGATGAAGAATCAACTGCTGGATTATGGATTAAGGTATTCCAAGATACCTATTTACTGTGATAATCAAAGTGCTATTGCAATGACAGGTAATCCAGTGCAACATTCAATGACAAAGCACATCAGCATAAGGTATCACTTCATCAGAGAGCATGTAGAGGAAGGCAACATAGAGCTTCACTTTGTGTCTACAGAACAACAACTTGCAGATATCTTCACCAAGCCATTGAGTGAAGCTACATTTACAAGACTGGTCAATGAACTAGGAATGGTCTCTAGTTTTGACTAGAGATGTTGGTTAGACTCAAAATCTCATTGCTCATGATTTAAAACATTGTTAAGTGCTATGTGAACCTTAGTATTAAACTCTGTTCTGCATGCTAATGTTTAAATCTTTTTAAACTCTGTCAGCATGTCTGTCTGTTAAATACTGTTAACATGTTAGATACACTCAGTAAATTCAGAATTGATTTTTGTCTGAATGAAAACACCAATGAAGAAAATTGTATGGAGCATGATTCTCAGTAAATAAATCATGATTCTTTCTGAGTCACTGCTATCTAATCAGACTTTGTGCAGAAAATCAACACAGCATGATACTGTTTCATATTTATAGCATCTCTTAGTTTATTCAGTCCTAAACTCTGAGTCTATGAATATTGTGTGCATGGCCACTCATAAATAATTTTGGTTATTGATGAACTCTAAACTCTGATCAGTGACATTCTGTTTCCAAAGGTATGATTCATGATGATTCCTTGTTTGTACTTGTGAAAATCATAAAACTTGAGATGTGTCAGTGATTAGTTTGGTGAGTTCAGATTCATGTTTACACCATGAGAGAGTTTGAGCCAAATCAGTGATTGATACATTTTCTATCAATCAGTATTTATTGTTGTGTGATATTCATCAGGTAGTATGTTTCTCTAGAACTTGTATTAAACCATTTTGAGACTACATGATATGTGTGTGCATGAAAATGATAAAGGCAATAGGATTTACCATTCTTTCAAACACTGTTCAAAATTCTTTTGAACATTGTACAAACACTGTATAAACAATGTTCATAAATTCCATCCTTAGTAAACCCCTTTGAGCCTTATTAACTGCTCATTTTTCTTATACTCTGAAGTATTAAGAGCAGTTAAATATTTTTTTTCTCAAACAGATGAGTGTTTCTCAAGAAAAGAAAAAGTTTACTCAGTATATATGCTAAATAAAAAAAAATATATATATAAAAAAAAAAAAAAAAAAAAAAAAGAAAAAAAAAGAGCATATATACTGATCTTGTACAAATATATACTGTGACTGAACACTTTGTTCTCTTAAGATGCTCAGCTTGAAGTCACTCTTGAATAAAACATCTCTTTTCATCTGTTTGATCTTACTCCATTTAAACCCTGAATAAAGTCCTTTTGATTTGTGAATACATGTACTCAAAGTAGTGTAGAATTGGTGGACATTCAAGCATATGGTAGACTCTGCTATTTCTGATTGAATGTGAGTGTAAACACATCACCTAAACACTTGTGTGCTTTGAGAGTTTGTGAGGTTATACAGTTCATGACTGTTATTCACTGAATGATGCTCTGATTTCTATCTCTTGATATTTTTGTCTTTAAAGACTGTGTGCTTACTTGGATAATCATGGACATCAAAGGAAATGGAAGTTTTCAGATTTCTGTATAACAGTAACTACAGAGTTTAGCATTCATCAAACAATCAGTGTTTAATATGAGAGTTTGTGCATTCAGTGTTTATTAACTGTTTGTTATGGATTTTATGAAATATTAGATGCTCTAAAAATTGATTTCAGTAAACTCTGCTTCACACACACTCATATCCACAACTGTGCAATTTTTGAAAGGATTTTAGTGATAAAGTTGGAAAATTGATAAACACTGTTGAGTTGTGTTAAGTACTCTGAGGTAAAGTCTTATTGAGATGATTTGACTATTTTGGAGTAATTGGGGTAGTTGACAACTGTTAATTAGTGTTAATGTGTCTAAGTGTCGTGATTATTGGGATAACAGCGGTAATTATTAAGTGATCCATTGGCTGTTTGACACGTGTCCCATGATTGTGTCCCACTCACACACTACTCTTCAACAGTTGTGCGTTTGTACTAAATAAACGATTGAGTTTTAATTTTACTCTAATCGTCTTTAGTCTCTCACTCCATATCGATTCACATTCACCCACTCACAGTTACTTACATACTTATTCATTTTCACACTTCTCTTATTCTCTCCTTCACTTTTTGATAAACACTTACAGTGCATACAAATCTTTTCTCTGCATATCTTCGTATCTTGTTACTAATGGCAACTAAAGCATTTGATGCAGCAGGGTTAGTTTTTCTCCCTAGTAACTATGCAGCACCATTGGATAATGAAAATGCTCCACAGGCGTTTCACTTGTTCCAAAACTTCTTGAACGATTCTGAGATAGGGACGGCTCTAACTGCACCACCAACGTTATCTGCTTCACAGATTGCTACTTTCTGGACAAACTCTGAATATGATGATGGAGGAGAAGCTGGCACTCCAACAATCATTTTCACTCATGAAGAATCAGAGTATATCATTACTCCAACCACTGTCAGGGATGCTTTGGACTTTGAGACACACACTTCTTACAGTGTTGTTGGTCATGATCGATTGAGGACAATGTTGGAACAAATTGGATGTGCAGGAAACTTGAACAAGATAGGGTCTTTGAGACGGCCAAGTTTGAGAAAGGAATGGAGTTTCTTCTTTGATTGTATAACAAGGGCTTTTGGAAAGAAGACAACAAACTGGGATGCACTACCTCTGGATACACTCCAAATTGGTCATGCTCTACTATATGGAGGTAACTTTGATTTTGGTAGACTAGTACTAATGAACTTGGGAGAGAGATTATCTGAGTCTACTACTGTGTATTTTGCTCGTTTTTGTCAATTGCTATTTACTGCATGTGTGCCTAACATTCCAATTGATGAAGCTGATGTAATTCAGCCTTTTCAAGTTGCTAAGAGAATGTTCAGTGATTTGACAAACAAAGATGTCACTAAACAGCAAATACCTGAATTGTTTATGCCTTTAGCCTTACAAAACTATGTGAACCAACCACAAGACCCTCAATCACCACAACAAATGCCTGAACCAACAGAAACCATAAACTCTGAACCAACACCTCCAACACCCACAACTACAGTACCTACTACATCTCAACAACCACAACCAGAAACCTTAAACTCTCCACCAATAAACTCTCCACCAATAAACTCTCCACCATTAAACACTGAACCCTCAAACACTGAACGATTTAAACACTGAAACTTTAAACACTGATACCTTACACTCTGAGCCAGCACCTACTGAACCAGCCAAAACCAAACCAAAGAGAAAGAAACACACTGCCCAAAACACTAAACATTCAAAGGCTAAACAGACATTACCTGGAGCTGTTTATACTAGAAGAATGAAGCAACATGCAAACAGACCTTCACTTTCACCACCAAGAGAAAGCTCAAGTGAAGATGAAGAAGAGATTGTTGTGCCAATCAAGAAAAGGAGACTGATTCTTTCTGATTCAGATGCAGAGAATGTTGTTGAAGCTCCAGAGGTGGTTTCACAGCAAACACCTACTGTTGAGGATACAGTGAATGTTGAAGTACCTGCAAAGGTTGACATGCCTGCAGAGAATATTGTGGATGACAAAGTACAAATACCTGCAGAGGTTGAAATGCCTGCAGAGGATAATGTTACTGTTGAAATACCTACAGAGGATAAAATGCCTGTAGAAGAGGATCAAAGAGATGGTTTGTCACCAGTACATGATGTTCCTGAATCAATTCTTGATCCTGTCTCACCTGCAGTACATGTTTCTGAAGCTGTGGCATCACACACAGAGCTGGTATCTTCTCAAATTCAAGACAAAGGTGATGAAGCTACTAAGGCAAACTCTGTTGCAGAGCCTGTGCAACATGAGGTGATTATTGAAAAGGTTGCAGAAGTTATTGCAGAAACTGTGGCTGACACTGCTCAGCACAGTGGTTCTCTCAAAGATGGTCAAGATCAAGGTGCAAGTGATGAAGATAAATCTGACAGTGATGCAAACTCTGATTCTTTTGTGAGTGCACCTCCACAGACAGATAGTAAACATACACCTTTTGCTCAGCCTTGTCCATCACATGCTGTTGAAGTAGAGCATCTTGCTAAATCTGCTGAAAATTGGTATAGACAAGATTGCATTTTTCCAAAAGGGAGAGCATCTGAGTTTGTTAGGCAAACTGCAAAGCAGATTTCAAATCCAGATATCTTATCCTGTTTAAAGGCAACTGTAGTCCAAGTCAAGACTCTGGAAGGGAATTTTGCTGACACTAAACATGAAATTGCTTCCTTGAAGACTGAGATTCAGTCGAGAGAGTTGAAGATGGAAAGAGAGTCCAAAATAAAAGCTGTTCAGCTGTCCAAAGTTCAAGACACTCTTTTTGCCAGGCTAGGAAAGGTTGAAGAAAATCAGACTGCTTTATCTGCTAAGGTAGATTCAATTGCAAACTCTTTAGAGCTTATTACATCAATACTAATTCCTGATGATGTCAAAAAGGGGGAGAGAGTGACTAAGTCTAAATGCAAAGTTTCTCAAACTCTGACTCAAAAGGATGATGCTGGAGATGGAGGGGCAAGTGATAAAAGCAAGGTTTTAAACTCTGAAAGGCAAACTCTGAGATCTGGCAAATCTTTTAAACCACAGTCTGTTGGAACAAACACTGAAACTCAAGGTACCTCAAAGACCAAGAGTTTGGAATTAACATCAAACCCAAAGACTGATGAGGAGTTAGCTGTTAAGCTTTTCATGGAAGAAAATGCAGAAGGAGTGACCATAGAAGATGCTAAAGCTGAAGAGAAGAGTTTACAAGAAAAGCATCTGAAAGCTCTAAAGTCTGAAAAAGCAAAGAGGAATGTGAAAATTGCTAAAGCTGCAAAGCCTGTTCTTAAAGGCATTCAAATCAAAGAACCTGTTGGTACAGATCAAAGAATGCAAGTATTCAGAAAACCAACAGATGCAGAAGCCAAGCAAAAGCTGAAAAGTATAGTTACAACCTCTGTTGATACACATGTTGTACAGAAGAATGAAGACACAACCTCTGTTGCTGCACAAGTGGTGACCACACCATTAGTGTCTTTTCAGTTGAAATCAACATTTAAAAGAGGTGCTCCTCATGATCCAAGACTAGAAGCTACAATTCCAATGGATTTTGCTGATGGTAGAGCATTATCTGGTAAAATTGGATACAACAAAGGAGGCATAGGCTCATACAGAGATAAAAGACAATATGTTGGTCCTAGAGATCCTTCTTCACTGTCTGTTCCAGGAGGTGGTGTCACTCAAGAGAGTTTAGACAAACTGGAATCAGTACAGCTTGTATATCAGAAGAGTTTAGAAAAGGATTTCTTGTTATATTTCATGGCTGATGGAACAGTATTTAAAGTCTCTGAAAAGGATATTGAATTAAAGTATGCTGAAGAACTTGAATATGTCCTATATATTTTCAGAGTGAGAAGTCAAAGAACTCAGTCAGTTGCAAATGTTCTTCAACAAAGAATGATTCAAAACCTTGCAAGAAGGCAAATGAAATTCAACAGCAAGTATGTTCCTAAATACAGAGATTGGAATGGCAATCTGATTGAAATGGAGAAAGGGACTACAAAGCTGAAAACAGATCTTGGAATTACTGTTCTGGATTTCAATGTAAAATCTGAAGAGGTGAAATATATCAGGTTGGGAAATGAGATGAGAAGAAACAAAATCTACGATCTTAGAGCTGCTATCTATCAAACTGATGAGAATGATCCTCAGTTGAGAGAAATCAAAGAAGCTATGCAGATAGAGCTTGAAAATGCTGAAAGAAGGTTGCTTATAGACTATCTTAGAACAGTGCCTGATCTTCAAGAGATTAGAGATTAAAGTCTGTAAGAATTTTCTTATTTCATGTAGAATTTGTTAAGTAATAGCTTAAACTCTGTTTGTATGTTAAACACTGTAAACTTTGTATTTGTTTTGACATCATCATTTACTGTAAAACTTGTTCATTCTTGCTAATGGACAAGTTGGGGGAGATTGTTAGAAATGATTGATGAAAACAGTGTTTGGAAGCTAGTCAGAAAACAGAGTTTAGCTGGAAGCAGTCAGAGTTTGATTAAACACTGACTGGAAGCGCAAACAGAGTTTGTTAAACTCTGTAGCGGTATTGTCTGAAGAGTCAACAGTGTTTGAAGATTGATAAATATGAAAGTAATATCTTTGAAGATTGGAAAGCTGTCAAAGAGATTGAGTTGACTTGGAAGACTGAAGCAATCGTGATTGATATCAATTGTATAGCTTGATTTTAGGAGTATCAGTTACTGATTGTACGAAGCTGTATGTTCTATAAATACAGTTAGGTTAACCCTAGAAGGGTAGTCGAACATTGAGATATTCATCCATTGTAACCTAAGCAGCTCTCTGTGATATTTACATCACTGAGAGAGGAATTATTAATTCCAAACAGTTTTTAATTGTTAAACAGTGTGTTCTTGTTAAGTTACTCATACAGTATTTGATTGCTTATTGTGTATTCGACCTAACATATAATAGAACCAAGAAACTACATGATTCATACTGTAAATAACAAGATTATTGTTCAATGTAAAATGCATACAATTAAACAACAAACACCTATATCTAACCGTAAATTACAACTAAAAAACTTAAAAACAAGACAAATTGCTTATAAATTGAACCTGAGAGGGACCGAAGGTCAACATAATCACAGATTTGAGCTTGATTTGAGGAACAATCGGCTTGTTTCGAAGAACACGGAACTTGATTTGTCGAAGACGCCATCTCAGATTAATTGTAATTACATGGCAAGAGTTAGAGAAAGAGTACGAGAGATATGTGGGAGAGATTTAGAGTGAAAGACTATGAGAGAGAGGAACGTGAGAGAGAGAGATCACAGAGATATCGGCGAGAGATTTTAGAGAGAGATGATTTAAGAGAGAGAAAGTTATGAGCTTTAACTAACCATATAATTTCTATTTGTACTTTTTTTTTAATTTTGAATTATCATAAGCCGTTGGATTTGATTTAGATCTAATGGTTGAGATTAATGGAGAGGGTTCTCCATATAAAATGGTTCTCCATGGAACAATGGCCCACATATATATATATAGGGTCTTGTTCTAATAGAAACTAACTTAGAATAAAAATTAGAAACTAAACCTAAATTAAATATTTCAAGCTAATCTAATGACCAAATTAGGGGTACTCCAATACAAAAAACGTATAAAACTCTTGGCTCTATTCAGCAAAAAAAAATACTGTTCACATGATGATGTGGCAGTGACGTCAGCACGTGAACAGTTTTTTTTTTTGCTGAATAGAGCCAAGAATTTTATATCTTTTTTGTGAAAGTGCCCCTAGCGGGGCCCTTAAAATAAATGAAATATGATTTGTTTAGTGTAGGTTTCTAGTTTCTATTCTAAGGTTGGTTTCTATTTGAACGCTAGCATATATATATATATATATATATATATATATACATATACATATTATATTTTAAATTTTTTAATTATATATTATATTGTACACCAATTTTAATTAAAATTTATTTATAGTACAAACAAAAGAAAAAACTAAAAGTAAAGAATTGATGAATAAGCTCAAATTTTTACTATTTAACAGTGTTATGAAAATTGAAATTCGGAATAAAACAGTGAAGACACCGAATAACGATTAATCCTGATTAATTTTCATTCAGAGAGACACCAAACAGCAATTAATCACCGATTAATCGAGATTTATCCAATATAATTTAACCTCCAATTGTAGTTTTACTTAAAAACCATTAATTTTACTTGTCCATGAATATTACTTAAAGACATATGTGAGCATAGATTTTGAGCGGGAACAAAGGCAGCAACTTGAGTCAGAAGTAATTGTAGGTATCATAAAAGTTTACTGATAAAATTGGGAAATCACTTATAAATGTGAGTTTAGATTTTAAGCCGGGACAAAACGGTTTTGCGAGACTTGAGTCAGAAGTAATCCGAGGAAGTTTCTCATGCACGCCTTGTTGTGGTATAACGGGGATATATATATATGATACACAAACCCTACTTGGCTCCATCAAAACTACATATTTAGAAAATCAAAACTAAGATTATACATATGCTAGGTTTTATTTTCTAAAGAAAGAAGAATGGAGAGCGAAGGATGTCGTGTATGCAGATGTTTGAAGATACCAGGAATGTGTTTTGATCCCTGTGATGAAGAACTTGTTGCATATTATCTTAAAGAAAAAATCGAGGGAAGGGCTCTTCAATGCAATCATTTAATGATAGAGTTGCGGATCTATCATGACGATATGATGCCATGGGAGATTATTAAAGATGATAATCCCTATTGGACTACATCTTCTACTGATTCATTGAACAAGAATAAGATTAAGAAGACTATTTACGTGTTTACCGAGTTAAGGAAAAGTAATACTCGTGTGATAAGGAGAAGTGGTCGTGGTTCATGGACGGGTCAAAACAATCCTGTTGTGAAGAACATGGCTGGTGTTGATATTGGATATAATAAACTCTTAACTTTTTATGAAGATGGGGATGGCAAGAAGGGGAAGAAGAAGAAGATCCGTGATGATGATCAGGAGCACGGACGCTGGATGATGCATGAATATTCAGTCTTTGGAATTTGACAATTATGTGCTTTGTAATATTATTAAGGAATTCAGGATCTCCATAGAAGCCTCGGTAATGTGTCCCTCTAAAGCAACAGCAACGCAAGATTTTCGCACCCAAGGGGTTTTACATATTATGAATGTAGTTCCGGAAGATCAAGAGAGGTTGTCGGGTGATAGTGATCAAACCTTGGATGAGTCTACAATAGATTGGGACTAGAATGGTTGGATGGAGGAATTGTATCAAGAATTTGGAATGAATTTATCTGATCTTCAAGAGTTCCCCATACATTCTCAACCAATCAATTTTGATGGTCAGGAAGATAAAAACATGATATGCAATAATCAAATCCCTAATTTCTTGGTAGAGGAGGAGGCTACTGCTATTTTTAATCAACCATCGGATGACTCGGGAGCAGATTTGGATGCGAATGGCCAGAACTCTGTATTACATGAAAGGTGTGGTACCGCTGATGACTGTAACCAAACGGGTATCTCAGATACAAGTGATGGAGTTGGAGTTATCCGGGAGCTACTTGTATCTGTAGTATTGGTTAATCATCAGCAAGTGAAGGTTATTCAGGATATTTCATTAGAGGAAACAGTTTATGTTTTGCAAGAGATACAAGTTGCAGTTTGGGAAAAGAACAGGGAGATGGATCATACAAAGGTTTGGATGGGGTGGGTAATCACAATATCACAATATCATAGTTTTAGATGATGATAGTACTAGTATTCATGACAGTCAAGACTTAATGATGATTGAAGCTGTTTGCACTAAATCACGCAAGCATACGTGGTCACAAGTAATATAGAATAAAGTTGAGTTCGTTCCCACAGAGATCTGGTTTAGGTTTCAATTCAGTCAATGTACCTATGCAACAATGTATGGTTTTTATTCACTGCTAAGACAATTAACAAATTTGGGTTTTAATTAACTAAATTAACTAAGAAGTAAATTAACAACTAAGAATTAACTAACTAACGAGAATTGGAATCGAATTACTTATGCAAGAGAAAACATGGGATCCTAACTTCATTAAATACTTTGCTTAGATCTGACGCCTTTAATCACTATTTGCAATGGTTATGATATCTGATCAGACAACACGAAACAAGTAAACGCTAATTCTCAGTATACGAATACCAAACTAAACATACATCCACAAAAGAGATAGAAGATGAATAGACACCAATTATGCTTAGACCCTATATCTCTATAAGATTTGAAAACATAACGGTTGAAGAACAAGTTGTCTATTAAGATCACATAGGGTAGCATAATATCTCTATTTACGCTACAAATTATGATATTAAAACATCAACCTATCCTATGCTAGCATGGCAAGTTCTAAATCTCAAGATCCACTCTCGCTTCACAAGAGATTAACAGATTAGATGTTAACTACACATCTAACAATTAAGTATAACCATACGAGGATATCAAATATACATCACACACAGATCTTTAAAGCATCAAGATACTAAAGCTCCATAAATAAATCCGTTAGAATCCCATGACAACGATTAGTTCAAAATTGAACCTCTCGTCATCATGGGATCAAGTGAAACCATGAACAAGATATGAATTCTATGTTATAATATGCTTACTAATGATACAAATTACAATGGTAGGATGTGTTTATATAGCCCCAGCGTCTTGTCCAACAAGAAATTCCCCAAAATAGAGTTAAAATAGAATTTCTACATTTTAGCACAAAATACGTTTCCTAAACTGATTCTGTTTTGAAGGAAAATTCGTAGCTGACTTTTCTTCAGTATTTCTAGACCGTTCCAATTGTAATTGGACCTCTGGACCACTTTAGAATGAAAAATAATTCCTTTATCTTCGCGTGGACTGTAAGATCGTCCAAAACGAACTTGTAGAACTCAAGATATGACCCAAACAATAAATCAGCATTTTTCCAGCGAATTAGTGCGCAGTCTGCCTAGCAAGTGCGCAGTCTGCCTAGCAAGTGCGCAGACTGCCTAGCTCATGTTTGTTTGCTGCGCAGACTGCCTAGCAACTGAGCAGTCTGCCTAGCTGAATTCTGCCCGGTTGCTTATTTTGCTCTTATTTCTTCGTTTTCGCTCCGTTTTCTCCCGTTTCTTTTCCAATAGCTTCCGTCTTCAATCCTTTAGCCTTATAATCTTCATGGAAGCTTAAACAAGTTCCCATTCTTCATTCCAATGCTAACTTTCAACTCCAAAATTGATGGAAACATCAAACCTAATCGATATTCTTGCAAACCTGCACACTTAAACAAAACATATCAAAACTACAACAAACTTGAGGCCAAGTGAATCAATTTAAGCCGATATGGAATGCTCTAAATGGATATAAAATCCATTTATCACACCCCCAAACTTAAACCGATGCTTGTCCTCAAGCATAAACAATTAAAAACTAACTAGTACCACTTCCGTAGTTGATCACGGTTGCATTTGGCATATGCAACAAGCCCTTTAAACCCCTAGGCAGCCCTAGTGGACGAGTAAGGTCTCGTGAGGACCTATAGCGAATGTACCCACAAAATCCATCTAACCTAATGCAATGCAATGCATGAATGCAACTAATATGAAAATGCAACAATCCCCTTCAAACTAACCAAACCAACTAGCAAACAAATATCTCAAAGAATGCAACTAAATCCAAATAGAGCTCGACTAAGTCCCCATATACCAACAATACATGAACTGAAACGTGCGTGTGTGCGATGCTCATCAGAAATACTTCCAACACTAGATCAAAATCATACATGTTCTTTGCCAAGACAATCACAAGTTTATAAATAGAATAGACTGTAGACACTTCATAACCTAGAAACACCTCCATCCTCATTCAAGTTAGCCAGGAATTCATGCTTTATTACTACACATAATACTATATACAATACGCATGCTTGTTTAACCGTGCAATGAATGAGACCCCAAAAGGCTTATACAATAATACCCATGTAACGAGTGTTAGGTCAGCAATCCCAAACCACAAGGGCTTTAGGTTGCTAGGACTAAGTCCCCTCAGACTTAATTACTTGAGTATTAAAGAGCTCACCCTAGTTAATTTTGCATATAAACATTCACATAACTTCTTTTTTTCTTGCTTTTTTACTTCTTTTTTCCAATGCAATCTGGAATGAGTATTCTCATCCAACCCTAGACTACTCATATAAATATGAGCCGGCTACTAGCCATTTGATGCCTAGCCATTATTAACAAATATTACAACTAGCATGAAATTCCTGTTTTCCCCCAAACTTAGACTTTAGTGCTCCTACGCCATCAAGGGAATAACGAAAATTCTAAATATAATCAAGTGATTAAATCTCAAAACATCCAAACAAGCAATCCTATGACAACGATTAGTTCATAATCGAATCGCTCGTCATCATGGGATCTGATGAAACCATGATAATAAACAAAGTATGAATGAATATAATAATGCTAGAATAAAGGTTTAAGAAAACAAATCCAAAATCCAGAGTATCCTAATAGAAGAAAACGAAAGATGAAGTAGATCTAGATCTCCGTTGCTTGTCACGAGCGTTGGTGAATCCTTCTCTGCTTTTCTCCCTTGCTTCAACCTAGCCCAAAAGCACCCAATGAGACTGTGAAATTATTGTGTTTCTGAAGCATGCAAGTCAATTTCGTAGGAACTATAAATCAACCCTCTACTCATCATTACTACAATCAATTAGACATCTACCTACCAATCAGAATTAGCTCGTCTTAAGGAATCATGAAAAATGCATGCCATGAAAATGCAACTAAAATGAACTCACATGGTATACGAAAACAAAATAACAAAATGTCCTATATGAAACAAACATAAATAATACAAACATACATTAATGAACTACCACTAACATGCAAAATATAATATCCTACATGAACACAATGACTCACAATCACAAATAACTACCTATACACTACTCATCCCCCCAACCACCCCCAAACTTGAAATATTCAATTGAAGATAATACAAGGGATATTAGGAAACATACCGAAATAAAAATTCTGTAAAGCGTGGGTTGCCTCCCACGAAGCGCTTGTTTAGAGTCAATTAGTTGGACTACGTCCAAGCCTCCATTAAGGATGATAATAGTTGGCCTGGTCATCTCTTCGTGAGACTTCATCGTCATCACGGCGGCACACTTTCTGCCCCTTCTCCTCGCTTGGCCTATTCGTATAACAACTATGTCCTATTCCAATGCCTTCATCGGTTGACCCAAAATATGTCAATTTGTAGAACAACACACATTCGCGGGCTTCGCTTGAATATAATGGAGGAGGGTAAATGTAAGTTGCTGAAGCCTTTGGTTCCTCAAAGAGAACTTCCTCCATTGGCTCTAATGCTCTACCTCCATCTTTATACTCTGAGACTTAGCCTCTTGGTACGCACATACCAATTCTTGAAATTTGTGTAGCTCACCAGTGTCTGTCCCAAATAGTGCCATTTCCAACTCATCCACCATACTAGCATGATCAAATTCCTCACATGGCTTGCAAACGCTCACCTCACCTTGGAATTTGTCTTCCTCAATTATGCAAGCAGTACCTTGCTCCAAGTCACCGTTATTTTCTAGAATTGCCTCGAGTATGAATTTTTGTTTCTCTTGTTCCAAGGCACTCAAAACTTGAGCAACTAGTGTCTCCAAAGAATTGATAGACTCCTCATTACTCTTTGCAAGCATCCTAATCTCCTCCATAACATCAACCTCATCTGACTGAAAAGTAGGAGTAGGTTGCTGATGTTGAAACTCTTCACTACCAAAGAAATATGACATATTTGGAACATCTTGTTGGTACTGTTGAGGATGGTATTGAAAATATGGTTGTTCCTCATAAGTGACATATGGATCAACTCCTTTGTAGTAACAATATTGTGAGGTCTCATGAATGCCCAAACATTGCTCACATTGCTGAGGCATGGATGTCCTCGAATATGCCCACCATGGCAACTCCTCGCCTGCCATTTTCAAACACTCAAGTACCTGAAACACACCGAACTAAACAAGATAGGTAAGTAACTAATCCGAGTCAGTGAACTCTAACGACCACTGATGACAAGCACATAAACTAAAATTAAACACCGATGATCCCCGGCAGCGGCGCCAAAAACTTGTTTGCACTAAATCATGCAAGCGTACGTGGTCACAAGTAATATAGAATAAAGTTGAGTTTGTTCCCACAGAGATCTGGTTTAGGTTTCAATTCAGTTAATGTACCTATGAAACAATGTATGGTTTTTATTCACTGCTAAGACAATTAACAAATTTGGGTTTTAATTAACTAAATAAACTAAGAAGTAAATTAACAAACTAAGAATTAACTAACTAACGAGAATTAAAATCGAATTACTTATGCAAGAGAAAATATGGGATCCTAACTTCATTAAATACTTTGCTTAGATTTGACGCCTTTAATCACTATATGCAATGGTTATGATATCTGATCGGATAACACGAAACAAGTACACGCTACCTGTCAGCATACGTATACCAAACTACCCATACATCTACAAAAGAGATAGAAGATGAATAGACACCAATTATGCTTAGACACTATATGTCTATAGAATTTGAAAACATAACGGTTGAAGAACAAGTTATCCACAAAGATCACATAGGGCAATATAAGTATTTTCATCTTACACTACGAATCATGTTGATAAACAATCATGAACCTATGCTAGCATGGCAAGTTATAAATCTCAAGATCCACTTTCACTTCACATGAGATTAACGGATTAGATGTTAGCTACGCATCTAACAATTAAGCATAACCATACGAGGATATCAGATATACATCACACACAGATCTTTAAAGCATCAAGATACTAAAGCTCCATAAATAAATCCGTTAGAATCCCATGACAACGATTAGTTCGTAATCGAACCGCTCGTCATCAAGGGATCTGATGAAACCATGATAATAAACAAAGTCTGAATAAAAATAATTATGCTAGAGTAATAAGGTTTAGAAAACAAATCCAAAATCTGAAGCTCTAAATTATCCTAATAGAAGAAAACAAAAGATGAAGTAGATCTAGATCTCCGTTGCTAGTCACGAGCTTCGTAAAATCCTTCTTCAACTTTTCTCCCTTGCTTCTCTGATAAAACGTGATTTTCTTGATGCCTAGATGTGTTTATATAGCCCCAACGTCTTGTCGACAAGAAATTCCCCAAAATAGAGTTAAAATAGAATTTCTACAGTTTAGCACAAAATACGTTTCCTAAACTGATTCTGTTTTGAAGGAAAATTCGTAGCTGACTTTTCTTCAGTATTTCTGGACCGTTACAGTTGTAATTGGACATGTGGACCACTTTAGAATGAAAGAGAATTCCGTTATCTTCGCGTGGACTGTAAGATCGTCCAAAACGGACTTGTAGAACTCAAGATATGGTCCAAACAATAAATCAGCATTTTTCCAGCGAATTAGTGCGCAGTCTGCCTAGCAAGTGCGCAGACTGCCTAGCTCATGTCTGTTTGCTGCGCAGACTGCCTAGCAACTGAGCAGTCTGCCTAGCTGAATTCTGCCCGGTTGCTTATTTTGCTCTTATTTCTTCGTTTTCGCTCCGTTTTCTCCCGTTTCTTTTCCAATAGCTTCCGTCTTCAATCCTTTACCCTTATAATCTTCATGGAAGCTTAAACAAGTTCCCATTCTTCATTCCAATGCTAACTTTCAACTCCAAAATTGACGGAAACATCAAACCTAATCGATATTCTTGCAAACCTACACACTTAAACAAAACATATCAAAACTACAACAAACTTGAGGCCAAGTGAATCAATTTAAGTCGATATGGAATGCTCTAAATGGATATAAAATCCATTTATCACACCCCCAAACTTAAACCGATGCTTGTCCTCAAGCATAAACAATTAAAAACTAACTAACTAGTACCACTTCCGTAGGTGATCACGGTTGCATTTGGCATATGCAACAAGCCCTTTAAACCCCTAGGCAGCCCTAGTGGACGAGTAAGGTCTCGTGAGGGCCTATAGCGAATGTACCCACAAAATCCATCTAACCTAATGCAATTCAATGCATGAATGCAACTAATATGAAAATGCAACAATCCCCTTCAAACTAACCAAACCAACTAGCAAGCAAATATCTCAAAGAATGCAACTAAATCCAAATAGAGCTCGACTAAGTCCCTGTATACCTCTTTTAGCAAGCGTTCTTCTCCATTCTTGCACTTGAAAACTATGGAACCTTTTCCTTGAATCTTCACAGTAGATCCATCACCAAACTTTACAGATCCTGTTACTCCCTCGTTTAACTCCATGAACTTTTCTTTATCACCTGTCATGTGGTTGCTCGCCCCATTATCTAAGTACCACACATTCGAGCTTGCTTTCTTTTCTTTCCCATCTGTCATTATCGTTGGAGTCACTCCTTTTTCATTCAGCATCATCTCTTCACATTTCTTATCATGCTTTGCTAGTAGAAGAGCTGGTTCATCATCCTCTGTTTCTGCCATTAGTGCTTCCTGCCTCACTTCTTGTAACGACCCAAAAAATTACGTGTAATTTATTATATTAAAATATATTTCTAGTTCATTTTATTGTGTTTTAGTTTATTTTTAATGTATTTAAACGCGTTATGATTTTTATTAAATAGAAAAATTATCCCATACGTGTTATGTGACTTCTGTGTATCATAGAATATTTGATTCTATTTTTCTGTAATTTTTATATTTTCAGAATACAGTTATTTCGTATTTTAATTTTCGGACCCAGCCCCTGTATTGAATTCGAGACCCTGTTTTTCATAAAATTATTTTTATACAATATGGGATGTTCAAAAATGTATTAATTTGTAATTTTTGTAATGTTCGTAATTTTTGGAGAATTTTGACATTTATATTATATTTGCGTAAAAATAAAAATTTTACATTTTTATCCCATAAAAATTATTTTTAAGACTTAATAATTTTAATTAGGGGTTAAAAATATTTTTGGGGTATTATTTTTGGTTAATATAAATATCAGCTAAATTATTTTTATTTACTAAAATAATCAGAAAATCAGATTTTCTGATTTTATTTTCTGGAAATTGCTGGGAAATTGTTCTTGGTGTTCTTGAGAATCAAACTCATTTTTGAAGGTGATTTCGGGATCCAAATCTCTCATATGAATAACCAAAATGAATCTCGCATGCTGTACTACATGATTATGTGGGTGTGTATATGCGTGTATGTTTTGATCTTAAATTTCTAATTTTAATTCGAATTATTAGGGTTTATGTATGAGAATTAGGGCTTTTTGATTTTATGATTTTCCAGTTGATTTGATGATACATATAGCTTTAGGGGATGATATATGATTGTTTTGCATCATCAATTTTATTGGTTATGTTCGATTATGTGTTAAACGATTATTAGAGTTTTTTCGAATTTTCAAATCAATCACCTGTAAAATATAGTGATCGTTTGTATATTTGAAGTTGGGGGAAAGGTTTGTGATGTTATAAGCTTCAGTTTGGTACCAAAAACGTTGAGGTTGGTACGATTTTCTGGGAATCGCGATTTTGGTCGGAAAATATTTCGAGTTCGCCGAATTTCAATCGAAATATGCGATTTGTTGATGTTTGGCTTGATTGTTGGAGTTAAATACATTCTAAATGGTATCAGAAGGTTATAGTGAGAAGAATGATGTGCTGTGCTGTGTTATTTTGCCGAGCCAGCCTTTTTCCGATGGCCGGACGCCGGCCCGATTCTGGAAAACCCAGTTTCCGGTGGGTTGTTCTTGGCGACCCGGATTCGTTCTTGGCGACCCGTTTTCCAGAAAATACCCGACCCGGTTTTGATTTGTTTTCCAACTGGTTGGGTAAAAGGAAAAGGATTTTAACCTTTTACTATTTACTTTCAAAATAATTTACCTTTTTACTTAAAAAGGGTAATTCATTTTTTTTCTTTCTACAGATTGTTTTTACCTTAAATATTTAGTCTAAAAATTTGAATTTTTATTTATAAAATTCAGAAAATTATTTTCTAATTTTTTTTTTAAATTCAGATTTAATTCTGAATTATTTATTTATTTATTTAGTTTTGAAAAATTAATTATTTTTAATTACTTTAATTAATTTTAAATAATAATTTAATTATTTTAATTATTTGATAAATGTAATCATTTATTAAATAATTTTATTAATTAATTATTAGTTGCTTTTTAATTAATTTAATTAGGATTATTTAAATTTTTTTTATTAACCAATTTTCTATTTTAAAATAGTTTTAGTTGCCCGAAAATTTCAGAAAATGTTTCAAATATCTTTTAAAAATCCTGAGTTGGATTTTATTCCAAAATTGTAATTTAAAATTATTTTAAAATATTTCTTTAGTCCAATTGAGTCCCGAATTGAGTTGTTAGACCGATTTTGTGAAAATTTCGTGTTATATGCTATTAGAAAATTATGTGAATTGCATGTTATTATTCTTTGATTATCTGTTAGTGATTTGTAAATATTAAATGAATAATTTGAGTGTTCTTCTATTTGTGAGTCGTATATGCTAAGTGTTGATTGGTTACGTGACAAGTATATATGTATTTAATTCGAGGATTAATGACTTATCTCTAGGGTTAATTATTGTCTTGAGAATTAATGACTTATTTCGAGGATTAGATGATATCTTGAGGATTAATCGTGTCTTGAGGATTAATTGGTTATTTACGTTCTCTTTCGGGAATAAGGTATCTGTTTTAAGGATTATTTATTTAACTCGAGGATTTATTTGTTTAATTCGAGGATTAATTGGTGAATATTGACTTAGGTTTGTTGGCGGAGATAAGTAGATGTCTAATAAAGGAGATTGGAGATGGATGAAATATTCTTTGTGGGTTATGAAGAAGGTTGGAGATGGATGCAGTATTGTTTGTGGATTGTAATAAAGAAGGTTGGAGATGAAAGTATTGTTTATCGAATTGCTGGTTTACTTGTGAGGTGTTTTAACACCGGGAAAACGTCTATGTTTAAAGGGGACATTTCCAAGTATTTTCTTCCGATAGAGATATTGGTAAGCAGGGTTAATATGTTCGAATGGAGTTTGTAAGTGTTTATAAAAGTAGAACTTGATGTTTGAAGACTGATGTATCAGCTTATGTTTGACTATAAAAGTAGACGCGCGGGCTCGATGTCGGCGGATCAGACTCGTGGCAACCGCTAAAGCATAAACCAAGGCATGATTAAAG
Organism: Kitagawia praeruptora; assembly: GCA_037693485.1. NCBI lineage: Eukaryota > Viridiplantae > Streptophyta > Magnoliopsida > Apiales > Apiaceae > Kitagawia > Kitagawia praeruptora. The sequence goes on along the minus strand of CM075351.1, from coordinate 150,427,233 downwards.
CAGAGGTCATGATGACGTGAGATAGAAGGAAAAGATAGTTGTATTACTTCAGCGCTACGTAACAGCTAAGGACCAGAGGCAAGTATTTTATTGATCATCTTATACACTGTTTATTTTATGTTTCATTGATTCATATCATGACGAATAGCTATTGTTCAGAGCTATTCGTGATTCTTAAATATTTTTGTGCGAACACAGTTGCTTGATATTGGTACCTTTGATGTGGGGAAATTGTTTAAGATAAACTCTTCATATCCTTATTATCGTAGTAAATAATAGGGATGTGAACTGTATGTGAAACTAAGCATTTCCTGTTGAATTCGGAAATTGCTCTATTGGATTGGAAAATGATAAAGCGTAGGAGGCCATGGTTGCTGTCATGGTCCAGCAATATGTAAAGCGTAGGAGGCCACATCGAGTAGTTGGTCCAGCTATATTTAAGGAGGATATGGTAACCATTCCATCTTCCTATAGGCTAACATTACTTGCCTATTTTGGGTACCCCAGAAATCCTCGTTATACCCACGCGGATAGAAAGGTATTCGGTGGTTGTATAAAGTGGTCCCATTGATTTTGAACCTGATCAGGGGGCAATGGTGTTTCAATTTTATATCCAATCCATATCGCCAGAATGGCTATTATATATTGTGAGTTGGCAGATGATTCATTTTTATGACATGCCAAATGATTTCAGTTATGGTTTGAATTATATCACAGTTGTTGATTCAGTTTTCTCTATAAACTGTTTTACATTTCAGTTGATTTTATGCCCCACCTACCCTGGTTTTATATCAAAATTTTTATACGCTTGCTGAGCATTTTCTTTCGCTCATACTTGCTGTTGTAAATTCTAACATTTCAGTAAGGTAGTTTGGCGAGACTTATCCGCACAGTCAAGAAAGAGAAGAAGCGTGATGCTATTTCGAAGATGACTAGGCTCAGGATGTCTGGATTTAGAGTAAGATCTATTTTATGTAATTGAGTTCTAATATTTATTGTTATTATGTAATGGTCTGGTTAGCCTGGCGTACTTCTTATCGAAGTTACACCAGTGATTTAAGATTTGATCAAAGAGAATGTGGTAAAGAAGGAAATTTTTTTATTTAATGGAATTTGGATTCTTGTTTCTAGCCCTATAACCTTAAAAGATCTTGGTATGTTTGGGGTCATAGATGTTATATTTCCAGTGTTGGTCAATCACAGGTGAATGATTATTATTAAACAGATGTTTTATTTTGAGGATTTTCGCGTGACAACCAAATCTCCTAACCCCGGATTTGGGGGGTGTCACACTTCTCGCTTTGACTTCTTGCATTCAACTGCATAGTGACCGTATGCGTGACAATTATAGCACCTAATTCTGCTTTTGTTTCTGCCACGACCCCGCATATTAGAACTACCTTCAGCACTGCCTTTACTCATCCTTCTCTGCCATTCCCCTCTAATGAGAAGCAACTTATTACCTTCTTTTTTTACCCATTCTTCTTCTGTCAACAGCACTTGACCAACTGCAACTTCTGTACTTCCTTTTATCCTTTCTTCATGTGCTTTCAAAGCACCAATCGCCTCCTCCATCGTCATTGTTTCTAAATTTCCAAATTGTTCCATAGTGGATGCAATTTGCAGAAATCTAGAAGGTACTGCACGTAGCAATTTCTCGACCACATAGGTCTCTTTCACATCTTCTCCAAGAGCTCGAATGTTTGACACCAGCCCCACGAGTTTAAATCAAAAATCATCCAGCAACTCCGTATCCTTCATGCTAAGGGATTTGAATTCAGATTTCAAGGTCTGAACTTTTGCTGCTTTTGCCCTATCTGCACCTTGACACATAGTTCGTATTGCCTCCCAAGCATCCTTTGCTTGTTTCTTTTCCGAGAGAGACAGGAGTATTTTTTCAGGAATACTCTGATAGATCATTGCCAGAGCCACTTTGTCCACCTTGTCTTCCACAACTGCCTTCGGATCAATCTGTTCTATAGCTTCCCAGACTCCGTGTGCCTGCATAAGAACCTTCATTTTCATTGCCCAGACAGTGTAGTTTGTTCTTGTTAACATCGGATAACTCAAGCCCATCGATCCACCTTTACCATTTCCTACATCCATTTTTTTTGACATGTGTATTCGTTATGATATGAAGCCCTGAAGCTCTGATACCAAATGTTGTTTGATAATACAGAAAATAACAGATATTGAGTATAAAACACAAAGCAAAACCAATGTTGAGAATCAAAGTACTCTCTCTTGTATTACTGAAAGAAAAGAACGATTACATATAAAGAAAAAAAATGATAAGGAAACAAACTAAACTCCTAGAAACAAGGAAACAAACTCCTAGATTGATTCTACTTCTATCTTTATTCGCTAACGATCCTACAATCACTCTGGCGATTAACAAACTCTCAAAGCTGAAATTAACACAAATAAAACAAGTAATATTAAGACTAGTTTAAGATTAATCCAACAGTTTTGTAGTTGTTCAAATAATTCTACCATGTTCATCAAGCTGAAGTTTGTTTGGGTCTACCCTACCAAGACAACACCATCTCTACTCACTCTTTCAAATCTAAAATAACAAAAATGCCATCTTGCATCACAAAAACCACATGAAGAAGCAGCTAAAGCAAGAGAACTTAATTTACAACAATGATCATTACTCTTTACAGAAACATTAAAGGTTACTCATTAAAGCATTATAGCTTCGGCAAGAACAAAAACAAAGAGGATAATTTCAAGAATGCATTTGGAAGTGAAATATCCCCTCGCCATGCAAGAAGATAACATGATCGTTGAAATACGATCATTTCAGTCATCAAGGGTCGAGCACAAATATGGTTGCCATCTTTCTCTCTTTGTTCGCTTATTTCTACGGTTGTTCATACCAGTCACACATGCCACGTGAAGGCCAAACACCATAAAATTACGGTTTCATGGTCCAAGTAAAAAACTACAAACAATCGCCATCTTTCCCTCTAATATTATAATCTATTATCCACTATTAAATATGAAAAAATGTCCATGTTATTATCAGTCTTGAGTGTTGCCAGAGTATGAATCTGAAGAAATGTCCTTGTTATTCTCTCTTTTACATATATGTATATAGGATCATGCTAAAAAAAAACTCATCCATGGCATAATGTTTGTAAATAGTCTGAGTAATGTGATCTTTAATTGTATTAAATCTTCTTGGCAGATTTTTACATGGTTTCATGTTGTGACAAAAAGAAGAAAAAATTAGTTTTATATTATTGTAGGTGGTCAAGAAATTGGATAACATTTTACATCTATTATAATAACAATAATTTTATTATAATAAAAGTATTTGGAGCCTTTTTATAAAAATAAGTCAATAACTGAACTGATGTATATCAAATTGTTTTTTTTTTTAACATGTATTTCAAATTATTAATTTTTTAAATTAACATCAGTTCGAACTTTAATCAGCTACGTATTGATTACATATTATAAATGTTGGGTTTCAATCCAATATGAAGTTATGGGTTTGGGTGGTCCAAGATATGTATTGGTAAGATAATAATTGTATGGGTAGACAATTACTATATATGGTATATCTTGATCAGTAAGTTGGGTAATTAGGTTCCAAGAATTGGAAGACTTGTATAACAAGTATGGTAAGACTTGTAGAACAAGTATGGTAAGTCTTGGTGGCTAAGTTTTGGGTGGTTATATATACATAGTCATATTGTATTTATTTGATGTAGTGAATACTTAATAGATGTAGTCTTAGGTATTATTTGGGAGATGCTTGAGCATTGTTGGCTCAAGTATCGGATTTGGGACACCGTTAAGGTGTTATTTTTTTGATGTATTATTGATAACTGTTATGATTAATAATACGAGTTGGGACGTGGGTGTTTCCAGGTCAAATATTTTTTGTGTGTTCTTGTTTTGCTTTAACTTATTGATTTGATAGAAGTAGAAGTGATACTTGAATAACGTGTGACCGCGCTTTGGTGAATCGTGTCAACTAATCGATTGTTTGTGTGGGTACTTTGTATTGGTGTTTGTGAATCTCGAATTGTGTATAGTCCCCTAACCTAACAAGTGGTATCAAGAGCCAAGTTCGGGTTCGTGATGGATGAGGTTGAGGGAAAGTTCGCGGTTCAATTGGTATGGCAGAGCATGATGAAGGATTTGCTGACAAGAAGACTACTAAAGCGGGTGGAGACAAAATTACATGCAGTTTGGTGGTTGACTTGCATCGTGGATCAATCCTGTGCTCAGACTCGAGATGGAAGAAGATAATGGAGGTCATCGCAATTGTTTCAATGGCTTGATCAACCAGGTGAACTATTTGGATGATACTAGTGATTTTCTTCAGGAGACCGAAGGATTGTGAAGGCAAGGATCGGGTGACTCAACATGTGAAGAGCGCTCGTGGTGGTTGATGCACGCGATTTTTTAGATGGATACACTATTATGATGAAGAACGATGGTTTGGAGGGTCACTATACGAGTTTTAGCGACACTTAGGATTTGAAGAGCAAGAAGATGAAGTTCTTGTTCGAGGGGAGGCATTGGCGAATGGACGAAGATGGCTTGATGGTTACCGTTAAATCCAATATGAGTATTTGGTTGAAGGGAAGGATTGTTGGGTTTCAACCCAATATGAAGTTATGGGCTTGGGTGGTCCAAGATATGTATGGGAAAAATAATAATTGTATGGATAAACAATTATTATATAGGGTGTATCTTGATCACTAAGTTGGGTAATTAGGTGCCAAGAATTGGAAGACTTGTATAACAAGTATGGTAAGACTTGTAGAACAAGTATGGTAAGTCTTGGTGGCTATGTTTTGGATGGCTATATATACATAGTCATATTGTATTTGTTTGATGTGGTGAATACTTAAGAGATGTAGTCTTAGGTATTGTTTGGGAGATGCTTGAGCATTGTTGGCTCAAGTATCGGGTTTAGGACACCGTTAAGGTGTTATTGTTTTGATGTATTATTGATAAATGTTTTAATTAATAATACGAGTTGGGACGTGGGTGTTTCCATGTCAAATATTTATTGTGTGTTCTTGTTTTGCTTTTACTTATTGATTTGATAGAAGTAGAAGTGATACTTGAATAACGTGTGACCACGCTTTGGTGGATCTTGTCAACTAATCGATTGTTTGTGTGGGTACTCTGTATTGGTGTTTGTGAATCTTGAATTGTGTATATTCCCCTAACCTAACAATAAAGGTTATCTTTGTTTTGGTGTCAAGTATAAGGAAATCTTAGTTACTTGGGCCCTTCAGAGATTTCATCTCTAGACATTATCTTTATCTTTTTTGTAAAAGAGGTGATTTATATTTTAATAGATAATGTTGTTATATGCTTTTTTTTTAACGAAAAAATAGTAAATTTCAATAAACAAAACATAACACGGAAAGGATAAATCCCCAACTATCGATACAACCAAATTGAAAAATAAATAACAAACTAAAAACAATTAGCTGCTTTGTTTCTTGATCGTTTAATACACAGAATTTTACAATTTTTGAAACTAAAAACGAAATTGAAGATATCCCAAATGATCCAAACTGCACCAACATCCTTGAAAGCAGCAGTATTACAATTGATCTTATCTCATGAAAACCATTGTTAGCCCAATGTTCAAAACCTCAATTGCATAAGTTGAGGTTAGAGTAACGGCACCCCAGCTATCTACATGCCGGATACCAGTTATAGACATACCGAAAGTGGAAACCCCCAAATGATGAACCATCTTTGGTTATAAAGATGAGCTCTTGCAATAATTACCACCGTCCCAATTTCGAGTCCCTGAACATAAAAGATGATAAAAGCATCTTGGATGTGAGAGATATCTTGTCCAGAATTTCAAATTACCTACCATAAATAAGAATTATAAAAAAAAGAATGTATTGCATTCCAATAGTACATTATCCTTAGGTAAAATTATAATCAAATCCATTATATTGATTACATTTACTTAACCTCTAACATCATCTGTTATCATATTAAATAAGATATTCTATTTATGATAACTTGAAATATTAATAACATATCATTTTTGAAAAATAATTAATTATTATAGGTAACTTGGAGTACAACATTTTACAAATTAAACAAGTTTTACGTAATTAATATTTTATATCATTTTAGTTAATAATTTTAATCAATACTGTTGAAGATGTTCTAAACAGCTAGGATTAAAGATCTTAGGCCATCAGGATTGGTGTCCCCTCATATTTACTCGCCATAGTTTACTCATATCGTAAGACTTCACCAACCAAAATGATTAATAATAACTTATTGAGCTTTTTCGAAAAGTACGACTTCTTTATTTTTTGCAAAAGTATGTTTTTCTTTTTTAAAAAAAAACATACATAAATACGATTTTTAAAAATTATTTTGAAAAAATACGTCTATAGTTTATATGTTACTACTTACTACTTACTAGACATAAAATTCCATAAGACTGAATCCTTTGAATAAAATTGAGTTCAACCTATTCAATTAGGGTAAATTGGCTATTTCATAACTGAATTCGTGCTCAACTTGAAGTTGGGCAATCGTACTCAAAAACCTTGCAGTCAACTCATCAAAGCAATTAAAACTTGCAATTGGTCAACCGCCGTCAACTCCAGTTAATGTCCGTGACGGAACGCTGATGTGGCATGCTGATGTGTAAAAATTATACACATTGTCCGCTAAGGTGGTTTAGTTCATTAAAAATAACAATTTTCCTTAAATAACCAAACATTTTTGAAGTAAATATAAATAGTTTCTTTATTTCTTTTTCTCTCTCTTTCCTCACAATCTCTATTCTCTTTTCCCTGTAAAATCTTTGTTCTTTCTTAATCTCCATCGACGGTAACCACCTCCACCTTCTCTCATCTCCCTCTCTCTCTCTCATTCTCTCCATCTCTCTCTCTCTCTCCTGCCTCCCCCTCTCTCAATCTTTCCACCCTCGTCTCTCTCTATCTCTCTCTCTTTCTCTCTGCCCTCGTCTCCCTTTCTCAAACCCCATCTCTATCTCTCTCAATATCCCCGCCCTTATTTCTCCCTCCGCCCGTATCTCTCCCTCTCGCTGTCTCCATCTCTCCCTCTTTACTCGGGCGAAATGTGTACTCAAATCATTGTAACCCGCCCCGTTCCACCAAAATCCCACCAATCTCTCAACAAATCTTGGTATAAAACCCACCAAAATTTCAAACAATCGCGCCACTTTTTTCATTTCCATTCATGAAACTCAATATCTCTCTACACAATTAAAACTAAACCCCAACGTATATATACAAATTCTATCTATGTGTATTAGGGTTTATTAGTATTATACATCTAATTGTAATTGTGAACGGAGAATCATCAACTTGCTTAACGGTGTACAAAGAAGGCGGAGCTCCGACGGTGTTTCAATCGCCGAAATGTCTGCGCTGGAAGCTACCGGAGTACGGTTCTAGTCGCCGATCACGATCTCCGGTTGCCACGCGTCAGGTTGCGTAAAGGGGTTGAGTGTTGGTGAAGGAGGAGAGGATGTGAATGGAAGCAGATGGGTGGTGGTTTATAAGAATTTGGTTTTTAAAAAAAATTGTGAGGAAATATAAAAATATAGAAAAAAAATTGTGAAGAAATATGGAAAGAATCTGTTGATTTTACTTTTAGTGAATATGTATTTTTTTTTTTGTTTTTTACTGATTCGGTTACAAATCTATGTGGCATCTGATTTGTCAAATGTGAAGAGAGAGAAAAATCTAAATGGGTACAAAATTAATGGGCTTCCGTTAAAAGTCAATGAAAGTTAACGGTTGTGCAAGCTTTTAATAGTTTAATTATGAGATTGCAAGGTTTAATTAGTTTAATGTCGCTAATGCAAGTTTTTTGAGTTTGATTACTCAACTGCAAATTGAGTACGAGTTCAGTTATGAAATAGCCAACTAACCCAATTCAATTATGTTTTTTAAATTATTACGCTTTAAGCGAGATGTTGATGTGCTTTTACTTTATTTGTATGTTTTTTATTTCATTTGCTCTTAGCATTGATACCCATAGATCCCCAAATTTACGTATTTGCACTCTAAGTTTCAAAAGGAAATAGACAAAAAAGACAGTTGTAACTAAAGCTTTGGTGCATAACAAGGATTTTGAAGAGAGTGGCTAGGGATGGGCATCGGGTCATTTCGGGGTCGGGGATTGTTATTTCCATCTCCGATCCCCAAACCTATACCCGCTCTCCAAACCCGTCCCGATCCTCGAGCGGGAAATATTTTGTTCCCCGATCCCCGACCCGAACGGGAAACCAAATCGGGGATTTTCATTTTTTTAAAAAATAAATTTCATACATTCTTTAATAAATTTTATAATGAAATTAATTTGTCAAATCATGATATACAATATATATTTTAAATTCAATAACCTATTCTTAAAAAATTTCAAGTTAATATTTATATATATTAAAAGACATAACTAAATTATTATAATTATATTAAATTTTATTATTAAAACTTTAATCTATGAAATGATTTAAAAAGTTTAACCACTAATCATGCACGCGCGCACAAACACACACACACATATATATATACTTATAATAATTTAATTATATATATAAATATATTATTTTTTAAAAATAAAATCGGGGATCGGAGGGGATCCCCTAATCCCTAATCCCTGCCCCGATTTCCGATTTTTTTTCTTAAAATATTCCCCGTTTTCCGACCAGAATCAGAAAAATTTCACAAATCCCCGATTCGAATTGAGGAATCGAATCGGGATCAAGCGAGACGGGTGAAATGCTCATCCCTAAGAATGGCAGAGTGGATGAAGTCATACTTTTTTGAACAATGAAGGGGGGAGAGATAAGGTGGAAACCTGCTAGTTTTAGTGGATTTATAATAACTAAGGAAAAATCTATTGGTTAAATATATTCCATCTTTCTATCTCATTTCTTTAAACTTTCCTTTTTTGGAATGTATTTCTCAATTTTTTATCTTCCAAAATTTATCTAAAATAGTAAAATTTTATGATAAAAAAGGTAGCTACACCCTCGGATACTCGGACTCGTCCTTTTACCCCGCCGTACCGGTGTCGACACGACCCGGGTACGAATACGGAATCCGAATCGGATTCTTCATCTGGAAATCGGACTCCTCAATTCGGCCAGTACTCCGGCGACTCAATCCGTCGATCCAGTTTTGAGGAGGGAAGAGCACGAAAACGAAGAGAGATGAGAGCTCCGGTCATGTTAGAGGAAATACGCAGAGAATGAAAGAGACAAGTGATGGGGAAGAGGGGAAGAAGGGAAGAAGGGAAGAAGATACACTCTAGTCACGACACAGATATCGATGGATATAAATATTGCAAGTGGAGAAGAAGAGACTGAGGAGATGCCTGTGAACTGCTTTTTCATTATAATATTATATGTTAATTGTAACGATTTCCAACGTGTGGTGGACCTGTAAGCTTAATTTTTTTTTTTCGAACTCATTTGTAAGCTTTAATTTAGTGGTAATTGTGTTGTGTTGTTATAGTGTACTTTGTACGGTGAATTATTCAAATTAAAATTTTTGTATTGACTTTTATTGCAATTTTAATAATTATTATACTGACTATATTATATATTCTGATTTATGATTAAAAAAATAAAATAAAATATTTTAGTACAAATTTTTTGTCCACTAGCACCACTTGAGAGGAAAAAATAAAAATAAAAAAATCTTTTGGTACAAATATTTTGTCCACTAGCACTTACGATTTTAAAAATGAACAATCAAAATAAGTTTACAAGAAGTAACTACTAATTAAAAGTTAGATTTTAAACATAAAAAATAATAATAATAATAATAAATAATAAGTAGCAGTGTCCATATCCCAGTGTCTGATCCTTATTCAACGTGTCCCCGAATCTTTGAATTCAGAGTTTGAAGGATCAGACCTCCGACATGTATTCGTGTCGGATCCTTCCAAAAGAGTCTGAGCATCCTAGACTACACCCACTACTATCTTTCACTAAACTCATTTTATTACATAAAACATTGATTGGTCCTACTACTTAACTCACTTTTCTCCATTACTTTACACTTTTTCTCAATTTCCATGCTCTAACTTACAAATGAGGGAAGAGCTTTTAATTTCTGAACCATTAAGTTTGTGTTGGTCTGCATGTTTGTATGGGCTACGGTGTGGTTTATGCACTTCTCTTATTTTGTGATGAACTGATTTTGTGTTGGTTTAAACTTGCTATGTTAGTTGGATTGTTTTTTGATGTTCGAACTTGGTGGAAATTTTGGCAAATTTTAAAATATAATGCGTGCTTTACTTGTTAAATGTTCAAGTAACTTAAATGCTTACAAAATTAACAATGCATTATAAAGAATTGTTTAACAAGAAGGAAGTATTTACATTCCTTGCACACAATATAGCCTATTTGTCCAAAGCCTACTAATATACAGAGTACAGGAATTTAAGATACTATGTAAAAACTCCACACACACTCCTATTAAATGGGAGAAAAAAGGTCACCTTCCGGAGGAAGAACAAATCGAGCTTTTGGTCATCATGCTCGCTTCTTGTCTTGAAGTCACCAGACTATAAACCCTACGAAAACATGTGAGAGACTCACCAGTCCATAAAATATAACATTTCCCTAGCCCTTCATGCTTAGTGACGTGATGATTTCCAAGTCCAGTAATAGAATAAGAAGAGGAAAAAGGTAAACCACGGAACTCCCACTGCTTAGCTTTCTATACAATTGTCATGCAGAATTATATCACCTGGACAATTACAAACTGTCCCGTTTCCATCATTCATCGAATCAAGGATGTTATATAAACCACATAGCTCATCTCCGAGGATAACAAGATAAGGACAAGAATTTGATCATTTTGAAATACTAGCAGGCCTTTCTTTGTTGTGCTTCCGCTCGCTGCATTTCGAAAAATTGTTTTCCCTGACAGACTGATACCCCAAGGCATTGGCGAACATCCTCTTTGCAGCTCCAGTTTGCTCCTTTTTTAAGTTGGCATTCTGAACTTCACTTATTCCTAAGTTATCAATCCTACTTCTTAATTTATCAGCTTCTTTAGTGGTCACCTCACTACTAGTACTTGACAATGCACCACCATCAAATTCGACAAATTCTGGTTCACCTCGCATGTACCTTTTCCTAGATAGAGTTTGACCATCTTTAAAAATATCCAATTCTGAATTTGTTGCACGTGCGGTCCTCACTTGAATATCACCATCATCAATATGCTGGCAATATTCCCTATTACTTCCATTTGCCTCATCGGTTGCCTTAATTGGTTTTCCAAGGGCATGTGCAATCATTCGACGGGCAACCACAGGATTGCTAGGTGGTTTCTGCTTTAAAGGGTCATCTGCTCCACCTTCACCATCCCCAAAAATTCGCTGACGGGCAGCCAAATAAGCTGCTTCTCTATCCGCAACGGAAACATGTGAATCACGCTTCACTGAATTTACCCCTGAAACAAAGAAAGTTACAGAAATTAGTTTAAAACATTGCACCCATATCTTACATACGTTCTAATGGGGGGAAGCATTTTACTTCTAATTTATGCAACCTAGAGGTGGCAAGATTTAACACAACCCAAAAACCCGTCACACATTTGACCTGATAAATATTAATTATGGTTGTTTCGAGTAACCAGAATTTTATCCAGAATGTATATACTTTTAGATTACATAAATAGGCCAAGGCTCAACTCTCTTAATAACAATTATAAAAAAACTTTCACTTCTGTTCTCCATCAACAAAGCTTGTAAATCTTATGGAAGGGTTGTGTGCTTTTAAAGTTCTAACAGTCTTGTTCACTGCAAAATGACCAAAATGTGTTCCTATGGCCTAAACAAACAAGATTACCAAGCTTCGAATATCCAAAATGCCTAACAAGGGGAACCAAAACTACCAAAACAAACAAGCAGATATCAAATATCATTTCTGTTAGTAGGTATAGATTAAAGAGACATGAAATAGGGGAAATGGGCTTTCTGAGGCCTAAAATAGTGTTTGCACTTTGCAGCCATATCCTTAAAACAAAGGAACTAAAATTACCTTGTGAAGCTTCTACTCTTAACACAATGTTTGATGCTACTGTAGAGCGATGCTCATCATCGTATTGCCATAGCAAATCACTGACAAGAATAGGTGGTCTGCAGATCCAATACAGGAAAGAAAAAGAATGTTCAGAGACATAACATATTAAGCAAATGACCACAAATACAAATGTTGACAACCTATTATTCATTTCCATAACTGCCACAAAAAAAACAGATGACAATCACTAGAATAGTATTCATAATAAATAAGACAGACAGCGATTCTAAAAAAGACTAAGTAGAAAACTTATCATTCTTTCCATAGGTTAGTATACAATAATCATATCTGCCGAATAGTATCTGAATTGAACTCTTATTTAGATATTTATTTTATAATTAAAAAACTGCATCCAAGCTTATGGACTGAGTATGGTCATAGTTCCTGGCAGTAATATCGTATTTTTGCAATACAATGAGTATATTTAGACATAGTATAATGAGTATCATATTGATGCCTGCAGCAATGTGGATTTGGTGTTTCTATTTGCTAATTTGCTTCTCTTTTAATTTCATGGATTACAAAATTCACTGGAAGAATATTCATTGTCATAGGTCTAGGCAAACTCCCCATCAGACTAAAGATCCACAGGATATAGTTTCTGAATTTCTGTTGGTGATCTAATTTTCCAGTTTTAAATTTCCGTACTACAAATTCTCTATAGTTATAATAATATAATAACTTGAAATTGTGATAATTCTTTGTATCCACATATATATTATATTTGAGTGAATGACATAAATGACGAAATCTCAACTTCAATGATCCACATCATCAACATAAAGTTCGCACTACTCAGTATGAAATGTTTATTTGTTTATTTTAATATATCCTTTACATATATGCTTTCGGAAAGATTGAGTCACAGTGAATCTGTGCTCAGGTAACATTAAAGTTGAATATATTTAGCAAAAAAACATCAAAGTTAGTAGTAATAAAAAATAACGATGATGTTTGCAGTAAGCTTAAAACTGCCACCACCCACAATTGCCCATTGGTTAAATCTATCTTTATGTTCCTCCTACACTGATTAAATTATAAGAGAATATGCTTACGTCAAAGTTACGCCATCAAAGGTCACATACTTCGAGATGCAAAAAATAAAAGTCTACAACTAAAGGAAAATATTGAGGCGTCTAGCCAGTGTCTATAAACATACAACATAGAGATGTAAATGAAGCAGCATAGGAATGCTTGAATTAGTATTGGCGTGAAAAGGTGTATATATATATATCTGTGTGTGTGTGTGTGTGCAGGCTATTGATGCTTAAATTGCTTTTACATCATTTGCAGCACGGCCTGCTGTGTAGTGGAAGTTGTGCACTTTATTGTATGAATGCTTGTGGGATGTTGGAATTGTCCTAAGAGTTTAAATATCTTCTATTTTGTATTAAATTTCAGTATTTTGATTGTTACTAATCTTAAGGTGCTTTAAAGGCATTTGTCGGTGTTTGTAGGGTACTAGCAGTCTAGCACAAATAAGAAAATTGCCAGTGAGTGCACTTGTTTTGACATTTCTCTTGGGACATCATCTGTGTTAGAGTTGCTACTACTTATAGTGGTTTTCGATTACAGATTTGTGGAGGGACAAGTAGGTTGGCTTGGCCTAGGTTTAGAGTTTCATTTTTGAATCTATAACTTCATCCTCTCTATGTACTCCTTTGCGCAATAGTGTACTCACTTTAATACAAAAAATTAAAGAAATATGAGAACTGATAACCCGTAAGCAAATAATTAAGGCAAAAATATTCTTAATGAAAGAATGAGCAGATAGACGTTCTTTCACATACATTGATGTTTCTGAGCAGCGCTCCAAAACCAAATGTCTCCCATCACCTTCTCCAACAGATTGATGAGAAAAGCTGTCAACCATATAAGAATACAAAAGTTTTTAATGTCAAAATGTCCTTCAAAAACGAAATCAAAAACCCTCATCAAAGTTATAAGCAATATAGATGTATTATATAAATATATATATAGGCAATTGATCAAATAGAAACCGATCTAAAATTAAAAACTAGAAACCATATATATATATATATCAAACCGATGATCAACATGTGTGGTCAAGCTGTAGAAAAGTATTACCCAAAAATGTCAGCAAGTCGATGTAAGAGAAGGCGGTTGTATGGATTCATTGGTTCCAGCTCTAAAGCAGCATTTGAACTGCAATTGATAAAATTTTCATTATCCTAATACCCCTAAGCCCTACAATGGCTCAATCACCATAAACTGAATATCAGAGAGGAAATTATGAATAAGGAATCTGTTGCAACTTGCAAGCAAAAGGAAAGAATCAAACCACGGAAAACTTGTTTTGCTAAATGGAGGACATATTCCAAATCAAAAACCAATATTTTCTATAATATCAATAAAGATAGCTACAATTAAAGGGTTCCAAATGCACTAGTATTATGTTAAATAAATTATTAAAAAGGCATATGAAAGTGGGGACTAGTTATCACGATCAGCAAAGTATTATATTTTACTATAAATTGTGATTCATGTACTAATGTATCATATGCTGTTAAGACACCTAGGGCTTTTCGAAACAAAATATTATTGTAAATTTTTTTTCGTTACAAATTTGTAAAATAACTTAAAAGGGGTGATTTTCGAACCTCTTGCTCCAGAATTTATTAGCATTCAAATCATACAAAATGACAAAACAGATATAGTTTAATACACAGTCAAAACAGAGGAATGGAATACGCATATCACTTATGACCAGAAACATGTTCCCAATTGCTATAATAATATTGCAAAAACCACGTCTGACTGCATAATAAGCTATCCGCAGTTAATTTCTAGTGTATAGATACACTAATAGCAAATCATGAATCCTAAAATCCGCAATTGTAGCAAAAAAAATGGAAAATAATTTATTTACATCTAAACAGATAACTGCAACTTCGAAACCTTGTAAAGGGTACCTCTCGTCATCGTTGAGGAAATCAATCAAGGTCTCCTCCATCGAGAGAACAAGGTGTTTACAAGGAAGATTATTCTTAACAAGAAACGCTAACTCTTCAACCTGCATTTTCGATAAATAAGTTTTAGTTACACATAATTAAATCTGTTTCGAATGATCAGTCAAACCGGACAGGATCCCGACACGAAAAAACCATCCCCCAACCACATCAAACACCACTAGAATAACAAAAAACACACTGGTATCTCCTCAACAACATTCAAATAAACAGGAATTAAACATATAAAAACACAAATAGGGGAGCAATTTTATATACAATAAATAAACATTTTAATAAATTGAAATGACGAAAATACAGGAAAATTGAAGTTATATAATGAGTGCAAAAGTGAAATTGAAGTGCAGATACTGACCATGGCGAATTGGGTGAGACTCATGGTGGAAATTTTGTGAAACCCTAGAAGAACAGGATAGATATTTAATTTGATTTAATTTAATAAATGTTTTGCGTTGTTCCTTTTTAAGTTTAAAACCCACCCCACAGTGGTTCTTTTTCTTTCTCCCAACAGTCGAGTTTCGTTTCGGATTGGTTTTGTAAAATTGCTAGTGAGCATAAAAATGAAGGTGAAAATTAGACTGTTTATTGAAAATAAAATTGTTGAAAATTAGATTGTAGTCCGTCTCTCTCATTTTTTTATACTTTTTTTTTTATGTCGTAAAGCATAATGAAATGTAATATGTAATGGAGGACATATATAAATCAACTAGGATAAAAGATAAATAATATTAACTCTATACAGGGATCGTGAAATTTGAAGAACAGGCACATCAAGTCGCTGAAAGAAGTTCATTAACATGATCAAGCCTCAGTGACAGAATAAGATGTACAGATGATTCAGTTGAAAGGCCAAAAGATTTCATGTATTTGAAGATATTGCTGCAGGCTAATAAATTGGAATGTAACGAAGGTGTGAAGATCAAGATCAGTGCTAGTCACTTGTGAACCAGACCAGTGCACCAAGTATCAACACATACGGGAAGGATCAACACATTAATTCATAGAAAGAATTGCCAAAGCCTATTGACGATCAAGGACAGACATAATATCTCAAGGTATTGTCAAAAGTTAATTTACTCTGAAAATTAAATAAGTAACAGATTAATTAATTATTTATAACAAAATAATTAAATTAATCTGGTACTTGAATTATTTTCTGAGGTGAATTAAAATAGCAGAATAAACAGAAGAGAGAAAATGAATAGTATCCGAAATCACTATTCATATGAATAGTAACCGAAATCACTATTCACATGAATAGTAACCGAAATCAATATTCATATGAATAGTACTATTCATATGAATAATAACCGAAATTACTATTCATGAATAGTACCCAAAAGTACTATTCATCATGTGGGGCCTACATGAATATAAATGTTGAATGAAGAAATGAAAGTCATCGGTGCAGAATGTTCAAAGATTATTGAAGGCAGCAGACTGAAGAAAAACGTCATCAGTTACGTTATATTAAGCAGCATAGTAACTTTCTAAAATCTATAAATAGGCCTATTGTATTTCATTTCAAAACACACCTCAACACACAACTTTCTCTTCTCTCTCTTATATCTTCTCTGTGTAAGCTGCTAGACAGTCCATCTAGTAGGAAAGCCGGCTTAGCCCGCTTTCAGGAAGTGTCGGGTAGAAGGTCCTCGTGCCTAAACTATCCTTAGGAGTGTTTGATTTTGTAGTCGATCCATATATAGGATTAGATTGTGTAGCAAACGTCCGGGTTTTATCTATTTAAAGATATTTCCCACACAGTTGTGTTATTTCGATTTAGTATTTTTGATTTCATATCCACATAAAAAATCGAAATATTTTTAAATAACGTATTCAACCCCCCTTCTACGTTATTCCAGACCTAACAATTGGCATCAGAGCCACTCTGTTATTATACAACAGTTAAGATCCAAAAAGCTATACAATCATGACAGAGAAAACACAAACTCCAACAACAAGCAGATATGAATCAATTAGAGTTCCAATACTCAGGGCATCAGAATTTCCCATATGGAAGGTGAAGATGGAAATGTTTCTGGAGGCTACAGATCCAGAGTACTTAGACAGAATCCATGATGGCCCACATAAGCCTACCAAATTGTCTGTTACAATTGCTAGAGAGGAACAGAAAACGATTCCAAAGGAGAAGAAAGACTACACCCCTGAAGATATCTCCTCTATTAGCAAAGATGCCAAGGTAAGGCATTTATTACATAACGCCCTTGACAATGTTATGTCTAACAGGGTCATTGGATGCAAAACTGCTAAGGAGATTTGGGATGCTTTGGAAGTCAGATGTCAAGGAACCAAAGCCATCAAAAAGAACAGGAGAACAATACTCACACAGGAGTACGGGCACTTTGACTCAAATACTGATGAGTCATTAACAGATATATATATGACAGATTCCTGAAATTGCTGAATGATCTGTCACTGGTAGATAAAGAGTATGATCTTGAAGACTCCAATCTGAAATTCTTGTTGGCTCTTCCTGAGAAGTGGGATTTAAAAGCCACTACCATCAGAGACAATCATAATCTGGAAGACATGTCTCATGATGAAATCTATGGAATGCTCAAAACTCATGAGCTTGAGATGGAACAAAGAAGTAAAAGGCATGGAGGCAAGTCCAAGATAATTGCTCTTAAAGCTGAGGAAAAAGCTTCTAAAGAAGTTACTGTGAAAAAGAGTCAATCCAAGGGAAAGGCTCTTATTACAAAGTCTGATACTGAATCATCAAACTCTGATGATGACACAAACTCTGACAATCTCACAGACTCTGATAATGAGGGTAGTGATGCTGAGATGACACAACTTGCAGCCCTGATGGTAAGAAGCTTCAAGAAGATGGCTTACAAGAACTTCGGGAAAAGAAATAAGTTCACACGAAGAGATTCAAATTTTGAAAAGAAGAATTTCAAAAAAGCTGAGGGAAAGGAAGACATGTCTGGGAAAGTGGACAAGTCCAAGATCAGATGCTATAATTGTGGTGAGAAAGGACATTTTGCACCTGAGTGCAAGAAAGCCAAAGCTGATAAAGGTCAAGCTTACATCACAAAGAAAAAGGACTGGGCTGACACTTCAGATTCTGAAGATGAGGTGAACTATGCCTTGATGGCAAATGTTGATAGTATCTCTGAAGCTACTGAGACCAAGGTACCTCACTCTACTCTAGCTTTTGATACTACTGATATATCTGAGTTAAGACTCTTTCTTAAAAACTTGCATGTTAGCTACAGAGATCAAACTTTAGAAAATGAAAGAATAAAATCTGAAAGTCTAGACCTTAGAAAGAGAAATGACTATCTAGAATTAGAATTAGTCCAGATGTTACAAATTCAGAAAGAGAGAGATGATGCTATTTTTGTTAAAACTGAATTATTGAAAAAGCATGCTTATCTTGAATCTGAACTTGCTAAAGAAAGAAACATTATTAAAACTTGGACTAACTCTGGGAAAACTACTCAGATTATCATAGAGAATGATTGTTGGAAAGAAGGTCTAGGTTACACTGATAAAAAGAAAACTGACAACATAAAAGCTGAGACCTCTAAACCTGTATTTACTGAAAAAGCTGCAAAACCCAAACTTAATCATATGAGGTTTGTACCAAAATCTGACAAACCAAAACAGGATTAAGTCAAATCAGTAAATATTAGTTTAATGTCTCAGAAACAGCTTACACACAAGCTGAAGGAGTTAAAAAGAGTGAACAAGGTAAAAGAACCTAGGAAAAACAGAAATGGAAAGGTAGGCATCAATAAAAGCAACAACTATATGTCCATTCCCAATGCTCCTAGGAAGAAATGTTACAACTGTGGAAATCCTAACCATCTTGCTACTTTTTGCAGGAAGAATAAAAATATAAACTCTATACCTTCTAAGTCAGGAGTTAAGAGTGGTTCAGTTAGGTTTAAGCCACAGAATCCTTGTTTTCACTGTGGCAATATTTGGCATTCTATTTATACATGCAAAAAGTATCATAATTTGTATTATGATTATTATGAAATTAAACCCTCTTTGAATAAATTCAAGATTGATTCTACATGTATAAATTCTAATAAAAAGAATGTTAGCACAAACTCTGATAAGACTTCTGCTGCAAAAGCTAACAAACTTAATAAGGCCAAAGGATCCAAGCAAGTCTGGGTCCTTAAAACTAATCATTAGTGGTTTTTGTGATTGCAGGGTAACAGGAAAAATATCCTTGTTCTGGATAGTGGATGCTCAGGACACATGACTGGAAATAAAGCCCTGCTATCAGAATTTGTGGAGAAGGTTGGCCCAAGTGTTTTTCATGGAGATGGCAACATAGGAAGGACTCTGGGATATGGCAATATCAAACTTGGGAATGTCATCATTGAATCTGTAGCTCTAGTCTCAGGACTCAAACATAATCTGCTAAGTGTGAGTCAAATCTGTGACAGAGGTTATCATGTGGATTTCTTTGAAGAACACGGTGAAGTTGTAAGCAAATCTACAGGAAAAGTTGTTCTGAAGGGATATAGGCATGGTAACATTTATGAAGCCAAGCTTTCAACAAACTCTGATGGCTCTGCAATCTGTCTACTGAGTAGAGCATCTATTGAAGAAAGCTGGGATTGGCACAAGAGACTTTCTCATCTGAAGTTTAACAGCATTAATGAGCTAGTGAAGAAAGATCTTGTGAGAGGATTGCCAAAATTAGTTTTTACTCCAGATGGCCTATGTGACTCATGTCAAAAGGCAAAACAAAGGAAAACTTCATTCAAAACTAAGACTAAATCCTCAATTCTTGAGCCATATCACTTATTGCATGTTGATTTATTTGGTCCAGTAAATATGATGTCTATTGGAAAGAAAAAATATGCTTTGGTTATTGTTGATGAATACACCAGATATACATGGGTATATTTCATGCACAAGAAAGAAGAAACTGCATCAATCTTAACAGAGCATGTCAGACAACTGGACAAAGGATCTAAGCATACAGTGAAAATCATAAGGAGTGATAATAGCACTGAGTTCAAGAATGTAGTCATGGAAGAGTTTTGTAAAGAAAATGGAATAAAGCAAGAATTTTCTGCACCTGGAACTCCAAAACAAAATGGAGTAGTACAGAGAAAGAACAGGACTCTCATAGAAGCTGCAAGGACCATGATTGATGAAGCAAAGCTGCCAACTTACTTCTGGGCTGAAGCTCTGCAAGCTGCTTGTTTCACACAGAATGCTACACTCATTGTAACGACCCGAAAAATTTCGTGTAATTTATTATATTAAAATATATTTTTAGTTGATTTTAATGTGTGTTAGTTTATTTTTAATGCATTTAAACGCGTTTTGATTTTTATTAAATAGGAAAATTATCCCATATGTGTTATGTGACTTCTGTGTATCATAGAATATTTTATTCTATTTTTCTGTAATTTTTATATTTTTATAATACAGTTATTTTGCATTTTAAATTCCGGACCCAGCCCCTGTACTGGATTCGAGGCCCTGTTTTTCATAAAATTATTTTCATATAATAATGGGATGTTCAAAAATGTATTATGTTGTAATTTTTGTAAGATTCATAATTTTTGGGGAATTTTGACATATATATTGTATTTGTTTAAAAATAAAATTTTTACATTTTTATCCCATAAAAATTATTTTTAAGGCTTAATGATTTTAATTAGGGGTTAAAAATATTTTTGGGGTATTAATTTTCAGATTAATATAAATAGCAGAATTTTATTTCTAATTGTTAAAATTAATCAAAAAATCAGATTTTTGATTTTTATTTTCTGAAAATTCTGGAAAATTGTTCTTGGTGTTCTTGAGGATCAAACCCGTTTTTCACAGTGATTCCGGCATCCAAATCGATCATGTGAGTAACCAAACTGAAGCTCTTGATCTCTACTACATGTTTATGTAGGTGTTCATAACCAAAATTGTCTGATTCGAAAATTTGTTTTTTTAATTTTAATTTTCGAACTTGTTTAATTTGCTGTGGATTGTGTAGTGATTTGTTGTTGATGTGGTTAGTGTCTATAGATTTCTTATGATCCCAGGAGTATTGTGATAATTTTTGTTTGAATTTTAGTGTCCTAAATAAGAAAATCGAAATTTGGTGGGGGTGAACTTTGATTTCGATTTTCTGGGTTCTTGGTTGATTGTTTGATGTTCTTGATGTTAGATATGAATTGTTGAACTCCTGGGCTTTGATTTGGTATATAGAACGTTTGATTTGGTTGAGAAATGAGTGAAAACGAATTTTGATCGGAAAGTTTTTGAAGCTCGCCGGAGTTCTTCGGATTTTGGCCGGATTCGGCGATGGTTACGCCGGATTCTGCATTTGATTGTATGGTTTATTTGCTGGGTTGATTTGGGATGTATTGCAATCAAAAACTCTGTGAAACGGAGTGTTTTTAAGCTCGCCGGAGTTGGCCGGAAACGTCGCCGGCGGCGACTTCTGCCATTAACGCCGACGATGTTCTTGGAGCATTCATGTGAAGATGGTGATGAATAGTACCAGTTTAATCTTCAAAATCTGTTAACATTTTCTGAAAAGTGATTTTGGAATTGATTTTTACTTTTTACCAATTATTTTTACTTTTATTTACTTTTATTTACTTTTAATTACTTTTATTTATTTTTATTTACTTTAATTAATTTATAATTCTGAATTTAATTATTAATTTCAGAAATTTTATTTTCTGAAAATGTTTTATAAATCCAGAATTTATTTCTGAATTCTGTTTTTATTTTTTCTTTATTTCTTTATTTAATTGTTTTTAATTCAAAAATAATTAAGAATTAAATACTTTTAATTATATTAATTAATCTCAAATAATGATTTAATTAATTTGATTATCTAATAAATGTAATTATTTATTAGATAATTTCATTAATTAATTATTACTTGACTCTAATTAATTTATTTAGGATTATTTAATTTTTAATTAACCAATTTTCTGTTTAAAAGTGATTTAAAATAGAAAGAAATTGTTTTAAAATTCTAAAAATAATCCGGGAGCGATAAAAATAGTTTTAAAATTGTAAAATTATTTATAAACCCGGATTAAATATTCATAAAAATATTTTGGAGATTCAATAATTACCCAGAGGGTTTATTAATGATCCTTTTCGATTCGGGAAGGGTTATTTAAATCTTTTAAAATTCTTTTAATTATTCTAAAAATACTTTTAAATATTATAATAATAATTTGAGTGCTCTTTTAATGGTGAGTCGTATCCGTGCTATATGTTGATTGGTTACGTGACAAGTATATATGTATTTGATTTGAGGATTATCTATCGATTGAGTTGATTAATAAATAATTATTTTGAATATTCAATTAATTTAATTATTAATTGAATTATTCTTATTAATTGCGTATTAATTAAACCGTTTATCCGTTTTCAACGAGAAAAGTATTTCTGAAATCAGAAAAATGACTCGGTTCTTATAAAAATAGTTTTAAGTTAAAATTCAACTTTTAAATTTTGGTCGACTTTTTACCAAAGCTTTTTATTGAGTCGATTATATCCGATAATTAGGGTTTTGACCCGTTTTCTGTTTTAAAAATATTGGATAAAATCTTTGTATGATCTGAGCAATGTGCTATGTGATTACGTGATCTACTTACTGAGTCTCTTTACGTGCAATGTGAATTATTAAGGTATTAAGTATCGAGGGTTATGTTGTAAATCGAGTTTTGATCGATATATATAGTTAATTGGTGATTAATTGTTTATATGATTTATGTTATAAGATGTCGCTAAGAGTAGACGATGTTTTCTTTGAAATACTGACTAGGATTGTTAGATTTATATTTATTTTTGGGGATGAAGTGTTTGTTCGAGGATTAATTGTTATCTCGAGAATTAATCGTGTCTTGAGGATTAATTGATTATCATGTTTCTTTATCGAGGAATAAGATAAATGTTTTGAGGATTATTTATAGATTGAGTTGGACTAAGTTGAATGCATAATTGTTTAATTCAAGGATTAATTGTTGAATATTGACTTAGGTTTGTCAGCGGAGATAAGTAGATATAATGAAGAGGGATTGAAGATGGATGTAATATTCTTTGTGGATTGTAATAAAGAAGGTTGGAGATGAAAGTATTGTTTATGGAATTGTTGAATTTATTGTGAGGTGTTTTAACACCGGGGAAAACGCCTATGTTCAAAGGGGGACATTTCCAATTATTTTCTTCTGGCAGAGATATTGGTAAGCATGGTTAATACGTTCGAATTGAGTTTATAAGCGTTTACAAATGTCAGAATTGTCGTCCGGAGGCTGAGGTACTATCTTATGTTTGACTATAGAAGTAGACGCGCGGGCTCGATGTCGGCGGATCAGACTCGTGGCAATCGCAAGAGCGTCAAACCAACGAATGATTGAAATAGAAGATCGTGATGCCGTAAGATAGAAGAAGAAGGTAGATGTGTTACCTCGACTTTGCGCAATAGCTAAGGACCAGAGGCAAGTATTTTCTTGATCATCTTAAACACTGTTTATTTTATGTTTCATTGATTCATATCATGACGAATAGCTGTTGTTCAGAGCTATTTGTGATTCTTAAATGTTTTTGTGCGAACAAAGTTGCTTGATATTGGTATCCTTGATGTGGGGAAATGGTTTAAGATAAACTCTTCATATCCTTATTATCGTAGTAAATAATAGGGATGTGACCAGTATTTAAAACTAAGCATTTCCTGTTGAATTCGGAAATTGCTCTATTGGATTGGAAATTGGTAAAGCGTAGGAGGCCATGATTGCTATCATGGTCCAGCAAAATATTTATTGGTAAGCGTAGGAGGCCATGGTTGCTACCATGGTCCAGCAATATTTAAGGAGGATATGGTAACCATTCCATCTTCCTATAGGCTAACATTACTTGCCTATTTTGGTACCCTCATGAAATCCGGGTTATACACACGGGTATAGAAATGTACCGGTGGTAGTATAAAGGGTCCCATTGCTTTTGAACCTGATCAGGGGGCAATGGTGTTTTGTCTTTATTTTTATATATCCAATCCATATCGCCAGAATGGCTATTATATATTGTGAATTGGCAGATGATTCATTTTTATGACATGCCAAATGATTTCAGTTATGGTTTGAATTATATCACAGTTGTTGATTCAGTTTTCTCTATAAACTGTTTTACATTTCAGTTGATTTGATGCCCCACTTATCCTGGTTTTATATCAAAATTTTTATACACTTGCTGAGCATTTCTTTCGCTCATACTTGCTGTTGTAAATTCTAACATTTCAGTAAGGTAGTTTGGCGAGACTTATCCGCACAGTTCAGAAAGAGAAGAAGCGTGATGCTATTTCGAAGATGACTTGACTCAGGACGTCTGGATTTAGAGTAAGATCTATTTTATATAATTGAGTTCTAATATTTATTATTATTATGTAATGATCTAGTTAGCCTGGTGTACTTCTTATCGAGGTTACACCAGTGGTTTAAGATTTGATCAAAGAGAATGTTGTGAAGAAAGAAATACTTTCTATTTAATGGAATTTGGATTCTTGTTTCTAGCCCTATAACCTTAAAAGATCTTGGTATGTTGGGGTCACAGATGTTATATTTCCAGTGTTGGACAATCACAAGTGGATGATTATTATTAAGCAGATGTTTTATTTTGAGGATTTTTGCGTGACAACCAAATCTTCTGACCCCGGATTTGGGGGGTGTCACAGTTGGTATCAGAGCAGGGTTATAGTAAACTAGGAACGAGAGTGTGTAGGAGTGTGTATAGCTAAGTAAGGAACGTCGGAGCTCATATAGAGTTCGTGTTGGACTATTGGATATAGTACCAATTAGTAAGTTAAGATTGGAGTACTCGTTTAAGATAGTTGTGCTGAACGGGATAGACCGCCTTGCGAATGGAGATGTTTACGGTGGAATCTTCAGAGATTATTATGAGTTGACGATGGCATACGATATCGATATTCTTAAAACATGGAAATGAAGAAGCTTAAATTCGAATGACGAGCTATCGAAGGAATTGGCAAAGAAGACATTATGAGAGACCTTGGCAATACCTTTTCTTTCTATGAATTATTTTGATATCCCTCTTAAAGAGGCATTCTTTAAAAGATATATTTGCTCTTCTAAACCCTGACATTTTGACACTTGTGTTTAACCCCATTTTGGATTTCAATTGTTTCAAAGGGTATTATGAAACCTACTTTCAAATTTCGGAGACTTTCAACTTTTGTTTTCTCCAATGGTTAATAACTTTATTTGCAATATAGTACCACTTGTTCGGTACTTTCTTCCTGGTTCTTCTTTTCGGAAAATAATAAATTTGGAATTCCTTTCATATTTCTCTAATCCTACTGAGACGAACAACCCTATTTATAGGGGACACCAGGTATATCTGTCTGTGTGATAGAAGTTGGATGGGACGCCATCACTGGTGTGTTGTGTATTACAAGAAGGCTGATCACCTTTAATTGTAAATGTCGGAGCTAAGACACACAACGTCGGGTTCATGTGATCATATTGATCTCTCAGTTATTCTTTCATTTCAAATCAGGTTGCTTTAAAA
The DNA here is from genome assembly GCA_037693485.1 of Kitagawia praeruptora. Lineage (NCBI taxonomy): Eukaryota > Viridiplantae > Streptophyta > Magnoliopsida > Apiales > Apiaceae > Kitagawia > Kitagawia praeruptora. The sequence continues at coordinate 150,401,613 of CM075351.1, read as the reverse complement.
ATTCATAACCACAATTGTGGAACATTTGCTATGATATGGAATCCGTTCTCTCCAACAATTTCATGATTCTTGTTATCTCTATTGAATTTCAAGGTTATGCCAATCAGGTCAGGATAAGCGAAACTCGCAGATAGAAATTAGATTCGCAACGGAATCGCCAAGAGTAAGAACGAGTCCTAAAATGATTAGAATATCAGTGACATATCAATGGAATCAATTCTCTCTCTCTCTATCAAGGATATTATGTTAATGGAAAGTTGGTCGAGCCATATTTGAAACGAATAATGATGGGTTGTAAGACTCCCGTGATAACTGTATCAGATAGAGACCCTAAAGTGAATTGAGATTTTGGAGAAGTTATTTACGAAGGAACACTATCCCCAGTTTTGTAAAGTAAGTGTTGATGATGAGGAGTTAAGGAACCCTACTAGTTGCCTTAGTTGATTCCGAGGACGGAATCCTTATAAGGGGGGAAGAATGTAACGACCCGAAAAATTTCGTGTAATTTATTATATTAAAATATATTTTTAGTTGATTTTAATGTGTGTTAGTTTATTTTTAATGCATTTAAACGCGTTTTGATTTTTATTAAATAGGAAAATTATCCCATATGTGTTATGTGACTTCTGTGTATCATAGAATATTTTATTCTATTTTTCTGTAATTTTTATATTTTTATAATACAGTTATTTTGCATTTTAAATTCCGGACCCAGCCCCTGTACTGGATTCGAGGCCCTGTTTTTCATAAAATTATTTTCATATAATAATGGGATGTTCAAAAATGTATTATGTTGTAATTTTTGTAAGATTCATAATTTTTGGGGAATTTTGACATATATATTGTATTTGTTTAAAAATAAAATTTTTACATTTTTATCCCATAAAAATTATTTTTAAGGCTTAATGATTTTAATTAGGGGTTAAAAATATTTTTGGGGTATTAATTTTCAGATTAATATAAATAGCAGAATTTTATTTCTAATTGTTAAAATTAATCAAAAAATCAGATTTTTGATTTTTATTTTCTGAAAATTCTGGAAAATTGTTCTTGGTGTTCTTGAGGATCAAACCCGTTTTTCACAGTGATTCCGGCATCCAAATCGATCATGTGAGTAACCAAACTGAAGCTCTTGATCTCTACTACATGTTTATGTAGGTGTTCATAACCAAAATTGTCTGATTCGAAAATTTGTTTTTTTAATTTTAATTTTCGAACTTGTTTAATTTGCTGTGGATTGTGTAGTGATTTGTTGTTGATGTGGTTAGTGTCTATAGATTTCTTATGATCCCAGGAGTATTGTGATAATTTTTGTTTGAATTTTAGTGTCCTAAATAAGAAAATCGAAATTTGGTGGGGGTGAACTTTGATTTCGATTTTCTGGGTTCTTGGTTGATTGTTTGATGTTCTTGATGTTAGATATGAATTGTTGAACTCCTGGGCTTTGATTTGGTATATAGAACGTTTGATTTGGTTGAGAAATGAGTGAAAACGAATTTTGATCGGAAAGTTTTTGAAGCTCGCCGGAGTTCTTCGGATTTTGGCCGGATTCGGCGATGGTTACGCCGGATTCTGCATTTGATTGTATGGTTTATTTGCTGGGTTGATTTGGGATGTATTGCAATCAAAAACTCTGTGAAACGGAGTGTTTTTAAGCTCGCCGGAGTTGGCCGGAAACGTCGCCGGCGGCGACTTCTGCCATTAACGCCGACGATGTTCTTGGAGCATTCATGTGAAGATGGTGATGAATAGTACCAGTTTAATCTTCAAAATCTGTTAACATTTTCTGAAAAGTGATTTTGGAATTGATTTTTACTTTTTACCAATTATTTTTACTTTTATTTACTTTTATTTACTTTTAATTACTTTTATTTATTTTTATTTACTTTAATTAATTTATAATTCTGAATTTAATTATTAATTTCAGAAATTTTATTTTCTGAAAATGTTTTATAAATCCAGAATTTATTTCTGAATTCTGTTTTTATTTTTTCTTTATTTCTTTATTTAATTGTTTTTAATTCAAAAATAATTAAGAATTAAATACTTTTAATTATATTAATTAATCTCAAATAATGATTTAATTAATTTGATTATCTAATAAATGTAATTATTTATTAGATAATTTCATTAATTAATTATTACTTGACTCTAATTAATTTATTTAGGATTATTTAATTTTTAATTAACCAATTTTCTGTTTAAAAGTGATTTAAAATAGAAAGAAATTGTTTTAAAATTCTAAAAATAATCCGGGAGCGATAAAAATAGTTTTAAAATTGTAAAATTATTTATAAACCCGGATTAAATATTCATAAAAATATTTTGGAGATTCAATAATTACCCAGAGGGTTTATTAATGATCCTTTTCGATTCGGGAAGGGTTATTTAAATCTTTTAAAATTCTTTTAATTATTCTAAAAATACTTTTAAATATTATAATAATAATTTGAGTGCTCTTTTAATGGTGAGTCGTATCCGTGCTATATGTTGATTGGTTACGTGACAAGTATATATGTATTTGATTTGAGGATTATCTATCGATTGAGTTGATTAATAAATAATTATTTTGAATATTCAATTAATTTAATTATTAATTGAATTATTCTTATTAATTGCGTATTAATTAAACCGTTTATCCGTTTTCAACGAGAAAAGTATTTCTGAAATCAGAAAAATGACTCGGTTCTTATAAAAATAGTTTTAAGTTAAAATTCAACTTTTAAATTTTGGTCGACTTTTTACCAAAGCTTTTTATTGAGTCGATTATATCCGATAATTAGGGTTTTGACCCGTTTTCTGTTTTAAAAATATTGGATAAAATCTTTTTATGATCTGAGCAATGTGCTATGTGATTACGTGATCTACTTACTGAGTCTCTTTACGTGCAATGTGAATTATTAAGGTATTAAGTATCGAGGGTTATGTTGTAAATCGAGTTTTGATCGATATATATAGTTAATTGGTGATTAATTGTTTATATGATTTATGTTATAAGATGTCGCTAAGAGTAGACGATGTTTTCTTTGAAATACTGACTAGGATTGTTAGATTTATATTTATTTTTGGGGATGAAGTGTTTGTTCGAGGATTAATTGTTATCTCGAGAATTAATCGTGTCTTGAGGATTAATTGATTATCATGTTTCTTTATCGAGGAATAAGATAAATGTTTTGAGGATTATTTATAGATTGAGTTGGACTAAGTTGAATGCATAATTGTTTAATTCAAGGATTAATTGTTGAATATTGACTTAGGTTTGTCAGCGGAGATAAGTAGATATAATGAAGAGGGATTGAAGATGGATGTAATATTCTTTGTGGATTGTAATAAAGAAGGTTGGAGATGAAAGTATTGTTTATGGAATTGTTGAATTTATTGTGAGGTGTTTTAACACCGGGGAAAACGCCTATGTTCAAAGGGGGACATTTCCAATTATTTTCTTCTGGCAGAGATATTGGTAAGCATGGTTAATACGTTCGAATTGAGTTTATAAGCGTTTACAAATGTCAGAATTGTCGTCCGGAGGCTGAGGTACTATCTTATGTTTGACTATAGAAGTAGACGCGCGGGCTCGATGTCGGCGGATCAGACTCGTGGCAATCGCAAGAGCGTCAAACCAACGAATGATTGAAATAGAAGATCGTGATGCCGTAAGATAGAAGAAGAAGGTAGATGTGTTACCTCGACTTTGCGCAATAGCTAAGGACCAGAGGCAAGTATTTTCTTGATCATCTTAAACACTGTTTATTTTATGTTTCATTGATTCATATCATGACGAATAGCTGTTGTTCAGAGCTATTTGTGATTCTTAAATGTTTTTGTGCGAACAAAGTTGCTTGATATTGGTATCCTTGATGTGGGGAAATGGTTTAAGATAAACTCTTCATATCCTTATTATCGTAGTAAATAATAGGGATGTGACCAGTATTTAAAACTAAGCATTTCCTGTTGAATTCGGAAATTGCTCTATTGGATTGGAAATTGGTAAAGCGTAGGAGGCCATGATTGCTATCATGGTCCAGCAAAATATTTATTGGTAAGCGTAGGAGGCCATGGTTGCTACCATGGTCCAGCAATATTTAAGGAGGATATGGTAACCATTCCATCTTCCTATAGGCTAACATTACTTGCCTATTTTGGTACCCTCATGAAATCCGGGTTATACACACGGGTATAGAAATGTACCGGTGGTAGTATAAAGGGTCCCATTGCTTTTGAACCTGATCAGGGGGCAATGGTGTTTTGTCTTTATTTTTATATATCCAATCCATATCGCCAGAATGGCTATTATATATTGTGAATTGGCAGATGATTCATTTTTATGACATGCCAAATGATTTCAGTTATGGTTTGAATTATATCACAGTTGTTGATTCAGTTTTCTCTATAAACTGTTTTACATTTCAGTTGATTTGATGCCCCACTTATCCTGGTTTTATATCAAAATTTTTATACACTTGCTGAGCATTTCTTTCGCTCATACTTGCTGTTGTAAATTCTAACATTTCAGTAAGGTAGTTTGGCGAGACTTATCCGCACAGTTCAGAAAGAGAAGAAGCGTGATGCTATTTCGAAGATGACTTGACTCAGGACGTCTGGATTTAGAGTAAGATCTATTTTATATAATTGAGTTCTAATATTTATTATTATTATGTAATGATCTAGTTAGCCTGGTGTACTTCTTATCGAGGTTACACCAGTGGTTTAAGATTTGATCAAAGAGAATGTTGTGAAGAAAGAAATACTTTCTATTTAATGGAATTTGGATTCTTGTTTCTAGCCCTATAACCTTAAAAGATCTTGGTATGTTGGGGTCACAGATGTTATATTTCCAGTGTTGGACAATCACAAGTGGATGATTATTATTAAGCAGATGTTTTATTTTGAGGATTTTTGCGTGACAACCAAATCTTCTGACCCCGGATTTGGGGGGTGTCACACTCATAAACAAGCATGGTAAAACACCATATGAGATGGTGAAAAATAAGAAGCCGAACCTGAAGTACTTTCATGTGTTTGGATGTAAGTGTTTTGTTCTTAGGACTCATCCAGAACAGCTTTCCAAATTTGATTTAAAAGCTGATGAAGGAATCTTTGTTGGATACCCACTATCCACAAAAGCATTCAGAGTCTACAATCTGAGAACAAAAGTGGTCATGGAATCTATCCATGTGTCTTTTGATGATAAGAAGATAACAGGACTTGAAGACTTTGATGAACATGACCAGCTGAGATTTGAGAATGAAGAAATAAATGTTGATGTACAAAATTCTGATACTCTTTCAAACTCTATTGTTCAATCTATACCAGTAGATCAGACAGCAGCACATGTTGAGGGGGAGCAAGTGAACGATGAAAATGAACCCCAATCAAGTGAAGAAACATCAAAGAATGCATCTGCTACTAATGATTCATTAAACTCTGATTCATCAAACTTTGAAAGCAACAGCTCAGGGGGAATAAACAATGATTTTGGATCTACTAGTCATCACACTCAACACAATTATGAACTTGGGGAATCATCAAGATCAAATCTCCCGAGACAAAGGGTATGGAGTAGAGCGCATCCCTTTGAACAGATCATTGGTGAACCAGACACGGGTGTACAGACTAGAAGAGCAACACAGAATGAATGCAATTTCGCAGGATTTTTATCTCAAATTGAACCTAAAAAGGTTGATGAAGCTCTTGATGATCCAGATTGGGTAACTGCAATGCAGGAAGAACTCAATCAGTTCGAAAGGCAGAAAGTATGGAACCTGGTGCCAAGACCAAAAGATAAATCTGTAATTGGCACTAGATGGGTGTTTAGAAATAAACTGGATGAAAATGGTATTGTTACGAGGAACAAGGCTCGATTGGTAGCAAAGGGTTACTCTCAAGAAGTGGGAATTGATTATGATGAAACCTATGCTCCAGTTGCAAGGCTTGAAGCAATCAGGATGTTCTTAGCATTTGCTGCACACTCCAACTTTAAGGTTTTTCAGATGGATGTGAAGAGTGCATTTTTGAACGGAGATCTAGAAGAAGAAGTCTATGTTGAACAACCCCTGGGTTCGAAGACAAGGAATTTGAAGGTTTTGTGTACTTTCTCTTCAAAGCTCTCTATGGTCTCAAGCAAGCCCCTCGAACATGGTATGATACTCTCTCCAAGTTCTTACTTGAAAATGGTTTTACAAGAGGTATCATCGACAAAACTCTCTTTCATAAAAAGCATAAAAATGATATAATTCTGGTGCAAGTATATGTGGATGATATAATATTTGGTTCTACTAATGATTTGTTATGCAAGAGATTTGCTAAGCTAATGCAGAGTAGGTACGAGATGAGCATGATGGGTGAGTTGTCCTTCTTCCTTGGACTTCAAGTTGTTCAGAAGCTTGATGGTATTTTTATCTGCCAATCAAAATACATAAAGGATCTTCTGAAGAAGTATGGGATGGAAGAAGCAGCTACTGCCAAGACCCCGATGCCAACTGCAGTCAAGCTTGATGAAGACAAATCTGGTAAGTCAGTTGACATCACGAAGTATCGAGGTATGATCGGCTCTCTCTTGTACTTAACTGCTAGTAGACCAGATATTATGTTCGCAACTTGTCTATGTGCTAGATTCCAGGCTAACCCTAAAGAGTCACATCTTATAGCTGTTAAACGTATTTTCAGATACCTTAAGGGAACCCCCAATCTTGGGATTTGGTACCCTAAAGGAACAGGTTTTGACCTAATTGGCTATACAGATTCTGACTTCGCAGGTTGTAAGATTGATCGAAAAAGTACTTCTGGAAGCTGTCAGTTTCTAGGAAGAAGGTTGGTATCTTGGTACAGCAAGAAGCAACACTCAGTATCTACCTCGACAGCCGAAGCAGAATACATTGCGGCAGGTAGCTGTTGTGCTCAGATCCTGTGGATGAGGAATCAACTTCAGGACTATGGACTCATGTTGAACAAAATTCCAATTCTATGCGACAACACGAGTGCCATTGCAATTGCCAACAATCCAGGTCAACACACCAGGACTAAGCACATTGATATCAGGTATCATTTCTTACGAGAGCATGTCATGAATGGAACTGTGGTATTATATTTTGTTCCCACAGATCAACAAATTGCAGACATCTTTACTAAACCACTGGATGAATCCACTTTCTCCAGGTTAGTTGGTGAACTTGGGATGTTAAATCTGTCTAATTAATTTTGGATAATCAATAACTGCAATTTGTTATAAGTTCACATGTATTTTAAATGTCTATATGTTTAGTACTTGTGAATTTTTTTTGCATCCAGTCCTCTTTTTATAGTTATATCTATATTAATTACCACGCTTATAAATGCTATATTTTATGGTAATTAGTTAGTAAATAATTGAGTTAATTGTAGCATAATTAAATAAATATTTTATTGACATATATCAATTAATGATATTTTGTTAATTTTATGTCTATTTAATTGTGAGTTTATCTGATTATTGTGGATTAATTCTTGATTTACTGTGTGATTATTTTTAAATCCATAATAATTAGAAGTATTATATGTGTATGTGTATAGACTGATAGGTTTCGGCGATAAGATGTTTTTTCGGCCGACAGGTTTCGGTAATAAGATGTTTTTTCGGCTAATTAGGTAGTTAGGTGAGAAATTATTGAGCGGTGTTATTTTTCAAACATAACCTGTCACTATTACACCTAACCCACTAATACTTGAAACCTTATTATTGATGAGTTTTTGTTTGTGTTTAACATCATCAATTTTCAGATATACAGAGCATATACACACAATTGTTGAATATTTCAAGCTTTGACCGGAAAGATCTCACAATCTAGCTGGTGGTTTTTAGAGCGGATTTCATATTCTTGTTATACGCACTAACCCTTGTTTTTGAATTTCCTCAAAGTTTTGAAAATGGCATTGCAGGGAAGTTTTTTAATTGCTAAAGTTAATCCTGTTTCCATTCAGCAAATCGAAACCATTCAGGATGAGCAATTTCGGGCTTGGACACAATTTCTGAATGAACATTCATTAATTCGCTATGCTTTAGTTACACAGGTGCAGCTTAACCATGATGCATTGTGTGAACTATATTGCAGTGCGGTTAACACTTCTGGACAGGACGGGTGTGCATTCACATATCGACTATTTGGTAGGTCGATTAGGGTCACTGAACGAGATGTTAATCGAATTCTTCATTTTCCTATGGAAAATCTCGTTTCTGATCCTACACCCGAACAAATTGAAATGTTCTTTCGTTTTATAAGGTACCAAGATGGCAATTTCAATACTGGTAATCTTTCTAGAACGTTTCTAACCCAGTACTGGAATTTCTTCTTTCACGCTCTTAACCATGTTTTTTCCTCAGATAGAACAAATCAAGATCGAATACCTGAATTTATTCAAATAATAGGGTATGCGATCGCCAATAATTTGAGGATTAATTTTGGAAAAATAGTGCTTGGTCAAATCATTTTAAAAATGAAACGCTTGGGAACAAGAGATGTTCGGACTTAAAATGTCAAATGTCTATATCCAAGGTTTCTACAGTTAATATTGAATGATTTTTTGAATGATGAAGACAGGGTACGCTTGGAAAATGGTCAAAAGGTGGAATGTTCTTCCATGAAGACGAATGTAATTAATTACATAAGCAAAAAGAAATATACGAATGTGCCTACAGTCCTAACTGAATATCTAAAGACTGTCCCACTTCCGTTGTTACCACGACCAGTGAGAGCAGGTATACGACAAGGTAATATTTCAATCCCTGCTATTCCAACCTCTGTATTCCTTATTGTGTCACAGGAAATACAGTTTCTACAGCCCCCAGTGGCCATCTTACCCGACCAAGAGCAGGAAATCCCACCGACTTTAACACAGGTCGAAGAGCCCATTCTACAAATGCAAACACAAACACAACAAACTCCTACACCTCAATTATCACTTAAACGACCAGTCATCCACATTATTGAGGGAGATAGTGCCTCAGCAGCACCACATAAGGAGTTAGTTACAACAGCCGCTCTACCTCATTCTAAACGAAGTAAACCCAATGAACCTGAGGTAACGGCAACTGTTAGTAAAACAATTCTTTCTTATCCAATGAGTGCAAATGTAAATGAGGTTGAATTGACGGAAGCAACTATCTTGAGTTCCATTTCACGGAACATACGAGTGGTTGATGATCTTTCTAAAGATCAAATGCCTTCACAGGCATCCGAGGTGGAATTACCTACCTCAATAACTGCTGGTGAATCTTCCATTTTACGGAAAGATCCATTGGTGGGTGGTTCTTTTATGAACCAAGTGTCTTCACAGACGTACGAGGGAAACTTGGGTTTTGTGCCATTTAATCGATTCAAGTTTAACCTCTCATAGGGAAAATCTCTGGATCTCTTTCTAGATTTACCACTCTTTACCAGTGGTCGGAAACTCGCTTCACGCGAGGACGGAAGCTCACGAACTTTCATTGCACCATCCGTGACCTCTGAAAAAGGGGCTAGGATGATTTCATTTGCAAGTACACATATCGGTGGAAGCTCTAGAGGAAAGTTGAGGGAAACACCAACAGAACATGTAAGTGTAACCCAAACCATTAAACCGAGTGAATATATAGTGTTGAGTGAAACACCTGCAGAACGTACGAGTGAGCAACCTACTCAACCACATGCACCTATAACCAGATAGGAATACAGCAGACTCCTTACACGGGTCCAAACAATGGAGAAAGAGTTGTTAAATATATGTAAGTCCATTGCGGAAATCAAAAATTTATAACTCATTCAACATGATGCATTCCAGGTTCAATTAAGTTCCATGGCAGCCCAATTTAGTCAAGCAATCAACTCCTTGGTAAAAGGATTTTCGTCTAAATTACCAACTCCACATCCTACTACTCTGGAGGATAACCCAACTGAGGGGGAGAAGGTGGATGAACAAGAAAAATCTACTAGGCGTAAAGGCAAGGAAAAGGTTATTGACACGGAATTAACTTTATTTTGGGAAAGGAAAAGCTAATGGGAGTATTAGGCACTTTAATATTATTTATCTTTGTATTTTATTTGTATCAGTTGAGTTATCCTCTAGGTATTTGCTTGTCAAACCCTAACAATCAAATAGGGGGAGATTGTAAAGCATAATGAAATGTAATATGTAATGGAGGACATATATAACTCAACTAGGATAAAAGATAAATAATATTAACTCTATACAGGGATCGTGAAATTTGAAGAACAGGCACCAACAAGGATCAAGTCGCTGAAAGAAGTTCATTAACATGATCAAGCATCAGTGACAGAATAAGATGTACAGATGATTCAGTTGAAGGGCCAAAAGATTTCATGTATTTGAAGATATTGATGCAGTCTAATAAATTGGAATGTAATGAAGGTGTGAAGATCAAGATCAGTGCTAGTCACTTGTGAACCAGACCAGTGCACCAAGTGTCAACACATACGGGAAGGATCAACACATTAATTCATAGAAAGAATTGCCAAAGCCTATTGAAGATCAAGGACAGACATAATATCTCAAGGTATTGTCAAAAGTTAATTTACTCTGAAAATTAAATAAGTAACAGATTAATTAATTATTCATAACAAAATAATTAAATTAATCTGGTACTTGAATTATTTTCTGAGGTGAATTAAAACAGCAGAATAAACAGAAGAGAGAAAATTAATAGTATCTGAAATAACTATTCATATGAATAGTAACCGAATCACTATTCACATGAATAGTAACCGAAATCAATATTGATATGAATAGTACTATTCATATGAATAGTAACCGAAATTACTATTCATGAATAGTACCCAAAAGTACTATTCATCAGGTGGGGCCTACATGAATATAAATGTTGAATGAAGAAATGAAAGTCATCGGTGCATAATGTTCAAAGATTACTGAAGGCAGCAGACTGAAGAAAAACGTCATCAGTTACGTTATATTAAGCAGCATAGTAACTTTCTAAAATCTATAAATAGGCCTGTTGTATTTCATTTCAAAACACACCTCAACACACAACTTTCTCTTCTCTCTTTTATATCTTCTCTGTGTAAGCTGCTAGACAGTCTATCTAGTAGGAAAGTCGGCTTAGCCCGCTTTCAGGAAGTGTCGGGTAGAAGGTCCTCGTGCCTAAGCTATCCTTAGGAGTGTTTGATTTTGTAGCTGATCCATATATAGGATTAGATTGTGTAGCAAACCTCCGGGTTTTATCTATTTAAAAATATTTCCCACACAGTTGTGTTATTTCGATTTAGTATTTTTGATTTCATATCCACATCAAAAATCGAAATATTTTTAAATAACATATTCAACCCCCCTTCTACGTTATTCCGGACCTAACATATGTGTTTGTTAATTCTTTATATTCACAAACTTTAACTTATCTAAAATAGTAAAGTTTTATAATATAAAAAATAACTACATCTACTATTTTTGTGTCACCCTCCCAACCTGGGGTTTAGATCGAGGAGTCACTAACACACTAGAAATAAATAACCTAAAAATGAGTAAATATAGATATAGCATGTTGGCTGATCCCGACACTACTCACATGAATCTCTCATAGGTAATGGTATGAAACAAGCAAGCCAAAAGTCTAAGTTATTATTCGAACCAAATTCAAATTATAATTATTACACAACCTTGATTCAAAAGTTCTAACTACAAGTTCTCAAATCCAACTCTAAAACCTCTTCACTGAGTTGTTAGTGCATCTACCTTGGATGACAAGTCGAAAGAAACCACAATAGCATTATAGGAAATGCGCTTCCTCGTAGTCTGAATAGTACGTACTATGATCTCAAGTTACCGTTAAAAGGATTAGAAACAAATAACAGTGAGCCAACGGTTAACAAGTAACTTAAAGGTATAACTGGTAAAGCAAGAGTAATACTGGCTTCCAACAATAATAAGATAGTAAATGAATGACAGTATATCAAGAGATAGCAGTGCAAAAGTAAAGCATTTGTAATTTCCAATGGTAAACCAATTTCATTTCACAGTAGAATAGAACATTAAGCATTTTAAAAATTGATTTGAGTTTTTTCACGACAACCGGACAATACGGGTGATCAGCCACGTAAAATCCCATATCGGACACAAAATCCCTCTAAACATTAAGGTAACTTGGGTTCCCAAGAGGCACACATTGGCCTATAAAAGTGCTGTACTGATCCCACCAGAATTACAGCATAAAATGAAATAAGAAAAATGGCTGGACCGGCATCACCCGATCTCCCACGCCACTCCAATCTTTAGGAATTCATGGAAATTAACGGAATTCCTAACAGTTTATAAATCATATTTTTAAAGCATTAAGGCTTAGAAAACCTTTACATCTATAAAACATTTAACTAGTTGAAACATTTCAAAAACCTCTACTTCGAAGTATATTAAATTCACTGATAACAAATCAGTCCAATCTAAACAACTTAAAAATATTTTAAGAAAATAACTCATTTTGATTTGCAATGATGAAAGTCTAGAGGTTTGATCGGGTGGTTCTCATATCAATAACAAATAAGGGTTTCAAGTTTGAATCATCAAGAAAAAGACTTAAAGGTATTCAAGATATTGATCAGGGAATAGTTATAAAAATCCAGGATAACAAGTCAACAATGAATAATTAGTACATAAAAAATAAGTATATAATTTATTTTGTTGTCTGTATATATATTAAAATTAATACAATATTGTGTTTACTAATTTAAATTATAGATATTTTTTTTCGATTTCTCCCTTGAATAATCTCTATTTTAAAAAATATTACTCCCTTTGTCCCTCTCATTTTTTTACAGTTACTATTTTGGGGTGTCCCTCTCATTTTTTTACATTCCAAAAATAGTAAGTTTCTCCCACTATTACACCCACTATCTCTTATATTTAACAATAAAAAACACTATTACACCCACTACTTTCCTCCACTATCTCAAATCTATAATTAAATATTAATAGGTCCCACCACTTTACCCACTTTTCATCTAACTTTACTCATTTTTTACACAATTTCTTGGTCTCCGTGTCCATCCCCCATGTAAACAACCATGAGGGACGGAGGGAGTACATGACAGAGCTAGTAAAATATAAAAGATGAACATACTACTCTCTAGGTCTCGTGGTGGTGATGCAAATATACCTGGCAATTCATTCGTTTCATATACTATCTCGTGTTGTGTACTTTCGTTCGTGTTTCGTGTATATAATACCAAATTCAAAATCGAGCTGTTAAGAATTCGTTTCGTTTCGTTTCATGTTTGTTCATGTATTTTTTATGTCATGTTTCGTGTAATTTTTAATTAAAAATAAAAATATTTAAATATTACTATTACTGAAAGTAATCAATTTACCATGCATTTTTTAATACATATAACTCAAAATGGATCCTCAAATTATAGGATTCACATTTAAAAACATCATTCTGATAATCATACAAATTAAGTTGCATGCAAGTTTCTTGTCATAAGAAGCGATAGTGTAGTTAACACGTGGATTATCTCTATAATTTATTTTCTTTTCATATTATTTTATTTTATTATCTTCTATAATTTATTTTTTTTTAATAATAAAAAGTAAATATTAAAATAATGAATAATAAGATAATAATATTAAATATAAAAAACCCAAAATATTTATGTTTTGAATCGTGTCACTGTTTATATATATACTCGGATCATATAACTATTTTTGTAGGTTACTACCATATTTGAATTTGTAATATTTTTTTATTTAAATCGGTTTCAAAGAGGGAAGCCAACCGGGGTTTGTTCCACGTTTACCCTTTTTTTTTTTTTTGATAATATAAGCCTGGCATTATATTAATCTATACTATTATATAAATTCCGAAACATTAAAAGTTTTGGTACCTGTTTTTTGGTACCAGTTTTCTGGTACTTTGTGAATTTACTTATTTACCCTTTATTAAAAAGAAAATAAATATATGATATTTATACTTTTAAAACACCTACAATAAATAATAACATAATACAATTAATGGTAATTAGTCGCTTGCCATTTTTCACATTTACTTTGAATTGAAGATATTACCTTTTATAAACACCTAAAAACATCAATGTATCTTCCAATCATTAATATTTCCTTTCGAATTAAAACATGTTACTTTTTTAATTTAAAACTAATCTTCATTAATATTTTCTTTTGAACTAAAACACGTTACCTTTTTAATTTAAAACTAAACATTAATATATACCCGAAAATATCACACCATATTTTTCAATTGTTAATAAAATATATTAAAAATCTAAATTCCGAAACATTAAAAGTTTTGGTACCTGTTTTTTTGTACCAATTTTTTGGTATTTCGTGAATTTACTTATTTACCCTTTATTAAAAAGAAAATAAATATATGATATTTATACTTTTAAAACACCTAAAATAAATAATAACATAATACAATTAATTGTAATTAGTCGCTTGCCATTTTTCACAATTACTTTGAATTGAAGATATTACCTTTTATAAACACCTAAAAACATCAATGTACATTCCAATCATTAACATTTCCTTTCGAATTAAAACATGTTACTTTTTTAATTTAAAACTAATCTTCATTAATATTTTCTTTTGAACTAAAACACGTTACCTTTTTAATTTAAAACTAATCATATTGTTTTTAATTCGAAGAATATTGTTATTCATGATGTAAAACAGTCTGTAAACATAAGCGGCTATTTGGTTAGCTCGTTTATTTGTTTCCATTCAGATTGTAGTATCAGTTCAGGGGTTTGTCCTGACTGTGATTTGGTTGATGCAAGTTAATACATTTTCTTGTTTGTCAAAAAAAAAACTAATCATTAATATATACCCGAAAATATCACACCATATTTTTCAATTGTTAATAAAATATATTAAAAATCTAAATTCCGAAACATTAAAAGTTTTGGTACCTGTTTTTTGGTACCAATTTTTTGGTACTTCGTGAATTTACTTATTTACCCTTTATTAAAAAGAAAATAAATATATGATATTTATACTTTTAAAACACCTAAAATAAATAATAACATAATACAATTAATTGTAATTAGTCGCTTGCCATTTTTCACAATTACTTTGAATTGAAGATATTACCTTTTATAAACACCTAAAAACATCAATGTACATTCCAATCATTAACATTTCCTTTCGAATTAAAACACGTTACCTTTTTAATTTAAAACTAATCTTCATTAATATTTTCTTTTGAACTAAAACACGTTACCTTTTTAATTTAAAACTAATTTTACAATCATTAATATATACCCGAAAATATCACACCATATTTTTCAATTGTTAATAAAATATATTAAAAATCTAAATTCCGAAACATTAAAAGTTTTGGTACCTGTTTTTTGGTACCAGTTTTTTGGTACTTCGTGAATTTACTTATTTACCCTTTATTAAAAAGAAAATAAATATATGATATTTATACTTTTAAAACACCTACAATAAATAATAACAAAATACAATTAATGGTAATTAGTCGCTTGCCATTTTTCACAATTACTTTGAATTGAAGATATTACCTTTTATAAACACCTAAAAACATCAATGTACCTTCCAATCATTAATATTTTTCCTTTCGAATTAAAACACGTTACCTTTTTAATTTAAAACTAATCTTCATTAATATTTTCTTTTGAACTAAAACACGTTACCTTTTTAATTTAAAACTAATTTTACAATCATTAATATATACCCGAAAATATCACACCATATTTTTCAATTGTTGATAAAATATATTAAAAATCTAAATTCCGAAACATTAAAAGTTTTGGTACCTGTTTTTTGGTACTTCTTGAATTTACTTATTTACCCTTTATTAAAAAGAAAATAAATATATGATATTTATACTTTTAAAACACCTACAATAAATAATAACATAATACAATTAATGGTAATTAGTCGCTTGCCATTTTTCACATTTACT
The DNA here is from genome assembly GCA_037693485.1 of Kitagawia praeruptora. NCBI lineage: Eukaryota > Viridiplantae > Streptophyta > Magnoliopsida > Apiales > Apiaceae > Kitagawia > Kitagawia praeruptora. The sequence goes on along the minus strand of CM075351.1, from coordinate 150,385,694 downwards.
TTGAATTGAAGACATTACCTTTTATAAACACCTAGAAACATCAATGTACCTTCCAATCATTAACATTTCCTTTCGAATTAAAACACGTTATTAATTTAAAACTAATCTTCATTAATATTTTCTTTTGAACTAAAACACGTTACCTTTTTAATTTAAAACTAATTTTACAATCATTAATATATACCCGAAAATATCACACCATATTTTTCAATTGTTAATAAAATATATTAAAAATATGCATACGTTGTTTATAATAAGGAAACATTAGTATAATCCGTAAACATGAGTATATTAAAATTATATTAAATTAAAATTAATTAATAATTATATAATTGTCGAAACATTAAAAATTTTGGTACCTATTTTTTGATATATGTTTTTTGGTATTTCGTGAATTTACTTATTTACCCTTCATTATAAAGAAAAATATATATGATATTTATACTAGTAAAATGCCAAAAATAAATAATAACATAATACAATTAAAGGTAATTAGTCGATTGCCTTTTTCACATTTACTTTTAGTTGAAGATATTACCTTTTATAAACACCTAAAAATCTCAACCATATCATATTTTTCAATCAATTCATATCTAGCAATAATTAACCAAAAAAATAATAATAACATAATACAATTAAAGGTAATTAGTCGATTGCCTTTTTCATATTTACTTTTAGTTGAAGATATTACCTTTTATAAACACTTAAAAACCTCAATCATATCATATTTTCCAATCAATTCATATCTAAAAATAATTAATATATACTCAAAAATATCACATCATATCATATAATCAGTAAAAAATATAATAGAAATTCGTATTACGAATAATGACCATTAAATTTTTAGTAAAAAAATCAGAATCATTAGATCTAATTATTAAATATATTATATGATTAAATTAATTTACTAAAATTTCAAGTTTCAAATTTTATCAACGACATATTTGTTTTAAAATTTTATAATACTAGCTTAAAACCCGTGCGATGCACGGATTTTTTTAATATTGTAAAAAAAATTATTAACTTTTTTTAAATATGAATTTTGGAGGCTTGAATATTTAAATGAGATGATGATCATAATTATATAAATGTTATCAATGATATTTCTTTAAAAGGAATGATTTTAGTTAAAAAAATATAGAAAATGCGATAGGTTTTAGTTGAAAAGGTAATAAGTTATTTATTAGTAATTATAAAATTATTATTTTGTTTTATTAAATAGAAAGAGAGGATTTAGTTAGAGAAAATTAAAAAGGTAATATATTTTAGGTGAAAAGGGTAATTCATTAATTTACAGTAATTATAATTTAATTATGTTATTTTACAAAATAAAATTGCTCGTAATGTTTTTAGAAAAAGAGAAATTAATGTTGCTCATGATATTTCTAAAAAGGAATTTTAGTTAGATAATATAAGAAAAAGATGATACGTTTTAGCTAAAAAGGATAATCGTTAATATTAGTATTATAATATTATTATTTAATTTTATTAAATAGAGTCGACCATGATATAATTGGAAAAAGAGAAATTTTAGTTTGAAAAAATAGAAAAAGGTAACGTGAAAATTAAAAGGTGACATACTTTAGGTGAAAATGGTAATTGATTAGTTTATACTTTATAGTAATTATAATTTAATTGCTATTTTACAAAATAAAATTGCTGATAATATTTTTAGAAAATGAGAAATTAATGTTACCCATGATATTTTTTAAAAAAGGAATTTAATTAGAAAAAATAGAAAAGATGATACATTTTTAGCTGAAAAGGTAATCGGTTAATTAATAACATTATAATATTATGATTTTATTTTTATTAAATAGAATCATAATTTGAAAAAGAGAGGTTTTAGTTAGAGAAAATAAAAAAGGTAACTTGTTTTGGCTGAATAAGGTAACCCGTGATATAATTGGAAAAAAAATAATTTAGTTAGAGAAAAGAGAAAAGATAAAAAATTAATTTATTAGTTAACAGTAATTATAATTTGTTTTTTAATTAGATAAAATATAAAAGATATTACATTTTACCTGAAAAAGGAAACTGATTAGTTATTAAAAAAAATGGTAACATGTTTAACTTGAAAAAGTGGATTGATTAGTAAACTAAAATTTTTAATTAAATAAAATATAAAAGATTATTTTTAAATGGTAACCCGTGATATAATTGGAAAAAGAGATATTTTAGTTAGAGAAAAGATAATTTGAATGAAAAAATTAATTAATTAGTTAATAGTAATTATAATATGCTTTTTAGTTAGATAACATATATAATATATTATATTTTACCTGAAAAAGGAAACTGCTTAGTTATTAAAAAGAAAAGAAAAAGGTAACATGTTTAACCTGAAAAAGTAAATTGATTAAATTTTAGTTAAATAAAATATAAAAGAAGATTTTTAAATGGTAACCCGTGATATAATTGGAAAAAGAGATATTTTAGTTAGAGAAAAGCGAAAAGATAATTTGAATGAAAAAATTAATTAATTAGTTAATAGTAATTATAATATGCTTTTTAGTTAGATAACATATAGAAGATATTATATTTTACCTGAAAAAGGAAACTGCTTAGTTATTAATAAGAAAAGAAAAGGTAACCTGTTTAACCTGAAAAAGGAAATTGATTAGCAAAGCAAAAATTTTAAAGGTAACATGTTTAACCTGAAAAAGGAAATTGATTAGTAAAGAAAAAAATTTAGTTAGTTAAATAAAATATAAAAGAAGATTTTTAAATGGTAACCCGTGATATAATTGGAAAAAGATATATTTTAGTTAGAGAAAAGCGAAAAGATAATTTGAATGAAAAAATTAATTAATTAGTTAATAGTAATTATAATATGTTTTTTAGTTAGATAACATATAGAAGATATTATATTTTACCTGAAAAAGGAATCTGCTTAGTTATTAAGAAGAAAAGAAAAGGTAACATGTTTAATCTGAAAAAGGAAATTGATTAGCAAAGCAAAAATTTTAAAGGTAACATGTTTAACCTGAAAAAGGAAATTGATTAGTAAAGAAAAAAATTTAGTTAGATAAAATATAAAAAAGATTTTATCTGTAATTAAGTAAGGGTAAATAAGTAAAATCAATAGGTACCAACCAACCAACCAACCAACCAAACTTTTAATGTTTCGGCTTTAATATAATAGAATAGATAGATTTTAGTTAAATAAAATGTAAAAGATATTCTATTTTACCTGAAAAAGAAAATTATTTAGTTGTTGAAAAATAGAAAAAGTAATATGTTTAACTTGAAAAGGGAAATTGATTAATAAAGGAAAATTTTAGTTAGATAAAATATAAAAGAATATTGTATTTTACCTGAAAAGGAAAATTATTGAAATTTTAGTTAAATAAAATGTAAAAGATATTGTATTTTATCTAAAAAAGGAATTTATTTAGTTATTGAAAAATAGAAAAGGTAATATGTTTAACTTGAAAAGGGAAATTGATTAATAAAGAAAAAATTTTAGTTTGATAAAATATAAAAAAATATTGTATTTTACCTGAAAAAGAAAATTATTAAAATTTTAGTTAAATAAAATGTAAAAGATATTCTATTTTACTTGAAAAAGAAAATTATTTAGTTATTGAAAAATAGATAAGATAATATGTTTAACTTGAAAAGAAAAATTGATTAATAAAGGAAAAAAATGTAGTTAGATAAAATATAAAAGAAGATAATATGTTTAACCTCAAGAAGGAAATTGATTAGTTAGTAGATATGTAATTGAGTAAGGTTAAATAAGTAAAATCAATATGTTAGAAATTGTAATTGATAATAGTAATATTAATTGGATGTAATTAATTGGATGCAAGGGTAATTAGGTAAATTCAATAGGTACCAACCAACCGACCAACCAAACTTTTAATGTTTCGGAATTTATATAATAGTATAGATATAAGTGTTAAACCATGCATATCATTAACTAATTTTATATTAAATTATTAAAATTAAAATAAAATATTTTAAATAATAATTATATAAAAATATAATTATGACATAAAATAAAATTTATTACATATCAACAAAAATCCGTGCATCGCACGGATTATAAGCTAGTATCTGAAAATTACAATGCCAACTAGAAACTCAAAGAGTTTTACTAGTTACAAGTAACCTGAAAACAAGTACACTTCACCACCTTGGCTATTACTAGAGCTGGCTAATTCCAGAACTTGACAAAAGCAGAGGAACCCCGACATTACATAAACACACTACATGAGCTTACCAGTTATTGCTAGGCTATTAAAAAAAGCATTTAATAAATTTGGTTACTGCCTTTCGTTTGGCCTTTTTTTCTCCAAAGTCCAAAAGTCTGTGATATTCGTCTAATCAGTTGAGTAATTTGCATGGCATGTCACCAAGTTGGTCATAATAATAAAGAGAAAGAGGGAGTCAAGATTGCAGAGATTGTGTGCATAGATACTGTTGGACTACACATACCGGTCATAAGATTGCAGAGATTGTGTGCAAGATTGCAGAGATTGTCTGCTCTCTATCAGATACAGAGCAGCAGCACGCCCCCATCCCAGCAGCACCACGCCCCCATCCCATCCATCACTTCGTGTGAGACTACGTGCACGTACTTGGTTTTTCAAAGAGCCCCATCTATTATCCAGTTTCCAAATTAAGCATAAACCTAATTCTATCTTTTCTTATTATTTTTTCTGATTTTTTTATTTACACATTTTGTTCTACTAAAATCTTTACTCTGTCCTCATATAATAAGTTTTTTTGATAACAAATTCTTTTTTAAGAAAAAAAAATATAATTTGAAATAATGCATTTATTTTTTTTGCTTCATTTGGGGTTAGTGGGGAAGCTAGATTAACCGTCATTTGGACTTTGGAGTAGGGGTGGTAATTAAAAGCATGCAGCGTTTTGCAGTTACCTCCTACTTTTCTAAACTGCACTGCCACATGTAAGTTACCCTCCACATATTTTTATCTTAATATTTTATATTTTTATCTTATTATTCATAATTTTAATATTTACTTTTTAATTAATAAAAAGATAAATTATAGACATAATAAAATATAATAATACATATTTGATAATATTCTAAATGATAATTTTTTACTTATATATTAAAAATAGATAGATAATTTTTAAATTTAATATGTTGTTGACCGGAATTAAACCTTAAAATTTTTGGAATAGTTTATAATATAATGTAAATGTTTAATAATAATATGGTGGAAATAGATAATATAAATTTTTAACTAAAATATATTGTTGACGGAAATCAAATATTGAATTTTTAGGAGTAGTTTATAAGATGATATAAATGTTTAATAATAATATGTTGTTGACGGAATTGAAACATTGAATCTATAAGAGTATTTTATATGTCTATAACTCGTGCAATGCACGGTTACTTTTCTAATATTTATAATTATAATATTTTTTGTTATTAATTCACATATCAAATTGTTGTTAAAAATTTAATATATATAATATTTCACATGTTCAATTCACAATGTGTTTTATCTTGAATTTTTTAAACTTGATTTGTACTATTTTAGGCCCACGTGAAATTAACAAAATTATCTTTAATTTAGTTATGGTTTAATAATTATTTTCCAATTAAGATTACCAAGAAACAAAAGAGATAAGAAATTGACGATTTTTTTATATCAAAAATTATATTCGATTTAGGAAGTTTACTTATATTTCGTTTTGATCATCAAAATAACATTCTTACTATTGGAATATAGTTGTACTTACAACCAAATACAGTTTGAATAATAAGTGTAAGAGAGATTTTGTCCAAAATTGTGGTGGTCGGTAGTCTTGTCCTCAGTACGACAAAATAAATAAGAACAGTTCGATCCTAAAATAAATAGATGAAAAACGTTAAATCTAGCATTAAAATAATTTAATTATAAAATGTAAACAAAAAAGTGTATTTACATTGAAATACAAAAAAGTGAATGTCAATTAAAATCATATCTAATTAGGTCTTTTATAATGAATAGAATTATCAATGTAGGTCTTCTAAATTGAATAAGATTAATGTAAAAATTCGTAATTACATTTTATCTTAAGATTCTAAGTGTTTACAATTGGATAATAATTTTTAAATCATCAAAAAATTAAAGATATTTTATGATCTTCGCGTAGGTTGTAAAATCATCCAAATCTGATAGTAAATATGAACTTTTTTAATAATAAATAAATAAATAAAATTCAGTTCTAATACAACCTTTTTAATTACATCCTCTTCTGATTATAATTTTCTTTTTAAAATTCAAGTCTAAAACAACATTTTTTTAATTATGTACTTTTTAGATTGTAATTTTTCTATTATGATATAATCTTGATCGTCTATTTTTAAAATTATTAGATTCGACGGTTGAGATTATTTTGGCGTTACAGTGACCAAACCAACATTATGGATAAGATTCCTCTTAGGCCCGGCTCCTTTTCTAATATATGTAATTATATTATTTTTTTAATATTTATATGTTATTAATATACATATTAAATTATTGTTAAAAAATTGATATATATATATATATATATCTATATATAGGTCAGGTTCTAAAGAGAACATGCTTAAAAAGAGAACGAGAGAACATCTAAAAAAATTAATTTAAAAATTATAAATATTCTTAGATGCATTTTATAATTCTCAAACTTGAATAATTTTTTGTTGAAAAAAATATTTATGGGAATTTTATTTTTTTTAATCTCTTTTAGAATCTCACAAATTTTTAAGAATCTCTTTTAGAATCTCACAAATAGTTTTTTACACATGTATTTGTTGTTTATAATTGTGTTTTTTAGAATTGTATTAATGATATAAACATATTTATAAATTTTTTGAATTTCAAAAATCAATATTTTAAGTTGTTCTCTCGTTCTCTTTTTAAGCATGTTCTCTCTAGAGCCTTACTCATATATATATATATATATATATATAAGATTTTACGCGTTCAATTTAATATTTGTGCTATAAGATTTTACGCGTTCAATTTAATATTTGTGCTCTATCTTGAATTCTTAAAATTTGATTTGAACGATTTTACAACCCACATGAAACTAAGAAAATAATCTTTAATTTAGTGACGTTTAACAATTATTTTCCAATTAAAACTACGCAGAAACAAAAGAGAGAAGAAATTGACGATTTTTTATGTTAAAAAATATGTTCGATTTATGAAATCTACTTATATTTCGTTCTGATAGTCAAAATATCCATCTTATTATTTGAAGATAATTCTACTAATAACCAAATATAGTTTTAATAAAGTGTAAGAGTGATTTTGTCCAAAATTTTGGTAGTCGGTAGTCTGGTCTTTAGTACAACAAAATAAATAAGAACCGTTAGATCATAAAATAAATAGATGAAAAAACGTTGGATCTTGCATAAAAATAATTTTATTTTTTTACATGTAAACTAAAATCTGTATTTATATTGAAATACGAAAAAGTGTATGTCAATTATTATAATCATATAATTAGGTTTTCTACATTGAATATGATTTATCAATGCAGGCCTTCAACACTGAATATGATTAATGTAAAAATTCGTAATTATATTTTCTCTTGATATTCCGAGTGTTTTCATTTCGATAAGAATTGTTAAATCATCACTAAATTAAAGATAATTTTGTGAGCTTCATTGGACCGTAACATCATCCAAATATGATTTCTAAATCTCAAGATAGAGGCCAAATATTGAATATGAACTTTTTTAAATATTAATAAAAAATAAATAAATTTTAATTGTATCCTTATTTAATTATATCCTTTTCATATTACAATTTTCTTTTTAAAATTCAATTCTACTATAAACTTTTTTAATTATATCGTTTATAGATTATAATTTTCTTTTTAATGTGATATAATCTTGATCATCTATTTTTTAAAATATTAGATTCGGCTGTTGAGATTATTTTGGTAGTACGGTGACCAAACCAAAATTATTGATAAGATCCCCAAATCAAACCAAACCAAACATACCCAGTATATCCCGTTGAGACGGGGTCTGGGGAGGGTAGATTGTACGCAGACTCTGCCCCTACTCGGAAAGTAGGGAGACTGTTTTCGTGCATACCCCCGGCTTAGAGCATAGTGCATAAAAATATGTGATGTTTAGGACAATACCTTAGCCCGTGGAATTATACACACGGGACTTACCTCGAGTTCATCAAAATATCAATTTCAAATTTTCTCGTCATCATTTACGTCCCTACCAAGTCCCGACCATATCACTGCTGCCACTACCGGAAATCGTCGACCAAACACAGAAATCCGGCCAACAACCACTGAACCCGTTGTTTTTCAGGCAATCACCACCGCGGTCATTTTTCGACCATCTCTTCCCCCACCTTTCTCTCTCTCGCTTTTGCTGCACAAACCACCACCACCACCATCACCAACGGTGGTGATCTCTCCACCACTGCCATCATACAACCCACGCACACACAACCACCGAACACACCCACGCCGCACAGACACATACACACGACACCATTTGCATACACATACTCCTCTCCTTCATCCCTTCAACTGTGACCACCGCCGGTTACCGCCTCCGCGCGGCCCCTTCACTCAAAATTCGGACCCCCCAACACAAACTCTACATCTTTTCTTCAATCACAAACTCCCAATCCTCTCTCTCTCTCTCTCCCTTCGATATACACAACATCTATAACATAAATCAACATGAATCTGATTATATGTGGGATGAATGCATTTTATATAAGATCCATCTTACGCTTATTATATATGAGGATATAATTATAAAAAAAAATATTATTTTAACATTACATTCAAAAGTTCTTTTTTATTTATCTTAGAATCTTACGATTATGAGTGTACGAAATTTAGGATACCAAACCAACAACCAACCAAATATATCTTATAATAGTACATGGTGAATTCAAAACATAAAAGTACTTTTTTTTAAATACACGACCTTTTGAACCCCTTACGAAGTCAAGTTTTTTCTAGAATTTTTTTAGTAATTTTCGTTATTAATAATGAAGTTTTTTTAAAAAAAATTGAAATACCTTTACTTGTGAAATTCTTGAGATATCCAATAGCATTTATCTCCTTGAGATATCACCCTAAACAAGTTACCAAGTATCAGTGTTCTAAAAAGTGATGATTAATCGAGATTAATCACTAATTAATTATTATTTAATGTTTCTCCGAATCAAAATTAATTGAGATTAATCGATATTAATCGCTTATTAATTGTTATCAGGTGTCAGTACCGATATTTCTAACACTGCCAAATATTCATAATTACAGTATATAAATGAATTTGAGTCGCATTTAAAATAATGTGGTTCATTAATTGTCCGTCTTGGAAGAGGCTTATAGGGTTACTACAGTTCAAGGAATTAATAGAAATATTATTTTCCCTTCGCACATGACCTCTTTGGAGTAGCAGGCGTCACGCAATATTGCTCTCTTTGTGTCTCTGCCTCTCTGGTCACTTCATTCTCTCTCTTTGCAGAAAATCTTCACTCCTCTCTCAAATGGGTTTATTAATCACTATCGGGTGTATGTACCGATTTTTATAACACTACCAAGTAAAGTATTCATAATTACAGTATATAAATGAATCTAAGTCGCATTTAAAATAATGTGGTTCATTATGGAGTTGTCCGTCTTGGAAGAGGCCTAATAGGCCATGTTTGTTTCAAGGGATTATAATCCCCAAATTATTACCTTATAAATCCCAGACGTAAGGGATTATAATCCCATGAATTCACATTTTGATCATTGTTTTAGTTCACTCCCATGGGATTATAATACCTTTTGAAAGAATGTATTATAATCCTATATAAATGAATCAAAAAGATGATAGCAATATACTTTCATGGGATTATAATCCTTTAAATTTAAGAAAGATAGTGTAATTTTCCAAGGATTATAATCCCCTAAAACAAACATGGCCATAGGTTACTACAGTTCAAGGAATTAATAGAAATATTATTTTCCCTTCGCACATGACCTCTTTGGAGCAGCAGGCGTCACGTAATATTGCTCTCTTTGTCTCTCTGGTCACTTCATTCTCTCTCTTTGCACAGTTCATCCAAAAAGATTTTGGAGAAAATCTTCACTCCTCTCTCTAATGCGTGTTTGGAAACTTATTTTTTTCTAGAAAAAGTAAATCATGATGCCAGTGCAAAGATTTTGGAGAAAATCTTCAAATCTTATCCCAATCTTACTCGAATATGAGCGTGTTTGATTTTTCAGAATAAGTCAATTTTTTAAGACAAAAAGTTAGAGATTTATAACTTTTTTTTTGAAAAAATTATTTTTTTTAGTAATTTATGGAATCTCAAACATAAATTAAATACTTGTATAAAAAAATTATCAAAATATGAATTTTTTACCCGAAAATAAGTCCATAAGGACTTAAAATAAGTCGTGGCCAAACCGACATTATGGAGATGTTTGAGAAAATTTATTTTTTAGAATAAGTAATCTTATTTTAAGAAAAAATTAAAGATTTCTATTTTTTCCTTAAAAAGTTATTTTTTTTTTTGCAACTTATAAAATTTCAAAGAGAAAAAGGAATCTAAAGTTAACTGTAGGTGGATTTCCTAAAGTTAACTGTTAAAACTACGTAGTTTTGGTCCATTTTTATCATTTATTTAAAAGGGCCCCGCAGGGGCATCAATAATTATGCATATGTGTCTTCATTTGAATGGTTAACTTTAGAAAATTATCTAAAGTTAACTTTAGGTTCCCTTTACTCAATTTCAAATATACATTAAATACTTGTATAAAAAAATTATCAAATGTTTTAAAGTCGATGCCAAACTGGCCCTATATCTTACTCCTCTGTTATTATAAAAGTGCTCCCTCCTTCCTATCATCCTAACCATATCATTTTATTTATTTGAATTTATTATCAAACTCCCCTCACTATTTTTATCTGCATTGGCTTTCCAAATTAAGGACTCTCGTAGTCAATAAAAATTTGCATTCAATAAAAAAAGGTTGAAATTTACTTTATGTCATTGCCATAATCATTTAGTGCCCCACGAAGCACGCTAGCTACTTATCTAAACATGCCCCTAGGTTTATCATAATATTAACTCATATGTACATTTTAAAAAAATAACTCATGTGTAATTTTTTTACATTTTTTATTTTTAATTATAGAATAATATAATTACATTTTTTGGCCCCTATTAAATGCAAAATTGGTTCATGGGGCTCCATTTATAATATTTATATATATATATAAATAATACTCCCTCCGTCCATTTCATTTCTTTACACTTTCTATTTTGGGCCGTCCATTCCATTTCTTTACATTACTAAAAATAGTAACTTTTAACAATAAAATACATTATTACATCCACTACTTCACTCCACCTTTTCACTATTACACCCACTACTTCACTTATTTTAACAATAAAATTACTATTACACCCACTACTTCATTTATTTTAACAATACTAGCATTTTGCCCGTACTTCGTACACGGCATCTTATTTAATTTAAAATGATAATACCAAAAATTTAACAAATTTGATTGATTTCTTAAAACATCTTATTTAATTTAAATTGACAATACCAAAAATTTAACAAATTTGATTGATTTCTTAAAAAGATATTGTATGCAATTATATAAATAATCAATTTTTAGAAAGATATTATATACAGTGATATAAGTATTTAACAAAATAATGATATGCTAAAATTTATATAAAAAAGTAGCATACAATTTTATTTTAACAATGTTGAAAATTTATTTAATCCATAAAAATCTGCAATAAAAGTAATAAATATTTTTACAAATATTGTTTTTTAATTGAAAACAATAATAAATTGTCTTCATTATTGTGGAAATGATAATCCCTTCACCCCGAATGACTCCAAAATATTAAATGGCTCCAAAACATTAAACCTCGTATAATATCAAAAACATATTATATTAACTATGAGACCTCATAGTTAATATAATATGTAAATGTTGGAGAACAATGAGACAACATTTTAAGCAATTTTTAATTTTTTTTTGTTAATTTTTTTTATGAATGGATAGATGGTAGAATTATAAGACTTTTGTGTGAAGATGCCCCTAGCGGGACCCTTTAAAATAGCTTGAAATGTAGCGAATATATGTGTTCTCACTGTTCTCATTTTAAATTTTTTTTTTGTTAATTTTTTTTATGAATGGATAGAGGGTAGAATTATAAGACTTTTTTTGTGAAGATGCCCCTAGCGGGGCCCTTTAAAATAGCTTGAAATGTAGTGAATAAGTGTGTTCTCACTGTTCTCATTCTCACCAGAGCGTGACCATTAAACTGTATTAGTAAATTCATGTATGAAAATACAGTGTATATATATTATTAATATAGATTCTTTTATTAAAAATAAGTAAATTATACAATTAAATAAGCAAGCCAAAATATCAGACAAATATTCTAGTAGATTTATAGTTTATGTTCAAATTAAGGTCTTTCACCATGGCTCTCGCTTTCTGAAATCATTAAAATTTTATTTATTGACTTTATTATATTAAAATTATGTTCTTATTGAAACGAATATAATAATTTGAATTTGAATATATTTTTAAACTACTTATTTTGATGGGTTGTTAATTTTTTTGTGATCAACTTAGAGGGGTGACCAAAAATAAAATTAATGGGAATAGATAAACCCATTACTCACGTTATGATAACATCATCTTTCTTTTTATCACTTATGTTGTTGCTGTGTAGTCTATCTGTAACTAAACATCTCTCTCTGCTTGTAATCTATATTTATCAATGTAAACTTCTTCTTGTATTGTATTTTGTTTTCAATATTTAAAATTATGTAGCTGGAGGAGAAGAGAAAATTGGGTCGCTCCAAATGCTGTGTAATGACAAAAAGGGACATTAAAGAAATAAAGAAGAATAAAAAATGAAGGATAATACTATTTACGAAAAACACAGGTCTCCGCAAGAAGCTCACTTATTCACTTTTATCTTCAAATAATGTATGATTACAACAAATAATAACAATCACATTTTCCACTACCTATTCTCTCTCAAAAAGCCAACTAAACTGAAAAAGGGAAAAGTTAGTGCTTTTATATTTTAATATGGAGCTCAAGTGAAAGTGCTAAATATGAGATCATATATGAAGTGAAATTGAACGTGAGTAAAGAATATATTTAGAGCATAAATAGGAGCAATGTTGCCTGACCCAGAGGGTGAGACTTATGACGTGGATCTGAGCTTCTAAGTATGCTATTTCATAGTACCTTCGGAAACATCCGATAAAAAGTATGCTATTCCATAAGATCTTCTGATACGTAGCATGTCTACCCCATGAACCTTAAGTTGAACAAATCCATAAAGAACATAAACTTGCTTGAAAACAAAATAATGTCTACAAGTATCAAATTGAGTCCCAAGATTATTTACAAATAACATGGTCTGTACTGTGTCAATGTTATTAACTGGTAATTTTTCCAACTACCTTTGTTATTATGACATGTAAAATCGAAAATTGAAAGGCCAAGCAAATATTTTAAATGTACCTTTCTGGTGTCCTGTATATTATTTTAACATCGGGTAATTCATTAAAACTTTAATTCTGAAATTCCAAACCAAAATCAAAATCAAAGAAATATTATCCTGTCTAATTTTTAATACTGTGAAATCAATAAAAACTTAACTCTTATGGCCAAACTAAAAACCGGAACCAAATATATGACCCGTACGGAGGTATAGTACACATATCTTAACCCTACTTTAGGGGGTTGAGATGTTAATTTGGTGAAAACCCCAGCTTTCAAATATGAAAAGTGCAAACATGCGTCAAAATCCAGCAGTGAAGATTTGAGCGGCTTGGACTTGAAGATGAAAAAAAGATAGAGATAAATTTGAGTAATGACAAAAAGAAGAATCAAAGAAATAAAGAAAGATAAAAAAATAAAGGATAATAGTAGAGGTTTAGATTTGGGTCGATCCAATTGGGTTACTCCAAATGTTGTGTAATGACAAAAAATAGTACTCCCTCGGTCCCAACGATTTCTTAACGTTTCAAAATGGGGTGTTTGACACGCATTTTAAGGTACATTTTAAGGATAGTTCCATAACTTATTTTTGAAATTTTTCTTTTTTGTATTAAAATACAACAATTCTATTTTTAATCAAAAAAAGAACATTTTAAAAATAAGTTACAGAACTATCTTTAAAATGCACCTTAAAATGCGTGACAGAAAGTGAGAAAAAAAGTGTTAAGAATTGGTTGGGACGGAGGGAGTATCTGTTTAGATTTGGGTCGATCCAATCTAAATTGGGTCGCTCCAAATGCTGTGTAATGGTAAAAAGGGGCATCAAAGAAATAAAGAAGATTAAGAAAATGAAGGATAATAGTCTCCTTGACGGAATTCGAACCTTGAAATTTTATTAAATAAATTTAATCATGTAACATATTTAATCATTAGATCTAACAGTTCTAATTTTAACTAAAAATCTAACGGATATTATTCATTGTATGCGAATTTTTATTATATTTTGTTAGTGATATTTAATTTCCACTATTAGTAAAATTTAAAATGCAATTAAGTTGTATATTTAGTTTTCTCGGTTAGTAAAAATTTTAAATGCAATTTAAAGAAATTGATTATTTTAATATGTTTTACTTGAAAACAGAAATTGATTAGTTATTAGGAAAATTTTTATTTATAATTAAGTAAGGGTAATTAAGTAAAAACAATAGGTACCGATCGACCGACCAACCAACCAACCGACCGGCGCCATATAATTGGAAAAATATAGACTAATTTAGCTAAAGGAAATAGAAATGGTAACGTTTTTTTTAAAGAAAATTGATTATTTTAATATGTTTTACTTGAAAAAGAAAATTGATTAGTTATTGGGAAATTGTTTATTTATAATTAAGTAAAAATTGATTAGTTATTAGGAGAAATTTTATTTATAATTAAATAAGGGTAATTAAGTAAAAATAATAGGTACCGACCGACCAACCAACCAACCGACCAAACTTTCAATGTTTTAAAATGCAATTTTAAAGTAAGGATATTGAAATTGTATATTTAGTTTCCTCGATTAGTAAAAATTTAAAATGCAATTTAGATATTTACTTTACTTCATTAGTAAAGATTTTATAGGTAAAAAATAATGACACTATATATTTAGTTTCCTCTATTAGAAAAGTTTTAAAATGTAATTGAGATTTTTTTTAATCATTGGAATTATTAATTCAAAAATTTGAGAAAATTAAAAAGATGACATAATTTATGTGAAAAGGTAATTGATTAGTTTATATTAATTATAATTTAATTATGTTATTTTACTAAATAAAATTGCTTATAGTTTTTAGAAAATGAGAAATTAATGTTGCCCCTGAAATTTCTAGGAAAAAAAGGGTATTTAATTAGAAAAAATATAAAAGATGATACGTTTTAGTTGAAAAGGTAATCAGTTAATTATTAGTACTATAATATCATTATTTTATTTTTATTAAATAGAATCGCCCGTGATATAATTGGAAAAAGAGAGATTTTCGTAAGAGAAAGGAAAAAAAGGTAACGTGTTTGAAAAAGATAACTGTCCATGATACAATTGAAAAAAGAGAGATTTTAGTTAGAGAAAAGAGAAAAGGTAACGTATTTTGGCTCAAAAAGGTAATTGATTAGTTAATACTAATTATAATATAATTATGTTATTTTATTATACAAAATTGATCGTAGTTTTCAAAAAAGGAGAAATTTTAGTTAGATAAAATGTAAAAGATGTTGTATTTTACCTAAGAAGGAAATTATCTAGTTATTGAAAAATAGAAAAGGTAATATGTTTAACCTGAAAAAGGAAATTGATTAATAAAGGAGAAATTTTAGTTAGATAAAATATAAAAAAAAATTATTTTACCTGAAAAAAGAAATTATTTAGTTTTTGAAAAATAGAAAAGATAATATGTTTAACCTGAAAAGGGAAATTAATCATGTAATATATTTAATCATTAGATCTAACAGTTCTAATTTTTAACTAAAAATCTAATGGATATTATTCGTTGTATAATAATTTTTATTATATTTTGTTAGTTGTTAGAATATTTGATGTCATATTTTTGTGTATGTATTAATTATTGCAATATTATGTTTTAAATTAGAAGTTAACGTGTTTTTATTAGAGAGAAAAAAAATTATTGATTGGAAGATATGATATTTTAGTTATTTATAAAAATTCGAACCTTGAAATTTGAGTAAATAATTAAATTTAATCATGTAATATATTTAATCATTAGATCTAACCGTTCTAATTTTTAACTAAAAATCTAACGGATATTATTCGTTGTATACGAATTTTTATTATATTTTGTTAGTGGTTAGAAGATATGATGTCATATTTTTGGGTATGTATTTAGTAAATAAATTTAATAATGTAATATATTTAATCATTAGATCTAACAATTCTAATTTTTAACTAAAAATCTAACGGATATTAATACGAATTTTTATTATATTTTGTTTGTGCTGTGGATGGCTCTCTTTTTCATGAATCTTCTATAAATCCCCGTGCTGGCATTGGAGGATGGATCAAGGATGCTTGGCAGGCAACCAAATTCTTATTTTCAGGTCCAGCTATAGACTCTACTGTCCTAGAGGTAGAGATGGTAGCTATTTGGTACGTTATACAGACACTTCTGCACATAGAGATTAATCACCGAAAAGTAGTTATATGCTCGGATTCTAGGGAAGCCATCACTTGTTTCAGGCACAAGTGGATTCATGATGAATCTCATAATAGTTTCATGCCGTCTGTTCATCTCAAATTTTTGCATATTCCAAGGGAATATAATTCAGAGGCTGACTATCTTGCAAAAAGGGGGACAAAGCAAATTCACTTCACTGGTGCATGGCTATAACAGATTGGTTTTTGATTTTTGAAAGATTTCTTTTGGAGGTTTTGGAATTCTCATCACCTTTAAGGTTGCAGTGGTGTTCTAATCTAGGGTAGTCTGTAGTAGTTTTATTTTGTCTTAGCCTGCTACGTGTCTGCAGGTTTTCCAGTTTTTGTTCAGTGGTTGTTGTTGTAAGTGCCGTGATGGCTGGTTTTTAATATATATGCTGCTTATCAAAAAAAAAAAGATATGATGTCATGTTTTTTGGTATGTATTAATTATTGCAATATTATATTTTGAATTAAAAGTCAACATGTTCTAATTAGAGAGAAAAAAATTATTGATTGGAAGATATGATATTTTAGGTATTTATAAAAGGTAATATCATCAATTATAAGTAAACATCTTTTAATTGAAAAAGACAATCAACTAATTATCATTAATTATATTATTAATAAAAAGTGAAAGATAATAGTAGAGGTTTAGATTTGGGTTGATTCAATTGGATCGCTCCAAATGCTGATTAGAGAGAAAAAAATTATTGATTGGAAGATATGATATTCTAGGTATTTATAAAAGGGAATATCATATAAATTATAAGTAAACATCTTTTAATTGAAAAAGACAATCGGCTAATTATTAATTATATTATTAATAAAAAAATGAGGATAATAGTAGAGGTTTAGATTTGGGTCAATCCAATTGGGTCGATCCAAATGTTGTGTAATGATAAAAAATAGTATAGATTTAGATTTGGGTCGATCCAACCTAAATTGGGTCGCTCCAAATACTGTGTAATGACAAAAAAGGACATCAAAGAAATAAAGAAGATTAAAAAAATAAAGGATAAAAACAGTAATTTTCCTGTGTAATGACAAAAAAGGGCATCAAAGAAATAAAGAAGTTTAAAAAATGAAGGATAAAAGCAGTAATTTTCAAAATGCAATACTAGCAGACATTAGGAATATATTGATTACATCCACTATCTTGGTTTCCGTGCAAAAAACAAACGTAAAGAAAAAAAAAGAGGGAGTATATGTATACATATAAAATATATTTTTGTTTTTAATTATATAATAAAATATTTGTATTTTTATTGGGAAAGAAAGGAGTGAAGATTGTGGGTAGAATTAGAGATTGTGTGCAGAGATATGGAGAAGCAGCAGTGCCGCACCCGTCCCATCCCCATCCCCATCCCATCCCATCCCATCCCTCTATCAATTTATGTCTTGTTTTCGACCCTAGTTTGAGAGACTACACATCCTACTAGGGCTGCACAAAGGTCCAAAACCGGACCGGACCGGACCGGTCCGGACCGGACCGAAGACCGAATTTTATTGAATTCATGGACCGGGGACCGGACCGGTCATAACCGGTCTTTCGGACCGGACCGGACCGGAAAAATCCGGACCGGACCGGAACCGGACCGGTTTGGACCGGTTAGTTAATATTTTATTAAAAAAATTAATTTTATAATTTAATTTTCATTCTTTGTTGATATATGAATTACTTGGTAAGTTAATTTAAATTTAAAAATAAGTAAATGTCATATTATTTGTAAAGTAACATTAATTTGTAAACGTAATTATAAATTATATATAGTATAAAATATGAAATTTAATCATTTATATTATATTGTTTCTATATACTATTACATAAATTTATTATTTACCAATTTGGATCACTAAAATATGTTATGTGTGAATATTTTATCATTAAACTATATAATTTAAAAGAAAAAATAGTATAAAATTAACTATATACATAAAATCCGGTCCGATCCGGTCCGGACCGGGTGTTTTCAGGATTTGGACCGGACCGGACCGAAGACCGGATTTTTTTGATTTTATGGACCGGGGACCGGACCGGTTATATTCGGTCCGGTCCGGTCCTTGGACCGGTAGACCCGGTCCGGTCCAATTTACCGGTCCAGACCGGAAAACTGTGCAGCCCTACATCCTACCCATCAATTTTTGTCTTGTTTTCGATCCTAAGAAATTACACATACGAGCCACGTTTATTTTCCCCGTTTCCAAAGTTGGCATAAACCCAATTTTATATTTTTTTTATACTTTTTTTGCTTCATTGTAAATAAGGTTTTTTTTTTTTGCTTTTATGATATATCTTTTTGATTATTTTGGTTCATATGTGTATGTGCATGTTTGTTAAAATTGGTAATCGATGATAAAAATTGATTGAAATATCGATATAAAATTAATCGAATAATCAAGCAATAAATGTGTCAAATGTTTGGCAAGCCCTACTAAAACTCACCATTTTTAAAATGTAGGTAATGAATATAATCATATTGAAGCAAATCTGGTTTAATGTAATCATTTTATATAACACCCTTGCACATGGTCTAATAAACTCAATTATTCATATTTATCCATATTCCATACTAGCTTGGATGCACGGATATTTGTTAGTATTTCATAATAATTTTTGATTTTTTGATTTTATTATATTACATGTAATATACTTGAAACATATAGGTACTATATTTGTATAGCAATTTATTTATTTATTTTTATTTTTAATTATGTAATTTAATGGTTATCTTAAAATTTTTAGATCTTTTTTATAGTATTTTTACAGTTTTTAAATGCATTTTTTTTATTTTTTTTAAAATATGTGTGGTATTAAATATTTTTATTCGTTTGAACATTAATTATTTTTCCATGTTAAATTTATATTTTTGTCATGTGGTGTTTATTATGTGTTTTTGTTTAGAGCAGTGTTAGGGGTTTTTATGTTGTATTATATTTATATATTAATATAAATTTATTTTGTGGGTGTTTAGATTCCTTTCTAATTTAAAATATGTTCATTTATTGATTGATGTTCACTTATTTTAATTTCTTTCTTTGCAAAGTAGGAATTTGTTTATTTGTTGATTTGTGCTCACATTTTTTATTTAAATTTTAGAAACATATATGTTGTCAGACCTAAAAATTTTTAGAATCTTTAATGATTTTATTAAAATAATTTTTTCTTAAAGCACTTTTATTTGGTAAACATTTTTTTTGTAAATTATATTCTTTAATTTTATTATAATATATATAATACACTTTAGACATGTGTGAACTTATTGGTTTAACTATTTTTTATATATGTATATGTGACTATATAATTGTGAACACACACATATATTTGTACGTTTTTTAAAGAAAATTTGTACTATTTTTTTTATATTTTTTTGTTGGTATATATTTGCTTTAAGTGCATTATATTAAAAATTATTATTGATTTTAGTTTTTTACATTTAGATCTTTTTTTTGAATTGGCGTTTTTGTAGATTATATTTTATTGAATTTTGGTGACATTTTTAATTATGACACGTTTTTTATTATCTTATTTTACCATATATTTTCTTAAAACCTTCTTCCTTGTTTTGTAATTAAATGTACATTCTTTTTTTAAAAAAAAATTATTTTTTAAATTGAAATTCTGATGATATGCTTTGTTTACTTGTTTATTATATACAAAGAATGAATTTGCGACTTATTTTTAATTATGATTTTTTTCTATTTTTTTCCTTGTTTGTTAATATTAGAAACATATTTGTTGTCAAATCAAATAATAGAATCTTTATTGATTTTGAATGAAATAATATTTTTCTTAAAACACTTTTATTTGATAAACGCTTTTTTTGAAAATTAAATTTTAAAGTTTAACCTAACGTATATTTTATCGTTTCAAATTTTTTGGCGTATTTTCTTTTATTTATTAGGATATATACAATATATTTTAGACATGTGGGAACTTATTGTAATTTAATACTTTTTTTAAAGAAAGTTTGTACTCCGTACTATCTTTTATATTTTTGTGTTGATTTTTATTTATTTTAAGTGCGTTATATTAAATTTTGTTGTTGATTTTAATTTTATAAATTTAGATTTTTTTGAATTATAGTTTATTTTGTAAATTATATTTTGTTGAATTTTTAATTCATTTCCAATTATAACATGGTTTTTTTATTATTTTTTTAATATCTTGTTTTACCATATATTTTCTTATAAAAAAAATTGGTTTTGTAATTAAATGTAGTTTCTTGTTTTTTTTTAAAATTATTTTTTGAATTGAAATTTGGATAGTATGCCTTATATACTTGTTCATTTTATATAAAGAATGAATTTGTGATTTATTTTTAATATGAATTTTTGCTATTTTATCCTTATATGTTAATTGTGTGTAAGTTTTGTGCTATTACAACTCTTTTTCCTATAATAATAATAATAATAATTAATTAAGTTGATGATGAATATTTTACTACTTTTATTCTTTATTAATTTACTTTAAATTTCATTTTTGATGAAATTTAATATTTTTGTAACTTTTAAATTATTAAATTATTATAGAATGTTTGTACTTATTATATTTAGATTCTTTATTAGTTATTTTATTTTGAATTTTCGGATTGTTTTTTAATTTATTTACAACTTTGGTACCGAATCTAGAATCTTTGCAAATTAATAAAATGTTAATTTAATGATTTGTGTTGACTTTTGTTAGTATAAATTTAAAAACATATTTGTTGTAAAATTTAAAATTAAAAACTTTTTTATGACTTTTTTTACAAATTAGGTTTTCTTGAAACTCTTTTTTGTGGTAAGGTCTTTTTAAAATTATATTTTAAACTATACTCTAAATTATCTTTATATTAATTTAAGTTAACAATAATTTTTCTAGTTTTAATTTTTTCTATTTTATCACGTGTTATTTATTTTAGTGCTTTCTTTTTGATCTTGTTTGCCAAATTAAATATATCATTCATTACTTGATAGCATTATTGTGGCCCAACTTGTTTTCTTGTTTTCTAGCCCATTTCTAATTTATAATGAAGTTACCTTTTAATCCCTGACGACCAGACCACTTAAACCCTCTTACGCCAATTATATATAGGATATAATTTATTTATTGATTAGATAAATAAGTACGTAAATTTAAAAATTAAAATTGGAAATTTAAGTAAAAAATATTATTTTGAAACAAATTTTTTATTGAAAATGGACTAGTAATAATTTGATACTATTAATTGATGAAACATCCGATTCTTTTATCTCGGTTTACAGCTTTAATTCTGAAAATCGAAAAAAAGGAATATTCTCTTTGGTACACTCGTGGAATTGACTTTTGCCGATGGTACCATCACATTTTTGGTTTCTATACATGGTACACCTGACATATTATTTCTCTCTTAGTCTTGCCATTCTGTTAGACAACTGTTAATATTTCAGGTGCACCACCTATAAAAGCCAAAAATGTGATGTTACCATTGGTAAAAGCCAATTTCACGTATGTATCAAAAAGAATATCTCTATTATTTTTAATATTCATTAACAATGATTAAACGGTGTTTAATATTTTTTTAACATTTTACTTAAAAAATGTATGACTAAGAGAGAAACAATATTTCAGTTGTACCATCGAAGTGGGAGAAGTGAGCCACGTACATTTCATTTAAAAATCATGCGAAAATATCAAGTTCATTTAAAAACCAAAGTGGACTTAAACCGGGTTAAGACCGCAGCATTGTAAAAAGCGTAAATCGGGCCTAAGCGGTGGACAGACTTTTTAGCGCTTAAACGGTTAAGCGAATGTTTAAGCAGTTTTAAAAGCGGATCATTAATCGGATTATAAATAAATATATATTTATATATATTTAGATAAATATAAATACAATACTATTTTTTTTTAAAAAAAAGATAACATTCACATATAAGTTACAAACATTTTAGTCAAATTACATTGAAAATATCAAATTAGCGAAATGCAAATTAACGATTTTTATTTTCTTGTTCTTAGTTAATAATAGTAATTGAGCCACTTTAAACTTCCATTTTATTGTGGACATTTAAATTCTAAATCATCATTTTAGTATAATTTTAATTTTGTAGTTTAACTTTTATTATTTTTGTGTTTAAATTTCATATAAAAAAATTCAATTTTAATTCTTATTTTCAATATCGTTTTATTTGTTTAATTCGAAGCATCCGTCTTCTAGTTCCCCTGTTTTTTTTTCCCCTTTTAGCACCTCCTCTGTTTTTTCTTCTTTTTCGAAACTCTTTGCTACAGTACTACTTTCTTTTTGTTGGCAAAACTAGACCTGGCAATTCGGTACACGACACGTGAACACGACACGAAATGACACGAAAAAATACGGATATGGATTTTAATTTTTAGTACACGAAACACGAAAGTACACGAACACGAAATTACACGATAGATTTAGTGTCGGATATGGGTTTTCATTTTGGGTACACGAAAGTACACGAAATAAAGATGTTAATAATTTACTACTTATAGATTTTATGTATATATTAATATTTTTTTATAAGGATATATATTTTACACAAAAATATACATATTTACAAGTTTTTATAGAGTTGTATTTATATTTATATATGGAAATGTAAAATATTTAATGTATATTTCATATGAATATAATATTTACTAATGAATTTTAACTAAATTTTTTTTTTATTTTTATATAATATATACACGAAACACGACACGAAAATACACGAATTCATTTCAGGTGAATACGAATTTCATATTTAAGTACACAAAACACCAAAGTACATCACACAAAAGTACACAACACGATCCTATTGCCCCCTCCAGGTAAAACCCATCCCCTCCTTTCTCTGTCAACAAACACAAACCCAGTAGGCCAGGACGACTCCTCTGTTATTCGTAGGAACAACAAACCCACCCCTGTTCTCCTCTTCGAACCCACCTTCCCCTTTTCCTTGTTTCCATTTTCTATGAACCAAAACCCAACTGCAAACTCTCCACACATTCTCCTTACTTCTTCTCTTGTTTTTCTTTTTTCTTGCTGTCAACGTGTTTGAATCGTTGCGTTTCCGAGTTGCTGTTTTGATGTTGTTTAAACCGATTGTTTTACTAAGTCAATTAGCGAGTTTGAGTTGTGTTGAGTCACTTCGGTTTTGTTTCGAGTCGACTGTGTTTTGAGGCTTAATCGGTTCCGAGTCCGCTTTTGTCCAAATCGCAGCGTCTTACCACCGCTTCCGCTTTTCATAACACTTGAGAGACTGCAAGCAATCCCGGACAAGGCAATAGTCTACCAGCAGCTATTAGTTTGTATCGTAATGGGTTGGTTTTCCCCTCTCGGTTTGTTTCAAAAAAATAAGGGTAGGATGAAAAGAAGAAAAGGAAAGAAAACTGAACAATTAAAGAGGGGGAGGAAAGGAAACAAGGCCCAGGTATGTTAGTAATTTGTTCAATCAATTGTAATTTGTAGTAATTTATAGGTTGAGTTGTAGTAATTTATTTGATGAATTGTAGTAATTTAGTTATACATACATATGTATGTATGTATGTTTGTGGATTGGTGATTGCAAAGTGTTGGGAGATTTGTTTTGTTTTAATATTTGAGTCCGGTAGTTGTAGGAAACAAGTTAGTTATGGGCATTGCGTGCTCTGCTTGCTTTTCAAACTCATATATATGTAGAGGATTAAAGTGAATTTCTAGCTGTCTGTCTTGGTTAAATTTTATGATTTTAACTGAATCTACTCTTCTTAAAACTTATAAGCTAGTTTAGGCTTGAGTGTAGTTGGATTGTTGTTTGCTATATATAATGTGGCTGTGTTCACATGTTGTGCATCTTTTATAATGTTAGTGAAATCATGTTGTTAATTAGTACTCCCTCCGTCCCAATGGATTCTTTACACTTACTATTTTGGGTCGTTCCATTCATTTCTTTACATTCCCAAAATAGTAAGTTTTAACACTATTACACCCACTACTTCACTTATTTTAACAATACTTTACACTATTACACCCACCACTTCACTTATTTTAACAATAAAATCACTATGACACCCACTAATTCACTTATTTTAACAATAAAATCACTATTATATCCACTACTTCATTTATTTTAACAATATTACACCCACTTTATACCCACTTGTCTTGTCCTCCGTGCCCACCAGGAACGTAACGATCCCAGTGGGACGGAGGGAGTATATAAGAAAGTAATAATATCTTAAACAAAGTTTACTCATCCCCCAACCAACAGTAGGCTAACAACATTTAATATCTGTGTAATATGAATATACTTAATGACAGTCAAAAGTTGTAAAAAAATATCTTGGTAGGATTACCTTGTTAACAACATAATCCTATACCCACTACATCAAGTAACTACCCACTACATCCTGAGCAAAGACATGGATAATAACTACCAATACATGACTTAACTTCTACCAACTACTAATAACACAGCACTAATAACAATCACCACTATTACTAATAAATAATTTGTAAACTATTCTCGGACGTACTGGTTTTAAGGATCTATCAGATTGTTGTTGGATTGTTTGCTGTAATGTGGCTGTGTTCACATGTTATGCATATTTTCTTTGTCCTGTAGTTTTGTTTAGTTACAAATGTTTTTAACACTAAACCTGTGTTTTCCACATTGTTTTTTTCAGAATAAATACATGAGATCCGTGGATTCTCAAATTATTGGGGGCGACCTAGTGAATTTCGGATCTACTAGCGAACCAATCAACAACGAGATACAAAACTATAGCCGCGAGATTCAAAAGTATAGAAGTAGAATTGTAGCAGAGGTAATCCGCTTAAAGGTAATGAGCGTCGCTGATCGGGATTGGATGAATGTGGTGAAAACTTTGCTGGCATGGGGGCATGAGCTAAATATAAAACACGCAGGGTTCGCGATAGCGGATATGTTTCTTGGCGCTGATGATGCATTGAAGGCCATCCTCATGAATCAACTAGTAAAACAGTATAAAAATAGTCTTTCCTAGTTGCTCCTATTGTTCTAGGAAAATTTTAATTGTTTAAGTGTATCTTAATTTTAAAGTTAAAGCTGCACCCTTGGTAATGATAGTGCTGGATTTTTATTCTACTCCGCATGTATTTAGCCTCGATCTCCTCCAAAATTATAGTAACAAAATTTTGTACAATATTAACAAAATTTTGTACAATATTTTTTCCTACATACTATTGTGCTATAGTACGAAAGGTTGCATATATTACTTCTTTCATCCCATTCATTTTAGATTTAGAGTGTGTTTTTCTATACGATTTTTTAGATAGAATGTTTTAGAGTGTTGCATAACTAAAAAGGGTAGGATGAGAAGAAGAAAAGGAAAGAAAATTGGAGTAAAGAGGGGGAGGAAAGGAAAGAAGGCCCAGGTATGTTAGTAATTTGTTCAATCAATTGTAATTTGTGTTAATTTATAGGTTGAGTTGTAATTTATTTGATGAATTGTAATTTAGTCATATGTATGTAAGTTTGTGGATAGGTGATTGCAAAATGTTGGGAGATTTGATTTGTTTTAATATTTGAGTCCGGTAGTTGTAGGAAACAAGTTAGTTATGGGCATTGCGTGCTCTGCTTGCTTTTCAAACTCATATATATGTAGAGGATTAAAGTGAATTTCTAGCTGTCTGTCTTGGTTAAATTTTATGATTTTAACTGAATCTACTCTTCTTAAAACTTATAAGCTAGTTTAGGCTTGAGTGTAGTTGGATTGTTGTTTGCTATATAAAAGTCCGATTAGTAGAAAATCGAGTCGGTTAGTAGTATTTTTCTGCCTAGGCGGCCGTTTTTTAGAACACTGCTAAAACCTGTGTTTTTTTCAGAATAAATACACTACATCCGTGGTTTCTCAAATTATTGGGCCGCGTCACCTAGTAAATTTTGGATCTAGTAGCCAAGTAAATTTAGGATGTTCCTCGGAACCAATGAACAAGATGCAAAACTGTAGTGAACAGGAGATTCAAAAGTACTATCAAATTAGAATTGTAGCAGAGTTAGTCCGGTTAAAGGAATTGAGCATCGTTCCTGATTGGGATTGGATAACTATGGTGAAAATTGTGGAGGCATGGGGGCGTGAGTTAGATATGAAACACGCGGGGTTTGGGACGGCCCGTATGTTTCTTGGCGCGGATGATCGAGATAAGGTGATCCTCACGAATCAACTACTATCAGGAATGAACTAGGAATCAAGTACGAATAAACTAGTAAATCGTCTTTCCTAGTTGCTCCTATTGTTCTAGGAAAATTGTAATTGAAATTTGTTTAACTGTATCTTAATTTTAAAGTTAAAGTTGAATGGAGTAAATTTGTATTAGTAACCTTTTGTTTGGGAAGAAAAAACGGTTAACTGAACTAAATTTTCATTCCCAACTTTTGTGTGATGAGTCCTTTCTCCAGATATATCAGGTAGGGTGAGCAATATTGAATTCTGTTGCAACTCTTGTGCTATAATATTACCAACCAATATCATTTATAGCCCTCTAAATTTGTTGTAGGGAATATTTGGCTTTTATTAATTGGGAAATATATGCTGGATTGAGATTTTATTTTAGGATATGATTGGATTGATAAATGTGGAGTGTAAATAATGGAAGCATGCAGATGTATAGCGTCATGGTGTATGCTTTTACATCATTCTGCAATGGAAGTGGGAGAAGCGAGGCAGCCTATATTTCATTTAAAAACCATGCGAAAATATAAAGTTGATTTAAAAACCATCGAATTGGATGAAGTTGCTCTTTGTTTTATTTGCACATTAGCCAGTTTATCTGACCTGGCACATCCAAAAAACAAAATGGACTTAAACCCCGGACAAAGCAAATAGCAATAGCAGGCTAGTAGTTTGTATAAATATCTCTCATCCACCTTTCTACGCCTATTTCACCGGTTATATATTTATGGGTTGGTTTTCCCCTCTCGGTTTGTTTCAAAAAAAAAAAAGGCTAGGATGAAAAGAAGAAAAGGAAATAAAATTGAACAATTAAAGAGGGGGAGGAAAGGAAACAAGGCCCAGGTATGTTAGTAATTTATAGGTTGAGTTGTAGTAATTTATTTGATGAATTGTAGTAATTTAGTTATATATATGTATGTATGTATGTTTGTGGATTGGTGATTGCAAAATGTTGGGAGATTTGTTTTGTTTTAATATTTGAGTCCGGTAGTTGTAGGAAACAAGTTAGTTATGGACATTGCGTGCTTGCTTTACAAAGTCGACACTGTGGTGTTAGGATATGTAGAGGATTAAAGTGACATGATACATTTCTAGCTGTCTTGGTTAAATTTTATACATTTCGTGCCATCGATTTTAACTGAATCTGCTCTTCTTAAAACCAAGCTAGTTTAGGCTTGAATGTAGTTGGATTGTGATAGGTCCCAACTCCCAATCAATGCTAAGAAAGTAATCTTATTAAGGCTAAGATAAAACCATGTTTTCATAAACTTTTCTTCATATCCTATCCTGGTAGAACAGTTGCTACACATATATATATATATATAGGGGGTTACTCCAATACAAACCTCCTTAAAATACAAACCTACAAACCAAGCATAATCTAATATTTCAAGCTAATCTAATGACCAAACTAGGGGTACCCCAATTCAAAAAATGCTTAAAATAATTGGCTCTATCCAACAAAAAAAAATAAAAAAAAATAAAAAAAAATTCACTGTTCACGTGATGACGTGGCAGTGGATTTCACTGGTTAACGGTGCTTCGCACCTTCTTGTACGGCGCTTCGCGCCTTTATCATTCTAAAGTTGTAAGGAATGGCAATCAATGGTAAAGGCAATAGACGATTGACGGGTGTGTCGAGAGCCTTCGGCCCTCATGACTACCTAACTCATCCGTTTACTGTCTTAAATGCTTCGCATTTCCACGGCAAGATTTTTTTTTTTTTTTGAAATTTTTTTATTTTTTTTGTTGGATAGAGCCAATTATTTTAAGCATTTTTTGTGAAGGTACCCTTGGCGGAAACCTTAGAATAGATGAAATATAATTAATTTAGTGTTGGTTTGTAGGTTTGTATTTTAAGAATGGTTTGTATTTGAGCACTTGCCTATATGAGTAGGGATCTAGAGAAAACCCCTTTAAAAGGAGAACTTAGAAAACTAAATTAAAATATAGCACATATGGTATTCAAACTGATCGTTGGGAGATGGAGAAAAATGTGGTGAAATTAGATTTTAAAAAAATATCACCGATTGACGGGAAAAATCAAATTAAAAACGGAGGGGATTAGGTGGGATTGTGTGTGTGAGGGTGTATTTGATTTGTGTGTGGGTGCCCCTGGCGGGGCCATTGATTATAATACATCCAATGGTTAGGATTAGTACCTTAGTTTTCTTAAAAAAAAGAGTTCTCTTTTGATCATTTGCCTATATATATATATATATATATATATATAGGCAAGTGCTCAAATACAAACCATTCTTAAAATACACCCTCACACACACAATCCCACCTAATCCCCTCCGTTTTTAATTTGATTTTTCCCGTCAATCGGTGATATTTTTTTAAAATCTAATTTCACCACATTTTTCTCCATCTCCCAACGATCAGTTTGAATACCATATGTGCTATATTTTAATTTAGTTTTCTAAGTTCTCCTTTTAAAGGGGTTTTCTCTAGATCCCTACTCTATATATATATATATATATATATAGGGACTCGTTCCACAGCCCCCGGGGGATATCCCCCTGATCCCTCTGCCCGCAATGAAACATGGCGGGCGCCCACAATGAAACATTGCGGGCGTACTCTTGTGAAAATTAAATTAAAAATAGAAAAATAGTGATATTGAGTTGACATTCATCCCAAAATTAGTGCCTACCACTAATACATTGTGTATGAATTTTTAGTTCAAATTTAATCTTTTCTTCTTTTTTAATTAATTTTATAACATATTTCACAAACTAGCTAAACATTATTGAAAAATAAAGAAAATAGAAAAATAGTGATATTGAGTTGTCATTCATCCCAAAACTATTGAATGCCACTAATTGAGTGTGTATGAATTTTTAGTTCAAGTTTAATCTTTTCTTTATTTTTAATTAATTTTATAATATATTTCACAAACTAGTTAAATATTATTAAAAAATCAAGAAAATAGAAAAATATTGATATTGAGTATTCATTCATCCCAAAAATAGTGACTACCACTAATTGAGTGTGTATAAATTTTTAGTTCAAGTTTAATCTTTTCTTCATTTTTAATTAATTTTATAATATATTTCACAAACTAGTTAAATATTATTAAAAAATCAAGAAAATAGAAAAATATTGATATTGAGTTTTCATTCATCCCAAAAATAGTGACTACCACTAATTGAGTGTGTATAAATTTTTAGTTCAAATTTAATCTTTTCTTCATTTTTAATTAATTTTATAATATATTTCACAGACTAGGTAAATAATAAAAATATTCCTGACGCCCGCCATGAAACATTGCGGGCGTCCGCAATGAAACATGGCGGGCGTACTCTTGTGAAAATTAAATTAAAAATAGAAAAATAGTGATATTGAGTTGACATTCATCCCAAAATTAGTGCCTACCACTAATACATTGTGTATGAATTTTTAGTTCAAATTTAATCTTTTCTTCTTTTTTAATTAATTTTATAACATATTTCACAAACTAGCTAAACATTATTGAAAAATAAAGAAAATAGAAAAATAGTGATATTGAGTTGTCATTCATCCCAAAACTATTGAATGCCACTAATTGAGTGTGTATGAATTTTTAGTTCAAGTTTAATCTTTTCTTTATTTTTAATTAATTTTATAATATATTTCACAAACTAGTTAAATATTATTAAAAAATCAAGAAAATAGAAAAATATTGATATTGAGTATTCATTCATCCCAAAAATAGTGACTACCACTAATTGAGTGTGTATAAATTTTTAGTTCAAGTTTAATCTTTTCTTCATTTTTAATTAATTTTATAATATATTTCACAAACTAGTTAAATATTATTAAAAAATCAAGAAAATAGAAAAATATTGATATTGAGTTTTCATTCATCCCAAAAATAGTGACTACCACTAATTGAGTGTGTATAAATTTTTAGTTCAAATTTAATCTTTTCTTCATTTTTAATTAATTTTATAATATATTTCACAGACTAGGTAAATAATAAAAATATTCCTGACGCCCGCCATGAAACATTGCGGGCGTCCGCAATGAAACATGGCGGGCGTACTCTTGTGAAAATTAAATTAAAAATAGAAAAATAGTGATATTGAGTTGACATTCATCCCAAAATTAGTGCCTACCACTAATACATTGTGTATGAATTTTTAGTTCAAATTTAATCTTTTCTTCTTTTTTAATTAATTTTATAACATATTTCACAAACTAGCTAAACATTATTGAAAAATAAAGAAAATAGAAAAATAGTGATATTGAGTTGTCATTCATCCCAAAACTATTGAATGCCACTAATTGAGTGTGTATGAATTTTTAGTTCAAGTTTAATCTTTTATTTATTTTTAATTAATTTTATAATATATTTCACAAACTAGTTAAATATTATTAAAAAATCAAGAAAATAGAAAAATATTGATATTGAGTATTCATTCATCCCAAAAATAGTGACTACCACTAATTGAGTGTGTATAAATTTTTAGTTCAAGTTTAATCTTTTCTTCATTTTTAATTAATTTTATAATATATTTCACAAACTAGTTAAATATTATTAAAAAATCAAGAAAATAGAAAAATATTGATATTGAGTTTTCATTCATCCCAAAAATAGTGACTACCACTAATTGAGTGTGTATAAATTTTTAGTTCAAATTTAATCTTTTCTTCATTTTTAATTAATTTTATAATATATTTCACAGACTAGGTAAATAATAAAAATATTCCTGACGCCCGCCATGAAACATTGCGGGCGTCCGCAATGAAACATGGCGGGCGTACTCTTGTGAAAATTAAATTAAAAATAGAAAAATAGTGATATTGAGTTGACATTCATCCCAAAATTAGTGCCTACCACTAATACATTGTGTATGAATTTTTAGTTCAAATTTAATCTTTTCTTCTTTTTTAATTAATTTTATAACATATTTCACAAACTAGCTAAACATTATTGAAAAATAAAGAAAATAGAAAAATAGTGATATTGAGTTGTCATTCATCCCAAAACTATTGAATGCCACTAATTGAGTGTGTATGAATTTTTAGTTCAAGTTTAATCTTTTCTTTATTTTTAATTAATTTTATAATATATTTCACAAACTAGTTAAATATTATTAAAAAATCAAGAAAATAGAAAAATATTGATATTGAGTATTCATTCATCCCAAAAATAGTGACTACCACTAATTGAGTGTGTATAAATTTTTAGTTCAAGTTTAATCTTTTCTTCATTTTTAATTAATTTTATAATATATTTCACAAACTAGTTAAATATTATTAAAAAATCAAGAAAATAGAAAAATATTGATATTGAGTTTTCATTCATCCCAAAAATAGTGACTACCACTAATTGAGTGTGTATAAATTTTTAGTTCAAATTTAATCTTTTCTTCATTTTTAATTAATTTTATAATATATTTCACAGACTAGGTAAATAATAAAAATATTCTTGACGCCCGCCATGAAACATTGCGGGCGTCCGCAATGAAACATGGCGGGCGTACTCTTGTGAAAATTAAATTAAAAATAGAAAAATAGTGATATTGAGTTGACATTCATCCCAAAATTAGTGCCTACCAATAATACATTGTGTATGAATTTTTAATTCAAATTTAATCTTTTCTTCTTTTTTAATTAATTTTATAACATATTTCACAAACTAGCTAAATATTATTGAAAAATAAAGAAAATAGAAAAATAGTGATATTGAGTTGTCATTCATCCCAAAACTATTGAATGCCACTAATTGAGTGTGTATGAATTTTTAGTTCAAGTTTAATCTTTTCTTTATTTTTAATTAATTTTATAATATATTTCACAAACTAGTTAAATATTATTAAAAAATCAAGAAAATAGAAAAATATTGATATTGAGTATTCATTCATCCCAAAAATAGTGACTACCACTAATTGAGTGTGTATAAATTTTTAGTTCAAGTTTAATCTTTTCTTCATTTTTAATTAATTTTATAATATATTTCACAAACTAGTTAAATATTATTAAAAAATCAAGAAAATAGAAAAATATTGATATTGAGTTTTCATTCATCCCAAAAATAGTGACTACCACTAATTGAGTGTGTATAAATTTTTAGTTCAAATTTAATCTTTTCTTCATTTTTAATTAATTTTATAATATATTTCACAGACTAGGTAAATAATAAAAATATTCCTGACGCCCGCCATGAAACATTGCGGGCGTCCGCAATGAAACATGGCGGGCGCTTAACTTTCCATCAACTTTCCAGCCTTTTATTTTTTTCCTGTCCAGCCTTCTGTTCAACTTTCCATCAACTTTCCACCGTTTATTTTTTTCAAACTGCACAGTTTTTTTCCAGCTTTGTTCATCTTTGGAGAGCAAAAAATAAGGTTAGAATTTTCATGGCTTCCTATTTATTTAATTATGATTCTAACTCTTCTAGTGATCATAATAACTTCAATTACGTAACTCCCATTCGAAATAAAAGAGTTTTTCGTAAACTTTTTGATGATAATGGTGTTGAAATTCATGAAACAATAGATGTTGATGATATTGATGATGATATTGAAAATGTTGGTAAAAAATTTGGTGATACTTCTAATTTGAAGGGGGAAGATAAAATAGTTATTGATAGTGATGAAGATGTTAATATTGGAAAAAAGGATGATATTAATTTTGGTGATACTTCTAATTTGAAAGGGAAAGAAAAAATAATTATTGATAGTGATGAAGATGTTAATATTGGAAAAAAGGATGATATTGATGGTCATGACAATGATAAAGCTAATATTGGAGAAGAAAATATTGGATCTTTTTTTGCAAATATTAATGATGAAGTGCCTTGTGTTGGTATGCAATTTGATTCTTTACAAGAAGCGGAATTATTTTATAAAAATTATGGTCGTAAGGTGGGGTTTGAGATAATTATTAGGAGCACTCATAAACATAAAAATGTTGATGATCTTGCATCGCGGATGTATATTTGTCGGAAGGGTGGGAGACGAGGTCCGAACACACCGGGTGTTATGGATAAAGGGAAGCGGACAAGAGATTTTATTAGTCGAACTAATTGTGAAGCTCGGATATGTGTCACACATAAAGTGACTTTGAACAAATGGGAAGTAACTTCGGTCAACTTAGAACACAATCATGGCATGGTTACACCGGATAAAGTACAATTCATACGAAGGTCACATAATATAGATTCGTTTACCCGATCGATAATTGAGTTGTTTCACAAATCGGGAATCGAGACCGTGAAAATAATGAAATTTCTTAGTGAGTCATGTGGTGGTATTCAAAATCTTGGTTATTCTAGTCAAGACATACGTAATGTCGTACGCGACATTCGACAACGGGTGTTTGATTCCGGTGATGCGGATTGTGGTTTGGCTTTGCTACGAGAATTGAAAGAAGCTTGTGGTGGAAATTTCTTTTATCGAGTGGATGTGGACGAGGTGAATCGTGTTAGGGGTTTGGTGTGGGTTGATTCTCGGTCGATTAATGCTTACAAGAATTTTGGAGACGTGGTAACCTTCGACTCGACTTATCGGACTAATAGGTATTGCATGCCGTTTATACCTATTACGGGTGTGAACCACCATTACCAAAACATCTTGTTTGGATTTGCACTTGTAAGGGATGAGAAAGAAACATCTTACAAATGGGTTTTGGAAACATGGTTGGAAGCCGTTGACAACAAACATCCCGTTACGATTATTACCGATCAATCTTCAAGTAAGTAAAACTGCTTCCAAGGGACTGTTTAACTGAAAGTTGTGTTTCTCATTTTTACTAATATTAGTGTCCATCGAACTGGCCTAGTAGGCAATTTTCCTATCTGACAGTTAGAAACTCAGAGTGTGGCAATTATCCTGCAAACCATTGACAGTTAACAATCACTATTAGTACGTAGGTGTAGAAAAAGTAAATGGTAGCAAAACTCGGTATGAACTTGTAACAATTAATGATTAGGTTACATTGAGAGCAATAGATTAGTAAAAGCTAAGTTTTGCCTTCAGCCTCTCTAGTAATATTTTCTAGTGTCATCAACTTCCTGAATAACCCCATCAAGAACGAAAAGAACCTTTAATAAGGTGATACTTTATTTCTTAAAACCTGTTATAAAGTCATTGTCTTCAATCATGTGTGTAAAGTCTCTTTATCTTGTGTATGAGCAGTTGCATACATTTCCGGAGGGGAAAGTATCTCAGGAAGATGCACCAATTAGAAGATTAAAGTGGGGTACTGCCAGTCTTATTGCCCGTTCCCCTGTTACTCCTATAGTTTTGCCGATTGTCCATCGTGGTTTTGAGAAGGTAATATTTTGCACTGTATCTGTGGTACTATTTTGACAATTTCAAGCTGTTAGACAGGCGTTCTTTCCATATTTATGTAGTGAAACTCTAAATATTGCTCAGAGATTAACTCATTATATTAATGAACATTATATGCACTCAACTGGTTCAATCTTTTTTAGTCCTTTGAACATGATCTTAAGGCGTCTTCTTGATTCTCTCTACTTAGAGCCAAAAGGCATAGTCGTACAGATGCATGTACACAAGGCCCAGGCTGAGAATGCTTCACTCATTTAGGCCTAATGCCTAATCTCCTTGATAAATTTCTTTGCCCCAAACCACTCATGAAAGATAAACCATATCCAATGTACTATATCTAAAAAAACTTGCTCCTCTTTCTTCGTATTTTTGAATAATTGTTCTTGTTTCTCTACGAGACAACTAAATGGTAAGATAAGGAAAATCAAAAGCATCCAACCATGTAGTGTTGAATGATTCAGCGAATTGAAATTTCAAGTTCAATTGACCTAAATATACAACATGCTTAATTATCATACCAAACTAATATTCCACAGTTACGATCATATCAAGGTAATAATAATTATCAATTAACAATTAGCAAGCTCACATATTTGACTTACTAAAAATTCACAATTCTCGAATTATACTAATTATAAAAATTAACAATCCGAATTAGATCACTTTAATAAACAGAAATCAACTACACATACATACTCACTCCCATATCACTCTTGTGCACACCCACACACATAAAGTCACAGCATCTCAATTGATCGACCATAACCCCGATCAAACCCAGCGATAACAACCATTTCAACACTTAATCAACAGGAAAACAATCCTCAACAATTAACACTCTTATTATACAAGTAAACTGAAACTCTAAACAACAAAACTTTTAATCGAAAAGTTCATCAAGAATCTGGCCATTAATATGAAATTCCATTCAAAACTCAAAACTCAACCAAAATTTACATAAAGACCTACTATACACTCGTGTTAACGCAAGAAATACAGTACTAATATCACAATCATTGGACCAGCACTCAAAAATCCAATTCAAGCAAAACTCCCACTTTCGACTTAAACAAAATTTATATAAAACTTCGGTACTCATACTGGTAATTAACACGCAGCTTGAAAAATCACCAGCCACTTGCCTCAACAACTATTAACTTTAACAAATGATTCGGCCACACCACCCAGTTGAACACGCACACACGAATCACTACACCCCCATCCTTACACACGTATACACTCCATTTTCCTCAATCACGAGCACACACCAACACCAACTACACACACACTCGATTAGAACATACACACACACACACACACACTCCTGTTTGACACACGCAGACACATACACTTGTTGAACACACACAGCACTCGCTTAACTGGTTGAAGGCACACACAACCAGCCACAAACCAACAGCAAGAACAGGGGAGAGAGGTTGCGATAAATTCACAGTAACAATCAACCATAAAACTAGAATCGAAGCTCCAAGGAGCCGAGAGAGATAAAACAGCGGTATAAATGAAGAGAGGAACTAATGAAAACAAAGCTATTCTATAAATCAATAGAGAGCTAAGAAAGTACCTAATTAGGGGATGGTGAGCAGCGCCTCAAATCACCTCAATCGCCAAGAAATCGCCTCAATTAGGGTTTTGTGTGTGCAGAATCGGGTTTTGTGATAATACAGTGTTAGGTTGTGTGTATAATCGGGCATAGGATGGGTAAGTATGTAATTTCAGTAACGCCCGCAATGTTTCATTGCGGGTGTGTAGACAAATTTTTTATTTTCCTCCAATCTGTTATTTGTTTATTAAGAATTTAAATAAAATTCAAAAAATAGAAAAAAATTTAAAAATTAAAATGTATGTCCAATTTAGTGATATTCCCAAGATTTCAAAAAATAAAAAATTAATTTGGAGGGTAAAAGATATAATAATAATAAAAATAATAATAAATAAATTAATTTCTCGACGATCCAACCGTACGAATGTTAAGATATATCTAATATATTGATATTCCCAAAATTTCAAAAAATAAAAAATTATTTTGGTTGGAGGTCTTAGTAAATCACTAGTATATTGACTAGTACCGGTAACTCGTGCTTTGTCACTGATTATTGTTTCTATTTTTTTAAAACTATTTCTCGACCATCCAATCGTACGGATGTTAAGATATATCTAATATATTGATATTTCCAAATTTCTAAAAAATAAAAAATTAATTTTGTTGGAGATTTTAGTAGATCACTAGTATATTGACGAGTACAGTAACTCGTGCTTTGTCAATGATTATTGTTTCTATTTTTTAAAAACCATTTCTCGACGATCCAACTGTACGGATGTCAATATATATCTAATATATTGATATTCCCAAATTTTCAAAAAATAAAAAATTAATTTGGTTGGAGGTCTTAGCAAATCACTGGTATATTGACCAGTACCGTAACTCGTGCTTTGTCACTGATTATTATTTCTATTTTTTAAAAACTTTTTCTCGACCATCCAACCGTACGGATGTTAAGATATATCTAATATATTGATATTTCAAAATTTTTAAAAAATAAAAAATTAATTTTGTTGGAGATTTTAGTAGATCACTAGTATATTGACGAGTACCGTAACTCGTGCTTTGTCAATGATTATTGTTTCTATTTTTTAAAAACCATTTCTCGACGATCCAACTGTACGGATGTCAATATATATCTAATATATTGATATTCCCAAATTTTCAAAAAATAAAAAATTAATTTGGTTGGAGGTCTTAGTAAATCACTGGTATATTGACCAGTACCGTAACTCGTGCTTTGTCACTGATTATTATTTCTATTTTTTAAAAACTTTTTCTCGACCATCCAACCGTACGGATGTTAAGATATATCTAATATATTGATATTTCAAAATTTTTAAAAAATAAAAAATTAATTTTGTTGGAGATTTTAGTAGATCACTAGTATATTGACGAGTACCGTAACTCGTGCTTTGTCAATGATTATTGTTTCTATTTTTTAAAAACCATTTCTCGACGATCCAACTGTACGGATGTCAATATATATCTAATATATTGATATTCCCAAATTTTCAAAAAATAAAAAATTAATTTGGTTGGAGGTCTTAGTAAATCACTGGTATATTGACCAGTACCGTAACTCGTGCTTTGTCACTGATTATTATTTCTATTTTTTAAAAACTTTTTCTCGACCATCCAACCGTACGGATGTTAAGATATATCTAATATATTGATATTTTCAAATTTTTAAAAAATAAAAAATTAATTTTGTTGGAGATTTTAGTAGATCACTAGTATATTGACGAGTACCGTAACTCGTGCTTTTGTCAATGATTATTGTTTCCATTTTTTAAAAACCATTTCTCGACGATCCAACCGTACGGATGCTAATATATATCTAATATATTGATATTCCCAAGTTTTCAAAAAATAAAAAATTAATTTGCTTGGAGATCTTCGTAGATCACTAGTATATTGACCAGTGCCAGTAATTCGTGCTTTGTCACTCATTATTGTTTCTATTTTTTAAAAACTATTTATCGACGATCCAACCGTACGGATGATAAGATATATCTAATATATTGATATTCCCAAGTTTTCAAAAAATAAAAAATTAATTTGGTTAGAGATCTTCGTAGATCACTAGTATATTGACTAGTACCAGTAATTCGTGCTTTGTCACTGATTATTGTTTCTATTTTTTAAAAACTATTTCTCGACGATCCAACCGTACGGATGTTAGGATATATCTAATATATTGATATTCCCAAGTTTTCAAAAAATAAAAAATTAATTTTGTTGGAGATCTTAGTAGATCACTAGTATATTGACGAGTACCGTAACTCGTGCTTTGTCACTGATTATTGTTTCTATTTTTTAAAAACCATTTCTCGACGATCCAACCGTACGGATGTTAAGATATATCTAATATATTGATATTCCCAAGTTTTCAAAAAATAAACAATTAATTTGGTTGAAGATCTTCGTAGATCACTAGTATATTGACCAGTACAAGTAATTCAGGCTTTGTCACTCATTATTGTTTCTATTTTTTAAAAACTATTTCTCGACGATCCAACCATACAGATGCTAAGATATATCTAATATATTGATATTCCCAAGTTTTCAAAAAATAAAAAATTAATTTGGTTGGAGATCTTCGTAGATCACTAGTATATTGACCAGTACCAGTAATTCGTGCTTTGTCACTCATTATTGTTTCTATTTTTTAAAAACTATTTCTCGACGATCCAACCGTACGGATGCTAAGATATATCTAATATATTGATATTCCCAAAATTTCAAAAAATACAAAATTAATTTGGTTGGAGATCTTAGTAGATCACTAGTATATTTACTAGTACAGTAACTCGTGCTTTGTCACTGATTATTGTTTCTATTTTTTAAAAACTATTTTTCGACGATCCAACCGTACGGATGTTAAGATATATCTAATATATTGATATTCCCAAGTTTTCAAAAAATAAAAAATTAATTTGGTTGGAGATCTTAGTAGATCACTAGTATATTGACTAGTACCCGTAACTCGTGCTTTGTCACTGATTAATTGTTTCTATTTTTTAAAAACTATTTCTCGACGATCCAACCGTACGGAAGTTAAGATATATCTAATATACTGATATTCCCAAGATTTCAAAAAATAATAAATTAATTTGGATGGTAAAAGTGGTAGTCAATTATCGATTTGACCCGTACTTCTAACTAGTGCTTTGTCCTGGATTGTTGTTTCTATTTTTAAAAAAAAATACTTATTGACGATCCAACCGCACATAAGTCAATATATATCTAATTTAGTGATATTCCCAAGATTTCAAAAAATAATAAATTAATTTGGATGGTAAAAATGGTAGTCAACTATCGATTTGACCCGTACTACTAACTAAGTGAATCTAATATATAAAATCTCAAAAATAGAAAATTAGTGAATCTATTGTAAAATTAATCATAGAATTAATGAGTATTAATATTTGAATTTTTATGAATTTTAATTCAAATTTTATCTTATTTTCCTATTTTTAATTAATTTTAACAAAATTACGCCCGCAATGAAACATGGCGGACGCCCGCAATGAAACATGGCGGACGCCCGCAATGAAACATGGCGGGCGCCCGCAATGAAACATGGCGGGCAGGGGGATATCCCCCGGGGGCTCCTGATTGATTTCCATATATATATATATATATATATATATATATATATATATATATATATATATATATATATATATATATGT
The DNA here is from genome assembly GCA_037693485.1 of Kitagawia praeruptora. Classification (NCBI taxonomy): domain Eukaryota; kingdom Viridiplantae; phylum Streptophyta; class Magnoliopsida; order Apiales; family Apiaceae; genus Kitagawia; species Kitagawia praeruptora. The sequence continues at coordinate 150,345,321 of CM075351.1, read as the reverse complement.
AAAACTGCCCACTAAGTCTTAACTTCCCACTCACTCCTGACACATTACATCACAAAGGTACATTTTCTTTCCACCCAAAGGTCACTTCTCATTAATACGAGCCACAACTTATCATTTCACTTATTATTGACATTTAATATTATTCCATCATTTATTTCAAATTTCTCATTTATTACCAATTATTACATTTATTATCAAGCGTTACAAAAACGTTTCAAATGACACACCCGTCAAGCACATGAACCCGTTGTCAAACATTCACATATTTTCACAAAAAATTTTCTAACTCCTAAATGTTGTCCGCCAACACTTGGGGGGCATATTTTCACAAAATTTTTCAAACTCCTAAGTGTTGTCCGCCAACACTTGGGGGGCATATTTTCACAAAAAATTTTCTAACTCCTAAGTGTTGTCCGCCAACACTTGGGGGGCTTATTTTCACAAAATTTTTTCCTTAACTCCTAAGTGTTGTCCGCCAACACTTGGGGGGCACACAAGGTATCATTTTTAAAAAAATTTTCTCACACATTATAGCATCTTTAGTTTCTCCTCCTCCTGTCCGCTAAACCGCACAGAAGGAGTGGGGGGCAATGATAGGTACCCGCTGTAAGCTTACAGCGGACACCCGCTGTACAACCCGCTTCCCGCTGTAACACCTCTACCTGTAACAAATACTCACTAATTACACATGTGTCATTTCATATTATCTTTACTAAATTGCTCCACTTGACAAACAAATATCTTCACATAAATACTTGTGCAAAATATCTTGTTACCTTGCTCACTAAGGCAGGGGACCATAAAGGCAATTAAGGGGACACAAAAGCATTCAACTATAGCAAAAGCGGCTGTGCTAGAATCGAGGTATATGGGAAAGGGACACTAATCACTGTTCCAATAGTGGCTCACTGTAGCTTTAACAGCATGACAAGTGGGTCACCAAGTGGGTGAACAGTTATTAGAAGACCTAGCCTATAAATACCCCCATTCTACACACAAGGTGATATATATACAATTTCAATAGCACAAAACTTACTACTCATTTTCTCCCTTCACAGAGATACATTTTCACCTGTTTCGATTATTATTATTTCGGTTACTGATTCTCCCACCGGAGGTGCTTGACGGCCACCACCCCCGGGCAAGCATTGTTTTGCAGATACTCAAACTCAGGTGAAGTATCCCCGGAACAGTGCTCGGAACAGTGATCGAAAGTCATTAATCGACCTTGAGAATTATCAGTTCCACGTTTACCCTTTTTTTTTTTTTGATAATATAAGCCTGGCATTATATTAATATCTGAAAATTACAATGCCAACTAGAAACTCAAAGAGTTTTACTAGTTACAAGTAACCTGAAAACAAGTACACTTCACCACCTTGGCTATTACTAGAGCTGGCTAATTCCAGAACTTGACAAAAGCAGAGGAACCCCGACATTACATAAACACACTACATGAGCTTACCAGTTATTGCTAGGCTATTAAAAAAAGCATTTAATAAATTTGGTTACTGCCTTTCGTTTGGCCTTTTTTTCTCCAAAGTCCAAAAGTCTGTGATATTCGTCTAATCAGCAGTGTTGTAAAAAACGGAAATCGGACTTAATCGATAGAGACATTGTCCAGGGATTAATCGGGGATTAATCGGGTATTTGGGGATTAATCGGAATGATTAATTGAATAATCGGATTATTAATCAGTTCGGTAACCCATGGAACAAAGATTAATTGGATTATTAATCAGTTCGGTAACCCATGGAACAAAGATTAATTGGTGATTAATCGTGATTAATCAGTGATTTTTAGAACAGAGCTAATCAGTTGAGTAATTTGCATGGCATGTCACCAAGTTGGTCATAATAATAAAGAGAAAGAGGGAGTCAAGATTGCAGAGATTGTGTGCATAGATACTGTTGGACTACACATACCGGTCATAAGATTGCAGAGATTGTGTGCAAGATTGCAGAGATTGTCTGCTCTCTATCAGATACAGAGCAGCAGCACGCCCCCATCCCAGCAGCACCACGCCCCCATCCCATCCATCACTTCGTGTGAGACTACGTGCACGTACTTGGTTTTTCAAAGAGCCCCATCTATTATCCAGTTTCCAAATTAAGCATAAACCTAATTCTATCTTTTCTTATTATTTTTTCTGATTTTTTTATTTACACATTTTGTTCTACTAAAATCTTTACTCTGTCCTCATATAATAAGTTTTTTTGATAACAAATTCTTTTTTAAGAAAAAAAAATATAATTTGAAATAATGCATTTATTTTTTTTGCTTCATTTGGGGTTAGTGGGGAAGCTAGATTAACCGTCATTTGGACTTTGGAGTAGGGGTGGTAATTAAAAGCATGCAGCGTTTTGCAGTTACCTCCTACTTTTCTAAACTGCACTGCCACATGTAAGTTACCCTCCACATATTTTTATCTTAATATTTTATATTTTTATCTTATTATTCATAATTTTAATATTTACTTTTTAATTAATAAAAAGATAAATTATAGACATAATAAAATATAATAATACATATTTGATAATATTCTAAATGATAATTTTTTACTTATATATTAAAAATAGATAGATAATTTTTAAATTTAATATGTTGTTGACCGGAATTAAACCTTAAAATTTTTGGAATAGTTTATAATATAATGTAAATGTTTAATAATAATATGGTGGAAATAGATAATATAAATTTTTAACTAAAATATATTGTTGACGGAAATCAAATATTGAATTTTTAGGAGTAGTTTATAAGATGATATAAATGTTTAATAATAATATGTTGTTGACGGAATTGAAACATTGAATCTATAAGAGTATTTTATATGTCTATAACTCGTGCAATGCACGGTTACTTTTCTAATATTTATAATTATAATATTTTTTGTTATTAATTCACATATCGAATTGTTGTTAAAAATTTAATATATATAATATTTCACATGTTCAATTCACAATGTGTTTTATCTTGAATTTTTTAAACTTGATTTGTACTATTTTAGGCCCACGTGAAATTAACAAAATTATCTTTAATTTAGTTATGGTTTAATAATTATTTTCCAATTAAGACTACCAAGAAACAAAAGAGATAAGAAATTGACGATTTTTTTATATCAAAAATTATATTCGATTTAGGAAGTTTACTTATATTTCGTTTTGATCATCAAAATAACATTCTTACTATTGGAATATAGTTGTACTTACAACCAAATACAGTTTGAATAATAAGTGTAAGAGAGATTTTGTCCAAAATTGTGGTGGTCGGTAGTCTTGTCCTCAGTACGACAAAATAAATAAGAACAGTTCGATCCTAAAATAAATAGATGAAAAACGTTAAATCTAGCATTAAAATAATTTAATTATAAAATGTAAACAAAAAAGTGTATTTACATTGAAATACAAAAAAGTGAATGTCAATTAAAATCATATCTAATTAGGTCTTTTATAATGAATAGAATTATTCTAAACTGAATAAGATTAATGTAAAAATTCGTAATTAAATTTTATTTTGAGATTCTAAGTGTTTACAATTGGATAATAATTGTTAAATCATCAAAAAATTAAAGATATTTTATGATCTTCGCGTAGGTTGTAAAATCATCCAAATCTAATAGTAAATATGAACTTTTTTAATAATAAATAAATAAATAAATAAAATTCAGTTCTAATACAACCTTTTTAATTACATCCTCTTCTGATTATAATTTTCTTTTTAAAATTCAAGTCTAAAACAACATTTTTTAATTATGTACTTTTTAGATTGTAATTTTTCTATTATGATATAATCTTGATCGTCTATTTTTAAAATTATTAGATTCGACGGTTGAGATTATTTTGGCGTTACAGTGACCAAACCAACATTATGGATAAGATTCCTCTTAGGCCCGGCTCCTTTTCTAATATATGTAATTATATTATTTTTTTAATATTTATATGTTATTAATATACATATTAAATTATTGTTAAAAAATTGATATATATATATATATATATATATATATATATATATATATATATATATAGGGTCTTGTTCTAATAGAAACTAACTTAGAATAGAAACTAGAAACTAAACCTAAATTAAATATTTCAAGCTAATCTAATGACCAAACTAGGGGTACCCCAATACAAAAAACGTTTAAAATACTTGGCTCTATCCAACAAAAAAAATAAAAAAAAAAAATCACTGTTCACGTGATTACGTGGCAGTGGATTTCACTGGTTAACGGTGCTTCGCACCTTTTTGTATGGCGCTTCGCGCCTTTATCATTCTAAAGTTGTAAGGAATGACAATCAATGGTAAAGGCAATAGACGATTGACGGGTGTGTCGAGAGCCTTCGGCCCTCATGACTACCTAACTTATCCGTTTACTGTCTTAAATGCTTCGCATTTCCACGGCAAGTTTTTTTTTTTTTGGATAGAGCCAATTATTTTAAGCAACTTTTGTGAAGATACCCTTGGCGGGAACCTTAGAATATATGAAATATAATTTATTTAGTGTAGGTTTCTAGTTTCTATTCTAAGGTTGGTTTCTATTTGAACGCTAGCTTATATATATGTATATATATATATATATATATAGGGCAAGGTGTTAGGTCCGTTAAGATTGTAGAAGGGGGGGTTGAATACAATCTATATCTTTTTATCGAAATTTGTCCGTTAAATAAAATTTAGTTTAGACAAATTTGAGCGGAATTAATTGAAACAAAATTCAAGTTAAATATAACGATATATTAAACTTGATGGTTGTTACAAAATCAGTACAGAGTATTATCACGTTAATAAAAACTAATTAGAAAATTCGACATGAACTTTTCTAATTTAGTTAATAAAAATCGAGATAAGAACTAGGAAACTTAATTCGCTAGTAATACAAGAGTCACAAATAATTAAGTTCTATTGGATCAAATGTTACAAATGAGTTGAACTTAATTTTCTGTGAATTAAATGAGATGGTCAGTAGCTCTTAAAGATGAGAGAGATGTTATATTTTTGCTCCTGTCTTTTTTCAGCTTGTCTCGTGTGTTGCTGTGAATGTGGGCTACTGTCTCTTTTGTAGTTAACATCTTCAAAATATCTCCTGTCCCCTTTTCTACTCCAACAGACTATCCACAGTCTGTTTTTAAAGGGCTTGCAGACTATCCAGGAGACACACAGACTACCGGTGTGACTATCTGTCTTGCTTCAGACTACCGGTGTGACTTTTCTTCTTCATCAGACTACCGGTGTGACTATCAACACTCTACAGACAACCGGTGTGACTATCAATTCTTTACAGACAACCGGTGTGACTATCAATTCTTTACAGACAACCGGTGTGACTATTCTTCTTGGCAGACTACCGAATTCTTTAGCAGACTATCACTTAGACTATCTCAAATAGTCTTTTAACAATAAAACCATAGTCTTAAAACACTTCTGATAGTCTTTCAGCAATCTATATTAATTCTAAATTAATTAATTCAATAATTAACTTAATAAATAAATTAATTCTTGAAGAATTAATTTATTAATTAAGTTAACTAAATACTTTAAATTAATTAATAGAGAATTAACATAATTCATTTGATAGTCTAATCTTCACTTTTAAACCACTGAAATAAATAAAGAACCTCCACTGAATATTTGTTGACGCTCAATGCACGGTCTGGTTCATGAACGACTAACTTCAACTTCTGTTCTTCATTTTAACTTTAAGTTGTGGTCAATTTCTTCTGACACCTTTCTTCAAATATTCTGTACTGATACTGTCTCTTGTCACTTTTAGAAATCTCTGTCCTTCTGAATTAAATCCATGACTTTGAATACCACACTGAGGCTTGATCAGTAGACTGAACTTCTTCCAGTGTAAAATATCAAAACTATAGATTGACTTGTAGATTTGTTCCTTCTGATAGATAGCATCTTCTGAGATTCCTGTGACAATTAATGTTATTTACTTATTACAATCTACTTTAAGTTGAGTTGGATCCTCGAACTACAAATAGGCTGAGTCATATGCCTTTCACAAGGTTCTAAAGAGAACATGCTTAAAAAGAGAACGAGAGAACATCTAAAAAAATTAATTTAAAAATTATAAATATTCTTAGATGCATTTTATAATTCTCAAACTTGAATAATTTTTTGTTGAAAAAAATATTTATGGGAATTTTATTTTTTTTATTCTCTTTTTGAATCTCACAAATTTTTAAGAATCTCTTTTAGAATCTCACAAATAGTTTTTTACACATGTATTTGTTGTTTATAATTGTGTTTTTTAGAATTGTATTAATGATATAAACATATTTATAAATTTTTTGAATTTCAAAAATCAATATTTTAAGTTGTTTTCTCGTTCTCTTTTTAAGCATGTTCTCTCTAGAGCCTTACTCATATATATATATATATATATATATATAAGATTTTACGCGTTCAATTTAATATTTGTGCTCTATCTTGAATTCTTAAAATTTGATTTGAACGATTTTACAACCCACATGAAACTAAGAAAATAATCTTTAATTTAGTGACGTTTAACAATTATTTTCCAATTAAAACTACGCAGAAACAAAAGAGAGAAGAAATTGACGATTTTTTATGTTAAAAAATATGTTCGATTTATGAAATCTACTTATATTTCGTTTTGATAATCAAAATATCCATCTTATTATTTGAAGATAATTCTACTAATAACCAAATATAGTTTTAATAAAGTGTAAGAGTGATTTTGTCCAAAATTTTGGTAGTCGGTAGTCTGGTCTTTAGTACAACAAAATAAATAAGAACCGTTAGATCATAAAATAAATAGATGAAAAAACGTTGGATCTTGCATAAAAATAATTTTATTTTTTTACATGTAAACTAAAATCTGTATTTATATTGAAATACGAAAAAGTGTATGTCAATTATTATAATCATATAATTAGGTTTTCTACATTGAATATGATTTATCAATGCAGGCCTTCAACACTGAATATGATTAATGTAAAAATTCGTAATTATATTTTCTCTTGATATTCCGAGTGTTTTCATTTCGATAAGAATTGTTAAATCATCACTAAATTAAAGATAATTTTGTGAGCTTCATTGGACCGTAACATCATCCAAATATGATTTCTAAATCTCAAGATAGAGGCCAAATATTGAATATGAACTTTTTTAAATATTAATAAAAAATAAATAAATTTTAATTGTATCCTTATTTAATTATATCCTTTTCATATTACAATTTTCTTTTTAAAATTCAATTCTACTATAAACTTTTTTAATTATATCGTTTATAGATTATAATTTTCTTTTTAATGTGATATAATCTTGATCATCTATTTTTTAAAATATTAGATTCGGCTGTTGAGATTATTTTGGTAGTACGGTGACCAAACCAAAATTATTGATAAGATCCCCAAATCAAACCAAACCAAACATACCCAGTATATCCCGTTGAGACGGGGTCTGGGGAGGGTAGATTGTACGCAGACTCTGCCCCTACTCGGAAAGTAGGGAGACTGTTTTCGTGCATACCCCCGGCTTAGAGCATAGTGCATAAAAATATGTGATGTTTAGGACAATACCTTAGCCCGTGGAATTATACACACGGGACTTACCTCGAGTTCATCAAAATATCAATTTCAAATTTTCTCGTCATCATTTACGTCCCTACCAAGTCCCGACCATATCACTGCTGCCACTACCGGAAACCGTCGACCAAACACAGAAATCCGGCCAACAACCACTGAACCCGTTGTTTTTCAGGCAATCACCACCGCGGTCATTTTTCGACCATCTCTTCCCCCACCTTTCTCTCTCTCGCTTTTGCTGCACAAACCACCACCACCACCATCACCAACGGTGGTGATCTCTCCACCACTGCCATCATACAACCCACGCACACACAACCACCGAACACACCCACGCCGCACAGACACATACACACGACACCATTTGCATACACATACTCCTCTCCTTCATCCCTTCAACTGTGACCACCGCCGGTTACCGCCTTTGCGCGGCCCCTTCACTCAAAATTCGGACCCCCAACACAAACTCTACATCTTTTCTTCAATCACAAACTCCCAATCCTCTCTCTCTCTCTCTCTCCCTTCGATATACACAACATCTATAACATAAATCAACATGAATCTGATTATATGTGGGATGAATGCATTTTATATAAGATCCATCTTACGCTTATTATATATGAGGATATAATTATAAAAAAAAAATATTATTTTAACATTACATTCAAAAGTTCTTTTTTATTTATCTTAGAATCTTACGATTATGAGTGTACGAAATTTAGGGTACCAAACCAACAACCAACCAAATATATCTTATAATAGTATAGTATAGAAGGATATAATTATTGCATGAAAAACTTCTTTTGAAAATAAATCCAAATTGTACATGGTGAATTCAAAACATAAAAATACTTTGTTTTTAAAATACACAACCTTTTGAACCCCTTACGAAGTCAAGTTTTTTCTAGAATTTTTTTAGTAATTTTCGTTATTAATAATGAAGTTTTTTAAAAAAAATTTGAAGTACCTTTACTTGGGAAATTCTTGAGATATCCAATAGCATTTATCTCCTTGAGATATCACCCTAAACAAGTTACCAAGTATCAGTGTTCTAAAAAGTGACGATTAATTGGGATTAATCACTAATTAATCATTATTTAATGTCTCTCCGAATCAAAATTATTTGAGATTAATCGATATTAATCGCTTATTAATTGTTATCAGGTCAGTACCGATATTTCTAACACTGCCAAATATTCATAATTACAGTATATAAATGAATTTGAGTCGCATTTAAAATAATGTGGTTCATTAATTGTCCGTCTTGGAAGAGGCTTATAGGGTTACTACAGTTCAAGGAATTAATAGAAATATTATTTTCCCTTCGCACATGACCTCTTTGGAGTAGCAGGCGTCACGCAATATTGCTCTCTTTGTGTCTCTGCCTCTCTGGTCACTTCATTCTCTCTCTTTGCAGAAAATCTTCACTCCTCTCTCAAATGGGTTTATTAATCACTATCGGGTGTATGTACCGATTTTTATAACACTACCAAGTATTCATAATTACAGTATATAAATGAATTTAAGTCGCATTTAAAATAATGTGGTTCATTATGGAGTTGTCCGTCTTGGAAGATGCCTATAGGGTTACTACAGTTCAAGAAATTAATAGAAATATTAATATTATTTTCCCTTCGCACATGACCTCTTTGGAGCAGCAGGCGTCACGTAATATTGCTCTCTTTGTCTCTCTGGTCACTTCATTCTCTCTCTTTGCACAGTTCATCCAAAAGATTTTGGAGAAAATCTTCACTCCTCTCTCTAATCGCGTGTTTGGAAACTTATTTTTTTCTAGAAAAAGTAAATCATGATGCCAGTGCAAAGATTTTGTAGAAAATCTTCAAATCTTATCCCAATCTTACTCGAATATGAGCGTGTTTGATTTTTCAGAATAAGTCAATTTTTTAAGACAAAGGAGGTGTTTGGGAAAATTTATTTTTCAGAATAAGTCAACTTATTTTAAGTTGAAAGTTAAGATTCCTAACTTTTCAACTTATTTTCCAACTTATTTTTGAAACTTATTGAATATCAAACATATATTAAGGGGGTGTTTGGTAAATCTAACGAGCAACTTATAAGTTACTTATTTCGGGAAAAATTTCGTATTTACGTACTTTTTTTAGAGAAAAATGTGTATCGGGAGTTTAATATTCGTTATCTTGTAAAAATAAGTTACTTATTTCAGAAAAAAGTACATTTTTCATAAATTTTCCAGAATAAGTAACTTATTTCTGAAAAATAAGATTTCCCAAACGGGTCCTAAATATTTGTATAAAAAAAATTATCGAAATAAAAAAATTTTACCCGAAAATAAGTCCATAAGTACTTAATATAAGGTGAGCCAAACAGGCCAAAAGTTAGAGATTCATAATTTTTTTTTTGAAAAAATTATTTTTTTAGCAATTTATGGAATCTCAAACATAAATTAAATACTTGTATAAAAAAATTATCAAAATATGAATTTTTTACCCGAAAATAAGTCCATAAGGACTTAAAATAAGTTGTGGCCAAACCGACATTATGGAGATGTTTGGGGAAATTTATTTTTTAGAATAAGTAATCTTATTTTAAGAAAAAGTTAAAGATTTCTAATTTTTTCCTGAAAAAATTATTTTTTTTGCAATTTATAAAATTTCAAATATACATTAAATATTTGTATAAAAAAAATTATCAAATGTTTTAAAGTCGATGCCAAACTGGCCCTATATCTTACTCCTCTGTTATTATAAAAGTGCTCCCTCCTTCCTATCATCCTAACCATATCATTTTATTTATTTAAATTTATTATCAAACTCCCCTCACTATTTTTATCTGCATCGGCTTTCCAAATTAAGGACTCTCGTAGTCAATAAAAATTTGCATTCAATAAAAAAAGGTTGAAATTTACTTTATGTCATTGCCATAATCATTTAGTGCCCCACGAAGCACGCTAGCTACTTATCTAAACATGCCCCTAGGTTTATCATAATATTAACTCATATGTACATTTAAAAAAAATAACTCATGTGTAATTTTTTTACATTTTTTATTTTTAATTATAGAATAATATAATTACATTTTTTGGCCCCTATTAAATGCAAAATTGGTTCATGTGGCTCCATTTATAATATTTATATATATAAATAATATATGTATACATATAAAATATATTTTTGTTTTTAATTATATAATAAAATATTTGTATTTTTATTGGGAAAGAAAGGAGTGAAGATTGGAGTGAGTGCCTAAAATACCCACTATTTTAGTTTCTCTCACCAAAATACCCAGATTCGGGGAGTACCGCCCAAAATGCCCACGGGATACGCCTTTGGGGTAGGAGTATCCACGGGATACGCCTATGTGATAGTAGCATCAAAAGGATACGCCACTGAACCAGCTGAAAATTCTTGCGATACGTCAGAGATGACTTCAGATACGCATCTTCAAAATGCGCATCAGGGGATACGCATTTTGAAGATGCGTATCTGAAGTCGTCTTCATCGTTCCCAGAGGTCGCTAAAAATGACGATTCGGACTTATACTTTCAATCTCTCCGTTCTCTCTCTGGCCTCACTTTCCGGTTATGTTATATGCACCATTCAATTCGTTTTTCAGTCCTCTACAATCCTATACCAATGTTTTATCGTTTATTTTCCCGGATTTAAAACACCCAAATCAAACCAATTTTCCGATTTACATATTCCGACGAAAGCTTTTGCCGCCCCTGCGGGGCCACCTACGATAAAACCGATCATCGAACGATGAAGCTGACGACTGCCTGGTCATGTGGTGTCGATTTGGAGGGTGGGAGACGAGTTATGGTTGGGGAATCGATGAGAATGGCGAAGTCGCCCAAAAAGTCGCCGGCAAGTTCTCTCTAAAAATTCTGGCGAGGCTTTGATTTTCTGGCGTCTACAGTAGGGGTGGATACGCCTACGGGAGTCGCGTATCCCGTGGGTAGTAAAGTCGGTGTTTTGAGATTTGGGTATTTTGGTTAGTGGGTAGTGAAAATTTAGGCATTTTGGGCATTCTTTCTGAAGATTGTGGGTAGAATTAGAGATTGTGTGCAGAGATGTGGAGAAGCAACAGTGCAGCACCCCGTCCCGTCCCGTCCCATCCCATCCCATCCCATCCCTTCCCTTCCCTCTCCTCTATCAATTTATGTCTTGTTTTCGACCCTAGTTTGAGAGACTACACATCCTACCCATCAATTTTTGTCTTGTTTTCAACCCTAAGAAATTACACATACGAGCCACGTTTATTTTCCCCGTTTCCAAAGTTGACATAAACCCAATTTTATATTTTTTTAATACTTTTTTTGCTTCATTGTAAATAAGGTTTTTTTTTTTTTTGCTTTTATGATATATCTTTTTGATTATTTTGGTTCATATGTGTATGTGCATGTTTGTTAAAATTGGTAATCGATGATATAAATTGATTGAAATATCGATATAAAATTAGTCGAATAGTCAAGCAATAAATGTGTCAAATGTTTGGCAAGCCCTACTAAAACTCACCATTTTTAAAATGTAGGTAATGAATATAATCATATTGAAGCAAATCAGGTTTAATGTAATCACTTTATATAACACCCTTGCACATGGTCTAATAAACTCAATTATTCATATTTACCAATATTTATTTATTGATTAGATAAATAAGTACGTAAATGTAATAACCGCAAATTTTCGAATAAATTTTTCCTACTCGATATTAATTTTTAATTAAGAGCGATGCACTAGTATATTTAATTAGCGCGTTTTTGTGAAATGTTAAAATTTTATTTATTCATATGTAAGTAAATATTTTATTATATCTATTTAATTATAGTTATTTGGTGTTTATTAAAATCAGGAAATCTAGAGAATTAATATTTTAATTTTGGGTCGAATTTATTTTAGGAAACGAAATTAGAGTCTCGTTTTAATTAAGTCGCAAGGAGAGACGAACTCTTTTCACCAAATATGGCACTAAGCTGGTCATTATTGGGACATTTTGGTTTGTCTTCCACAATTGAATTCTTTTTATTTAATTAATAATCACACTACCGGGTTTCATGATTATTGAGCATTATTGAGGTGTACAATTTTTATTTCATAAGAGCACAACAGCCAAAGCCAAAATCATACTCTTTCATTTTCCAAACAAAAACCAACACATAACATATTCAGAGATGTACAAACCGAGATGTACAAACCGAGTACTACTACTCTTCTAATCTAAATCAAAACACAGTCTACCTATTAAAACCAAAACACCGATCATATATATTCATAAAAACAGAGTAACACCAAGGTAGTTAATTTTTTTTTCTTTTCTTATTTCTTGTTTTATTTTTCCGATTGGTAGTGGTAATTGAAGGGTTGTAAATCGGCTGTGATTGTTGTGGATTGTGGTTGTGATGGTTGTGTTGTTGTTGATGTAGAGTCGAAGAAGAGAGTGGATAGAGGCGGAGTCGGAGATTGTGAGATGGATAAGAGGGTGTGCAGAGAGATTGATTCGGGGAAGGGGGAGGAGTCGACTTTGTTATTGTTGTGATCGGAGTGGGGGGATAAAACGAGAGAGATTACGGAGAGAGAGGAGAGACAGTCGGCAGAGATTGAGAGAGAGTCGAAAGAGGCAGAGAGAGAGAGAGTGATAGAGAGATCGGAGGGATTAAGAGAGTGAGAGAATGGGGAGATGGGATGAATATGTGGGTGTGTAAGTAAACATATGTATGTGTGTATTGTGTGTCTGCGAGGGGATGGAAGGGAGAAACAGAGAGACGAAGGGAGAGATGTCGAGAGAGATGGTTGTTGTTTAAGAATGGTGGGTTTGTTGTGGTGTTGTCGGGGAAAGAGAGGTCGAGAGGAGGAGATGAAAGGAGTTGGTTATTGTGGGTTTGCAGCGGAGCTATAAGGGGAGGGATGGTGATTGTTGGTGATGGATTATTTAACAAAAAGAGAACGGAGAGAAAGAGATTGAGAGGTCGAGAGAGAGAGAGGTGTCGGAGAAAGAGAGAGACTGGAGAGATTTGAGAGAGAGAGAGACCGGGAGAGAGTTTCCGGGGAGGCGCGTGGCGTGAGTGAAGGTGGGGCCCACGAAAATGTTACAGGTAGAATTATAATAAAATATTAACGTACTAATAAAATGAAAGATTAACTGTTTTAATCGGGAAGTAACAAAAGAGGTTCAATTAGTTTCGTTAAAATTAGGATACTATTAAAATGATTAGTAATTAATAAATTGACAAAAGTGGTAAAATTGATTTAATTATTTAAATAGAATTATTTTGTGATTAATTGGACATAATTTAGAGATTTAATAATGAGTCGATAAAAAGAGAAATAGTTGTGAATAAATAGGATTAAAAATCCGTATTATTTTAGATGGTTTATTATTGTGTTTCCGGACTATTTTAATTAACCGGATCGGACTAGATTATTTAGAGTCTAAGATCGGTTTATTATTATATTATTTACGAGATTAAAAATGGAAGAGAAATTAGTTAGTGAGATTAATAATAATTATAGATTTAAACTGAATAAAAATGGATTGTTGAATTATTTTGTTTGAGAATAAATAGAGATTAATAGTGTTAAATTATTGAATTTTAGAGAATTATAGAGAATTCATTAGAGCCTTTTTAAATGAGAATTTTCTTACAATTACATAAAGTGGGATTTTCGGATATTAAAAATATTATATATTTTCTAGATTTAATTCCTGAGTTCGGCGAAGAGTTTTTATCCGGGAATTATTTTCCGTCAATTATTGAAGAGATTTTTGAGAAATATTTATTTATTATTACTTAAATATTTAAATATTATATTATTGATTTAGAGATATTTTTAGTTGACGAATTGCTCACGTATTTCTGGTTGCCATTTTTAGAGAATATTTCCCGAGCTGTAGACCGAAGCCAAGTTCACGGGTAGAGTATATATTTTTATCTGCATTCATTTGCACTTCGAGATCGAGGCAAGTTCATTCCTACCCTAACCTTTGGAAACTGTGAATTTCTGTTCGTGTTATTTAATTCCTTAATTATTTTCGAGATATTATATGTTGAGATTTATCTGTTGCTCCGTATGATGCAATAATTTCTTTTGAGCATTATCTCTCGTTAAATATTATTATACTGTTAATTTAGTTTATTTGAGAGTTATAATCTCTATAAGCGTATAAATAATTTAATTGCTATCGGGTCGATCTCATTAATTCGAGACGACTATTATTTTGATTCAGTGAAACTAATCTCATTCGTCTGAGATAGTTACCTTCATTCTTTTCGATTGAATTTATTTTACAAATTCAACCGTTATTTATTGATTATCTTTTAGTTAGTTCCTCGTTCGAATTAACCGATAAGAGTTTAAAAATTATAATTGTTAGAGATTTTTATTCGTCGATCAAGTGAAAAATATTCTATTTAAACGTTCATCAATGTTGAGTATTATAAATATTGAGAAGTACTATTTGTTCAGTACGACTCCCAATTACTTCAATTTTAAGACTATTCTCATAATTTCGAGATAGTTGATTTTATTGTCAAGGTTTGGCATTTTATTCGTGTCAACCGATAAATTATTATTATTGAGAATTTACATCAGTCTATTGTTCGGATTGGTGGTAAAATCGAGTCAGACTAGCAGTCCGCCAGATTTGTAAATATTTCTGGATGAATTATTTCAAGTTATCTGTACCCCAAATATTCGGGAATTCTGTATTCTACTGGTCAATTTTGGGCAAGAGGCCCCTTATAGAGAACTAGAGACTCGTGTACCGTTATACGGACCGAGAATAATTAGGCATTTGTTGCCTTGGTTGAATTGATAACCATTATGATGCTAGCATTCATACATATATATTATAGTTGATATCGTATTGTAGCCGTGATCGGGCGAAGTGCGGTGTCATTGGAGGCCGTTATTCTTGGTCGGTTAGTTGATCGCCCCACCGAGATACGGAGAGGAGGAAGACCAGTTCATTCTTAAATCATGAGTTATCAGAGTTATATCAAATGAGTTTTTCAAGTATTCTGTTTCGAGATGAGTATTGAGTTTTTCAAGTATTCTGTTTCGAGAAGAGTATTGATTCTTTCGAGTATTATGTTTCGAGATAAATATTGAGTCTTTCGAGTATACTATTTTCAAGATGAGTTTAAGCCAATTCAGATTGTATATCTAATATTAAAATTTTGAGTATTTCTTTCGGTAAATATATTATTATATTTATACCCCGAGCAATGAAAGAACTTGTTGAGCACTATAGTTGCTCATTCTTGCTTTAAAACATTTTGTTCAGCTGTCAAGATGGAAAGATGCGAGACGTCCAGCCTGGAGTCCAGAGGAAAGGGAAAAGCTTCAGACTATGCTGACAAGAATTAGAATATCCCGCTGGAACCTTTATTTTCTATTTTTATGAACTTATGTAAGATATTATCCAGAGATGAAATAAGTTGGATTGTATTATTTTGTGAGACGATCTTGGAACTGCGGAGTGGGACATTTATGTTCCGTTGAAATAAATATTTTATTTTATTATTGCGTTATCGTGTGCTGCAGGATATTGAGACAATGTGACGACCCGGGTCCCCTGTCAGGGTGGATTTGGGGGCGTTACAGTAAATTTAAAAATTAAAATTGGAAATTTAAGTAAAAAATACTATTTTGAAACAAAATTTTTATTGAAAATAGACTAGTAATAATTTGATACTATTAATTGATGAAACATCCGATTCTTTTATCTCGGTTTACAGCTTTAATTCTGAAAATCGAAAAAAAGGGATATTCTCTTTAGTACACTCGTGGAATTGACTTTTGCCGATGGTACCATCACATTTTTGGTTTCTATACATGGTACACCTGACATATTATTTCTCTCTTAGTCTTGCCATTCTGTTAGACAACTGTTAATATTTCAGGTGCACCACCTGTAAAAGCCAAAAATGTGATGTTACCATTGGTAAAAGCCAATTTCACGTATGTATCAAAAAGAATATCTCTATTATTTTTAATATTCATTAACAATGATTAAACGGTGTTTAATGTTTTTTTAACATTTTACTTAAAAAATGTATGACTAAGAGAGAAACAATATTTCAGTTGTACCATCGAAGTGGGAGAAGTGAGCCACGTACATTTCATTTAAAAATCATGCGAAAATATCAAGTTCATTTAAAAACCACCAAAGTGGACTTAAACCGGGTTAAGACCGCAGCATTGTAAAAAGTAGGGGCGTGCATGGGTCGGTTCGGCTCGATTTTTACCGGAAACCGTTATCAAATCATACATGTCGGTTCGGTTCGGTTTTTAGCTATTAACCGTAACCGAACCATTCGGAACGGTTTTTTTCGGTTCGATTAACCGTTGGTCGATTTCGGTTTTTTTCGATTTTTTATTTTAAATACTTAATATCTTAATATCACTCTAATAAAAATTTATAAATGTATTGTTAACATTTCCTAACCATTGACATTAAACAAATATACATTTGTATGTGTACACCGATTAAAAAGAAAAGGTAATAGTCTGATTATAATAGGAGCTTAGTCTTTTGACATTACAATTTTAGTCTGTAACCATGACACTCAACTGCAAAACTCTAGCAAAAGTCATCTATTTATAAATCAGTAGAGGTAAAAATTCTAGAATCTTGAATGGGCATAAAATTTTAATGCATAGTATTATAGCACCAGTTTGTTTTTATGTAGTTTTCATTTTACTGAAATGGTTTGCACTTGTTTTGGTTATACTGGTATCTGATCACGTGAACTAGAATAAAGTTGCATGCCCATAACACTTCAATATTTAGAATAAATGTATATTATATATTTTTATTTAATATAAATTGTATAAATCTGACTATAAAATCCTATATTTTATATAAGTATGTATAGAATATAAAACTAAAAATTATTAAAATAATATATTTTCGGTTCGGTTTTTCGGTTCAGTTTTTTGGATAAAACCGTAACCATTACCAAACCGTTCCGTCGGTTCGGTTAGGGTTTTTTTTTGGTTTTAATCGGTTACGGTTTTTTCGGTACGGTTTTTCGGTTTTTCGGCTCGGTTTCGGTTTTTCGGTTTTATTTTGCTCATCCCTAGTAAAAAGCGCAAATCGGACCTAAGCGGTGGACGGACCTTTTAGCGCTTAAACGGTTAAGCGAACGCTTAAGCAGTTTTAAAAGCGGATCATTAATAGGATTATAAATAAATATATATTTATATATATTTAGATAAATATAAATACAATACTATTTTTTTTAAAAAAAAGATAACATTCACATATAAGTTACAAACATTTTAGTCAAATTACATTGAAAATATCAAATTAGCGAAATGCAAATTAACGATTTTTATTTTCTTGTTGTTAGTTAATAATAGTAATTGAGCCACTTTAAACTTCCATTTTATTGTGGACATTTAAATTCTAAATCATCATTTCAGTATAATTTTAATTTTGTAGTTTAACTTTTATTATTTTTGTGTTTAAATTTCATATAAAAAAATTCAGTTTTAATTCTTATTTTCAATATCGTTTTATTTGTTTAATTGGAAGCATCAGTCTTCTAGTTCCCCTATTTTTTTTCCCCTTTTAGCACCTCCTCTGTTTTTTCTTCTTTTTCGAAACTCTTTGCTACTACTTTCTTTTTGTTGGCAAAACCCATCCCCTCCTTTCTCTGTCAACAAACACAAACCCAGTAGGCCAGGACTACTCCTCTGTTATTCGTAGGAACAACAAACCCACCCCTGTTCTCCTCTTGGAACCCACCTTCCCCTTTTCCTTGTTTCCATTTTCTATGAACCAAAACCCAACTGCAAACTCTCCACACATTCTCCTTACTTCTTCTTTTGTTTTTCTTTTTTCTTGCTGTCAACGTGTTTGAATCGTTGCGTTTCCGAGTTGCTGTTTTGATGTTGTTTAAACCGATTGTTTTACTGAGTCAATTAGCGAGTTTGAGTTGTGTTGAGTCACTTCGGTTTTGTTTCGAGTCGACTGTGTTTTGAGGCTTAATCGGTTCCGAGTCCGCTTTTGTCCAAATCGCAGCGTTTTACCACCGCTGCCGCTTTTCATAACACTTGAGAGACTGCAAGCAATCCCGGACAAGGCAATAGTCTACCAGCAGCTATTAGTTTGTATCGTAATGGGTTGGTTTTCCCCTCTCGGTTTGTTTCAAAAAAATAAGGGTAGGATGAAAAGAAGAAAAGGAAAGAAAACTGAACAATTAAAGAGGGGGAGGAAAGGAAACAAGGCCCAGGTATGTTAGTAATTTATAGGTTGAGTTGTAGTAATTTATTTGATGAATTGTAGTAATTTAGTTATATATATGTATGTAGGCCATTGTTCCATGGAGAACCATGTTACGTGGAGAACCGTGGAGAACCACTTAAAATGCATTAAAATTGCTTTATATATAAGGACCCCGCCAAGGGTACCTTCACAAAAAATGCTTAAAATAATTGGCTCTATCCATAAAAAAAAAAAAAAAAAAAAAAAAAAAAACTTGTCGTGGAAATGCGAAGCATTTAAGACAGTAAACGGATGAGTTAGTTAGTCATGAGGGCCGAAGGCTCTCGACACACCCGTCAATCGTCTATTGCCTTTACCATTGATTGCCATTCCTTACAATTTTAGAATGATAAAGGCGCGAAGCGCCGTACAAGAAGGTGCGAAGCACCGTTAACCAGTGAAATCCACTGCCACGTCATCACGTGAACAGTGAATTTTTTTTTTTTTCTTTTTTTTTCTTTGACAAATGGATAGAGGGTAGAATTATAAGACTTTTTTGTAAAGGGGCCCCGCCATGGGCCTTATATAAAGGACAATTTTAATGCATTTTAAGTGGTTCTCCACGGTTCTCCACGTAAGATGGTTCTCCATAGAGTGGGACTCATGTATGTATGTATGTTTGTGGATTGGTGATTGCAAAATGTTGGGAGATTTGTTTTGTTTTAATATTTGAGTCCGGTAGTTGTAGGAAACAAGTTAGTTATGGACATTGCGTGCTTGCTTTTCAAAGTCGACACTGTGGTGTTAGGATATGTAGAGGATTAAAGTGACATGATGCATTTCTAGCTGTCTTGGTTAAATTTTATACATTTCGTGCCATCGATTTTAACTGAATCTGCTCTTCTTAAAACCAAGCTGGTTTAGGCTTGAGTGTAGTTGGATTGTGATAGGTCCCAACTCCCAATCAATGCTAAGAAAGTAATCTTATTAAGGCTAAGATAAATCCATGTTTTCATAAACTTTTCTTCATATCCTATCCTGGTAGAACAGTTGCTACATATATATATATATATATACTTCTTGTAAGTAACTACCCACTACGTCCTGAGCAAAGACATGGATAATAACTACCAATACATGACTTAACTTCTACTAACTACTAATAACACAGCACTAATAACAATCACCACTATTACTAATAAATAATTTGTAAACTATTCTCGGACGTACTGGTTTTAAGGATCTATCAGATTGTTGTTGGATTGTTTGCTGTAATGTGGCTGTGTTCACATGTTATGCATATTTTCTTTGTCCTGTAGTTTTGTTTAGTTACAAATGTTTTTAACACTAAACCTGTGTTTTCCACATTGTTTTTTTCAGAATAAATACATGAGATCCGTGGATTCTCAAATTATTGGGGGCGACCTAGTGAATTTCGGATCTACTAGCGAACCAATCAACAACGAGATACAAAACTATAGCCGCGAGATTCAAAAGTATAGAAGTAGAATTGTAGCAGAGGTAATCCGCTTAAAGGTAATGAGCGTCGCTGATCGGGATTGGATGAATGTGGTGAAAACTTTGCTGGCATGGGGGCATGAGCTAAATATAAAACACGCAGGGTTCGCGATAGCGGATATGTTTCTTGGCGCTGATGATGCATTGAAGGCCATCCTCATGAATCAACTAGTAAAACAGTATAAAAATAGTCTTTCCTAGTTGCTCCTATTGTTCTAGGAAAATTTTAATTGTTTAAGTGTATCTTAATTTTAAAGTTAAAGCTGCACCCTTGGTAATGATAGTGCTGGATTTTTATTCTACTCCGCATGTATTTAGCCTCGATCTCCTCCAAAATTATAGTAACAAAATTTTGTACAATATTAACAAAATTTTGTACAATATTTTTTCCTACATACTATTGTGCTATAGTACGAAAGGTTGCATATATTACTTCTTTCATCCCATTCATTTTAGATTTAGAGTGTGTTTTTCTATACGATTTTTTAGATAGAATGTTTTAGAGTGTTGCATAACTAAAAAGGGTAGGATGAGAAGAAGAAAAGGAAAGAAAATTGGAGTAAAGAGGGGGAGGAAAGGAAAGAAGGCCCAGGTATGTTAGTAATTTGTTCAATCAATTGTAATTTGTGTTAATTTATAGGTTGAGTTGTAATTTATTTGATGAATTGTAATTTAGTCATATGTATGTAAGTTTGTGGATAGGTGATTGCAAAATGTTGGGAGATTTGATTTGTTTTAATATTTGAGTCCGGTAGTTGTAGGAAACAAGTTAGTTATGGGCATTGCGTGCTCTGCTTGCTTTTCAAACTCATATATATGTAAAGGATTAAAGTGAATTTCTAGCTGTCTGTCTTGGTTAAATTTTATGATTTTAACTGAATCTACTCTTCTTAAAACTTATAAGCTAGTTTAGGCTTGAGTGTAGTTGGATTGTTGTTTGCTATATATAATGTGGCTGTGTTCACATGTTGTGCATCTTTTATAATGTTAGTGAAATCATGTATAATATTGACATTATCAGCTATCAGCATGAATAGTTAAGGTCGATGTACGAATCGGTAGAATGTATGGTAGTAATGTCAAAAATGATGTAGCTAATGTTGTGTGAATGTGACGAGGTAGTAATTTCGCCTCCAACAAACACAGCTACTATCTCTTCTCAACAATGGCTAACACATGGAAAGCACCTCTCCGAGGCCAGTTCAAAATCAATGTTCATGTTATTCACACCTCTCTCCAGTTCAATGGAAACAACAATGGGGTGGGTATTATTATCAGGGATCACCGTGGGAGGATGGTCAAGGCATTAACTGGGACCATGTGTAACAAGAAATATGGAAGACTTTGTTACTTGGGTGGATACTATTAGTACAAGAGAAAGGTGCTAGAGTACAACGAGCAGCTTGATGATTATGATGCCATGAACTGAATTATTTGGAGTAAATTTCTATTAGTAACCTTTTGTTTGGGAACAAAAAACTGTTAACGACCTCTATTAGCTGATTGAGGTTCAGTGAACTAAATTTTCGTTCCCAAATTCTGCAATGTAGTATAATAGTTTGAGGGAAGGTTCATTACAGTTTGCTGCACATTCGTGCTTTGGTTGCCATAATTAATATCCATAAAGTTAAAAATTCCCAGCAAGCATCTGCCATTGGGAAGTACTTATTATGATTTATAAGTTTTTAGGAATGAGCTTCAAAACTCAAAAAAAAAACTCTGACCAAAACACTTGGAAGTAATATCTATCTATGTATTTATAATTATCTTTCTTTTTTATATTTGCAATTGGATTCTTTCCCTTTATTTTGTTCCTTAAAGTTAGATTTTGAGAGAGTTCCCACTGAACCAGAGTACATGAGCCATAAACATGATGAAAAATCGCTGAATTACCGAGCAGGCAGTGATTATCCGGAACATGGTGGATGCAAATATTTGTACAGTGACCATGACGTGTTCCATTTTCTTCTTTGCTCTTCATTTTCTTTCACATTGCTTGTATTTGCTCAATTCTCTAGGTCTGGAGCATGTGTCAATTGTCATTGACAACGTACATGAACAACGAACAACTTCGGGAGGCCAGATTTCTGTTGAATGGAGCCAAAGTTTGTGCCAAAACTTGATACTCTATGTTTTTCGGACTAAATCAAACTGGCCACTGTAGTGAAGACCATATATATATCATTTTGTTCACCGATCTCAAAAACATTTAACCCTATATTTCTTCCGAAACCAGAATAATATAAATAGATATACTTACTAGTGATCGGAAAAGGGCCAACGTACACCATCATAGTCCACGGATCATTTAAAAAAAAAACTATTACACATATCCTGGACTAACAAATTTATCCAAACATCCTATTTTAAAGCTTTTAACCTATTTTACTACCTTCAAACATTCATCTAAACCTACTTGTACTCACCTATTTTAGATGTACAAGTACAATAAGCTAAGCATGTGTCAGGGTGACTGTGTTCACCATAATCGAATACTCAGCTCCTAAACACAGAAAAATGCAAAACATTACTCTACTAAAGGAGAGTACATGACCAAAGATGTTAGGATTAGAATTTGTATTCAACAATGCATTTTTACTCTACTGAAATGCATTCATTCTATATATATTCGACCATGCAAAAAAACTCATAATTAGAATTTTTAAGAGACTCTAACATGAGAATTCAAACACCACATCCACAGAAATGCTAGTTTAAGCTAACCATTTTACAACTACCACCGACTTTTAAAGTCTGAGATTTTCGTTCATTTTACAATATCCGAATTGTCTGCAAGTGCGGGTGACGGTGTGACTCCTGTAAAGATATAGAGAGCTTTAATTTCTTCTACACTAGTAGCATGCAATGTAGTATTATAGTTCAAGGGAAGGTTCAAATGCAAAAGAATAAATATTACAAATTCGAATGTCACCATATTTTAATTCCAATAGTTGCAATGTGAAAATCCAATTGCCAAAAGTAACCAAGTATCAAATTATTACGGACCAAATTGTAGCAGTCAACAGAGATTGATCAAATACACAAGTTCAACTACTTAAGAAAATCATTTAGCTTTTTGTGGCAAAAAAAAAAAGAAAAAGAAAATCATTTAGCCTTTGGTTTGGGCCCATAGAAAGCACTGGCAGTAGATTGAATAGAGAATAAGGTTTGTCCTTCAGCCTTCAATTTCTTGGCCTTTTCAATCCACGAATCTTTGTCATGAAAAGAAGTGAAATAGGAGGTATCTTCCTAGATGGAAACTTAAGCATATATAATTAATTTACAACAAATTACTTACAATATCACTCATGCTAACCCATTCCGATTCTCCATCACGGGCGGTCTCATCTGGTATCTTTGATGAAAAGAGCACGAAGAATCAAATTAACACTGATTTTGAAAACAATTGATACCAAAAAAACTATGTAGAAAGAAATTTTACTAATCCGTGGGTTGTGCGTGGATGAGTCTCAAAATATCGTCTCAGAAAGTCCGTAGTCCTATAATTAAACAAAATCAGATCAAAACCTACAAAAAAAAGACTGAATATATAGAAGAAAAAATTGAAGTAAAAAGTTACATGAAAATATCAAAAGCGTCATCCTCTATATTCCAGTAGGGCGCATATATTCCTTTATTCTTGCTCTTTCTCTTAACAACTTTGTGATTCGCAACAATCCTTGAAAAAAGGAACCAGTCCACAAACCAAATTCGGATGAATTCAATAATAAAATAAAACTGAATAAAACTTACTTGGTATCAATTTTATTGGTTGTATCAGCTTTATTAGTTGTATCACTTTTATTAATTGCTCGATTCATGGATCTGGTGATCACCATGGTGAATTCCTACAATAAAATAGAAATTGCAGGGTGGTTTATTAGGCATATTACATACAAAGAAATCGGTTAGCAAATTGAAATAATGAAATCGAAAAACAAGTTAGCATATAACCCCCCAAAATCTATAAGATAACCGAAACAATTGTGTTCATATAAACCTCAAATAGCATACAATATCTAAGCCCAAAATATTCAAAATAATAAACACCAATAATCTGCAATCAAATTTGAACATATAAACCCGAAAAAAAATTAGTGTTCTCCCAAAAGTTGAGCATAAGTGCGATGATGTAGAGATAAATGGAGGGGGAAGAGAGAGAGAGATCAATGTTACCAAGAAAGATAATTGAGCGGAGATAGCAATGGCGAAAAAGCTAATCGAGAGGGGGCAGAGAGAGTGTGCTACTGTGCCATGATCAGCTTGGCGGGAATTGTAAAATGTTATACCCAAGTGCAAACTGCAAACGGTGTCGTATTTAGCAATTTTCTTTTCGTATTGGTTATTGGATACGATGAATTATAAGGATTTCTTTTTCATATATCACTTCGAGTTTAAACTAAAAATTGGAAACTTAAAACATAAACATTCATATAAATTTTCGAGGATATATGCGTGGACAGAGCTAGAAAATCGAGTTTGCGGGGGCAAATTTTTTTTCATCTTAATAACTAATATATTAAAATAATTTGTAAATTAACAGCAGAGAAGGACCTTCTTTAGAGCTTTGGTTGAGTTCCTTGTAAATGATCGTAAGTTATGAAAATTTGATGGTTGTCCCTTGGTACATTGAGGAAGACATGAGAAAAAGAATTTCATAAAAAGGGTTATTTTTGGATTTTATAAAAATGTTCGAATCAAAGTTGCGCGAACGAAAATACCTTTAGGGGACGAACGTTAAGAAAACTTAATACCGAATAAAATCAAACGAACTTGAAACACGACTCGAATGAAATTGGTAACTTTATTTCGGTCAAGGAACATCACCATAGTATATAGGTTCAACATGGACAATAAGAGTTCTCTAAGGGAATTAGATACATGATATGAACATCGGTTAAATAATTCGTTTACAAAGCTAACCCTAGCGTTTCCTTGTTCATTATAGATCGTCACCCTAGGACTTGAGATTTCATTTCCGCGACTCTATCAGGCAAGTTTTCTAAAACCAAGCTTTAAGTATATTTTAAATACTGTTGTTGTTGTGATTTTATGAACTGTTTTACATACTTTGCGAGAAGGTTACAAATGCATGTATGATTTCCCCTAAAGTACTTGTCAAACTAAATTTAGTTATGTGCATATATATATATATATATATATAGAGGCCATTGCTCCATACAGAACACCCTTATATAACAAACAATAAAGAACACCTTAGATCTAATAGATCTAATGGCCCCGCCAGGGGCACCCAATACAAAAAGTTGTTATTTTTTAACCTCTATCCATCCAGCAAAAAAAAAATTATTGTTCATGATGATGTCAACAACTTTTTGTATTGGGTGCCATGACGGAACTCTTAGATTAGATTAAATATGAGGTGTATTGTTTGTTATATAAGGTGTTTGTTATGGAGTGCAACTATATATATATATATATATATATATATATATATATATATATATATATATATATATATATATATATATATATGCCTTTACTCCATACAGAACACGCTTAAATAAAGAATAATAAAGAACACCCATCTTAATCGTTAATTTTTTTATGAAAATTGGACGGACATGATTAAAAGATAGAATTAGTAATGGGCTTGAGTATCTAACAGCTCGCTCTTTGTCTCTCTCTCTCTCTAACGACTCTCTCACCGCTGCAACTCTCTCTCCACATACAATCACGATTTTCTCCAAATCTCTCTCGACGAACTACAAACTTTCTCTCTTGATCAGAATCTATGAAATTACGGCTAAAAATCCGCGAAAACTGTAAACTCTCACTCATCAAAGCTTCAATTTGATCAATTCGAGGTAACGATATTTACATCTGCTTGTTATTTTAGCGAAATTAATAAAATTAGGGTTTGAAGATTTCATTTTTTTGATTCCGTACTAGATGTTTGAATGAAAGTGCACATATTAGATTCTATGTCAGATGCTGTGTATTACTATTGTTTTATGAAAGTGATTTTTCAAGTGATTCAGTTAATGATTCTTTGCTTATTTTTGTTAGAAATTCTGTTATATAATGTATTTAAGACTCGTTATATGAAGTTGTAAGTGATTTTGTGGTTGATTTTGTTATTAAATTTGTGATTCCGTACATTTATTTTAATATATAAAGTTTGGTATTTTTTAGTCTCGTTTTATATGAGTTAAGTTGAAAATGATTCCGTTATTGATTCTGTGGTTGCTTTATTAGTAAATATGTGAATTTTATTTGGTGAAAGTGATTCCGTCGATGATTCTGTGATTCTATTATAGATTCTACAGTTTCATATGTAATAGGACTCGCTAGGGGCACCTATCCTAATAAAATTGGTAATAATCAAGGTAAATGATTCCATGAATGATTCGATGGTTGGTGCCCCTGCGGGGCCTTCTAACAGATGACGACGACGATATTAAGCTCGATACTTATTTGAGTAAATTTGATTCTATGATAGATTCTATGGCCAAATAGTCTAAGATCAATTTTGATTTACATTTTTTTTAAGGATTTTGTCTTTGTCACTGTGCATTGATTTTTATTATAGAGTTTCAAACGAGTATAGTCTTATTTTGAATTAGTTTCGGAAGGACAGCTTGCTAGACTTGATGAGGTAGTAGAATTGTCAAAGAAGTATATTAAATAGGTCACAATATGCTTATCTTGTGAGGACATTGAGTAAGTTGGGCCATGCGAATGAGGCTCATCGTATGTTCTACAATATGTGGAACTTTCATGACTATGGGGATAGGGATGCCTACTTGGCCATGCTGGAGAGTTTATGCAATGCAGAAAAGATCACAGAGGCTTTAGAGTTGCTAAGTAAGATACCTGAAAAGGGATTAAGTGCATATACATATATGCATAATGTAGTGTTATCTACTCTTGGCAAAACAAAGCAGGTATCCCATCTTCTTGATCTATATGAAACAATGAAATGGGATTTGTTGTGGAATAAAAACTAGGTTATGATTATGACAATTAGGGTTTGTGAGCTTCGAGCTTTAATGGCTGCTTCTGCGTTCGAGACTAAACGGTCCTCACAGAATGCCTACGTATCTCTGTATTAGAGAATCAAGCCAAGAAAACGTAGTTCTAGGATGAGGGGTCAGACCCTTTATATAGGCTGAGAAGCCCTAAAATCGTAGTAGGGTTAGGTGACTTGGTGGGCAAGTCACCGACTAGAAGAAGGTTCTAGTCTCCTTCCATGTATGAATCAGTTTCCATGTTGAAGTATGTATCTTGGAGGCTAAGTCAGGCAAGAGTAATATCCTTGTTTGACTCTTATTTGCTGAGCTATTTGTTACCCCTAATATTAATTACGAAATTAATATTATAGATAGGGATTGGGGCCATCTGGTGGGCCCCACATTTGGACCATTCCGGGTTTAATTAATGCCATATTAAATGTGTCTTTAGGGCTTACTTTTAGCCCATATCATTTGCCCCCCAACTTCTAGGAAAATTGATCAGGTTTTCCTTGAAGTTATAACGGCCTTATTCGAGACTCGGGTCAGGGTTTATTACTCTTGAGCGAGCATTTTCAACAATATCATCTTGATGTAAAGCGTGGAGCGACCGACGCATTTACGACGATGTTGAACGACACTAATCAGTGTTAAACGGCACTACACAGCGCTAATTAGTCTCAAACAACATTTAAATAATGTTAGAAGATGTTAGAAGGCATAAAACGGCACTAACAGCACTAATTGGTGCTAATATGTGCTTATTAGCACTAATCTGTGCTAATCGGCACTAATCTGTGCTAATCGGCACTAATCTGTGCTAATCTCGACCTCTTTTTCTCATTAACAATCATCCGAGATTCGCTGAAAAAGTCGAGATTTAGGTTTGAAAACTATTCAAAGTTCACTGAAAAAGTTGGGATCCAGGACCAAGTACTGAACCTAGACCGGCCGGATCCAGGTTCAGGAGTTGGTCGGCTGGACCCCCTTAAAAGGAGCTGGTCGGCCGGGACCTGGTCCTCCGGGTCCTGGTCGGCTGGACCTCCTCCAGGGGAGCTGGTCGGCTGGGACCTGGTCTTCCGGGACCTGGTCGGCTGGAATCCCTTTTCTAGGGCTGGTTAGTCAGAAGCTGGCCTAAAAAACCTGAACCTAGACTCCTTCATGATTTCAAAAGAGAGTGTGGATCTAGGATCAGGAATCATCCGTGGTCCTAAGGATCAAGAATCTTGATCTTGATTACGAATCGTCAGTTTGGTCGTTCGTGACTTCATGGCTAACTTTGGCCTTCATGATTAATCTTGGCCTTCATGGCTAATCTTGGCCTTCATGGCTAATCTTGGCCTCTCTTTATCATTGGCAATCATCCGAGATTTGCTGAAAAAGTCGAGAACCATGTCCGAAATCACTTGCTGAAAAAGTTGGGATCTAGGACCAAGTACTGAACCTAGACCGGCCGGATCCAGGTTCAGGAGCTGGTCGGCTGAACCCCCTTAAAAGGAGCTGGTCGGCCGGGACCTGGTCCTCCGGAACCTGGTCGGCTGAACCTCCTCCGTGGGAGCTGGTCGGCCGGGACCTAGTCCTCCTGGACCTGGTCGGCTGAACCTCCTCCGTGGGAGTTGGTCGGCCGGGACCTAGTCCTCCGTGGGAGTTGGTCGGCCGGGACCTGGTCCTCCGGGACCTGGCCGGCTGAGGCCCCTAGTGCGTCGCGGTCAATTGCTTCTTGGCTAGCTGGTCGACCCGGACGTGAAAATCATTCGCGATCTTGAGGATCAAGAACCTTGATCTGAATCTCAAGTCATTATTTTGGTCATTCATGACTTTGTTATCTTAAGGATCAAGGAACTTGACCTTGATCTTAGGCCGTCAGTTTGGTCATTCGTGACTTCCGACGATATTACTCATTTATTGCTCAAACATCAGCTATTTCTTCTTTGGCATATTTGAATTATAACGATCCTTTCTGTATAAAACGAGCAATTTCTGTCCTTTTTTCATATTTAAACGATAGATGACCTGTAAACGCGAACAAGGCTGAACTTCAACCTATCACAGCAGGTCATGCTTCTTTTATAAAAGAAGTGTGGTAGCTTTCATTTCATTCACTTCTTCACTTCTGAGTTTTCAAATTCTTAAGCTCTCTAGTTTTCAAGTAGCAAGATCAAGTTCCAGCTTTGTGATCAAGATGTCAGAAGGTGATCGCCCAATTGCTCCCCCTGTCTCCATGATGGAAGCTATGGCAAAGAGGAGTAGAATGAGGACAGCTAAAGGTAAAGAAGATATCAAACCTTCTTCATACGTTGAGCATAAATTTGAATCCTTGCTAGATCTTCTTAATATTATGAGGGACACATTCCCAAACTGTGCTAGCCT
This sequence comes from Kitagawia praeruptora, assembly GCA_037693485.1. Classification (NCBI taxonomy): domain Eukaryota; kingdom Viridiplantae; phylum Streptophyta; class Magnoliopsida; order Apiales; family Apiaceae; genus Kitagawia; species Kitagawia praeruptora. The sequence continues at coordinate 150,315,707 of CM075351.1, read as the reverse complement.
AGATTCTTTTAGAAGTCCCAGTAAATTGAAAGAAAAAGATGTCCAGGAAATAAAGGACTCATATCATTTTCCGAGTGCTATCAAAGTTCGTCTTCCAAAACCATCAGACAGAACTTGCAATTGGCATCCCGAGAGGCTTTGTGTCTACTGGGGTGCCCTTGATGCTGGGTTCAGATTCCCAGTTGATAATTTCATCATTAGATTGCTGGCGGAGTACCAGATCCATCCTTGTCAGTTGTATCCCAACTCTTGGAGATATATCTCTATATTTTTAATAAGATGTCGTCAATTGGGGATTCAACCGACTACTACATTATTTCGAAGTATCTTCGTAGCCAGTAACTCTTCCGATCAAAAGAAAGGATGGGTCAGTCTCAAGCACAGGGCCAAAATTCCACACATGGTGAACCCCTATTCTTTACCAGATTCCCAACATTTCTGGGAGAGAGAGTTTGTAGTTCTTGAATGGAAAGGTGGTGATTGGGGTAACTTCTTCGTAAAGAGATTCGGAATTGTAGAAGATAGCAAACACTTCGTTTGCGACCTTGATGATTCAGAGCTACAGGATCGAGATTGGCTTCTTGCCGATGATGGCTGTACCCATTATAAAAATTTTCTGAACGAAAAGAACCTTATTGAAGCTGGCCTTAGCTTTCTTTCCATCGAGGGTAATTTTCTTACTTGAGCTTCTTATGAACTCTGTTTGTTCTTATACCGATGTTTTCTCTTTGTATTTCAGCTGCGGAGGAGATTGACAGCCGTCCTCAGAACCAGCCGATTGTGACTAAAAGAATGAAGAAAAAGGCTGAGGAACTACTGAATCCCGCTAAGCCTCGTATTCCCAACTTCTTGGAAGGTTGCTCCCAAGGCGGGAAGAGATCCCGTAATGCTGATGGAAGTATCAGAACCCCCTTCATGCCATCATGGGGTATATGCGAACAGGACTCGGTTGCTGGGAGTCCTGACCTAGCCCTAGACTGGTCCAAGCTTTCGATTACTCCTCCTGATAGACTGTCCTTACTCGCTGGGGACAAAATGAATGAGAATCAACTTCTGGGCTCCCAAGCCTTGTATCAGGTAAGATACTTTCCCTACCCATTCTGGTATATGATTTAGCCTTTGCACATTCCTTACACTTTGTCAACTTTGATTGCATGCTAATGCCTACTTCCAATCTGTTTGTACCCAAGGCCTGGCTTTCAGGGATGAGAATATATCCTTGAAGACTGACTCAGCAAGGTTCAAGGAAGAGATTGACGACCTGCATTCTCAAGTTGCCCATGCTGAAGCGGATGCTTTATCCTCCCGCAAGCAACTTGCCTCCTTGGCTCAAAAGAAAATGAACGATGCTAACAAATTGATTAAGGCCTATCATAATTCCGAGGAATTTCTGAGTTTCATAGACGAACATGACGATGAGGTGCATCCTTACAACATGTCTGTTGGTTGGGACAAGGCAATCAATGCTGTGAGTAGCAAACATCCCTCAGTGGTTACTCCCTCTGATTTTCCTTGCCCTTTCTGGACTGCGAGTGGCGAGAACCGTGCAACTCTTGCTTCTGGATCGGGGACCAAGATTGTTCCTCAAGCATCAGGTTCGGGTTCTAAAGGTAACCATAGATCGTCGGGACCCAAGAGGCGTCCTCCAGCTGCTAGTCAAGACTCAAGTTCTTCGGGATCCCGTGGAAAGAAGCTCCCGCCTGCCAGGAAAGTTGGAGTTGTTCGACAACCGATCCCAGGCAAGAGGGTGATCCGTAATGAAGCCAGTTCGACCTCATCTTCCGGGGAGGAGGAAACCGAAGATGTGGAGACTACTGCTCAGCCTATGGTGGTTGTTGATTAAGCCGAGGAAGAAACTTCAGGTGAAGATTCCGGCGAGGAAGAGGATTCAGGTGAGGAGGAGTCGGGCGAGGAGAGCAGCGAGGAAGAATCCCCAGCTAAGTAGGATGGGTTCCCCTATGGCCTTGCACGACCCTTATCTAGCCGTTTGTGGCTTTGTTCTATCAGCTTTCAATCAATGTCCTTCGGGACTTAACTCTTATTTGCTGTTGTATTTTAACTATCGGCCCTTCGTGGTCTTTATGTATGCATTCGTTTTTTTTTCATTCGTATGTTCATTTATTTTTCGGTACTTGAACTCAGCAGGTGCTAGGTACTTAAACAAAACATAAACTTTTCAGAATGAAAAACAAACTTTGCATTAACAACTCAAATGGGTTCAACCCTTACATAGCTTATTATTGTCCTACTCGGGGAATTAATCCCTGGAATGGTTTCATCGAACCTTATTTCTACTCCTCCTACTAAATAAATAAAAAGCTACATCGTTACAGAGGCAGCTTAAATATAATAAATCTTGAGGTTCAAGGCATGCCAAGTACGGGGCACCTCAACCCCGTCCAAGGTCTCCAACTCATACGATCCTCGTCCCAATGTCTTTCTAACTCGATACGGCCCTTCCCAGTTTGGGGCTAGTTTTCCCTTCTGGCCAACTCCAGAAGCCTCGATCTTCCTAAGAACCAAGTCACCTTGTTGAAAGAATCTCTCCTTAACCCTGTGGTTGTAATAGAAGGATGCTTTCTTTTGATGCTCCGCATTTCTGGCGTTTGCCTCATCCCTGACTTCATCTATCAGATCTAGGGCGAGCCTCATGCCTTCTTCATTAGTCTCAGGTTCAAATGCCTCAACTCGAGGTGATGCATGCATGATTTCTAGTGGTACAACTGCTTCAGCTCCATAAGCTAGCAAAAACGGGGTTGCTCCCGTTGTCACCTTACAGGTGGTGCGATACGCCCATAGTATAGGCAGTAACTCATCCACCCAAGTATTCCTCGAGCGTTCGACCCTTTTCTTTAACCCATCCAGGATGATTCGATTAGCCACCTCGGCCTGCCCATTTGCTTGTGGATGTGCTGTGACACCCCTAGATCCGGGGTCAAGGATCCAGGTCATCACGGTCCAATTTCCATTCAATATCAATATCTCTTGGGTTTTTTTTTTACTTAATACTTATGCAATTGACCCCGCAATAATACACACACACACACCAGTCATATGCTCAGAGAACAACATTCATCATAATAAAAGTTTAAAGTTAACAATTATTACAACCCAGGCTCACACTTAAATACATTGCTGAATGATACTTCGACATGAAGCATTTCAACAATCAAAAGTTTATTACATGCTCGCACACTTAATTATACATAAAGTTCCCAGCACCCGTCTGCCTCATCACTACCTCAGGAGTCGACGCTAGCGTGCTCTCAGAAGGTCGCCTTCCCCCTACTCTCTTGCGGGGCGTTCTGCGTAGAATCGACATACCTAGCTGTATATAGATAAGTAGCAAGAATGAGCTAAAATAGCTCAGCAAGATAATTTCTATCACTAAAAGGTAACATTTAAACATCTAAATATATGTATATACGACGGGGAAACTAATTATAGACTTTAGGAAAGTATAACATTCCTATTTAATAATACATCATCCACTTTCTATTGTAAGAAAAGAAAAATACAATAATATAATATCAATTCCTCTTCTACATACAGATAATAATCCACACTTCCTCAATATATTGATTATCTCAAGATAGTATAGAAATTTGAATTATATCTCATTATAATCCTTCCAATTCCTTTTTACACAACAATTTTATACCACTATATAAAATCAGTTTCTCTTCCATTTATAACACAATTCCTTCTTTTCATATCATTTTTCTGTTTCCAGTATAAAAATATGAAAACCACTTTTCAATTCTTTCCTTTTAAGAAAGCATTGGGGATTTCCACTGTTGCCGAATACGTGAGCCACGATGATCAGTCGTCCTCCGTACCCGTCCCTTTTCACTACCGGTAGAAGGAGGAAGGTACACCACTACATCCCCCTGGAGGAAGGTACACCACTACATCCTCCTTCGGCAACTCTTGGGCCGAATTAAAATATTGATTGCTGGACTGTGCAGCACACAGCCTCCTACGCTTTTTGTTGCTATCCCCCTTTTGTCAAATCATTATTCCATTTATAAAATATCATTCCACATTTCCATTTTCTCACTTTCATTTCCACATATCATTCACTCATATCATTTCCATTCTCGCACATTACTTCTATAAAATATATATATATATATATATATATATATATATATATATATATATATATATCACATAATGCTTTGATTATGCTCCAGACATCTCTTTCATATTCAAGAAATCAAATATACTTTTATATTCATAAAATATTCCGTCCATTTAAGAGTAGTAAATAATAACCAAATAATATTCATTTAAACCACTAATACTCAAAAAGAATATTTATAATATAGTATTATAAACCATATAACCCTAGATAACAATTGATACCATTCTCTTTCATATCTCTTTACCCTAGAGCACATTCGCTCCATTCGTAATCATCTCTATATTCATATTTCAGAAATCATTTCCATCTCTCTTTAATTTCCCAAAATCAAGGGAATAAATTCTTTGCAATATAGCCACAATAGCATCACATATATATACATATTCCATGATATCATTTTATTCCGAAGATAAATAATTTTCAAAGTAGGGATAGAAGGTTCTTGCCTCTATTCCTGAATCCTGAAGATGTGGCTCGTGGTTCTCCCGAAGTTTCTATAAACACGAAAAGATCATCATCAGAACTGAACATATTCCACTTAACCACCTACGCTCATATAATAACACTCTTATAATATCCCATTACTACTTCAAAAGTTCTTGAAGACTTAACCATTCTTATTCCCGATTAAAGTTTTCAACGATTTACATTACTCCCTTAACAACCACTCCCGACTGTAAAAATTCTCATAATTCATAAATTGCACCATTTGGCACAAGGTCAGCTGGTAAGGGTTCTTTGATCACCCTATTATAACATCCCAAAGTTTCATAATTTTTAAAAATGTTTAAGTAGGTTGATCATAGCCTCAAAGTTAACACAATTACATTTTCTCGGTTTCCGAACGCCTTTCACTAAAACTGACTTTTCTCCTAAACCGTTCATCAGATTTTAACGTACCTTATATCAAAACGATCTACGAACTAAGCTCTATCATGTCATGGTCAATTGGTAACCTAGACAGTAGGGTACCATACGGAGACAGGGGTCCAAAACAGGGCAGATTACATCCTAACGAAAATCGGGCATTATAACGGCTATAATTTCATACTTTCCAAATTTTTCTCACCTCCAAATCCATCACCAAACACATACATCAAACCTACACCATGTGGTCATCATACCAACCATGGATTTACAACACAAAACACTTCCATATTTAACTCAAACCACTTACAAACACATAATCATCATAAATCATCACTTATCATAACTTAAATCACCAAGTTTTCTATAACCAAGCATATATATTCAAAGTAATACTAAAGGGTCTTGAGATTTATACCTCCTTGAAGCTTGACAACACTTAACAAGCCTTGGGTAGTCCTTAAATAACCTTAAGGTAGCTTGGATCAACTAAATAAATCATAAAAACAAAGTTAGAAATTCGGATTCACTGGACACCAGTTGAAAGAATCGCAAAAACGAAGGCCTTACCTACGTTTTCTGGATGAGGATTCTAAAGGAGAGTTGTAGAGCATCTCACCAGCTTTCCAACCATATAAAGAACACAAAATTCCATTGAGTAATGAAGGAGATATGGCCGTTTGAAAATCAGCCCAGAAACTGTCAATCCTCCTGGACAGTTTGGTTTCTTCAACTTTGAGCATGGATTTGACTAGGCTATACTACTTGGATTGATATGAAATTTGGAACGACTCATGCCCATGGAGTGGAAAGGTTGTGGTTAAAATTTGGTGATTTTATCATGGATAGAAATGGAGATATGAATTTTCTTCTTGAGAGTGTTCTTGTTTGGCAGTTTTGGGAGAGATTGATATTTTCTTTGTTTTCTTTTGCTTTTCTTCTTGGATAATGCCCACAAATGTGATATCTATCTCTTAACACCAGTTAGGAAAGTAGTTTTTAGTGTATTTGATGTCCATCAATGAGATTAAAACAATTGTTGGTGATCTAAACACCTTACCATGCCAAAATGCTACTTAGTACTCAAGTTTGACAAGTTTACTCCTCTTCCACTTTGGTTTTAATGTTTGCACCAATGGGATTCCTTCCTTTACACTCTAATATCACTTAATATCAGCTCCATACTTGGGTTGGGCCGAATTTGGGCTTCTCCCCATGTCCTTGGGCTTTTGTTTGGGTTTTGTACAAAGTTCTCTCGTCATCTGATTCATCGAACGATTTCTTCGATCGTCTCAGTGGTTTTTCTCTTGTAAATCTCTTGAATATATTTTATCCTTTCCCACATCATATATTAATGTGTTAGGGTGATTCTAATCCTCAAGTAGGTATTAGATCCAATATCCTTGGTATATTCTCTTTTTCTCAGAAGTTGCTCTCCCGGTTATCTCTTGGGTTCTCAAGCATTCTCAAACTCGTTTAACAATCTAAATTCCCTTGGCATTTCCTTGACTTGATCACTCCTTGGTTTAACCTAATTTCACTATTTACTCAAGATATAAACCCTTTAACATTTCTATACTCCTTAATATCACATTCAATAGAGTCTCAATCGAAATCGAAAATCCTTAAAGTCCATATTCAGGAATTTCTGAAATCTGTCATCGTTTCGAGTCACTCATTTTCATAGTACATCACTAATATGGTTTTCGATTATTCATTTTCCATCTCCAAAATAGAATACCTACACACCATTTCCCTAAATTCCTCAAGATCACTATTCATTTGGGCACTGTAGCCTTTCTAAAGTTAGGGTTATTACATCCTTCCCCCCTTAAAAGGATTCCGTCTCGGAATCATGTTGAAAATACTAATGAATACTTTTCTTACTTGACAATTCCCAATTCTCACACTACTTCCTTTATCCTTTAGTTCCTTCATAACATCTCTACCTTGTTCGCGCAAATACACCAACATACACTTGTTTGTCATTCATCAACATTCCATTTAGCTTATCAATAGCAGTACTTTCTGTAATAACCCAAATTTCTGTACTTGAGAAAAATATTCATTTGAGGGATGAATAGTGATTTACATGGATGAATAGTGAAATTATGGATGAATAGTGATTTTGAGGATGAGAAAATTTTTCATGTCACCCTATGTACGGGATAGGAAATGGATATTTCGAGGTTATATTAGTGATCTACGATGTAAATAAGTGTATGTAAACGCGATCGGAATTCAGAAAATCCAAAGTTTATTTTTATGGAATATTTGACCGAGCAGTGAAGAGCATTTCGATGCTATCAAGATAAGTGAATTATTATAAGGGATTCAAGGATTATATTTTTATTAAATATGATTTGAGGATTTAGAACGTGAACTCTCGAGTTAGTGCAAAGATCGTTTTAGGAATCGCTAGAACTTTATAACGGGATTAAGCGATAAAGCGAACGAATTATGGATTATGGATTGAACGCGAACCAAGAATTAGTACCACACTACATCATCAAGAGCATTATATCAAGTGGATTGGTGGAAAACAAAATCAAAGGATTAAATAAAAAACAAAGAACAAGTGGTGTGTTCATCTTGCATTTAACCAAAAGATCAAAGCTTCCTAAACAAGATTGCTTGCACAAGAACCAAGTATTGATAAAGTAGCTTTATGGAAGATATTATCCATACACCTCACAATAATGCAAGGATGAGTGCAAGAGAAGCCAAGCAACTCCATTTTCTCTCATTCTCTCATTACTGCCCAGCAAGAACACTCTCAAGAAGAAAATTAATATCTCCATTTCTACACATGATAAAATCACCAAATTTTAACCAAAGCCTCTCCACTTCATGGGCAATATTCGTTCAAAATTTCCTGGCATTCTAATGAGTGTAGCCTAGTCAAATCTCCTCCCCAAGATGGATAACCGAGCTGCCCAGAATCCTTGACAGCTTCTGTGACGATTTTCTAACGGACGTATCTCCTTCAATACTCAATGAAATTTGGTGTTCTTTAGCTTGTTGGAAAGCTGGTTAGATGCTCTAGAACTCTCCTTTAGAAGCCTCGTCCAGAAAACCTCGGTAAGGCCCTCGTTTTTCATGATCTTTAAGCTGGGTTATAGAAACTCCGAAAATCTCTAAACATATTCTTGATGTTTCTTGTTAGATTAAGCTTGGTTAAGGTTGTACAAGGATTAATCAAGGCTTATTAAGGTCTTAGAATACTCCAAGGAAGGTATATCTCATCAAAACCCTAGCTCTTACTTTAAGTTTATGGATGATCTTGATGGTTGTTAGCATGGTTAGGATGTTAGTATGATTATAAGCATGATTATGTAGTGATTATTTGATTTAAGAGATATGATGATCATGTTGGTAAAGTAGATGATTTTGGACAGTTGAGGATGAATAATATGTGTATAAGTTGTATGGTATGCCCGGTGTGGCTTGGTTATGTTGTAACAAAATGGTAATGTTCGATTTAGAGCCGTCGTAATGCCCAAATTTCTTGAACAATGTTGACAGTAGCTACCCGAGTCCTTAAGCATGTTTAAATTGCAACCACTAACCATATCGGGTAGGTTTTGGAGTCTAGTTTATGTGGCCGCAAGAATCGTGTCAAAAGAGTTTACGGTTTGTGAGTAATGACCGTTTTAGTGAAAGCGATTCGAGAAACCATGTCGCAGAAATGTATCAACTTTGAGGCTATGATTGAGACCCTTAATAGTCGATTTATAATATTAAATTTGGTGATAAAATGATAAGGACAGTTATAAAGGTGTGTGCGAAGGTTTCCAGTCAAAATAATTATTTTCCGATTTTATAAAAATACGGAAGACAAGGCTGCGCAAGTGAAAACCCTTAAGAACGTGACTTAGAAACCAAAGTTCTAAATTGTTAAGTATAACTTGAATTCGAGAATTGGTTTCGAACCAAACTTATGACTAAGGTGTTTGTCGATTAACATGGACTTAGTACAAGTCTAGAGGGACCTCTTAGTGCCTTGTTTGTGATTGGCTAAGTATCTGAGTATTGAGTTATAAGTGGATCGTATAGGGGATTAATCGCGTGTTTTCTTGACTTTGTTTAGATTGTCGGACACCGTTAAGAGGCCCTACTACATCCGGAGTACCAGGCAAGTATACTAAACCTTACTCTATTGTTCAGAGTATATATGTTCAATGAATGGCGTATGTAGTTCAAATGTTTTCACTTCAAGTTGCAAGTATTTTATCTCGTTGATTAAATACCGGATATTGATGCAATTGAATGCATGTATATATATTATTGTCTGAATGTTCTCCGGATAGTATATAAGTATAGTAGTAGGTATACGAGTAATTGGTCCATCTAATTGGGACAAGCATCGAGTATTTGTTCATACTCGAAGATGTTATTGAAAGTATTTTATTGGTCCATCTGATTGGGACAAGCATCGAGTATATTGTTCATACTCGAAGATGTTATTGAAAGTATTTTATTGGTCCATCTGATTGGGACAAGCATCGAGTATATTGTTCATACTCGAAGATGTTATTGAAAGTATTTTATTGGTCCATCTGATTGGGACAAGTATCGAGTACATTGTTCGTACTCGAAGATGTTTTGTAAGTATTCTATCTAGTTCATTAAATACCGGATATTGATGCAATTGAATGCATATATATATATATATATATATATATATATATATATATATATATATATATATTATTGTTATGAAGGTTATCCGGGTGGTATATGAGTATAGTAGTATGTATAAGAGTTATTGGTCCATGTGATTGGGACAAGTATCGAGGTACGTTGTTCGTACTCGAAAGAAGATAAAATGTTTTGGAAAATTATATTGTTAATTATTGGAGATAATGAGAGATTTGATCTGGATCATTTTATTCGAATCCATGATTAAAGCAGTCATTCATATTTCTCCTCTTATATTTCGAGAGGAGAGTGATTTATTGGAAGTAGTAATCGTTCGTTGTTTCAGAACGATAATAATTATTATAAGTTGAGGTGCACGTGGAATTATACGTGTCATCTAAGATAAGGAGTATATTGAGGTGCACGTGGAATTATACGTGTCATCTAAGGTGAGGAGTATTAAAGGTGCCCAGGGGTACTCTGGTACCCCGGGTTCTGGACTGGAGATAGTGTAAGAGACTGGTACGGCGGCCAGCCCAACAAAGGTGTATAAAAGCCCGGATGCGGCTTAGGGTGTGATAGGCGGATCATCCTTCTACCGGTAGTAAATTGCAAGATGTATGGACTGATCATCCATTACAACCCAGCGGATAAGAATCTCCTGAATATAGTCCATCAGCAGTGTAATTAATACCATAGGCGGGTATTAATTGCAGTATGAATATTATATCCTTACTCAGTTTTTGCGGGTAAATTTCAGGATGATGAGGGAAATATGGGATTTCATTTCTTGAAGAAGTTTTGTTGATATATATATATATGATTATGGTATATAAAACTTGTTGGGCATTTGTTGGCTCATTCTTGCTATTTTAAATATTATAAAACAGAGGAAATCAGAGCTGGCACTAGTGCGGCGAACTGTGATGAGGGGAAAGGTCCTGCAACGGACGCAGCACGCTAGAAGAAAGGTTCCGGATATGAGAATAAGCTGACAGAAGTGTTATGTAGTGTAAAGCAGACGCGTTGTAGGGACTATTATGTATTATATTAAGGTGTATTGTAACAACTTTAAGTAGACATTGGGATTCTGGAGATACTCTAATATTGTAATATTTTGGTTAATGTAAGTGAAAGTTCTAAGACTATAACCTGTGGAGTTAGATGCATGGAGATTACTTTTATTGTTGTAGTAGCATATACTGTGAACATGTATTGCTCTATTAGGATGGATGAAGACGTGGCGACCCCAAATTCCTTGTACGGAAGTTGGGGGCGTTACAGATGGTATCAGAGCCGTAGGTTATTAACCTTAGAACGAGTGTAGGAGGAGTTATGACTATATAAGAGAGAGTTTAGAAGCCAAGGAACCGATAGGCATATATATAGTAGGATTTCAAGGAGTAGTGGGGTGGAGGCCTGATGGCCATTACGAGTAGTAGAATCAATTAGGACGAGAAAAATGTGTATCCATGATTTATTTATTAGGTTTAATTTTTTTATATATATAAATGAGTATATAGAAATATGTATCCATAAATATGCATATATATATAACTGCAGGTATATATATGTATATATATGAATATGTACAGATATGCACTATTTTGTTTTCATAAATAAATATTTCATGGGTATGCAGTTTTATTAGACTAAACCATATTGGGATAAGTTGAATCGAGTGAGGCTGTGACTTTTGGAGAAGTGTAGAAGAGATAAATAGAGTGGATTTTATAGATGGAAACAAAACAAGAAGAGTATGATGGTAATATGTATGGATTTTGAGGAGGAAGGAGCTAGAAGATTTCTACAGGGATTGAAACAATAGATTGAATATAATGATGCAGTGTTCTAGATAAGGGACTATGTGATATGGGTATAAGAAGCAGCCAAGGTAAAGGCTGAGAGTGAATTGATTCAGGAGGATAAAGATGAGAAGAAAGAGGTATATTTTATGATTAGTAAGAGAAAAGAATATGAGGAATTTTAAGGCATAATTGAGATTTACTATTGAGGGTAAGGTGTACTTTGAGGATAAAGACATGATAAGGATAAACGAAGGAAGTAGGTATAATTGATGAAGGATTTCGAGGTGCAATAATTACTAGTCGGGGAAGGCCAATGTGGTGGCTAATATCCTAAGTAGGAAAGAGAGATTAAAATAGACATGTGGGAAAAAAAAAAGCATTCGAGAGTATGTGCAAAATCAGGAGGTAGGTCTTAAAACCATGGTCAAGAGGGGCATCAATAGATGAATTGTCACAGGAAAGGAGTAGTTGCTGCAAATAGGGAAATGAGGGTTACATCTCTAGAGAATGTAAAGCGTCAGCAACGGGACCAGCGGCGTCACGACAAAGCGGTCGAGCTAATAGCAACCAATCGATCGCTAGGATTATTAATTTAACGGTGGCCGATGGCATGAGGGAGATGGACGGGATAGAAGGTACACGTTTTGGTAATATTGTAAATGCGTATATAAATGATGAGCCGGTATGAAAATAGAGGTATGTTAAAGAATGAGAGAGGGGTATCAGAGACGGAATAAACGGTATAGCATGAGAGTTTATAATCGAATATGAGAGCATAAAACTGGTAAAAGCGATGAGGAGATATTGGAGAGTAGAGTACGAGATAATCAACCTTAGTTATTGCCTACGTTGATTCCGAGGACGGAATCCTTTTAAGGAGGGGAGACTGTAATAACCCAAATTTCTGTACTTGAGAAAAATATTCATTTGAGGGATGAATAGTGATTTACATGGATGAATAGTGAAATTATAGATGAATAGTGATTTTGAGGATGAGAAAATTTTTCATGTCACCCTATGTACGGGATAGGAAATGGATATTTCGAGGTTATATTAGTGATCTACGATGTAAATAAGTGTATGTAAACGCGATCGGAATTCAGAAAATCCAAAGTTTATTTTTATGGAATATTTGACCGAGCAGTGAAGAGCATTTCGATGCTATCAAGATAAGTGAATTATTATAAGGGATTCAAGGATTATATTTTTATTAAATATGATTTGAGGATTTAGAACGTGAACTCTCGAGTTAGTGCAAAGATCGTTTTAGGAATCGCTAGAACTTTATAACGGGATTAAGCGATAAAGCGAACGAATTATGGATTATGGATTGAACGCGAACCAAGAATTAGTACCACACTACATCATCAAGAGCATTATATCAAGTGGATTGGTGGAAAACAAAATCAAAGGATTAAATAAAAAACAAAGAACAAGTGGTGTGTTCATCTTGCATTTAACCAAAAGATCAAAGCTTCCTAAACAAGATTGCTTGCACAAGAACCAAGTATTGATAAAGTAGCTTTATGGAAGATATTATCCATACACCTCACAATAATGCAAGGATGAGTGCAAGAGAAGCCAAGCAACTCCATTTTCTCTCATTCTCTCATTACTGCCCAGCAAGAACACTCTCAAGAAGAAAATTAATATCTCCATTTCTACACATGATAAAATCACCAAATTTTAACCAAAGCCTCTCCACTTCATGGGCAATATTCGTTCAAAATTTCCTGGCATTCTAATGAGTGTAGCCTAGTCAAATCTCCTCCCCAAGATGGATAACCGAGCTGCCCAGAATCCTTGACAGCTTCTGTGACGATTTTCTAACGGACGTATCTCCTTCAATACTCAATGAAATTTGGTGTTCTTTAGCTTGTTGGAAAGCTGGTTAGATGCTCTACAACTCTCCTTTAGAAGCCTCGTCCAGAAAACCTCGGTAAGGCCCTCGTTTTTCATGATCTTTAAGCTGGGTTATAGAAACTCCGAAAATCTCTAAACATATTCTTGATGTTTCTTGTTAGATTAAGCTTGGTTAAGGTTGTACAAGGATTAATCAAGGCTTATTAAGGTCTTAGAATACTCCAAGGAAGGTATATCTCATCAAAACCCTAGCTCTTACTTTAAGTTTATGGATGATCTTGATGGTTGTTAGCATGGTTAGGATGTTAGTATGATTATAAGCATGATTATGTAGTGATTATTTGATTTAAGAGATATGATGATCATATTGGTAAAGTAGATGATTTTGGACAGTTGAGGATGAATAATATGTGTATAAGTTGTATGGTATGCCCGGTGTGGCTTGGTTATGTTGTAACAAAATGGTAATGTTCGATTTAGAGCCGTCGTAATGCCCAAATTTCTTGAACAATGTTGACAGTAGCTACCCGAGTCCTTAAGCATGTTTAAATTGCAACCACTGACCATATCGGGTAGGTTTTGGAGTCTAGTTTATGTGGCCGCAAGAATCGTGTCAAAAGAGTTTACGGTTTGTGAGTAATGACCGTTTTAATGAAAGCGATTCGAGAAACCATGTCGCAGAAATGTATCAACTTTGAGGCTATGATTGAGACCCTTAATAGTCGATTTATAATATTAAATTTGGTGATAAAATGATAAGGACAGTTATAAAGGTGTGTGCGAAGGTTTCGAGTCAAAATAATTATTTTCCGATTTTATAAAAATACGGAAGACAAGGCTGCGCAAGTGAAAACCCTTAAGAACGTGACTTAGAAACCAAAGTTCTAAATTGTTAAGTATAACTTGAATTCGAGAATTGGTTTCGAACCAAACTTATGACTAATGTGTTTGTCGATTAACATGGACTTAGTACAAGTCTAGAGGGACCTCTTAGTGCCTTGTTTGTGATTGGCTAAGTATCTGAGTATTGAGTTATAAGTGGATCGTATAGGGGATTAATCGCGTGTTTTCTTGACTTTGTTTAGATTGTCGGACACCGTTAAGAGCCCCTACTACATCCGGAGTACCAGGCAAGTATACTAAACCTTACTCTATTGTTCAGAGTATATATGTTCAATGAATGGCGTATGTAGTTCAAATGTTTTCACTTCAAGTTGCAAGTATTTTATCTCGTTAATTAAATACCGGATATTGATGCAATTGAATGCATGTATATATATTATTGTCTGAATGTTCTCCGGATAGTATATAAGTATAGTAGTAGGTATACGAGTAATTGGTCCATCTAATTGGGACAAGCATCGAGTATTTGTTCATACTCGAAGATGTTATTGAAAGTATTTTATTGGTCCATTTGATTGGGACAAGCATCGAGTATATTGTTCATACTCGAAGATGTTATTGAAAGTATTTTATTGGTCCATCTGATTGGGACAAGCATCGAGTATATTGTTCATACTCGAAGATGTTATTGAAAGTATTTTATTGGTCCATCTGATTGGGACAAGCATCGAGTATATTGTTCATACTCGAAGATGTTATTGAAAGTATTTTATTGGTCCATCTGATTGGGACAAGCATCGAGTATATTGTTCATACTCGAAGATGTTATTGAAAGTATTTTATTGGTCCATCTGATTGGGACAAGTATCGAGTACATTGTTCGTACTCGAAGATGTTTTGTAAGTATTCTATCTAGTTCATTAAATACCGGATATTGATGCAATTGAATGCATATATATATATATATATATATATATATATATATATATATATATATATTATTGTTATGAAGGTTATCCGGGTGGTATATGAGTATAGTAGTATGTATAAGAGTTATTGGTCCATGTGATTGGGACAAGTATCGAGGTACGTTGTTCGTACTCGAAAGAAGATAAAATGTTTTGGAAAATTATATTGTTAATTATTGGAGATAATGAGAGATTTGATCTGGATCATTTTATTCGAATCCATGATTAAAGCAGTCATTCATATTTCTCCTCTTATATTTCGAGAGGAGAGTGATTTATTGGAAGTAGTAATCGTTCGTTGTTTCAGAACGATAATAATTATTATAAGTTGAGGTGCACGTGGAATTATACGTGTCATCTAAGATAAGGAGTATATTGAGGTGTACGTGGAATTATACGCGTCATCTAAGGTGAGGAGTATTAAAGGTGCCCAGGGGTACTCTGGTACCCCGGGTTCTGGACTGGAGATAGTGTAAGAGACTGGTACGGCGGCCAGCCCAACAAAGGTGTATAAAAGCCCGGATGCGGCTTAGGGTGTGATAGGCGGATCATCCTTCTACCGGTAGTAAATTGCAAGATGTATGGACTGATCATCCATTACAACCCAGCGGATAAGAATCTCCTGAATATAGTCCATCAGCAGTGTAATTAATACCATAGGCGGGTATTAATTGCAGTATGAATATTATATCCTTACTCAGTTTTTGCGGGTAAATTTCAGGATTTCATTTCTTGAAGAAGTTTTGTTGATATATATATATATATATGATTATGGCATATAAAACTTGTTGGTCATTTGTTGGCTCATTCTTGCTATTTTAAATATTATAAAACAGAGGAAATCAGAGCTGGCACTAGTGCGGCGAACTGTGATGAGGGGAAAGGTCCTGCAACGGACGCAGCACGCTAGAAGAAAGGTTCCGGATATGAGAATAAGCTGACAGAAGTTGTAAGAACCCAGATTTTTGGGTAGAATTAAAACTTTTTATTATGCATTGATGTAAGAGTGAATAGTGGTTACAACTACAATGTAATACTGGCTTTAATGAATAAATAATGGAAGGATATATATTCCAAGGTTATATGTCCTGAGGGATGCTATTGGGTGATAACTTAGATTAGAATAATCTATCTCCTAGAAAGTTTAGATAAGATTCCCTAGAGAGAAATAGATACCCTCGCGTCATCCAAATCAATATCTATTATAAGTCCAACGATTCCGTAAGAAGGTTAAGGAACACTCGAGAGTGAACCAGGTTCATTTTCCTAATTATAGGAATTAAATAAAAATAAGTGATGAATAGTGATTTT
The DNA here is from genome assembly GCA_037693485.1 of Kitagawia praeruptora. NCBI lineage: Eukaryota > Viridiplantae > Streptophyta > Magnoliopsida > Apiales > Apiaceae > Kitagawia > Kitagawia praeruptora. Next base: position 150,299,259 of record CM075351.1, on the reverse strand, counting down.
GGTGGAATTTGGAATATTATTATAATAATGCTATATCCGGTATCCGGAACGGATTTCTGAGTTCGTATTAGTGATTCAGGAGGAGAATAAGTGTATGTAAAAGCTGTCGAATTCAGAAAGAGAGCACTTTTATTTTCTCCGAGATTTCCCTGGACACTGCAAGACTTAAGGATTTATAAAAGGGATTTAAGGAAATTAAATTCGAGAAGTATTAAGTAAGATGGAGGATGGTATTATAATTGTTAAGAAGGTTTTCGGTAAAACCCTAACTAGAAACGAATGAGTTATTCCCTCGAACGATCAACGAATTAAGCAATAACCGGACAAAGAAACAAGCAGGAAGCCAAGAGATAGTCATGTGCAAGAGGATAAGGTCAAGTAGCCAAGATATTTTCTATGCTAACTAGTACCATTAGAGATCAAACCAACTAGTTAGCTTAAACACCTCATTTCACCACAAAACACCAACACTTGGCAAATATGATGCATGGGATGACTTAGGCACTTTAATAAAGTAGCTTTATGAAAGATATTTTCCAAGCATCACCATAATTCAAGACAACCAAGCAAGCAAAAGATCAAAAACTCCATTCTCTCTCAAAATAGCCCCATTCGGCTATTCCTCTAATTCCAAGACCAAAATCAACCTTCCCACCATTGTTTGATCTCCAAATTTTTATCATAGATCTTACATTTCATAAAAATGATACCCTAGAAATCTTAGCCTCAAATACCACTTTTTCCATTTTCAAATAAATCCTTGAAGATGAGGGTGAATAGTGATTTTCAAGAACAAATTCTTGGATCTTGATTTCTTGGATGATCTAAGCTTGGTTAAGGATAGACATGGACTATACAAGGCTTAGCAAGGGCTTTAACACTCTCCAAGGAAGGTATAAACCTCATGAACCCTAGATCTTACTTTGAGGTTATGCTTGTTCTTGATGATTTTAGAGTTATATGTTCTTAAGGATGTTATAAGCATGATTAGTTAAGTGGTTTAGTGATTTAAGTAGCATGATGTTTATTACAGTGAAGTATGATATTCTTGGACTTGTTGAGATGAGAATCATGTATAAATGATGTATGGATGCCCGGTGTGGCTTGGTTTGATTGTTGTGATTTTTAGAACGTTCGATTTATAGCCGTCGTAATGCCCGATTTTCGTTAAACCTTGAAAACCGTGAATCACAGTAGGCTTAACTCACTGACGAATCATGGTAATTAAATATTAGAGGTCATAAGGAAGGTGTGAGAGAAAACCACAAGTAAAATGGATCGTTTTCCGATTTTATAAAAATGTTCGAATCGAGGTTAAGTGCGAAGAAACCACTTTTCAGAGATAACACTATTCATTCGAATGCTCCTGCCCTGTTTTAGTAAAATCTGGAAATATTTATCTTCTGAACAAAGTCAGGTTTTGAGCTAGCCACCTTATAGACATTCTCTAGAGTATGTACGCGAAAACGGTGCGTCATTTGAGTTAACGGTTACCGAGTTATGAACGTTTTAGTAAAAGAGGTGTGAATAGTGAAAATCCGCCGTTGACTGAACTTCGAAAATACATGTCACCTATCTAGACCCGTGTTTTCGGATTGGAAATTTTATGATAAATATTACAAATACCAAAGATGATTTTAGAAGTGGTTTCGTAATTAAATACAATTCCAATGATTTACTAAAAGGGTTGGAGTTTGAGTCCCGGAATAGTAATTCCCAGGGAAGTCAACTCTAGAGGTACTACTTTGACCACCCATTTTGGCTAGATTAAAAGAGGAATCTCGCGTCGACTAAAACATGAAACTTGTTAAGAATTATCGAGACAACATATTGGTGCAAAGAACGAGGTTATAAATGATTAAGTAAGATATACGAAAGATCCGACATTAAGGATAGGTTCGAGGTGTGTTTTGGACTAAGCTTACATGACTTAAGTTAAGTTATACTTAACCTTCGAAATGTTCAGTGATTGACCTCGGTTATTGTGACTATTTATAGATCACTGGATTGACACGAGGCACACTACCCCTACAGGATTACCAGGCAAGTTTCCAATACTTGAAACTGTTGTTGTGATAATATATATGATGATTGTTTTATACATATGCCATAGCATGCATGCCTACTTTCAAGTTAATATTGAATTACTTGTTCCCTGAATTGATATCGGCTTATAGACTATATATGAAATATCAGTTATAAGCCGGATTGTTTGGTTAAGACCCTTAGCGAAGGGCGTATGATATTCATACTTCAAATATAGACCGGGAGTCGATATTTTGTAATATATAAATAGTCGTGGAAACCCGGAGGGATCCCAGCGACAAATTTACTATTTCGAGGATTTTTATTCGATTACGAATCTTTCGAGGAACGTTATTTGAGTATTACCTCAGTGAAGGAATATTTAATGAATATTATTTTAATATTCATTTAGAATGTCATTTATTTAATGAATATTATTTTGATCATTCATTGGAGTTATTTAGTTAATGAATATTATTTTGAATATTCATTAGAGTCATTTGGTTGACGAATATCATTCCCAAATATTCATTTGGCTTACTTATTATTATTTGGAATATTCATTTGATCTTTATTTATTTAATGAATATTACTTTCGAATATTCATTTAAGGTTTGATTTACTTAATGAATATTCATTGGAAGTTCTATTTACTCAAGGAATATTACTTCGAATATTCCTTTGAAGTTTTGATTACTAAATGAATATTATTCGGATATTCATTTAGAATATTATTTGTTTAATGAATATTATTTGGATATTCATTTGGAATGTTATTTGTTAAATGAATATTATTTTCAAATATTCATTTAAGGTTTGATTTATTCAGTAAATATTATTTTAAATATTTAGTTAAGTTTATTTATTCAATGAATATTATTTTAAATATTCATTTAAGAAGAGATTTATTTAATAAATAATTCTATATATTCATTCGAGGATTACTTACGAGCAATAGTATGATTTAATAATATTCCGTAATTATTATTGATTTAATAAATATTCTTGGAATATTTAATTAAATTCTTTTGAATTCTTTTTGTAATGATTTATATTATTCAAAGGTTATCCTTCACCTTCAGATATTATGTAAAATATTTCGAAGTCTTTTATGACTATTTTATCAAGGGGAGGTTCCCAAAACTCTATTTTCATTTAAATCTGTCTTATAAGAAGATTTAAATACTCGCTCAAACCTCCAAAAACATATAAGGGGACCTCACTTAGGAGCTGTTATTTATTTGACTACCCGGTCATATTCTTGCTAAACTATCTTGTCACTCACATCTTGATTCTTTCAAGCATCGATATGAGTCTGTTTGGTTACCTCCTCAATGCTCGAGGGGTAAGAATTGATGGAACAAGTTTATATCCATTAACAAGCATCAGCTTGGGAAATATTGGTGATTTTTCCTTTCCAACTAGATACGACTACTTTGTGGAGTCCTATCAACAAGTAACATACTTGGGGAAAGGGGGAGGAACTTCACGTTTCAAAGTTATGGATGTGAAATGAACTAGGAGATGCGTAAGTGACCCAGTGGCGCCGGTCCAGCAAATGGCCCAACCGTTGGCCGGGGGGTTCCAGAGGGCGGTAGACAAGTGAATCCATCGGTGCTTCCTTCTACATGTAGTAAACAAGAGGTGGGGAGCATAACATGCGACTGATCATCGCGTAAATGCTATGTCTCCTGGCGCGTCAAACTCCAGTATTAGTTCATTTCTCAATAATGGAAATTTCCTGCAACCTTATCATTATTGGCAGGTTTGAAAAGTGTTTGAATTGGAATTGCAATATTCTTTCTGCAAGTTCCTCTATTATAAAAAGTTGATAATATCTGGCTCATCTTTGACATAGCAGATATTTATTCAAAACAAATATATTTTGAGTTACCTTGTAACCTCATCTCATACCTTATATTGGTACTACATCGTTAATGCATGGCATATGGTATCAAAGATATTTTGAACTGTTATATATTATTACTGTTCAGTTGTATTCTTTTAGGTGGGCTATTGCTCACCCTTGCTTTATTTATTTATATCACAACAACAGCTAGACCAGATGGCCGCGCAAGGCGCACTCAGCGTAAGCAGGTGACAGTCGTCAGAGGAATAATCGCTGAGGTCATAGCTACCATTGCTGAAGAGGCAGCTACTGGTAGGCTAGTTGTTAGCATTTGAGTATCAAGTGTAATTATTATATGGCATATACAAATGGATGGCAAAGAGTTTGTAATGGTTAATTGTAATTCTTTGGGTTGTAAGAACTCAAACTTGCGATTAATAATATTGTTGGTTACTCTGATTTCATCTCTGGGACTATAACGGGTGTGTTTATTGTTGTTGTTTTGGGTCACAAGGTTGTAATTTAGATTATGTTGGTTTTGTGGATGGATATTGAGACCGTAACGACCAGATCCCTGACCCCGGATCTGGGGGTGTTACAGAAATGGTATCAGAGAGAGCGTTATATATCCCAGAGATGATGCGACGTTAAAACAATAAATTCATTAAGATAATAAGAACTCTTGCCAAGTTCATAGTCGGACTACTCAATGTAGTACTGACGTATAAAACCCTTATGGGAACTATTAAGTATCATGATAGTGACTTAGCTCGTCCTCGTGCCGACTAAGTAAGGCGATAGACCTTGAGGTGTACGAGCAGTAACACAATGATGCTTGGTTTGAGGCTGAAGGTCGGATGGTGGATTCGATAGAGTACCCTACTGAGGACCCGGAAGAGGTTCCAGCAAAGGAGGAAAATCCTGATAAGGATAAGGAGTTTACCCTTAAGGAAATAAGGGCTACAGCCAGAGATACTGTAAAGAGTTAAGGTATAGTGCTCAGAGAAGTGAGCTTAAAGAATTGAGATATTATTAAGAGAATTAAAGAGGCATATTGGATTCATAGCCGGACCACCGGATGAAGTGCCAGCAAGTAAGATGGATTTGAGGAATTACTCAAGATCTTATGTAAGGATAGATAAGAATCCTTGGAGACTTTCAGATTAATGAGAAAGGAATTAGAATTATGCATGATTATCAAAGACATTGATATAGGACGGGGAGCAGAGTCCCTAGGAACAGTTAAGACATAGGTGGCAAGTGCCATATCTTCAGATAAAAGGATTAGTGTGAATATTGTCAATGGTAATTCGCCGTGAGAAGACAGATTTCATAGGTTTTAATTTATGAAACCAAATTGAGATTGTTAAGGTGATTTTATTCAGGGAAATGCCCATCTTATAAATGGATCAACTTAGAAAGAAAAGACATTGGAAAGTGATGGCCTGAACGGATAAAGCATATAAGGAAATAGTAAGCGAGACAATGATCTCAGAACCTACAAGAGGAGAAGGCCAGTGAGTCTGTTATAAATTAGTAATAAGGCTATCATCAGGAACCAATTATAAGTTCAGTTCAATTCAGTGAAATGATGAACCAGAAACATTAGATGCATGTGATTCAGAAGAATATTAAATTCTTTCTTTTCCTTGAATGGATTATGGTAGTTACCTTAAGCTTATTCTGACACTGAATCATAAATGGATTAGGCAAGGCGAGCAGTGGTTGAGATGTAATTGAGAATGCTTTTAGATGCAACCTGAAAGAACAGGTGTAGGACATGTTCTCGAAATAAGAGTTTTGGCAAAATGAAGTCCAGTTAATAGGACATATGATCAATAGGAGTAGTGTTGGTCGGACCCACCAAGTTAAAGACAGTTTCAAATGAAGATTGGCCAACCACACTGGAAGAAGGGGAGAAATTTCATAAGATTCACAAAGTATTACCAGAGATTTGCTCAGGACTTTACAGAGAGTGCAGTCCCGTAACCCGACTTATTGTAAGAATAAAAGTTTGAATGTACAAGATAAATGAGGGAAGATCTCCCTGGAGCTAAAGATAAAGATGGTAACGACCCAACATTGGAGTTACCTAATGAAGGAAGGAAAATTTTGGAATTTATTAGGATGCACCTCGTACAGGTTTAGGTGTTGTGCTTGTGCAACACGATAGGGTAATTGCGGATGCATTCGGACAGCAGGGTTCATCAGATTCGGAAGGCCCTGGTAGTGCCAGTTTCATGGAATGACTAACTTGACGGTAGTGTTCATTCAAGACTAGATTTTAGGTAGACTAGTATTCGGTAGTATCGACTATTAGGACAAGCATGTATCGGGGAGGTATGGCATGTTTAGTTTGAAACTTTTGATTCCCCTTCTAAGGACGATGTATATTTGGTTTCCTTCTAATGATTAAACTCCCAGCTTTATGTCAATCATTTCGCTACTGTAACTGTTTATGGTTCGACCAGCTCGGATGTTCATAGAAATATTCTTTGGGTATCGAAATGGATTTTCTTAATGTAACTAGTGGGTGGATAGATTGACTGAAATTTCCCTAATCCTGGGAAGGAATTGGACAAAATTTGGCAAACCTTGTCTTTCTGATTATCTGAATACATCACCGAAGAGAGTGGAAGCTGAAGCAAACCCTATGAATTGGGTAAGGTAGCCGCTACACGGATTGGTAGATAGATCCCAATTATTACGATTGATTGTAAAGACAAAATTATGAAGTTGAGATTGAACGGAAAAAAAGGGGAAATGTAATTAAGAAACAAGCCGGACTAAGAAAGTTCGGGATTGACTTAAATGAAAAGGTTGTTGTGCCAGAAATGTTGAGCTTGGTGGCACGTGAAATTGATAAGAGTAACTAGAAGAATAAAAGAAAAGTAAGGGTGACCGGAGATGGTACCGAGAAGTCAATTGAGACTTGTATGGAGTGAAGTTTTGAAAAGATCAAAAGGTATCAAGTAAAAGGCACTATGCCAATAATTGATAGAAAAGTAATGCTATTAGCCAACCCCTAAATTCACATATTTTAGTGTGGCCAGTTGGGGCCAAGTCACTAAGGATTGTCAAGTGACTAATCCAACAATGTAAGGACAAAGCGGGGTGCTTCTAACAAAGTGCCAACCGCAAGAACTTTTGATGAAGAATGAATTGAGATACATGATGATGGATTTTATAAATACCATGGATGTGTTGGGAATGAGGATGGTGACCAGTAAAGGTTATGAGGATTGTCAGAGATGGTGCAGTATGATGCATAAATGTTATCTGAAACTTGGTGTCCTCAAGAGGAGCATTAGGCATTAAGAGATTCACGTTGAACACGACCAATATCTTCCAGAACATCCTTGCTACCATTACCAAGTTCTGTAAGAAAGAGCAGATAGACATGTGTTGTCTTTTGGAAGGTCATATAGACTAACATTCGTTTGAAAGAAGAGGTTAGCATTAGGCTACCTATAGGTTATCAAGATGAGAATGATTGAAAAGAGACCCTTATTAAGGATATATGATTTATCTGCCAAGTACAGGATATAAGTATCCCTTGAAACTAGAATTGAGGATAGAATGTCCATATATTAAGACGAACCCTGGGGGGATGCACAAAGGATAGCATCACCCCTAACAATAGGCATTGTGAATTCAGGCGATATAAGTTGAATCGACCAAGGTATCAAAAACCTATAAGGATTTGTGGAAAGGAGTCTCGAAAAGTACATAGAAAGAATTGTTATAGAGTTGATTAATAAGGTTTGATGTACCCTGTACCCAGAAGATACAGGAGGAATGATGAGGATGACCTAAGAAACCTTATAAGGGAAGAGGTATATTCCGAACTCCAAAAGGGAGGTTTGGTAAGGAATGTATGACATAGTAACAATAAGGCCAGATGAAGCATGTGTGAAACCATGAGAAAGTATGGATTGAACCAATAAGGTTGAGATTTTCCTAAAATAAGAAAGGACTGAGATAAGAAATATCCTAGATATGATTGGGAGTAACCGTGATAAAGTTCCCACAGAAAGGTGGAAGCAATGATTTTTGGAAAAAGACTGGAATATGTTTTCTCTCATCTAGCAGAGTTCAAGGGAGGATGCTCCTATCCTGAGTTGGAATAGATCCAGAGAATATTGATTTCAAGAAAATGTTATATTCAGGAAAGGCCAATGAGGTGGCCGACACTTTAAGTATAAGGGAGTAAGTATGTATGCTCATACTAAAGAGATAGAATGATAGAGTAAAGGACCTTGATGGTCATAATGTGGTAGAGGAAGTTACATTCCGTCTGATGATTGTGCGAGGATCAATTATAAGGATAGTTTAAGTAAAGATTCGATTCCTGATGTTGCCGGTAGCACATTACCGACATTAGGAGGCTCTACGACAGACCAGACCAAATTCCCCAAGAGACTCGCCTTTTCTTTGGCAAGAGAGAGGGGAGGTTAAGTAACAATGAATTGGTAGTAAATGACCAGAAATAGAGAGGGTACAAATACTGATAAGCTAAATGGCACGATGATGAATGACAAGCAAGTTTATGTTGGTGTATTTCTGTGCAAACAAGATAGAGAATTATGAGTTTGGCAAGCGATTAAGCAAACCGCTAAGCTTTTAGTCTTCTACCGGAGATATATGATTAATAATCTCACCAGCCTGTTCCAGCTGCGATGCTGGAAGCTTTCCTGCAATTTTATCTGCTTCATGTAATATCTACGTCAAGTTCAGGAAGCATTCCTTATGGATAGGAAATAGTGATTATTTTGTTTTCCAAGAGGATCTTGAATTGACAATTATGATGCTTAGTTATTAAAGCACTGCGTAAACGATAAACGATGGTGATCCTTCTGAGAAATTAGGTGGTAACGACTGTGGAAATGTCGAATTGAATCTAAGTTAGAGAAATCATCCAGGTTTATTTCGGATGGTATAATTTCTGGAACGACGGGATATTTGAAATGAAGAATTAGGTTATGATGGTTCATAAAATGATTATAGTAGAAATAAAGACAAGAGACTGATAGAGATGGAAATAGAATTGGGAATTAATAAGAGATCCAGATAGGCGGACTCATGAGAATCTCCAGTAATGAAGCAAGAAAAGATTGGAAAATAATTATGGAATGTGAAGTAAGGAATGTTATAAATGGATTGATGAATGGGTTTTTCCTGACGAACTCTCGGGATGACAACCTGATGGTGTTAGAATTATGAATATGAAATGGCCAGTGTCGTGGCGTGACATGCCAGTAATAATAATGTCAAGCAAGAAATCCAAGATTTTAACCTGAGAGGTGGAAGGATTTTCCAAAAGTAAGTGATGCTAATATCGAGCAAGAGTATAGGTCCATAGAATGATGGACAGAGCAGCAAGGACATGTGATATGTGAGATTACGAAAAAATTAGTAATTAATACGAATATGATTATTTTCTTCTCTAATAAACCTCTATAGTTCAGAGGTAAATTCTAAGTATGATATTTTGACAATCATGAAAACTTTCTTATATGATTCTTTGAAATTCGTTCCTTTTCTTCTCCCTTATTTACCTTCTTCTAAAATGAGAAGAACAACCCTTTAAGGAGGGGAGGTAATACTACGTGACTCTCCGTCTGTGTGATAGGAGTCTAAGTGGAATGCCATTAATTGTTTAATTGCTTGTCAAGTACTAAAGGCTGGCCCCCTTCTGTACTAGCTATGCAATATAACAAATGTTCATTGATCATAGTGATCTCTCAATAAATTCTTCTAATTCAATATATATACATCGAGATTGCGAAGATTAGGAATTGCAAAATTACGAGTGAGGGTATCTCCAAATTTCGTAGCGCATTAGTGATACCGAAGTCACTGCACGTACCAATAAGATTAATAGTATAAAAACGGACAAGAGCGTATACCGGATGATGTGTTGTGCGAAAGCATCAAAGAATTGGTAGGACGGATAAAGGGTGTATTGTAACACCAGTATGATGTGCTTTAGAAAGACTGGAATGTGTAAGGATCGACCAGAAAATTGGAAAGTGAAATGACCAACAAGTACCCAATTGTCTTCTACTTGATTCCGGGACGGAATCCTTTTAAGGAAGGGAGACTATAAGAACCCAGATTTTTGGGTAGAATTAAAACTTTTTATTATGCATTGATGTAAGAGTGAATAGTGGTTACAACTACAATGTAATACTGGCTTTAATGAATAAATAATGGAAGGATATATATTCCAAGGTTATATGTCCTGAGGGATGCTATTGGGTGATAACTTAGATTAGAATAATCTATCTCCTAGAAAGTTTAGATAAGATTCCCTAGAGAGAAATAGATACCCTCGTGTCATCCAAATCAATATCTATTATAAGTCCAACGATTCCGTAAGAAGGTTAAGGAACACTCGAGAGTGAACCAGGTTCATTTTCCTAATTATAGGAATTAAATAAAAATAAGTGATGAATAGTGATTTTGGTGGAATTTGTAATATTATTATAATAATGCTATATCCTGTATCCGGAACGGATTTCTGAGTTCGTATTAGTGATCCAGGAGGAGAATAAGTGTATGTAAAAGCTGTCGAATTCAGAAAGAGAGCACTTTTATTTTCTCCGAGATTTCCCTGGACACTGCAAGACTTAAGGATTTATAAAAGGGATTTAAGGAAATTAAATTCGAGAAGTATTAAGTAAGATGGAGGATGGTATTATAATTGTTAAGAAGGTTTTCGGTAAAACCCTAACTAGAAACGAATGAGTTATTCCCTCGAACGATCAACGAATTAAGCAATAACCGGACAAAGAAACAAGCAGGAAGCCAAGAGATAGTCATGTGCAAGAGGATAAGGTCAAGTAGCCAAGATATTTTCTATGCTAACTAGTACCATTAGAGATCAAACCAACTAGTTAGCTTAAACACCTCATTTCACCACAAAACACCAACACTTGGCAAATATGATGCATGGGATGACTTAGGCACTTTAATAAAGTAGCTTTATGAAAGATATTTTCCAAGCATCACCATAATTCAAGACAACCAAGCAAGCAAAAGATCAAAAACTCCATTCTCTCTCAAAATAGCCCCATTCGGCTATTCCTCTAATTCCAAGACCAAAATCAACCTTCCCACCATTGTTTGATCTCCAAATTTTTATCATAGATCTTACATTTCATAAAAATGATACCCTAGAAATCTTAGCCTCAAATACCACTTTTTCCATTTTCAAATAAATCCTTGAAGATGAGGGTGAATAGTGATTTTCAAGAACAAATTCTTGGATCTTGATTTCTTGGATGATCTAAGCTTGGTTAAGGATAGACATGGACTATACAAGGCTTAGCAAGGGCTTTAACACTCTCCAAGGAAGGTATAAACCTCATGAACCCTAGATCTTACTTTGAGGTTATGCTTGTTCTTGATGATTTTAGAGTTATATGTTCTTAAGGATGTTATAAGCATGATTAGTTAAGTGGTTTAGTGATTTAAGTAGCATGATGTTTATTACAGTGAAGTATGATATTCTTGGACTTGTTGAGATGAGAATCATGTATAAATGATGTATGGATGCCCGGTGTGGCTTGGTTTGATTGTTGTGATTTTTAGAACGTTCGATTTATAGCCGTCGTAATGCCCGATTTTCGTTAAACCTTGAAAACCGTGAATCACAGTAGGCTTAACTCACTGCATAGCTTAGTAATCTGCCATTATAAGATAGATTATGTTATAAGATTCGTTTTGATATAAAGTTCGTATGAAATGGACTTACGGTTTAGGAGTTATGATTAAATTCGTAAAAGTGGTTCGAAACCGTACACGGAAGTTCGTAACTGAAATTGGAATCCCTTAACATGACTAAGTCAGTGACGAATCATGGTAATTAAATATTAGAGGTCATAAGGAAGGTGTGAGAGAAAACCACAAGTAAAATGGATCGTTTTCCGATTTTATAAAAATGTTCGAATCGAGGTTAAGTGCGAAGAAACCACTTTTCAGAGATAACACTATTCATTCGAATGCTCCTGCCCTGTTTTAGTAAAATCTGAAAATATTTATCTTCTGAACAAAGTCAAGTTTTGAGCTAGCCACCTTATAGACATTCTCTAGAGTATGTACGCAAAAACGGTGCGTCATTTGAGTTAACGGTTACCGAGTTATGAACGTTTTAGTAAAAGAGGTGTGAATAGTGAAAATCCGCCGTTGACTGAACTTCGAAAATACATGTCACCTATCTAGACCCGTGTTTTCGGATTGGAAATTTTATGATAAATATTACAAATACCAAAGATGATTTTAGAAGTGGTTTCGTAATTAAATACAATTCCAATGATTTACTAAAAGGGTTGGAGTTTGAGTCCCGGAATAGTAATTCCCAGGGAAGTCAACTCTAGAGGTACTACTTTGACCACCCATTTTGGCTAGATTAAAAGAGGAATCTCGCGTCGACTAAAACATGAAACTTGTTAAGAATTATCGAGACAACATATTGGTGCAAAGAACGAGGTTATAAATGATTAAGTAAGATATACGAAAGATCCGACATTAAGGATAGGTTCGAGGTGTGTTTTGGACTAAGCTTACATGACTTAAGTTAAGTTATACTTAACCTTCGAAATGTTCAGTGATTGACCTCGGTTATTGTGACTATTTATAGATCACTGGATTGACACGAGGCACACTACCCCTACAGGATTACCAGGCAAGTTTCCAATACTTGAAACTGTTGTTGTGATAATATATATGATGATTGTTTTATACATATGCCATAGCATGCATGCCTACTTTCAAGTTAATATTGAATTACTTGTTCCCTGAATTGATATCGGCTTATAGACTATATATGAAATATCAGTTATAAGCCGGATTGTTTGGTTAAGACCCTTAGCGAAGGGCGTATGATATTCATACTTCAAATATAGACCGGGAGTCGATATTTTGTAATATATAAATAGTCGTGGAAACCCGGAGGGATCCCAGCGACAAATTTACTATTTCGAGGATTTTTATTCGATTACGAATCTTTCGAGGAACGTTATTTGAGTATTACCTCAGTGAAGGAATATTTAATGAATATTATTTTAATATTCATTTAGAATGTCATTTATTTAATGAATATTATTTTGATCATTCATTGGAGTTATTTAGTTAATGAATATTATTTTGAATATTCATTAGAGTCATTTGGTTGACGAATATCATTCCCAAATATTCATTTGGCTTACTTATTATTATTTGGAATATTCATTTGATCTTTATTTATTTAATGAATATTACTTTCGAATATTCATTTAAGGTTTGATTTACTTAATGAATATTCATTGGAAGTTCTATTTACTCAAGGAATATTACTTCGAATATTCCTTTAAAGTTTTGATTACTAAATGAATATTATTCGGATATTCATTTAGAATATTATTTGTTTAATGAATATTATTTGGATATTCATTTGGAATGTTATTTGTTAAATGAATATTATTTTCAAATATTCATTTAAGGTTTGATTTATTCAGTTAATATTATTTTAAATATTTAGTTAAGTTTATTTATTCAATGAATATTATTTTAAATATTCATTTAAGAAGAGATTTATTTAATAAATAATTCTATATATTCATTCGAGGATTACTTACGAGCAATAGTATGATTTAATAATATTCCGTAATTATTATTGATTTAATAAATATTCTTGGAATATTTAATTAAATTCTTTTGAATTCTTTTTGTAATGATTTATATTATTCAAAGGTTATCCTTCACCTTCAGATATTATGTAAAATATTTCGAAGTCTTTTATGACTATTTTATCAAGGGGAGGTTCCCAAAACTCTATTTTCATTTAAATCTGTCTTATAAGAAGATTTAAATACTCGCTCAAACCTCCAAAAACATATAAGGGGACCTCACTTAGGAGCTGTTATTTATTTGACTACCCGGTCATATTCTTGCTAAACTATCTTGTCACTCACATCTTGATTCTTTCAAGCATCGATATGAGTCTGTTTGGTTACCTCCTCAATGCTCGAGGGGTAAGAATTGATGGAACAAGTTTATATCCATTAACAAGCATCAGCTTGGGAAATATTGGTGATTTTTCCTTTCCAACTAGATACGACTACTTTGTGGAGTCCTATCAACAAGTAACATACTTGGGGAAAGGGGGAGGAACTTCACGTTTCAAAGTTATGGATGTGAAATGAACTAGGAGATGCGTAAGTGACCCAGTGGCGCCGGTCCAGCAAATGGCCCAACCGTTGGCCGGGGGGTTCCAGAGGGCGGTAGACAAGTGAATCCGTCGGTGCTTCCTTCTACATGTAGTAAACAAGAGGTGGGGAGCATAACATGCGACTTATCATCGCGTAAATGCTATGTCTCCTGGCGCGTCAAACTCCAGTATTAGTTCATCTCTCAATAATGGAAATTTCCTGCAACCTTATCATTATTGGCAGGTTTGAAAAGTGTTTGAATTGGAATTGCAATATTCTTCCTGCAAGTTCCTCTATTATAAAAAGTTGATAATATCTGGCTCATCTTTGACATAGCAGATATTTATTCAAAACAAATATATTTTGAGTTACCTTGTAACCTCATCTCATACCTTATATTGGTACTACATCGTTAATGCATGGCATATGGTATCAAAGATATTTTGAACTGTTATATATTATTACTGTTCAGTTGTATTCTTTTAGGTGGGCTATTGCTCACCCTTGCTTTATTTATTTATATCACAACAACAGCTAGACCAGATGGCCGCGCAAGGCGCACTCAGCGTAAGCAGGTGACAGCCGTCAGAGGAATAATCGCTGAGGTCATAGCTACCATTGCTGAAGAGGCAGCTACTGGTAGGCTAGTTGTTAGCATTTGAGTATCAAGTGTAATTATTATATGGCATATACAAATGGATGGCAAAGAGTTTGTAATGGTTAATTGTAATTCTTTGGGTTGTAAGAACTCAAACTTGTGATTAATAATATTGTTGGTTACTCTGATTTCATCTCTGGGACTATAACGGGTGTGTTTATTGTTGTTGTTTTGGGTCACAAGGTTGTAATTTAGATTATGTTGGTTTTGTGGATGGATATTGAGACCGTAACGACCAGATCCCTGACCCCGGATCTGGGGGTGTTACAGAAGTGTTATGTAGTGTAAAGCAGACGCGTTGTAGGGACTATTATGTATTATATTAAGGTGTATTGTAACAACTTTAAGTAGACATTGGGATTCTGGAGATACTCTGATATTGTTATATTTTGGTTAATGTAAGTGAAAGTTCTAAGACTATAACCTGTGGAGTTAGATGCATGGAGATTACTTTTATTGTTGTAGTAGCATATACTGTGAACATGTATTGCTCTATTAGGATGGATGAAGACGTGGCGACCCAAATTCCTTGTACGGAAGTTGGGGGCGTTACACTTTCACTATCCTTTTCTTGCAAATCTCCTCCTGTTTCCAGTCATTCTATATTATCTCATTCCTCCTTTCTCCTTTATCTAAGGTATCGGCCACCACATTGGCCTTTCCTGAATGGTAGTGTATCTCACTTATTGTTTGGCCATATTCTGATCTCTATCATGACATAAAATATTAGTACTTCATCTTAATACATCTCGTCTCTGTAAAATCCTCTAGAAACTAGTCTTATAATGCTATTTCTTGAAACAATTGTAAGAAAATATTATTTATAATATATATTTCCTGTTCGTGTCCTACAAGGTTGTGTTTTTCCCACAAAATATCCTTATTCTTTCCCACTGAATCAGCATATCTTACTTCCTGACAGATAAATTATTCTTATCTATTTTATTAATTTATTTACACCATTCATTGACCGAGTCGATCCCTAACCAAACATTTACACTTAAGAGGTTAAATTAGCGCGTACCTGCAATTTCCTCCGGATACTATATCCCATATGTCCATTGTTCGATCACTACACGCTCTTTACACCTTGCTGATCCACCTTAGTTCCTTCATGATATACTATCCATTCCACCTCTGTAATTTCCCTTTATTACTCTCATCAAAATCTTTACCTCAAGTTTTACTCATTCACACCTTTTGGATTAATCCTTTGAATACTTAACATCTTTAATCTCTCTTTGCTACTCAGGGTATTAGTCACAATATTGGCCTTCCCCACTAATAGTTATTGCACCTCGAAATCCTTCATTAATTATCCTCACTTTCTTTGTTTATCCTTATTTTAACTCTATCCTCAAAATACACCTTACTCTCAGTAGTACATCTCAATTATGCCTTAAAATTCCTCATATTCCTTTCTCTTACTAATCATCAAATATACCCATTTCTTCTCACGATATTCCTTCCTTTCTTATATTGAAACGCTCCTAGCTCTAATTATCTCTTATTGAAATTTCCCTTGGAATCTTAAGTTTCCTCGTATAATCACGTATACTCTAAACCTTACTTCCATTATTCTATCCCAAAAAAAAAAAAATTCTTCTATATTCGAAACAATTGATAGTAATCCGAGAAACTTTGAATTGAAACGAACCCATAAACCAATAAAGGTCCCCTAACAATTTATAAGATTAAGAGTTTTAAAGAGCTCTTATTCGAAACAAAAGAATATTTGGGAAATCAATATGATGGAAGAACCCGTACGTCACACAAGTGAGGGCGTCCCCTCCGACTTCCTATCACACAGACAGATCGTCCTTGTGTACACATATAGGGCTGTTCCTCTTAATTGGAGTAAGAAATATAGAGGGAAATTTAAATCACGATGATAAACACCATCTTCCAAAAATAATCTTAGAAGAATATTTTGACTAAGATAGATAAAATACAATTTTGAAACACATTTCAAGGGTACCAGAAAGTTTTGAAAAGATACAGGCACTTAATAAATAAGAGGTGCCAGATCACAACTGAAATTACCCATCAGTGAAGGAAAATTGAAACTCAGTAACTTAGCAGGGCTTTAGGAAATTTGAAAATAGGTACCATTAATAGCTTCTGCCCAATTGAAAATCCCAATAATGGAAGGTTTTCCTCAATACCATTTATATCTTAGACTACGTACTTTCCAAAATTCCCAAAATTTCTTAAATTTGGCACTCACCATTTATCCTTAACCTATCATCTGATATTCTCAATTATCGTCATTTACCTAGTCATGACTTGGCTCAATACTTTCTACCTTTATCCATAATAGATCACAACCTTCTAATCGATATACTTACGTAATATTGATCGTCTTAGCCTAACACTGCTCCGGTATCAAAGACCCTTCAAACTATACTTTATATTTGTATATTCTAACATATCCCGTATACTCACGAGATTCTCTAACGTACACTTCCCAATACATCAAATATTCCTTTTCTCATATCAATTCCGTGTACTACATAAACTTAACACTTTTGGCATAATAGCCTTTTTATTTAAGTCAATCTCGGAATTTCTCAGTCTGTCTTAGTCCTTAAGGTATATCTTGGCTTTACCAACCAACCTCAGTTTCACCCTTTCATCTCCACAAACAATCAATGTCTATTCACCAATCCACTTACAATATTTCTTCAAACTCCCTTAAACACAAGAAGACTTTAAATACCCTTAACCTTGGCTCACTAATCTCCTCTCCCTATACTAAAACATAAACTTTTATTAGTAATAATCTATAAAATTATAATCACTACTTAGAATAAACGCTTCGTTCGATAAGCCACCCTTGAACTCGATGGGAGTTCACAATTTATATTATTACTGATATATTTATTATTATCACTCTTGTTCCTGAGCATTATGACTCTTAGCTCTGATACCAAACTGTGACACCCCTAGATCCGGGGTCAAGGATCCAGGTCATCACGGTCCAATTTCCATTCAATATCAATATCTCTTGGGTTTTTTTTTTTTACTTAATACTTATGCAATTGACCCCGCAATAATACACACACACACACCAGTCATATGCTCAGAGAACAACATTCATCATAATAAAAGTTTAAAGTTAACAATTATTACAACCCAGGCTCACACTTAAATACATTGCTGAATGATACTTCGACATGAAGCATTTCAACAATCAAAAGTTTATTACATGCTCGCACACTTAATTATACATAAAGTTCCCAGCACCCGTCTGCCTCATCACTACCTCAGGAGTCGACGCTAGCGTGCTCTCAGAAGGTCGCCTTCCCCCTACTCTCTTGCGGGGCGTTCTGCGTAGAATCGACATACCTAGCTGTATATAGATAAGTAGCAAGAATGAGCTAAAATAGCTCAGCAAGATAATTTCTATCACTAAAAGGTAACATTTAAACATCTAAATATATGTATATACGACGGGGAAACTAATTATAGACTTTAGGAAAGTATAACATTCCTATTTAATAATACATCATCCACTTTCTATTGTAAGAAAAGAAAAATACAATAATATAATATCAATTCCTCTTCTACATACAGATAATAATCCACACTTCCTCAATATATTGATTATCTCAAGATAGTATAGAAATTTGAATTATATCTCATTATAATCCTTCCAATTCCTTTTTACACAACAATTTTATACCACTATATAAAATCAGTTTCTCTTCCATTTATAACACAATTCCTTCTTTTCATATCATTTTTCTGTTTCCAGTATAAAAATCTGAAAACCACTTTTCAATTCTTTCCTTTTAAGAAAGCATTGGGGATTTCCACTGTTGCCGAATACGTGAGCCACGATGATCAGTCGTCCTCCGTACCCGTCCCTTTTCACTACCGGTAGAAGGAGGAAGGTACACCACTACATCCCCCTGGAGGAAGGTACACCACTACATCCTCCTTCGGCAACTCTTGGGCCGAATTAAAATATTGATTGCTGGACTGTGCAGCACACAGCCTCCTACGCTTTTTGTTGCTATCCCCCTTTTGTCAAATCATTATTCCATTTATAAAATATCATTCCACATTTCCATTTTCTCACTTTCATTTCCACATATCATTCACTCATATCATTTCCATTCTCGCACATTACTTCTATAAAATATATATATATATATATATATATATATATATATATATATATATATATATATATCACATAAAGCTTTGATTATGCTCCAGACATCTCTTTCATATTCAAGAAATCAAATATACTTTTATATTCATAAAATATTCCGTCCATTTAAGAGTAGTAAATAATAACCAAATAATATTCATTTAAACCACTAATACTCAAAAAGAATATTTATAATATAGTATTATAAACCATATAACCCTAGATAACAACTGATACCATTCTCTTTCATATCTCTTTACCCTAGAGCACATTCGCTCCATTCGTAATCATCTCTATATTCATATTTCAGAAATCATTTCCATCTCTCTTTAATTTCCCAAAATCAAGGGAATAAATTCTTTGCAATATAGCCACAATAGCATCACATATATATACATATTCCATGATATCATTTTATTCCAAAGATAAATAATTTTCAAAGTAGGGATAGAAGGTTCTTGCCTCTATTCCTGAATCCTGAAGATGTGGCTCGTGGTTCTCCCGAAGTTTCTATAAACACGAAAAGATCATCATCAGAACTGAACATATTCCACTTAACCACCTACGCTCATATAATAACACTCTTATAATATCCCATTACTACTTCAAAAGTTCTTGAAGACTTAACCATTCTTATTCCCGATTAAAGTTTTCAACGATTTACATTACTCCCTTAACAACCACTCCCGACTGTAAAAATTCTCATAATTCATAAATTGCACCATTTGGCACAAGGTCAGCTGGTAAGGGTTCTTTGATCACCCTATTATAACATCCCAAAGTTTCATAATTTTTAAAAATGTTTAAGTAGGTTGATCATAGCCTCAAAGTTAACACAATTACATTTTCTCGGTTTCCGAACGCCTTTCACTAAAACTGACTTTTCTCCTAAACCGTTCATCAGATTTTAACGTACCTTATATCAAAACGATCTACGAACTAAGCTCTATCATGTCATGGTCAATTGGTAACCTAGACAGTAGGGTACCATACGGAGACAGGGGTCCAAAACAGGGCAGATTACATCCTAACGAAAATCGGGCATTATAACGGCTATAATTTCATACTTTCCAAATTTTTCTCACCTCCAAATCCATCACCAAACACATACATCAAACCTACACCATGTGGTCATCATACCAACCATGGATTTACAACACAAAACACTTCCATATTTAACTCAAACCACTTACAAACACATAATCATCATAAATCATCACTTATCATAACTTAAATCACCAAGTTTTCTATAACCAAGCATATATATTCAAAGTAATACTAAAGGGTCTTGAGATTTATACCTCCTTGAAGCTTGACAACACTTAACAAGCCTTGGGTAGTCCTTAAATAACCTTAAGGTAGCTTGGATCAACTAAATAAATCATAAAAACAAAGTTAGAAATTCGGATTCACTGGACACCAGTTGAAAGAATCGCAAAAACGAAGGCCTTACCTACGTTTTCTGGATGAGGATTCTAAAGGAGAGTTGTAGAGCATCTCACCAGCTTTCCAACCATATAAAGAACACAAAATTCCATTGAGTAATGAAGGAGATATGGCCGTTTGAAAATCAGCCCAGAAACTGTCAATCCTCCTGGACAGTTTGGTTTCTTCAACTTTGAGCATGGATTTGACTAGGCTATACTACTTGGATTGATATGAAATTTGGAACGACTCATGCCCATGGAGTGGAGAGGTTGTGGTTAAAATTTGGTGATTTTATCATGGATAGAAATGGAGATATGAATTTTCTTCTTGAGAGTGTTCTTGTTTGGCAGTTTTGGGAGAGATTGATATTTTCTTTGTTTTCTTTTGCTTTTCTTCTTGGATAATGCCCACAAATGTGATATCTATCTCTTAACACCAGTTAGGAAAGTAGTTTTTAGTGTATTTGATGTCCACCAATGAGATTAAAACAATTGTTGGTGATCTAAACACCTTACCATGCCAAAATGCTACTTAGTACTCAAGTTTGACAAGTTTACTCCTCTTCCACTTTGGTTTTAATGTTTGCACCAATGGGATTCCTTCCTTTACACTCTAATATCACTTAATATCAGCTCCATACTTGGGTTGGGCCGAATTTGGGCTTCTCCCCATGTCCTTGGGCTTTTGTTTGGGTTTTGTACAAAGTTCTCTCGTCATCTGATTCATCGAACGATTTCTTCGATCGTCTCAGTGGTTTTTCTCTTGTAAATCTCTTGAATATATTTTATCCTTTCCCACATCATATATTAATGTGTTAGGGTGATTCTAATCCTCAAGTAGGTATTAGATCCAATATCCTTGGTATATTCTCTTTTTCTCAGAAGTTGCTCTCCCGGTTATCTCTTGGGTTCTCAAGCATTCTCAAACTCGTTTAACAATCTAAATTCCCTTGGCATTTCCTTGACTTGATCACTCCTTGGTTTAACCTAATTTCACTATTTACTCAAGATATAAACCCTTTAACATTTCTATACTCCTTAATATCACATTCAATAGAGTCTCAATCGAAATCGAAAATCCTTAAAGTCCATATTCAGGAATTTCTGAAATCTGTCATCGTTTCGAGTCACTCATTTTCATAGTACATCACTAATATGGTTTTCGATTATTCATTTTCCATCTCCAATATAGAATACCTACACACCATTTCCCTAAATTCCTCAAGATCACTATTCATTTGGGCACTGTAGCCTTTCTAAAGTTAGGGTTATTACATGTGCCACTGAGGTGAAACGAAGCTCGATAGCGTTTTCCTCACAATACTTCTTGAATTCCTCATTGTTAAACTGTGTCCCATTATCCGTCACAAGAATTCGCGGGATTCCATACCTACAAATTATGTTCTCCCAAAAGAACTGGGAAACTTGCTTGGTGGTTATCTTGGCTAAAGGCTTAGCCTCAATCCATTTAGTGAAGTAATCAATGGCGACAATCAGAAACTTCCTTTGTGATGAAGCCATAGGGAAAGGACCAAGAATGTCCATCCCCCACATTGCAAACGGAATGAGAGAGCTGATTGAGGTTAATCTCTCAGGCGGCTGCCTTACAACAGGGGCGTGTTTTTGACATCTGTCACACTTCTTGACATAATCCTGAGCATCTGCCAACATCTCTGGCCAATAGAATCCCAGGCGGGTAATCTTGTGAGCTAGGGCTCTGCCCCCCAAGTGCTGCCCACAGATCCCTTCATGAACTTCTTCCAATGCTTCTCTTGCCTCTTGGGGCCTTAAGCACTTCAAGTACGGGATGACAAACGATCTCTTGTATAAGATGCCTTCAATCAAGGCATATCTCAATGCTCTCACTGACAATTTTCGTGCCTCCAAGGCATTGTCAGGGAGCCATCCGGTTTCTAGATGAGCTTTAATAGGATCTATCCAACAGCTTCCAACATCGATAGGTGCTACCAACTTAGAGTTGACGGTCGGGGCCTTCAAGACCCGGAAGTAAACACTACCTGCATAATTCTCTATCTCAGAAGAAGCGAACTTAGAGAGGGCATCGGCCTTAACGTTCTCTTCCCTAGGAATGTGCTCCACATAGCAGCTTTCACGACTCTGAGGTATTTTGCCATAGTTTCATCCTTGGCCTCAAACTCACCATTCACTTGCGAGACTACCAGTCTTGAATCTCCACACACTTTGAGGTTCTTGACCCTCATGACTCTGGCCAATCCCAATCCGGCTACTAATGCTTCATACTCAGCTTCATTGTTGGTTGTTGGGAAGTCCAACTTCAAAGCGTATTCAACTGTGAACCCATCGGGGCTTTGCAAAACCAAACCTGCACCACTAGATTTTGTTTTTGATGCTCCATCAAAATAGAGCACCCAATACTCTTTCTGGTCAGCTATAAGTTCTTCATCTTTATCTTCGTTCTCAGGGGTGGTTATCATCTCATGCCCCCCGACTTCTTGGTTGTCAATAGTGCATTCAACCACGAAGTCAGCCAATGCCTGAGCCTTGATGGCTGTCCGAGGCTTATACTTGATATCAAACTCTCCAAGCTCTATGGCCCATTTGATCAATCTTCCACTTGCTTTCGGACTGTGCAATATGCTTCTCAACTGTTGGTCTGTCAAGACTTCGATTTTATGAGCCTGAAAGTACGGTCTCAATTTCCTTGAGGCAGTAATCAATGCCAATGCAAACTTCTCAATGGGAGAGTAATTCAACTCCGCCCCATGTAGCACCTTACTCACATAGTAGATGGGTTTCTGAACCTTCTTTTCTTCTTTGACAAGAACAACACTCAATGCTTGTTCGGATACCGCCAGGTATAGGTAGAGAATCTTTCCAGGACTAGGTTTGGCCAACAACGGGGCTTCAGCCATGTATTTCTTCAACTGTTCAAAGGCCTCTTGGCTCTCTGTGGTCCACTCAAAATTTTTCACCTTCTTTAATGCCTGAAAGAAAGGCAAGCATTTGTCACCAGACTTGGAGATGAATCTCCCTAGGGCCGCAACTCGGCCAGTTAATTTCTGTACATCTCGTATTGAGCGGGGTGACTCCATATCCAGAATAGCCTTAATCTTGTCCGAGTTGGCCTCTATGCCTCTCTTGGAAACCATCATCCCCAAAAATTTTCCCGATCCAACACCAAAAGCACACTTGGCTGGATTTAGCATCATCTTATGGTGCCTTAGCACTTCAAATGCCTCTCTGAGGTGCCTTATGTGATCTGCCTTGAGTAGGCTCTTGACTAACATGTCATCAACATAGACCTCCATGGTCTTTCCAATTAAATGGGCAAATATCTTATTCACCAGCCGTTGGTAAGTAGCCCCTGCATTTTTTAATCCAAAAGCCATAACAAGATAGCAGAAAACACCAAAATCAGTTATGAAAGACACCTTAGGAATGTCGTCCTTGTGCATCTTAATCTGATTGTATCCGCTGAAACCATCCATGAAGCTCAACATTTCATGTCCAAAGGTGGCATCTATCAACATATCAATTCTAGGCAGAGGAAAACAATCTTTTGGGCATGCATCATTCAGATCAGTGAAGTCTACACACATCCTCCATTTTCCATTCGCCTTTTTGACCATCACAGGGTTAGCTAACCATTCAGGGAATTGAATTTCTTCAACAAATCCGGCTTCCAATAGTTTGTCAACTTCTTGTTTAATGGCCTCTTGCCTTTCAGGAGCAAAATTCCTCTTTTTCTGCTTTATTTTCTTCCATTCAGGATCGACGTTCAACCTATGAGTTATAAGTTGAGGGTCAATTCCTGGCATATCCGCTGCTGTCCAAGCAAACACATCGCTATTCTCTTGCAAGAATGCTGTCAATTCGCCCTTCAGGGGTTCCTTCAGAGATGCTCCTATGTATGTAACCTTTTCCGGGTCGCCCAGCTCTAGGTGGACAGGTATTAAATCCTCTGCTGGCTTCCCTCGCTGTTCATCATCACTACGGACGTCCATGTCTTCAATCAGGAGTACCTGCCCCCCGACTCCATCAGCTCTTAGGGCGGATACATAACAACTTCTTGCCATCTTCTGGTCGCCTTTTTGTTCTCCGACCCCGTTTCGGGTTGGAAACTTAATCTTCATGTGATATGTTGAGGCAACAGCCTTGAACGCATGAAGTCCAGTCCTTCCCAGGATTGCGTTATAAGTCGAGGCTGCCTTAATTACCAGAAAATTCAACATTTGAGTAGCTTCCTTAGGTTCCTGCCCGATTGTCATGGGTAACTGGATAGTACCCTCGACCTTGGACTCAACC
The DNA here is from genome assembly GCA_037693485.1 of Kitagawia praeruptora. Taxonomy (NCBI): domain Eukaryota; kingdom Viridiplantae; phylum Streptophyta; class Magnoliopsida; order Apiales; family Apiaceae; genus Kitagawia; species Kitagawia praeruptora. The sequence continues at coordinate 150,274,661 of CM075351.1, read as the reverse complement.
CCATTGAATCCATAAATGGGCATGTTAGTTGGAGTCAGCTGAGAATCGGTATATTCCATCTTCACAAAAGCATCATGAAACAGAATGTCAACAGAAGCTCCATTGTCTATCAAGACTCGTTTTACCTCCAAGTTCCCAATCACAGGGGTTATAACTAATGGGTCATCATGGGGGAATTTCACCCCTTCAAGATCAGAGTCATCAAAACCAATTACGATTTCAGTTCTAGCACGCTTCGGGGCCTCTCTCACAATATGCATCACCTCCCTTGCGTATGCCTTTCGAGAATTTCGAGTTGTACCGGCCGCTGTCGGGCCTCCCCAGATCATGTTGATAACTGGCCCTCGGGGCTGCGTGTTACGGTCACGATCATTATCCCTTCTATCATTGTTTCTCCTTTCGTAGTCCCTTCTTTGGGTTCCACGATCTTCACCCTTGGTGAAGTTACTCAGTTTTCCTTTGCGGATCAGAAATTCGATCTCATCCTTTAACTACCTACAATCATCTGTATCATGCCCCACATCTCGGTGGAACCGACAATATTGATCCTTGTTCCTCTTTGCGAGGTCTCCCCTGAGTGGCTTCGGCCATCGGAAGTCCTTATCCTTCTCGATTTCCAACAAGATTTGACTTCTAGGGGCATTTAACCTTGCATAGTCAGAGAACCTTGGTCCCAAGCTCTTTTTTGGTGGCGAATCAGAGTCATTGCTAGTTCGGGGATACTTGTCCCTAGCATCATACTCCTGCTCTTGCTTGCGCTTTTTTGTATCATTGTTCCCCCGACCATTGCCTAATGTGACTTCCTTCTTCGTGCTATCTTCAGCCTTGATGTACTTATCAGCCCTTCGCTGGAGATCAGCCATATTCTCCGGGGGATGCTTTGCCAATGATCTCTTAAAGTATAAGTCGGTGGTACCATGCTCCAAGGCTACCATTTCAACCTTATTGTCCAGATCAGTGATGTTCAGAGTCTCCTTGGTGAACCTCTTAAGATAGTCTCTCAGACTTTCATTCTTCCCTTGTACCACATACATAAGAGATGCAGAGCTTTTCTCATGCGTTCTTCTGCTGATAAACTGACTAATGAAAGCAGCACTCAACTCCTTAAAGGAACCAATCGAGTTTGCAAGAAGCTAACTATACCATCTTTGAGCCATGCCTGATAAAGTTTGAGGGAATGCCCTACACTTCAAAGCGTCGCTTGCAGGCTGCAACAGCAGTGCATTTGAGAATGTTCTAACGTGGTTTGCAGGATCACCCATTCCATCATAAGCTTTAATTGTTGGCATCTTAAACTTCTTTGAGATACGAGCATTTGATAAGTGGATTTATATCCACTTGGAACATTCTAAATCGGCTTAAATTGATTGTCTTGGGCTCAAGTTTCTGGTAGTTTTGATGTGTTTTGTTTAGTTGTGCAGATTTACAAGGATGTTGATTATGGTGGATGTTTTTGTCGTTTTTGGAGATTTAATTTATTAAAATTCGGATTTATTGGGCTGCACGCGTGAGATTCACTGTTTGGGCCATATCTTGAGTTCTATAAGTCTGTTTTCAGCCCGTAAGCAGTCCACGCGAAGATAACGAGATTCTCTATCATTCTAAGGTGGTCCAGAAGCCCAATTACGTCTGGAACGGCTCTGGAAAACAGAAGAAAAGTCAGTTACGAATTTCCCTTAAAAAACAGAATCAGTTTAGGAAACGTATCTTGCAGAAATTCTATTATAATTCTGTTTTGGTATTTTCTTGCTGGGCAAGGTGTCTAGAGCCTATATAAACACATCCAACCCTTGTAAATTGTATAATTAAGATTATTATCATTAGGATTAGAACAATTACATATCAATTACTTAGTTTTATTTGGGGTTAAATGGCAGTTAGGTCACTCAACTGACTGGAAACTTTCAATTGGGTCATCCAACTCAAAAAACTTTCAATCAGGTCACTTAACAAATAAAAACTTTCATTTCGGTCACTTAACAAATAAAAACACGCTAAATGACCTGATTTTAACGTGTTTAATGACCTGATTTTAACGTGTTTAATGACCTGACTGAAAGTTTTTAACGTGTGTAATGACCTGATTGAAAGTTTTTATTTGTTAAGTGACCTGATTGAAAACTTTTTGAGTTGGATGATTCAACTGAAAGTTTTGAGTCAGTTGAGTGACCTAACTGCCATTTAACCCGTTTTATTTGTATCTTTTCATACTTTGTTTTTATCATGGTTTCATCAGATCCCATGATGACGAGAGGTTCAATTATGAACTAATCGTTGTCATGGGATTCTAATGGATTTATTTATGGAGCTTTAGTATCTTGATGCTTTACAGATCTGTGTGTGATGTATATCTGATATCCTCGTATGGTTATGCTTACTTGATAGATGCGTCATGAACATCTAATTTGTTAATCTCTTGTGAAGCGAGAGTGGATCTTGAGATTTAGAACTTGCCATGCTAGCATAGGATAGGTTGATGTTTTAACATCATGATTTGTGGCATGATTAGAGATAATATGCTACCCTATGTGATCAATGTGGATAACTTGTGCTTCAACCTTTATGTTTTCAAATTCTATAGAGATATAGGGTCTAAGCATAATTGGTGTCTATTCATCTTCTATCTCTTTTGTGGATGTATGTTTAGTTTGGTATACGTATACTGAGAAGTAGCGTTTACTTATTTCGTGTTGTCCGATCAGATATCATAACCATTGCATATAGTGATTAAAGGCGTCAGATCTAAGCGAAGTATTTAATGAAGTTAGGATTCCATGGTTTATCTTGCAGTAGTAATTTGATTCCAATTCTTGTTAGTTAGTTAATTCTTAGTTTGTTAATTTACTTTCTTAGTTTAATTTAGTTAATTAAAACCCAATTTGTTATTTGTCTTAGCAGTGCATAATAACCATACACTGTTGCATAGGTGCGTTTACTGAATTAAAACCATAACCAGATCTCTGTGGGAACGAACTCGACTTATTCATATATTACTTGTGACCACGTACGCTTGCGTGATTTTGCATAACAAGTTTTTGGCGCCGCTGCCGGGGATCATTGGTGTTTTATTTTTGGTTTATGTGCTTGTCAATAGTGGTCGTTAGAGTTCACTGACTCGGATTAGTTACTTATCTATCTTGTTTAGTTCGTTGGTGTTTCAGGTACTTGTCGGAGAGCGTTGAAGATGGATTTTCTATCTTACTATGGAGTTCAGCAGGTGGTTAGTGTTTGTGAGCTATGTGCGGGCGCACATGAGACGTATCAGTGCTGGAGCAACCAAGGTGGTATTCAACAGCCTCAGCCATGTGAGCAGTATTTGGGCGTTCATGATCCATCGCAATATTGTTACTACGGAGGAGTTGATCCATATGTCAGTTATGAGGAACAACCATATTTTCAATACTATCCTCAACAGTACCAGCAAGATGTTCCAGATATGTCATATGTCTTTGGTAGTGAAGAGTTTCAACATCAGCAACCTACTCCTACTTATCAATCAGATGATGATTTGAAGGAGATTAGGAAGGAGATTAGGATGCTTGCAGAGAATAATGAGAAGCTTGTCAAATCTATGGGGACATTAGCTGCTCAAGTTTTGAGAGTCTTGGAACAAGAGAATCAACAATTCATACCAGAAGCAATTCCAGAAAATATTGATAACTTGGAGCAAGGTACTGCATGCTTAATTGAAGAAGACAAATTCCAAGAGGAGGAGAGTGTTCATAAGCCATGTGAGGAATTTGATCAAGCTAGTGAGGTGGATGATTTGGAAAGGGCACTATTTGAGACAGACACTGATGAGCTACGCAAATTTCAAGAATTGTTTTGTGAGAACCTAGAAGACACTGTTGGGCTACGTAAATTTCAAGAATGGGTATGTGCGAACCAAGAGGCTGATGAACATGAGAAAGATGCAGGTCTTCTACTTGTCTCAGAATTTAAAGATGGAGGTAGCGCATTAGAGCCAATGGAGGAAGTTCTCTTTGAGGAACCAAAGGCTTCAGAAACTTACATTTACCCTCCTCCATTATTTTCAAGCGAAGCCCACGAATGTGTGTTGTTCTACAAATTGTCAGATTTTGGGTCAACAGATGAAGGCATTGGAAGAGGACATGGTTGTTACCTGAATAGGTCAAGCAAGGAGAAGGAGCAAAAAGTGTGCCGCCGAGATGATGATGAAGTATTGCGAAGAGAGGACCAGGCGAACTATTATCATCCTTAATGGAGGCTTGGAAGTAACGTCAAGCTATTGACGTTAAAGAAGCGCTTCGTGGGAGGCAACCCATGCATTAGTGTAGGAAGGAAAAAAAAAAAAATTTGAGAGTTGTGTGAAAAAAAAAAAAAAAAAATCAGAAAAATCGAATTTTTTGGTGTGTCACGCAGGAGCCACCTGCGTTACAGGGCAAATTGCGCCCCTGTTGCGCAACTTGCGTCTGCGCAACTGCATTTGAGGCAAGCTGCCCCCCTGACGCGCAAGTTGCAGAGGCGCATCTGCATTAACAGCAATTTGCTGTGCACGCGCGCAACTTGCGCTTGTTCCAGTGATTTCAGAAAAATTTTCACCACTGCTTCCTTGATTCCGTGTGTTGCTGTGTATACATATATAAAAAAAAACATTCTTAACCCCCAATTCTTTTTATACCCCCATTCTAAACCTATTCTAATCCTATTTCAATTCCAAAACCTTCCCTCTTTTCTCCAAAATTCTAAACCAATTTCTTTTCTAATTCTAATTTTTTTATTACTATTATTATTATTATTATTATTATTATTATTATTATTATTCCTATTTATTATTTATTATTATTTTTGTATTTATTATTCTTCTTATTATTATTATTATTATATACCCACCTATACATACAAATCCAATTCCTCTTCTATTTTATTTATATCTCTAAATATTCAATTCTAAAGAGGAATTAATTGCAAGTTCACCTCTTTGATTCGTATTGGGTAAATCTTTTTCTCTAATCTTATTTTTATTACGAATTTGTGTTCTTGTCAATTGGGGTTTTGTAGTATTCAGGCAAGGTGGCCAGTCTATGGAGCTCGTGCGCAATATCCTCCACCAGATACATCCGAGGAGGGTGACTGCTTCGATATTCAGGTATGTTTTCTGCTATCCCTTGTATTTACTTCCATTCAATGAGGACATTGAATATTTTAAGTTTGAGGGATTAGTAGTTGTTGTTGTATTATTTGTTCATATAGGATATCATGTTTGCATAGTAGTGATAGTTCATGCATGATTGTTATGTTCGTATTATCTACGTGTGTTCATATAGGACATTCTATTTTTTATTTTTCGTATACCATGTGAGTTTTCATTTAGTTGCATTTTCATGGCATGCATATTTTATGATCCCTTAGGACGAGCTGATTCTGATTGATAGGTGGATGTTGATTTGGGTGTGATGATGATGAGTAGAGGGCTGATTTATAGTTTCTATGAAATTGACTTGCATGTTACGGGAACAAAATTTATTACACAGTCTCATTGGGGTGCTTTTGGGCTAGGTTAGGGTCATGCCTGTGGGATGTTTTGAGATTTAATCACTTGTTTATATTTAGAATTTTCGTTATTCCCTTTATAGCGTAGGAACATTAAAGTCTAAGTTTGGGGGAAACCAGGAATTTTCATGCTAGTTCTTCATAATTGTTAATAATGGCTAGGCGTCAAATGGCTAGTAGTCGGCTCATATTTATATGAGTAGTCTAGGGTTGGAAATGAGAAAGGCTCATTCCAGATTGCAGAAAAAAAAAAGAGAAAAAAAAAGAGTCAATTTTTGTTTGTTTAAATGCAAAATTAACCAGAGTGAGCTCTTTAATACTCGAGTAATTAAGTCTGAGGGGACTTAGTCCTAGTAACCTAAAGCCCTTGTGGTTTGGGATTGCTGACCTAACACTCGCTACATGGGTATTATTGTATAAGCCTTTTGGGGTCTCATTCATTGCACGGTTAAATAAGCATGCGTATTGTATATTCTATTATGTGTCATAGTAATAAAGCATGAGTTTCTGTCTACCTTGGATAAGGGTGGAGGTGTTCCTAGGTTATGGAGTGTCTACAGTCTATTCTGATTATAAACCTGTGATTGTCTTGACGGAAAGCATGTATGATTTTTGACCTAGTTTTGGGAGTATTTCTGATGAGTATCGCACACACGCACGTTTCTGTTCATGTATTTGTTAGTATACGGGGATTTAGTCGAGCTCTGCTTGGATTTGTTACGTTCATTGAGATATTTGCTTGTTAGTTGGTTTTGGTGAGTTTGAAGGGGATCTTGCATTTTTCATAGTAGTTGCATTCATGCATTGCATTGCATTAGGTTAAATGGATTTTGTGGGTACATTCGCTATAGGCCCTCACGAGACCTTACTCGTCCACTAGGGCTGCCTAGGGGTTTAAAGGGCTTGTTGCATATGCCAAATGCAACCGTGATCACCTACGGAAGTGGTACTAGATAGTTAGTTAGTTGTAATTGTTTATGCTTGAGGACAAGCATCGGTTTAAGTTTGGGGGTGTGATAAGTGGATTTATATCTACTTGGAACATTCTAAATCGGCTTAAATTGATTGTCTTGGGCTCAAGTTTCTGGTAGTTTTGATGTGTTTTTTTTAGTTGTGCAGATTTACAAGGATGTTGATTATGGTGGATGTTTTTGTCGTTTTTGGAGATTTAATTTATTAAAATTCGGATTTATTGGGCTGCACGCGTGAGATTCACTGTTTGGGCCATATCTTGAGTTCTATAAGTCTGTTTTCAGCCCGTAAGCAGTCCACGCGAAGATAACGAGATTCTCTATCATTCTAAGGTGGTCCAGAAGCCCAATTACGTCTGGAACGGCTCTGGAAAACAGAAGAAAAGTTAGTTACGAATTTCCCTTAAAAAACAGAATCAGTTTAGGAAACGTATCTTGCAGAAATTCTATTATAATTCTGTTTTGGTATTTTCTTGCTGGGCAAGGTGTCTAGAGCCTATATAAACACATCCAACCCTTGTAAATTGTATAATTAAGATTATTATCATTAGGAGTAGAACAATTACATATCAATTACTTAGTTTTATTTGTATCTTTTCATACTTTGTTTTTATCATGGTTTCATCAGATCCCATGATGACGAGAGGTTCAATTATGAACTAATCGTTGTCATGGGATTCTAACGGATTTATTTATGGAGCTTTAGTATCTTGATGCTTTACAGATCTGTGTGTGATGTATATCTGATATCCTCGTATGGTTATGCTTACTTGATAGATGCGTCATGAACATCTAATTTGTTAATCTCTTGTGAAGCGAGAGTGGATCTTGAGATTTAGAACTTGCCATGCTAGCATAGGATAGGTTGATGTTTTAACATCATGATTTGTGGCATGATTAGAGATAATATGCTACCCTATGTGATCAATGTGGATAACTTGTGCTTCAACCTTTATGTTTTCAAATTCTATAGAGATATAGGGTCTAAGCATAATTGGTGTCTATTCATCTTCTATCTCTTTTGTGGATGTATGTTTAGTTTGGTATACGTATACTGAGAAGTAGCGTTTACTTATTTCGTGTTGTCTGATCAGATATCATAACCATTGCATATAGTGATTAAAGGCGTCAGATCTAAGCGAAGTATTTAATGAAGTTAGGATTCCATGGTTTATCTTGCAGTAGTAATTTGATTCCAATTCTTGTTAGTTAGTTAATTCTTAGTTTGTTAATTTACTTTCTTAGTTTAATTTAGTTAATTAAAACCCAATTTGTTATTTGTCTTAGCAGTGCATAATAACCATACACTGTTGCATAGGTGCGTTTACTGAATTAAAACCATAACCAGATCTCTGTGGGAACGAACTCGACTTATTCATATATTACTTGTGACCACGTACGCTTGCGTGATTTTGCATAACAGCATTCATCACGTCCTCAGTAAACGGAGGTGTGGGATCATCAGGGTCCCCAAGTGGCATCAAATCCTTGGGGTTGCTCTTAGGGGTTTCCACCCTTGTAGTTCTTCCAGTTGGGGCGGTAGCCCTTCTTTGCCTTCTTGAAGGCCTCTCCAGATCTATAAAGGGAATCGGTCCTGATGTTGGAGGTGGTAAAGTCTGATTTGATCTGGCTTGCTCCCTGGCCATATCTTCCTTTAATCTTAAGATCTCGGCTTCATAAGCCTTAATCCTCTCAGTAGCTGTTGAAGGGAGTCCATCATGAGTAATTTGAGTTCTTCCCAGAGGTTCTTTACTTGCACGTCGCCTCCTTGGAGCTTCATCACGCTCGTAATCATCGCCAGAAGATGATTCGTCCGTATAAGGACCAGAAAAATCACGATAATCTCGATCTCGAATATACAGGGCATGACCACTTGATCCAGCTCCGTAGTTAGGCATCCCGTACATTGGATTGGTGCTTATGGGGAGATCTGTAGTGTGGATCTGAACCCCTCGTGGAGGGTTGTTGGGGTCTATAATCAAGGAAGAAATCCCCACCTGGAGGGGGTTAGTCCCTGGATTTGTGTGGACGATCGGAGGTAACGTACTCTCAACATGGGAAGTCGTCCCTAGGGGTTGAGAAACTTGATGCGGAACGATAGTCCCGGATGCTGGAGGTATTTGTTCAGTGAGGGGCGGAGCAGAGCTAAGAGGTAGAGCCTCGGTTGCAATTGGCTCTGTAATTGCTGGTGTTCTTCGTGTGTTAACCATGGTTGATGTCTTTGTCCCACAGACGGTGCCAAATGTTGTGGAATAAAAACTAGGTTATGATTATGACGATTAGGGTTTGTGAGCTTCGAGCTTTAATGGCTGCTTCTGCGTTCGAGACTAAACGGTCCTCACAGAATGCCTACGTATCTCTGTATTAGAGAATCAAGCCAAGAAAACGTAGTTCTAGGATGAGGGGTCAGACCCTTTATATAGGCTGAGAAGCCCTAAAATCGTAGTAGGGTTAGGTGACTTGGTGGGCAAGTCACCGACTAGAAGAAGGTTCTAGTCTCCTTCCATGTATGAATCAGTTTCCATGTTGAAGTATGTATCTTGGAGGCTAAGTCAGGCAAGAGTAATATCCTTGTTTGACTCTTATTTGCTGAGCTGTTTTTACCCCTAATATTAATTACGAAATTAATATTATAGATAGGGATTGGGGCCATCTGGTGGGCCCCACGTTTGGACCATTCCGGGTTTAATTAATGCCATATTAAATGTGTCTTTAGGGCTTACTTTTAGCCCATATCAGGATTAATACTACCTTATTGTTTAACAATGTGAGTTTTGCCATGACAGCTTTCATAGATATATCACATGAAACTAGTGGATAATAGAATGACCTGTTTCATTTTGCTTGTTAGACATAGTCTTAAACTTAGCAGGCTGCATATTAATGGAGGGCTTTTAAGTTGTCACCTAGTTAAATACGGATCTGCCTTTTTTTAAACAGCACAAAACATAAATATCTAAGGATGCGGATCCGTTTGATGCTCTAACTTACAATATCCCAGAGAAACCTGTGACATTTACTGAGGGAGCTTCATACGGTGTTCTGTGATACAGAACACTTCCCATCCTACTCACATTTTAAAACGTGAGACTTCTGAGCAATGTCAAATATTTAATTTCTTGTAATAGATACTGTTATTGCTTATAGAAGTAGCTATATTATACCTTCAGTATTAACTTTTTATGCTTCCATAATCTGTTTGACTCTGCTAGTGCAAGTTCTTTTTGACTCTGTTCTGTAATCTTTTTTTTTGGAATCACTAAAAGAGGGATTCCTAAGGATTTAGACCACTTTTGCCTGCTGATTTTTTCCCAGGAATACATTTTTCAGCAAATTCTTTTAGAATATAAATAATAGTAGATCTGTGCGGCTATAAAGTATTCATTAATTATCTAGATTGCGATTGATCTTGGAGAAATGAATCATGTGATTCTTATTATATGCACCTTAGTAACTTACAGGGATCTTTAATGATATCCTGCTCAACATAACTGACTAACTGTGCCACTTCCCCTGAGTTCAGTCATGTTGTTTTGAAACTAGATTCTGCTTCTACCTTTTTAACTTTTGATTTTATGATTATGTGGAGTCACATCATGAAGCTTATAAATATGCCTTTTTGCATTAGCTTTGTAATTCTTACAACCCTCAATGCATAAAATAAGCAGCAGGGTTGGCTTTATTTAGAAGTGGGTTTCCCACTTCAAAAGTACATACCTTTAATTAAATGAGCTAAACAGTATATAGTCATGTTCACAGTTGCAATCACTTACATATGAAACTTCAATTTTGGTTTGCTTAGAGTTAGATCCAATGTTTGGACTCCCAATATTTCGGGCCCATACTTCTGGCTTTGTACATTTTGTAAGGTATAGTCATATGCCTATGTAATGCTTCATGCAAACTGTTTGTTTCTTATATGTTTGTTTTTCTATTCAGGCTTTGCAGCTGAAAAAGAGTTTTTCAAGCTATTTTCTATGTTTAGTTCTCAGCATGAGAACTGGGAAGAGTCAAATATAGCAGATAGAAGCCCTATGACAGACACCTCCACAGACGTGGATCCAGATGATCAAAATCCAAGGGTAATTTATCTAACAGTAGAATCTCACATAAGTGTTCACTTTAATATTATTTTCTCTTAGCTGGAGCCACGTGTTCGGAAACAGGCGTAAGAGTTGCATGGCTGTAGCTGCTGTTAGCATGCATAATTTATTATGAATCTTATTTTTTTGTTAATTTATTATGAATCTTATTCTAGTTGTAGGTGCTAGGTAAAGATATATTGTGACACCCCCCAAATCCGGGGTCAGGAGATTTGGTCGTCACGGGAAAATCCTCAAAATAAAACATTTGTTTAATAATAATCATTCACTTGTGATTGTCCAACACTGGAAATATAACACTTGTGATCCCAAACATACCAAGATCTTTTAAGGCTATAGGGCTAGAAACAAGAATCCAAATTCCATTAGAAAAAAAAACATTCCTTCTTTACAATATTCCCTTTGATCAAAACTTAAACCACTGGTGTAACTTCGATAAAAAGTACGCCAGGCCAACTAGACTATACATAATAATAATAAATATTAGAACTCAATTATATAAAATAGATCTTACTCTAAATCCAGATATCCTGAGCCAAGTCATCTTCGAAATAGCATCACGCCTCTTCTCTTTCTGAAATGTGCGGATACGTCTCGCCAAACTACCTTACTGAAATGTTAGAATTTACAACAGCAAGTATGAGCGAAAGAAATGCTCAGCAAGCGTATAAAAATTTTGATATAAAACCAGGATAAGTGGGGCATCAAAATCAATTGAAATGTAAAACAGTTTATAGAGAAACTGAATCAACAACTGTGATATAATTCAAATCATAACTGAAATCATTTGGCATGTCATAAAAATGAATCATCTGCCAATTCACAATATATAATAGCCATTCGGGCGATATAGATTGGATACACTTATATAACTGAAACACAAAACACCATTGCCCCCTGATCAGGTTCATAAGCAATGGGACCCTTTATAATCACCGGTACGTTACGGCACCCGTGTTATAATTTGGATTTCTTGAGGGTACCAAAATAGGCAAGTAATGTTAGCCTATAGGAAGATGGAATGGTTACCATATCCTCCTTAAATATATTGCTGGACCATAACATCAATCATGGCCTCCTACGCTTTACCAATAAATATTGCTGGACCATAACATCAATCATGGCCTCCTACGCTTTACCATTTTCCAATCCAATAGAGCAATTTCCGAATTCAACAGAAAATGCTTAGTTTTATATTAATCTGAAAATTAATACCCCAAAAATATTTTTAACCCCTAATTAAAATTATTAAGCCTTAAAAATAATTTTTATGGGATAAAAATGTAAAAATTTTATCTTTAAACGAATATAATATATATGCCAAAATTTCCCAAATATTATGAATATTACAAACATTACAAAATAATGCATTGATAAATATCCTATCTTTATATAAAAATAATTTTATCAAAAACAAGGTCTCGGATTCAGTATAGGGGCTGGATCCGGAAATTAAAATGCGAAATAATTGTATTCTAAAAATATAAAAATTACAGAAAAATAGAATAAAATAATCTATGCTACACAGAAGTCACATAACACGTATGGGATAATTTTCCTATTTAATAAAAATCATAACGCGTTTAAATGCATTAAAAATAAACTAACACACATTAAAATCAACTAAAAATATATTTTAATATAATAAATTACACGTAATTTTTCGGGTCGTTACATTCTTCCCCCCTTATAAGGATTCCGTCCTCGGAATCAGCTAAGGCAACTAGTGGGGTTCCTTAACTCCTCATCATCAATAATTGCTTTACAAAACTTGGGATTGTGCTCCTTCGTAAACAACTTCTCCAAAATCTCAGTTCAATTATAGGGTCTCTATCTGACACAGTTATCATTGGAGTCTTACAACACATCATTATTCGTTTCAAATATGGCTCGACCAACTTTCCATTAACATAATATCCTTGATAGAGAGGGAGAACTGATTCCATTGCGAATCTTATTTCTATCTGCGAATTTCGCTTATCCTGACCTGATTGGCATAACCTTGAAATTCAATAGAGATAACAAGAATCATAAAATTTTGAAGAGAACAGATTCCATATCATAGCAAATGTTCCACAATTGTGGTTATGAATTTTATGAATTTTAAAGCAACCTGATTTGAAATAAGAGAATAACTGAGAGATCAATATGATCACATGAACCCGACGTTGTGTGTCTTAGCTCCGACATTTACAATTAAAGGTGATCAGCCTTCTTGTAATACACAACACACCAGTGATGGCGTCCCATCCAACTTCTATCACACAGACAGATATACCTGGTGTCCCCTATAAATAGGGTTGTTCGTCTCAGTAGGAGTAGAGAAATATGAAAGGAATACCAAATTTGTTATTTTCCGAAAAGAAGAACCAGGAAGAAAGTACCGAACAAGTGGTACTATATTGCAAATAAGGTTATTAATCATTGGAGAAAACAAAAAGTTGAAAGTCTCAGAAATTTAAAAATAGGTTTCATAGTAACCACTGAAACAATTAAGATTCAAAATGTAGATTGAACACAAGTATCAAAATGTCATTGTTTAGAATAGGAGATATATCTTTTAACGAATACCTCTTTAGGAGGGATATCAAAATAATTCATAGAAAGAAAAGGTATTGCCAAGGTCTCTCATAATGTCTTCTTTGCCAATTCCTTCGATAGCTCGTCATTCGAATTTAAGCTTCTTCCGTTCCACATTTTTAAGGATATCGATATCGTTTGCCAACGTCAACTCGTAAAAATCTCTGAAGATTCCACAGTAAACATCTCCATTCGCAAGGCGGTCTATCCAGTTCAGCACAACTATCTCAAACGAGTACTCCAATATTAACTTACTAATTGGTACTATATCCAATAGTCCAACACGAACTCTATATGAGCTCTGACGTTCCTTACTTAGCTATACACACTCCTACACACTCTCGTTTCTAGTTTACTATAACCCTGCTCTGATACCAACTGTGACACCCCCCAAATCCGGAGTCAGAAGATTTGGTTGTCACGCAAAAATCCTCAAAATAAAACATCTTGTTAATAATAATCATCCATTTGTGATTGTCCAACACTGGAAATATAACATATGTGACCCCAAACAACCAAGATCTTTTAAGGTTATAGGGCTAGAAACAAGAATCCAAATTCCATTAGATAAAAGCATTCATTCCCAACATTCTCTTTGATAAAATCTTAAACCACTGGTGTAACTTCGATAAGAAGTACGCCAGGCTAACCAGACCATTACATAATAATAATAAATATTAGAACTCAATTATATAAAATAGATCTTACTCTAAATCCAGACATCCTGAGCCAAGTCATCCTCGAAATAGCATCACGCTTCTTCTCTTTCTGAACTGTGCGGATACGTCTCGCCAAACTACCTTACTGAAATGTTAGGATCCAAAAAAGCAAGTATGAGCGAAAGAAATGCTCAGCAAGCGTATAAAAATTTTGATATAAAACCAGGATAAGTGGGGCATAAAATCAACTGAAATGTAAAGCAGTTTATAGAGAAACTGAATCAACAACCGTGATATAATTCAAACCATAACTGAAATCATTTGGCATGTCATAAAAATGAATCATCTGCCAACTCACAATATATAATAGCCATTCTAGCGATATGGATTGGATATATAAAAATAAAGACGAAACACCATTGCCCCCTGATCAGGTTCAAAAGCAATGGGACCCTTTATACTACCACCGGTACATTTCTATACCCGTGTGTATAACCCGGATTTCATGAGGGTACCAAAATAGGCAAGTAATGTTAGCTTATAGGAAGATGGAATGGTTACCATATCCTCCTTAAATATTGCTGGACCATGGTAGCAACCATGGCCTCCTACGCTTTCCAATAAATATTGCTGGACCATGAAATCATCATGGCCTCCTACGCTTTACCATCTTCCAATCCAATAGAGCAATTTCCGAATTCAACAGGAAATGCTTAGTTTCACATACAGTTCACATCCCTATTATTTACTACGATAATAAGGATATGAAGAGTTTATCTTAAACAATTCCCCCACATCAAGGGTACCAATATCAAGCAACTCTGTTTGCACAAAAATATTTAAGAACCATAAATAGCTCTGAACAATAGCTATTCGTCATGATATGAATCAATGAAACATAAAATAAAAAGTGTTTAAGATGATAAAGAAAATACTTGCCTCTGGTCCTTTGTTATTACGTAGCGCCAAAGTAATACAACTATCTTCTTCTATCTCACGTCATCATGTCCTCTGTTGATCATTCGCTGGTTTGACGCTCTTGCGATTGCCACGAGTCTGATCCGTTGACATCGAGCCCGCGCGTCTACTTCAATATCTTTGTCGAAAGAAAAATAATTGGAAATGTCCCCTTTGAACATAGACGTTTTCCCGGTGTTAAAACACCTCACAATAAATCCAACAATCCACAGACAATGCCTTCATCTCAACCTTCTTCATTACAATCCACAAACAATACCGCATCCATCTCTAACCTTATTCATAACCCACAAGGAATATTTCATCCATCTCCAATCTCCTTTATTAAACATTTACTTATCTCCGCTGACAAACCTAAGTCAATATTCAACAATTAATTTTTGCGAAAATAAACGATATCCGACCATCATTGACAGTAAATCAAAGAAAACATTGCTTACTCTTAACGACCTCTTATAATATAAACCATATAAATAATTAACACACATTAACTATATATATCGATCAAAACTCGATTTATAACCTAACCCTTGATACTTAATACCTTGACAATTTACATCTCACGTATAAGGACTTGATAAGTAGATCACATAATCACATAGCACGTAATTCACATAGCAGATACGACTCCTAATTTAAAAGAGCACTCAAAATAATTTTAGAATATTTAAAAAAATATTTTAAATCACTTAAAAGAATTTTAAAAGATTTAAATACCCTTTTTGTATAAAAAAGGATCGCTAATAAACCCTCCGGGTAATTATTGGATTCCCAAAATATTTTAATAAATATTTAATCCGGGTTTATAAATAATTCTAGAATTTTAAAACTATTTTTATCGCTCCCGGATTATTTTTAGGATTTAAAACAATTTTATTTCTATTTTAAATCACTTTTAAACAGAAAATTGGTTAATTAAAAATTAAATAATCCTAAATAAATTAATTAGAGTCAAGTAATAATTAATTAATGAAATTATCTAATAAATAATTACATTTATTAGATAATCAAATTAATTAAATTATTATTTGAGATTAATTAATATTATTAAAATTATTTAATTCTTAATTATTTTTGAATTAAAAACAAATAAATAAAGAAATAAAGAAATAATTAAAATAGAATTCAGAAATAATTTCCAAATTTATAAAATATTTTCAGAAAATAATATTTCTGGAATTTATAATTAAATTCAGAATTATAAAAGTAATTAAAAGTAAATAAAAGTAAAAGGTAAAAAGTTAAAATCACTTTGTTTTTCACCACACAACTGAAAATGGATTAAAAACGGGTCAAGAAAACGGGTCATGAAGAACGAATCCGGGTCGTCAAGAACAACCCGCCGGAAACTGGGTTTTCCAGAATCCGGCCGGCGTCCGGCCACCGGAAAAACGCCGGACTTAGCAATAACATACGGTTTCTGCAGCTTGTTCCCTCCAATAACGATACCACATAACAACAACGTTGTTAAATCAATCACAACGATCGAAACTCGACCGAAAACGACCAACCGTGGCCATCTCCGGCGAGCTCGACCCAAAATTCCGGTGAAACTCCGATTTGCTTAAATCGGAAACTAAACTCCACGATTTATATACCAAAATGAAGCTAAGCACTTGTACAATCGAACCCCTAACCTCTTAAACACAACATATCATCACAAGGAACGGTATAATCCTTTGAAAATTCGGTTTAAAAACTTAATTCGTATATCACCAAATTGAACACAAACGTATCAATTGAATACATCAATTAACTCCCTAGGATCATGGGAAGCTATACAAACCATCAAAACAATCAACAAATCTCTTAAACAAAAAGCCCCAAAATTTTCACATAAACCCTAGAATTTCGAATTAAAACAGAAATTTGAAATCAACACATACACGCATATACACACCCACATATTCAGGTAGTACAGCATATGAGATTCAATTTGGTTATTCATATGAGAGATTTGGATCCCGAAATCACCTTAAAAAGGCTGATTAATCCTCAAGAACACCAAGAACAATTCCACAGAATTTTCCAGAAATTAAATCAAAAAATCTAACTTTTTTGACTATTTTGATAATTAATAATAAAATTCTGCTATTTATATTAATCTGAAAATTAATACCCCAAAAATATTTTTAACCCCTAATTAAAATTATTAAGCCTTAAAAATAATTTTTATGGGATAAAAATGTAAAAATTTTATCTTTAAACGAATATAATATATATGCCAAAATTTCCCAAATATTATGAATATTACAAACATTACAAAATAATGCATTGATAAATATCCTATCTTTATATAAAAATAATTTTATCAAAAACAAGGTCTCGGATTCAGTATAGGGGCTGGATCCGGAAATTAAAATGCGAAATAATTGTATTCTAAAAATATAAAAATTACAGAAAAATAGAATAAAATAATATATGCTACACAGAAGTCACATAACACGTATGGGATAATTTTCCTATTTAATAAAAATCATAACGCGTTTAAATGCATTAAAAATAAACTAACACACATTAAAATCAACTAAAAATATATTTTAATATAATAAATTACACGTAATTTTTCGGGTCGTTACATTCTACATGAGATTCTATGCTTGATTATAAACGGAGTCGGGGGGCATGTCCTTTCGATTGAAGACATGGATGTCCGCAGTAACAAGGAACACCGAGAAAGGCCAGTAGAGGACATCACACAGAAGCTTCGAACAGCCATTGAGGCTAAGGCGTTAACTGACTTCGTGGTTGAATGTACCATGGGCAACCAAGAAGTCGGGGGGCAGGAGGTAGTACCCTAAGCAGGAAGTGAACTTCAGAATAAGAATGAGAAGACCAGAAGGAGTAGTGGGTGCTTTATTTTGATGAAGCATCAAAAACAAAATCAAGTGATGCAGACCTAGTCTTGCAATGCCCCGATGGGCTCAAGTTATCCTAGTAGGACTTAGCTTCATCTAGTAGAAGCAGAATTAAGGTTCATTGAAACCATTGCAGAGCATGTTGCTCCGAGTAGGACAGTAGTACTCTATGTAAGGGTTGAACCCATTTCAAGTTATTAATGAAAGTTTGATTTCCATTCATTGATTGAGTGATTTTATTTATGTGCCGAGCACCCGATGAGTGCAAGTGAAGGATGACCGAGTACCGAAAATAAAAGAATACACGAATGGAAAACAAACAAATGCATAGGTCAAGATCCCGAAGGGTCAAGAGTTGGGTTACAACGCAACCAAGTAAGAGTTTAAGTCTGTAAAGGACCCTGGATAAGAAAGAAGATAAAAGCCATATGCAACAGTCAAAGCCATGAAAGGCCGAGGATGTTAAGGACTAGTTACTCTTCAATACTTATTAAGTACTTGGATTAAGGATCCAAGGATGAAGGCCAATAGATAACCTTAAGCAAGGATTAAGAAGTTCAAGCAAGCTCTCGTCTCAGAAGTTTAAAAGGCAAGAAGCCAACGGGATTGCATTTATCGGAATCAAAATCGAGGAATCAACCCCGAATCCTAGGTTGAAGAACAGAAGATGTTAGCCATGAAGGCCAAGATTATCCATGAAGGCCAATGTTAGTTATGAAGGCCAAACTTGAGGGGGTCATGAACCTCCAATTAAGATCCAAAGGTTGAAACTTCGTGTTAACTTGAAACCCAATATGTAATTTTGAAAACCTCCTAAGGAAGGTTCAAGACCTCGTGGGGCTAACCAAAAACCCCCTGGCCTTGGACCGGTAGCTCTGATAGATATTTCGGTGACTTAAAACACCATTGAGATTGAAAACCCTTGATTTCAAACTTTGGCGTTCAACCTTCGAACATCGACATTCAACACCCAAGACCAAGACAAACATTGAAGCCATGACAGCCAAGCGAGCTGAGAAGTTACTTATATGGGAGCATCTTTGAAAGAACACCTGAAGGGCAAGTTGATAGCATTCTTGAAAGAAAATAGTGATGTGTTTGATTGGACTACAGTTGACATGCCAGGGATTGATCCCCAACTCATAACTCACAAGTTGAATGTTGATCCTGGGTGGAAGACAATAAAGCAGAAAAAAAAGGAATTTTGCTCCTGAAAGGCAGGAGGCCATTAAACAAGAAGTTGACAAGCTCTTAGAGGCTGGGTTTAGTGAAGAGATTCAGTTTCCTGAATGGTTAGCTAACCCTGTTATGGTCAAGAATTCAAATGGGAAATGGAGGATGTGTATAGACTTCGCTGATTTGAATGATGCATGCCCGAAGGATTGTTTTCCTCTACCGAGGATAGACATGTTGATAGATGCCACAGCTGGACATGAGATGTTGAGCTTCATGGATGGGTTCAGTGGCTACAATCAGATTAAGATGCACAAGGATGACATCCCTTAGGTATCTTTCATAACTGACTTTGGTGTTTTCTGCTATCTTGTTATGGCTTTTGGTCTAAAGAATGCAGGAGCTACTTACCAACGACTGGTGAATAAGATATTCGCCCATCTGATTGGAAAAACCATGGAGGTCTATGTAGATGACATGTTAGTCAAGAGCCTATTCAAGGCAGATCACATGAAGCACCTCAGAGAGGCATTCGAAGTGCCGAGGCACCATAAATGATGTTGAATCCAGCCAAGTGTGTTTTTGGCGTTGAATCAGGAAAGTTTTTGGGTCTAATGGTTTCAAAGAGAGGAATAGAAGCCAACCCCGATAAGATCAAAGCAATTTTAGATATGGAGCCCCCACTCTCAATAAGAGATGTGCAAAAGTTAATGGGCCGAGTAGCAGCGTTAGGAAGATTCATCTCCAAGTCTGGTGATAAATGCTTACCTTTCTTTCAAGCATTGAAAAAGGTGAAGAATGTTGAGTGGACACCCGAAAGCCAAGAGGCCTTTGAACAATTGAAGAAATACATGGCTGAAGCCCCGTTGTTGGCCAAACCTAGTCCTAGGGAGACTCTTTACTTATATTTGGCGGTATCTGAACAAGCACTGAGTGCCGTCCTCATTCGGAAGGAGAACAAGGTTCAAAAACCCATCTACTACGTGAGCAAGGTGTTGCACGGGGCTGAGTTAAATTACTCTCCCATTGAGAAGTTTGCATTGGCATTGATAACAGCTTCGAGGAAGCTACGACCATACTTTCAGTTACACAAGATTGAAGTCCTGACGGACCAGTAGTTGAGAAATATTTTGCACAGCTCGAAGGCCAGTGGAAGTCTAGCCAAGTGGACGATCGAATTTGAAAATTTGACATCACATATAAACCTCGGACAGCCATCAAGGCTCGAGCATTGGCTAACTTCGTGGTTGAATGTACCATTGGCAACCAAGAAGTCGGGGGGCAGGAGATAGTAACCACCCCCAGAAGTGAGGATAAAGATGAAGAGCATGTACCTGATCAGAAGGAATATTGGGTGCTCTATTTTGATGGAGCATCAAAATCAAAATGTAGTGGTGCAGGTTTGGTTTTGCAAAGCCCCGATGGGTTCACAGTTGAGTATGCTTTGAAGTTAGATTTTCCTACTACCAACAATGAAGCTGAATATGAAGCCTTGATAGCCGGATTGGGCTTGGCCAGAATACTGAGGGTCAAGAACCTCAAAGTTTTTGGAGATTCAAGACTGGTAGTCTCGCAAGTGAATGGTGAATTTGAAGCTAAGGATGAAACTATGACAAAGTATTTGAGAGTTGTGAAGGCTGATATGACTCAGTATGATGAGCGCTATGAGGAGCACATTCCAAGAAATGAGAACATTAAGGCCGATGCCCTATTTAAGTTAACCTCTTCTGAGATAGAAAATTATGCAGAGAGTTTTTACTTCCAGGTCTTGAAGACCCCACCATCGATTCGAAATTGGTAGCACCAGTTGGTGTAAGCTGAAGGATAGACCCTCTCAAAGCTCATCTTGAGACTGGTTGGCTCCCTGATAATGCCTTAAAAGCACAGAAACTATTAGTGAGAATGTTGAGATAAGAGGTCCTTTGTCATTCAATACTTAAAATCTTGAATCTCAAATCCCAACACAAAGGTTAAGCCTTGATGGCCAACAAGGCTGTCTGCCTCCAATCGAGCTTGTCGTTTGAGTTTAAGGACTCGAATCAAGAGTCGTCAGTCAAGTTGAGACCTAAGAAAGGTTATATGAGCCTAAGAATAAGGTTGGAAACCTAGAATCAAGCTAAAGGGTTGAAAACCAACAAAGGCATACTAGGCCTAAGGTCAATCACTAAGGAGCAAGTGAACTACCTGAATGATCAACCGAGAAGGAAGACCTCCTCCATGAGAAACAAGGATGAGGTAAGAACTAAAGAACTTCATCACAAGGATGAGAGTCAAGGGTTGATGATAACCAACAACCATGAATGAACTCAAGGTTCAAAACCAAGCTCCGAGGAGGGCGTCAGCCGACCAAGACTGATTTTCAGTCCTACACGGACTGTTGACGCTGTTTGGGCCATATCTTGAGCTCCGGGTATCTTTGGACGATCTTACAGTCCACGCGAAGATCTCTGGGTTTTCTATAGTCTTGGAGACCCCATCCGACCACCAATTGGCCGACCACGCTCCGAGGAGGGCGTCAGCCGACCAAGACTAATTTTCAGTCCTACACGGACTGTTGACGCTGTTTGGGCCATATCTTGAGCTTCGGGTATCAGATTTGGACGATCTTACAGTCCCCGTGAAGATCTATGAGTTTTCTATAGTCTTGGAGACCCCAGCCGACCACCAATTGGCCGACCACGCTCCGAGGAGGGCGTCAGCCGACCAAGACTGATTTTCAGTCCTACACGGACTGTTGACACTGTTTTGGCCACATCTTGAGCTCCGGGTATCAGATTTGGACGATCTTACAGTCCACGCGAAGATCTCTAAGTTTTCTATAGTCTTGGAGACCCCAGCCGACCACTAATTGGCTGACCACGCTCCGAGGAGGGCATCAGCCGACCAAGACTGATTTTCAGTCCTACACGGACTGTTGACGCTGTTAGGGCCATATCTTGAGCTTCGGGTATCAGATTTGGACGATCTTACAGTCCACGCGAAGATCTCTGAGTTTTCTATAGTCTTGGAGACCCCAGCCGACCACCAATTGGCCGACCACGCTCCGAGGAGGACGTCAGCCGACCACAGATGATTTTTTATCCCAAGTCCATGATTTTTTAGGATCACGGATAATTTTAGATCCTAGATCCATGATTCTCCTTGAGATCACGGATGATTTAAGATCAAGATCAAGATTCTTGATCCTTAAGATAAGGAAGTCACGAATGACCAAACTGATGACTTGAGATCAAGATCAAGATTCTTGATCCTTAAGATCACGGATAGTTTTAGATCCTAGATCCATGATTCTCCTTGAGATCACGGATGATTTGAGATCAAGATCAAGATTCTTGATGCTTAAGATAACGAAGTCACGAATGACCAAACTGATGACTTGAGATCAAGATCAAGATTCTTGATCCTTAAGACCACGGATGATTTTAGATCCTAGATCCATGGTTTCTAGGACCACGGATGACTTTAGATCCGAGATCCATGATTTCTTTTAAAACCACGAATGGGTTTAGGTCCGGGTTTTTTAGCCAACCACGAAGTGGCCGACCACGACACCCGGAGGGCCATAGCCGACCACGAGTTGGAAGACCACGACCCGGCCGACCACGAGTCAGAAGACCACGAGCTGGCCAACCACCGTGTTCGGGAGGCCTTCGGCCGATCACGGCCTAGCCGACCACGAGCTACCCGTTGATCCGGCCGATCACGGGTAGTTTGTGGTCCTAGAACCCGACTTTTTCAGCGAACCTCGGATAGTTTTCAGACCCAGATCTCGACTTTTTCAGCGAATCTCAGATGATTTTCAGTACTAAAAAGAGGTCAAGATTAGCACCGTTTAGTGCTGTTTAAGCACTGTTTAGTACCGTTTAAGCACAGATTAGTGCCGATTAGCACAGATTAGTGTCGTTTAAGCACAAATTAGTGCTGATTAGCACATATTAGTGCCGTTTAAGCACAGATTAGTGCCGATTAGCACAGAATAGTGCCATTAAGCACAAATTTGTGCCGATTAGCACAGATTAGTGCCGTTTAAGCACAGATTAGTGCCGATTAGCACAGATTAGTGCCGTTTAAGCACAAATTAGTGCCGATTAGCACAGATTAGTGCCGTTTAAGCACAGATTAGTGCCGATTAGCACAGATTAGTGCCGTTTAAGCACAAATTAGTGTCGATTAGCATATATTAGTGCCGTTTAATCACAAATTAGTGCTGATAAGCACATATTAGTGCCGAAAAGCACAGATTAGCACCGATTAGTGCTGTTAGTGCCGTCTTATGCCGTTTAACATCGTTTAACACTGTTTAAACGTTGTTTAAGGCTGATTAGCGCTGTGTAGTGCCGTTTAACACCGTTTAGTGTCGTTCAACATTGTCTTAAATGCGTCGGTCGCTCCACGCTTTACATTAAGATGATATTGTTAAAAGTACTCGCGTAAGAGCAATAAACCCTGACCCAAGTCTCGGAAAGGCCGTTAAAACTTCAAGGAAAACCTGATCAGTTTTCCTAGAAGTTGGGGGGCAAATGTTATGGGCTAAATGTAAGCCCTAAAGACACATTTAATGTGGCATTAATTAGACCTAGAATGGTCCAAACGTGGGGCCCGCCAGATGGGCCCAAACCCTGTTTATAATATTAATTTCGTAATTAATATTAGGGGTAATAACCAGCTCAGCAATAAGAGTCAAACAAGGATATTACTCTTGCCTGACTTAGCCTCCAAGATACATATTTCAACATGGAAACTGGTTCCTACATACTAGGATCTGGAACCTTCTTCTAGGCGGTGACTTGCCCACCAAGTCACCTAACCCTACTACGATTCTAAGGCTTCTCAGCCTATATAAATGGTATGACCCCTCATTCTCAGAACTACGTCTTGGCTTGATTCTCAATACGAGATACGTAGGTACTCTGTGAGGACCGATTAGTCCCGAACACGGAAACAGCCATTATAGCCCGAAGCTCACCAACCCTAGCATTAAATACAATTCGTAACCTAGTTTTTATTCCACAACAACAGAGAAGATATAGGAGAGAGAAGAGAGAGTTGTGTGCTGAGGTGTGTGTTGGAATGAAATACAACATGCCTATTTATAGGTTTTAGAAAGTCATTGTTTGACACTATTCCAATAACCCCCAAATAGTAACCGAGCACTATTCCAACAACCCTCAAATAGTAACCGGACACTATTTCACCAACCCCAAATAGTAACCATGCACTATTACACCAAGCCCAAATAGTAACCTTGCATAGTAACTGCGCATAGTAATCTTGCATAGTAACCGTGCATAGTATTACTATTCTTTCTTTCTTCTATTTATTTTGCTGTTTTAATTCATCTCAGAAAATAATTTAAGTACCAGATTAATTTAATTATTTTGTTATAAATAATTAATCTGTTACTTATTTAATTTTCAGAGTAAATTAATTTTTGACAATACCTTGAGCTATTATGTCTGTCCTTGATCGTCAATAGGCTTTGGCAATTCTTTTTGTGAATTAATGTGTTGATCCTTCTCGTATGTGCTGACACTTAGTGCACTGGTCTGGTTCACAAGTGACTAGCACTGATCTTGATCTTCACACCTTCGTTGCATTCCAATTGATTAGCCTGCAGCAGTATCTTCAAATTATATATAAATACATGGAATCTTTTGGCCCTTCAACTGAATCATCTGTACATCTTATTCTGTCACTGAGGCTTAATCATGTTAATGAACTTCTTTCAGCGACTTGATCCTTGTCGGTGCCTGTTCTTCAAATTTCACGATCCTTGTATAGAGTTAATATTATTTATCTTTTATCCTAGTTGAGTTATATATGTCCTCTATTACATATTACATTACATTATGCTTTACAATCACATACATGTATAGATAAAGATATATACATACAAAATTTGGATAGAATCGCCAATCGCAAGTATCATGTAGATATTAGACACAAAATCATAAAATTTAACTTTTTAAATCATTACCTCAACGATTTCGCACAATTTTGAATGATTCTAAACGACTCTTCAAGTTTTTGACTAATTTTCCAACAATTCCACACTAAATATTGAAGGAATTAACTCCGTTTTCGATTATGAGCTTCGATTCTTTAACTTATGCTTCAATTTTTCAATTTCTGCTTGGTTTGTATGTTTCTGATCTTTGAATCTTCAATTTAGGCCTCGATTTTTCAATTATGAGCTTAGAATCTTCAATTTCGACTTCGATTATCCTATGTGAACTTTGTCTACCGGCGTGTTTTCTCGGAATCGTGAAATTGTTATGTTTGGCTATGAACAACGTAGCGTATATGTGAAAATGACGAATATGTCCCTTATTTATCTTTTAATCCTGATCATTGGTTTTTTAACGGTGCAGATTGATGTTTTTTATTATTCTTTATTTAAAGTGTTTTGTATGGAGTGCAACTATATATATATATATATATTCAAGTCTCGGGTAGAGCGTAAGTACTTTCAGATATAAATCGGGAGTCGGAGTATTTTTATGAAAAAAACACGGTAACCCCAGAGACTGATACTTTCAACGATAAAAAAGATTCCGACGATTTTAAAAATTTAAAAATTTCAGAATTAATTATTTTTAATTATTTTATAAATATTGTTTGTACATTTATTAATTTAAATGAATATTAATTTCAATCTTCATTTAAAGTCAATTAATTTAATTATTCGATTAATAATTAATCCTTTTATTATTTATTAAATTATTTATTAATTATTAAATACTATTTAAAATGATTTAAATATTCTGAATATTATTTAAAAATTATTTAAAATTTATTTGGCCTATTTAAAAATTATTTATGGCCTTTAAAAATTATTTTAAATATTTTCTGGCCTTCAGGAAAATATTTAAAAAATAGCAGAGGTTTTCAAATATTTTCATGACTACATATACTTCGTAAACACCACCCCAACGGCTCGCGAACTTATCAAAACTTGAGAACCCAAAGTTTTGGGAGCACTTATAAATGCTTTCTCCCTTCGCTACAAATTAAAGCGCAATTAGTGCAATGGCCCTACCTCAACCAGGAGGGTCAGGTTTTGAAAATTCTTAAGAAAACTCCGAATAACTCCAAGGAAAGTTTGAAAAGAATTCCTTGAGTAAAGAAAAACAGTTGACGAAGATCAACTCGTGAGATGAACTTACTTCCTTATTTTCTTCCGGAAGTAAAGGTTTTAAAAGGTTTCAAACTTTGGTTTTAACGACTCTGGGGACTGAAGGGTGTTTCGGTGTAAGGGGCTTGCGGTAGGCAGGTCCATTCGGTTATACATAGATCGAAGTGTAAGGGCTAGCGGTAGGTGAGTCCATCAAGATATATGTACATGTGTAAGGGGCTTGCGGTAGGCAAGTCCATCATGCGACCCGAATGCGGTCAGGGCCACGACCTCCATAGTAGGTTCGTCTCCCATCTACTAGTAGCGAAGTTTTGTACGATACAATGGTTGATCACCTTGTATTGGGTGGCACTCCAGAATAGTCCCATTCTTCCAATTGGAATTGTGCTGCTACACTGTACTGGAAGCCCAGGTGCTCCAGTACCGATAGTGTTTTCAGTGTTGAACTCATCAAGAAAAGATTGTGCAACCCAAACGCACCTGTTTTAAAATGACTCAAGGAAAGTAAATGCTATTAAAAGCTAGAATTATATTATACTACTTAGTTTTCAAATGAAACACTGATAGAGTATATTTATATATATATATATATATTCTAGATGATTTTATTCTCATATTTATTGTGTTTTGCATTGATTTGGATTTTTATTTAATAGATTTGATTATTTTATTGTAGGAAATAAAGAATTCATGACTTGGAAGGATTTGGAGCAAAAAGAGCTATTTTGGAGATAAAATAGGAGAAAATTCGTATTATTGGGCTATACGGGCTGTGCTACACTGTTTGGGCCATATCTTGAGTTCTAGAAGTCAGAATTTGACGATCTTACTGTCCACGCGAAGCTTGTAGAATTATCTTTAATTCAGAGGTGGTCCAGTAAGCAAAATCCAACTGGAAGAGCCCAGAAACAAAGGAGTAAATATAGTTACGAATTTTAATTAAGGAATCCTATCCAGTTATGGAATCCTACTTGTAATTTATTTAGAGTATTAAAATACTTTTATTGGGCAAGACTTTTATAGCCTATATAAACACATCTAGGGTATTATATTAAGAAGAGGGATGTAATATTAGATCAGATAATATAGTTTAGAGTAGATTAGTATTATTATTAGTTGGAGATGTAGAGAAACACCATGACTCTTCTTTTGGGTGACAACATTGAAGTTTGAAGGTTTTGTTCTCTTAATCTTTTCTTTGTTCTTATTAGCTTAATTATGTTTTCTTGTTTTACTAGTTGTTTTACTTGTTTAATTATTAGCGAGTAGTTATTTCTAGGGCTTAAAGGGAAGCCATGTTTGCACTAATATTGGCATGATTTTCATAGTTGTTTGATTGGTTATGGTTAATTCTGATTGATATGTTTTAATCATTAATTTGTGTAATCGGCCGATATCATGGATTAATTATATGCAAATAGGGGTATGGATCGAGAGATTTACTTGCTAGAGGCACACATACGATTAGCATAATTGAATTTGAGTGCGGAAGCATCATTGGATTTCTGAGAGCGTTAATGCTTGGAAGAGATTAACTTGACTCTAATTACCTGATTGATTGAATTACTAAAAGTGGTTAATTGTGTTAAATGTTTCGAGAGTGTTAATGCTTGAAAGAGATTAACATACTCTAGTTAGAGTATCACATTGATTGCTTTAGCTTAAGAGCCAATTGTGTAAGCATGGTGGACCTAATTGCCCTAGGTTTTAAATAATTTGTTTATCATCTGTTTAATTAGTGTTAATTTAGTTTAATTAGTTAATTAATAATTTCACATATTCGTCTGACCCTTGAAACAATTAGCGATAACTGAAAAGGAATTAGTAGAACCTGTCTCCTTGTGGATTCGACCCGCTTGCCATTTGTACTGGCAATAGACACCGTGCGCTTGCGGTTAGGTATAATTTGACACATCAAGTTTTTGGCGCCGCTGCCGGGGAGACGCCTAGTTTCTATTATTTTAGTTTGATTGTTTTAGATTGTTTCTCTTGTCTCTTTGGAACTCTTGTTCCAACTGAGACCGATCTTACTGCTTTTCCTTGTTTAGTTGTTGATGCCCAAGACCAGGTCTCAAACGAAAGAAGATCAAGCGAAAGAGGATACAACTCCTCTTAGTCCAGATTCTGGAATTACTTATCAACAATACATAGATCAACAAAGGAAAGAGAAGCAGCAAAGGATATCTGAACCAAAGATTGAGATGGCGGACACTCCTAAATCTTTGAAGAACTACTCACAGCCCTCTCTGAGTGGGGTACCTACTGGCCTTGCTATTCCAGCGATTCAAGCAGCAAATTTCGAGATCAAGCCTGCTTTGCTCACTATGATCCAACAGAATCAATTTGCTGGGCTTGCCTCTGAAGACCCTACAAATCATCTGCAACGGTTTCAACAGCTCTGTTCTACAATTAAACATCAGGGAGTCACTCCAGACCAGTTGAAAGTCATGTTGTTCGGTTTCTCTCTTCGTGATAAAGCTCAAAAGTGGTTGAACGATATTGACTTGACCAAGTGGGATGAGATTGCTCAAGCCTTCTTAACTGAGTTCTTCCCTCCTAACAAAACCGATGATTTGATCGACAAGATGATGGGTTTTAAGCAAGATTATGGTGAATCTCTACGGGATGCTTGGGACAGATTCAAGGATTATCAACGTGCATGCCCTCACCATGGTCTTGAGAAGTGGTTTCTGCTTAAACGCTTCTACAATGGTCTTGATCCTGAAACAAAAGGGATGGTTGATAACGCTGCAGGTGGCGTGTTTTTAGACAAAGGAGTTGATGATGCACATGCTTTTCTTTCAAATTTGGCTGCCAATCACTTCAGTAACCCGAGAGCAACCAAGAAAGGGGGTAAACTTGAAGTGGATGCTTACTCTCTATTATCATCTCAACTCGCTGCATTGACTCAAGAGATCCACTCATTGAAGACATCTCAGCCCTCTACTGAACCTATGAGTATCAATGCATTGTCATCCATGGCTCCTATGAATAATCCTGTTTGTGAAGTCTGTGGCATCCAAGGCCACTATGGTAATGATTGCCAATACAATGCTCAAAATTCACAACATTTTCAGATGGAGCAAGCAAATGTTTTCCAACAGAGGCAGCAGTACAATCCATACTCCAACACTTACAATCCTGGTTGGAAAGATCATCCGAATTTCTCGTATAGGAACAATAATACTCAGAATTCAAATGTTCCTAATCAGCAACAATATCAGCAGTCGTACCAGCCTCCTCCACAGCAACAGTATAGGCCTCCTCAAGGACCTATGAATCCCCCTGGATTCCAAAGGCCTCCTCAGAATTCTGCTCCTCAAGTAAATCATGCTGCACAGGCTGATAATCAAGGTGATATGATGAAGATATTGTTACAAATGCAAACAAAGATGAACCAGATGGAGATTCATAACAAGATGTTGGAAACTGAGATTGCTCAAATGGCTAGTTCTTCATCTACAAGGCAACAAGGCTCTCTACCAGCACAATCAACTCAGCCAAAGGAAAATGTGAATGCCATTGCTCTTAGGAGTGGTCATACAAATGATGCCCCTCCAATGCCTACTGACGATGTTCCTACTGAGAAAGAAAAAGATGATGCTGAGGAAGACAAGGTAGAGAAAGTTGTTGAAGATGCAAGCGAAAGTGAAATTGAGGAAATCAAGAAAAAGGATAAAGAGAAGACTGCAGTTACTCCTCCACCATTTGTGCCAAAGCTCCCATTCCCTAGCAGGATGAACAGAAATAAGGTGGACCAGCAGTTTGGTAAGTTCATGACACTTGTCAAGAATCTTGAGGTAATAGTTCCTTTCACTGATCTAATTTATCAAGTTCCATCATATGCAAAGTTTCTTAAGGATATTCTCACTAAGAAAAGGTCTTTTGGTGAGGTAGAGATAGTAGCTTTTACTGAAGAATGTAGTGCTGTTTTACAAAATAAGTCTCCACCTAAGCTTAAAGATCCTGGTAGTTTTTCGATCCCGTGTCATTTAGGTGCATTGTTTATTGATAAAGCTTTATATGATTTAGGTGCTAGCATCTCAGTCATGCATCTCTCGGTTTTTCAAAAAGTAAATATGGGAGAATTAAAATGTACACAGATGACTTTGCAAATGGTAGACCGTTCAATAAAATATCCCCTTGGAATTTTACAGGATGTGCCTGTTAGGGTTGGAAAATTCTATATTCCTGTAGACTTTGTAGTTCTAGATATGGAAGAGGACAACCAAATACTTATTATTTTAGGTAGACCATTTCTTTGTACTGCAGGTGCTGTTATTGATGTTAAAAGTGGGACTCTTACATTGAGCGTTGGTGATGATAAAATTGCTTTTACTCTAACCTCTGCTCTTAAATCCCCTTTGCTTGAGAATACTTGTTGCAGGATTGATGTTGTAGATGAAATTGTCCAAGATTATACTCCTCAGATTCTATTGAATGATGCATTGGAAGCAGTGCTCATGCTTGAAGCTTCAGAAGGAGAAGGACATGCTGAAGTCGATTCATTGATTCTTGAGTTGAATGATCCCAACATTGATTCCATTGACAGTTCTTCAGTTCGAGATCTCTCGAGTATTAAGCTTGGGAAACTTCCACCACATTTGAGGTATGTCCTTTTCAATAATGAGCTAGTGATTTTTGAAGAGGGGCATGATAACGTGTTGCGAAGGTGGAAAACCAATGATAAGGAAGAAGAAAGTTTTGTTCAGCCGGTTGAGTCGGAGAAGCACCTTAGAGGTGTGAAGAAGAAAAAGAAGAAGATTTGGCCGTTGGGTAGTAAAATCAAGTTGAAGTCTGATGGAAGAGCTTTGTGGAAAGCAAGCAACCAAGATGTCAACGTTCGTAGGAATGGTTTTTCAGTTGCGGACGGGTCAGTTATTCTTTTGAGACCGCCTTGAGTTGAGGAAGTAACGTCAAGCTATTGACGTTAAAGAAGCGCTTCGTGGGAGGCAACCCATGTATTAGTATAGGAAAAAAAAAAGAATATCAGAATGCGCCAGCGCCAGATGCGCCATCCCAGCGCAGGAGCGCCGTGAAACGCAGAAGAGGACAGCGCCACAGGCGCCCAGCCAGCGCAGGAGCGCCCAGAAACGCAGGTTGAACCTGCGTGTCACCATTGTTTCCGCGCCCTGCACCCTGAAACGCAGCTAGAAGCTGCGTTATACCCCTGTCTGCCAGAATTTTTCCCGAAAATTGTGTTTTTGCTCACAAATTCAACCCCAACTCAAATTTTTTCAATCCCTAATTCCTATATCTATTCCACATCAAATCCTAACCTCTCCAAATCTCTCCTACACAATTAAAATTTTTATTCAACCTATCCATCATCTTATATATATACACACCTATCCATACAAATCCTATTCCTCTTCTATTTTATTTAAATCTCCAAAAATTCAATTCTAAAGAGGAATTAATTGCAAGTTCACCTCTTCAATTTGTAGTGGGTTTATTTCTTCTCTCAAATTTTATTTTGATTACGAATTTGTGTTCTTGTAAATTGGGATTTATATTATTCTTGATATATTGGGGTATTTTTGGTGTGATATTGCTTGGTAATTTTTGGTGGAGCTTCTTGTGAGTTGGGTATTGATTCTTTTGACTCGTAAGCATGGGAGAGATAGTGCTAATGTTGGAAAATTTTCTTTTTCGACGGTGGAGGTTAAATTTAATCGGTTGATGTGAGGCTAATTGCTAAGGAAAGGGGATTTTTGTGAGGAAAAAAAATTGTTGGGTTGGTTCATATGATTGGTGAGTGGTTCGGGAGTTTTATGCCAAATGCAACCGTGATCACCTACGGAAGTGGTGAGTGGGTGGTTTCTAAGCGAATGAGGGGTGGTTTCCACATCTGACATCTTGATTCCAGGGGAGTTTTCTTTCTTTTCTTTTTAGTGTAGTTTTATTTTGTTTTTAGTTGTACTTTTGTATCTTGTTCATTAGTTCATTGGGGACAATGAACCGCTTAAGTGTGGGGAAGGGTTCTCAATTCTTAATGTTGGAGAAGTTTTAAAAAAAAAAATTTAAAAATTAAAAATACCAAAAATAATTCTAGCCATGCAATTTGATTAGTTGTTGTATTTTGCTTGATACACCCATGCATGCGTAGAATTCTTGTGTTCTTGACGCTTTTGTATGAGAAGTGACGTGCTTTGTTCTTGTGCACACACATACACTAGCAAGTTGAAATTGGTAGACTTAATTGGATGTTGTAAGTGATTAGAATGACATGAATATGTGCAAGATGACTTGGTTTACATGCTTTGAGTACAAGTAGGTGCGTTAGAGAGTCTTGTTACTTGAGATTGATTATGTTTTGTCACACCAAGTGAGTTTTGAGCCTATATGCATATCTTTTGCATGATTTTTCGTTTGCTTGAGTGTCCACATGTTGTTTACATTGCTAGCACTTACTTGAGATCTTTCTTGAAATGCATGATATTACTTGATGATGAGATGATAAAGGCACTTAGGTTTAACCTCGTATTTCCCATATTTTCAAAACCATTTATACATGATCCATTAGTTAACCCGTTGAGCTTAATCCTATTCTTTCGGTGACACACTACATTACTTGCCATTATCCTTTTTATTCTATTGGCCTTACATTGAATTTGAACCTAAATTGTCAAAGGCTAGTATCGTGCTTAATGGAGTAATAAGGTGTTCATAAAAGGGGGGGTATTATTGATGATCATACTTTTGGGGAATATTGATTTTGGGTTGATGCTTGCTAGTCGAAATTCATAAAAATATCTATGGATCATTGTGTTTATTCTTTAGCTCTCTAAAAAAACAGAAAAAAATAGAAAAGAAAAAAGAAAAGAAAAAAAATAAATAAATTTGAGAGCATTCTTATGTTTGTATGATCCTTCTTCATTCGACTAGTCAAGTTATTATGTAAGGGTTATTGAAAAATCCTAGTGTGGGGAAGTATTTGTTTTAATAGAAAGGGAATTGAATAATGATTATTGTTGGGTACTAGCTTTTGACATTTAACCTGTTTTAGCTTTACTTGACATACCTGGTCCCTAGCCCACGCTACAACCCGAATAAAGACCTTTTGATTGTCATCAGTGATGTATGTTGTGTTGAGAGTGAGATTGATTGCGAGTGTCAAGTTGTGTTTATGATTTTGTTGGAATTGAGTGATACACTTAACCTTGTTCTTGAGTGAATATTCGTTTTTGAGTGAAAGGTGAGTTATTACTTGTTTTGGCATAGGAGATCCAAGGTTTAGACTTAAAGATGTATTTCTTGTGGGCTTAGCATGATTACCAACGATTTTTACACTTGACATGAATTTTTATGACCTTCTGCATGTTGGTTGAGTAGACTACGTGAATACTTGCACTTTCGACACCAAGACATCGTATGTTTGCTTTGATTCTTAAGTTGATGTGGCATGAGAGGACTTGTTTGTGTGGTGTTGTGTTAGCATTGATCTTTTGCATGGTTAGATGAATTTTGTGGGTACATTCACTATAAACCCTCACGAGACAACACTCGTCCTACTAGGGCTTCCTAGGGGTTTAACGGCTTGTTGCATATGCTCAATGCAATCGTGTCATCTACGAAAGTGATGTTTGTTAGGACTTAGTTTTTATTTCACTTATTTTCCCGAGGACGTGCAAATGCTTAGTGTGGGGATGTTTGATAGAGTATATTTTTATATATATTCTAGATGATTTTATTCTCATATTTATTGTGTTTTGCATTGATTTGGATTTTTATTTAATAGATTTGATTGTTTTATTGTAGGAAATAAAGAATTCATGACTTGGAAGGATTTGGAGCAAAAAGAGCTATTTTGGAGATAAAATAGGAGAAAATTCGTATTATTGGGCTATACGGGCTGTGCTACACTGTTTGGGCCATATCTTGAGTTCTAGAAGTCAGAATTTGACGATCTTACTGTCCACGCGAAGCTTGTAGAATTATCTTTAATTCAGAGGTAGTCCAGTAAGCAAAATCCAACTGGAAGAGCCCAGAAACAGAGGAGTAAATATAGTTACGAATTTTAATTAAGGAATCCTATTCAGTTATGGAATCCTACTTGTAATTTATTTAGAGTATTAAAATACTTTTATTGGGAAAGACTTTTATAGCCTATATAAACACATCTAGGGTATTATATTAAGAAGAGGGATGTAATATTAGATCAGATAATATAGTTTAGAGTAGATTAGTATTATTATTAGTTGGAGATGTAGAGAAACACCATGACTCTTCTTTTGGGTGACAACATTGAAGTTTGAAGGTTTTGTTCTCTTAATCTTTTCTTTGTTCTTATTAGCTTAATTATGTTTCCTTGTTTTACTAGTTGTTTTACTTGTTTAATTATTAGCGAGTAGTTATTTCTAGGGCTTAAAGGGAAGCCATGTTTGCACTAATATTGGCATGATTTTCATAGTTGTTTGATTGGTTATGGTTAATTCTGATTGATATGTTTTAATCATTAATTTGTGTAATCGGCCGATATCATGGATTAATTATATGCAAATAAGGGTATGGATCGAGAGATTTACTTGCTGGAGGCACACATACGATTAGCAGAATTGAATTTGAATGCGGAAGCATCAAACACAAGTATCCTTGCAGTACTATTATTATATTGCTGAGCGATTTGCTCACACTTGCATTTTCTATATATATCACAAACAACGACAGATAGGCATGGCTCAGACACATCAGACCCCCAGAAAGCGTGTGGGAAACGCGCATCAGTTCCGTAGGCTATTCAGTGCTCGTCTGCCTCAGGTAGAGGACTTAGTCGGATAAGTTATCAACTCAGACTGGTTAGGTTTGTGTACAAGCATGACTTGTGTAAGATTTTAAAAACCAGGAAACTATCCCGTATTTACCATCACCTCAGGTAGTAGCTTTTGTGGATTTTAAACCCTTTCTAAATGAAAAAATTTGGGTATGTAATAACTTTATATTTTGGATTGAAATTGGTACTCTAAGTAATGTCATGCTTTCGCTCTGAGCTTATGACCTGTGATGGATATTATTGATTTAGGGGTCATTGCCAAAGGAAAAGATTAGTAGTTAGTAAAATGATGAATAACCGGGAATGGTAATTTATAAAATTGGAATCTAGATGGGTGTAACAGCCTGGATCGTTGATCCCGGATCTAGGGGTGTTACAGCTAAGCCCCAGACTAACCCTGATAATTTGAGTATGACCTTCACGTGTTATTCCGAGATAGCACAAAATTTGTTGCCAAAAGAAGACCATCGCGAAACACAAGGGGAAATAATTGGAGAACCTCTACTCAAGTAATAAAATTTAGATGAATTATGTAAACAATTCCTTATACATTTGTGGGTAATGTAGCACATGACGAAGCTCATGAGTAACCATGATAACTTGAGTATGACTTTCACATAATTTTTTGTGATAGAAGCGATGCATTGCAGATAGAGGTTCAACATTGAAACCAAAGCGAAAATTAGTGTTAATGCAACTAAATTTGTGGAAGCATCGATAAACACACTAAAAGAGACCAATCCCTACAAGATACAAAACAAATAGAAGTTTCAAAGAACACTGATATACGCTAAATACAAAGGTACAAATAATCAATATCAAATAAAATCAATACACCATAAGGCCAAATTTATTTCCCTAACACACATAATATATAAAATATATGAGATGTATTCACCTGTGACGCTGCAGTAATATGTATCAAATGAACATATATGTTTTTCGACAGCTATGCTTCTTTGAGTAGTAAATGTTTACCATATTAGCATGATAACATCATTAAATAATACAATGCACCATTCTAAAGCACGGGTCAAGTTTAACGTACCCATTACGGGCAGGACTTTCAACCCAATCGCATTTTGAACACAAGGATTTCTGACCCGAAACCTATAAAAAGACTAAAGACTGATAACTTCCTCAAGATATGTAGATCGTAACATAAATGATTCTACATTTATTATTACCATCCCATTTCTCAGTAATATGGGTGATGAAATCATAATTTGTTAATATAGCTTTCTCAGATTTTATGTCATGACATTCAAATAGACTCATAAGGAGGAATATGTACAATCTTGAAAACATATTATACTCACCCAAAACAAAGCCATAAGGAGTCTACATAACTCAATCTGAAGCACAAACTACATAAACAGACAACAACCACAACACACGCATACATAAATTAATTTGTTTATATATAGAGTGAGAGCTTGACCTTCCAACCATACAATTCGTGCTTAAAGCCTGCAATCTTACAACTTTCATTACGAATAAAGATTTACACATCAACATAAATACCATTATATAATCAAATACTGGAGTAACGAAAGCACTATACAATCCAATAACCGAAGGTAAAATCATAGGATGCAAAACCAGGATAAACAAATTGCAATTGTTGAAACCTTGTGAGTAATTTGAAATCATCATGGTCTTACCGAAGGAGGATTTAATCCGCAATGATTATGGATAAAGGAAGTGATCAGTGAATTGTGTCGGAGAGACAAAGAGACTCAATAAATGCACATACATACATGTATTAGCGTGGATGGTTTGATTAACTCTTTGACGTGTCAATCAAGGATTTGCTTAGCTGTCTGACATGAAATAAATTGTCTCATGGAAGTAGTATGTTGCAATATTATATATAGAATAGATAGATGAAATGTATAATAATTGCATTATTACAATTTTGGGAGTACTGGACTAACATTAAGCTATTGAATTGTTCAACCCACATTCTCATGCTCACATCCTCCATTTTAAATAATTTTAATTACTAAATTTTTAAAATTGTATTTGTGATTGTTTTTGGTTGATGTTAGTTACAAATATAATTGCAAAGTTACCCTCCGTTTTTTTTTGCAAATATTTTTCCAAAAAAATCATATTTTTACAATTTTTTTTTAAAAAAAACGTATATTTACAAAATATTTATGATCTTAGAAATATATGGAAAACCCCTTCCGATAATAAAATTTAATTCATCAATTCTCTAATTTCGAATCATATTCGATACAAATAAATTTTATTCACTTTTGGATCATTTTCGATTCCTGTAAATTTTGGATCGAATCAAATTAATTTTTCAATTATCGGGAATCAAATTTGAAAATAATTGAAAAATTAATTTGATTCGATCCAAAATTTACAGGAATCGAAAATGATCCAAAAGTGAATAAAATTTATTTGTATCGAATATGATTCGAAATTAGAGAATTGATGAATTAAATTTTATTATCGGGAAACCATTTACAGGAATCGAAAATGATCCAAAAGTGAATAGAATTTATTTGTATCGAATATGATTCGAAATTTTCATATGGTTAACCATTTCCCTAAGGGCTATGGTTAAGCATTAAATATTTTCATATCTTCAACATTTATTCTTAGTTATTTAGTGAATTTTTGGTTTTTCAATGCTTCTTTACATTATTATTTAACTTTCCAACTAATAATAATGGACCCCCATGCATTCACATTAATTTAAACTAATAAAAACATCCTAAATTGCTAAATAATTATATTAATATTCATGCAAAATTGATGTATTAAATGAAAAATTGACATATTAAATACATTTATCCACTTAAATTATTACTTAACCATAGCCCTTGCCCTAGAGGCTATGTTTAGCATTACCCATATAAATAACACCCTTCAAAATGCTCTAAACGGACTACTCCATATAATAACATTGGAGTGTGTGACATAGTGGATAACAATAATAATTCATTTTCCTATCCCCATAATTTTGCATGCAGTTTTGACATTTGTGCCATGTGTCGTAGTTTTCTTGCAGCACGTGTATCCTCAACGCCTCCCTGTCATCCTCAAAATTCAATCCTGACATTAAAAAACATAATATACGTTACTACATTACATCCCTATAAACATTAAAGCATGTTACACGGTACCTAAACCCAGAAACCGCCTTAAGATTATGTATCCTGCTCAATCAACTATACTCATGGCTGCCCAATCCTAATTCCCTCTCAGTTACCATCAGGTACATATATGCATCTTTGTTTAAACATTTTATTTTTATTTATGTTTAAATTTGTTTTGATTTGAGCGGTGATGGAATAGTTGGGCTTATGTCTTTCTTTCCCGCATCCTGAATTCGATTCTCGTTCGTACCGAGTATTTATAAGTAATATTAAGAAAATTTGTTTTGGTTTTTGTTGATTTCTACAATTGTTAAGTGTTAACCCCCCATGGACCTGAATGAAGTGTTAAGTTTGGATGGAAAAATTGTTAGTAGTTTAATAAGAATTTTGATTAGTCAGCTAGCGTTGTTTTTGTAAATCAAAATAACTTGTAGATTTGTCCTTCTCTAAGTTGTTCATTTTTTTTTGCTAATTAAGCTGTTCATTTTTGGTTAAACTGAAAGATAATAAAGCAGGTATGGTAGAACTCTAAATTTATTCTCTCTAATCTCTGAAGTAAATTAATACTCGTCCTTCAGTGATAAAAAATATCGGCTCCAACTGGTGTCCGGTATTAATAATAGATAATTTTATCGGGTTCCAAAGATAATACTTTAGAGGGGTTCTGCTGTATATATGATGCATATGTCTTGCTTAATGCCTTGTTTGTTCTGCTAGGCTAGGTAGTTATGTGTATTGATTTTACGTGTGTGTATTTTTGATACAAACCATTTTAGCATGAAAATTCTACAAATTTAGATGTACATTGTTGTTAATTAATTTTGCTTGTATTGAAGTGAACCTTGTAAGTATGAACTATTACTAAGGTTCGGACTAATTTGTTAGGATTGTTTATATATATGTTTGGTGAATTATAAAGTTTTGCAGACGATAATGATTTGCATAGGAATGTCATTCAAATTTTAACTAAAAAGCGAACCACGTGATAAGCAATGAGGAAAGAATTTTTTTGGTAGTAACCTAATTTTGTGTTATTTTTATGAATGATTAAAAAAGGATGGAGGATTTGGGGGAGGACTGCAAAGTTGATGATGATTATTCCTCTACGAAGCAGATGAGTAAAGTTACTTGGATGCTAGACAAAGGTATATGGTTAGGGAAAAAGGCTGTTATTACTGGTGCTGTGATCTCATCTGCGCCACTGGTTCTTCCTCCACTTATGGTTTTTTCTACACTTGGATTAGCCTGTTCAGTCCCTTTTGGGTTTGTTTTTGCAACGTATGCTTGTACCCAAAAGATCATGAGCAAGTTGCTTCCTACACCGGAGTCGTCTTCCGTGTTGGAGTACAATGAAGAAGACATGGAAGTTATTGATTTGGTGCAAGGTGCAGGAGCAGAGGAAGAAGAATATGATCTGGAAGATGTTGATTTGGTTCAAGGAGCGGTGGAACAAGAAAATGATGATTTGTTGGAGCGGGTGGATGAACAAGGATATGTAGAGGAAGGTAATCACTTGGTGCAAAGAGCAGAGGAACAAGGATATGAAGAGGATGAGGAGGAAGATGTTGATTTGGGGCAAGTGCCAGAAGATGAAGAAATGAAGGACACACCTGCAGAAGTTAAAGGAGATATATTTCAGGAGAAACCAATCGACACCACAGGATTTGTTGTGACGACTCTTGAGCTGGATAGGAGAAATGAAGTCCTACCTGAAGGAGCAGCTCTTTCGCAGGAAGATGCGCTTCACGGTCAGGGTGGCATGCAGATATATAATGAAGAACCTGTGGAGCAAGAGAAGTTGATGCTAGACCTGGTAATAGAGACTGGGATGAAAATTGTGTTGGATGATGCAATTACCAGTACGGATATTCATGAGCAAAAACCAGTTGTGGAAGAGAAACACTTGAAGGAGGTAGTGGAAGGGGCTGCTACGATACTAGAGCTGAATGTAAATGATATTGGTGAACCTGAAAGAGGTAATAGTTACCAGGCACATGATTATGATGGGAAGAATGATTTTGCTGTCCGTAAGACGGAGTCAGATGAGATGAAAAGAGACATTCTGGTGAGGAATGTTATGGATGAAGAGGCTAAAAATGGGACTTATGAAGGAAGTACATCGCAGGAAAATGAAACTTTAGTGCGCAATAGTCTCGAGGAAAGACCAATCAAAATTAAAGAGCATGGTCATGAACAGGAATACAAGGAGGACACTACCAAATTCATTCGAGTAGAAGATGTAATGTCTGTGGACGGAACAGAAGTGAGAAATGAGAAGCCTATGAATGACAAACCTCTTATTAGAATGCGGCAAGTGATAGTTAGTGTTCAGGATGGTAAGAAGGAAAATGAAGGTATAAAGGAGTGCAATAAATCGCAGAAGCTTGTTTTGGTGGCAAAAAGAGTTACTGATGAAACTGCAAGTGATTTGAATTCAGCAAGAGAGATTGCTGATGAATGTGGGCTGGATTTGTTCGATTACACAGCTGGTGATCACGACTCTAACAATGACTTTAATATCTCCCAAGGTATCCTTTTAGTGCTTAAAAAGTCCCATATGATTGTTTTTTCTTAAAGAAACATGCTTCAAGTAAAACCCAGTGGTGACTTCATTACTTAATTGCTTCCCTTGTTTGCTAAAACGCTTTAGTAGATTTCATCCTCATAGGCTTGAATTTCTTAAGTACATTATGTCCAAGGACGATGCAGAATGAATGTAAAGGAGGGTAACATTATTTAGTCACGTATCCATGTGAAAAGAGTAGAATATAGATCAAGTCAACAATCTATAGATGTTCAAATCCGTGTTATAAAATTTTAATCTATTAGAATTTTTTATGCAGATATTGAATATTAGTATTTAGCTGAATAATACATTGCAAGGGAGAATGTCTTGCAAGGGTTTCAAAAAATCTAATATTTTTGATTGAGTTACTTTTGGTTCAAAATAGATTTATATATTTGGGCTGGGGTGGCCAGCTAATCGAAGATAAGTGTCCTAATTCAGGGCCCAACATATTTTAGTAGAATAGTAGCGCTATTTGAAAGTTGGGGGAACCAAGGCCACCCTTGCTTATGTCTGGGGTCCTTTCCTGATTACGCATTGAACTCTGTTAAATGTTGGATTCCAAAAGGATTTAGATAGTCCAAGAACAAGTTTGGGCCCTCCAACTGAGGTATGGCCATTTGCAGTAAATAGAATGAACGAAGATGGTGAATTGGTGATGATGTTGTTGGACACCACTTTAAATGTAGGTTTTAGCAATTGTATATTTGTGTCACATTAGTCAACTTTTTTGAGCATGTTACTTGTACTGCTGCAGAAACTGATAATATCAGGAGCAGCAAGACAGGTGATGTTGCAGATTTACAACTTCTTCGGGTTTCTACGAAGGCAGCTGTATCGAAGCATATAAACCTTCAATCCGACACTGATCCCCTTACGCCTTCCAATGAGGTTAGTACTTAATTTTTTTACTAGTTACTTTTAAACAATAGAACAATAAACTTCTATTGCTACACGTTGGTTGAACTTCATTAGGGAGGACAGATCAATTTGCAAAAGTATAGATTCTATATCAGCATTATTGCAAACACATCTAATTATCCTGGTAGAATTCGTAATACTTGTTGTATTAATATATCCTTGCACAAATTCTGAGGTTTATTAAAATCTTATTTCTTGTAGTGTTTTAATATATTGCCGGCCTTCTTTTCTCGTATGATATGCTATAGATCTTAACAACCTTCGTAAAAGGTGCTTTGTGGGGGATCAAGTATATATCAGTGAGAAACTCCTGTTACACATACACCATCAAGGAGTCCATTCCCAAACTGACCTTGTTTACCGTTCCTTTTCCCAAACTAACCTACTTTGTACATTCATTCCCAAACTAACATACTTTACTATTCAAACTCAGTTTTTTCGTTTTTTCTTTTAATAGTTTTCTGATAAAATATAAAATATAATGTATATAAAATACTATATAAAATTTAATGTATATAATGTAATAATAATAATAATGCCCCCATGCATGCACATAAATTGACTAATTAAATCTTGACAACTCGTATTTGTGGATTTTTTTGGTGAATTGATGTGCATACATGGGGGGCATTATTATTATTATTAAAAAATTGAAAATGAAAGTCTGACCACTTTTTTGAAAATGAGTGTAAAATCTGACCACCACTTTGAAGTTTACTCTCTATATATATATATTTAAGAAAAATGGTAAATGAATTAAAATTGGAATAAAAAATAATAAAGAAAAATAATGAGTTTGAATAGTAAAGTAGGTTAGTTTGGGAATGATTGTACAAAGTAGGTTAGTTTGGGAAAATGAACGGTGAACAAGGTCAGTTTGGGAATGGACTCCACCATCAAGGCCTCTTGTTTGTATTGCAGTTTGTCCTCCAACCTTTTTGTCAGATAAGAACAGCCATGCCCATGATACTATGGCTAGCAATTTCTTCCTTTGAATGTATATTTTTTTCCTCAAGGGGACATAAGTTGATATCCCACTTCTTCCTTAATTATTTTTTCTTTCCTCAAGGGAATATGAGTTGATGTCAGTGGGGCACTTTTCTTCTGCAACTTCTTCTCTTCTGAAAATTGTTTAGGGGACCTAAAATTTTGCTAGTACCTTTCCTTGATCTCTTTTAGTCTGTTACTCCGACTCTTCTATTTAGATAGTCGTACCCATGTTGGCCATTTGGTTACTCAGACAAGACAATTATTTCTTCATGTCGGATCCTTTGACAGAAATGTGCACAGTTTAACCAACGGAAAGACCACAGATGAGTTGAACTTGTTATGCAGAAACAAAAATGAGAAGAAAAAAGAAGCATTAACGAGAAAAGTAGAGAAGACGCCTAATTTGTAAAGTTCTTTACAAAGTCATGTTAGATCTGAGTTTTATTGTTACTTTTTGTTAAGGTATCTATTTACCATACATGTTCATTAGTATTTAGAAGTAGTATCCCCATACCCTTGTTCAAATATGAGACTGCGTCCCCCTTTTATGTGTCGTGTACCTGAGTAGTGACCCAGCTTCTGTGATTCGTTCTGACATGCAAAACATAGATTCTTTTAGCTGTTCAAGAAGATGATACCTAATATTGTATACAGCATACAACATTTGTTAACTTTTTTTTTGTTCCACATAATTAATCCTTTTCAATTTGCATTGTTCTGTCTGTCAAAATTATCATCTACTTGTACTATCTTATCTATGATAAATCAGCATGTTTCGAGCTGTGTTACAATCAAAACTTTCAGAAATCCCGCATTTAAATTACTGTCTCCTCATGGACTTAAAACGCACTTGAAAAATCTAAGATTTTAAAGTTATGACTATATTGTAATATTATCTAAATATTACTAAATATGTCACAGTAAACTATAACAGTGATATGTAAGTAGGCAAATCATAATATTTGTTGCAAAGTTAGAAGAGGAAGCATGTTACTCATATAGCAAACCCGTTTCTAATGCGACCCAACTGGTACTTGACTGATTTTGCAGTGCAGTGCGACCATGGTCCTCTGATGTTTAAGACTTTAAGATAAATGTGCCCTTGGGTAACTTTTTGTGTGCAAGGATTGTAATCTCTTTATTATTATAGATCTTTACTGATTTTTCATTACTTAATCATTTTATCCGTCCATTTTGGGATAATTATGTGATCTCACCCTCCCACCAGGCATTATATTCCCATGAAATTGAACTACAGTAAGATGTTATCCCATGAAATTGGACTAGAAAGTTTGATGTTTTAGTGTACATAGGATTACTTAAGGCTGACATAAAATTGAACGTTAGATTAAATGCTACTAATCAGGTTATTTTATTCCAGTGAAAGAAAACATCCATATGCTTGTAGCGAGCAGAACTTTTTTTGCTTTAGCTAATTTGAAGTAGGACATTCTTTGTTTAAATTTCTATATGCCAAACATTTGCTGTAGGAATTGCTCAACGAGGAGAAAATATGGGAACAAATAGATGCTCTAAGGGCAATAGTGGGATATTCAGCTCCTATGCATGCTACAAGTCTAGAGGAAATAAGAGCTCTCTATATATTTACAGGAGTCGAACCGCCACCCTCACTTGCAGACAATTTGGATGTCGTGGAAATGAACAAAA
This sequence comes from Kitagawia praeruptora, assembly GCA_037693485.1. NCBI lineage: Eukaryota > Viridiplantae > Streptophyta > Magnoliopsida > Apiales > Apiaceae > Kitagawia > Kitagawia praeruptora. Next base: position 150,230,656 of record CM075351.1, on the reverse strand, counting down.
AGCTCCGACTTTTAAAGGCGGTAGTAGGTGTAAAATAGTTATGTTTAAATTAGCATTTCGGTAGATCTGGGGTTTGAATTTCATGGTAGAGTGTCTTAGAAGTTCTAATTATGACTTTTTTTTTGCATGGTCGAATTTATAACATTATGATGTTTGTTCTTTCCAGTTTTGTAACAACTTTATTCGTGTACTCTACTTTAGTTGAGCTGTGTTTCGGATTTTTTGTGTCTAGGAGCCGAGTATTCTAAGATTATGGTGGACAATGTCACACCCCATGCTTAGCTTATTGCACATCAAAAAGATTTACAGTTAAGGTGAGTAGATAACTGTTATCGTAGGTTAGGATGAATATTTGAAGGCAGTAAAATAGGTTAAATCCTTCAAGGGAGATGGTTTGGATTAGATTTGTTAGTCCAGTGGACTAAGAATCTAGGATATGTGTAACGGAAATTGTTTTACAACCCAGTGGACTATGATAGTGTTGGTCTGTTTTCAATCACTAGCAAGTAGATATACTTTTTTGAAAGAATTTTATTATTATAATTTGAGAACAATGATCTTGTTATAACAAGGAAGAAAAAACTAGTGGGGGTAATTGAGGTTAGTCTATGTCATGTGTTCCAGCTGACCTTCCTTTGAGAATCAAAAAACAGTTGTTTTATTATTCTTCTTCTTACAGACAGCAACAAAAACTGGATTTGGGACAATTTATGATGGTGTCCAGGACGTGACATGCCCATATAAGAAGAATGGACCCTCAAAAACACAGACTTTGGCTTCATTCAACAGAAATCTGGCATTCCTGTGTTCATGTACGGTTTTAATGACACATGCTACCGGAGGAAGCCAGATCACAGTTTCGGAAGGGTGTATTTAAACCAACGCTAAAACAGCTTGATTGTTTTATGATTCACTTCTCCTCATGCTGCCCTGCCTCGTTCTTATCTTTGATCGAAACCGGAAACACTCCTTCCTCCTTCGCACCACCTGTGGTTCTGAAATGCAAGATCCTTTGTTTCTTGTGTGTCGGGATCAAATAAGACTAGCTTACCATCATCACATTGCAGTAAGAGCCTGTTACCCGGACTCCGAACATGAGAAGGGGTCCCACAATAAATTTATTGGTCCAACACCCCTCACTCCTGTAGAAGATAATCCTTGTAAATAATTATAATTATGTGATGGTGCTTAGTTAGGTGAAGTGTTAGTCATGATGCTTAGTTAGGTGAAGTGTTAGTCATCATTTTTTGTAATGATAATTAGTTAAGTGTTAGTCATCATATGTTGTAGGTGAGTTGTATCTTTCCGTTTGCCTATTTAAAGCGTGATTGTTGTTAATAGAAATGTGTGAAATCTTTTCATCTATATGGTATCAAAGCAATCGGTCTATTTTTTTTCTTTTCCTCCTCCCCTTCCTCTAATTATTGTTGATCATGGCTACAGACAATCAAGACATCATCCCAAACTTAAGTGATCCCTCCAAACCTTTCACCATTATTCAACTCCATAATGCCATAAAGCTCACGCCTACCAACTATATAACCTGGAAAACGCAAATACAAGCAACGCTTTTAGGCTATGATCTTTGAAAATTTGTTGATGAAACTTACTCATCTCCTCCCACCACAATTACAACTAACAATAAAACCGAAGCCAACCCCGTTGCTCTCACTTGGCTTTGCCAGGATCGTCTTTTATTTGGTGCTTTAGTTGGTACCTTATCTCAAGAACTTGTTCCGCTTGTGTCTCACTCTACCACAGCTCAGGAGGCTTGGAATATACTGGCTTCTACATATGCTAACCCTTCTCGTGGTCATTTCAAGCAAATCAAAGATCATCTGGCTAAAATCACAAAAACAAACCAAACCATTACGGAGTACATGCAGTCTATTAAGCAATGCACTGACCGTCTAGCTTCTATGGGGAAACCTATGGATCATGAAGATATCATTGACAAGGTTCTCCTTGGCCTTGACTATGACACCTACAAATCTGTGATTGATGCGGTGAATGCAAGGGATTCTCCGATTTCTTATGAAGAGCTACATGAAAAACTCATTAACAGGGAACTCCTCGCTGCCTCAATAATCTCACCTACCCACTTTCCTGCAACGGTTCATGTTTCCCAATATCGTGGTTCTGAAAAAATCAGCAATGATCAGAAACCACCCCAACAACGTCTATATGTCTACTACAGGTCTTCTGCCTACACCCCGTAACATTCCCTTCCCTCGCCAATCACGACCATCTTGGTAAATGTCAATGGTGTCGCGTACAAGGTCACTCTTTAGCTCAGTGCACCATGTTCAAGAATTCATATCCAACCATTCAAGTTCATAATCCTATTCAAGCTCGTGCAGTTACAAGGGGATATCAGCCACCCCAAGCTCATGCTGTTGTAGCCAATGTTCCCTCATCAAGTTCATGGCTCTTGGACAGCGGCGCATCTCATCACATCACCAATGATATTACCAATCTCTCTCTTCATGCCCCATATGATAGTACCGAAGAATTTGTCATTGGAGATGGCTCTACACTCCCCATTCAAAACACTGGTTCTTTTTCTATCTCAATACTTTCAAATACTTTTCACTTTTCTAATGTTTTACATGTCCCATCTATATCACGAAACATTTTATCCATTTCTAAATTTTGTCAAGAAAACAATACTAGTATTGAGTTCTTACCCTCTCTTTTTCGTGTTAAGGAGCTTTTGAATGGAACAATACTCCTCCAAGGTCCACATAAATCCGGAGTCTAAAAGTGGAATCCAAGTCCTTCTCGAGTCTATACATCTCTCAAATCACCTATGCATGATTGGCATCACCGACTTGGACACCCTTCCATGTCTGTCCTTCAAAATTTAAATTCTTATTTTCATTTTGGAATTTCAAATCTGTTCAAATCACATTGTACTTCTTGCAATATGAATAAAAGTCATACGTTGCCTTTTTCTGTTTCCACTCTTTCTTCTCAAGGTCCTCTTGATCTCATATTTACAGATGTTTGGACGTCACCAATTTTATCTTATGACAATTACAAATATTATGTAATTTTTAAAGATCACTTTACAAAGTATATTTGATTCTATCCTTTGAAAAGAAAATCAGACACTCATGATATCTTTTTGCGCTTTAGAGCCCCTATTGAATTTTTTTTTAAACGTCCTATAGTTCAGGTTTTTTCTGACAATGGGGGTGAATATCAAAAACTCGATTATCATTTATCCACTCCAGAGCATAACGGATATGCGGAACGTCAACATAGACATATTGTCGAGACAGGCTTAACACTCCTTTCTCATGCCAAAGTCTCTCTCACCTTCTGGCCTCATGCGTTTGCCACTGCCACTTATTTAATAAACAAACTTCTCACTCCATCTCTACACAATGTTTCTCTATATCTTAAGTTGTTTCAGACTCCTCCTAATTATCAAAAGCTTCGAAGTTTTGGCTGTTTATGTTATCCATGGTTAAGGCCATATTCTTCTCATAAACTAGACACTCGCTCATTGCCTTGTGTTTTTGTTGGATACTCTTCCTCACAAAGTGATTATTACTGTCTTCATCCTCCCACAAATCGAGTATATACCTCTCGGCATATCAAGTTTGTTGAAGATATTTTTCCGTATCCTGATTTATGTGCATCTTCCACACCTTCTCAGACTACTTCAGTCGATGAATGGTGCACGGTAACTATTCCCATCATACCACAGTCTACCATCCCTCCATCAAATGAATCTTCACCTCATCCCCCACCTACTCATTCACCAGCACATCCTCCCCTTCCACCCCTTATTCGCCCTATTAGAACTATGGTTACAAGGCTTCAAAACAGCATCACCAAACCTAATCCAAAATTTCTTCATCATTCCACAATTACTTCTCCTCCCACTGAACCAACCAACATCACACAAGCTTTGAAAGATCCGCAATGGCGTGCTGCCATGACAGACGAGCACAATGCTCTAACTCGCAATAACACTTGGGACCTTGTTTCTCCTGATCCTTCTCAAAATGTAATTGGGTGAAAGTGGGTCTATCGTATCAAACATAAACCTGATGGAACCATTGAGCGATATAAGGCTCGGCTTGTGGCCAAGGGTTTTATCAAAGGCCCGGGATAAAATATTCTGAGACGTTCAGTCCTGTTATTAAGCCAACAACAATTCACCTCATGCTCTCTCTTGCCGTCACAAATAGTTGGTCGATCCGTCAACTTGATATCAATAATGCATTCCTCCAAGGCTCGTTATATGAGGATGTTTATATGTCTCAACCACCTGGATTTCTAGACAAAGATTATCCTTCTTATGTATGCAAGCTTCGCAAAGCTATTTACGGTCTAAAACAAGCTCCAAGAGCTTGGCATCAAGAACTCCGCTCCTTCCTTTTATCTCCTAGCTTCCGAAACTCCATAGCTGATCCCTCTCTATTTATTTATCGTCACAATGGCACTGCCATGTACCTTCTTGTTTATGTTGATGATATTATAATTCTTGGACCTTCTACTACAGCTCTTCAAGAATTTGTCAATCGTTTGGCAACACGGTTTTCCTTAAAAGATCTTGGCGCAGTTTCTTATTTTCTTGGTGTTGAGGTGCTTTCCCACACCAATGGTCTATTTCTTAGCCAGAAAAGGTACATTGAAGATCTCCTTTTACGTGCTAACATGATTGAAGCTAAGCATGTGTCAACTCCAATGATAGCTTATCCACCGCTTACACTCAACGATGATACTTCACTGCCAAACCCTATAGAATATAGATCCTTAGTTGGAGGTTTACAATATTTATCTCTTACTCGCCCTGATGTAACTTTTGATGTACATCTTTTGTCTCAATACATGCATCAGCCAACTGACTTGCACTGGGCAGCTTTAAAATGCTTACTTCGCTACCTGAAAGGCACCTCAGATCATGGCATTACACTTCATCGTAATCCTCCATTACGTTTACATGCTTATTCGGATGCGGATTGGGCCGGAGATCATGATAATTACATATCAACTATAGGCTATATTGTCTATCTCGGACGCAATCCATTGTCATGGAGTTCTAAGAAGCAACAAGGTCTAGCACGCTCTTCTACCGAAGCTGAGTTTCGGGCTGTAGCATCCACCACTGCAGAAGTACTTTGGCTTCAATCAGTTCTTTCAGAATTGGATGTTAAGCTAGATCTGATTCCAAGTATTTACTATGATAATTTAAGTGCAACTCATTACTCGGCAAATCCAGTGTTTCATTCTCGAATGAAACATCTTGCATTGGCCTTTCATTTTGTGCGAGAACAAGTTCAGCTTGGTGCACTTCGTGTTCAACACATTTTGGTTCTGACCAGCTCGCTGATGTTTTCACTAAGCCCCTTGCTAAGACAAGATTTCATGATCTCTTTTCCAAGATTGGTCTAGCACAACGGCCGTCCATCTTGCGGGGGAGTGTAGAAGATAATCCTTGTAAATAATTATAATTATGTGATGGTGCTTAGTTAGGTGAAGTGCTAGTCATGATGCTTAGTTAGGTGAAGTGTTAGCCATCATTTTATGTAATGATAATTAGTTAAGTGGTAGTCATCATATGTTGTAGGTAAGTTGTATCTTTCCGTTTGCCCATTTAAAGGCTGATTGTTGTTAATAGAAATGTAGTATGGTAGTGGGCATTCGATTGATTAGATAGACAGCAGTGCTGAAGGCATCAGGCCAAAAAAATTTTGGAAGTGAGCTTTGGTGAAGAAGGGTAAGTCCTGTCTCGACAATATGACGAATTTTCCGTTCCGCCACACCACTCTGCTGAGGGGTGTGAGGACAGGAAAATTGGTTAAATATCTCATTGGCAAGTAAATAATCATGAAGGAGGTGGGATATATACTCACCAACAGCATCACTTTGTAAAATTTTGATAGACGCACTAAATCGATTTTCCACTAATGTTTTAAAATTCTTAAAGCACTGGTAAACTTGAGATTTATTATGCAAGAAATATATCCAAGTAAAGCGGGACAAATCATCCACAAACAATAAGAAATAACGAAAACCAGATTTGGAATTGATCGGAGCTGGACCCCAAAGATCAGAATGTATTTTAAATAAGATGTCATTGGATTTATTTTCATTCAAAACAAAGGACAATCTATGATGTTTGGCATGGACACAACTATCACAAAGACCGGATAACTTTTCTTTATTCAAAGAAATACACTTATTAGAAGCTAATGATCGAAGAACATGATGGTGAGGGTGACCCAAGCGCATGTGCCAAATATCAGCCGTAGTTTTCACACCCACATGTGCAGTAACTGAACGAGGAGCAGAAGAGATATGATTTGTTGAAAGCGGATAGAGACCACCCTTACTGGGTCCTTGGAGCAGTATTTTCCCTGTGTCCCGGTCCTGAACAAGAACACCATAACGATCAAAAGTAATGGAACAATTAGAATCTTTTGTGAGTTGTGAAACAGAGATAAGATTTTTTTGTATGTTAGGGACATGAAGAACATTTTTAAGAGGAAAATTATTAATGGGCGTTTGTAAACTAATATCACCAGTATGTAAAATAGGAAAGAGATTACCATTTCCAACAGCGACACTTTCGGTACCATGGTAGGTTGATCGATTCTCCATGTGAGCATCGTCTGCAGTCATGTGATGGGTAGCACCCGAATCGGGATACCAATGCTGATCATATGGGGTACCATTGAGTTGCATTGCTGCAAAACTTTGTGGAAGATCTGCAGCTTGATAAGAATGATCAAAACGATGGTAACACTGAAGTGCAGTATGATTCATTTTGCCACACACTTGACATGAAGAAAGAGTGTTAGAAAACTGAGGTGGGGCACCAAGAATGGAAGTTTGGGGTGCGAAAGAGTTGTAAGTAGCACTAGCACTTCTGCCAGGACGAACGGGGCCATTCCCACGACCTGCACGTCCACGTCGTCCTCCATTGCGACCACCACGGTTATAGTAGTGAGTTTGCTGATTATGAGGTACATTCCGGGCTCTGTGGGGAGTGGAGAGGGAGTGTTGTGTGTCTGAAATTTGGGTAGAAATAGGCTGAGATTGAGAAAGAAACGCTGAAGATTGGAATTGGTTGACGGTGAGATTTTGGGATTGAATAAGTCTTACCTCATGATTAAGGAGAAGAGGATAAAGTTGAGCAAAGGTAGGTAGGGAGGGTTTCAAGGTAGAGAAAAAGTTCGAGAGAAGAAGTAAAGGTTGGGGTTCTTGCAAGAAGGGGAGAGCTTGAAGAAAAGTTATGAGGGATTTATCTACCTTACACCAGTAGAGATATGAGGGATTTGGGATAGACTTATTGGATGTCGATTGTAGCTGGAGGAGGGGATTTAGTAGAATCAATATAATCTTGAATTTCAAGAGAATTCAATACAGCAACAATTCAATTTGCTTTTTCCACACAAGAAAGTTTTCGTCATTAAGTTTGACAGAAATGAATTGCATTTGATTTTTCAAATTTGGAAGTTTATCAGTTGTTGAAAATGGTGGGGATATAGTAGTGGTCATTGGCTGAGAAGTAGTTGAAGATGTTTGAGGACTTGTTTGCTCTGATACCATGATTCAACGTAAAGTTTTCTTATTCATTTATCTCCCTGATCACATACATTTATACAACCAGTTAGTTATCATCATTCCTATACATCAGCAACTATCCTATATAATAGTAGTACGTGCTATACAAATATAACTCAACTAAACATGCTCCTGTAAACCAGGAGTTGACTGCCTCAACTAAACATGTATTACTTATCAGAAACAAATTCATATCAAGATAATAAGAGGCATTTTTTTCCTCATTCATTCTTGTTTTCTTCTTCACATGATTCTATCTGCAACTAATACAAATTTTTTAGAAATTTTTGAGATTCATCCATTGTATAATTTTACAACTAATAGCGGCAAAGTGATGTTGAAAACTCTACAACCACATGTAGTAGCATTGTAACAAAGCTGTTGTAGGGTCATGAGAAAGAAACATCTCACTATAAGCTTTTGTATTTTCCCCATTGTATCTTAACTTTTCAGAAATTTCTTATCAATGTATCTACCTTGTGACAATGTTATATCTTGCGTTAATATTTTTACTTTATTCTTGCTGATTCTTAAGCTTTGCTGCTGTACAAACTTTATGGTACCTTAAAAATCTTGACTTTGTAAAGTGAGTGTCCTTTTACTGCATATTCTGAAAGTTTGCCCATTTTATCGCAATTCAAGCAGTCGCCTTTTACCGCATGTGATTTGAATTCTGAGACTACAGAGCATCTGTATCAAGCAATGAAGCAATACACATTACTGTAGTGCGTATTTTTTTAAAAAAAAATTCGACATACGCATTTTAGGGATTCCTATCTTCTAAATACTTACTTCAGAGATGCACAGCTCACAATAGATATGTTTCAAAATGCACATACTTTTGCATCCGATGCCCGTGTCGAAAATGTGCATTAGATGTGATAATTTGGGTTGTGTGTTCAAACGACCCTTCTAGGCATTTATCAATTGAGAATAAAGTTCCTGAGATTACCTCATGAAACTTATATGAGGCAATGAAATTATAACCAATAATAGTATGACACATGGCATTTATATCTAGATGTAAATATTAGATTTATGCATGTATAATATACAAGGAAAGTGAATATTTTTTTTAATTGAAAATATATACTTGAGTGCATAAAATAACCCAACTTCATAATCTTACCTCAGATAAATTTCCTGAGGGAGGAACTTTATTCTCAATTGTATAGGTAACTATTTTATTGTAACCAAAAAAGAAAGGCAAACAGAAGTTGCTGCTTTTTCTGGCACTGTAATATTCCAGGAGATAATTGCTGCAATATAAAGGGTAAGCCCGTTATTTTGTAACTAATAGTAACATGAAAAAGTTAATAAGGACCAGCAACTTAACCAAGACTAATCGTAGGTAGTATTTAGTTACAGGACTCTATATCCATAATTCAATTTTTTTATTTAAATCAAACAGGAAAAAAGAGCTACTTGATGCTCTGTTCTATCTTTCAAGATTGTCAAAATCAATAGCAGCAAGAATTAGATAGAGGAGGGTAATGACAACAGGTAGTTAAAATTGCGTAAATCATGCAGGATTAGATTTATTATGATCACTAATAGCTGCTTGTGGGGACAAATGGATTTTTATGTCTAGATAGTTTTTTTTTTTTTTGAATAAAAAGTGTTTTAAATTCAATAAAACAAAGGCATACGGCATCTACAAATCATATCGAGTAGAACAAACATAAAACAGATTGTATCGCCGGACATCCATAAGAGACCGGAAGCGAATTTTTTAAGAAGATATATACATCCATATCCCTAATATCCGTTTGAGCTTATCGACCATGAGTGCAGAACCAAAACAGCTCGAATCACTAAATCCAAATCCACGCTCCCACAAACCGGAGAGAAAACCAAACTCCCACAAAACGGAGAGAAAACCAAACACTTAAACATTACAAACATTACAAGAAAAAATTACAATAGCTTCAATCTTAGATCTGAAAAATCGAACCCCCAATAATACAAGGTGAACAACCACTCACAAGTCCGGGGCAGGCCGGAAAAGGAGAAATAGATAGTTGATTAGAGATCAAGAACATTGTCAAGAATTCCTAAAGCAACTGGAATCCAAAGTCATCTGAAAATTCAATCTTCAGTGACTACAGCAAAAAAAAAATAAAAAATTTAGGAATTCAAATAGGGAAACTGTTGGACTTGCTCTTAGTTACTTATTAATGCACGATGCACCAAGTATGTCGTTTAGAATCTTCCCTTTATATTATATTTTTATTTATTTTTGATAAATTTCCCTTTATATTATTCAACTTTCACAAGAAGTGAAAGGAGCATTAAAGCCCAGGTTGGCAACAGTGAAGTTATGACTTGGTTAAGGTTCAATTCAACATTGCAATCTCATTAACTTTAAAAACATTAGAAAAAAAAAATCATGTAAAGTGTGGTTTGGTTGGAGAATAAAAGTAGTGGTGTTCTGATGAAGATTGGTAAGTAGATCGTAAACTGATAGTAATAGATTGATACCTTTGTAAGAGCATTCACATCCGGCCCCTCATCCCTATCCCAAAAAACTTACTAAAAATAGTAAATCCTCAAACAAAAATAGTAAATCCCCAAAATTATCAAAAAACTTCTACATCCCATTTCCCATTTTCCATCCCCATATCCAGTGTTGCAGATTTCGGAAATCGGAACTATTCGGTTGAGGTACCGATTTACGATTTATCGGATGATTCGGTTGAAAAATCAGCGATTTATCGGTGATTTTTGCAAAATCGGCCGAATCGGTTTCAAAATTTTGACCGATTTTTGGCCGATTTATCGGTGATTTTTCAAAAATCGGCCGATTTCTATAACAGAGCCCATATCCCTATATTCTTTTTTATATTACTTCTTTCTCTCTCTTTCACTTACAATTTTAACTACCAAAACACACTCATTATTACAAATATATTATTATATTGAGGGAGAAGGTTTGAGGATGAGGACGGGGATGAACAGTTGAACACCATCTTTAGGGACTCCAATCTAGTCCCTAACCCCAAAACCCCAAAATAGGGATCCGGATGTAGCTTACATTTTGCCTAAAAATTTAAAAAAACCGTAGATATTTGAGGATGGGGCACCGAATGTGATTGCTCTAACATGGACAAACTTTTCAGGGAATGCTGTCCGGAAAATCTATCTTATTTACCTTTAGATATTTTAGCAGGGTTAAAATATCTAGAAATATTGTCAGCAAAATCCGAAGTTGATTTTTTTTTTTCCCTCTCTATTGTACTTTGGCTCGAGTGTAATCCTATTTAGTATTTGGCGTCTTTCAACAAATTCTCGTCACTTGAACAAATTAGTCATAATATCGTCGAATATCTACTTATAAACAAGGTTATAAAAATCAATCAGTTCAACTCAATTTAGTTTTGGAAAAGTTCAACTCGATTTAGTTTCGGAAAAAAAAAGTACTCGAAAATTGGGAAAGTAGTCGGAATGAGTACTCGGACAACTAATCGAATATTATTTTCATAAGTTTTACTAAAAATATTAAATTTACATACCATAATTTAGTGTATTAGTGTTATAAGTTATATATTTTTTGTTATTTACTAATAATCTAATATAAATACCAAACTTATAATTAGTAATATTTTTAACAATGTCCTAACAACGGTAATGTCAAAATATTAATACCTTTTACTTATTAATATGAGTACTTATTAATTGTGAGTACTTATTAATTGCATTTTGATATTTTTTATCAATATAACTTAAAACAAGTTATGATTATCAAACATATGCATTTTTCAACCGAACTTAAAGTAATAATTTAAAATTGAATAATTTAAAATTGAATTTCACTCAGAGTACTTGGAGTTTGACCAAATATTGACTGAGTTATGTAAAAATTGAATTTTGATCAAAATCGATACAACTCGAATCGGATAAGACCCTAAAAATAAGTACTCGACCCACTCAATAATTTTTAGAATACTGCTTATAAGTTAAGAAAAGTAAAGTATGTGTCACCGTACAAATAATGCATAAAATTTAAAATTTTGTTACTTGGTCCTAACGTACAATGAGAACATATCTGACTTGTCCATGTCTAAAAATTGTAGGATCTTCAAATATTAAAAGTACTAAAGAAATGAATCGTGGTACCCAAAATGGGCTCCTTCGCATTTGTGACTTTGTGTACATTATAACTCAATTTTTTCATTTCTGGTATAATTATATTTATATTTTCAAAAATGATATAATGGGTTAGTTGAAGTGGCGCCTGGGCGAGTGGCGACCCATTAATATATTTTTTTTCTTTCCTGGCAAATAAACGAATAATCATTAAATAGTGATTTGAGTTGGCAGTTTTGCAGGAAAAAAACAAATTTTCACATGATATTTTTAAGTTTCAAATTAAAGTATAAATATCCTACTTTTTATAAGCAAAAATCTTTTTTAAAAAAAAGAATAAGTGTAACTATGTTATTATTTGGTCCGAATATGACAACTACACGTAAGATTCTTAACACATAAGATAAAAAATAAATAAATTATTACATAATATTTTGATACATAATATTACATAAATTATTACTTTGAAAAAATACAAATCAATTATTACATTAAATAAATATAAACTAATTGATTTTTGATATGAATATTTTTCTAAATATATTTATTAACAAAAATAATTGATTTTTATTTTTCTTTCAAAATACGATATAGAGATATTATTATTAAGGGTAAAACAATATATTCTGACAATTTTTTTTTTGTTTCATACACAAGTCGACCATAATATTTTGATTAAAAAAAATGAAAGAAAAATATAAATTAATTATAACATTAAGTAAATATAAATCAGCTGATTCGTAAAATAAAACTTTTTGTATATATTTTAATGTAATACTCCCTCTGTCCCATCCATTTCTTTACAATTTCCTTTTTGGGCCGTCCCACCATCTCTTTACATTACCCAAAATAGTAAGTTTTAACACTATTACACCCACTACTTCACTTATTTTAACAATACTTTACACTATTTCACCCACTACTTAACTTATTTTAACAATAAAATCACTATTACACCCACTACTTTACTTATTTTAACAATAAAATCACTATTACACCCACTACCTCATTTATTTTAACAATATTACACCCACTTTACACCCACTATCCTTGACCTCCGTGCCCAGCCGCCATGTAAAGAACTGGCTGGGACGGAGGGAGTAATCAATTTGTTTTTTTCCTTTAAAAAAATTATCATGTTAAAATATTATGGTCAAATTTAAATAAAAAGCAAGAAAAAATTATGTCAAAATATATTTGTTTACCTTCAAATAATTATATCTTTATATTTTGTGTTTTAAACTAATTTTATAGATAAGTAAAAATAAACAGGTTGTCATTTACCACACTTGTTCATATAGTCAAACATATTTTAAGTGAAAAATTGGATAAACAAATTTAGAGTACGTCTACACTTGCACTAAATATTGCAAGCCTCCTTTTATTGTTTTACTTTGTGGATACCATAGCAAAGGAAAAAGTTATATTTTAGAGCATAAATGATAAAATTTTAAATTGGACAAAATTGAGTAAGCTTGAATTGAATTTATTTGTAAATTTAATGAAAATTAGTTTTCAATAGGATAATCTTATAAAAAAAATTGGTAAAATTTATTTTATATTAAACTTTTTTAAAAAATTTGAAAAAAAATATTATCATCTTAAAATTTTATGAGAAAATATATTTTAACAATAAGCTTCATTAATTTAACGGATAAATTAATGATTCGAGAATATTGAGCATTTCATAAAAAATTTAAAATTTAAAATGGTATAATTTTAAGGAAAAACAGAAAAAAAATATTTATTATTAATTTGTTTTTATGATTTTTGGCTTATAAAAAAGTAGAACATTTATACTTTAATTCAAAGCTGAAAAAACTTAAAAATATCATTTGGAAATTTGTTTTTTTATCCACCAAAATGCCTCCTCAAAATGCTTTTTTTGGTGGAAAAAAAATAAGGGGTCGCCACTTTAAGGGGCGCCCAAGGCTAGACGTCACAGATACTATACCAATTTCGAAAGAGTGAACATAACTGTACCAAAAGTGATAAAACTGAGTTGCACTATACCAATAATGCTAAGGAGCCCCCAAAATGAAGGTTTAGAAAAAAACGCAGCAGTGAAATGAACTGTTTAATCGACTTTTATTAGTCGGAACTATTCAATATTGGCAGTGATGGAGACGGGGAAGCCAATTACAAACACTCATTAAAGCAGGATTCTATCATATTCGATCCTAACTATTGTTCAAACTACTACCGAAACTCCTTAATTATCAGAAGTTAGATTTTTACTATTGCAGCATGATAAATAACTCTCTTGTTCTTTGGGTCTCCGTGGCAACAAGAGTTGAGAGTTCGAGTTTGAGTAAAAAAGACGGAATATTTGATTATTTTAAGGAATCGTATGGAATACAATTTTGAATATTACCTAAATTTCCAAAAAACATAAACTTGTTTGACACATTTAGTAACTACCTCTTTTGAAGGTCATGATCTTCCCCGAAATTGCAAAATTTTGTAAATTATACCCTCCTTAGACCATCGTCTCAAGTGAGATATGGCGCTATTTTTTTAGGTTTGATTATATATAAAAAGTCAAAATAATTGCATTGTGCAATTATTTGAGTTGAATCATGATCAAGCATCATTTTAGTGCATGCTTAAGGCATTGTATTTTCACTCGCAAACATATAGTTGAACAACCAGGGTCCATAGTACCAAGATTGTTAGAAGAAACTCAAGGAAAGTGTTTTTGCTCTATGAATGATTAGCGAGTACAATCAATTTTCACCATTACAAAAGGGTGGTCCTAAAACAGGCTGCCAATTGCAATGGACTGGCCCAATTTAAAGGAGTTAATAATCTTTAATAGAAACAGGCCCAAGATAGGCCCAACAAGAATTAGAATGTGGAGACTAAAAGAGGGGAACAAGGGAGAGGGGAGGGATTATGAAAATTGTGTAAAGGTTGTCTAGTTTTGGGAGAGTACGGACCTCTCGAATGTCCGATATCCTTGTGTAATCAGTTCCGGTTAGTCAGTTCATAGCAAATTGGTATCAGAGAAATAGATCCGATGGAAGCAAAGATGTGTTGGAAGTTCGACGAAGAGGAGTGGAAAGACAGGCTTAATAAGGCTGTTGATAAGGCTTTGGAAAAATGGCGCCTCTCTGTGACAGATTGTTCGATGGAGCACCAAACCACAGCTGCCAAGGAAGAAGGGCACGAGGTTGATGTTGTGCGTGAAATGGGATATGCAGCGAAGGTGTTTGATGGAAGTCTTGAGAGGAATTTGGAGGTGCATAAAATGGGGTATGCAGAGAAGGTGTTTGATGGAAGTCCTGAGAGAGTTTTGGAGGAGGATACTTATAATTTTGTCAAAAGTGTTGAGACTCGGAAGGGGGATGTGATAGGAAAAGAAGGCAATCGACCCGGCGTAGCTTCAATACAGTGGAATACGCCAACAGGTGGATGGTTTGGTGGCCAGAATAGGGCGGGAAGCAGTTGGGTAAGTGGTGGTGCAGTGAACGAGGATGTACATGAGATTGGTGACCCTAACATGTATTATGCACATGAGTATGAACCACCTCCAATGTCATTACCGTCTCTCTACACCACTGTAAGTGCTGCACCTCAAATGTTTGAAGAAAATTATAGTAAACAATCTGCACCTAAGGTGTTTGATGAAAGTCCCAATAGTAAATATGTGGGCACAACTCAAGTCCCAAATTCCATTAATTATAATGATACAACTCTTGTCAATTCCGATACTAGTGTACTGCAGGGATGGGAAAAAAGTTATGAAGCATGGGAATTACGAAGTTTTGATGGTACTAACCCAAGGGAGTGGATATTGAAAGTTGGAAAATATTTTACTGGTAGTGATGAAAAAAAAGTCAATATAGCTGGTACTCATTTTAGAGGCAAGGCCAAAGTTTGGTATAAATGTTTTTATGAAACAACAAAGGAGCAAGTAGGTTGGCAGAAGTTCTTACACGATCTACTAATTCGATTTGACAGCCTTAAGGTGGACAATCCTGGCTATCTAGTAAATCCGCTATATCTCCCACAAGTTTGCTCAGTTGCTGAGTATGAGAGTAATTTCTTACAAACTAAGGAAATAGCAGAGTTTGTATATGAGTTTGTATTCACTGAAGAAATGCTAGTTCACAATTTCATAAATGGCCTGAAGGAAGACATTCGTGAACCTGTCAGCTTATGGTCACCTACGACCTTGCAGGGGGCAATTAAGCTAGCAAAATTTCAAGAGTTGCAAGTTGATAATAAGCAGATAGAGATGATGAGCATACACATAGGTCAAGCCAGGATTCAAATGGGTAATTCATGCTGGGAGCTCTACTATCTTGAACATGACATTCGGCCCGATGCCAATATTCCTAGTGACAATACAGTGGTGACAAATGGTGATGTGACAATGACAAAAAAATCTGGCAGCTTACAGACAAATCTCGAGGAACGTATAGGTGGCTGTGCAAATTCACCTGAGCTTAATGGAAATTCCGATGGTTCAATCTTAGCTGTTGAAGACCTTGTTTTAGCTCTGCACAAGCAGGGTTATGGTGCCTCCACACAGGAAGTTATGGTGAAGCAAATACCTACCGTGGAGCAGGCAATGGCACCAGCAAAGAGTCTGGATAAGGGACACGCAGCAGAGGACCAGCCCAAAACAGCTATAATACAGGGAGAAACAGAAGAAGTAGTGGAACAAACAACAAAAGAATTACCAAGCACAGCCTCGTTCCTAAGCAAGCAAAGATCCTTAACAGACAGGCAGCAGGAAAACCATGATGTACTAATCAAGTGCCTTATGGAGGATAAGCCATTTAACAAGAGCAGACCACTTGCAGCTTGTATAGTGTATAAAACACTTCTTCAGTGGAGATCCTTTGAGGCAGAAAAGACCAATATTTTTGATAGAATAATTCACACAATTAGATCATCTATTGAGAATCAAGAAAGTGTTGAAGAACTAGCATATTGGCTCTCGACAACTTCTTCCTTTTTGTTCCTTCTGCAAAGTACAATCAAGGCAAGCAATGCACCAAATGTGTCTTCACAACGTCATCGATCGTCGCCTACAACCCCGTTTGGTAGAATGGCACAAGGTTTTCGTGCATCTTCAATAGGAGGGGAAATTTCCAGTGGGTACAGTGGAATGGATGGAAAGCCAAACACACAGTTGAAAATAGAAGCCAAATATCCAGCTCTGTTGTTTAAGCAGCACTTAACCACTTGTGTTAAAAAAATATATGGACTAATCTGTGATAGGTTGAAGAAAGAGATTAGTCCGTTCCTAAACTTATGTATACAAGCACCTAGATCTACAAGGATCAGATCTATAGGAGGTTTATCTAGAACTATCCATTCAAATATAGTGGCAAAGCAGCAAGCATCAAACAAACACTGGCAAAGTATTGTCAAAAGCATGGATCATACATTAAAAATATTGTCTGAAAACTATGTGTCTTCTGTTACTACAAGAAAATTCTACAGTCAGGTTTTCTCATTCATAAATGTCCAGCTTTTCAATAGCTTATTACTTCGCTGTGAATGTTGCTCTTTTAGCAATGGAGAATACGTTAAGGCTGGTTTGCAAGAATTTGAACAATGGTGTATGAAAGCATCAGATCAGCTTGCTGGAACTTCATGGGATGAATTACAACACATAAGGCAAGCAGTAGAATTTCTGGTCATGCATCAAAAGTCTCAGAATACACTCGAGGAGATTAGTAATGAAGTTTGCCCGATATTGAGCATACCGCAAATATACCGTATTGGAACTATGTTCTGGGATGACAAATATGGAACCCAAGGAGTGTCAACAGAGGTAATCACAAAGATGAGCACAGTAATGGCAGAAGATTCTATATATGTTGCCTCCAACTCCAAGGATGATCCAGCCGAGGAAACTGCCAACTATACTGCCCTAGTTATCATCATGAACTACCCTGGTCAGTTTGGAAATGGGCATGCTCCAGTGCTTGGTTGTTACACTTGCCACATTGCTGTCAAGTCGGCTGAAATTCAAACCAAGATTGATCGTCGTTCTGGTAAGGAGCTTGAGAAGGGGCCCAAGTTTTTGAAGAAAGGTGATGGTGGGTTTGAGCTTTCTCGAAGGCGATGGAGACCTGACATTTTCTATGGAAACCATAGAAATACAGTACCTTTTATGAGAAGGACTACAGTTGTAATTGCTACGGATTCAATTAAGACATCTCAATTAAGTCAGTTCTCGGCCTCCGACCTTGAGGACAAGGTCGGTCTTTGGGAGCGGGGTATTGCAATGGACTGGCCCAATTTAAAGGAGTTAATAATCTTTAATAGAAACAGGCCCAAGATAGGCCCAACAAGAATTAGAATGTGGAGACTAAAAGAGGGGAACAAGGGAGAGGGGAGGGATTATGAAAATTGTGTAAAGGTTGTCTAGTTTTGGGAGAGTACGGACCTCTCGAATGTCCGATATCCTTGTGTAATCAGTTCCGGTTAGTCAGTTCATAGCACCAATCTTCCTAGAACTACACTCCTTCACTTTATGTCTCTTTCTGTAATCTAAATCATATTATGCTTTAACTTAGGTTGTTGGATACTCTTATGATTCAAGTGATAGACTTAAAAACACACAGGCTGTGAAGAATTGTGGTATGCTTTCCTCTACCAGAGGGGCCATTCATCCTCAAAGATAAGTGCATTATCTCCATACTTTAAGGTTGCGTCAACCTTGTACAGTTCAATCCACTCAGAAAATGGACCTGAAGCTAACTATTTAGTAAAAGGATCCCAAAAATTGTATTATTGATCGAGCAAACAATGAGATAGCATTTCGGAGAAGCAGTTATCTAGTTAGCTTGTTGAAGACATGGGTTCAATCTATATGCTGCAATAACATCCATTGATATTCCCACCAATTGGTGGAGTGGATACCCCTCACCTCCCGTAACAAGGAGGAGGTGAAGAGTTTGACTCCAATGAGAATCTGGGTGTGTGTATGTTCAAGTATCAAATAAAAAAAAAAAGAACATCCATTGATGAACTTACGAACACCTAACATACGTAAACCAAACCAAACACACCTAGTGGATCCGCTCATAGAGTATGGTCTGAAGATGGAAAAATAATTCCGCAAGGTTTACCTCGAGTAGAGAGATTGTTTCCATGCAGACCTCATGCATTGAAACTTCTATATACAAGTAAATCACAATAAGGCTTGGTTTGAGAAACCTGGCCTACTTGTATTTCTTTCTACCTCCAGTTCAAGTACAATACCTTGTATAAATGGTCCACAAGTATGTATGTACATGTATAATTATTAATTATGTATAATTTTATTACTTTTTTAAAAAAAAAATATTATATGCATCACTATATAAATATTAATGAAGACAATCTCACAAGCATTTTGTTGTATGGTCTCCTTAACATGATGTGATGGATTCCCTGTAAATCACACAAAATGGAGAAGAAAGGCTTCCAAAGCAACTAGTTATGAAGTGTTTGGTTTTGCCTTGGATTACCACATAAACAAAGGATGTACACCGGACACACCATTCTGATCCATTAGGAGATTGCCTCCTATCCTCTTGACACCAAAACCAGACAATTAAATTCTATCAGATTGTAAACTTCAACTTATTTATTTACTTATTTATATAGTATTTGTTATATTAGTCCATTCTTCAAAGTTCAAAGGACCACCGTATCCACTTCCAATCTTTTACTATCCGCTAAAAACTTTAATTTGTGTAACATAATGTTCAGTAACTTGACTGAATCTTTTTAAAAAAAATTGGAATATCTGAAACAGATACTTACAAAATACCGAAAATGAGTTCTTATATACTTAATTTATGTCATTGTCGTCTCATAAACAACATGAACACAAAATGGTAGTTATACTCGCGGTGCGTTTTACACTGAACACCAGGTGAAATAGGAAACATTTATGAAACTCATCTTATATTATGCTTTCAGCTATCAATTACCGAAACTGATGACATGTAGAGCTATTGCCGATGAGCAAATAAAGAGGTTTATATTCAACTAATAAGGGAAGAAGACCTGGGAAAAAAAAATAAGGGGAGAAGAAGACCAAATATTCGACATTGCAGCAATTGAACAACGATGATCAGAATTTCCCAAAGAAAAACACAAATCGTCAAGATTATTCATATTCAACATTTCCAAATTCCAACACATTCTCAGATCAAGTTTATTATGTAGGAAACTTTTTTTTTTTTGAAAGAAGTTTATTATGTAGGAAACTTATGGCTAATTCATTCAGGGGATGGATTTTCTAAAGCACACAATAGAGAAGTTCTCTATTAGTGCACCTTAAATCATGTATTTTATTATTATTTTTGATAATCCAACCGTACGGATGAAAATTTTATGTCAAAATAACATTGTATACAAATTTTTATTATATTTGAAATAGTGGAGCATCACTTTTATAATAATACTATTTTCTATATATATATTCAACGACACAGATTTATCATAATCTTATTGCAATAAATTTATAGTTCCAAGTTATTAAATTACACAAAAATTTGTACATTCACGTATTTTTGTATATATTTAACATCCATACGGTTGGATTGTTCAAATAATAATTAATTTATCATATTTTAAAACGCACTAATAGAGAACTTCTCTATTGTGTGCTTTAGATACTCTTTTCCCATTCAAAAATTAATGCTTAAATGAGATTTAAGCATTTGCCAGTCATTTGTAATTTGTTCATCAAGTATAATGGTGTTGGGCCATACGCCCACTTAGATAGTAAAGCCCACTAAAGGCCCAATTAGAACACTATATATAGAGATGTATCACCAACATTCTAAAGGATGGGTCATTTGATAATACAACACTTCAACAATGGCGCTAGAAGGAGCTCTTATCTCCTCCTAAAAAACAAAAACACACACACCAAAATCAGTTAGACATATTAACAGATCAAGCTCAATATTTGTTCATCAACTCTAATTCTCCATTTAAAAACGAAGAATGGCCGGTGAATCTCAAGGAACAAGCAATCTAGCTCTGAATACTCGTGATATTCCTAGTGTTAAACGAGTTGAGAAATCAAAAGTTTTGATGGCTCCACAAGCGTTGTTTAATTCAGTTCCGAGACCTAGCATTTCAGATCCGTTAAATGGATCTCGCAAGTCAAAGAAGGATTCTCAACAATTAGCTCTCACTTCTCAAGAGAAACAGATCGGAGCACTGAATAACTTTGTCATCGATGATGAGCTTCGCCGATTGGATTTAGAAAGGCAAATATTGGCTGAGAAAGTAAAGCACAAAAAGGAGATAATCAGATTGCAAAAGGAACTCCATGAGGTATCCAGAGTGCAGAAGGAACTCCGTGAGGTGTCTGAGGGTCATATTCCTACAGAGTATCAAACTGAGACCTATGAGTCCTCATGGAGGACATCTAAGAGAAGTAAGTATTCTAAGGCGGAGGTGTCCTCTAATTCGTTCTCATCGAGGAAACGCAAAACCAGAAATGAAGAACAGGAGTACGCTGAGGATGCTGATGAGGATTATGAGGCAGAAGAATCAAGCACGGCTAGCTTATCAGCAAAAGATATAATGCGGTTCAAGGAGTTCATCAAGTCACACTCGGGAGAGACTGAGGTCTCTTCGGAGAGTCCGTTAATCAAGAGTATTGAAAAGGCTATGGTAAACAGGGATCTTAAGGTACCGCCAATGGACCAGTTCGATGGGTTCACGGACCCCTATGACTTCGTTAACCTCTTTGATGGAAGAATGTCTTTCTTTGGGCACACTGAGGTGGCGAAGTGTCAGTTCTTCCCGCCATGTTTGAAAGGTACAGCCCTCATGTGGTTCAACAATCTGCCGGCAAGATCAATAAGGTCATGGGCTAGCTTGAAAGAAAAGTTCAAATCGAGATTCTACACTAATAAAAAAGGCAAGAAGTTGACGGCTTCTCTTGTGAACATTCGGCAAAGGTCAAATGAAAGCTTGCGGGAGTACTTAAACCGCTTCAGAGGAGAGATGATTCAGGTTCCGGATTTGGTTGAAAATCTAGCAATGACGTACCTGGTGGCTGGAATTGATAGAACCAGACATGACGCAGTTCTTGAAGAGTATTTTGAAAAGGAACCTCAATCACTTCAAGCAGCTATAGAGCTATTTGAGCATAGACTAACTCTTCAGGAGGTTGTGGGAAGCATACAATCTTCTAGATCTCCAAGGGCTAGGATGAATAGGCTACTTGAACAGACCTCTCAATGGGATATCGTCGAGGTGATTGAGGATACCGAGGTGTGCGAAGAACACAAGAAAGATCGTCGGTTCAACTAAAGAAGGAAGATGGGACCTCATATACATCAAGCAGGTCATTCGCATCACAGGTATCCCCATCCATCTTAAGAAAGTCTACCCATAAGAGTCTCCAATTCGCATCGCCTGTCTCTTTAAGTTATTTAAGTTAAGGTACGAAGTAAATCTCTAGCTTTTCTGTAATCAAGTTGCTTTCATGATTCGTTCCACATGTGAATGAGTTGTATTTAAAGTCGACATTTGTTTTAAGTTTATTATGAATGATGGTTCAAGTTGAAGTCAAAATCTTAAACTTCCATATTTCATTCACAATGTGTTATGTTACATTTTACTTATCAAAATTGCTATGCATACTTCAAATTTTTAGCCTACAAAATGCGTACGTAGCTCTATCCTATGCCTTACAAGATCTTCTAAAGCCATTTATTCAATGAAAAATTGAGAAAATTGAGATTCATCTCCAAAACGGCCCGGTCTCCAAATGAAACTCCAAAGTAATCTCGATAGAGATCTCCATACATGATTGGAAAAATTATATACAAGCAGCACTTATGTTGCAATTCGCCAAGTGACAAAGAAAAAGTAAGTTTGTGCCAAAATATAAATGAAATAACAGCATCCACACCAAGGAGCCCAAAAGAGCTCAAACACTTCGCCAAATCGCCACTTCAAGAAGCTTATAAAGCTCAAGGCCCTCTGGGATATCTACAAATTCGCCACGAACAAAAGAAAAAGGTAAAGCTCTCCAAGTAAGAAAATTCTCCATTTAAAACAAAAATCAAGAAAAATTACTCCAAATGGCGAAACGTTGATCACCCTAAAACAGCTCAAAGAGCTCAAGGTCCTCTTGGACATCTACAAGTTCGCCACAAACAAAAGGAAAAGGTAAAGTTCGCCAAGTAAGAAAAACTCGTCACCTAAGAATAAAAGAAAAGAAGGGATCGACCTAGACATCTCCAATTTAGCCAAAACAAAAAAGGTGAAAAGTGCCAAAATGCCAGCTATGACTATGTCATCAAGCCCAACATACTAATTGAGCCGTTTTACATTCAAAATATGACACTTTGATCACTTCAAACAGCTCAAAGAGCTCAGGGTCCTCTTGGACATCTCCAACTTCGCCAAGTATAAAAGAAAAAGGTAAAGCACGTCAAGTACAAAAGATAAGGAAACAAGAATACGCTGAAAAGAGCACTCCGAACTAATAAGCATCTCCAAATCCACCACTCATACGGTTAAGGTAACGCGCGCCAAGACCATGTGTTAGAATCGCCAAACGCCAAAGAAAGAATAAGTATGAAATGCACCAACACATTCTAAGAAGGCACCTATGTTGCAATTCGCCAAATAACGAAGAAAAAGTGAGTTTACGCCAAAATACAAACGATATAACGCCAAACAACTCAATGAAGCTCAAGAGCTTCTTCGACATCTCTAACTTCAAAATGGTGAAAAGGTAATGTTTACGCCAAAACACAAACAAAATAACGCCAAACAACGCCATGAAGCCCAAGAGCTTCGTCGACATCTCCAACTTCAAAACGATGAAAAGGTAAAGTTTATGCAAAAATACAAACAAAATAACGCCAAACGACGCCATGAAGCCCAAGAGCTTTGTCGACATCTCCAACTTCAAAATGGTGAAAAAGTAAAGTTTACGCCAAAATATAAACAAAATAACAACGCCATGAAGCGCAAAAGCTTCGTCGACATCTACAACTTCAAAACAGTGAAAAGGTAAAGTGCGCCAAGCCGACATTCTAATCGCCAACTACAAAAGACGAAATAAAAATTCGCCAAGTACAAATTGAAATCACTCCAAAGTTATGCCAAAAAACAAAGCAGCGATCACCTCAAGAGGCTTAGTATCCTCTCGGACATCTCCAAGTTCGCCAAATCTAAAGGAAAAATTTGCCATATTAAAGTACGCCAAACCTACAATTCGCCAAATATCAATCCGCCAAATTAAAGTACGCCTAATATCAATTCGCCAAGTTACCAAGTGCACAAGGAAATCAATCCAAAATTATGTGACAAATACGCCAAGGGACAAAACATCGATCACCTCAAACATCTCAAGAAACCCATGGTCCTCTAGGACATCTTCAAGTACCCCAAATTCAAAAGAAAAGGCTAAAGTACGTCAAGCCTACATTCGAATCACGTCAAAGAAGTTTTCACCAAAGAAAAGATAAGGATTACTCCATTCCGCGAACGACAAACCATGCCAAAAACCCACAAAGCTCAAAAGCTTTGATGGTACCTCTGAACTCCCAACTAAAAAGGTGAGATAAAAAGTCGCCAAGTACACAAAGAAGTCACTCCAAAAATATGCAACAAATACGCCAAGGAATTCAGAAAGAAAGAGAGTTACAGCAACACTCAGTAATCAACTCAGATTTTTCATTCAAGGCAGCAAAGAGTTTGTTAACAACAACAATATTGTCGTCGGCTAAGTTCTTAGAGGTCTCCTCCAACCCCTCGTTGAGATTCGTCAAATCCCTCACTTCCTCACGGAGCTTCTTCACCTCAGAGATGTCTACGACGTCCTCAAGTTTCAACAACCTCTCCAACTTCACGGACAACTACAAAGTAGAACAAACTGGAAGTGTATGAGGGCAAACAGATCATATCCAGAACAAAGAAAAATGAAGCAAAACAAATAAAGATAAAGCACCTTATCAACAAAACTCTTACAAACAGGGAGACCGTTTCCAACAACCATTCCAAAGACTTCCACGTTAACTCTCATAATTTGAGGAAAAGATCCCATGTCATTTTTAGAAAGCGAATCCATCCCACCAGAGCTCGGACAGCTCACCGGCTCCTTCAACTTTTTAGAATAATGACCTTTAGAGGAAGGCCCATCACGATGTCTCCTCTTCTCTCGATCTTTCATAACATTGGTTTCAGAGGCACCAATACCAACCACACCAGAATGAGGCGCAAGGCTCTTCGAGACAATCTCGGGTCCACTTTCTACTCTAACACTAGACATCAAAGTCGAAGCCCATGCATCTTTACTCTTAACAAGGCGGGCTAAAAATTCATCGGTCGGCAGGTTTGCAAACAACTTTACCAGTTCAAGCAGCTATGGACCAACCACTGCAAACAAAAGAAGAAC
This sequence comes from Kitagawia praeruptora, assembly GCA_037693485.1. Classification (NCBI taxonomy): domain Eukaryota; kingdom Viridiplantae; phylum Streptophyta; class Magnoliopsida; order Apiales; family Apiaceae; genus Kitagawia; species Kitagawia praeruptora. The sequence continues at coordinate 150,205,593 of CM075351.1, read as the reverse complement.
AGTCAGAACACCAAGGCATAAAGAAGAGTAGACAAGTACACAAAAAAAAAGAGGAAAGATGGTATCTAACAGTGGGCCCAAGGAAAACTTGCAACTACGCAGAGGTCCAAGAGCCTAAACGGTTCACCGACTTCACGCGGCCTGGGAAGAATCTATCACGACTACGCAGAGGTCCTAGAGCCTAAACGGTTCACCGACTTCACGCGGCCCGAAAAGAATCTATCACGGTCCAATAGCCCCCAACTCATGGAAAGTGGAAGGACAAGTCAACCGACCACTAAAGCCACAATCGCGTGTCATCCCAAATTTCAAAAAAAAAAAAAAAAAAAAGAGAGGATTTTTTCTTTTACTTTTTCGGTTCCCCCCATATGTTTTGTATTGTAACTTTTAAATATATGGTTTGCGCCTTGTAAAATAGGTGGTTAAAAGATCTAAAAGATCTTTTTGTACTTAGGGGGGACTGAATGTTGGGCCATACGCCCACTTAGATAGTAAAGCCCACTAAAGGCCCAATTAGAACACTATATATAGAGATGTATCACCAACATTCTAAAGGATGGGTCATTTGATAATACAACACTTCAACAAATGGGAAGGACAAGACTAAAATATGCAAAAGATAGTGTAGTGAATTTATCATTTTAGTAAGATCAAAGGAATTTCGTCAAATAAATTTAGTACCTGCCGGAATAAGAATTAAATAAAAGCTCCTGTAATTTTGATACTGCTCCATTTTATTTTCTCAAACATCCATTAATAACTACAACTGTGATGTTCTTAAATCATTATTTCAAACAAAGGCAGTGATCATGTTTGAATAGAAGATATTTCAGTACACTGTAATTTCAAACATATGTTTTCCCTGTCACATTCAAATCTATATATCTATACATTGCAACGGTCATACCCTGAGAACCATGAAGGTTCTGTCAATCTAGTTGACTCTTCTTCTGATATATAAAAGGGCTTAAACTCGTCTCTCCAATGCTGGTCAGCTGTAGTATCTGGTTCCACACCATCATAGTTTGTTGTGTTGCAGTCATCATAAACTGGTTCGATGGCTTCTTTAGGAAGCCTGGATTCAGCAAGTAACTATTTCCATGCACTAATATCTCTCTCATGCTTCCTTTTCAGTTTATCAATTTGCTTGTAAGCCTTCTCGGTTTCTAGCTCAGCTTCTGCAGCTTGGTTCTGATATACCAAATTCAACAAATGCTTCAGTTAGATAGTCAAATCTATGATCCAGCAATTACTAGAATACCATGTAACTAAACAAGAAACACTAAAAAACTCTGATGCAAGATTAGAACATGCACCTACCTAGCACATTAACAAGCAAATGCGAAGGTTCAAGGTATATTTGCCAATACATTGGTCTAAGAAGGTAACACAAACATATATCTAATATTTCATTCTAACCTAGGAAGCACCGACTCGGGTGCGACGACACGGGATACGGGACACGGGACACGGGGATTCGCCAATCATCAAAGAGTCCTGGATACGGGACACGGCAAAAAAAATAATAATAATAAAAATATATAATTTTTATATGTCAAATATTGAACAACTTCATTCATAATAATAATAAAGTTTCTTTTACAATGAGTATATATTTATAGATGTATGTAGTAATATATTGGAATTGGATTATGTATATATATTGATTTAGCATGTTATATATATATATATATGGAGACAGGTATGTATATGTTGGTGTGTCGCCGTGTCGGTGCCATGTCGCGTGTCGGTGCCGTGTCCGACACGCATACGGCATCTGTTTTGCCGTGTCCGTGCTTTTCCTAGATTCTAACTATCCCCAAATATATACAAGTCACTTCTTTATGTGATCATAACCTGATCATCGAACATATCTTGTGAGGCAATGAAATTCGTCAAATGCATAGGTCCAAGAAGGTATGACAAACATATAAAAAATATATCATTTTAACTACCTCAAATACAAGTTACTTCTTTATGTGATCATAACATGTTCACTGAACTTAAAAGGTTACAAATACTTTTAATTGTTGCCATTCTAAAGGAACTTAACACTGAGCTTGTGAAACTACATCTCATGCAACAAAGATCATTTGTAATTTAGCAAACTGGCATGCATGACGAGAAATGCAACAGAGGATACAAGTTACTTTATATATACACTACAGTTACTTCTTTATTCATAACCTGTTGATTGAACTAAAAAGGTTAATTATTTTGTGAATTGCTTTGAAATTTGATCTTTTGTAAGTTCATGGAAGTACATCTCATGCAACTTTGTAATTTAGAATAATTGCATGCATGACGAGAAATGCAGAAGACTCACCTGGGTAGTAGCAACAGCTTCTTCTGCTTCTTTAAGCCGGACAAGTAGCTCACCAGCAGCTTGTACAGCTTCAGCAGTATCCCTTAATTGAGCCTGAAGTCCTCTGTTCTCATCCATAAGATACCGTCTCTCTTTTTCTCTTTCCACTTTTAGTGCAGATATTTCGGCAGCAAGGGCGTTTATGAACTTAGATTCTGTGCCCCTAACTCCAGCTCTAGCAGCTGCTTTCTTGACATCGTCTATTCCATCCCGAATTCTCCTGTGCCTATCAAGCAATTGAATATGTTTCTCCTGAAGATCTGCATATTGCTCAATCATGCGAGCATGACCCTCCATGGCCATCTGCATCGACACCTTTAGCTCTTCTGAGCATTTCTTTTCTATGTTTAATTCTTCCTTTTGTTTTTCAGCAAGCACACGATTAGCTTCAAGCTCAACTCTAAGTTCTTCTGCAAGAGATATCCACTTGCTCTCTGCCTCTGTCCAGTGCATCCGCTCTATTTTTAATTTCTTTTCAGCATTCTCTTCGGTAGACTCGGGAATGGGGCATAATGAGGGACCTATACATGGCTCACGTGAAAGATGTAATTGTAGGACAGAACTTCTTTTCATAACAGAGTTATGTGAAGTTTCTGTATAATATTTTAGTTGAGTTCTCAGATCTTGAATTTCCTCTACCAAAACATCCCTCTCACCCATTTCATGAAAGTTCTGGTAACGTTCCAGCTCATCTCTAACTCTTTGCAACTCAATCTTTGTGCTGAGTAGTTCTGGATGGTTTTCATATTTATCCTTTAAAATCTGCAAAAGGTTGACAATAATTTATATCTCACTATCTCAGAAAGGGGAAAAGTAGATCTAGACTGGTTAATGAATATACACAGAAACTGGTGAATTTTATTACTCATACCTTATTCTCATCTTTCAATGATACTAGTTCATCTTCAAGAAAATCTTCAGTAGACAAAATGCCATCCATCAGGCTTTCAAGTCGACCAATTTTATCTTCTCGTGTTTGCCCGATTATGGCATTGCATTCCCTCTCATGTTTAAATTGTTGGACCTGATATTAGTAGCCATGTTAGATGGAATCAAAGAAAAAAATGGTGATTCTTGTTAACAGTTGAAACAAAACCCTACCAGACGATTAAGCTGCATAATTTCTGAAGATTGCTTAGCACAATATTCCTCTAGTGCCATCTCTCTCCTAAAAGCTCCTGCCAAAACTTTTTCTACTGCCTGCAAGATATCATAAAATTAATGATTCAGCCCAAAAGCTAAAAAAGGTAATAAATTCAAATTTTGTTATGCTTTCAGACATACTTTTGGAACTTGCTTCATTGACTTTTCAGCCGTCTGTGACCAATCGTCAACAGTAACTAACTGCAGATCTGAATTTTCATTAGCATCTTCATAAACTTCTACTGAATCCCTAATCTTGCATTTACTGCATAAAAAGGTCACTGGATTTGCTTCTGCAGTTTCATCATCAAGACTTTGAGTTTGGACGCCCACATCAACTTTCTGAACTAAAAGTGGTTTAATATCACCAGGTCTGTAAGAAAACCTGAATGATGACCGCCTTAAACCTGAACTCTGGCGATTATTATCCAGAATATCAAGACCACGCTGGAGACTAGCTGCCAGTTGTTCACTTGGTTGGTTAACTGATTTACCTATTCGGGTAGTCTGGGCATTGAAACATTTACTTTTTGAGGGCTTAGCAAAAGATAGGCGTATAGTCTCCGGGGTCAGGCTACTTTTACTAAGATCTTTCTGCGAAACGGATGTGCTTGACGAGGATCTAAAAAATTTCTGGCTGCTGTTACTAGTTAACGGTGAAACGGTTGGAGTGGGGGACTTCAGAACTGGCAATGGATTACATGTCACTATGCTAAGATCAGATGGATTTGCAGAGTCATCCAAGCTATCTAAAGGAGATCCTCTGACACTAGTTGCAACATTTGCAGAATCTTGTCTAAGTGAAACAGTTGGAGAACGAGAGTCGAGAACTGGGGATACCTCACATGTCACTATGTTGAGATCAGAAGGATTTGCACAGTCCTCTGAGCTAATTGAAGGGTTTGGTACGGGGTCTATCACATCATCTGCAGATAATTTGCTCAGGGAAGGACTGAGGATATCCATCACCGACTTCCTTAAGCATTTTTCATCCGCCATTTTACTAACAGTGTCAGAAATATAAAGAGCTTCAGGCTGACATGGAAAGATATTCTCACTTGTTTGAGATGATCTGGTCAACTTTTCTTCAGAAGTCTTATCAGTGTCACGCTGTACTACAGAAACTATTGAACCACATGATCCTGATTCTCCAAAAGAAACAGTCCCAGTTTCATGCCTATCAAATTTAACTTGTTCTTTTATATTTGCAGCAGAAATTTCAGAACCACATGGTTCCCTAGAATCTACTTCAGATATAATCTGCTCAGATTCCTTAGTTTCCATTTTAGATTCAGTTTTTAGTTCACTTTCCTGAATGGAGTCCTTCCCTGTTACTGGAAGATCAACATGATCTTCTATCGACACACTTGGAGATGCATTTTGATGTCCTTTAGTAGAGTCCAATTGTTTTGAATCTACTGACTCTACCATTTCAAGTTCCTTTCCATCGGTGCTGTTATTTCCTTCGATTCCTGCTAACATCAAACCAATTTGTTCGGCTTGTTCAACGATTTCCATCTCTTCATCACCTTCATCATCAATATGAGGTAACGTCATAGGACGATTTAGGCTAAATTTTAGAAGATTTAAGCTTCTTCGAGCATTCCACCCTGTTGAATAGCCTCCATTTGGTTCCATACAGTTGCCCATTTGCTTCACTCGATAAAGTTCATCCTGCCACATTTATCCAGCCAGAGTAAACTTTTTCTGTAAGTTAAATTTCGTAGCAGAAGGGAGTATGATCTTTGTTGTGAAGTAGAAAGCAAAAGATCAGGAAAGAATAGTAAACCTTAAGTTGTCGTATTACTTCTCGCAAGACATTTACGTCATCCTGCATTTCTTCATTAACAACTGCCTTATTCTTGACTGCCTTTGCACGTTGGGCAAATCTCAGTGTACCAAGTGTCTCACTTCTACAGCTGCATTTTAGAATCATGTAGAAGTGTAAATTCACTTTGCGAAGAAGAAAAGAATAATAAAAATAGCGATAAAATAAGTAGAGAAGTGAGAATGTGAATCTGATAACAGATAGTAAGATATTATTATCACCTTTGTGCTGGAGATATGGCACAAACCATTGCTAATTTTGCATTTCCTCCAAGGGACTCCTGCAACAAGAATGTCAGCTTCGAATCCCTGTAAGGTATATGCCTCTGCTTTCCCGTTTGAGAAACTTCAGCCAAGATGTTTATCAGGTTCCTGATAAGCAGATCACAACCATATGAAAACCATGTGACAATGACCACAAAAGAATCCTAATTACAGATTTTAACTTTTATTTAATAAAGTGTTTGACAAAGGCTAAAAAGAAGAGTTTAAATCAATCTTTTTCTTTAGCTTACAGTTTAGCATGGGCACACATGTATTAGAATATAAATAAATTATAACAAATTTAAGCATGTCATGAACTCGTGTATGAATCAATTATCGATGTTGTATTATTTCTGAGGTCAGAAATATACTGCCAAGCAAAACATAAATAATCAACACTTAAAAGTCCAACAACAAAACAATGCAAAAGACTTACCCTAGCTGGGAAAGTGATCGATTGATATTCCCTGCTTCTTTCAAACGATCCCCAGCTGCCCCTGTTAGCTTTTGCCTTTCTGACCTGGCAAGATCAACAAGATTTATTCTACTTGAGTTGAAGCAGCTTAAGCCATCTGCGACACCCTACATAAAAACATATATCAAAGTCATACAAGAAATATGAGCAAGAAAGATGAGATGAATGTTCTAGAGATACATGGAGGCAACGAGTGCTCTGACACTCATTCATTATGTCAAATAATAAGAGAAGTCCTTATATACTATATTACTTGTGGACAGTTTTAGTGGGTGTGTAGTAACTTTACAGTACCTTGTCTACTTTTTACGAAAACTAAACAATTATATGTGTATTTAATTATCTAAGAAAGGACCCAGTAATATATTGCTGGTAATGAATACACTTTACAATTACAGAATTCTAACCTCGCACATGACTGAACCACACAAGTGAAGACACTATGTAACGAATACACTTTACAATTACAGAATTCTAACCTCGCATCGCGACTCAAGAACACAAGTGAAGACACTATGTAATGAGTACACTTCACATTTTACAGAATTCTAACCTTGCATCGTGACTCAACAACACAAGTGAAGACACTATGTGAGCGGGAGCTTTCGGTGTTTATGCTTGTTGCACCAATCCTTCTGTGTGACAAGCCCTACATTAGTTATATAAAATGCTGGATTAGTTTTCAGAAATACAGATGCCACTGAAATATCAAATTGTAAAGATAATTTAAAAAAGATAAACAACATCATGCAATATAATTAGATAAGGTAAAAAGAAAAAACTAATCCAATAGATTTGACTTTTCCCGTCAACCCAAAAGCTACGACAAATTCAACTTGACTATAGTCTGAAGAAATCTAAAGATACTCGTAATAATAGTCATACACTCTGTTTCGAGAGTACACAAACTAATGCAATGATCTCTAAATTATTTTAAGAACCATCACACATATAGTAACTTCTAAGTATTAGAAAATAAATAAGGAATCAAATGCTATGCAGTCACCGTTATCTACCTGTCTACAGAAAGACAAAGTATACAACAGGTAAACATATCACCGTTATATTTTCGTCTTACTAGTTTTTTCTCCCCCTGACTTTTTTTCTGAGACATATTGCGAAACAGGAACTCATTGCTTTGTAGTTGTGAGAGTTTAAAACTACTTACTCCTAGGGATGGCAAAAAAAACCGATACGACGGATACCCGATCCAATTCGACCCGATTGGATCTTACCGAACCCGATTTTTTGGATTTGGATTTGGATTTGGATTTGATTTTTAAACCCGAAAGAGTTTGGATTTGGATTTGGATATTAGCTATATCCAACCCGATCCAAACCCGAAACCCAAAAACCCGAAAAAAACCCGATATATATACATATATAAATTATAATATATATATTATAATTTATTCCTTAAAAATAAATACCCGTTACTTAGTTACACTAGGTAATTGTAACACCCCAGTCCCACATCGAGGAAATTTGGAACTTCTGTTCAGTTTATAAGCAAAAGTGTTACTACTAAGTGCACCAACAAATCATGATCTTTTGGGGGCCTGTGGTGGGCTTGTGGACTATCCAAATTGGTTGCAATTAGGCAAGTTTACTTTGGCTTATTGTGGATTCGGAATTGGGACTCGACCCGATTTTCGAAAAAAGACTCGGGATTTGACCCGGGTTGTTATAGTTGGTATCAAGAGCAGGCTGTCCTTCGGAGTGTATTAGGTATGGGACTAGTACATTCTCTAGGATGCGATCCTTAGGACTAGACTTTAGGAATAGATGTATCACGAACTTTTTGGAGTTTAGGACTGTTGTGAATTTGGGGACCAAATTCTTTTTAAGGAGGGTAGTATGTAATATCCCGTAATTTTTAGAATAATATTAATAAAGAATAAGAGAATAAAAAGGATTAAAATTAGATTAGAAATAGGATTTAAAATTGGTTTAGCTTAATTGGGCCTAAAATATGGATCGAATTTGAATACAGATAACTTGTAGGTTTGGACATAGGGTTTTGTAACATTATAAATACATCTTATACTTCTTCCTCATCTTTTATAACAAAATTCGTAGGGTTTTATAACCACAATTCAGCAGTCTTGTAAAATTCGTAGAAAATTCATCGTAAGTCGGAATTCATTGATTCTGGACTTTTCGGAAAGGACTTTTCGTGCTCTACAACTTTCGTTCTTTGAGTTTTTCAAGAAAACATCGTTTAGATGGTAAAAAAGGCTCGGGATTTGACCCGGGTTGTCACATATGGTCACATATGGTATCAGAGCCAACTCTCGAAAGCTTGATTCGTCAAGTTGCCGGAGGTGGGGACACGAAGCTAGCCGGTATTATCCCACAATGGCTAGAGAGGAACGATCTTGGACCTATGGGATATTCGTTCGGCCTGACGAGGACGTCAGGAGTTTAAGTGGGGGAGTTTGTAACACCCCAGTCCCACATCGAGGAAATTTGGGACTTCTGTTCAGTTTATAAGCAAAAGTATTACTACTAAGTGCACCAACAAATCATGATCTTTTGGGGGCCTGTGGTGGGCTTGTGGACTATCCAAGTTGGTTGCAATTAGGCAAGTTTACTTTGGCTTATTGTGGATTCGGAATTGGGACTCGACCCGATTTTCGAAAAAATACTCGGGATTTGACCCGGGTTGTTACATAGATACCATATGTGACCATATGTGACAACCCGGGTCAAATCCCGAGCCTTTTTCACCATCTAAACGATGTTTTCTTGAAAAACTCAAAGAACGAAAGTTGTAGAGCACGAAAAGACCTTTCCGAAAAGTCCAGAATCAATGAATTCCGACTTACGATGAATTTTCTACGAATTTTACAAGACTGCTGAATTGTGGTTATAAAACCCTACGAATTTTGTTATAAAAGATGAGGAAGAAGTATAAGATGTATTTATAATGTTACAAAACCCTATGTCCAAACCTACAAGTTATCTGTATTCAAATCCGATCCATATTTTAGGCCTAATTAAGCTAAACCAATTTTAAATCCTATTTCTAATCTAATTTTAATCATTTTTATTCTCTTATTCTTTATTAATATTATTCTAAAAATTACGGGATGTTACAGTAATTTTGTTCAGGCAATTTTGATACACATGCTGTGCTACTATGAAATTTCTTAGTTCAGGCAATTTTGATACACATGTCTTCTAGTCTACACTCTGTCTCTGAATATTTATGTGGATATTTATTTGCAATTGTATTTTAATTTTTATGTCTTTAAATATTAATAGTGGTGTAACTTGGACTTATTTATTTTCATGTCTCTGAAATTTAGATATTTATTTGCTATTGTAATTTTAATTTTTATGAAATTTAGCTTAAAAAAATATTACTACTTTTTTACAAAGAATTAAAAATTTCGGGTTTGGATAAAATCCGAACCCGATCCAAACCCGGTGGATCGGGTTTGGATTTTGAATTTCCAAATCCATTTGGATTTGGATCGGGTTTGGATTTGGATTAAGGATTCGGATTTGGATTTGGATATCACAGATATCCAACCCGATTCAACCCGTTGCCATCCCTACTTACTCCAAAACTTTAAAGATATATAAGAAATCAGTATGAACCTAATGAGAAGTCATTGTATGAATTTTGAAGCATCGTAAAGGGCAGTGAAATAATACTATTTGAATAATCCTATAACTTGTCTTCAAGCACAGTGCCCAGTAATAAAAAGTATTCTATAACAGAAGAAAAAAAGCTTACAGACCTTCATCAAAAGTTTAGTGACATCCTTCATTGTGCAAACACACTCCTCCCTTAAATTCTCTACATAAACGCCAGTTTTGACATCTTCTCTAATCTGAAAAGCACCAATATTCAAGATAATGAAAAAAAAAAGGAAAAAAAGATCACCAAATAGCCAATGTCAAATATGACCTAGCGATACCACTGTACCTGGAGATTCCTTTGAGTGGGGTCCAACAAATCAGTGATTTGTTCATTATAGATCTGTGAGAAAAGCTTAAAGGATTTAATGGCGAGTGAAGGTGAACTTAATTGAAGTCAATGAATCAATTCTATTGATGCATAAAAGGATTCGAATGAAAATTTAACCTCTAGGAAAGAACAGCGGCACTGATAACGAAGTTGTTTGTCAGTATGCTTAGCTTGCTCCTATATAAAGTAAAACTAATATAAGTATGAGAAACAGAGTATTCTACTAATCGAACTATCATGATAGAATTCTGAACACAGACCTCATCTATGCGGGCAAAAAGTCATTCAAAAACTCGAGGTGTCAATCCTTGTTGATCACTTGATAGATTTTCTTCCAACAATGCATTGGATGGTCCCCATATAGTATAGGTCTTTCCGCTCCCAGTCTGATCAAGTTTTTTATTATTAGTTATGATCATGTAAGCAACACTGAAGTTTAAGTGCAAGTACATATGACTTTGTATGTGCATAGTAGCCTAATAAACATTACATTTAAAACCAAGAGAGAAATTATCAGAAACGAAAAGATACCTGTCCGTATGCAAAAACAGAAGTATTAAATCCAGCAAGACAGTTTTCCACAAGAGGAGCTCCCACAAGTTGGAAGATATCCATCTGCATATGCACAGTGAACATTAGATAATTCCATGTATTAACCACCAACGACCAAACACAACCAACATCTTAACGCCTGAAGTAAACTTGCCTGTGATGAATTAAAATCAGCAACCGAGTCAAAGGTAAATGTCTGTCCAACAATTGACAGAGAATCTGCCGAGTTTTTCTGAACTATCAACTCTCCTTCCTCTTCATCCATATCTGGGGGTCGCATTCTCACTATAACCTAATTCACGAGCCAACAAAACCAAAAATCAACAAAGATCCTATCGTTTCCTTTTATCGATCTCTTAAAATAAATATACAACCCAGAACTTTCACACTGTTACTCACAGTAACTAAAGCCCTAAACTAGTGGAACTAATTATACACAAACCAAAATATCCAAAACATAACAAAAAGTTTAAGGGCTAATAATATAAATTTTTAGCTTCCTAGCCTTATTTAGATACCAAAAGGAATCTTGAGTTCTTATTTGGGCGGGCACCCTCAGGTATATGAGCTAATTAACAAAAGCGGAGAATTGCAAGAATCATAATCCAGATACTAAACAGTAAATAACGTACATAACACTGAACCAAAACTTTTGAATAAAGTTACAAAATGTAATATCACATGTCTATATAATTTCCCTAGCCTTTAGTCATACACCCAAGGGGAGATGCTGCTCAACCAAATCCACAGCCTGAATACAAGCTAATTTACGAGACCAGAGATATACAAGAATCATAATCCAGATACTGAACATTAATTCAAAGTACAACAATTCTAAAGTCATATTAAAAAGTTCAAGTATTAAGTAATTTAATAATAATAATTTGAAGAAATAATTAAACAACACTAAATTAAAATAAAAATTAATTCAAGAAATTTAAACAACTAGGGTTTGGAAATGAGACACACACACACCTGCAGGGGCGTAGCCAGGCGCTTCAACATATGGGGTCAATTTTTTGGGCCTTTTTTTTAGGCCCGCAGGGAAAAAATTTTTGGCCTGTTTTTGGACCATTTCTATATAAAAATGATAGAAATAACTATAAAAGAAGCTAAAATGAATAAAAAATAGCCTCATTTGCATAAAAAAAATGAAAATTGCCTAGTCTAATACATAGGAATATACATAGATATTACTTATTCTTTGCTATTTTACTAATTATTTCAGGATATGGGGTCATTTTTTCTTTTTCTATGGGGTCAAATTACCAAAATTTACTACATTTATTACCAAAAATTTTTTTAATATGGGGTCACTTGTGTTGGGGAATTGGGTGATTACTTGGATTTTTCTGAAGTCGTGTGAACACTTTTAGATTGAAGTTATTTGTGGTTCACCCAAATAATTCAATCGGATAAAATCAGAAATTCTGCAAGAAGAGAGAATGTGTTTTGCTGTGTATTTCAAATGAACCTGTGCTGAAAATGATCAATCACTAGTACAAAACTTACCTTATACATCGCCTCTTATACGTCGGTTCTGGCCAAAGGCGATGTATAAAGTAGTTATATACATCGGTTCCACATAAAGGCGATGTAAAAGGTCAATTTTTAACATTTTTTACGTCGGTTGAAGAAAACACCGACGTATAAGGTCATATTATACGTCGGTTGAGAAAAAGGCGACGTATAAAATGATACTTTATACGTCGGTTGAGAAAAAGGCGACGTATATAATGCTACTTTATACGTCGGTTGATATAAAGGCGACGTATATAATCCTACTTTATACGTCGGTTGAGAAAAGGCGACGTATATGATGATATTATATGTCGCTCTAAATATAACCGATGTATAAAACCTTTTAAAAAAAAGTGCTGTGTCACCACGTGTCACATTACTATTGGGTGTTGAGGAAGCACACGGATTGTGCTTCTTTAAATTACTATCAGCCATTGGATTAAGCACACGGATTCATTATTATTGGATCTCATCCGTTCATTTTTTTCCCATTTTAATTAACTCTCTTTTAACAATCTCACGATTATTATTATTATTCATTCAAAAATATTCTCTCGACCAAATTATCTCGCGTCTCTCTCTCCCTGCTCGCGTCTCTCTCTCTCCCGTCTCAATCTCTTTCTCTCCACTCTCTACTCTCCTCCCTCTCTCTCTCTCTCTCTCTCTCTCTCTCTCTCTCTCTCTCAATCTCTCGATCTGAAAGCTGGGCGGAGATGGTGTGGGTGGCAATTGATGGATGAAAGAGGGCGGAGGTGAGAAGGATGGGTGGGGCTGTGGTGAAGGAGATGAGGTGAATTTGGAATTGGGGGTTTTGTTTACAATGGGTTTTTGTTGGCGGAAAGGGAATTAAAGGGGGGCTTTTCGATTTTGTTGAATTCGATGGTCGGCGGGTTGTGAACTGTTGGTGAAGTGGCGGAGGGAGAAGGTGAAAGGGGGGGCTGTTGGTGAAGAACAGAGGAGTTGTTCGGCTGTGGGTTTGAAGGAAGTGGTGTGGTGAAGAAAAACGGAGGTGGGTTTGTTGATTGGAGGAGATGGATTGGTGATTGGTGAGGAGTTCGGAGGTTAAGGTGCGGTAGACCATGTAATCCTTGATGTTGCTGAGTCCATTGGCAGGGGAAAGCCTAAAAAGGTCTAACAGCCTATCTTTATATTCCGCTGCTCATATATACTGCTTCTTTGTTATTGAACTTGTACTATCAATTTATAAATATGGTCTAACAGATTCATGTTACAGAATGAAAGTCCAGGTAAATTCAGTGATTTTGCCTTACAACTATGTTGAAGCTGTGAAATTGACTGGGGATCCTGATGTGCCAGCTGGTCAGGCAAGTATTTACTCGTATGGCCATACGTCTTTAAATGTTAATTACAAACTACCACGTGCAGGTGTCCTTTTAGGAATTTGTTATCACACACATCATAATATAGCTCGCTACTTGGTTCGTGTTGACATCGGTGGACAATTCTATGTGTTTTTTGAGATTTTTTTTAGTGCATTGAAGTTTTTTGGAACTAGAAACTAGAATACCTCTGTGAAACCTAAAAAGGATCCTTACATGACAAATATGTAAAACACTTCTATCAACTGAGTGTATTTTTCATGACAACTTAAACCGCTGATCATAGTTGTATGAGTAGCTAAATATTCCTTTTTTTAAAGTTAATTCTTAATTGTCTTTATATGATATTTTGAGAGCCAGATCCTTTATACTGTACTGTACAAAGTTGATACTGGAAAATGGTTTGTAGATCTTGTTTCCTGTTTGATGAATTGTGTATTAATGCGCCTTCTCCTGACAGCGTAAATAAAACTATAAGTACACACGAACCCAATGGATTTGATATGTCTATAACCTATAAGATATGTATCTCTCTTAACTGCACTTGGTTCCAAGTAATTTGACATAATTTCACTAATTTGAGCATTATATATGAGAAACTCATTAAATGATGTGCCTGATCATGCAGGTTCTGTCTTACTAACGGAAAAGAATTTCATCATGCAGTAGTGAGCAGTATTCAGGATCTGTCAAAAGCTTTTTCAAGCTACAAAGATGAAGTTTTGGTAAAGTCCTGAATGTTCTACCATGTATTAAAAATGTAATCATATAACGTAATAATTGAGGGCTGTGTTTTTGTGTAATTCAAAATCGCAAGTTAGGATTCCGTTAGGGAAGATTTATTGTATTCATATTGTGCAGGTGAATATGAATATGTCGATGTAATTAAAGAAGATGAGAGACTAATTGTTGACGTGGATTTTCGAGCAGAATTCAAAATTGCAAGGCCTTCGTCTTTAAATCTCCATCATTTCTTCAAGTTTGAATTGCCTGTATAAATTATGCAAGTTCAGTATGAGCCGACTTGTGTATTGTATTCGTTGTAATGCTAGAGAACTCATAGAGCTCTAATTTGTAAATATTTTTTTTGGATAATATACTGATCAGTTTTCTATTTTAAATACATTCTTTAGCTACTCCCCTCCATGTATCTCCTAGAAACATTTCTGATTTGTAAATTCAGGTCAAAAATTAAAATAAACAAATTAATTTTTTTTTTAATTTTTTGGACCTTATACATCGGTTGTTTTGAAGAACCGACGTAAAAGGATAACAATATACATCGGTTGTTTAGAAGAATCGACGTAAAAGATAACAATATACATCGGTTGTTTAGAAGAACCGACATAAAAGATAACAATATACGTCGGTTGTTTAGAGGAACCGACGTAAAAGTTAACAATATACGTCGGTTGTTTAGAGGAACCGACGTAATAGATAACAATATACATCGGTTGTTTAGAAGAACCGACGTAAAAGATAACAATTTACGTCGCCTTTTTAACCGATGTAAAAGACTCTGACCTTATACGTCGCCAGCCCATACATCGCCATTTAACCGACGTATAAGGCCTATTTAACCGATGTATAAGGTCATTTTTCTACTAGTGAATGCCACATCTATTTATAGATGCCAACAGATGTGTCTTTTGCCAATAGACACATCTCAAGATGTGTATTTTGCCAAAAGACACATCTCATTTCCAACAGTCATGTCCAATGCCAATAGACACATCTTAAGATGTGTCTTTTCCAATAGACACATCTCATTCTAACAGATGTGTTTGATCCCAATAGACATGTCTCATAAGCAATAATTCTGAAATCATAACGAACTCGAACAAAGCATGCACTCCGCATTCTCCCGACTTGTTCGATGTTACATTACGATTACATTGATCAACTAGCCAACCCAATTACACTAAAATATCCAACAATCCTCCCCCATTTTAGCGTAATCCATGATTAACTAAACAAAATCACAACAAACAACAAACTTATGCATAAATGAAATATCGTGACGATTGAATTTCACATTAGTATATTACACATTCCAAATATTCGAATACCAAGGTGTCACTATGGATTGAACCTTGGTTATTCATAGTGAATACATGAAGATAATATACACATAAATTTACATTCTCAAATGTTCTTACTCGACACTATATTTTACTAGCCTAGTGTCCTAATCCTTCTTAAGCATATCAAAGCCAAGTCCAAGCTTCTTGAAGCGGCTAAACTTCATGCTCAAATAGGTAGTTCTTTTATTCTCGCACCTGCATATGCAATTTTTCAAAAGAACTATTAAGAAGATAAACTTCAGCCTCCTTAACTTGCAGGTCTGAACACATACCTTGGGATGATGCATTAATGTGTTCCAATCTCTAAATGTTAAGCTTTCCACATTGAATTCAGCACCTAATGTCATATTAGATGGGAATTGGGTATCTCAACATGAGAGGTTATTCGATGGACTTTAATCCCATCCCTACAGCCGACTTGTGCACAAGATCTCTACTCAACCCCTTGGTTAGATGATCGGCTAAGTTATGTTGAGTTCTTATAAACTCCATTGATATACACCATGCGTGATAAGCTCACGAATCATGCTATGTCTAACACCTAATTGTCTAGACTTGCCTTTGAACACTTGTCTATAAGCAGTAGACAAGGCAGACTCACTATCACATCTGATAGATATCGGTGATATCGGTTTAGGCCACAATGGAATCTCATAAATCAGATTTCTTAGCCATTCAGCTTCTTTACCGGCCGCTGATAATGCTACAAATTCAGATTCCATCGTTGAATCAGTAATATAACTCTGTTTCTTTGATGACCAAGAGATAGCACCTCCCCCAAGAAGGAATACCCATCCACTTGTGGAAGAATGATCTTCCTTATTGGAAATCCAACTTGCATCTGAATGACCTTCAATAACCGAAGGAAATCCAGTATATGTCAAACCATAATCCATGGTTCCTTTCAAGTACTTGAACACTCGGCTTAAGGCTTGCCAATGATGTAAACTTGGTTTGCTAGTATACCTACTAAGCTTTCCAACAGCATAGGCAATATCTGGCCTAGTGCTTATCATGGCATACATGAGACTACCAATAGCCCTTGAGTATTCAAGTTGTGATACTGCAACACCTGTATTAGGTAGGAGTTTAAAACTAGGATCAATAGGAGTGCTAACAGGAGAACAATCCTTAAAGTTAAATCTTTTCAGAATCTTCTCAATATAATGAGATTGAGAAATTGAAATGCCATTGTTCTCACGCTTGATCCTTATACCAAGAATCACCTCAGCCTCCCCCATGTCTTTCATATCAAAATTAGATGACAAGAACTTCTTGGTTTTATCCACTTGATTTTGGTCAGTACCAAAAATCAACATGTCATCCACATATAAACAAATTATAACTCCTTTACCAGAAGCATCAAATTTGCTATATACACACTTGTCTGCTTGGTTAAGAAAATAACCGTTAGACAAGACCACAGTATCAAATTTATCATGCCAATCCTTCGGTGCTTGTTTCAGACCATAAATTGATTTCTTCAATTTACACACCTTGTTTTCACAACCAGGCATAACAAACCCTTCGGGTTGTTTCATATAAATCTCTTCATCTAATTCACCATTCAAGAATGCCGTTTTCACATCCATTTGGTGAATGACAAAGTTGTGTATAGCAGCAAGTGCTATCAACAACCTAATAGTAGAGGTTCTAGCAACAGGAGCATAAGTATCAAAATAATCAATCCCTTCTTTTTGTCTAAAACCTTGGATTACCAATCTGGCTTTAAACTTATCTATGGTACCGTCCACCTTCATTTTCCTTTTGAAGATCCATCTGTTTCCCAATGCTTTACAACCAGGGGGCAGATCACTCAATTCCCAAGTATTATTATTCATGATAGAATCCATTTCATCTTGGATAGCTTCTTTCCAGAATGCAACATCCCTAGATTTCATAGCTTCGCTAAAAGTATTTGGATCCTCCTCAATAACAAAACAATATTGGTATTGATATTCAATTTCATCTCTAGAGCCTTCAACTAGATAAAGATGAAAATCATCTCCAAAAGACTTTGCTTTTCTAGCTCTAGTGCTTCTCCTTGGTTCAGACGGTCCATTCACATCTTCAGCAGAAACTAAGTTCCTACTAGAAGAATTCTGAAGCATGTCCCTTGGTCTAGGTATAGATGTAAATCTGTTTTCATCAAATATAGCATCCCTTGACTCGATAATCGAGTTCACAGATACATAGTCATTAGATTCTAACACATAGAATCTATATGCTATGGAATGCTCAGCATAACCAACAAATATGCAATCTATACCTCGTTCACCCAAGTTTTTTCTTTTGGGTTCAGTGAGTCTTACAACTGCTCTACATCCCCAAACTCTCAGAAAACTCAATTTTGGTGACTCTTTATACCAAAGTTCATAAGGGGTAATCTTATTCCTCTTACTAGGAATTCGATTCAATAAATAACAGGCTGTTAACATAGCCTCACCCCAAAAACCCTCACTCAAACCCGAGTAGGATAACAAGGAATTAACCATTTCTTTCAAAGTCCTATTCTTTCTCTCTGCCACACCATTTTGTTGTGGTGTATAAGGAGCCGTGGTTTGATGTATTATACCAGTAGATTGAAAATAAACCGGATCATAATACTCACCTCCCCTATCAGTACGTAGATTTTTAATCATGGTACTCTGATGTAGCTCTGCTTCTTCTTTATAAATTTTAAAGAAGTCTAGAGCTTCATCCTTAGCATGCAATAAATATACATAACAATATCTAGTAGCATCATCAATAAAAGTAACTACATACTTTTTATTTCCTAATGATGGTGTAGAATGGAAATCACACAAATCACTATGTATTAGTTCTAAAATATCAGACACCCTATTAACCTCTTTGAAAGGCATTCTGGTTATCTTTGTTAGCATGCATGTTTTGCATTTTTCATTATCTAAATCAATGGTAGGTATGAGACTCAACTTTGACATATCCTTTATTCTTTTGTAATGTACATGTCCTAGTCTAGCATGCCACAAGTCTGATTTATTCAAATTATTGCTAGTACTAGTGGAAGCCATGCAAGCAGATTCATCAATAAATGGAGTATTTACATTCAACATAAACATGCCATTACACAAATAGCCAAAGCCAACAAAAGAGCCATGTTTGGACAATATATATTTGTCACTTTCATAAACTTGTTTATATCCACAATTGTTCAATACAACACCAGACAATAGATTCTTCCGAATCCCAGGAACATACAACACTTTATTTAATAATATACATTTGCCAGAAGTAAAAACTATCTTGACATTTCCTAGTCCTTTGATCGGTTCAGTTGCAACATTTCCCATCTTTAAGATGGATCCATCTTCGATTGGTTGAAAGTCTATGAACCAACGAAGATCTTTGCATACATGACTCGTTGCCCCTGAATCAATCCACCAAGCAACATTGTCATCCTGCACATAAAATGCCTCAGATATTAGTGATACATAATTCTGACCAGAATTATAATTTCGTATTAAAATCTAACCTTGTTGCTTTTCTGGATCCTTGGATCCACTTGGACCAGCAATCTGCTTTTCTTGCTTGCCTTTACCAACCCGACAATCCTTCTTGAAATGTCCAGGTTTGCCACACTTCCAACATGCCATCTTAGGCCTTTTGTTTGAAGAATTGTTGTTGTTTCCTTTAAACTTTCGTTTATCACCCTTGCCATTCTTAGAATTCTTGGAAGATCCACCATCTTCAACCATATTCACAAAAGAGTTACCGACTTGGTTCTTTCCCTTAGGATTCTTCTCAATTTCTTGAGCCCTCAAAGCCTCTTCAATTCTGAAGTGACTTCCAAGTTGAACCAGAGTCATATCATCTTTATTATGTTTCAAGGAGTGTTTAAAATCCTTCCATGATGGTGGTAGTTTGTCTATAACACCAGAAACTGAGATAGATTCATCCATCTTCAGATTGTGTTGGGTAAACTGCCCCAGAATCCTTAACAATTCATTGTATTGTTCCATCACTGGTCTAGAATCGACCATTTTATAATTCATAAAATTACTAACCAGAAACTTCTTACTAGAAGCATCTTCTGCCATGTACTTGGATTCAAGAGAATCCCACAATTCTTTCGTTGACTCAACATTTTGATATATATCGAAGAGGGAATCAGACATACCGTTTAGGATGTGGCCCCGGCAGATGTAGTCATCGTTTTCCCACTTGCACCGCTTCCTTGTCTGTTCAGCGGTTTCATTTTCAATCACTTCCGGCATGGGGGTACTTAGAACGTACACAACCTTCAACGTGGTCAACATAAAATGCATCTTTTTCTGCCATCTTCTGAAATCCTGACCCTCAAACTTGTCCAACTTTGCAAACTTGCTTGTCATGTCTTTTGTAGATTCTGCGTTCGCCATCTTCAGAAAATCGATAACTTCAATCTTTGTTGGGGAATTGGGTGATTACTTGGATTTTTCTGAAGTCGTGTGAACACTTTCAGATTGAAGTTATTTGTGGTTCACCCAAATAATTCAATCGGATAAAATCAGAAATTCTGCAAGAAGAGAGAATGTGTTTTGATGTGTATTTCAAATGAACCTGTGCTGAAAATGATCAATGCCACATCTATTTATAGATGCCAACAGATGTGTCTTTTGCCAATAGACACATCTCAAGATGTGTCTTTTGCCAAAAGACACATCTCATTTCCAACAGTCATGTCCAATTCCAATAGACACATCTTAAGATGTGTCTTTTCCAATAGACACATCTCATTCTAACAAATGTGTTTGATCCCAATAGACATGTCTCATAAGCAATAATTCTGAAATCATAACGAACTCGAACAAAGCATGCACTCCGCATTCTCCCGACTTGTTCGATGTTACATTACGATTACATTGATCAACTAGCCAACCCAATTACACTAAAATATCCAACAACTTGACCCCACTACCTTATAGGTAGCTACGCCCCTACACACCTGAACTCCAGAATCAGAAGAACGAATGATTCCTCCATTATCAAGAGCATTGTCCAAATTAAGCTTCTTGGAGTTCTTGGGAGGCCTCGGAGGAAGCGGCGACTTCAACTTAGTCACCGCCGGAGACAATTTACCGCTTCCACTGGCTGGAGAAGCCGAAAAATCAGAGATGGAATTGGAATCGGGTGGCGGAGCATTCTCTTTCGAGAATTTCTATTTGCGATTGTTAGATCGGTGTTTGGTCGATGAAGATAGAGGTGGATCTTGATTCTCTCTCAAGATTGAGCTCTTTGGCTGCATAAAATGCTTCATTATTAAGTGTGATTCGAGAGAGAGAGAGAGAGAGAGAGAGAGAGAGAGAGAGTTTTAGGGTTTTGAGGGGAGAGAGAGAGAGATTGAGGTAGATGAAGATTGAAGAAGAAGATGAGGATGATTTAGGGAAAAGTAGCCGTTGGGGTTTGTTATGATTTTGAATTGGATTGGGGGTCAGGGAAATTCATATAATACATTAATTTTAAATTTATACAGATACATACAACCATCATAATTTCACATGTTTTTTTTTTAAATTTTGTTTGGATCGGCCAGTTGTTCCTCTTCCTGTTGTATTTCGATCCTAGGGGGGCATGGCATAACTTTTAAGAGGCTCCTGTTCGGGATAAAAATGAAAAATACCTATTTTTCTGGAAAAAAAACGAAAATACCATTTTCGGGGAGAGGGTGTTGAAAATACCCATTTTGTTACGCATTTGTGATTGGGGTAACGGGGGATACGCATTTCTGATTGGGGTAATCAATGTCACGGAAATTTCATTGGGGTAACGAGTGTATTGTAGAAGCAGGCCAGGTTGGGATACGCATTTTCATATTGCGTATCACCTGTCACGCATCATCGACATGCGTGATGACGTCATCGTCGTTTTACCACAGACGAGCACTCCGGTGCGATTTAATGGCGATTCCGGCAAACATTTTTCGATCCATTCGTTCCTACCAATTCGGAACTTTCCCAACACATGCTATATACCATTGCAATCGTCGTTCGAAGCTCTACACGCCTGTACCAATTTTATTACATTTGTTATGCACGTTTAAGAACCCCCAAATCACCCCATTTTTTCCGATCTGTTTCTTTGATGACCTTCAACATGCCCCTGCGGGGCCAGCAAACACTAAAACAAATGGAAAGAAATATAGAGTGAGTTGTGACGATTATTTTCATGTGCTTGGATGAAACGTTGGTTTAGATATGGCTGGGATCGAGCAAGAGGAACGGAGGAGGCGATTTTTCGCCGGGGAAGATGACCGGAGGTGTTGTGTGATAATGACGTCACATGACGTCATTACGCATTCTAGGAATGCATGTCATGTGATACGCATCACAGACATGCGTATCTCCAATACGCATTTGACAGTTGGGTCATCAAATGGGTATTTTTCACACCCCCTCCCGAGAATGGGTATTCTTGTGTTTTTTTTCCAGAAAAGTCGGCATTTTTAACAATTTTTCTCTGTGTGACAATGCTTCTCTTGTTTCATATGTTCGGACTGTTCATAACATGACAAATTATTAATTTACGTCTAATCTATAAGACTAAATATAGTCATGAGTGATCTTGGGATTCGTATTTGTTAGTCCCGAAAGTATTGCAGAAGGGGGATTGAATGCAATACTAATAAATTTCAAAAACTATTTCAACAACTTAAATAGTGATTGTAATTTACTAGTAGAAGAAATGCAATCACAAATAATATCTTTGCAAGATGTTTCACAAAATAAATGTTTTTATTTATTTTGCAAAGTGTTGCTACAACCTTGAGAACAATTATTTCTCAAGCTTCGGTTTCTCTAGAGATTACAGTGGTGGAGAGACGTACTCTATTGTGTGATAGAGTGTTCCTATTTATAGAGTGATAGTTGGATCTTGTTCTACTATACTATCACTATCAACATGGGTTGTTGAGCTGCTGTCATATTCTTTTTGCAGCTCATTACACGTTTTATTCCCATGTGATTATCTAATTATTACATACAAAGTAACTTTAGATACTTTCCACCTTTGAGCCACTCAGATCCAGCATTTATCAAAGTGATCTTGCTCTTTTACAGGTTGCTCCATGTGATCTCTTGAGCTTCTGTTATAGACTTTTCAAGCTTGCTGTAAAGTTAGCACGCCTGCTTCCTTAGAACATGTACCCTGTCGCTTGATTTAGCATGATAGTATGTTTACCACAAAGTTTGCTGTCATGGAATGAGCTTTGGTTGACAGCATGAATTCCCCGCAAAGGTTGCTGTCAAGAATTGCGCTTTGGTTGACAATATGTTTTCCCCGCAAAGGTTGCTGTCATCAAAATCTCCGCCAATGTTGCTGTCAACTTAAGACTTGCTATCGACCTTGGCAACATGTTGTTTTCTTTGTAATCTTACTGTCAATGTTTTGATAGTAATTTTTATTTCTGTAGTCGAACTTCTGTATTTCTTGAGGCTTGATCATTATAGAACTTCTTCCAAGAATTACAATTATTACATGACAATACTTATTTAATTACAGGAATACATTTCTGGCTATGACAGTATGTTATACTTAGTGAAACTAAGTATACAAATAAAACTAGTTAAGTTGTCTGTTCCATCACCCATAAATCCCAACAATCTCCCCCAATTTGTTTTTATGGACAATAATGACAAATTTACAAATAAAACATGCTGACAACTTAACTAACATAGATCAGAATGAATAAACTCTTCATTTCTGAAAAATGATAAAACTAGATTGTTTCCAAACATTGTATCATAACAGTTCATTGATTAAAAATCCAGTACTCCTCTAGACTGAGTAGATAGAAGATGTTTACTTAACTTGATTTGAAATTCCATCTAGCTGCTTTTTCCCTCCTTTTCTTGCAAAGCCTTTCTGAGTTTTTCAATTAGCTCCTTTTCTTCAGGTGACTCTGCATCATCTTCATTTTCTAAGATGTATTTTCTGACCATTGAGGAAGAAGTCTTCAATACATCTCTGAGTTCCATCCAATAGATATTTTGCTTGACAATTGATCTGAATTTCAGCACACCATCCTCCATTTTGAATCTTTTTCCAGGAAGCTGATTTAAGGTTTCCTTTCTTTGTTTGTCCAGGCTAGGATCTTCTCCTTTCCTCTGATCAAGGACTATCTCTAGCTCCCAAGAACACAGTTGTTCAAGATTGTTTGATGATCCTACTACTTGCCAGTACAATTCTTTTAGCATACTGGTCTTCAGTTTAGAAAAACTGTCTGCATAGATCTCTTCTCTACCATGTTTGATTCTCAGAGGTTTGTCCAGTACACATGGCTGATAGTTTGATTCAATACTGTTGAGTTTGTTGATGTTACTGTAGTTTTCCTTCATCTCAGCCTCAATTTCCTCTTCCATTTGTTTACGAGATTTTTGTCTTGAAGAAAATTCCTCTTTGGATTTCTGCTCTGTTTCATATCTATACATTTGTGGCTTTGTATAAATCTTCTCTATTGCATCCCAGTCATACACAGGAATGGGATTATCTTCTTCAATTTCCAGACCTAGGGCTTGATAGACATCTTCATCATTGTGAAATGACCAATCACCATATTTTTCAACAAATTCAGCATGTCTGACCTCATAGTATTTGTGAACAGAATCCATGATCTTTTCAGAGATATCACCATAGCTTTCCAAGAGTTCAACCATTCTTTCCAAGTTGAAGTAATCAATTCTTCTTCTTACCAATTCAATAGTTTGAATGAGATTCTTGGATATCACCTTTGATTTTGATATCTGAGTGAAGTCAGGTTCTACAAAGATCAATCTTTCCTTGTTTTCCCATAGAATGAATTATTTAACATTTTCTCCAGACTCATCAAACTCTATGGATACAGAAGTGATTGTCTTTTTGGCTTGCTTCTGTTGATGTTCTAAGCTGTTCATCCTTCTTCTCATGATTGGTTTCTTAAGCCCCAGCCCTGTGACTTTTGCTTTCCCAGAATAAACTGTCTTACCCCTTATCTTTTTGTTTGCCTTTTGTTTGATTCTTACTGTCTTGGATGTTTTGACAGTAGGATTAATGATAGCATCTTTCATAGGGCTTCTGACAGTGTCTTCTTTGACAGCATCTTCTTTAGGGCTTCTGACAGCATCTTTTAAGATTTCCTTGACAGCATCTTTGTTGACAGTATCTTTTTCAGAATGGATACTGTCAATTTCCATTTTTGCTTGGTTATCCTCCAATGCTTCAAGTATCTCCTCCTCTTTCTGTTTGTCATCTTTCTTGCTTGTGCCAGGAGCTTCTGAGGTTTCCTTTCGTTCAGCTTCTTTGGTCTTAGTTTGTTCTTTTGAAGAGTCTCCTTTTTCTGACTCTTTAGCCCCTCTAGCTTCACCTCCACCTACATCATCATCATCATCTCTTTCCAAGGTGTCATCAAAGAAGTAGCTTCCACCTCTAGTTTTTCTGCTTTCATTTGCTTTGGCAATTAGCTTCTTGATTTGATCACTGTACTTAATATCTCTCTTTGCCATAAGCTTGTGGATAACTTTGACTGCTTGAGCCCTTTCCTTGGAAATAGGCGCTTTCAGCAACAATCCCACAACTTCCATGATGGTTTTGCTTTTTAGAGATGTTTTGCTTTCAAGGGATAAAAAGCCAAGTCCCTTAACTCCTTTGTTTGTTACTTGTCTGAAGCTTACACCATATGGCTGAAGACTGATATCTGGAAGCTTGCTATTCACCATTGAGTTCAGTTGAAGAATGAGACTTTCATTGAAGATGGTAGACTTTGCTTTGACCAGTTGAGCAAGGATGAACTGTACTCTGGCAGAGAAGGTTTCTAGCAGTTGCATTGTTATGAATATAGAGTGTCTTCTCCTTAGATAAACTTCAACTGCCCACCTTTTCTCTGAGCTGATTTTCACAGATAGATTGATAATGTTTTCTTTCAAAACTTCTGCTAATTTAGCAGGTCTTCCTCCAGATTCTGTGATTGCTCTATTTACCAGTGAATTGAACTCATCATCTTGATTATTTAGAGTGCTTTCCATATGACTGACCATTATAGAATCAGCTTCTTCTTGAGAGTAAGTGCTTCCATCAGTCCAAGATACTATCTCAGTGAGATTCACATATTCAGGCATTTTTTCTTTGCCTTTTCCCATCCTGTTTGACTCCTCCTTTTCTCTGTAAAGCCTCTGCAGAGTAGTTTCTTTCTTTTCAGGAACTGGTTAACTAATTTTGATGGAAGAGGCTTGATTTTTTTGTATCTGTTGCAATACTTCCTCAGATACCAGCATGGTTTCTCCATCAATTTCAGCAAGGAGTTCACCAGTTCCATAGGTTTTTGCAGCTACTTGCTCCCCCTTACTCCCTTGCTCCCCCTGACTTCCAGCCTCCCCTTGTGACTTCTTTACTGGTTGCTCAGTTTCTTTCTGATCTATCTTTTTCTCCCCCTTAGTTAGGTTGGCAGCATTAATGATAGAGGATAGAGATAGCAGAGTGGCCTGAATATCAGCAAAACCAGTCTTCACATTTTGGGACAGGTTGTCTAACTTACTTTCCATTGTAGCACACCTGTCTTCAATAGCTTGAAGTCTGTCATTTTGGGTTGCAGAGGGACCACCTGACTTAGTCTTCTTTGAAGGTAAAACCTTAAAACCCTTGGAGATTGGCAGGTCATCATCAAATATTTCTTCAGTTGATTGAGCAAGCTTGACAGTATGTAAGAACCCAGATTTTTGGGTAGAATTAAAACTTTTACTGTGTATTGATAAAAGAATGAACAGAGACTCCGACTACAAGGTATTAACAAAGAATGTGAACGGGTATAGATTTAAATGATCATATGTCATGAAGAATACTGTTGGTTGATAGCATAAATAAGAATAATCTATCTCCTAAGGATATAAGTTATATTATTCCAAGAAAGATTATTCTTGTGTCATCCAAATTAATATCTATTATAAGTCCAGCGGTTCCGTAAAAAGGTTAAGGAGCACTCGAGAGTAAACCAGGTTCATTTTCCTAATTATAGGAATTAAATAAAAATAAGTGATGAATAGTGATTTTGGTGGAATTTAGAATATTAGTATAATAATGCTATATCCGGTATTCGGAATGGATTTCCGAGTTCGTATTAGTGATCCAGGAGGAAAATAAGTGTATGTAAAAGCTGTCGGATTCAGAAAAATAGCACTTTCATTTTCTCCGAGAATTCCCTGGACACTGCCAGACTTAAGGATTTATAAAAGGGATTTAAGGAATTTAAATTCGAGAAGTATTAAGAAAGATGGAGAATGTTATTATAAATATTAATTAAGAAGGTTTTCGGTAAAACCCTAACTAGAAATCTTGAGATATTCCTGCGAACGATCAATCAAATTGAGCAATAACCGGGCAAAAGAGCAAGCAAGAAGGCAAGGTGCATGCATGTGGTACTAGAAAATATCTAAGTAACCAAGTGATGACTCAAGCAACTAGCATACTTAGGAATCAAACTAGTACTTAGAAATCAAACCAATGCTTAGCTTATAACCACCACAATCTCAACACTTGGCTTGCTAAACACATCATTCCATGCATCATCACTTTATTAAAGTAGCTTTTGGATGAGATATTATCTACATCTCATCTTAATAATTCATTTTATCACAAAACCAAGCAAAAGATCAAGGCAAACTCTCTCCCCCTCCATTTTTCATTCCATTCAGCTTTTAGCCAAAATTAAGAATCAAAATCCAACTTCCACCCCTTGTTTAATCTTGAAACTTTTTATGTGAGTCCTATAATTCATAAAAATGATCTCCTCAAAATCTTAGCATCAAACTCATCTTTTTCCATTTTCAAAAAAAATGATTTAAGAGGAGGGTGAATAGTGTTTTCAAGAACAAATCTTGGTTTTCTTGATTTCTTGGATGATCCAAGCTTGGTTAAGGATAGGCATGGACTATACAAGGCTTAGCAAGGGCTTTAACACTCTCCAAGGAAGGTATAAACCTCATGAACCCTAGATCTTACTTTGGGTATATGCTTGTTCTTGATGGATTTAAACTTAGTTATGTTAGTAGTAAGTTATAAGCATGATTACAAGCATGATTATGGTTTAGTTTTGATAAATGTTAAAAATAGCCTAGGTGAACGGAAAGGCATTGCTTGGCCTCTGTTCATGGTTATAAATCATGTATATGTTGTTTGGAGTAGATATCATGATTATTGGGAGTTTTGGAATTTGGTAAATATCCGATTTATAGCCGTCGTAATGCCGAAATTTCGTTAACCTTAAGAACACGAGTTTGACAGTAGGTATAAGTCACTGATTAGCTTCGATTTCTTCCATGATAAGCTAGATTATGTTATAAGCTTCGTTTTGATATAAAGATCGTATGAAATGGACTTACGGTTTAGGAGTTATGATTAAATTCGTAAAAGAGGTTCGAAACCGTAATCGAAAGTTCGTAACTGAAATTGGAATCCCTTAACATGACTACGTCAGTGACGAATCATGGTAATTAAATATTAGAGGTCATAAGGAAGGCGTGAGAGAAAACCACAAGTAAAATGGATCGTTTTCCGATTTTATAAAAATGTTCGAATCGAGGATAAGTGCGAAGAAACCACTTTTCGGAGGTAACATTATTCATTAAAACCTCCTGCCCTGTTTTGGCAAAATTCCGAAAAATTAATCTTCTGATCTAAGTCCAATTTTGAGTTAGCTACCTTCTAGACATTCTCTAGATCATGTATGCGAAAACGGTGCGTCATTTGAGTTAACGGTTACCGAGTTATGAACGTTTTAGTGAAAGAGGTGTGAATAGTAAAGATCCGTAGTCGACTGAACTTCAAAAATACATTTCACCTATTTAGACTCGTGGCTTCGAATTGGAAATTTTATGATAAATATTACAAATACCAAAGATGATTTTATAAGTGGTTTCTTAATTAAATAAGTTTCCAGTGATTTATTAAAAGTGTTGAAGTACGAGTCTCGAAATAGTGATTCTAGGAAAAGTCAACCCTAGGGGTACTAATTTGGCCACCCTTTTTGGCTAAGTTAAAAGGGGAATTTCGAGTCGACTAAAACACGAAACTTGTTAAGAATTATCGAGACAACCTATTGGTACAAAGAACGAGGTTATAAATGATTAAGTAAGATATACGAAAGATCCGACATTAAGGATAGGTTCGAGGTGTGTTTTGGACCAAGCTTACATGACTTAAGTTAAGTTATACTTAACCTTCGAAATGTTCAGTGATTGACCTCGGTTATTGTGACTATTTATAGATCACTGGATTGACACGAGGCACACTACCCCTACAGGATTACCAGGCAAGTTTCCAATACTTGGAACTGTTGTTGTGATAATATATATAATGATTGCTGTATACATATGCCATAGCATGCATGCCTACTTTCAAGTCTATTGATATGCTTGTTCCCTGAATTGATATTGGCTTATAGACTAGATATGAATTATCAGTTATAAGCAGGATTGTTTTGCTAAGACCCTTAGTGAAGGGCGTATGATATTCATTCTTTCAATATAGACCGGGAGTCAGTATTTTGGGACATAGAGTTAGTCGTGGAAACCCGGAGGGATTCCAGTGACAGTTATTTGAGGAATGTTATTTATGAGCATTATTTATATAAAGTATTGATTACTTGGAAATTATTCGAGGAATGCTATTTGGATATTATCTCAATCGAGAGGTACTATATGAATATTATTTTGAATATTCATTCGCGTATATTTATTTGCTGAATATTATTTTAATATTCATTCGAGCTTTAATTATTTAAATGAATATTAGTTTCGAATATTCGTTTAGAGTTTGATTATTCAATGAGTAATTACTTTAATATTCTTGGAAATTTATTTATTAAATGAATATTATCGTGAATATTCATTTAAGATTTTATGTACTTGATGAATATTATTTTAAGATATTCATTCGAAGTTCTATTTACTTAAGGAATATTGCTTCGAATGTTCCTTTAAAGTTTGATTGCTAAAAGAATATTATTTGGATATTTATTTAGAATATTATTTATTAAATGAATATTATTTTCAAATATTCATTTAAGGTTTGATTATTTAGTGAATATTATTTTAAACATTTACTTGAGCTTATTTAATTAATGAATATTATCTTGAATATTCATTTAAAGAAGAGAGTTATTTAGTAAATAATTCTATATATTCATTCGAGGATTACTTACGAGA
Source organism: Kitagawia praeruptora (assembly GCA_037693485.1). NCBI lineage: Eukaryota > Viridiplantae > Streptophyta > Magnoliopsida > Apiales > Apiaceae > Kitagawia > Kitagawia praeruptora. Next base: position 150,175,872 of record CM075351.1, on the reverse strand, counting down.
AATATTATGATTTATTCATATTCCTTAATTATTATTGATTTAATAAATATTCTTGGAATATTTATTTAAATTCTTTTAAGTTCTTTTTATGATGATTCATATTATTCAAAGATTATCTATCACCTTCAGATAAGGTGTAAAATATTTCGGAGTATTTTATGACTATTCTTATCAAGGGGAGGTTCCCAAACTTTATTTTCATTTAAATCTATCTTAAAGAAGATTTAAATACTCGCTCAACTTCCAAACAGATATAAGGGGACCTCAATTGAGAGATGTTATTTATTGGACTGCCCGGTCCTATACTTGCTAAAACTATCTTGTCACTCACATCTTGATTCTTTCAAGCATCGATATGAGTCTGTTTGGTTACCTCCTCAACGCTCGAGGGGTAAGAATTGATGGAATAAGTTTATATCCATTAACAAGCATCAGCTTGGGAAATATTGGTGATTTTTCCTTTCCAACTAGATACGACTACTTTGTGGAGTCCTATCAACAAGTAATATACTTGGGGAAAGGGGGAGGAACTTCACGTTTCAAAGTTATGGATGTGAAATGAACTAGGAGATGCGTAAGTGACCCAGTGGCGCCGGTCCAGTAAATGGCCCAACCGTTGGCCGGGGGGTTCCAGAGGGCGGTAGACAAGTAAATCCGTCGGTGCTTCCTTCTACATGTAGTAAACAAGAGGTGGGGAGCATAACATGCCACTGATCATCGTGTAAATGCTATGTCTCCTGGCGCGTCAAACTCCAGTATTAGTTCATCTCTCAATGTTGGAAATTTCCTGCAACCTTATCATTATTAGCAGGTTTGAAAAGTGTTTGAATTGGAATTGCAATATTCTTCCTGCAAGTTCCTCTATTATGAAAAGTTGATAATATCTGGCTCATCTTTGACATAGCAGATATTTATTCAAAACAAATATATTTTGAGTTACCTTGTAACTTCATCTCATACCTTATATTGGTACTACATCGTTAATGCATGGCATATGGTTTCAAAGATATTTTGGACTGTTATATATTATCACTGTTCAATTATATTTTTGGTGGGCTATTGCTCACCCTTGCTTTATTTATTTATATCACAACAACAGCTAGATCAGATGGCCGCGCAAGGCGTGCTCAGCATAGGCAGGTGTCAGCCGTCAAAGGATTAACCGCTGAGGTCATAGCTACCATTGCTAAGGATGCAGCCTCTGGTAGGCTAGTTGTTAGTATTTGTGCATCAAATGTATTTATATATATGGCATATACCAATGGATGGCAAAGAGCATGTAATTGTAAAATTGTAATTCTTTGGGTTGTAAGAACTCAAACTTGTGATTAATAATATTGACGATTACTCTGATTTCATCTCTGGGACTATAACGGGTGTGTTTTATGTTGTTGTTTTGGGTCACAAGGTTGTAATTTAAATTATGTTGATTTTGTGGTTGGATATTGAGACCGTAACGACCAGATCCCTGACCCTGGATCTGGGGGTGTTACAGAAATGGTATCAGAGAGAGCGTTATATATCCCAGAGATGACGCGACGTTAAAACAATAAATTTATTAAGATAATAAGAACTCTTGCCAAGTTCATAGTCGGACTACTTAATGTAGTATTGACATATAAAACCCTTATGGGAACTATTAAGTATCATGATAGTAACTTAGCTCGTTCTTGTACCGACTAGTAAGGCGACAGACCTTGAGGCATACGAGCAGCAGCACGATGATGCCTGATTATATGCTGACGATCGGATGGTGAATGCGATAGAGTACCCTACTGAGGACCCGGAAGAGGTTCCAGCAGAGGGGGAGAATCCTGTTAGAGACAGAGGAGTTTACCCTTAAGGAAATAAGGGCTACAACTAGAGAGACTGTAAGAATCTAGATATAGTGCTCAGAGAAGTGAGCGTAAAGAACTGATATATTATGAAGAGAATTAAAGAGATATATTGGATCTATAGCTGGACTGCCGAATAAAGTACCAGCAAACAAAACGGATTCGGGGAATTACTTGAGATCTTATATGGGGTTAGATAAGAATCCTTAGAGACTTCCAGATCAGAGGGAAAAGAGTAAGAATGATGCATGATTATCAAAGGCATCAATATATGTCAGGGAGCAGAGTCTCCAGGAGCAGTTGAGATAGAGGCAGCAAGTGCCACATTATTTGATAAATGGATTAGTGTGAATCTTATTAATGATAATTCACCATGAGAAGGCAGATTTCCTAGGTTATAATTTATAAAGTCAATTGAGATTGATGAGGTGGGTTATCCAGTGAGATGTCCATTTTATGAATGGATTAGCTAAGAAAGTAAAGATAGTGGAAAGCAATGGCCTGAATGGATAAAGTTACATAAGGAAGTAGTAAGCGAGACAATGATCTCGGAACCTACAAGACTAAAAGACCAGTGAGTCTATGATAAACTAGTAATGAGGCTATCGTCAAGAAACCAAGTATAAGTTTAGTTCAATCCAGTGGAATGATGAACCAGAAACATTAGATGCATGTGATTCAAAGGAATATTAAATTCCTTCTTTTCCTTGAATGGATTATGGTAGTTATCTTAGGTTTATTTTGACACTGAATCATAAATGGATTGAGTAAGGCAAGCAGTGGTTGAGATGTAATTGAGAATGCTTTTAGATGCAACCTGAAAGAACAGGTGTAGGACATGTTCTCGAAATAAGAGTTTTAGCAAAATGAAGTCCAGCAATAGGACACATGATCAATAAGAGTAGTGTTGGTCGGCCCTACCAAGTTAAAGACAGTATCAAATGGAGATTGGCCAACCACACTGGCAAAGGTGAGAAATTTCATAAGATTCACAAGGTATTACCAAAGATTTGCTCAGGACGTTATAGAGAGTGCAGTCCCGTAACCCGACTTATTGTAAGGATAAAAGTTTGAATGGACAAGATAAATGGGGGAAAATCTCCCTGGAGTTAAAGATAAAAACTGGTGATGACCCAGCATTGGCGTTACCTAATGGAAGAAGGAGAATTTTGGAATATATTAGGATGCACCTCGTACAGGTTTAGGTGTTGTGCTTGTGCAACATGACAACATAATTTTCGAATACAATTGGACAACACGGTTCACCAGATTCGGATGACCTTGGTAGTGCCAATTCTGGGAAGCGACTGACCCCGATGGTAGCGTTCCTTTTGAGACTAGTTGTTAAGTAGACTGGTATTCGGTAGTATCGACTATTAGGACAAGCATGTATCGGGGAGGTATGGCATGTTTAGTTTGAAACTTTTGATTCCCCTTCTAAGGACGATGTATATTTGGTTTCCTTCTAATGATTAAACTCCCAGATTTATGTCAATCATTTCGCTACTGTAACTGTTTATGGTTCGACCAGCTCGGATGTTCATAGAAATATTCTTTGGGTATCGAAATGGATTTTCTTAATGTAACCAGTGGGTGGATAGATTGACTGAAGTTTCCCTAATCCTGGAAAGGAATTGGACAAAATTTGGCAAACCTTGTCTTTCGGATTATCTGAATACATCACTGAGGAGTCGATTGAGACTTATATGGAGTGAAGTTTTTGAAAAGATCAAAAGGTATCAAGTAGAAGGCACTATGCCAGCAATTGCTAGAAAAGTAATGCTATTAGCCGACCCCTAAACTCACATATTTTAGCATGGCCAGTGGGGCCAAGTCACTAAGAATTATCAAGTGATTGAACCAGCAATGTAAGGACAAAGCGGGGTGCTTCTAACAAAGTGCCAATCGCGAGAACTTTTGATGTAAAATGAATTGAGATACATGAGGATGGATTTTATAAATACCCTAGATGTATTAGGCACTAAGAAATTCATGTTGATCACGACCAATATCCTCCAGAACATCCTTGCTACCATTACCAAGTTCTGTAAGAAAGACAGATAGACATATGTTGTCTTTTGGAAAGTCATATAGACTAACATTCGTTTGAAAGGAGAGGTAACATTAAGCTACCTATAGATTATCAAGATTGGAATGATTGAAAAGAGACCCTTATTATGGATATATGATTAAAATTGCCAAGTACAGGATGTAAGTATTCCTCGAAAATGGAATTGAGGATAGAATGTCCATAGATTAATACGAACCCTGGGGGATGCACAAAGGATAGCATCACCCCTAACAAAGACATTGTGAATTCAGACGATATAAGTTGAATCGACCAAAGTATCAATAACCTGTAAGGATTTGTGGAAAGGAGTCTCCAAAAGTACATAGACAGAGATGTTATAGAATTGACTAATGATGTTTGATATACCCTGTAACCAGGAGATGCAGGAGGAATGATGAGGATGGCCTAAGAAACCTTATAAGGGAAGTGCTAATATTCTAAACTTCAAACGGGAAGTTTGGTAAGGAATGTATGACATAGTAACAATAAGGCCAGATGAAGCATGTGTGAAACCATGTAAAAGTATGGATTGAACCAATAAGGTTGAGATTATCCTAAAAACAAGAAGGGAGTTAAGTAAGGAAATATCCTAGGTATGATTTGGAGTACCTGTAGTCAAGATCGCACTAGAAAGGTGGAAGCAATGACTTTTGGAAAAGACTGATAGATGCTTTCTCTCATTCAGCAGAATTTAAGGGAGAATGCTTCCACCCTGAGTTGGAATAGATCCAGAAAACATTGATCTCAAGAAATTATTATAATCAGGAAAGGCCAACGAGGTGGCTGACACTTTAAGTATAGGGGAGTAAGTATAAATGCTCAGACCAAAGAAATAGAATGATAATGTAAGGACCTTGATGGTCATAATGTGGTAGAGGAAGTTACATTCCGTCTAATGATTTTGCCAGGATCAACTATAAGAATAGTTTAAGTAAAGATTCGATTCCTGATGTTGCCAGTAGCACATTACCGACATTAGGAGGCTCTACGACAGACCAGACCAAATTCCCCAAGAGACTCGCCTTTTCTTTGGAAAGAGAGAGGGGAGGTTAAGTAACAATGAATTGGTAGTAAATGACCAGAAATAGAGAGGGTACAAATACTGATAAGCCAAATGGCACGATGATGAATGACAAGCAAGTTTATGTTGGTGTATTTCTGTGCAAACAAGATAGAGAATTATGAGGTTGGCAAGCGATTAAGCAAACCGCTAAGCTTTTAGTCTTCTACCGGAGATATATGATTAATAATCTCACCAGCCTGTTCCAGCTGCGATGCTGGAAGCTTTCCTGCAATTTTGTCTGCTTCATGTAATATCTACGTCAAGTTCAGGAAGCGTTCCTTATGGATAGGAAATAGTGATTATTTTGTTTTCCTAGAGGATCTTGAATTGACAATTATGATGCTTAGTTATTAAAGCACTGCGTAAACGATAAACGATGGTGATCCTTCTGAGAAATTAGGTGGTAACGACTGTGGAAATGTCGAATTGAATCTAAGTTAGAGAAATCATCCAGGTTTATTTCGGATGGTGTAATTTCTGGAACGACGGGATATTTGAAATAAATGATTAGGCTATGATGGTTCATAGAATGATTATAGTAGAAATGAAGACAAGCAACTGATTAAGATGAATGAAGAGTTGAGGATTAATAAGAAAGTCAGATATGCGGACTCATGAGAAGCTCCAGTAATGAAGCGAGAAAAGTATGGAATTAACAGGGCAAAGTATTGGCCAAAACGGAACGTTGGAATTAGAAACATAAATGACATACGAATTGACCCCTTTTTAGGTTGGGGGAAGTCGAGGAAATTTGGAATAGATTGATTGAGTAATAAAGAGACTCGTGGAATGAGAAAGTGAAATCTAGATGGTTGAACAAAGGAAAGTTTGACCCCAATCAAGTGACGCGTATTGAGTAAAGGTGACGAGCGTCTCAATAAAGAGATGCCAATGGAGTTAAATAACCGAAGTGAATGAGAATCAGATAATAAGAAGGATGTGATTAATAAAAGAAAAGATTGGAAAAACAATTATGAAAATGTGAAGCAAGGAATGTTATGAATGAACTTCCTAACGAGCTCTCGGAATGACAACCTGATAGTGTTAGTATTATGGATATGAAAGCTATAGTAGCGTGGCATGGAATATTAGTGACAATGATGTCACGCGAGAAATCCAAGATTTAACCTGAGAGGTTGAAGGATTTTCCAAAAAGTAAGTGGTGCTAATATCAAGCAAGAGTATAGGTCCATAGAATGATGGACAGAGCAGCAAGGACATGTGATATGTGAGATTACGAAAAAGTGGAATTTGATACGAATATGATTATTTTTCTTCTCTAATAAACCTCTATAGTTCAGAGGTAAATTCTAAGTATGATATTTTGACAATCATGAAAACTTTCTTATATGATTCTTTGAAATTCGTTCTTTTCTTTTCCCTTATTTATCTTCTTCTAAACTGAGAAGAACAACCCTTTAAGGAGGGGAGGTAATACTACGTGACTCTCTGTCTGTGTGATAGGAGTCTAAGTGGAATGCCATTAATTGTTTAATTGCTTGTCAAGTACTAAAGGCTGGCCCCCTTCTGTACTAGCTATGCAATATAACAAATGTTCATTGATCACAGTGATCTCTCGATAAATTCTCCACCTAAATATATATACATCGAGATTGCGAAGATTAAAGCGATTAGGAATTGCAAAATTTCGAGTGAGGTTATCTCCGGACTTCGTAGCGCGTTAGTGATACCGAAGTCACTGCACGTACCAATAAGGTTAATAGTATAACAGACAAGAGCGTATACCGGATGATGTGTTATGCGAAAGTATCAAAGAATTGGTAGAACGGATAAAGGGTGTATTGTAACACCAGTATGATGTGCTTTAGAAAGATTGGAATGTGTAAAGATCGACCAGAGAATTGGAAAGCGAAATAACCAACAAGTACCCAATTGTCTTCTACCTGATTCCGGGACGGAATCCTTTTAAGGAGGGGAGACTGTAAGAACCCAGATTTTTGGGTAGAATTAAAACTTTTACTGTGTATTGATAAAAGAATGAACAGAGACTCCGACTACAAGGTATTAACAAAGAATGTGAACGGGTATAGATTTAAATGATCATATGTCATGAAGAATACTGTTGGTTGATAGCATAAATAAGAATAATCTATCTCCTAAGGATATAAGTTATATTATTCCAAGAAAGATTATTCTTGTGTCATCCAAATTAATATCTATTATAAGTCCAGCGGTTCCGTAAAAAGGTTAAGGAGCACTCGAGAGTAAACCAGGTTCATTTTCCTAATTATAGGAATTAAATAAAAATAAGTGATGAATAGTGATTTTGGTGGAATTTAGAATATTAGTATAATAATGCTATATCCGGTATTCGGAACGGATTTCCTAGTTCGTATTAGTGATCCAGGAGGAAAATAAGTGTATGTAAAAGCTGTCGGATTCAGAAAAAGAGCACTTTCATTTTCTCCGAGAATTCCCTGGACACTGCCAGACTTAAGGATTTATAAAAGGGATTTAAGGAATTTAAATTCGAGAAGTATTAAGAAAGATGGAGAATGTTATTATAAATATTAAGAAGGTTTTCGGTAAAACCCTAACTAGAAATCTTGAGATATTCCTGCGAACGATCAATCAAATTGAGCAATAACCGGGCAAAAGAGCAAGCAAGAAGGCAAGGTGCATGCATGTGGTACTAGAAAATATCTAAGTAACCAAGTGATGACTCAAGCAACTAGCATACTTAGGAATCAAACTAGTACTTAGAAATCAAACCAATGCTTAGCTTATAACCACCACAATCTCAACACTTGGCTTGCTAAACACATAATTCCATGCATCATCACTTTATTAAAGTGGCTTTTGGATGAGATATTATCTACATCTCATCTTAATAATTCATTTTATCACAAAACCAAGCAAAAGATCAAGGCAAACTCTCTCCCCCTCCATTTTTCATTCCATTCAGCTTTTAGCCAAAATTAAGAATCAAAATCCAACTTCCACCCCTTGTTTAATCTTGAAACTTTTTATGTGAGTCCTATAATTCATAAAAATGATCTCCTCAAAATCTTAGCATCAAACTCATCTTTTTCCATTTTCAAAAAAAATGATTTAAGAGGAGGGTGAATAGTGTTTTCAAGAACAAATCTTGGTTTTCTTGATTTCTTGGATGATCCAAGCTTGGTTAAGGATAGGCATGGACTATACAAGGCTTAGCAAGGGCTTTAACACTCTCCAAGGAAGGTATAAACCTCATGAACCCTAGATCTTACTTTGGGTATATGCTTGTTCTTGATGGATTTAAACTTAGTTATGTTAGTAGTAAGTTATAAGCATGATTACAAGCATGATTATGGTTTAGTTTTGATAAATGTTAAAAATAGCCTAGGTGAACGGAAAGGCATTGCTTGGCCTCAGTTCATGGTTATAAATCATGTATATGTTGTTTGGAGTAGATATCATGATTATTGGGAGTTTTGGAATTTGGTAAATATCCGATTTATAGCCGTCGTAATGCCGAAATTTCGTTAACCTTAAGAACATGAGTTTGACAGTAGGTATAAGTCACTGATTAGCTTCGATTTCTTCCATGATAAGCTAGATTATGTTATAAGCTTCGTTTTGATATAAAGATCGTATGAAATGAACTTACGGTTTAGGAGTTATGATTAAATTCGTAAAAGAGGTTCGAAACCGTAATCGAAAGTTCGTAACTGAAATTGGAATCCCTTAACATGACTAAGTCAGTGACGAATCATGGTAATTAAATATTAGAGGTCATAAGGAAGGCGTGAGAGAAAACCACAAGTAAAATGGATCGTTTTCCGATTTTATAAAAATGTTCGAATCGAGGATAAGTGCGAAGAAACCACTTTTCGGAGGTAACATTATTCATTAAAACCTCCTGCCCTGTTTTGGCAAAATTCCGAAAAATTAATCTTCTGATCTAAGTCCAATTTTGAGTTAGCTACCTTCTAGACATTCTCTAGATCATGTATGCGAAAACGGTGCGTCATTTGAGTTAACGGTTACCGAGTTATGAACGTTTTAGTGAAAGAGGTGTGAATAGTAAAGATCCGTAGTCGACTGAACTTCAAAAATACATTTCACCTATTTAGACTCGTGGCTTCGAATTGGAAATTTTATGATAAATATTACAAATACCAAAGATGATTTTATAAGTGGTTTCTTAATTAAATAAGTTTCCAGTGATTTATTAAAAGTGTTGAAGTACGAGTCTCGAAATAGTGATTCTAGGAAAAGTCAACCCTAGGGGTACTAATTTGGCCACCCTTTTTGGCTAAGTTAAAAGGGGAATTTCGAGTCGACTAAAACACGAAACTTGTTAAGAATTATCGAGACAACCTATTGGTACAAAGAACGAGGTTATAAATGATTAAGTAAGATATACGAAAGATCCGACATTAAGGATAGGTTCGAGGTGTGTTTTGGACCAAGCTTACATGACTTAAGTTAAGTTATACTTAACCTTCGAAATGTTCAGTGATTGACCTCGGTTATTGTGACTATTTATAGATCACTGGATTGACACGAGGCACACTACCCCTACAGGATTACCAGGCAAGTTTCCAATACTTGGAACTGTTGTTGTGATAATATATATAATGATTGCTGTATACATATGCCATAGCATGCATGCCTACTTTCAAGTCTATTGATATGCTTGTTCCCTGAATTGATATTGGCTTATAGACTAGATATGAATTATCAGTTATAAGCAGGATTGTTTTGCTAAGACCCTTAGTGAAGGGCGTATGATATTCATTCTTTCAATATAGACCGGGAGTCAGTATTTTGGGACATAGAGTTAGTCGTGGAAACCCGGAGGGATTCCAGTGACAGTTATTTGAGGAATGTTATTTATGAGCATTATTTATATAAAGTATTGATTACTTGGAAATTATTCGAGGAATGCTATTTGGATATTATCTCAATCGAGAGGTACTATATGAATATTATTTTGAATATTCATTCGCGTATATTTATTTGCTGAATATTATTTTAATATTCATTCGAGCTTTAATTATTTAAATGAATATTAGTTTCGAATATTCGTTTAGAGTTTGATTATTCAATGAGTAATTACTTTAATATTCTTGGAAATTTATTTATTAAATGAATATTATCGTGAATATTCATTTAAGATTTTATGTACTTGATGAATATTATTTTAAGATATTCATTCGAAGTTCTATTTACTTAAGGAATATTGCTTCGAATGTTCCTTTAAAGTTTGATTGCTAAAAGAATATTATTTGGATATTTATTTAGAATATTATTTATTAAATGAATATTATTTTCAAATATTCATTTAAGGTTTGATTATTTAGTGAATATTATTTTAAACATTTACTTGAGCTTATTTAATTAATGAATATTATCTTGAATATTCATTTAAAGAAGAGAGTTATTTAGTAAATAATTCTATATATTCATTCGAGGATTACTTACGAGAAATATTATGATTTATTCATATTCCTTAATTATTATTGATTTAATAAATATTCTTGGAATATTTATTTAAATTCTTTTAAGTTCTTTTTATGATGATTCATATTATTCAAAGATTATCTATCACCTTCAGATAAGGTGTAAAACATTTCGGAGTATTTTATGAATATTCTTATCAAGGGGAGGTTCCCAAACTTTATTTTCATTTAAATCTATCTTAAAGAAGATTTAAATACTCGCTCAACTTCCAAACAGATATAAGGGGACCTCACTTGAGAGATGTTATTTATTGGACTGCCCGGTCCTATACTTGCTAAAACTATCTTGTCACTCACATCTTGATTCTTTCAAGCATCGATATGAGTCTGTTTGGTTACCTCCTCAACGCTCGAGGGGTAAGAATTGATGGAACAAGTTTATATCCATTAACAAGCATCAGCTTGGGAAATATTGGTGATTTTTCCTTTCCAACTAGATACGACTACTTTGTGGAGTCCTATCAACAAGTAATATACTTGGGGAAAGGGGGAGGAACTTCACGTTTCAAAGTTATGGATGTGAAATGAACTAGGAGATGCGTAAGTGACCCAGTGGCGCCGGTCCAGCAAATGGCCCAACCGTTGGCCGGGGGGTTCCAGAGGGCGGTAGACAAGTAAATCCGTCGGTGCTTCCTTCTACATGTAGTAAACAAGAGGTGGGGAGCATAACATGCGACTGATCATCATGTAAATGCTATGTCTCCTGGCGCGTCAAACTCCAGTATTAGTTCATCTCTCAATGTTGGAAATTTCCTGCAACCTTATCATTATTAGCAGGTTTGAAAAGTGTTTGAATTGGAATTGCAATATTCTTCCTGCAAGTTCCTCTATTATGAAAAGTTGATAATATCTGGCTCATCTTTGACATAGCAGATATTTATTCAAAACAAATATATTTTGAGTTACCTTGTAACTTCATCTCATACCTTATATTGGTACTACATCGTTAATGCATGGCATATGGTTTCAAAGATATTTTGGACTGTTATATATTATCACTGTTCAATTATATTTTTGGTGGGCTATTGCTCACCCTTGCTTTATTTATTTATATCACAACAACAGCTAGATCAGATGGCCGCGCAAGGCGTGCTCAGCATAGGCAGGTGTCAGCCGTCAAAGGATTAACCGCTGAGGTCATAGCTACCATTGCTAAGGATGCAGCCTCTGGTAGGCTAGTTGTTAGTATTTGTGCATCAAATGTATTTATATATATGGCATATACCAATGGATGGCAAAGAGCATGTAATTGTAAAATTGTAATTCTTTGGGTTGTAAGAACTCAAACTTGTGATTAATAATATTGACGATTACTCTGATTTCATCTCTCGGACTATAACGGGTGTGTTTTATGTTGTTGTTTTGGGTCACAAGGTTGTAATTTAAATTATGTTGATTTTGTGGTTGGATATTGAGACCGTAACGACCAGATCCCTGACCCTGGATCTGGGGGTGTTACACAGTATCTTTGTTCAAAAAGTTACTGTCAGAAGAAATGTTGACAACAACTTTAGGAAGGTCTGTGACAGTATCTTTTGATTTGTCATTGACAGCATCTTTGGCTGTGACAGCAACTTCCCTAGGGTAAGATGCTTTGAGGGAATCGATCAAAATTCTGGCTGTTTCAATTTCTATCAAATTTGCATCTTGATCTAATCCAGTGTTTGATGGAGTGGTATCCATTTCACTTTGAGAAATGGGTTCTTGTGTACCACTAGATGGGGGCTCATCCATGATTGGAGATGGATGATCAAAACCTGAGGGGTTGGTACTGTCCCCCTCTCTAGGTTGTTTAGAAGAAACAACTGATGTGGGAATGAAGGTAGAAGAATGAAGTTTAGATTGATCAGTTGGCTGTTCCACAGAAGAGAATTGTGGAACATCAAAAGTAGGGATGAAAGCCTCACTGTGCCCTATATCTATGTGTGTATCTTCAATTATAGGTTCCTCAAGAGTGAGTTCTTGAGGTTGTGTAGACTCTTTACAGGGTGCCTTGGGAGACAGGCCAATTTCAATAGATGCCCCTGGTTGAGAAGAGGCACCTAGAGGTGAGTTTGTTTCCCTATCATCCACTACAATCTTTTGGGAGACTGTAGGGTGGCTGACAGTAACCTTTGTCCTTCTAGCTCTCTTCTTCTTAGGCTCAGAAGGGGCTACTGTAGGTTCACTAACATCCTTATTTGCTACACTAGGTGCAGTGACTCCCTCTTGACTCATAATAGCTTCACCAGTTTCACTCTCTAGGGTTCTTTTCTTGGAATCCTGTTTGGCCATTTTGAGTGTAATAACCCTAACTTTAGCAATGCTACAGTGATCACATGAATAGTAAATTTTGAGGATTTAGGGAAATGGTATGTAGGTACCCTATAAGTGAAACAGAAAATGAATAAACAGAAACCATATTAGTATTGTACAATGAAATTAAGTGACTCGAAATGACGATAGATTCCAGAAATTCCTGAATATGGATTTTTAGGATTTTGATTTCGAATAAGCTTCTATTGGATATTAAGGAGCATGGAAATATTAAAGAAATTATATCTTAAGGAAATAGTGAATTTAGATTAAACCAGAGGATTATTAAGTTAAGAGAATACCAAAGGAATTTGGATTGTTAAATGATTTTAGAACCACTGAGATAATGAGGTATACTCGAAACGAATCACAATTAGACGAGTATGGAGACCAAGCAACCAAGATTAGTAATATAACAAGGATACATACCACATTATTATTTACCAATGTGATTGGCATTTTACTTAGGAAATTAAGAAATTAGGAGATTAGATCATCCAAGTGACATAGTAATGATATCACTTTCCATTAACTTGTTTTAAGGGGGCAAATTAGTACTTTTGCAAGGTTTAACCACAAATATCTTACAAAGCTTCCACAAGACACTAGAATTAGCAAGATTAATCCAAGATAAGATCAAACCAAGAGAAAAAAATCTCTCCCCCACCTCATTTCATTCCATTCGGCCAAAACAGATCAGTCTCAGTAAAACAGCCATATCTCACTCAATTCTCAATGAAATTGGGCGATCTTTAACTTTCTGGAAACCTTGTGAGATGCTCTACAACATTCGTTCAGGAGCCTCGAGCAGAAAATGAGCAGAAGGGCTTCGTGTTGGCCAATCAATGTTGCGTGTTTTACTAGTCAGGAAGTGTTCTTGAATTCCCATGTGTAGATCATCCATCTAAAGCCTCCCAAGGACCATCCAAGGCCATACCAAGGTTAACCAAGCTTGATTGTGGTTATAATAGCATCAAGGAAGGTATAAACATCCTTACCCTTTTGAGTTTATGATGGATTATGGTTAGTTTTAGTGGATAAGTTGAGTTGATTGAATATGGAAGGAGTATGTGCTTATAACCATGGTTGGTAAGATGACCACATGGTGTAGGTGATGGTGTATAAGGTGGATGATTGATTTGGAGGAGTTTGATTTTGGAAAGTATGAAAATATAGCCATTATAATGTCCGATTTTCGTTAGAATCAGAAACTGCCCTGTTTTTGGACCCTATACCCGTACGGTACCTTACTGTCCAGAATCCCAAGTGACCATGATGAGATAGAGCTTGGTTCATAGATCGTTTTGATATAAAGTGCGTTAAAATCTGATGAACGGTTTAGGAGAAAAGTCAGTTTTAGTGAAAGACGTTTGAAAACCGAGAAACCGTAATTGTGTTAACTTTGAGGCTATAACTACCATACTTAGACATTCTTAAAAATTATAAAATTTTGGGATATGGTAGTAGGGTAGTCAAAGAGGCATTACCAGTTCGCCTTATGGTAAAATTCGAAATCCATATTTTCTGAGAATTTTTACAGTTAAGTGTGGTCGTTAGGGGAAATGGTGAAAACCCCTGAAACTTCGAATGAGTTTATAAATGGTTAAGTTCTTGAACCTTTGGGGTAATAATGATACGTTAAACATATATTAAAGTTTCAAGGGTAATGTTATACAAGAGTGTAGTGAGTAAGAGATGTAGTATTCTAACGACGGACCTTTTGTGTTTATAGAAACTCCGGAGGAGACACGAGACACACCGTCCGGATACCGAAACCGAGGCAAGATCTTTTCTATCCCTACTTGGAAATTATTTATCTTCAAGGAAACTTGATTTCATGAAATATATATATGTGATGCTATTGTTACTATATTGTTAAGAATTTGTTTCCTTGATTATTGATGTTAAAAGGGAAGGTATATGAGTATGATATGTATATGGATATGGATATGAGTATGAGATGGATATGAATATACATAGAGATGATTATGCATGAAGTGAACATGCCTTATGATTAAGGGAATATGAAGGAATGGTATCAGTTGTTATCTAGAGATATATATAAAGGAATGGTATCAGTTATTATCTAAGGTTATATGATTTATAATATTATATTCTTCCTAAGTATTGTGATTTAATAAATATTATTGAATGGTATTTAATACTTTTGAGATAAATGGAATACTCTATGTATATAAAAGCATATTGATTTCATTGAATACAGAGGAGATGCCTGAGTCATAATCAAAGTATTATGACATATACAATTTTTAAAGGTGATGATAAATGGAAATGGAAATGATACATGGGAATGGAAATGCGAATGGAAACGGGAAAGTGGAAAAATGTGAAATGGTATTTGATAATGGTAAAATGATTTGAAAAAGGGGGATTGCATCAGTAAGCGTAAGAGGCTGTGTGGGAGTGGCACAGTCCAGCATTCAATATTTTCTTACGGCACGAAGATGCCAAGGGAGGATGTAGCAGGTAGCCTTCCTCCAGGGTTTATTACCAGGTAGGGATCATCCCTTCTACTAGTAGTAAACAGAGAGCGGATACAGTCAGGCGACTGATTATCGTCCTACGTATCTGGCGCTAGCAGATATCCCCAAAACTTGAAAGAAAGAATTGAAAATGGTTTTCAGATTTCTATAACTGAAAACAGAAAAGTGAGATGAAATGATGGAATTATTGTTACAAACGAAGAGAAACTGATTTTATATTAATTTATATGATTGTTGCATAAGAAGGAAATGAGAAGATTATAGCGAGAGACTTGTTCAAGTTTTTATATTATCTTGAAAGATCACACTGAAATGGTATATTGATGGTTATAGCATTCAAGAAGAGGAACTGATATTATATGATGTTAGAAGCGAGACTGATGGAATGATACTATATATTTCTTACGTACAAGGATAATTGGAAAGTGTATATACCTATTGAATGGAAATAAAATTCTTCCATAATAACTGAAGTTTGCTTTTGTCTATAATATATATATAACGGTTTATTTTCCTTGATGTTAGTAGATAGAAATTATCTTGCTGAGCTATTTTGGCTCATTCTTGCTACTTATCTATATACAGCTAGGAATGCCAATACTTCGCAGAACGCCCCACAAGAGGGTAGGGGGAAGGCGACCTTCTGAGAGCACGCTAGCATCGATTCCTGAGGTAGCGTAGAGGCAGACGGGTTCTGAGAGCTTATGTATAATTAAGGGTGTAAGAATGTAATAAACTTTTGATTGTTGGAACGCTTCATGTCGAAGTGTTATTCAACAATGTACTTAAGTATAATCCTGGTTTGTAATAACTGTTCAACTCTTAACTTTATTATGGTGAATGTTGTTCTCTGAGCATATGACTGGTGTGTGTGTGTTTATTATTGCGGGGTCAATGGCATAAGTATTAATTGTAAAAAAAAAACTCAAGAGATATTGATATTGAATGGAAATTGGTCCGTGATGGCCCGGATTTATGACCCCGGATTTGGGGCTGTCACAGTTTGGTATCAGAGCTTAGAGTCATATTGCTCAGGAACAAGAGTGATAGTAATATACGCATATAGATATATAGGTAAGGATATAAAATATGAACTCACATCGAGTTCAAGGGGGGTTTATCGAACGAACCATTTATTCTAAGTCGTGATTATAATTTTATAGATTATTGCTAATAAAGGTTATTATGCCAAAAGTGTTAAGTTTATGTAGCATACGAGATCGATATGAGAAAGGGAATATTTGATGTATCGGGAAGTGTACGTTAGATAACCTCGTGAGAAAATCCCAGGGTGATCTATCATCTCTTATTCAAAAAAAAAGGGGCCTGTATCTTTTCAAAACTTTCTGGTACCTTTGGAATGTGTTTCAAAATTGTATTTTATCTATTTTAGTCAAAATATTTCCCTAAGATTATTTTTGGAAGAGGGTCTTTATCATCGTGATTAAATATTTTCTTTATACTTCTTATTCCAACTAAGAGGAACAATCCTATATGTATACACAAGGACGATCTGTCTTTGTGATTGAAAGTTGGAGGGGACGCCCTCACTTGTGTTACGTACGGGTTCTTCCATCATATTGATTTCTCAAATATTCTTTTGTTTCGAATAAAGGTTATTTGAAACTCTTATTTTATAAATTATTGTGAGACCTTGCTTGTTTCTGGGTTCGTTTCAATTCAAAGACTCTTAAATTCTATCAATTGTTTCAAATATAGAAGATTTCCTTAATGGATGGAAAAATGGAAGCAAGGTTTAGAGTATACGTGATTATATGGGGAAACTCGAGATTTCAAGGGAAATTTCAAAAAGAGATAATTAGAGCTAGAAGCGTTTCGATATAAAAGAGGAAGGAATTTCGTGAGAAGAAAGGGGTATAATTGAGGATTAGTGAGATAAAAGAATATGAGGAATTTTAAGGTATAATTGGGATTTACTATTGAGAGTAAGGTGTATTTTGAGGAAAAAGTCAGAATAAGGATAAACAAAGGAAGTGAGATAATTAATGAAGTTTGTATATTCTGTCAAAATTCTATCGTATTTTAATATTAAATGTTGAGATTCAAGAATATTGACGTGTATAAGGTGATTGACTTAAATGAAAAGGTTATTGTGCTAAAGGTGATACGCTTAGTTGCTAAAGTTGAGTTGAGAATATTATGGTATATAAATGAGTTAACTAGTGATATAATTGTGTATATGAGAATGATGTATATGGGAATGATGTATATTATACCCTAAATCTGGGTAATTAATGGAGAATATTGTTATATACAAAATCATGCCGCCTAAGCGTAATAATAGAGCGAATGCAAGGGAAAATGAGAGAGTTGTAGGAAGTCATAATAGGCAGGGTGAAAATGCTCATAATGAACAAAATCATGAAGAAGAAGAAGATGAATCAACTGGCCAACATGGAAATCAGGGTGGTGACCCTTTTAACCAATTCATGGAACTATTAAGGCAGAATTTAGCTAATCCACAGAACCCTCAACCCCCACCTGTTCTTCCTAATCAGGCAGCTAACTCCTTTCGTGCCTTTGAGCCATTGAAACCCCCAGAGTTTGAGGGAACTGTTGACCCAGTATTAGCCAGAGCATGGCTGAAAGAAATAGAGAAAGCTTTTGAGATATTGAGGATCGAAGAGGATCAGAAAACAATCTTTGCAGCCTATCTCTTAAAGGGAGAGGCAAATTATTGGTGGGAAACTAAGAAGAACCTAGAAGGAGCAGGAGTGATAACCTGGGAGCGTTTCACTAGGATGTTTTTAGAGAAGTACTCCCCTAGGTATTTGGAAAACCAAATGGAGAGTGGCTGAGTATGAAACTAAATTTACTGAATTGTCTAGGTTTATTCCAGAATTTGTGCGTATTGAGGAAAAACGAGCAAAAAGGTTTCAACAAGGATTGAAACCATGGCTACGGACGAGAGTGGCACCGTTTGAGTTAACTAAGTATGCTGCAGTAGTTCAAAAGGCATCCATTATTGAAGCCGAGAGTGAACAGACTCAAATAGGTCGAGAGAATAAGAAGAGGAAATGTGAGGGTCAGAAAGGAGGTTCAAGTGAAGGAAGTTACTTTAGCAAGGTTGGTAAAGGACAAAAATCCCCGTTTGTGGGAAGGTCAGGGAGTAACAAGGCTGTTAGTGAGACTGTGAATCAGGGTGGTAAGTCCTCAGGAACATTTCAGTCAAATCAATCAAGACCACCATTACCAGAGTGCAATACGTGTGGTAGAAAGCATACAGGAGCGTGTAGACTATTGGAAGTAACTTGTTATAAATGTGGACAGAAGGGGCACTACTCCGACAGGTGCCCAACAGTTGATGTGAACCCTAGGAATGACGTCAAGTGTTATCAATGTGGAAAACTAGGACACGTTGCTAGAGATTGTCGTTTCGGTGGGTCATCTATGCCGGGACAAAGTGTTGCTGCATCGAATAGACCTACTGCTAGGGTGTATAACATGACTTTAGGAGAAGCGTTGAAAAAGCCGGATACAGATACAGGTGAAATATTTTCTTCTATTTAACCATGTAAGTATAAATGCTTGGTTAGGAATCGACTAGGTCAAGGAATGGTGTAGGTAGGTTGACAATCTAGATAAGGAAAATTAGTATCTGTTAGGGGTCAGGAAATTCTATGCAAAGGAGAACAAGAGTATTTTGGAAAAAGCACAAACTTGATTAGATACGAACAGAAAATATATATTATAGATAGTATTTTCTTACAATTGTTTCAAGAAATCTTATTCTAGTAAAATTTTTGGAGGATTTTACAGAGACAAGATATAATAAGATTGAAGTGTTCATCTTTTATGTCATGATAGAGATCAAAATATAGACAAACCATAGTGAGATACACTACCATTCAGGGGAGGCCAATGTGATGGCCGATACCCTTAGCCAAAAGAGGAATGTTGATGAATGACAAGCAAGTTTATGTTGGAGTATTTTTGCGCAAACAAGATAGAGATATTATGAAGGGAAAAGGATGGAGAAAGTGGTATAGAAGTTAGAAGGTGTGGAAGAAAAAAAGTATCTATGGACATTTTCAACGTGATTCCGGGACGGAATCCTTTTAAGGGGGGAAGGATGTAATAACCCTAACTTTAGCAATGCTATAGTGATCACATGAATAGTAAATTTTGAGGATTTAGGGAAATGGTATGTAGGTACCCTATAAGTGAAACAGAAAATGAATAAACAGAAACAATATTAGTATTGTACAATGAAATTAAGTGACTCGAAATGACGATAGATTCCAGAAATTCCTGAATATGGATTTTTAGGATTTTGATTTCGAATAAGCTTCTATTGGATATTAAGGAGCATGGAAATATTAAAGAAATTATATCTTAAGGAAATAGTGAATTTAGATTAAACCAGAGGATTATTAAGTTAAGAGAATACCAAAGGAATTTGGATTGTTAAATGATTTTAGAACCACTGAGATAATGAGGTATACTCGAAACGAATCACAATTAGACGAGTATGGAGACCAAGCAACCAAAATTAGTAATATAACAAGGATACATACCACATTATTATTTACCAATGTGATTGGCATTTTACTTAGGAAATTAAGAAATTAGGAGATTAGATCATCCAAGTGACATAGTAATGATATCACTTTCCATTAACTTGTTTTAAGGGGGCAAATTAGTACTTTTGCAAGGTTTAACCACAAATATCTTACAAAGCTTCCACAAGACACTAGAATTAGCAAGATTAATCCAAGATAAGATCAAACCAAGAGAAAAAAATCTCTCCCCCACCTCATTTCATTCCATTCGGCCAAAACAGATCAGTCTCAGTAAAACAGCCATATCTCACTCAATTCTCAATGAAATTGGGAGATCTTTAGCTTTCTGGAAACCTTGTGAGATGCTCTACAACTTTCGTTCAGGAGCCTCGAGCAGAAAATGAGCAGAAGGGCTTCGTGTTGGCCAATCAATGTTGCGTGTTTTACTAGTCAGGAAGTGTTCTTGAATTCCCATGTGTAGATCATCCATCTAAAGCCTCCCAAGGACCATCCAAGGCCATACCAAGGTTAACCAAGCTTGATTGTGGTTATAAGAGCATCAAGGAAGGTATAAACATCCTTACCCTTTTGAGTTTATGATGGATTATGGTTAGTTTTAGTGGATAAGTTTGTATAAGTCATGAAACTATGATTATATGTGTGTTATAAGTTGAGTTGATTGAATATGGAAGGAGTATGTGCTTGTAACCATGGTTGGTAAGATGACCACATGGTGTAGGTGATGGTGTATAAGGTGGATGATTGATTTGGAGGAGTTTGATTTTGGAAAGTATGAAAATATAGCCGTTATAATGTCCGATTTTCGTTAGAATCAGAAACTGCCCTGTTTTTGGACCCTATACCCGTACGGTACCTTACTGTCCAGACTCCCAAGTGACCATGATGAGATAGAGCTTGGTTCATAGATCGTTTTGATATAAAGTGCGTTAAAATCTGATGAACGGTTTAGGAGAAAAGTCAGTTTTAGTGAAAGACGTTTGAAAACCGAGAAACCGTAATTGTGTTAACTTTGAGGCTATAACTACCATACTTAGACATTCTTAAAAATTATAAAATTTTGGGATATGGTAGTAGGGTAGTCAAAGAGGCATTACCAGTTGGCCTTATGGTAAAATTCGAAATCCATATTTTCTGAGAATTTTTACAGTTAAGTGTGGTCGTTAGGGGAAATGGTGAAAACCCCTGAAACTTCGAATGAGTTTATAAATGGTTAAGTTCTTGAACCTTTGGGGTAATAATGATACGTTAAACATATATTAAAGTTTCAAGGGTAATGTTATACAAGAGTGTAGTGAGTAAGAGATGTAGTATTCTAACGACGGACCTTTTGTGTTTATAGAAACTCCGGAGGAGACACGAGACACACCGTCCGGATACCGAAACCTAGGCAAGATCTTTTCTATCCCTACTTGGAAATTATTTATCTTCAAGGAAACTTGATTTCATGAAATATATATATGTGATGCTATTGTTACTATATTGTTAAGAATTTGTTTCCTTGATTATTGATGTTAAAAGGGAAGGTATATGAGTATGATATGTATATGGATATGGATATGAGTATGAGATGGATATGAATATACATAGAGATGATTATGCATGAAGTGAACATGCCTTATGATTAAGGGAATATGAAGGAATGGTATCAGTTGTTATCTAGAGATATATATAAAGGAATGGTATCAGTTATTATCTAAGGTTATATGATTTATAATATTATATTCTTCCTAAGTATTGTGATTTAATAAATATTATTGAATGGTATTTAATACTTTTGAGATAAATGGAATACTCTATGTATATAAAAGCATATTGATTTCATTGAATACAGAGGAGATGCCTGAGTTATAATCAAAGTATTATGACATATACAATTTTTAAAGGTGATGATAAATGGAAATGGAAATGATATATGGGAATGGAAATGCGAATGGAAACGGGAAAGTGGAAAAATGTGAAATGGTATTTGATAATGGTAAAATGATTTGAAAAAGGGGGATTGCATCAGTAAGCGTAAGAGGCTGTGTGGGAGTGGCACAGTCCAGCATTCAATATTTTCTTACGGCACGAAGATGCCAAGGGAGGATGTAGCAGGTAGCCTTCCTCCAGGGTTTATTACCAGGTAGGGATCATCCCTTCTACTAGTAGTAAACAGAGAGCGGATACAGTCAGGCAACTGATCATCGTCCTACGTATCTGGCGCCAGCAGATATCCCCAAAACTTGAAAGAAAGAATTGAAAATGGTTTTCAGATTTCTATAACTGAAAACAGAAAAGTGAGATGAAATGATGGAATTATTGTTACAAACGAAGAGAAACTGATTTTATATTAATTTATATGATTGTTGCATAAGAAGGAAATGAGAAGATTATAGCGAGAGACTTGTTCAAGTTTTTATATTATCTTGAAAGATCACACTGAAATGGTATATTGATGGTTATAGCATTCAAGAAGAGGAACTGATATTATATGATGTTAGAAGCGAGACTGATGGAATGATACTATATATTTCTTACGTACAAGGATAATTGGAAAGTGTATATACCTATTGAATGGAAATAAAATTCTTCCATAATAACTGAAGTTTGCTTTTGTCTATAATATATATATAACGGTTTATTTTCCTTGATGTTAGTAGATAGAAATTATCTTGCTGAGCTATTTTGGCTCATTCTTGCTACTTATCTATATACAGTTAGGAATGCCAATACTTCGCAGAACGCCCCGCAAGAGGGTAGGGGGAAGGCGACCTTCTGAGAGCACGCTAGCATCGATTCCTGAGGTAGCGTAGAGGCAGACGGGTTCTGAGAGCTTATGTATAATTAAGGGTGTAAGAATGTAATAAACTTTTGATTGTTGGAACGCTTCATGTCGAAGTGTTATTCAACAATGTACTTAAGTATGATCCTGGTTTGTAATAACTGTTCAACTCTTAACTTTATTATGGTGAATGTTGTTCTCTGAGCATATGACTGGTGTGTGTGTGTTTATTATTGCGGGGTCAATGGCATAAGTATTAATTGTAAAAAAAAAAAAAAAACTCAAGAGATATTGATATTGAATGGAAATTGGTCCGTGATGGCCCGAATTTATGACCCCGGATTTGGGGCTGTCACATTGAGGGCTTTAGGTAGTCTAGAGTCCCTAGGAGGAATGTATGGTGTAGAATGTGGGTTAACTGAATTTAGGTCTAATTCAGCTTCATTCTCAATGGTGAAGGCAATGTACCCTGTGGGTAATGGATAACCAAGGTTGGGCACTTGATCAACCATATGTTGTGTGAGGCAGAGTGGAATATGTGCATTCAAATTTTGTGTGTTGAGAGATGTGTGTGTGTTTTTCTTTAAAACAGGACACTCCTCAGAGTGAGGAGCATCTACAACAGTACCACAAACATGATTAATGCACATTGTTAAAAAGCGAGGGTATAGATTTACCTTCTTGCCTATGGTGCTTTTAAACCTGTCCAGTACTAGCTTTCCAACATCCACCTTGTATCCATGGACTAGTGAATGAGTGAGCTTTTTGATGTATGAAGGTATTCCATTCCAGCCAGATGTTTTGGTAGAGAATACTTTCACCATGATGTCAAAAATCAAACTCCATTCCTTTCTGAGATATTGTCTATCCATTTCTCCGGTTGAGTACCACTTGTCATTGGTTTCTTCAAGTTTGGGACCAGAATAACCAATCTTTAGAAAGAACTTCTTTAGAATGTCATCATTTGCAAGTTCTTTAAAGCTTTCTCCACTGGCCAAATCAATACCCAAGGCCTTGTTGATATCCTTTGCTGAGAGAGAATGACTGTCATCATCTATACTGAACTTAATTGCTTCATCCTCTCCAGTTCCTTGAACATTTGCAGTTTTCAAGAATTTCTCAATTCTGACAGTATCAATTTTAGGGGATGAGGTTATTGCAAGACCTAGATAGGATTTGTTTATGAAAGAAATAAGTCCCTTGAAGTTTTCACCGGCATCACCAGGAGAATAGATACCAGCAAAGTTAGTTTGAGCATTTGATTGTTTGGGTGCCATTGATGAGTGTTTGAGAGAGAAAATGCGGTTCTTTGGATGTAGGAGATTGAAAGGTTTTGCAAATGAAAGTGATAGTGAATTAAGAAGTAGATTCAGTTTATAAGTTGAATCGATTTTTAACGGTCTTAATTGAACGTGTAATAATGATTTTACCCATTAATCCACTCGCTGTATCACGTGGCAGTTACTATTAGATCGTGGATTAGTGGATGAAAATTATATATATTACTATATATATCTCTCCACTATCTTTGACAGTATCTTTTTGTGACAGCATCTTTCATTGACAGTAACCTGTGCGCTTTCACATTTCTTTTCTCCGCTATTGTTGACAGTAATTTCTCATGACATCAACTTTCATTGACAGTAACCTGTGCGCTTGAACCATTTTTGTCAATACTTTAAGTGGGTGACAGTATGTTTTCTTGACAGTAACTTAAGCACAAAACATACTGTCATCAATTAAGCAATCACATACAATTTTTACATCAAATTTTATTGCTTAACAGAAATTACCACCAATTTTACCAAATAACAGTTTGATCAATTTGAGTGCTTTCTTGGTAAATTAGCACACACATAATTTAAGTTAAAGTCATTTGAATACTTATTAACATATAAAGACAGACATGTAAAATCATTTTAGCATAGTCATAGCAAACATGATATCTAAGAAGATAAATCATTTTAGCATAGTCATAGCAAACATGCTGTCTGAATAAGTACCTTGTAATGACAGTAACTTCTCATGACAGTAACTTTAAAAATTTCTGTCATGAGCTTCGAATGAGAAATGATAAATCAGTAAGTCATACCTGATTCAGCATTCCTAATTCACTCACCAACCTGGTAAATGTAACTTCATCCAGTGGCTTGGTGAATATGTCTGCAAGTTGCTTATCTGTTGGAACATAAACCAGCTTTACATCTCCTTTTTCAACATGCTCCCTGATGAAATGATGCCTTATATCAATGTGCTTTGTTCTGGAGTGTTGAACTGGATTATCTGATATGGCTATGGCACTAGTGTTGTCACAATAGATAGGAATATTTGACATCTCTAGTCCATAATCCATTAACTGATTCTTCATCCACAATATTTGTGCACAGCAACTTCCAGCTGCAATATATTCAGCTTCTGCAGTTGATGTAGAAACTGAATGTTGCTTTTTACTGAACCATGACACCAATCTCCCCCCAAGGAATTGACAGCTTCCTGTAGTACTTTTCCTGTCAATCTTGCAGCCAGCATAGTCTGAATCAGAGTATCCAATTAGATCAAATCCAGTTTCCTTAGGGAACCAAAGGCCTAGATTTGGAGTGCCCTTTAGATACCTAAAGATTCTTTTGATTGCAACTAAGTGTGATTCTTTTGGGTCAGCCTGAAATCTTGCACACAGACATGTAGCAAACATTATGTCTGGCCTGCTAGCTGTTAGGTAGAGTAGTGATCCAACCATGCCTCTGTATGTACTGGAATCCACTTTATTGCCTTTAGGATCTAACTCTAATTTGGTGGCTGTTGAGATAGGTGTCTTGGCAGGTGATGAATCTTCTAAGTTAAACTTCTTGAGAAGTTCTTTGACATACTTAGTTTGACAAATGAAGATTCCATCCTTCTTCTGATATATTTGAAGACCAAGAAAGAATGCTAATTCTCCCATCATGCTCATTTCATACTTGTTTCTCATTAGAGATGAGAACTTTTCACATAATTTTTCATTTGTTAAACCAAAAATTATGTCATCAACATATATCTACACAAGTATGATGTCTTTGCCATGGTATTTGTAGAATAAAGTTTTATCCACTATACCTCTTACAAATTGATTTTCCAGGAGAAAAGTAGAGAGAGTGTCATACCAGGCTCGTGGTGCTTGTTTTAATCCATATAGAGCTTTGAACAGCTTGTAGACAAAGTTATGCAATTTGTCATTCTCAAAGCCAGGGGGCTGTTCAACATACACTTCTTCTTCTAACTCTCCATTTAGAAAGGCACTTTTGACATCCATTTGAAATACCTTGAAATTGCAGTGTGCAGCAAAAGCTAGGAAAATTCTTATGGCTTCAAGTCTGGCAACAGGAGCAAATGTTTCATCATAATCTATCCCTTCTTGTTGACAGTAACCTTTGGCCACTAGCCTTGCTTTATTTCTTGTTACATTTCCACTTTCATCTATTTTGTTTCTGAAGACCCATTTTGTCTCAATGACTGATTTTCCTTTTGGCCTTGGAACCAACTTCCAAACATTGTTTCTTTCAAACTGATTGAGCTCTTCCTGCATGGCCATCACCCAATCAGAATCCAACAATGCTTCTTCAATTATTTTAGGTTCCATTTGAGATAAGAAACATGAAAACATGCTGTCAGTAGAGATATTCCTTCTTGTCTTTACACCAGTAGTGGGATCTCCAATAATTAGATTACTGGTGTGATCTCTGTTCCACTTGGTTGATTGAGGCAAGCATCTATTCTCATTAGATTGACTTTCATTATTATGAGGATTTGACTCTCCACCATTTTCATTATTCTGCTCATTTAACTCAACTTCTCCAGTTTCACAGTCTTGTTGATTGATGCCTGAAATTGTCTGTGATTGAGCTGAAGTTTGAGTTATATTATGAGCATTGACAGTTTCTTTTTCATATCCCATTGAATGAGTGAGACTGGGTTCTTCATCAACAAATTCTTCTATCTCCAAGTATCCTTGATTCTCAAATCTGAAAGATTGCATTTGACCATCTTCATGTAACCCTGGAAACTTGGTTTCATCAAATGTGACATTTACACTTTCTTCAATTGTCTTGTGCTCCATGATATAGACTCTGTAGGCTGTCCTTTCTATCCCATATCCCATGAAAATGCCTTCATATGCTTTAGCATCAAACTTGCCTTTTCTTTCATGGTTGTCTTTCATTAAGAAGCATTTGCTTCCAAAAACATGAAAGTACTTGACAGTTGGTTTCTTTTCTGTCAATAGATAGTAAGGAGTGTTACCATGAGCCTTGTTGATTAGTGTTCTGTTTTTTGTGTAACAAGCAGTGTTGATGGCTTCTGCCCAAAAATATGTTGGTAATTTTGCATTGCTCAACATAGTTCTAGCAGCTTCAATGAGTGTCCTATTCTTCCTTTCCACAACTCCATTTTGCTGTGGAGTCCTTACAGCTGAGAATTGTTGAACAATTCCTTGATCTTTGCAGAAGTTTCCTAGAGTAGCATTTCTGAACTCAGTTCCATTGTCACTTCTTAGAAATTGAACTTTTGCTCCTGGGGTTCCGTCAAGTACCCTTATGTGATCAATGATCTCTTGAGCAGCTTCATCTTTTGATTCTAAGAATTTCACCCAAGTGTACCTGGAATAATCATCTATCATAACCAGTGCATATCTTTTTCTGGATAGTGATTGAACATTCACTGGTCCAAAAAGATCCATGTGTATCAGCTTGAGTGCTTCTGTGTTGGTGTTGATTTGTTTTGATTTATGCATTGCTTTTCTCAGTTTTCCCATTTGACAGTCTTCACACAGTCCTTCTTGACAGAATTCCTGTTGAGGCAGTCCTCTCACCAATTCCTTTTTCATTAACATGTTCATTGTTTTAAAGTTGAGATGGGAAAGCTTCTTGTGCCAAAGCATGTTATCTCCAACACTTGCTTTGCTGTAGAAGCAAAATATTATTTCCTCATTTGTTGAGTTTAAATCTGCAACAAATAGGCTTCCTTTCCTAACTCCTTTCAGAGACAGGCTTCTATTCTTCTTGTGGTAGATTGTGCATTCCATCATGCCAAAATTGACTTTGAATCCTTTGTCAGTGAATTGACTGACACTAAGCAAGTTATGCTTCAAACCATCCACAAGAGATATTTCTTCAATGACAACATTTCCAGCCTTTAAGCAGCCATATCCCACAGTGTAACCTTTGCTGTTGTCTCCAAAGGTTATTGTTGGGCCAGCCTTCTCAACATACTTTGATAGCAGGGATATATCACCAGTCATGTGTTTGGAGCATCCACTGTCTATTATCCACATGACCTGTTTATTTTTCTTTCCCTGCAAAACAGATGGAATTTAATTTGCATTTGGTACCCAATCCTTGTTGGGTCCTGCAGACTCAGTATCTTCAGAAATTTTATCACTGTTTATAACAATATTATCAGAAGGTGATTGCTTGACTTCTTTCATTACCCACTTAGGGTTAGAGGAAGGCTTAGTCCTTTTCTTAGTGGGAACAACCTTCTCACTCTTTTTAGTGGATTCAGAAGTTTTTGCAGTTTGCATATAAGTACATATCTCATTGGATGAAATTTGCAGATTGAAACATGTACTCATGGCAGTGATTTTGCATGGCATACAGTCAATGTTATTACAGACAATCATTTTTCTTTGCATAATGGGGGTTCTATGTAAGTTCCCTTTCAACTCTGTTGCATTAGGTGTGCTACTAGTTGATTTCTTACAAACATGAGTTAAGTGTTGTGAGAAGCCACAATTATTGCAAAGTTTCCTAGGTGCCTGCTTAACATATTCATAATTATTCTTTTTATCAATGCCTAGCTTGCCATTTCTATTCTTAGGCTTGGAGACTGATGTCTTGATAGTATGTTCAGGAAGTACTGTCGAACTATTTTTGACAGCACCTTCTTTACTTGCTATCTTGACGGTAGGTTTGAAAGTTACTGTCTTGGGTGCCTTTTTGACAGTATCTTTGAAAGTTACTGTCTCATCATTTGTGACAGTATCTTTCGAACACTTTGAGCTTTTAGATACAGGATTTTTGACAAAGTCTTTTTCTTTCTTAGACATATTGCCAGCCCTCTCATCTTCATCACAGAGTTCTTGATTAATGATTAAGGAAGTTTCATCAATCTCAAACTCTGTACTTTTGAAAATTGGTTGGCTCACATTGTTGAGGATGTGAGGTCTGACAGTATTGTCTTTATTACTATTCTGTATGACAGCCTCTTTACCAGATCTCCTATCATAATCATAGCCTATGCCTACCTTCTTACTTACAGTATGTTTCTCATGATACTCTTGAACTATCTTAGAGGAATTTCTAAATGCTTTAAGCTTAAATTCATTTTCAGAAATTTCCTTCCTTAGATATTCTTCTATCTCTTTAGCACAGATTAAGTCATTTTTTAATCTTTCATTCTCCTGAGCTAAAGAATCAATAGAACTGGTTTTAAGCAACAACACATCATTGTTGGATTTGAGTATTTCGTTTTCTTTAGTTAATCTAGCAATTTCTTCATTTGCAACAGATAAACTAGTGTGAATATTGAACATCTCAGTACTCATTTCCTCAATGGTTTGCTTATAGTCAATTAAAGACATATCCAGTAAAACTAGAGATGGTACCTGATTTGATGAGGTTGATGCTTCTTCATCCTCTCTAGCCATCAGTGCTAGATTCACAAATTCTTTTCATCAGATTCATCCCAGCATTTTCCTTCAGCCACATAGGCTTTTCCTTGTCCTTTCTTGAATTGACTTCCAGTTCCTCTCTCCATCCTTTGTACTTGTTTTGGTCTTTTGCATTCTGTTGCAAAGTGACCAAGTTCATTGCAGTTGTAGCATCTAAATTTTGATCTATCCACCATTCCAGTCTTGTATCCTCCCTTGGTGCCAGTAACAGGTTTTGATGAGCTTCCTTGGTTGTATTTTGGAAATTGACCTTGAGGCTTATATGGCTTGTTTCTTCTGAATCTTAAATTCTTGAATTTCCTAGCCATAAAAGCCATTGTTGGATTGTCCATTTTCTCCATTTCTTCTAGAGTGTAGAATTCTTCATCTTCAACATCTTCTAGTTGAAGAACAACCTTTTCTTCATCCTCAACTACCTCTTCAATTTTCACAGAAGAAAATTGAGGTTGTTGAGCACTTTGAATTTGCTCACTTGCTTGAAAGTATGTTGGTCCTTGAGCAACTAGAGCACCAGCCATGTTTGCCATTAATCCCTTGGATCCACTTTGTATGGCTCTTTTCTGATAGTATTCTAATTCATATGATTTTAGAACTCCATACAATGTTTCAAGGGAAACAGTGTTTAGATCTCTTCCTTCTCTAATGGCTGTTACTCTGTGTTCTAGGTGTTCTGGAAGAGTTAGCAGAAACTTGATGTTGACCTCCTTTCTATCATAAAACTTTCAATGAATTTGAAGATCAGCTATCAGTTTGCTAAACCTTTCAAACATATGAGTTAGTTCTTCTCCATGCTTGCCCATAAATGCTTCATATTGTGACACCAGTATTTGTTTTTGATTTTCTCTTACCTCTCTTCACTTCCTTCACATAACAGCTCTATCTTCTTCCATATATCCCTGGCAGAGTTGCATGCTATTATATTTCCACTCATGGCTTTATCCAGGGTAAGTGCATCTAGCAGAATGAGCTGCAGGTGATCATCTAGGGCTACCTTCTCCTTTTCTGAGTCGTTAAACTCAGTAGGCTTCTTAGCAACCCAATGAGCTGGGATCAATACATCATTAACTGTGGCAGCTGGAACTTCCTTCTGAGGAATGAAGGGACCATTTTCCAGGATAGCTGGAAATAGTGGATTCTGAGCTTTGATAAACAACATGATCCTCTTTTTCCATATGTTGTAGTTTTCTTTATCAAAAGCTGGAATCTTGATATTACTTGACCTTTGAATACTTACCATTTGGACCTCAGATATGTGTATTAATCTGGAGGCTCTGATACCAGTTGTTAGTCCCGAAAGTATTGCAGAAGGGGGGGTGAATGCAATACTAATAAATTTCAAAAACTATTTCAACAACTTAAATAGTGATTGTAATTTACTAGTAGAAGAAATGCAATCACAAATAATATCTTTGCAAGATGTTTCACAAAATAAATGTTTTTATTTATTTTGCAAAGTGTTGCTACAACCTTGAGAACAATTATTTCTCAAGCTTCGGTTTCTCTAGAGATTACAGTGGTGGAGAGACGTACTCTATTGTGTGATAGAGTGTTCCTATTTATAGAGTGATAGTTGGATCTTGTTCTACTATACTATCACTATCAACATGGGTTGTTGAGCTGCTGTCATATTCTTTTTGCAGCTCATTACACGTTTTATTCCCATGTGATTATCTAATTATTACATACAGAGTAACTTTAGATACTTTCCACCTTTGAGCCACTCAGATCCAGCATTTATCAAAGTGATCTTGCTCTTTTACAGGTTGATCCATGTGATCTCTTGAGCTTCTGTTATAGACTTTTCAAGCTTGCTGTAAAGTTAGCACGCCTGCTTCCTTAGAACATGTACCCTGTCGCTTGATTTAGCATGACAGTATGTTTACCACAAAGTTTGCTGTCATGGATTGAGCTTTGGTTGACAGCATGAATTCCCCGTAAAGGTTGCTGTCAAGAATTGCGCTTTGGTTGACAATATGTTTTCCCCGCAAAGGTTGCTGTCAAGAATTGCGCTTTGGTTGACAGTATGTTTTCCCCGCAAAGGTTGCTGTCATCAAAATCTCCGCCAATGTTGCTGTCAACTTAAGACTTGCTGTCGACCTTGGCAACATGTTGTTTTCCTTGTAATCTTACTGTCAATGTTTTGACAGTAATTTTTATTTCTGTAGTCGAACTTCTGTATTTCTTGAGGCTTGATCATTATAGAACTTCTTCCAAGAATTACAATTATTACATGACAATACTTATTTAATTACAGGAATACATTTCTGGCTATGACAGTATGTTATACTTAGTGAAACTAAGTATACAAATAAAACTAGTTAAGTTGTCTGTTCCATCACCCATAAATCCCAACAGTATTTATATATAATTTAATACAGTGAAGTTTTTATATTTAATACTAATACAAAATTCAAGATATTAACGATCAAAAGTGTGTATTGGCAAACGTGTCCAACAGAAATGGGAAAAAAAATTTGAGACGGAGGAAGTACCACATTTTTTGAAAAAATGTTAAAAATAACGTTTTTTCCGAAAAAAGAAACAAAAATAACAATTCTGGTGAAGGGGTGTTAAAAGTACCGTTTTTATTACCCAGCTGAGAAATGCGTCTTCAATTTTTATGTAAAAATTGTATAATATTTTTTAATTTATCTGTATTCCCTCGGGGTTTCAACGGTTAACCTTTGGGGTTCAATAGTTCCATTTTGGGTTTAGAAATATTCGGAACGATGTATAAACCGTATACGAACTTAGGGTTTAGGGTTTAGGGTTGTTTACAACCCTAAACCATAGACCCTAACTTATCCTGATTTTTAAACGCGTTAGCGTTTAAAAATCAGGCCGCCGGATTCAATTTTTTAAGAAAAAAATTAAAAAAAATATTTTTTAATTTTAGTGTAGAATATTTTTAAATTTATTTGTATTCCCTCAGGGGTTCAACGGTTAACCTTTGGGGTTCAACTTTTCCATTTTGGGTTTTAGAAATATTTAGAATTTTTTCAAACCTAAAATTTAAATGATATTTTAAAAAAAATTAAAAAACCCACCCATATGCTGATTACCCAAACTTAATTTGCGTATTAAGTACATGAGAATATAATTTTTCTTTGTTACCCAAGTGCTTATTGCGTAACCAACAGAATTCAAAACAAAAAAAAATCCCTTGTTACCCAAGTGCTTATTGCGTAACCAACAAAATTCAAAAAAAAAAAAGTCTCATTACCCAAGTTTCACTTGCGTATCATTTTTTTTTAAAGTCTCATTACCCAAGTTTCACTTGCGTATCATTTTTTTTAAAAAAAATTCCCACAATACCCAACTGATGTTTGCGTATTATCTTGTTACCCAAATAAGAAATGTGTATCACGCATTACCCGACTGAGAAATGCGTAACAAAATCGTTATTTTTAACACCTCCACCCGACAATCGGTATTTTCAATTTTTTTTAAAAAAGTCAGTATTTTCAGTTTTAACCCACATTTTTTTACGTTAAAGCGATGGGTGTTGCTATTATCTCAATTTACTTAGAGCATCTCCCCTCTTAGGTAAAAATCGGTAAGAATTAAGATAAATTACATTAAATAGGAATTATAGAAAATTTGTAAAATTTTGTCCATTCTAACAAGACAAAATCTTAGTAAAAATTTAGACAACCATAACTCTACATCATCAAATATAGCTAACCAATATAGTCGACCTTATTTGAAATACTATATTCTATTTTAAACAACTTCAAATAATAATAACATATCATTTTTAAAATATAGCTAACCAATATAGTCAACCTTATTTGAGTAAAACACGTTACATGTTCAGCAAATTTTACAAAATCAATATTTAGTCAATCATTTTATAGAACACCGTTGGAGATACTCTTATATAGCCCTTCTATACCGTTGAAGATGCTCTTATATAGCCCTTCTATCCCCATTAAATGGATTTGCACCAATTACATTTCAGATTCCAATCCGCTCATGACTCATTCCAATGTAAATATTTGTTTTCTTTTTTCATAATAGTATAAGTTAATAAAAATTATTCTATGTGTAAGTGTTATTTTTATCTAAATGAGTAAATTATTATCAAATTTTATATTACAAAAATATAATATATTCAAGTATTAAGTTTAAGGGGTTTCTTTCATATATATACCCAAACTCATATTTTCCTTTTTTGTAAAAATAACGATTTTCTTAAAAATATCAATTTTTTGAAAAAATATTTACAACAATACGATTTGGAACTTTGTACTCCCTCTGTCCCAACCAATTGTTTACACTTTCCTTTTTGGGACGTCCCAACCAATTCTTTACGTTTCCTAAAATATAATTTTTAACACTATTACACCCACTACTTCACTTATTTTAACAATAATTTACACTATTACACCCACTACTTTACTTATTTTAACAATAAAATCACTATTACACCCACTACTTCACTTATTTTAACAATAAAATCACTATTACACCCACTACTTCACTTATTTTAATCTTAATTCTTGGTCTCCGTGTTAAAAGCAAACGATAACAAATCGTTGGGACGGAGGGAGTAATAATTTTTACAATGGAAGCTTTCAAGTTTAAGAGCGCTAGAAGCACATGGAGCTACACTGTTAAAAAAACTTCCGGAAATAGACTCAAGCCAAACTACATTATTATTGCAAATGCTGAATTTATCTGAGACTTCTCTCACAGCCCTGCCGCCCGGTATTAGTCAGCTATCGAAACTAGAGGATATCTGTAATACAAATTGTCGTCATCTGTCGTCCATTCCAAGACTTCCTCCTAGTGTGAAACAGATACGGGCAGATGGCTGTACGTCTCTGAAAAGATTGCTAAATCTGTCCAATTTGAAACAGCTGGAGGTATTAAAACTAAGACATTGTACTGGTTTGACAAGGATCCAAGGATTGAAGGAACTCACTTCTGTTGAAATACTTGATTTGCCAGGTTGCATCTCATCTCTTCTCAAGTAAACTTCCTGGAAAGTTTCTCTATGGTCTTTAACCAGTGTTCTAAAAATCACCGGCCGAGTCCTCGGTCCGAAATCACCGGCCAAATCCTCGGTCCGAGTAATCATTTTTAGGGTATGATCTGATTCGAGTCGTACCGATTTAGGTCAAAATCCGATTTTTATATAATTCGGTCAATATTCAGTGTAACTCCGAGCACCCAATTTTGAATTATTCAATTTTTTTATTATTACTTTAAGTGTTGTCACAAAATGAATGTATTTGATCATCATAACTTGTTTGCAGTTGTATTGATAAAAATTATCAAGTAGTATTAATATTTGAACATTATTGTTATTAATATATTATTAAAAATATTACTAAGTATAACTTTAGTATTTATATTAAATTATTAATAAATAACAAAAATATATAACTTTTAACATTATTACACTAAATTATGACATGTAAATTTAATATTTTAAATAAAATTATGAAAATAATATCCGACTAGTTGTTCGAATACTCATTCCGAGTACTTTCTCGATTTTTGAATACTCATTTTTCCGGACCTAAATAGAATTGAACTGATTTTTAACCTTGACTTTAACTGATACAATAATATCTTAACATTGTAATTATGACATAATATCTTTTAGTTCTTTTTTTTTGACGAAAAGCTGGGAATTTTATCAATAATTCAAATCCAACTCGATACAATGTTTAACCAAAATCGGAATTGAGTCCCTATCAAAACTACGACCTGGATAATTATATGATTCCCTAGCAAGTTGGTGGTCAACCATATTTGCAGATCGCTTGACATGATACAAAGAAATTTTGTTCAACTGCCGAAGATAACTCCGACATTCTTCAATAATGCTTCCGAACTGTGATCTCATTGGTGTTTTGCTCCTGATCGCTTGTACCATGACCAAACAATCAGAAACCAGAATAACCTTTGACCACTGCATCTCATCGATCCAACTTAGAGCCTTCTTTACTGCCATGGCTTCCGCCAAAACTGGGGCTACTGGACTTGACCAAACTATTGTCTTTGCTTGAAGAAGCACTCCATCAGCATCTCTAGCTACCAGCCCCAACCCTGCTGCATCCTCGTCTTCAAAAACAGCCGCGTCAACTGATACCTTAACTGAGTTCGGTTGAGGGTTAACCCAAATACAATCACCATCTCCTTCGAATATAGGTTGAAGAATAGTATTAGAGGACCTATTTTGGGCTATTGACCATTGTGTAAGGTACTGCTTCGATGCAGCTAATGTTTTATTGACTGATGAGAAACGTTGGTTCCACACTATATCATTACGATTACGCCATATTGCCCAACAAGGTGTGATAACTTCAGCTTAGTCCTTTAAACTTGCTGTATACAAAATACTCTCCAGCCAAGTAGCAAAATCTGAATACATTGCCCCATGAATGTCAATTTTAAGAATTAACCAACACTGTTAAGCGAATGAACAAGTTACCAGACTATGTAAAATCGTTTCATTCTCTTGCTGACAGACTGGGCACAAAGCTTGAACTTGAACTCTTTTCAGTTGAAGTTGAACACGAGTAGGAAGACAGTTTGAGAACGCACACCAGACCACATTGATAGTCTTGGGAGGTGCTCTGATTTTCCACAATTTTGTAAAAATACTTATCCTATCTGCAGAATGACATGCTTCCTTTTTTAGTTGCAACCATTTGTATGCGCTTTTTATAGAGTATAAACCTGTAACTTCATAAGACCAAAACAACATGTCCTCTCTAACATTATCAGTAACCACTATATCAAGAATAAGCTGCTGGTCCCTGTCATTGAACTCAGACTTAATGATATCGAGATCCCACTTCTTACTACCATTCTGAAACAGAGAAGCCACTGTTCGTCCTTCCAGAGCTTAAGACACAGTGGTGATATACGGACTGTCATTATTGGCTAACCATGGCTGCCCAATGATGTTGATATTTTCGCCTGTACCAATTCTCCATCGAACACCATTCATAATCAGATTCTTGGCTTTACAAATGTTGTGCCAAATAAAACTGGGATTATGCCCCAGCTCCGAATTCAAAAAATCATTGTTTGCAAAATATCTGGCCTTGTACAACTTTGTGACTAAACTGTTTGGATTATAAATGAACCTCCATCCTTGTTTGCCTAGCATAACAGGTTGAAATCATGAAAATCCCGAAAACCCATGCCACCCGAAGATTTATGATTTGTCATCCGTTCCCAACTCATCCAGATTAAACAAGATTTTTTTGTCTGGGACGTCTTCCACCAATAGTTTGACAGAGTATTTTTTATATTCTTTGTGATCTCAAGGGGTAGAAGAAACACATTCATAGCATATGTAGGGAGAGCTTGTGCCACTGACTTAATCAAAATTTATTTTCCAGACCTTGAAATGTAGTTACCATCCCAGCTTTTGACTCTTGCGCTCGCTTTATCCTTCAGATAACCCAATATAGCTGATTTATTTTTACCCAAGATATTAGGTAAGCCCAGGTAAGTGCTGTTGTCATTAGCTTCCCCCATCTGCAACACTTGACACACCATTTATCTATTATACTCGATCACATTTGAGCTGAAAAACACCGATGACTTCCCCCTGTAAACTTTTTGACCAGACGCTTGTTCATAGATATTCAACAACTCTATAACTTTAGAAGCTTCAATCGCGTCTACTTTGCAATAAAAGTATGAGTCATCAGCAAATAACATATGTGAGATTACAGGAGCTTTACGACAAACCTTTATTCCATGTAACCATTGCTTAGACTCATATTTGTTTATTAACGAAGATAAACCCTCTGCAGAGATTAAAAACAAGTAGGGGACAAAGGATCCCCTTGTCTGATGCCTCTCTTAGGAATGATAGGACCCATTTCATGCTCACCATGCACCATAGAATATGTAACTGTGGTAACACATTGCATCACTAGATGAATCCACCAGTCACTAAAATTGAATTTTTTTTACATGGCCTCCAGAAAATTTCATTATATACGATCATAGGCCTTACTCATATCAATCTTAAGCGCCATGAATCCCTCCTTGCCAAATTTCGTTTTCTTTAGGAAGTGCATAACCTCGTACAAGATCATAATATTATCTGAAATTAAGTGACCCGGGATGAAAGCACTTTGAGTATCTGACACTACCACATATAGAAGCCCCTTCATTCGATTTGCTAGAACCTTTGTAATTATTTTTGATAACACGTTACAAAGTGCAATAGGATGAAGATTTCCTACCATTGTCAGATTTTTTTTTTTTGGAAGAAGGACTATATTCGTTTCATTCAATCCACGTAACATTACACCAGTTCTGAAAAACTCTCTTGTCATTTAAACCACATCCTCCCCTATAATCTTCCAATGTTTTTGAAAGAAGGCTGGTGTCATGCCATCCGGCCCCGGGGCTTTGTCCGGGTGCACCTGAAAAATAGCAGCCTTAACTTCCACTTCCGTGATCTCTTTCATGAGCTCCAAATTTTGATCAGTCGTGATTTTTTGAGACACATAGCTGATCACTTCCTCACTGTGAACTTGAGTAGAGCTAAATAAATCTTGATAATAATTCGTAATGAGCGATTGTAACCCATTCTGCCAATCCACCCAGTTTTCATTGTCATCTTTCAGCTTATGAATACGATTTGTTCGACGACGAAAACTGCAAGAAGAGTGAAAATACTTCATGTTTTTATCCCCTGACTGAAGCCAAAGCTGCTTCGATCTTTGCCGCCAAAAAATTTCTTTCTGATCGAGTATCAAATGAAGTTGATTCTTGGCTTCTTTGTATTTCAGCATTGACTGCTCATCTCTCCCATTTCGGAATTGCTTCAGCTGAATCTTGCATTCTTTTATCCCTTTACTAAAACACCCAGTTACTTCCCTCCCCCATATTTGCAGCTTCTCACCACATTGCTGCACCTTATGCAAGATGCTGGCATCCTTATCAGACTCCCAGTTATCTTTAACGATTTGCAAACAAAGAGGTTCTGTTAACCATGCATTTTCGAAATGAAACCGCTTTTTCCCTTGCTGATACTGATTGACTTTAGGCTCGAGAAAAATAGGGCTATCATCCGATGGCGAACCTTCTATCGTGTACAATTTAGCCAAAGGAAATAGGCCGAACCAACCATTAGTAACCATAGCTCTGTAAAGCCTTATTTCCAGCCAATTTTCTGTGTTACGACTACTTTCCCAGGTGAATTGTTGTCCATGCAAATCCATGTCCTGCAAACCTGTCTCTTTCTGCACCGCGTTAAAACCATCAATTAACTTTTGAGGATAAGCAGCTCTACCTCTTTTATCTAGCTGAGAGACTATGTTGTTCATATCACCAATGGTAACCCAAGGTAAATTTGAATCTCTTGCGAGATGTCTCAACAGATCCCATGTTCTGCGCTTCTGGTTTCGGTTAGGCTCTCCATAAAATCCCGTTAACCTCCACGTAAGCATATCTCTTATATTAAGCTCCACATCAATATGATTTTGTGATAAGCTAAGTAATTTAACTTGATCATTTTCTTTTCAGAGTAGCGCCAAACCTCCGCTGCGACCTTGAGGCTCCACCACTAACATACCTTGAAACTTAATTTTCGACCTAATACGCTCCATCTGCGCCTTACTGCTAAGAGTTTCACATAAAAAGATTACCGAGGGTCTTTCTTGACGAATAACGTCTTGAAGGAACCGAACTTTCCAAGGTGACCCCATACCTTGGTAGTTCCAGCTTATAGTGCTCATGAGGAATGGCGGGACTGCATTGCAACACCCGCCAAAATCAAGTTTTTTTGGTTTTGTGAGTTAATATCCTGTGCTTCTACCATGGCAACGTCCAATTGTTCTTTTTTTTGGCCCGACCCATCTTCTAATATATCCTCCAATCTCCTTCTTTTCGGGTCCACCTTTATAGTAAGCCCAAGTGAGTCCACACTTGTATTTTTGTCTTCCCGCTTCTCATTTAAATCATCCTTATTTTTTGCTAAATCTGTTGACACTGTCATTGCCTTATCCCCTCCTCTAATTTCGCTTGTCGTTACTATTATTCCTGATTGTCTGGGATTATGATTATCATTGGCGTAGCTTTCGTTACTTTCCTTATCTTTATTCACCGTTGCTTCCTTTTCCGTTCCCTTTTCATTACCCCTGCCGGACCTAAGAACATCACGGCTGAACTCCTAATCCATTGGTTTTCCTTACTAACAACCTGATTCCTGGAAGGTACACGAAGAGAGCTGTCATATTTCCTTATCTCCTGCCCTTGATAATTATCAAACATATCTTCGCAGAACTTCTCTGTATGTCCTATACGTCCACAGTAAAAACAAAATGATGGGAGGCGCTCATATTTAAACTGGATCCATATCCACTCCCCTCCTGCTTTTTTTATCTTCATCTGTTTCTTCAATGGTCGTCCTACATCAATCGCAACCCTTATTCGCATATAATTTCTGCACATGCCTCGGAAATTCCTTGGATCTGTCTCCATAAAATGCCCCACATAGTTGCCTATGGACTTTAAAATAAACTCAGATTTAAAGCCTATAGGAACATCATACACTTGCACCCACATGTATAACTCTGATAACTTAACGTCTTTTATCTGTTCATCTATATTCAGCTTCCGAATAAGAAGAGCTTGTTGATTAAACGTCCATGGGCCATCGTCTAGAACCCGTTGCAAATCCAGATCATGAAAAAATTTAAATAAGAACATGTTCATCTGAGTTGTTTCCTCCATAAAAACTCCTTTGACTGGCCTCCAAATTGACAATAGAGTATCTTGCATTGCCACAAAATTCACCTTCTTATTGGTTAGAAATCTTCCCACCAGACACCTCTTGAGTCCTTCTATCTTCTCACCGTTCGATATGTCCTCCAGAACAAGTCCCTCCTCATCTTCGTTGTTCAGTGAGAGGTCTGCATACGCCTCCTCTAGATTTTTGCTTCGTGAAGAACTCGCCATGAAAACCTTACGCTACGTTACACCAGTTTGATTCTGAAAATATAGGTCTAAAAATAATAATAATAAGAACTCACCAATAGATGGGACGGAGAAAACTCACCAATTGATGAGACTCATATCTCATTTTACATAATTTCTTTTAGTTCTAAATCATATATTCATAATATAATTTGGAATCATAAAGGCACAAAGCGTTTTTGGTCAGCAGTAGTGTAGTGATACAGTTTAAAAGTTATTACTGGGGGAATTTGCAGATGTAGTTGTTAATAAACGAGTTTAAAAATCTGTTTGGTGATTACTTAATTTTTATTACAAGTTTCCGGCTTATTTACCCTTTAAAAATACCAGAGTTCACCTTTTTCAGCTTTGTACTACTATTTTTTTTTTCCAGTCTAAGCTATCACCCATGGATCGAATGACCGACCAATTGCCAGTTTATACACCGGCTCAATCAGGGAACGATAACGAAAAATTTCAAACTTTAAGACAACTTAACTACAAGTTCCCTTGCCCTTCACATTATATTTAAATTTTTATTTACTAACCATTCAATTTTATGCATATGCAAATAGATTCCGGAGCATAAAATTACATGGCAAATATCAGTAAGAGAAAATGCCCAAAATGGCAAAAATTTGGGGTTGAATGTCCAAAATGGCACTCCCTGAAAAACAGTCCCCGCACTAGCACACACATCACGCATCTTCAGTCTGCGTTAAGACCAAAACGCAAGTCTGTCCTGCGTTTTCCTTAATTCCTTCCATGCCTTGCAGCATATGTATGTCATAACGCATATTTGGTGAGCGTTTACAGCATACACGTAAATTCTTTTTGCGTTTTTAGCTAAACGCAAATTTAGGTAACATTTGTACTTTTTTTTTGTTCACCAATTTCATTTTGGATTTTAGAAATATTCCGAATGATGATTTAGAAATATTGAATTTTTTAAATACAATTTTTAAATTTTATTTGTATTCCCTCGGGGTTTCAACGGTTAACCTTTGGAGTTCAACAATTCCATTTTGGGTTTAGAAATATTCATATTGACGAATAAACCGTATACGAACTTAAACCCTAGACCCTAAACCCTAACTTATCCTGATTTTTAAACGCGTTAGCTTTTAAAAATCAGGCCGTCGGATTCAATTTTTTTAATTAAAATTTTTACATTTTATCTGTATTCCCTCGGGGTTTCAACGGTTAACCTTTGGGGTTCAACAGTTCCATTTTGGGTTTAGAAATATTCGGAACGACTAATAAACCGTATACGAACTCAGTAACGCGTTTAAAAATGAGGCCGCCGGATTTAATTTTTTTAATTAATTTTTTTTACATTTTATCTGTATTCCCTCAGGGTTTCAACGGTTAACCTTTGGGGTTCAACAGTTCCATTTTGGGTTTAGAAATATTCGGAACGACTAATAAACCGTATACGAACTTAGGGTTTATGGTTGTTTACAAACCTAAATCCTAGACCCAAAACCCTAACTTATCCTGATTTTTAAACGCGTTAGCGTTTAAAAATCAGGCCGCCATATTCAATTTTTTTAATTAAAAATTTTAAATTTTATCTGTATTGCCTTGGGGTTTCAACTATAAGTTTTTTAATAGTATTTGCAAATACATATTTAGCAAAAAATTAAAAAAAAAATAGGTGACACCAATTAAAGTAGCCTTAAAAAAACAAAAAAACAAAAACAAAAAAAAACGTGAACAAATCTTGCGTTTTAGTGAAAACACAATTGTTACTTGCGTTGTGTACCAAAACGTGGTCAAAGGTTGCGTTATCTGGCTGACCCAGCAATTGTCTATGCATAAAAACTTAGGCAACACAAGTATTACTTGCGTTTTGGATCACGCA
Organism: Kitagawia praeruptora; assembly: GCA_037693485.1. Lineage (NCBI taxonomy): Eukaryota > Viridiplantae > Streptophyta > Magnoliopsida > Apiales > Apiaceae > Kitagawia > Kitagawia praeruptora. Next base: position 150,133,820 of record CM075351.1, on the reverse strand, counting down.
GGTGCTAACTGCGTTATGTGTGTGCCAGTGGAGGGTAGGAAGTGCCATTTTGGACATTTTGATCAGAATTTGTACCATTTTGGCCCTTCACCCTATCAGTAATATAGTACTCATCCCATCATTTGTTAAAGATTTGTTTTGCTCGACTAGAGTCTTTCTTGTCAGATAACTTCGACAAGTACTACTTGGTTCCATTCTAAGAACTCCGAATCATTCTCTTGAAGTTCATCCTCTTCATCATAAAGGATCCGCTTGCCCCGAAATGACCTGGACCAATAGGGAAATCCCAATTCATTGGGCCATTCGATACAATCAAATAGAATGCCCCAAGGGTGCCATATTCTAGGAGCCCAAACTATGTGATTAAATAAATCTTTTCTTCTAACTGCATTAAATCTTTTCGTCATCTATCAATGTATCATAGCTTAAATCCTGTCACCCGAGATGAGCATCTCATGAGACAAAATACAGTGCATACTGAACGAGAATAAAAGGACGCCCTCCAGAGCTGAGGCTTTATACTAGTATATGTATGTCAATATATACATAATCAGATACACTTTTACTTGGCATATTACATCACCTGAACACTCTCCAGATTTGACACTTTTAAATATGTAGGGTCAAACAATTTGCACAATGTAGACTAGTGTGAATATTACGTCAGGGTTAACCAAATTTTTGTGAGCTGATACTCATTATAACATAATTTGAACCTTGCCTCTTCGGAATCTCACTCGAGTACCCTACATAATCAACCGACCTTGACCTTCCATCCCAAATATTAATGAGAACTAAAGCCTCATGACCTAACTTTGGCAAGACGCGCCCTTATTTCCTGTAGTTCTTCCTCATCATCAGCACCTTCTTCCTACATATTCACAAGACCCCAGGAAAAATCAGTTCTTTAATATGCTCAGGAAAAAATAGTTCAAGTGATACTCATCAAGAGAATGATGTCTCCCGTTTTGAAGAATGAACAAATGTTTTCTCTGTATACATTACAAGTACCTCTGCCTCTTCAACAGACTGAGCAGGTTGCTTTAGTTTCTCTTTTCTGGCTGCTTCTGGAAGCTGTGCGGCAGTTTCCCCAGCTATTGCTGTCAAGACCTTGTCAACTTCTTCTTCAGTCTCTTCTTCAATATCCTCAGAATCAAGTGCAGAATCAAGAGAATCATTCACTATCTCTTCTATTACGCCAGCCTGTGAACATGCAACTGAGCCAATTATAGACCATATAGCAATAGTAGAAAACAGAACAAGATACTTCATTCACAACTAGACTTAAATCAAAATTCCAAATTACTACAAATGTGAAGAATAATTACTTATTTATGCAGCACAAGTTGTACATTTTAAGTTTTTTCTTAAAAAAAAGTTTACTACACTACTTAAAAGCTAAAATCAAATTAAAATTTTACAACAGCAAAGATGAACAAAACACCTCTTTGTTACGACCAAGCGAAATAATTTCTAGTGTAACATCAGCCTCGTGGGCGTGTGGTTAACCCAAATACAAAGGGAGATAGAGCTAATAAAATCTTTTTAGAGACATAAACAGACCTTGGTCATTTCTTTGCTGAATTCTTGCATTGTTACAGCCATTTCTGGAGCCTTCATGAGGTTATTAACAATTTTCATGACTTCAGCACTCTTGGACAAATGTCCTACTGTACGAGCAATAGCTGCAGAATAATGGAAGTGTAAACTGCAATCAAATTTATAAGCTTGCGCATATGTTCAATCTAGAAGTAATCTTATCTTTGCAAATACATCCACTACTAGGACACTCAAAAAGATTGAAACTTGAACAAAAAATGGATAAGTAAACTATTCCAATAGACTCCACTGATAGAACATAATCATGATGATTACTCCTCCTATACAATCATTTTTCAGAAACTAGTATATAACAGAAACAATTTATCATGATATCTTACGCATCTTGGCAGGAAAGGATAAAGTGCTGAGATTATAGCAATCATAGTGTCTCTGCGCTTAGTGTAACTAGGTGGAAAATATCATTAAATATAAGAACTTCGCAAAAATGTTCATAGTCGCATTAAGAGCCGCCTCTGTAAGAAGCATGGAATCAGAATCTAGTAATGAACTGCTTAGATCTAGTCATCCCTTAGTAAACAAGTCAAGAATGAAATTATATACTCCCTCCGTCCCATCCAATTCTTTACAAAACTTTTTCACTGCTTGGCACGCATTTTAAGGTGTATATAAGTATAGTTCCATAACTTATTTTTAAAATTTTATTTTTTTGAATAAAAATTTAAAAGAAGAAAAAAAATTAAAAATAAATTATGGAACTATACTTTAAAAGAGCCTTAAAATACGTGTCACGCCCCCGTCCCCCAATGTAAACAATTGGTTGGGACTGAGGGAGTATATATATATATATATATATATATATATTTCTGCGTGGCAACGTAAAGTATGATGCATTGACCAATGGACCATTATATATAATTACACTATACACATCACTATTAGGTACTTATATGCAATATTACCAATATACAAGCTACTGAAAGACCATTATCACAATAAATCCATTTAATCACTTTATTTGCAAACTGAAGAAACAGTTTTTAATTATACATAGTAATGAAAAAGTTATTAGAGAAAAATATGAAAATTTTCAAGAAACAGGGAGGAGTGTTAAAATAAATTATTAATACAATTAATATATTAACTAAGACATGTATGCACTTATTGATGGATTATATACATAAAAAAATAGTTTATCTATTACTTATGTTGATTACTTTACAGATACGTGTGTGTGTGTGTGTGTTACTTGTATCGGACTAGTCCTGTTTGGCCAGTCAGTCAACTTGTCTAAAATTGAATCCACTTGGCTGAGTCGATGGTATTTTTCTGACTTGTTTATTCTTCGTAACCATGTTTTGTACGCTTTGAATGGTTTTCTATTTCTACAAGTACTATGCAACATTCAAACTTTGGTTAATCATGTCTCCTGCATAGTATATATGTAGCTGAATACATCAGTAATCATGGCGTCGCCAAGGTACCGACTTGGTATCCTGGCAATGGAAAAAAGCCTGAAGTCCTGGTAAACAATTTTAATTTAATAACATACTGACATTAGCCGTAACAAGTGTAGAAAAGTAAAAGGTCAATTTCACTGGAGCTATAAAATATTTATTCCAAAAACATATATATATATATATATATATATATATATATATATATAGATATATAGATATATATATATATATATGACATTAGCCGTAACAAGTGTAGAAAAGTAAAAGGTCAATTTCACTGGAGCTATAAAATATTTATTCCAAAAACATATATTTATATATATATATATATATATATATATAACATAAATAAAAAGATATTTTGACAAAAATAAATAAATAAAAAGATACATATATTATATAAATGTGATTGCTAGGACGTCTTATTGACATGGATCCTGGAGTTCCATGCAACCAGGTCAATTGAGAACATTTAAGTCATTAGTAAAACGATAAGGCCACACCAAGAAGATATTATGAACTATATATTAGTTTATTAAAAGCATTTAATGTAAGGAAAACAGGAAAATAAGTTACAGAACAAACTTATAATGCAAAAGTCAACCTTAACAGTAACACTCTATTTTTCTCCCATCAATTAACAATCCAAAATGCCCTTCTTGTTGGAAGTATAGTGATTTTGGAATAATAGTCCACATAACATAAATTTGTAGGAAAAAAATATATGCAAATTAAGTAACTCATCACCATGTTATGTAATTACATTCAAATAAATCTAAATGCAAACGTATGAAGGCAAACATACCAACACTTTCTCCAAAGTGCATTGATATTGAATTCAGTTGAGCCTTGTTTTCATAAAGACGATTCACAGTCCGTCTAGATCGAATAATCTCTTTCGCAAGTGACTGAAGATTTTGACAAGAAACAAGTAACCAAAGAGAACCAAAAGGATAAATAAAACAAAAAACTAATCTTAAGTACAACAGCCACCGGAAAAACCTAGTTATCCCATAAATTCAAATACGAAATTTTGCATTGAAATCAATGTGTGGGTGTGTGCACCATGATGTTGGGAACTAATCTTAGATGATGTTTAAATCCAAATCTAGTTTGCCTATTTTCTAAGATAAAACCCGATGGTTTGGAATGAAAAATGGACGTGGAGAAACAATTCACTATCTTTGAAGTTGCAGATCATAGAAGCTGCCATTGCAACCATGTGTCTTGATGGAATCCCAAGGTCCTGGACTTTGAAGTAGATACTGGATAGTGTGAGGTGATTCTTACAGCACTAAACATTCAAGGAAAACCAGAGTCCTTACCATTTATAGGACATAGGGACAGTCACAGATGTGTAAGGTTCCCATTCATGGGGACAGTAATACTCGTGAGAATATAGCTAGCTGGCAGGTTGAGTTTAATCCAAATTTCTGCAGTAACTATGAATATCACTTCACCTAATAGAGCTCAAGCGCGAAGTACAGCAAGTGATGATTTTTCTTGGAAAATTAAGGATACAGCTTCACTACTTCAATCAGTTGGTTGCTTCAGGGTTACTAATAGGCACCTCATATCATCCTCCAACTAACGGGAGTACAAAAAGGGTCAAACAGTGTCTAGAACACTATTATAGAAGCATGTGTAGTCAATTACCTAAGCATTATTCTTCTTGGTAGTCCTTTGCCGTGTAGTGGTAGTGACTACCACCAAACTTTCCCTATATCTCTAAACCTACGACTTCTATCTCTCTAACCTGTTTATTGACAGCTACTTCACTCTAGTTCACTTTATTTCAACAGTTCAATCACCCAATTGTGACAGACATGCTGATTTTTAAGTAACAGAATTAGCAATTGACTGGTTCGAATCTAACTATCAAGAAACCAACTAACCGTGTGAAGTAGAGAAAATAAAATCTACCACAAATATTTACACTTTAGGAGACATTTCTTTTCAATTTCCCAGGAACATAATACAATGTCAAAAATCATTCAGAGGTAATTGGATAGCACCAAAGTAATCTCTACCACACAACTCTAAAGTTCAATGATTACCCTAGAATATGGTTTCATCATGTTAAGAAATTACTTATTAAATCATTATCATCCCCATGTATCAACTCTATGAATACCATTAACTAATTATTAGTAAAGTCCGTCTCCACCCCTCCCACAACACTAATCCAATAACCATTGAATTCTTCCAGGACTATAAAGTAAATCCTTTTTTTTTACCAAATAAACAACTTCAAACAACAGACTAACAAAACTCCCCACATTATACATTATCCACATAGTACAAGCAAAACCCGAAAACTCAATTACCTCGAATCAATCCCAAAACCACTACTTCATCTAAAAAAACCATTCCTTTCACCTCAATCATTCATTTTCACAAAAACGAACACGACCCAAAACCCGAAACCAACACCTTTAACCGAAACAAACAAACACAACTACAAAAAATACCTTAGCAGAACCCATATCATTTCTTTTGGCAGCTTCTTTAATTGCCTTCTGCACATTCTTCTCTTCTCTCTGAATATCTAAACCAACCCATTTACAATAAAATCAAATTGGGGATCCCAAAAACACACGTAGAAACACACAAAATTGAAAACCCATACCTCGAATTTGACGATCAACATTAAGACACTCTCTACGAAGACGCCTCTGCCACTCACGCAGCTGTTTTTGTGGCTCTACTTTTGGCTTCAACGTGTTCCTCACTTTCTCCATTTCGAAAATCTTGGTGTTACCAAACTGAAAATGAAAATGAAGAACAAAATTTACTCCCTCCGTCCCATTTTGTTTGACACTCTTCATTTTGCACGCATTTCAATGCGCTTGGACGGGATACCTATCATTAATATTTTTTAAATTTTTTTGTTTTGTATAAAAATATAAATTATATTTTTATACAAATCGAAAAAAATTAAAAAATATAATTTACAAGTACCCGATCTAAACATATTGAAATGCGTGAAAAAGTCAGAGAGTCATACTTTATGGGACGGAGGTAGTAGTTACCAAACTTCGACTCTAAAAAGACAAGTTTTGGGGTGATGCTTCTATTCTAAATGTCCATCTTCCAAAAAAAAAATGATCTAAAATACCAATTTTAAAAATAAAAAATGGTCTAAAATACTAATTTTCGGAAGGGAAGACCTATCTGCTAAGGGTGATCCCGGTGCGGGTGGTGCGGTTTTTCCCCAAAACCGTGGACCAATCCGCGCATGCGATTTGGTCAAATTTCCAAACCGCACCGCACCGCAAAATTTTAAAATCGCATAAACCACACCGCGAAAATGCGGTGCGGTGTGGTGCGGTTCATTGCGGTTTACACCTTTGATAAAAATAATTATAAATCTAAAATATTAATTTTCATGCATGTGGAATTAATTTTTAAAGTTCTTACTCAACCACTTTTCTTAATTTTTATGCAGACCGTGACCTCTACAGACTTAATGAAATACAAACACTGTGGTATAAAATATTGTGATACTAAAATAGAGAAGGATGTGCTAGCCCATTATAATTTATCAGTACAGTCCCATCATAAGCCTCTAAAATAAATTATTACTAGGCAGTAGGTACTAACGAAGCAAATAGCTTGCAAACTATACTTTAAATCCTTAACATAATACTAACATAATATATATATATATATATAATTAATATATGTATATATAATATATAATTATATATATAATTATATAATATATTAAATATTGCGGTGCGGTGCGGTATGAACCGCATTTCAGAAAACTAAAACTGCAACCCGCACCGCACCGCGCGGTTTGTCAAAATTTGAAACCGCAACCGCACCACAGAAAATAAAAACCGCGCACTGTGGTGCGGGTTGGTGCGGTGCGGTGCGGACGGTTTTTGCGGTTTGATGCGGTTTATGATCATCCCTACTATCTGCCCACCAAACATGCATGTTTATCATGCGTGTATGTACACGCTAACACACAATGCGTGTGTTTTGTTAATTCAGTTCTGTGCTCGTGAATAGTGACGTAAGACACGCATGTTGAGCATGCGTGACATGAGATGCGCATGTTCAACATGCGTGTCTCACGCCACTGTTCATCGTCTCCTTCCCCTCGTGCCGGAGAGATTTTTCGACGTAAAATTTGATCGCATCGTTCTCTCACTACAGGCAACGACCGATCACGTACTATATACCAAAAGAATCGTCTCATCCTCATCTACGACCCTCTATCCTTCGATTTTTGTTTGTTTCGCTGGATTGAAAAGGCCCAATTCAAGCTCCATTTTCCGATTTACTTTTTCGACTTCCTCGTGTACGCCCCTGCGGGGCTAGAACACAACAAATCGATATGGCAAATTGAAGAGCACAGTGTGGTGATTATTTTTATGTGCTCAGGTGGAGGTAGTCTGAGACATACGAACGAGAGGTGGAGAGACTGTGGCGATTTTGGTGCTCCAAATCTAGGCATTTTGGGCATTTTCTCAAGTCTTTGCTTTTTTGTTTTTCCCCTTTGATTATTCATCTAAAAATAAATAAAAATGTATTACAAGTCTCATTCTTTTCATTTACTATTTTATTTTAAATTACTGAAATCAAGGATAGTATATTATTGATGTGATCCGTTTCAAAAATTGTTATTTTAATTTAAAGAGATTGGATCAATTTTCTAACCATTAAGATTATAAAATTCATAAAAATAATAAAATAATTAACATAATATGTTATTGGACAAAGAACTTCTTTGATTACAACAATATTTTTTTCTTATAATTATATCAATTCATTATTTTAAAATTATATTATAATTATAAATATTTTTGAAGTTTGATCAACACATAATAAAATAGATTAAATTTAATTTTTTTATTAAAATCAGAATTTTTGTGATGAACAGTATTCTTTAAATATGTACAAAAAGTTTGATTTTGAAATTTTTTTTTTTTTCGATTCAATAAAAGAATTGAATTTTATGTGTTATTTTTGATAAATTCAAATAAAAATCTAAATAAACTCATCGTATATCTTAATATTTTATTAAATTAAATGAAATAATTAATTAAAATTTAGATTTTTCAATAAAATTTTAGTTAATAGTTTAAATTTTTTAGTAGAATGCAAGAATATCAGAAAAATTACGCATAATTCAATTGGGTAATACATATATCTGTTCTAATTATTTTTCTTGATACTCATAGCCTGAATGCGTTACATGTAATACGTATTTATAAAAGGCTTATTAATATATAATATATCTCACCCCACCTGGTTTTGGCAGAGCACGATGTCTAGGTACTAGCCTCCGTTAGATCAACGATCTAGGGTTGAGCAAAACCGAACCGAAACTAAAAAACCGAACTAAACCGAAAAATTTCGGTTCGATTTAGATTGAGTTTTTCCAAAAATTTCGATTATTTCGGTTTGAACCGAAATAAAATCGGTTTGGTCCGGTCTGTAAGCTATTCGGTTCGGTTAAAACCGAATTAAGCGAATAATACATACAACAAATTTAGTAACTGATATCTTTTGTTATGATGTCTTTTGTGGGTGATGGCCCAAAATATTCATATGGGAGCCATGCTGGCCCTTTTTACTGACTGAAAACGCTACACCCGTCTACCGTGATATGAGGGGTGTTGCGGAACACCGTGTTCCGTATCATGGGATGTTGCGGAACACCATGTTCCGTATTATGGGGTGTTGCGGAACACAATGTTCCGTATCATGGGGTGTTGCGGAACACCGTGTTCCGTATCATGCTAACACGGAAGATGGTGTTCCGTATCATGCATAATACGTAACACGGTGTTCCGTATCATGCTAATACGGAGGACGATTCTCCGTATCCCGTCGGTATTTCGGGGCATTTTTTTCAAAATCAATATTTTGGGCAAAAAATTGTGAAAAATAGGCATTTTGGTAATTCTCTCGTCTTTTGTTAGCTGTTGGCAACTATATTACTTAATCCAGAAAATGAATCCTTTTGCAACTGCGCACTGAATGGCTTGAAACTTGGCTGTACTTTTTCTTTTGCCATGTCAATTTGTCTTGTGCTGAAAATCTGAATCTTGTTGCAGTTGCAGAGATTATATGCATGATGTATGTGTGTTAATTTTGCTTATATAGAATCAGGAATATCTGGTACTCTTGGCTATACAGCAGTAGGATTGCTACTAGATTAAGTTTGGCCGCAATCAAGATGTTTCCGTTATTACCAGAAGATTGAGTAAAGACTGTACCACTAAAATTTATATGTATGAGGTAACATACAAAACATATACAGGAATCTATAACACAGGAGTTTTTGAATGTAATGTAAACACAGGATTTTTAAATTTCGGTTTTTTAGTAAATCGAACCGAAAAAACCGATCCATTTTATTTCGATTCGGTTTTGCATGTTAAATCGGTTCGGTTCGGTTTTGAAAAAACATCAATTCGGTTATTCGGTTTTTACTATTTGGTTCGGTTTTTAACCGAACCGAACCGACCGAATGATCAGCCCTAGTTAGATCCATCTCCTTCTTTTTTAATGGATCCAAGTTCTTGTCTCCAAGATTGTACATAATTTGAATGGGTTGGAAGCAGGTCATGTAAACTTTATATTTCAAGGATGATTTATTAAAAGGGTATAAATGGCCACCAAATCAAGATTTGTTATTTTGATAAAAGTAGATTTTGATAAAAGTAGGGATTATCGGTAAAATTGTCATTATTTCAAATCTACAGAGCAACTTGATCTGTGAGTCCGTATCAAATTAGGATTAAGATGAATCTTATTTCAATTGGTGTTTTTTCATTCAATTAATTAAAGAATTACATAATATATACTCCCTCAGTCCCAGCAGGTAGTTCACATATGGGTTCGGGCACGGAAATCAAGAATTAAGATTAAAATAAGTAAAGTAGTGGGTGTAATAGTGATTTTATTGTTAAAATAAGTGAAGTAGTGGGTGTAATAGTGATTTTATTGTTAAAATAAGTGAAGTAGTGGGTGTAATAGTGTAAAGTATTGTTAAAATAATTGAAGTAGTGGGTGTAATAGTGTTAAAACTTACTATTTTAGGAAATGTGAAGAATTGAGTGGGACATCCCAAAAAGGAAAGTGTGAAGAAATGGATGGGACAGAGGGAGTACATAAATTTGATGAAGTTATGTTAGATTTTTTTATGTCGGTATTCTTAGAAATTATATAGTTGTCTTAATATATATAGGAAAAAAAAATCTAAACTCAATAACTTTGTTAATTATACAAGTGTAGTCATTTTTATTAATAAATAAACTATTGGATGAAAGTTTTATGTTTCATTCTTTTCTAATACAAGTTAAACTTCAATATATTAATATTAAATCATCAAATTTTTCAATACGTAGAGAGGTGTTAATTAATCAATAAAGTGATTTTTGTTAATTGTGTCAATTTTAAATAATATTTGCAAACATTTTATTTTTAAGAAGGCTATATATATATTGATAAAAGATTATATGTAAAATTCGAGTAATATTTAATATGTTCATATTATCGCAACATAATAGATATCAATGGTTTAATAAAAAAAAATTACAGAAATTAATATTAGTAGTACATCATCATATTGGCAACAGCTATTTCTGTGTAACCCATGCTTGATGGATCACAGATTTCTTTTGCAATTATAAACAGAAGATTACTATACTAGCAAAATTAAGCCACTTACCAACCGGTGCAAGTATCTTTATAAACATCAACGCATTGTACTAAAGATAAATTTATGAGCATGATGGCAGGGGGAGGAATAAGCCTATGACCAAAGGTTCAAGGTTCATGAGTAAGAAGACACTGCATGAAAACATGAAACTGTGACACCAAAAGTCATAATAAATGTCCGAAACTGAGGCTGAGCCTATCTAGCCTAACAGACAGCAACATGAAGACACAAAACGACAACCACACAGGAGTTATAGTCAGGATCGGAGCCAACTTCGGTAATCAGCTTATAATGTAAAGTACTCAGCTCAACACATGTATTGAATTATTAAGAACAGACTACACAATTCTGAGAAGTATATACCGGAAGTCCGGAATTGACATGAACTATGATTGTTATATTCTTTAGTTCTATTAAAATGTATCATTCCTAATTGAACCCAATTTTCATACTTTTTGAACATTCGAAACAGGAGGTTTTTACCATATACTTCCCAGAACACTGCTCCAGATATTGAAGCACCCTATGGTAAGATACACCAACACAAACTCACAAATTATAAGCAATGGGACAATTGCTTGACATGTTCAAAATAAAATGTAAAGATCATCAAATATATTTGTCAAGAGAGAACTATGCAAAGCCAAGATGAAAAAATTATATACAGTAGTACTTGATGAGAGCACAGATCTATCAGCTCACAGGACAATCATAACCAGCATTTGGTAGCTGAAATCAGATAGTAGTCACTAGTGGCACAGAACTTGCTAGACAAAATGTATTAATATAAGCTCAACTAGTTCTACATGTATTGGTCCTTCAGCAAAGATGAAACACAGGCTAGCACCGAAATGTCTTAAATCATGTATCGAATTTTCACACATTTATTACAGAGAACTATGTATGCTGAAATGAAATATAAAATTTAATACTTCACGATAGTACATATCTATCAGCAACACATCAATTCTGCTAGCAAGCTAAATTCAGATGATGGACAGCAATAGCATGGAAGTGGACAAAGAGTGTAAATAGAACCTCACTTACGGTCAAATTCCTTAAAATGAAAAGATTATAGATAAACACATGCAGGGATAGGCATGACTAAATTGCGCATTAAACTATGTCACGGCATTAAACAAAAGTAATGTCACGTCACGAAAATAAAACTTGTAGAATACCTAACCAAATAGATGTAGCCACTTATCAAACACAAATACTTAAAGTCAGTTAACGAAACCTTGAACAACCAGTTAAATAGACTTTTATATACTAATCCCCAGAAAATTACTAGAAAATTGTCAGAAAAGATTTACTGATTTCAACCACAGTTAAATAGACTTTTATATACTAATCCCCAGAAAATTACTAGAAAATAGTCAGAAAAGATTACTGATTTCAACCACAAGCAGAATCTGTAACAAACTCGCTAGCTCCCAACTTGCTAATTATTACGCTTCTCTAAATATGAAGCTCATATGGCATAGTAGCAAACAAAACCTTAGTCCTTAACACTTCTAATCAGGAAATTACAATTTGACACACCAGTAACTTGGTAGAATCAGCACAAAAGTAAACATTAAATTGCATCAGAAAGTAATCATATGGCACACCAGTACCTTGGTTTCTGAGAACAGTATCAGCACAAAAGGTATCTCAAAACAGTATCAGCACAAAAGGTACTTGCCATGACACTCACACTAGCAATCTATCAAGTATCAACATACAAGACAGTTTGCTAATACTGATTATTATCAAGGTACAAGTACAACATCAGACTTAGGAAGCTAAAAATTGTGCTATATGATAGAGTTCTCAAAATACGGCTATATGTTAATAGTTGTTACTAAAAAATAAAAGTAACAATGAACCCTTTCAAAAAATAGCGAGAACATACAACCAAGAAAAAGTATAGGCCGAGGCTCAAACACTCTCTAAGCATTCCTACGTAAGAAAAGTTCTATGTGCAGATGTATTCACTACAATTGTACAACCCTAACTCAATTTAGTTTGATCTAAACCAATTAACCACCATATGTGTGAAGGCGACAAGTAACAACACAAACATTACAAGAAGAATCCCTGTCAATATTTAGGATTTTTACAGAGTACTTCCAGTTGCACTTGAAGCCTAAAAACACTGTTTATTAAGACAATAAATTGTTAAGAGCAGAGTAGAGAGTTCAAGCCGTATTAATACAAATTAACGTAGCCTAGGATTGTCAGTTTCGAGGTGAAATAAAAAATGGTAATGAGTTCCAACTGAACTCAATTTTTCTACACTTTGCACTACTCTTGGAGGAGGCAATTTCTAGATATTTCACATAACATCGCTCCATGTGTGCTTGGGATCGATTGTCAAGACTTTATGAACTTAAGTGAAAAAAACACGTTTAACTCCCCTAGTGGGAATAGACACACTTACACCCAAGTAAAATTAAACATTGGAGATTGGATCAACATTTCATGAACTTCACTTATGACGTATCTTGTTATAGAGAATATGTATGTCAAAATGAAAAAGAAAATTTAATGCTTCACAACAGTAGATATCTATCAATAAATATATATCAGTTCTGTTCTAAATTAAGATAATAGACATCAGTAGCATGGAACTAGACGGAAAGTAAAAGTATAAATAGATCCTCACCAAAGGTCAAATCCCTTTAAAATGGAAAGATCAAAGATAAACATATGCAGGGATAGGCATGACTAAATCATGCAATAAACCATGTCCAGGCATTAAACAAAAGTACATTAAGTCACGAAATTAAACGTTGTAGACATGTAGTTTAACTATGTAGCCACTTATTAAACATAAATACTTAAAGACAAATCTTCCCCATTAAAATCATCAACAGCTACTGGAAGAACCTGTAGCTCTTGTATGAAGTAATTATTGAATAACCCCCACCGATCGTTGCTAAAATCATGAGGACAAACCCCAGTACTATCAAAAGCTGAAAACAACAAAATTATGAAAACATTAGATAAAATATCGACAAAGGCATGCTATATCATGAAGTAAATTAAATACAGAAATAAGGATACAAACCCAGTTTATCCACCAAGACCAGCCAAACTTCCTAGGTTTGACCAGCCAGAGCCACATGAAGCACGGAAGCTACGCAAGTGCAACAAATATAAGTTAGAAATGCATAAGCACAGACACATAAATATCAGCACTCTTTGCTAGGCACTTACAAAATACGTTGTAGGGGCCAATACAAGTCCCCCAAAGAATCCTAGTAAGCCACCGAAGAAGGGTATTGCCATCCCAATGACCATCGTCAGTGCTGCAAAAATTAGATGAACAAAAAGGATTTTATGAAACATTAAAATGAGATTGACACAATAAGGACATATTCAAAATATGAGGTGATATGCTTACCTACGAAGATATATCTGACAACAACGCGAAGCACTGTGGAAGGCTTAAACTTCTTCCCTTTGACCAGATAAGTCTCTGTCATATCAAACAATGGAATGGCATATATCTGCATGCATAAGTAGAATGCATGTTTAGACGAGTACAAAAGATTAAAGTACCCTAGCAAATAAAAGTCACCTATAATGCGCATACCTGGTAAGCTCCAAGAACATGAACAACAACAAACAAATTGGCCGTTGCTATAAGCCATCTTGGTGTGTCCAGTGTGATGAGGATGTTATCATCAACTATGTTCCCGAAAACATAGTAGCCCACAAACGCAACTGGGAAGTAGCAGCAGGCGACCGTGACATAAGCAACAATGACTCCTCTCCACATTGGTTTCTTGGAGGGCTGTTCGGGGCTTGAAGGAATGGTAGCCTGAATTTCGAGGACGACGTTGTGACCAGCGAAGCTAAACGCCACGGTCCCCATTGCACTGAAGAAATTCAACACATTCCCAATTGAGGTTTGGTCCCTTAAGGAATACTCCACCATATGGATAGGCCCTTTATGAGCCGAGGCTGTCCATGCTATCAAAGAGTAACTACACAGGAAACAAAAACAAAAAACAATTATTTTGAGGATCATAATAGTGCTATAGAATATGGCACGATACTGTGATTGGCTGTATGACTTACCCGAAGGACATGACAGCCGCAGCGAGGGAAACACTTGAGATGGAGTGAAAGTTGGGAAGTAAACTCAGGAAAAAATGACAAGATCCAAAGATTAAGATAAACACAGAGGTTCCCAAAGGAGGTGAGTTCGGAAACGCCAACTCTTGGAACTTCCTCAACGATCTGCCTCCGGTGACCATGTACACAATACATGAACTGACTTCTACGACCACCTGCAGAGGAACAACAATCCGAAGGCCAAGCTTTTCGCCGAAAGCAGCTTGGCCTAGCTCATGATACCTATCCAAGCGTTTTCCTGGGACAATTTCATGCATCTCCACCATTTCCCAAAGTGTGTACAACGTTATGATCCAGGATAGGGCCAGTATAGCAGCTCCAGGGCCCCTTAAAAATTCATATAAATATACCGATTAGCTAATATAAAATTCTAAACGAGTAAGTGTGGAATGGTTCTCTTGGTCAATGGTTGAGTGCTCAAAATATCAGTACCTCACTACATTCGATTTCGGTGGAGTTGGGTGGCTCATGATGTGTATGGTTTAGTGATCGAGGCATTTTATTGTACAGATAAACAAAATTGAACATTTTTCAAAAATAAAAAGAACCTAGCTATACGAAAATCAAGATCAACATAAGAGACCCATACCAGCCAAGTTGAGACATGGCAAAAGGCAGGCTAATATAAAATTCTAAACGAGTAAGTGTGGAATGGTAAATTTACTTCTGTATATGAGGTGGTAAGATTGGCAAAAGGTTCTCTTGGTCAATGGTTGAGTGCTCAAAATATCAGTACCTCACTACATTCGATTTCGGTGGAGTTGGGTGGCTCATGATGTGTATGGTTTAGTGATCGAGACATTTTATTGTACAGATAAACAAAATTGAACATTGTTCAAAAATAAAAGAACCTAGCTATACGAAAATCAAGATCAACATAAGAGAACCATACCAGCCAAGTTGAGACATAGCAAAAGACAGGCTAATATAAAATTCTAAACGAGTAAGTGTGGAATGGTAAATTTACTTCTGTATATGAGGTGGTAAGATTGGCAAAAGGTTCTCTTGGTCAATGGTTGAGTGCTCAAATATCAGTACCTCACTACATTCGATTTCGGTGGAGTTGGGTGGCTCATGAATGTGTATGGTTTAGTGATCGAGGCAATTTATTGTACAGATAAACAAAATTGAACATTGTTCAAAAATAAAAGAACCTAGCTATATGAAAATCAAGATCAACATAAGAGAACCATACCAGCCAAGTTGAGACATAGCAAAAGGCAGGCTAAGCACACCAGCACCAACCATGGCAGTGATGTTGTGAAATGCGGAGTAGTACCATTTGGCATTCCTTTCGGAAGATATAGGAAGCCACCTATCGATAGCCCTTTCTTCTGCAGTTCTTGTATCAATGTTCTCCATGTTTGGACCCTTACCGTTGTTAGGAACTCAGTTTTTTTGTTTTCTGTATTTGAATGTTTTTGTGTTTCCTGTTGTTTAATTGAACTAAAGTAATATAAAGAACAGTAAATAGAGATTGATTGAGATAGAGAACAGAAAAATAGAGAGATTAGAGAGAGAGAGGATTGGTTAATTCCATTTTCATATATTTAACATAATAAGAAAGATACATAATAAGAAAGATACAACCAGGGCCTGTATTTATAGCAACCCCAACACTAATTAATTACTAACTAAACAATTACTCAAACACCCCTGTACTTCTACTAGCATAATACTACTAATACTACGAGACTGATGCATTCCTAACAGTTATCCAGCCTTGAAATCAAAACCAGGTCCTCATGGTGGATCATGCATTTCACCAGTACCCTCTAGCTGTTTTAAAGTAAACCTGTCCAGCCTTTAAATACACTGATATGTCATTACAAAGGCTAATGCCAGCTTCTTTAGATACTTCCGAGGAGCATTTGAGGGGCATAAAACATCACAGTTTTGTCAGCTAAGATACTTTAGAATGCCAGTGGCAAAACCATGTAAACAACAACATAAATCTGCTCCCAGAACAGAAATGGATTCCTTGAGGCTTCGTTATATTCAGGTCTCATTGACTTGCTCCTTTGAGGGTTACCTTGTTCAGCAGCATGTAATTATACTTGTGAGGTCACAGGATTAACACATTGTTGACTGAATTCACCAAAAATTTAATTGACCCCATCACTCACTTTTTGAATAGTCTGGCATTGTGATCTAGCCGAATTTCCGATCTCAAGAATAGATACCTTCCTCCACAACTGAGAAGTAAAACCCTAGCTACCTTGCACAATAAATAAATAAATAAAGTTATATCAACAATTGTTTTCTGTGTGCTTCATGAAATTCAGTGAAGCCCTCGCTTCCTTACAAAAAAAAAGAAGAAAAAAGAGTTATATTAATTACATTAATAAATTTAACAAAAAACACAAAATTATAAAAAAATAATAATAGTTTAATTGACTACATACTAGAAAAACACAATCACATATATAGACTAAAACTAGAGGAGTTTTATGGTAAGTTATTTACGTTCTAAAACTCGTATTACTTGTACCAACAACTATGTACAATAATTCTGTCATAAAAACAAAATGTGATATGCATATAACAAAATAATTTTTTAGAAGAAAATAGATTGAGAGCAGTGAATGAGTGTGTATAAGTGAAAATGGATCATGTGATTGTGTTGCTGGTTTGGGCATTAGGACAAGCAGTGGTGTTATGTCCAAAAGTGCCACGTACAACAACAAGATGGTGGAAGGAGTCATGGAACAAAATGATTCTAACATTGTGATTAGTAATGGTACAAGTACAACTATGAATCAATCATCATTGATCGTATGAGGCATGGTAGAGGTGGTTTCACGATCAACACAGATTCTTTTAAACAAGCTAGATTCATTATAGGTAGTAGTGAGATAATCTAATCCAATAGCTACTAGCAATATATATAGCCAAGTCCTTGATAAGGTTTTTCAAGGATTACGTGTGAAATGCACGCTCTCTATACAGAATTTAATCATATAACCAACAATAATAAGGAGTAGTGTTTAAGCGCAAAGAACAAGTCATTCTAGATGTGAATAAAAGTTGAATTACTTTATAGATGGAATAAAATTATACAGCAGAGTTTAGCCACCTGATTGTGTTGAGGGAATGCAATAATACTCTTAGAATCCTGAATATCCTCTTGTTACTTGCGATTGCATCCAGAGAACATCGACTCCTAGTCTCAAATTTGATTATTTGAGCCAATTAATTCCAGATATTACCGGAAAATCAAATCAAATCCGAGATTACAGAGTAGTTCAATTCAAGTACTAAGAGGTTTTGACGGAGTTGGGTTGGAGAGGGTTAGAGTTCAAAGGGGGAAAATGGTATGAGTACTGTTCATTTCTTTCTGGTTATATTAAACTAGCTAACAAAGCCGCGCAATATTTTTAAAAGTTATACACATAACATTATTGTTTACTAAATTTTATTATTTGAAAGTTAATATGATAAATTAAAAATTATGTAAAATGTAATTAAATTTGAATGTTTAAAAATTAAAAAGAGAAAAGAATTAGGTGAAAAAAACATTTTCAGTTAAATTCTTGAATAATAATAATAATAATAATTTTGAAGATATTGACGAACCTATTTTGTCGCATAAAAAATGCTTTTGAAATCCAATGTTGACAAACATTTGTAAAGTTTGACATTCAATAAGTAAAAATAACATTTGTGAATCTTTTCTATTGTCGATGATATCATAAAAGACGTGATTGCTTAATTTTTTATTAAATTATTTGTTAGTAAAATTGATTGTACGATGAAAAGAATTAGAATGTAAATGTGATGAGAGCTGTGATTGATTTCATTTGTCGATATATTTGGTTTTATGACGAAAAAAGCAAAATTTAAATGCATATTGTAAGTCATGCTTCATGTTTTTTTGGAGTGATCCGACACCCGTATCTCTACATTTAATTAATTTTTCCGAGCATTTTATAAGAACTGTTTTGTTTGTAACATTAAAATTAAATTCATGGACACATCAAGTGATACTCACATATTTTAATATTCTTTTATTAAATTTTATAATAAATTTATACATATAATTGTTTTTAAAGCCGATGCTCGTTTTATAACACCCTTACTTAATGCTCAAAAAGTGAGAATTTGTTTAAAATAGCAAAAAAACAACTCCTTAAACACCTTTTACTTTTTTCCATACCAAACTACAATGTCAACATAATTCCTATAATAAAAATTTGTAAATTTTAAATATAACTAATTAACGATTTTAAACACCGTCTCCCATCTCATAACATACATGCATGATTAATTGATTAGTAATAGTATAAGAATGTGTTTAATTAGAATATTCATTTTTCCAACACAAAATAATCAAACAACGAATGGGTAATTTTTTTATTAATTTAATTGACAAAAAAAGGGTCCACTTGATTCAATTTAATCGAATTGGTCACACCCCGTGTATAATTTGTTCAGGTATAAATGTAAATTCTACGATTTTACTTTTATTTAAATTGTGGATGTTAATCGAAAAATATATATACTTATGTATCTTATCATGATTCTCACGATCATTGATTACGAATTTATCGAAAAGTTAAAATCGTCTATTAATTACTGCCAAAAAATTTTCAATGATTTTGAATAAGGATTAGAAATGACGATAAAAATTATTTTATTTTATTGTTTTACCTTAAAATAATGGTATTTTTATATAAATCATTAATATTTTATAACAAAATAATAATAATAATAATAATGTTCTAATAAAATTGTTAAACTTTTATGCTAAATATGAAATAAAGTGTATTTAATATATATTTAATAGGTATAATTAATTATTAATTAAATGCAAGAAAATTATTTTAATAAAAAATAAAAATGTGAAAATTCAAGAAAAATATTTTGAAGTTTCTGAGTGCAAGTCTCTCCAGTTTCCTGCTATTATAATAATTTTTTTATATAAAAGTACTGTAATAGATAAATTAATTTCTATTATTCTTAAAAATTGATTGGTCTCTTATGAATATTCTATTAAAAATTAATTTAAAAATAATTTACATGAACTATTAATTGGAAAAATATTTTCATTATATATATCTAAAATTTTGATAATCTTAAAACATCACAAACATATAAAAATAAAAATTACAATATGAACGTAATATTTACAATCAAAAGTTACAAATATTAAATACAACTTAAAAACGTTTTTTAAAACCGACACCCCTCTCATAATATACATGTTCAATAATAGTTTAAGAATTTATTTAATTTGAATATTAATTTATTTTGACACAATATAATGAAACAATGGGCATATAATTTTTTTATCAATTTAATCTTCCGATAAAATGGTTGAGTTTGTTCAATTTAATTAGTTTGGTCATAACTCATGTGTGTATGCACATGATTTGTTTACAAATTTCAGATATTAAGTAAAGATTCATGTACTTCCATAATTTACTACGATTCCACAATCATTGATAATAAAGATTATTTGAGAAGTTGGTTAATAATGTTTTTTAAAACCGACAGCCCTCTCATAATATACATATTCAATAATAGTATAAGAATTTGTTTAATTACAATAAAAAATTATTTCAACACAATATAACGAAACAATGGGTGTATAGCTTTTTTATCAATTTTATCTTCCGATAAATGATTAGATTTGTTAAATTTAATCGATTTGATCATAACTCATGTATTATTTATTCATGTGCAAAATTGAAAATCTATCTGTACTGTTTGTATACAATTCCAGTATTAAATAAATATCTTGTACTTCCATAATTTATTACGATTTTCACAATTATTGATAATAAAAATTGCTTGAAAAGTTAAGGTCGTGTACCCTATAATCATCCGAAAAGAAATTATAGTGATCTTGAATAGGGAATAAAAAATATCGTAATATAAACAATTGTTTTTCGTCATTTTAACTAAAAATAAACATAACTATATATAATTAATATTTAATATTGAAAAATAACTACAATGTTCAACTAAAGTTTGCTAATTTTTAAACAAATTAAATAGAGTAAATTTAATATATGTTTAATAGGTGTAATTAATGACTAATTAAAATGTCATTAATAGCTATTTAATGCAAAGAAAAAGAATTTTAATAAAAAAAATCAAAAAAATGAAAATTCAAGAAAAATACCTTGAACTGTTCTGGTGCATTTCTGATCTGCAGGCATTATAATATATGTAGATCAATTTTATCTTCCGATAAATGACTGGATTTGTTAAATTTAATCGATTTGATCATAACTCATGTATTATTTATTCATGTGCAAAATTGAAAATCTATCTGTACTGTTTGTATACAATTCCAGATATTAAATAAATATCTTGTACTTCCATAATTTATTACGATTTTCACAATTATTGATAATAAAAATTGCTTGAGAAGTTAAGTTCGTGTACCCTATAATCATCCGAAAAGAAATTATAGTGATCTTGAATAAGGAATAAAAAATAACGCAATATAAACAATTGTTATTCGTCATTTTAACTAAAAATAAACATAACCATATATAATTAATATTTAATATTGAAAAAATAACTATAATGTTCAACTAAAGTTTGCTAATTTTTAAACAAATTAAATAGAGTAAATTTAATATTTTTTTAATAGGTGTAATTAATGACTAATTAAAATGTCATTAATAGCTATTTAATGCAAGAAAAGAATTTTAATAAAAAAAATCAAAAAAATGAAAATTCAAGAAAAATACCTTGAATTGTTCTGGTGCATTTCCGATCTCCGGGCATTATAATATATATAGATTAATATTTTTTCTCTTACATTTTTCTTGTAACAAAACTGATATTTAATTGGGTGAAAAACCAAAATACCCACATTTTAATTCAATCTGTCCAAAATACCTACCAGCGCGAGTCTCCGCCCTTTTTACCCACCTACCAGCGCGAGTCTCCGCCCTTTTTACCCACGGACCACGCATTTGTGGCATGCGTATAGGGTATACGCATCTGTCAAATGCGTGGGCACTGTATACGCACTACACACATGCGTGTACTTTGTTAAATTCAAAGCTGAGCTCTGTGAACAGTACATAGCATACGCATATTGAACATGCGTGGATTGAGATACGCATGTTCAACATGCGTATCCTACGTACTGTTCATCTTCGTCCCAGCCATGCCGGAGTCGTTTTTCCTTCAATTTTTTGACCACTTCGTTCCCTCTCTCCAGGCATCGAGCAGCCACATACCATACACCAAAATGATCGTATTGTCCTCCTCTATATGCCTGTACCCTTCGTTTATTGTTTGATTCGCTGGATTTAAAGACCCAAACTGAGTTCGCTTTTTCGATTTGTTTTTCAGATCTGGTCATACACGCCCCTGCAGGGCCAAACTCCACAAATCAAACGGGGTAAAATGGAGACACACCTCTGGGCTTCATTTTGATGCCATCTGGAGGAGTATAGGTGGCCGGAGTGGAGAGAACGAAGGGGGGGACGGGGGGCGACTTCGAGGGAGAGAGAGCGTCGGAACTGCAAACAAAATAATGACATCATATGACGTCTTTACGCATTCTGGGAATGCGTGACCCATGATACGCATGTTCAATATGCGTATCCTAGGCCACGCATTCTCAGAATGCGTAGCCCGTGGGTATTTTGGGCGGACGTTCGCGCGCGTAGGTATTTTGGGCAGGGTGATTACAAAAGTAGTGTATTTTGGGCAATTTCTCTATTTAATTTTAATAATAAAACATCAAATGAAAATAAATAATATATAATATATAATATTAAATTCCTATCAAAAAATGAAATATAAATTTTAAAAACTACTAATTCCAAGTTTTGTATTTAAGGACCCACCAGGTGTTGTTTATGGGGAGGTGCAATGATGTAAAATTCCGATAGATAGAAGTGATGATGGGTGTGGCTCCCCAATTACTACCTCCGACACGTACATGTACAGATATAGGCTAAAATACTTTTTTTTTTTTTGAAATATATAGGCTAAAATACTTTTTTTTTTTTGAAATGAGGCTAAAATACTTAAATACACGTAAAATGATATAGGCAAGATATCATTTTATCTTTTTTTTTGGTAAATATGTATTTTGCAAGCAAGATATCATTTTATCTTATTTGGATAAGTGCACAAGAAAACTATCGGTTTTGTTTATAAATTGATATGAAGTTTGGTGAGTTGCTTAACTTAATATGCTAATTTTTCTTCATTTTTTCGAAATCCGTTATTTTTGTAAGTGAAATTTGGGAGAATTGTATTGTCGTAAAAGGGATGCCAAAACTGAATAATATTTAATTTATAACATTAATTGATTTCTTAAATATGTCCATTGGATAATTTGTGTATACAAATTGTGAGATATATATATATATATATATATATATATATGGATTTTGGTCCACAACCACAGCTGGTTGTGGAATGTTATGTAACCAACAAATCTGGACCGTTTGTTGATGCATCCAACGGTTAACGGTTGAAAGGCACAACCACCGCAATGTTTCATTGCAGCCACCGCAATGAATCATTGAGGTGGTAGCAATGAAACATTGCTACAAAATATTTTTTTTTAATACTAAACTACCCTTATAAATGAAAGCTGATATTTTTTTCTCAAAACATTTGTGTGGAGGAGTTGAACCTGGGGCATCCCGAGCATTGTGGAACATCACACCCAGCTGAGCCACAAGAATCTTGTGTTGAGAAAGGAAATAATTAAACATAAGTTAAGTTTAAACATATTTCTGAATTTGATAGTAATTTATTAAAATCTCTAACCAAATTAATTTTTTATCTTCTTAAAAATTGAGAATATCATTAAATTAGATATATATTGACATCCGTACGGTTGGATCGTTCAAATTTTTTTTTTTAAAATAGAAACAATAATCCGTGACAAAGCACTAGTTACGAGTCATATTGAAAATAATAGTGATCTATTAAGATTTCCAATAAAATTAATTTTTTATTTTCTAAAACTTTGGAAATATCATTATATTAGATATATATTGACATCCCTACGGTTGGATCGTTCAAAAATATTTTTTTTTAAAATAGAAACAATAATCCATGACAAAGCACTAGTTACGAGTCTTATTGAAAATAGTAGTGATCTACTAAGATCTCCAATCAAATTAATTTTTTATTTTCTGAAAATTTGGGAATATCATAATATTATATGTATATTGACATCCGTATGGTTGGATCGTTCAAATATTTTTTTTAAAAATAAAATAATAATTCGTGACAAAGCACTAGTTACGAGTCATATTGAAAATTGTAGTGATCTACTAAGATCTCCAATCTAATTAATTTTTATTTTCTGAAACTTTGGGAATATCATTAAATTAGATATATATTGACATCCGTACGGTTGGATCGTTCAAAAATATTTTTTTTAAAAATAGAAACAATAATCCGTGACAAAGCACTAGTTACGAGTCTTATTGAAAATAGTAGTGATCTACTAAGATCTCCAATCTAAAATAATAAATTAGGTCAATATTATCTCA